>JAYKKI010000023.1:2952500-5352500 GCA_039881145.1 Druceiella hillmani | reverse complement strand
TCTTCGACTCGATCATACCAATTTTTCTGAATCGCCCTAATTTTCCTTCCCCACAAATTTATTTTGTAAACACCTCTTTGGTTTGCTTTCCCTCCCGTACCTAAAAACAAACTTTCAACTCTTTTATACTCTTTGAGATAAACAGAGTTTTTTTCATTAGCGAAGTTTCAACAAAGCACTTCGAAATCATACCCCATCCAAGGAATGTAGCCTTTTCCAAAATTGATGACACCGGAAAAACTTTACTTCAGTCCACAATTCGACCTAATATATATATATGTGTGTATATATATATATATATATAAATATATATATATATATATATATATATATACATATATATATATATATATATATATATATATATATAATATATATATATATATATATATATATATATATATATATATATATATATATATTAAGACATAACAAACAACAATTAAATTATTTTTGTCTTTCTGACAAAACCTTCCGCGTTCACCTAATATTAATAAGCTGCAAACAAAAAGCAAATATAAGTGCAGGAATTGTATTTTTATTTATCACATCAGTTTCAACGTACGTGATTCAGTTTACTACTAATTTCACAAACATTGAGTTTAAAAGAATATATTTCTCTAAATAGTATTTATCAATGAGAACCAGTCAACATAGACAAAAATGTAGTATAAGCAAAAATTCCTAATTCTAATGAGCATTTAGAGGATAAATTATAAATCAAACAACTAGCATATCGCGGTTCTTTTCTCCATATAAAGAATTCAGGACATAGGAAAAATTGTAACATAATTCCGATTCTCTTGCAATACTACTCCGTAAATTAGTGTAGAATAAACTTGGTAAAATTTTCTTAGTGTAACAGAAATTGGATGTAACCACCTCGCGACTCGTCATAAGGGTTACAATTATATTCAACGGGTTCCAGTGTTTTAAAATATTATTGCAAATATTGCAATGGCAACATAACCGGTACGTATCGCACGCCAATGTTATATGTGTCGCAAGCGAGTCTATCACTTTGTTGTTGTCATTTTGTCAATACTATTGTCTAAACAGACTTTTTGGATTCTTAGTCGTACTCCAAAATGAAACCTTATGAAATCGTTTGCATATCACTTCATCAATCTTTCACAATCGTTTTTCTTAGAAACCGTTTGAGGTGGAAACTTCATATTTGATGTTGTAATAAAGTGTAATAACACATATATATCTCAATTGTGTGTTTAAGTTTAAGTGTTGTGGAGGAATCGTTTTAAAAGGCATATTTATAGGATAGCTAAAAATATTTTCATTATTTTAAGTAACCTATCTTTAGAGATACGTTGACATCATGCAAAAAAAATGTTTTGTCTCGCTCCTACTATTTTTGAAACTGCTGAATATTATAGGAAAAACCATAACGACAATTGCAAAGTATATAGTTTTATAATTTTCTTTAATTCGTTTAATCTAACTTCACAATATGTTCGCTCACACAGTACCCGCTTCTAACTTGGTCAACTGCAGATATGATTGAAAGCGCGCCGAGCATAAATATAAATAATTGCATTTCTGGAAATATTGATATGCACTAAACGGGCGAGGAAACTTGCGAGAGTAATCAGCGAGGTGCACTCAATCTAGATATCCCGTTAAAACGTCCGCCGAGACCGAACGAAAGCATGCAATTTTCCAGGGTAACGGCGAAACTGCTCAGCACCTTAAAAGGGAAATGTAAGACGTTCACATTCATTAAAAAGGAAATGTAATATTAAAGGGTATAGAAAACATTTCAAGTGATTTTCACAAGTGTCAATGGGAAAATAATATGTTATAATTTATGAAACTATTTACGCAAAGTTGTCCGGCTTAAGTCCATATAGTGTTGGATACAAATATTAAAGGAATAAAGAAGACATCCTTGAATAAAAATACTCTTGAATGAAAAAAAATATTCGTTTATGAAAACGTTTATGAAATGTCAGGTTATTTTTCATAATAATTTGTAAAGGTTACTTCTACAGGACTTTTTTGAATGAACAATATGAAACACATAGCATATTGTGGCCTGTTGCATCTTCTATATGCAAATATAACATACTATTCCCCAAAAGTCCTAGATTTGACTGGGTTATCGAAAAGGTCACTTAAAATTCGTAAAGAGCAAAAAATTACCGTTAATTTCCGTTTTACCGTTCATTAACGTTAATTTTCCAAAAAGTTCACTTAAAAATCGTAAAAACGTTAATTTTGACAATAACAACAAATATTTATATTGATTATATTTGTAATCGCTCTTTTTAATAAAAATCCACTTTTTTACTATTTTTAATTCTCATTAACAACTCTCTATGTTGAAACTTCTCTATATTGAAAATTTAATATAATTTTTTTATTTTCTATTATGATTTCAAATTACCTTTCAATTTTTGTCCTTTCAAAATTATTAATAGCTAAATAATTTTTTTACATTCTAAAAGAGACCGGTTTTTTTTTAATTTGATATTTTATTTCTATGATTCCAGACCAATTTTTGTCGTTCAACTTTATATATGTTTGGCATAAGCATGCTTTATTTAGGTGAAGACCGAAATATGCCTGTAGCTTGCCTTACAAATGTTTGTGTTAGAAATGTGTAAATGTATTTTAAAAAACTACTAATATATATTATAAATTAAATAACCTACCGAAAATATAATGCCACTAACATAATAAAAAGTTATCCTTTTTGAATGGAATAACGTTTT
This sequence comes from Druceiella hillmani, assembly GCA_039881145.1. Lineage (NCBI taxonomy): Eukaryota > Metazoa > Arthropoda > Insecta > Lepidoptera > Hepialidae > Druceiella > Druceiella hillmani. Next base: position 5,349,771 of record JAYKKI010000023.1, on the reverse strand, counting down.
TGCCACCTTCTTTAGTGTGTCGTAGCCCAATTATAAAAATTAAACCCTTATAATTTCGTCATGTCTGGCCATTTGTCAGTACTCGTATGTCATAGTATCATAACCAATTTAGTTTAAGATTGATTACGATTAAACTTTACGAAAATTTGCAAAAATACGTAGTTGAATTAAGCGAATGCATATAAATATATATAAAAAAATTTTCAATTTTTATAGCATTCCCTCATAAATGTAGCTTGAAAATATGCACAAGTGAAGTCGCCAGTATAAGCTGTTCTATTAATAAGCCTCAAATTTCATTGACACGAGCTTTGAATATGTCAAATAAAATCAATCCATACCCTTTGCTGTTTAATTTCGAGCACTATTCAATCAATAGCAAGATAGAATTTTACAATTTAAAAAAAATTTATAGGCATTTGAAAGTAAAGACAACATCTGTTTGATAGAAACTTTAAATAAAGTTAACCGCTATTCGTTGAACTGAAAAAAAATTAAAAATATGTTAAGATGACACTCAAGTATATTTTTCTTTCGACTATGCGAAACAATGCAAGAGATATGCCTTTAGTGTATATGTATGCGTTGAGATATTATATAAACTTGTTAGATTTTTTTATACTGATTAGTCAAATATGATCTAAAAATAAAATATATATCGCAGTAATTGGATGAAGGTTTTATTTTACCAACATTTGTTTGATACTCATTAATACGACATCAAAATATTTTTTATATATTATTTTTTTCATATCAATATTCGTAAAGAAACAAGGTATTCACTATCTTTTTACCTTAAGATACTGTGTTTATGTAGACATTTAATATAACCATATGTCAACACAGCCTGGCTTCGTTACTTTTAGGGAAAATAGTATTGAAAGCGTTTACTCATCTTCCAATGTCAACGCAAAATGTCAATAGAATTTTAATTACTATTAAAGATATAACACATAATATATTTTATTAGTATTACGTACCATTTTAATCATTTTGGTAATTTTTTCAATTTTTACTGATACAGCCACTAATTTCTTAAAATAACAAAGTATATTTTGAAGTAATAATATGCCTATTTATTCTATTTCAACGTGAAAATCATGCCGTAAATGGTAATTTCAATTTTGATAGAAAAAAAAAGTATTTTGAAATAGCTATACATTTTTCCTTTCATAAACTCTGGCAGAAAAAAGTCAGTGATCAAAGGAAACGTGAAAGGTCAAGAAAAATATGAAACTTGCAAGAGGAACGTTATCAACTGAAATATTTACAGGCAAGCATATATGATAACTTGTGAATCGAAGGAAGCGTGTCAATATCAGCGGGTATGAAGTAATAATAAGTCTGAAGTGAAGTCTAGCATAAGCACGAAATAGCTTCAAGCTATAAACAGTTCGATTTAATACCCAAATATACAATACAAATTATTTTAGCCGACCAAAATAATATTACAAATATTTTTAAATTTATGTTTTTATTATTAGTTAGGAGTTTACCTAGTTCAATTGATACATTACTTATGGAATGGATTTATAATAAATTTTGATACTATATAGTACGACATTTCTTATATTAATATTTTCCGTGATTTATTCTGATACAGTTTTGTAACAATCTATGGGATATAATTATTGTTTACTACGATTTGTTTTATAGTTTTTTATTGCTTTACGTGAATTAGGTTTTCCTAATGGATGGGTAAAGCTCTCTGCAGTATCGGAGGTGTTCTCTGCTATTCCTTTTCAAAGATATCTAAGATAATGATCAGGCAATCTTTTGGTGGTATATTAGAAAAATGTTCACCACTTCCAGTGATACTAATTTGTAATTAGGTGTTAAGTATATATTTTGCATTTTATTACAGAGATTTTTACTGGCATATTTAGGTGAGAAATCGGCTTTAATTCCAAAGATCTTATTAAGGTAAGTAGATATTTTTTAGAGGGAGCGTTCATGTATGATGTTATAGGCTGCATATTTTCTTTATGAATTTTAGGTTGTCCATAGAGTATCGGGAGTCTAGGTATCATTTTTGTAAAATTTCGTTTAGCGAATTCATTACGAAACGTGGTATTACAAATTTTAATTATTTCTTTAACGTTGTCTGCAAATATTGTGATGGGGTCCTTTTGTTGATTTCTGAAGTCTTAAGGAAATCTTAAACTTCATTTTTATAGTCACTTAGGTTTAGGCTTAGCTAGAATGAGTTTTTCTTTATTAAATTTATTTTGTAAGTTACCTTGTGTCAACATATCTTCATTAATGTGTTTTGACTTTAGGGTATTCTTTACGTATTATATCAGCAGCTTTGTATTTAGTCAGGGCGTCTTGGTTGCTGAATGCAATCGCGATACCTACTACTAGTGATTCTATGTTTTTACTGAAAGGTGCAGTAGGAATATTATATTTGAATCCTTTATTTAAAAGTTATATTTCATTATTATTAAAAGTTGATTTTGAGAGGTTTATGGTTTCAGGATAAAATGTTTGTTCGGGTATAACTTTTGGTTTCTGGGTTTAACTTTTATTTTCTTTAATTTTGTTTATTTATTTTTGTGTTATGTTTTTTATTATGGCACTGACATCATTTCTAATTTTATAGTCTAAAGTATAAAATTCTATAGGGTGAAGGAGATATGTTAAAGTAGAACGAAATACGGTTAGGCTGAGGTTTGTGATCTCTGGCTTGGCGGTCGTCTCCCGAACTTGTACTTTCAGCCAGGTGGCAATGTCTTTCGCTGTTACTTTCTGGGCTACTCAAGTTGCTAAACTGAAAGTTTTGAGCAACATTTTGCCAACAAATATTTGTATATCTCATTATAAACTGATAGCTTACAATTAATAAATGGCGATATGCGAAAACATAAGGCTGTAATGAATTTTCTTTTCCCCGCGCAATTTACCTTCAGATATGAGATATTATGCTCTACTATTTACAGGTATACATGGCGAAGGAAGAGGAGAAAGAGAGAGTTCTTTTTAGAATGCCTTCGCTATCGTGAACGATTTCCTAAGATTCCGAGCACTGTTTGCACGCCGTTTCATAAAGTTTATCAGCGTTGTTTTGCAAACGGCGCAAGGTGCTTGCACCGATTCTTACAAATGTTGCACATAGCAAGCTGAGGTCAGTGGTTATATATTTTGTATTTGAAAATTAATTGATTTCAATTTGCGGACCAGAAGAAAGATAGAACAATTACGTATTGTTTTGTGACGTGCCACTATCTAAAGCCTACTGACAAAAATCCATTCCAATCCATCATGGGCTGAAATTATGCCACTATTACTAATAAGGAAATTATGACAATACTGAAATTATGTCAAACATATATCTAAAAGGAAATTCTTTAAAAAATCAGCTAAATTTGTTCTAAAATACGTAAAAAGTACGGTTTTTAATATGTTTATATCTCTGAAAATCGTTTGGACAAGTTAAATAAAATAATTTTAATTCCAAGCTTTAACTAAATGCTAACCTGTATTTTTTTTCAAATCCATTTAAAAAATTAGAGCAAGCGGTGTCTTTTAAGGCCTAAAAATAAGGAATGCCAAATAGAGCCTCATTTACGTATTAAAAAATCCATCCAAAGAAACTTCAGTAGACAGGATAGAAAAAAAAAGATCCCTCCCGACTTACACATATTGAGAGAAAAAGTTGTTTGTTTTTATTTTTTCACACATTTTTTTATACCTCCGTCCAAAACATCTACTTCAACTTTAGAAACTTCGAAGCTATTACAGACAGATGGACATACATGTAACATTATAAATATTCAAATAAGTAATTGTGTGATAGTCCGAATTCGGTTTCTAGTCTAATTTTTTAATCAATAGATTTATTTTAATAATTTTAAGAGACAGTCGTTATTTAAGTAATCTAATGCAGTACGAAATTCGTAACAATATTATAAATAGGAAATTAATGTTTGCCTACAATTAACTCGATATTTAGAAAACAATATTAACAAGGTATTGGAGTTTCAGAGCTATTAAATTGGATATTAGTATGGAGAGATAAAACAAAGAGTATCAACTGGAAATTTGGATGCATGCATATATTGACCACATATTTAAAACGTCAGTCCAATTTAAGTTCAAATTTAAATATCCGAGTTTTTGGTTTGCCAATAATTACATGTGAACCGTGTATTTAGAAATTGAGAAGAGAAATAGAAAATTTGGTATAATTCTTGATGTAACTTTGTTTTTCATTAATAGCAGCGGAAAATTTTACAGAAAAAATGCAAACTGAAATTTTAGTAAATGCACACAACTCAAATATATATCTCGTGAACTCGTGGCTGTATTCGTTACAATTTATTTTCCACATGACTGACAATAGATATTTTAAAGGATGAGATAAAATGTTAAAATATCACAAAGCTGCCAAAGCGACAGCTTATAGTGCCTACTACAGTAGCAATATACCCTTAAGTGTTGAAGTAGTCCGGTCGCGGCGTCTGGAACTCTATTTGAATAGGGACGCGCAAATTTCGCCACCTCGTTACGCCCTCGTCACAACGGGTGTTTCTCAGTTAATCTCGTACTTCAGTTATTATTTTACTAAAGAGAATTTTTATTTTTTTTGTGACACGAAATGAATAATCTAGTACAATCAACCAAACACACTTGCTCATTTTATATTGTGCATGGCACATGCCTGTTTTTACATACCTCTTGATGTACAATTGAAATAAATAAGTTATTTTTATGATACTAAAGGAATAAAGTAAATATTTACTTCGTAATCTCACCATTCTGTTTTCGCGATTAGGAATTAGAAAGGAATAATGAAGTCGCGGTATTTAATTTGCTCTTTTTACCTTGTTTTATCATCTGATATCGAGCGATAAATAATGTATAGATTTATAACTTTTTTGTCGTGTGTTTGTTTAATGGACTCAAGGAATGAAAAGGTTAAGGTAACGATGAGTACCTTCATTTGACGAATTAAGGGAAAGATTTTTATTAATTTATTTATTTGCATGTCCTCATGGTAATATTAATATTATTAACCTATGCATTTCCAATAAAGGTAAAAAGACAGTTGAATTAATTCAAAAACATTATGACACATAACGATGATACACTTCAATAAATTTACTCCTACAAATCACAAACAAATCACATACTGATACAGCCACGATCAGGTCGTTCAGTAATTATTTACCATGGGAATAATGAGAATTGCGATATAATTTGGTTCTAGATGCTGGTATATCAAAAATATTATGATTACGCAAGCGTAGGTAGTAGGTAGTTAAGCGTAGGTAGGTATAGGAAGTGTAAGAGCTTTTTCAATAAATAAAATTTGTCCATTTCATAATTAGAAAATAAATTTCACAAAAAACTCCTCTTCTGTACTGCAACATATGATATTCCAGCATACTCAAGAAAAAATCGGTAGAAAATAAGAAAAGGAAGTCATATTATCTTATGACTTCCTTTATATTATTTGTATATTTGTACATAAGACCATAAGGTTATATGTTCTTATATAACCCTATGGTCTTATATGGTCTTATGTACAAATATCAAAGGAACTTTTTAGACACATTCAATCATCTGGCTGTATATTTCTTCACGTGGGTTTCAAGTAATAGAGTTTATTTCAACTTGCTTTGCACTAAAATCTTATATAATATGTTGAGGAAACACAGGGAAAACCTAGTTACGCAACAAAAGTCCAATGATTATTTCATTATTTTTTTGCTACACCTACCAAATGATCACGAAAAGTTAACCGCGAATCGAATTTACCTCCTAGATGGACTACTTCAGTAAGGATATAGGCGTCCCACCAGTGCGATATTCCTACTCAACAGAAGCGCTCGCTCGACCGTAGTTCATCATAGAGATAACTTGAATTATGCTACAGACCGCCCACTTGAGAATGATGTCGATATTACGTTACACCGTTTGACAATTTAATATTCCTCTAATGAAACCCGTCAAGCCCGAGTAAATTTCATACTATGTGGTTTCCGTACAAATTTTTGCTCTTATAAATATTTGAGATTATTTAGTGTTTCATTTGAACTATTTACGAATATTAAATTTCCACAAAGCCTAATTTACATACTGTATGTTTCGCAAGCGCAAAAACATGGTGCGTATTTAAAAAATCATAAGATAAAAGATAATCGCTATTTTTTTTTGTAATCTTCTAGTTTTTTTTAAATAAAGAGAAGAATGCTAAATTCTTGCATATTTTTTAGAATATCTTTTTAGATGTTTTAAATAAAGAGAAGAATACTAATTTATTTAGTTCCGTATTTTTTAATATAAAACATCAACGATCATGACACAGTTTATTGGTCTTAAGCTTTTCTTGAGGCAACGAAGGTATGTTATCGAATGTGAAATAGTTTTTGTGGCCAAATATGACAAATATCTCTAATTTATAAAAATGTATGTTAATCAGCAAAATAATTAACATGTATTTTCGGATAATTAATTTATACAAGCAAAATAAGAATACATCTAAAAAGACTATAGTGAAAAGTTTTTACAAAATTCTCGTCCACTTGCATATCTGAAACACCGTACCATTGTAAGGAAATTAATTTGCATGTACTCAGCGGCCGCTACTTCAAAGGACGACCGAAGTTCTAGATACAGACTTTGAATACTTGACTTAGGTAAAAGGCTTAAATGAACAAGACTCTGACGTTGAAAACATAAAATCATTTTCGTTTAAACCAACCGTCATAATTTATGTCGCTCCGAAGAGTTACGTTGATTGTTGTTTTTTGTTCTTGTCTTTTGAATGTGAGTAAATTGAAAATAACAATGTTATTTTGATATTTTCTTTTTATAATGAAACTTTTTTATGCGCATTTTTGTCTGATACGTCATGAAAATGTAACCGAAATAATGCAGCTCAAATGGAAACATACTCTTACAGTACATCAAGTGCCAACAAGTAAACTTATCAAATGACATCTCGAAAGGCGCATAAAAATTAAATGTGAACATTCCATGATTTTTCGCATGCTTATATAAAATTAGTCCCTTTTCTACTTATAATGTTAGTATATGTTCCACTGAAGTACGCATGACTGCGGATTGCATATATACCGATTGACTGAAACATTTCGTAAGGGCAATGAAGAATAAAAATGCATTTAAGAATAAAAATGTTGAACTATATATATATATATATATATATATCTATATTGCATACTTCAATTAACATTTCAATTTAAATTGCAAAACATAAGTATATATATATCTATATATATATATATATATATATATATATATATATATATATATATATATAGATATATATATATATATATATATATATATATATACATACATGTATGTATATATATATATTGACGAATTTAATGGTTGAATATATTTGGCGTCAATTTTGTAGAAATTCATTATTCACAATTAAATGAAACTACGCGATGTAGTATTATTTCTACTTTCTTTAATTTCTTTACCACGACCTAGGGTTTGTTGTATTACAATATCTTCAGGTGGGATATTAGCAAAGATTCTTTGCGTCTCGTTATTCGTACCCAATTTATTCTAGAACTCGCACAGTTATCATATTTTTGCAACAACAGTATGTTGCACCGAATTATGTAGAGTTCAAGTTGAATGCTAATATCGAGAAAATTTTCAGATTTTTCCAAGCGCATGGTTGAAAAATTAGAGATACATTGCATCTCATTTTAAAATCATTATTTCCAAAAATTGCAAAAAGTAATTGAAAGTTTATATTTTAATACACCTATTCATTGACTTGCCGCTCCAGAAATGGGACGCGCTGACAAAAATTCACACCCTCTCAAAATACGGGAGTAAACAAAAAATATATATTTTTTGCTATATATTAACTGAAATCTTCATATGCTTACGAAATGTTATTCACATATTCTTAAACGGTAAAATCTGTGACAACAGGACTGACATAATGAATAATATAACGATCCCTTGTTTTATTACCGAACCTTAAAAATGGATAGGAGGTAAAGAACAAGTTTAAAAATAAAGTAACATTATAAACTACATTTTACTTAAGCAAGTTATACATTATTGAAGATATAAATAAGGCATAAATGTCAATAATTTGTGAGTTTTTACATATGTTGGATATGGTCGTTATAATGAACAGGCGTGCTGCATGATCATGTAAAAGGTTTCGCGAAAAACGAGTGAAATAAATGTAGCACTCACCGTGAAATTTTACGAGATAATTAAATTGTATCAACACATAGTGAACGTTACGTGCCACCGCTTCTTACTGAAGCCCAAATTATTCGTGCATGTGTAAAAGGGACGAAATGTCTTTTGTGTATTTGACCTGTAACAAATAACATGAATAAACCAATCACGAGTTTCACATTTCACGTCGATGAATTAATATCATCGTTACCAATAAATGGAACGTGTTCAAACTTTGACTCAAATACCAATGGATATTAAAATATTTCATTTTGGAACGTGTTCGAAATTTGACTCAAATACCAATGGATATTATTATAATTAATTTTGGAACATGTTCGAACTTTGACTCAAATACCAATGGATATTAAAATATTTAATTTTGGAACGTGTTCGAACTTTGATTCGAATACCAATGGATATTAAAATATTTAATTTTGGAACGTATTCGAACTTTGACTCAAGTACCAATGGATATTCGAATATTTAATTTACCTGTTTTGTTCGTTATTTATCACGTACCGATTGTCGATTTTTTTAAAATTTCATATTCCAAAATTTCATAATTGTATACATAGCGTATAATAAAGTAGTACATTGAGTAACATAATGTATAACATACATACATTTATATATAGGTATATTATAATTATTGTGTGAAACGACATAACAAAATATTTATTCAACCATCTAGTCGTCCCAATGGCTTTATTTTAATTCGCAGCTCAACAAATGGTTATATGTAAATTATGCAATAGAAAAACCTTTCTTATAAAATGGCTATTCTAGATTTAAACAAATATTTAAAGCAGAAACACTTCATCGGGTAGTTAACAAATAATTGTTTTATAATCATTGTTGTATTCGGTTTTAATTATCGTAACGCATTACGAACCCATAACTAAGAAAAAATTCACGGCTGTGAAATTTCATTAATATTCCACCCACAAAAAAAGTAATTTAAGCGTCGTGAAAATTAAATAAAAGCAACGTTTACGGCCGTATCTATTAAAGGTGACGAATGTGAGAGATTTTGTATAAAATTAAAGTTAGATTTTTCTCATTAGAAGTAAATCAAACCGAAGGCTAGCTACAACTCGAAATCTACACAATAGGTTTTGAGTAAACATCGAGTGCTATAACTCGAAATCTACGCAATAGGTTGTGAGTAAACAATCCCTACATTTTTGTTAATTACAAGCTTACCTGTGATATATTTAAATAAACATGTTAAATATTAGTAGACCTTGTACTACAAGAGTAATATGGTACCAAATCCGGCTCATGTAAACATTGAAGAGTATGCAGTATTTTTGTTAAGCTATTTACAAATATTAATATTATTTTTCACCCATATAAACGTATTGCTTTTTCACGACCATAGTGTCGCAAATATTTCAAAAACTATGAAATTTAGAATCATTGCTTTAGCTTTCCTGTAAACTTGCTTAATTTCAAGTTACCTTCGTTTCAGTAATTTTGAGTTTAGCAGTTTTGATAGTGGGTGGTTGCATATATTTGTTACTATTTTCAACAACTTTTCTTGGACGCCCTTATATGAAATTCTAAAAAAGTTAGTTGCGAAATTTTTATTAAATTTGTCTTTCAATTGATATCCAGCAGGATAGATAAAAAAAAATCGAAATTTTCCATATAAATATCATTAAGTGTTAATTATTTAAATACATACTTATTAATATGCTTTATCATATTAAATTTCACGATCACAATTATTTCCAAAAAAAAATTAATTATATCCATATTACATAATTTAAAAAAAAAATATAATGGTTTTAAAATTATTGTAAATGGCTCTTTAATTAATAAGGCAAAATAAAAAAAATTGTATTTCTGGAACCACCTTATATACAATTGTAAAAAAATATAATTCCTTTACAATTATTATAAGTCGTTCCTTCAATTGATATCTCACACGGTAAGAGAAAATGAAAAAAAAATAACATCTCTAAAACCATCTCACATAAAATTCTAAAAAAATGTAACACTTGCAATTATTATAAGTCACTTTTTGAATTATTGTCTTACACGGTAGAGGAAATGAAAAAATATTGAATGTCTCTAGAAACATCTTATCAAATATTTTAAAAAAATTTAATACTTTTCCATTTATTATAAGCCGTTATTTCAATCGATATCATACACGGTACAAGACAATTTAAAATAATCGATTGTTTTACTTGCTCTCTCTAAAATTGTTGCTTGAACATTTTTATAATCGAAGTGGTACGTTTTATAACCACGCTAATTCACAAGTTTCCATATAAGAAATATTCTGAGAAAAAGGACTGTCATGGACGAACAAATGTACGAACACCCGACTCCTTTTTTAACGATTCCGTTTTTATTCCTTTTGAAGTACGGAAGCCAAAAATATTCATTCTGGAATGCGTTTATTACCTCGCATAGATTGGACAATATTATTTTGTGACTGTAGCTATTGCAAGGGTTTTGCATCAAATGTGTCGTCTGCGCAACCAATTAAAAATTAATTCTTTCTGTTTAGAATAAGAATTTAAATCCCTCAAATTTTATTTTTAGAATAGCGTTTGATTTTAAATACAAATGTTATTGTCGAGTATATCAAAGATAAAACTGTACGTTTGTCAAAAAATGTTACGTTTGAACAAATAAAATTACAGCTTATTGGCGAAAAATAAAGAAATATTTGTCACCGTCTTCAATCGAATATATTGTCATAAATTAAATTATTTTTCAATAAAATATATATAATATATTGTATATTATTGCGGTATGTCGAATGTCGACAATTCATAATATAAATAATGCTATTAATATGAAAAGATTTAGAAAAATCCTTTTTACAGAAAAAATTAATATGTAAGATAAATATAAAGTAACGTAAATCTATGTTATGCAAAGCAATATGTCATACCGTAGTTAGTATAATATTCTCTATTTGTCCAGAGGTCACTTGATATAAAATTCTTATTTCTCTTAAATTTATAGAAATCTAAAAAATTCTTTTCAATTTTTAATATACGTGAAAAAATTATTTCGCTGATTTAAATCTCACGTGTTCCTTGAGATTAAAACTTTTCAGTAGCTGAAACTGGGAAATAAAATTCTTAAACATCCAAACTCAGTCGACTTTACATTTTCTCATCTTACAACAGTTAACCTCCCAGGACTTTACTGAAATAAATAAAGTGTAAATAATTTTGAATTTGCATCACATACTATTACAAAGAAAACACTAAACATCATTTTTATTTTTTTCCAAAAATGTTTTTAATTATATATTTCATGCACAAAAATAGACAACAAAATATTTATTTTGAATAAATCTTTGGTTTTCTATTATCGTAGTCTTAGTGAAAATTTTGAGCAACACTCTAAGATCCTTGAAGTAAAATATATACAACCAAAAAAACCATAGGCAGCCGTATTATGTTATAAATAATTTGAGAAAATGTTGTTTGCAAAAAGTATCCCATTTTGAAAAAAAAAATTTCCTAAGAATATTAATTTGTTTAGCCAATATCGAATATAAGTGTTAAAAATGACACTATCGAATATAAATGTTACAATGTTAATGAGAGTACTGTGTACTCTCAACTACTCTGTTTTAAATCTTGTCAACTTTTTCTCCGTAAAAATGCCATAAAATAAATTATAATTTCATTAATAATTCCACTCTCTTAAATTGTTGAACTCGATCACAAATTTAAGTATGTTTTGGTTAAAATGAATAAAACCATTTAATAGTAATTAATTAGACACAAATTAAAATTTTAAACATGCTTCTCGATTCTCGAGTTTCGAAAGAGACTCGATTTTTACTTTAATAGCTTAAATAAACATTACAAGATTATTTGACATTGAAATTAAGAACTTTTAAAAAAAGTAACTATTTTCAAATATTGTTAATTAACTCAAATTTACACTTGATTAAAAAGTACAAAAATCTTATAATAAATACATTTTCTGACACCTAAAAATATTGGCTAAACAAATGTTTCAATGACTTTTCCCTCGTTTTCAATTGGATAAAACAAAATTCACGTAATGACATTATAAAAAAAGAAAACAATAATTTTACATAATTTTTTTACTGTAAATAAATTTCATTAGAAAATTATTTAGAAATTACTTCATGGAAAATTTCGTTACGTTCAGGTAAGTTATTCTTATCTGCCCTTTTAATACATAAACATCACGAAAATTTAATTAGATAATCAGCTATCAACTAATTATTGTAATTTTATTTTTTTCACAAAAAAAGTGGTTTAATTGTTCGACTAATAAACCGGCAAAATAATGTGGACGTACTATCATTCAAAAAGATTTGTCAATTCGATAATTAAATAATACAATAAGATGTTAAAGTATATCTTTTGTGCTATTAGAAAGATGGTACTAAACCCCGAAAACCACAGTTTGTTTTGTACCTACTTTTATTTGCAGGTATGAACCTATTTACTAGAAACTTTATTTCTCCTTTGAGATATTCCTATTAGAATCTCAAAGTGGATATATTCGCAATGCTTATAGTATAAGTTACGTAGATCGATTAAAACGATACTTTAGTTGTATGATAAATGTGCCTACTGATATTTCAACTACTCATTAACAATATCTCCTTGCCTTAACGACTTAAAGAGTAAAAGAACTATTGTAATCGGATCAAAATTCAATTTTTTTCTGATGGAAACAGATTATTTTACATTTATAAAATAGTCAAAAAAACCTAAAATTGAAAAATGTACTTGTGTGCGTAAACGTATTTGTATGTGTCCCTTTGGTGGTCTAATACTTCAACAAATGGATTAGTTTAGGCAAAGTTTTTTATTAATATCTTTACCTGTTTTTTTTATTTTTCCTCTTTTTACCTCAAAATTCATGTCATTTTACTCGCACATAAAATGAAAAATAAAGATACTATTCGCTCAAAAACGGATCAACCGATTTTCCTCACGCTTTCTATATGTTAGCACTTCACACGCCAAATAGTTTTTTTCTGGAAAAAACTCATTGAGGTATATCTTGTACATGCATGTTTAACTAAACTTTGTTCATTCCTTAACGCAAACTGCTTTAAATATCAACAAAATTATATTGGTCTGGCAAGTTTTCATGAAATAAAAGATTCATTTATATTGATATCATAAAGAATTATTAGAAGCAGAAGTATTTCGGATTATACATTATAAACATCAGCATGGAAAATTGTATTATCCCCAGAAGGATTTCAGACCTTGAATTATCGTTAGAGTTTCCTAAATTATAAAAATTCATCTGAAATAAACAAATCTATCACATTTATCCATAATTTAATTACAACATCCAGCCACGGGTAAGGAATGTAGGTGCAAGTGGGTTCTAAAGTGAATTCGTCGAAACATTTGCGAGAACTGGTACAAAGCTTACAGCCGCCTAGATAGAGATGAAATTGCGCACTGCATTGATGCACATTAAGCGGGAAACGTAACACTTTATGAGCGCAGAAATGTTTAAAGGAGCATAGACGAGAATTATCGATGTGAAAGAACTGAGTGAAAAACTGCACAGTTATCTGAATTGAAGGTGTGCAGGCTACTCCACTTTTTCCTTCAGTTCCTTTCTTAGTTTTTTTCCGTACCGTTGACCTATGTAGAATTCCTGACTAATGACAATGGAAGACAGAAGACAGAGACGTAGTATAGTGATAATGGAAGACAGAAGGAGAGCCGCATTTTGTTGCGTCGTTCGGGCTGTGTTAAAAGAAGAGTAAAGTTTAACTATCAAAGCTTTGAGTTTATCCGTAAAAACATCGTACGCACCCGCCTTTTTTACACGATTGGAATACGAAGTACATTCTATATTTCAAAGTTCAGGGAGGTTACGGTATCATTGGATGAAAGCCAAAAGTGCTTCCTTCTTTATAACAGTGGCCATGACGGCAACGCGTTGAGGCGTTGCAACTGACAAAGACAGAACTGTGTAAACTACACGACTACTTGAGGGAACTTCGCAGTTTATCATTATATAACAGGACTCACTTTTATAATCCAATGGCCTGCGTTAAAACCTGCGTAAACTGCGAAGTTTTACCAGTTTATCGGTCAGACATAATGTCACAAGTGATAAACTGCGCGGTTAAACTGACTGAGCGGGCCGCTTAAATGCGAATCTTTTCAACATTTCTGCAAATATCACAGCGCTTAAATAAAATATTTTACGTAATAGTAAAAGAACGTTTTCAATAATTAATATTTATTAGGCAAGGAAAAACTCTGTACTATATGGCTTATTCGGTTATTATGAATTATTTGGACTGTAAATCTACAGATGAACTTATATACAACATGTGTACCATTAAGTCAAGTAATCATTTCTGCATTTAAATACAAATATTATTGAGATACAAATCTGTGATGAATTCATCTATTCAAACACTAAAAGTTGCATTCACATTACGAACACGTATACTTTTTCTAATTGACAAAATTTGGAAATTTCCATTGCAAATTATGTTTTTGACGATTTTATTAATTTTTTTCAATGTCATTTTCATTTTCCTAAAAAATTTCGTTAAAATAAATAATATTTAACACATAAATAACGTTTGCGTGTGCGCACGACGCCTGTGTATGTGTGTGCGAAGGAACGAGCGTGTGCATGCTTGCCTCTATCGGACCTTTAAATTTGTACACAAAATGTAGCCCCTGTCTCAAATAAATTATAACCAACTTTTTTAATAAAATGTAATTATTTCTATATTTCATTTTCATTTTCATAAATTATTATCAAGTGATACATCCAACGTCAAGAACCTGCGTGAGTATTCTGAATCAACCAGTAAAACTTATAACACAAACTTCACCTCCTTGCATAAAAGGCAGTTGGAGAAATGCAAGCGTCTACTTCAAAAGTTTGTTTTTGACACTCATTAATGGTGAAGTATGACGTAGATAAGTTCAAAGCTTTGGTGTGGATATTTATTTTAAAATCAGGTAGACAGATAATTCGTTCAATTTTATTTATATATCCAGATATCGATATGTCACTTTCATCTATCTACCTAAATTTAAAAAAATGACCTCGATAGAAACATGCCGTTAGATTGAGAAATGGATCAAAAGAATGATCCTATCTGTATTTTTAAGAAACGTAAAATAATTTTTTTTAAATGCATAAGCGTTTTATTCAGTTATTTAGTTTATAGTCCTATTTATCAGCAGTGAATTTAATGTAAATGAAATATTTCTCAATTTAGTACGAATAACATTTATTCCGAAAAAAAATAAGAAGTTTATATGTCAATTTTAATCTCAAATTCCCCTTTATTACCAGTGTTTCTGCCGTTATTGAATTAATTATTTTCAGTTGTATTAAATGTTTAGTTACTATAAAGTTACAGTGTTATGAGCATATACTTTCTAATAATTTTAATTTTGAACAGAGGGTGTCAATTATTTAATATTATAGAATTAAATTTTTATGAACCTTGTGCTTCATAAATATTTTGTAGTATGGGCCACATATCACTGTCAGTGTATTCGGAGCTGATGGGCATTATTATGATTAGGATTTTGCAGTTACGATTTGTATGATTTCCTTTAAATAGCATGCCATTGTTGTATTTTAAAAAAATATTACGCGTTTCTTGTTTTATCTCCAGTAAGGAATTGGAAATAAACCACTATCCCAAAATGTTACTGAACCTAAAAATGGACAATATTTGGTACTTTTTGCCTTTAGGCGTTTAATTATTGTATAACGTTTTCCTTATCAGAAGTATCTTTTATTCAAATGCTTAAGAACTGTAAAATTAAGTAAATTTTAATATTTATTTAAAGAGAATTAAGTAAGAATTCGCAAAGTATGTAAATTTCCTATTATTAGTGACAAGGGAGAAATTGTGGTGCATCCATTTTAGTATGTATGACAAATTTCTAATTGGATTTTTTTTCTCTTTATGAAGTAAAGTAATTTTCTAATTATTTCCAAAAAAAATTCAAAGTTTTACGTCAGTTAAACTGCATTTGTAAATAATTTTTTTTAGTTAGACAAAAAGACGTAGCTCTACGATTCGAAAGATTTAAGCGTAGGGTATCGCTTACAAGTCTGTCAAAAGACTTCGTGACATTTCTACATATTTCACAATTTGTTTCTCAAAATGTATTAAATCCATCTTAATAAACATGTATTATCTTTATATATATATATATATATATATATATATATATATATATAACAAATAATATGTCGTAACAAATTAAAATGAATTACTTACAAAAGAAATTTTATTCCCAGATATTTACAATTTCTATAACAAAAGACATTGAAAATAATTATCTATTAGAATTGATTCTTATGGTACTTGAGTAAAGTTTTATTAGATTATCTCCACTGTTGAGGATCAATTTTAGACCACTGTCTACTATCTTGTAACTGACCGCCATCACCTGCATTTTACTGACTCTGCCGTACTATTATTTGCACTATGTTTAAATGTATAATCAGTATAAAATGTTGGAATTTGAATTTGAATTGAGAGAACAAACTCACAAAAACTCAACACATCCATAACAAAGTGAATCTAATAAGTTCTGTCGTGTTTACGCATGACTATTATTATGAAATTCCAGACCTATTTTTTGAAAACATCTTACAATTTTTTGAAACAGTACCTATTTCTTTAAAACATCTTACAATCACATGTAGCGAGTAGGAAGTTATAGAGGTAAACTTACGAAGAAATTTTTTTTTATTGGGTTCTGTACCACAAAAGAAGAAATGGAACTCTTATAAGATCACTCATGTGTTTGTCTAAAACATTCAAAAATAGAACATCCTCTCCTCTAATTTCCGAAATTTATAAAATTAAGCCAAAAATAATGAGAAAAACATAGTGAAATCTGATTAGAAGGTTGCAGAGAAATTATAGTGATTAACCTAAATCTTATGTTTTTTTAAATATGCACCATGTTTTTACGCCTATGTAATATATAAAAAACAATATATTTCCATAGTGAAAAATTAATGTTTCTAAATAGTTTATCAGAAATACTATATACCCTTAAATGTTTATAAGTGCATAAATATTTATGAAACCTTCGTAGCGTGAGTTCTACTCGTAATTGACAGGTTTTTTTACATGAAGCTTGATTGGCTTATCTAAATTAGAATGACTTAAAATGTTAGTCCTACGTAATATCTGAATTTTATTTTATTTGTTATATATTTAAATATA
Source organism: Druceiella hillmani (assembly GCA_039881145.1). Taxonomy (NCBI): domain Eukaryota; kingdom Metazoa; phylum Arthropoda; class Insecta; order Lepidoptera; family Hepialidae; genus Druceiella; species Druceiella hillmani. The sequence continues at coordinate 5,332,370 of JAYKKI010000023.1, read as the reverse complement.
ATTACAGATATATGAAATTATATATACGCGATGAATGGCAAGAACCCAATTTTCATTATACATTTAATACAAGTAATTGTTATAAATTTCAGTCACTTACACGCTTTAAGATTTTTGTGATTATTCAGTTAAACATTTAAAGTAAGAGTTAAATCATTGAAAATTAGAGGATTCTAGTATATGATTTTTGACATTCGTAATGTAAAAAGACGGTAATTACATGAATTTAAGAAGTGATACGAAGATATGAAGTAATCTTCTCAACCACGCGTGATCTGAAATTTCATAATTGTAGTCATGCGTAAACACGACAGAACATATTAGATTTCTTCAAACAAATAGGTATTTGGTACAATTTACGTCCATTCGAAGTATCCAGAAAATGTCTGTGTAACAAAATTGTGTAACTCAATTATAATAGTTAGAAATAATTTTCCTTATATCATATGTATAGGTTCGTTTTATTGACGAAATAAATTATTAGTTTAATTATTACAATTCATTAATTTAAAATGAATCTTCACTTAACTCATTAAAAATACCATGGGATTCATAACATAAATCTGATATTGGCTGCAGCATCGCGACAGCCTAGTGTCGCTAATTCTGTAACATTGATTTAGTAAATTAATATAGACCTTAATTACATTTGTCGGTCGCGTCTCAGTTCGACATGAATCCACACAAAGACGTAACGAAAACAATAACAGGTCATCCCGTGGCAATTGCCTTTCACGGCCATAATCGTAACCCGTAGCAGGCTGGTACTACGGCACGCTAAGGTTAAGCGTAGCGCTACGCTGTCTGAATTATTTATAGGAAGTTTGTATCGAGAGCGGGAAAGCGAGTCGATAACATTTGATATTGTATTAAAAAGACAATAGTTTTTATTGTGTCTGCCATCAAAGGCAAGATGAAGGTGATAGTCCGTCTATGTGTTGTGAGCTGCAAATACGTGTAATGGTTGGTTTATTAAAAGGTCACGGTGACAATAATAATGAAAAACTTTCATTTTTATACTTATACTAGTATTGATGCTGCTGTTTCAATGAGCTGATTTTTTCTTAAAGAAAAGTAATTTTATAATAATCTATCGCAGGTTTGGATTCCAAAAGTCAGTATTGATTTATTAAATTAAAAATATACGTATATACTCGTAATTATCCAATAACATTATTGAGAAATTAGAATTCTTTGTATTTTTAATCCATGGATATATTAAAATTGCAAAATTTCTGTAACTGTGCATTGAACTTGTATACAAAAAAAATATTTTTGGAACACAATAAAATAGTATTTCGAATTTTCGTCTGTTCGTCTTTTTGTCAGTCTATCCGTTTATATTTTTGGTTTGAACCCGAGTCACATAAAAACCACGGTACCAATTGAAACAGATTTTTTAAAGAAATATTTTTTTTTTATTTCATCAAAATCCGTTTACCCAATTAGAAAATATGCGAATCATATTTTCAAAAATAAAGTTCTATTTTACAACAAAAAATGCCTAGCTACTTGATATGTAGTTACTAAAAAGAATGTATCTGCTTACATCAATAGAAGGCACTATATTAACCCAACATAACCGAAACCAATGCAATATATCCCAAATCAACCAATCCAAATAAACATAATCAAACACAACTCAACCCAACCCAACATAATCCAATAAACCCAGCCCAAAATAATCCAATAAACCTAACCCAACATATTCCAAAATAACCTGCCCAAACCTAACATAACCTAACTTGATCCAACCCAATTCGATATATCCAAACCCAACAAATATAACTCAACCCAACTCAACATAAACTCACATAATCCAACCCAATATAAAATAACCTAACTCAAATTAACGTAACCCGACCCAATAAAACCCAATACAGTTCAACCTAATCCGACATCCCAGCATAACTCAACCCAATCTACCCGACCCATCATAACCCAACACAGCTAACATATGTTACTGGGGTAGCATAGAGGTAACTCAACAGAATATAATTGTAAAAACTCGGTGCACAATAAAAAAGAAATAAACAAACTCACGGGCAAAGGGAAATAATTCCAAAAACTACATTTCTGTGTCCTTTTACTTTTATTTCATACCTTTAATGAGCAAATTCTGAAGGTTTATTATAAGTTTGTTATGTATTTTATCGTCTACATACGAGAAAAAATTGATTTACTTAGCCTAATATTCATAAAAATATACAAACATGTCTGTACATTGAAAATATTTACAATAAATTGTTAATCGTTACATAATAAAAGTATTAAAACACAAAAATATGTTTTTTTGGAATTTTTGCTTCTTTGTATGAATACGTTTCAAATAAAAAATACTAACCGAATTATGATAGTTTTTATAAAAATATAGAGTTTGACTTGAAATAGTGACATTTAGTTTTTATTTCATCGGAATCGGTTCACCCGACCAAAAGATATCGAAGCTATCCGATGAGTAACATTTACAGATGAGTGTAAAATGATAGTGACAAGTATATTTTAAATCGTGCAATAGAGTTTTCCACTCGGACATACGTTAGTGAAATGAGCGTGGTCAGAGGTAAAATGTTAGGTGATGCGGGAGGGATAGGTGCTTGAGGTGCAGATATCATTGGCAGTCGTCTTCCGCCTATAATTTTTTTTGCAACATTGTGTGTATTCGTTACAAACTTACTATATTTTTTTCAATTTGCTTAAAATTTTAATCTGTTTTCCATATTTATAATTTAAGTACTTTGTTAACATTAGTATTTGGTTGTAAAATGTTATTATTACGTATTTTATATTCTATGCATACAATAAAACTATAAGATTTCTTATATCTCTTCATTAAAGATATTTACAAAAAAAATATTTATGGGAACTATTTATAACAAATAGAAAATATTTCTAACAAAAGTAAAAGGACACATAAATATAGTTTTTTTAAATGTTTATCTGTTTGTCGATGAACCTATTTATTTGCTCGCACATCACCCAAGAAAACATAAAAGGATTTCGATGAAGTATTTAACTTTGAATTCGATCTGGTTTGGTTAAAGTACAGATACATATAGGTTTTACCACAATAGACCAAATAAAAGGAAAATATGGCAAACTGACATTTGAATACAAAGTGTACTTACTTAAAAAAAATTAGTACTGTAATTATTGTAATAGATGGTGGCATGTATAGTAGCCTTGTAGCCAATTTAATAATATTTTGTGTAGGTCCACAGGCAAATGAAGTCGCGGGCAGAGCTATTAGTTTAATAAAACTGTTATTTAAATCATTTGAAACCACCAGAATTGTCGTAGGTCAGGTAACAAATTTTATAGTTACACTCTTTTTGCAAGTAACTACCGAATGGTCGTGTTAAAATTAAAATGTTAGTTGTAATTAAACCTAAAGACACATCATATATACTAGATTATGTCATGTCTTCCACGTGATAATAAATATTTAAAAGTTTTTGACAGATATTTGAACATAATACAAAAGCAAAAATATTTAACTAAAGGCAACATCCAAAGTACGAATTTTATTGTTTTAGTTTATAATAATGGTATGGTAAAAAAATTGGTCATTGGTAAAAATGGTCATTTGTAAACCTATGACATTTGATCAAAATTGGCATAACTGTTTCAAAATTATGCCACGATAGAAATTTGAAAAAATATTAACGATATCATTTCGAAATGTTTTAATTTTACATAGTTTTTAAGAGTAATGATAACAATGAGTTACTTTGCTTGCATTTTCGAAAAAAAATTGGAAAATCATACACTATTCTTTACTGATAAAATAAATATATAGAAAGTATTCGAATTCGTTTCTTTGTTCATATGTATTGAACGAAGTATTTTTTTTACTTAGCAGCCATAAATACTTTTAATGTATATTTTTCCAATTGATATTCATTTGCTAATTAATTAATGATGTTAAATATATGAAACAAATTAATATTTCTCATGTTGTTAGCTCGTATTTTTCATATGAACTTGTCTGTGTTACATTTACTTTTGCAACCTACTTATGACTAAAGCTATGATGGTGTAATATCTTACTATGAGGTTTTCGTATTTTGTTATTAAATAAATATGGATTTATACTCATATGAATATATTTATTTGTCATAAAAACTTCTATTAACTGATTATGCAAATTAAATTTATGGCAATATCTCTCAGTATCAATCGATTTCGACTTGGGAATATATTTAGTTTCTACTATTTACACTCAAGAAATGTACTGCTCTTTTAAATTGTGTATATGAAGATGAAAATTCTTATGTGCTGTCGATATAACAGATTTTAGTTTCACAATTAATTTTACTTCATGCCACCTTGATCTCTACTGCTTATTTATCCAGAAATTAATTATATTTGAATTTTCCAATGTTTCACTCCGTTTTCCAGTTCTATTACTTAACCACAATCACATTAGCAAAATACATTTCTAGGAATTTATTTTAATTATCTGTACCAAGATTTTTGTGCTTGCTGACACATGTAGGTTATTAATTGTAATGTTTTTTAATAGTTATATATAAAGTGTAAATTATTGGACGAGTGACACTTTTCATAGTACGAGTAAGTAATAACCTGAAATAAACGTAATATCTACTTCATTTTAATATGGCCCATGTATTAATGAAGTACGAAATTAAAATGTATTCGGGTATGATTTGAAAGCTTTAATATATTACAAAGGTAGTTCTAGTAATGTTCGTGTACTGGTAAGAAATTGCCTGTTGGATGAGTTTTCGCAGTTAACCTTCTGAAGACAATCAAATGAAAATTAAGTAAATGTTTAGTTTTATATTGAGAAAGATTGTTTTATTTTCTCTTCGTTTTTAACGTTCAGAAATATTTTTATGTATTTATTTATGTATATACTTTAATGTATGTAATTGATACATATTGCGGATTTATTCCTGCGAGAGCAATCTCTTACAATCAACCAGAATACCAGTCTAAACCCGCGCAACAAGTGGCCTAATAACATGACAATATAAAATACTTGAAACCGTATTAGCAACGTGTTTGTTAGCTACGGCTCATTACCTATTAGCTACATTATATTAGAGAAGTATGAAAAAACGTTAGTTTCGTGCTTCATTACAACCCGCATAAAGCGAAATTATAAAGTAATGAAAATGAAAATGGTGGGGCTGGCATCAGTTTTATTTTTCCAGATAGTAGTAGAAAACAATCTAAATTTGATGCATGTAAAACAGCTTCGAACTACACCTGTGAACTCGTAGCGATGTGAAAGGCATAAATGTATACATAATCGTCAAGAGATTGAGATAGCTGAGGAATTAATAATCTTCTGCACCTCTAAATCTGCCTTTTAAGCTGTTTAAAAGGAACATTCTGGGCAAATATTTATTAAACATTAGCAAAATTCTTGACATGGATAAACAATGTACTATGCAGTGGATCCCGACTTATGTTGATATTGATAGAAATGAAGCCGTAGTTGCATTAGGAAAGGCAACGAGGTTACTTAACAATCAATTAATTCCTCAAGTCACTCTCAGTGATACCAATTATAAGCAAAGTAAAAATTTAAAAACAAGACGGTCAAGTTGAAATATCAGATATACGAATTAAACGCTAGTATACCTCTTGCAAAAAACTTTACAAGACTAAGATCCCGACATTTTAGAAGGATGGAACAAGATCTTATTAAACTCTCACGAGATAGAACTGAACCCCAATCATATTTTCTCTTGTATCGCCATCTTAGCGAAAATGAAGCAAATCAGTGACTCTCCGTATGAAGACCTGTATGAAGACAATAGTATTAAGATTGCAGAGCGGTGTGGACCACACATGGTCTTACATAAACTCTCCATGAATAGGACAACAATACTATTATTTCTTATATCACGCCCATGCGTATCCATAAATGTCTAAGATAGCTGTATTAGGATACGAACACTCCAAGAGTTAGATTGTAATTAGTTTTCTTTTTGTATTTTGAATTAAATTATGCCAAAAGATATTAATTTATGTTATGTATGTTACCAACTCAGTCGTCCAGTAACTTCCATCGCGTTATTTTCGTATATATAAGTTTTTTTAACAGTTAGTAAACCAGTGATGCTCGAAATCATTTAATTTGAAAATACTCATCAAAACCTATTTTTTTGATTTTTCACGGATTTTTAAATAGTTTTATTTGATAATTGAATACTTTGGCAACGAAATTGAATTGAATATTTCGTAAAACAAGGCTAAGTTTACAAGTTTTAAATGAAAAGTTGTAAAAGGAAATAAATTTATTTTTAAAAATCTCTCTGATATGGTTTTGCATTCAGTTTGTTACGTTTTAGAAAAAAATTAAAAAAGTATTGAGATCTATATCTATAGCCTACGTATAAATTTCAGACAACTGGATCAACGACTGTAAAAACTGAGATTGACGATGAGACAGACGGACGAATATCATATGAATATGGTATTAAAATGATAAAGATTTGGTTTTTGAGTAAGGATATGAATTTAATGTAATCGAATTGTAAACATATGAATTGAATGTACCAACGTAGTTTAGAACTATATGCACTTATACAAAAGACAGGTATTTTTTAATTTAAACGACTTAATGTGTGTGCAAAATTTACTACATATTCAAGTAACATTAGAAGAGATCGTTATAACCAAAAAAAAACTTATATTCACAATTTCTATTAGTGATGTATCATTACATTTAATGTAATCTAAGTACATTTATTGTACATGATATTTCAGTTGCCTAGGTATTAAAATTATTAAGTTAGGTCTGGAAATAAAATAGGTCGAAAATGCAATCCAAAAAAAATCATTTTTTCTACATAATTTTTAATTTCTCGCCAAATATAAATTAATTGTTTAATTATTTAATTCCTTTTAGACTTAGAAATATTACACAAATATTAACTTTTAATACCAGTGCATTTTTATTTTCAATTTATGGCTCTACTACAAAAGTATTATGTGAAAATAATGATTATTTTACGTATATTTGATTTTCTGAAAACGTTGCAATTTTTCCTCTAGTAGTTTTCTTAATAAAAAAAATTATGTCCACTGTGAAATTTGAAAAAGGATTATAAAGGAAGGATAGAAAAAAAGGAAGAAGAAATAAAGGATTATAAATTGTTCGATCGAAATAAAACTAAAAAGGTATGGTCACTTTCGATCGTGTAATATAATTTCGGACGAAGTGATCTTTTCCAATTATAAAGTTCCATGATATTATTCTCGTTCAATATTTACTTTGTGCTTCTGTTACAGGCAGTATTCTGTTAACCGTACATAACAAAAAATATTAATTAAATTTTAGCAGGTTATGTTAAAACAGCAATGAATTTTAAAACAGCAGTTTTTTTTATAAAGTCAATATGCGCTTTTTATCAACTGCATGTTTATCATAGAACAATTTTTTTTTTGATAAAAATTAAGTCTTCAGATAGGTTATCTTATCTTTATTTCTTTTCTCTTTCCCTTATTTTTTTTCAGAATGTACTTACTAAATGAACTATCAGAAATAAAAATTCTTGATGACATGATGAACGACGTTGGCCGATGATAACTTCATTTCTTTTTTAATACCAAATTATTTTGAACCTTATTCCCTTTTAATTGATATAAAACAAAAGCACTGGAATATAATTATTTTATTTCAGATATTTTTACAAAATACTTTTAAAATATCGACCTCGTTTAGGCAAAAGGCACTCGTTCGCAATCCGTTCGACCCCCGCATCGCACCTACGTGTTTACCGCATTTACATACCTACACAATACAAAAATAAACGAATTATAGAAGTCCGCATGCCAAATTAACTTAAAACCCTACATTTTAATGGGATTTTGAAGCGAACGAAGCGTTTTGTGAAAGTAAAAATAATTCGGCCGTCCGGACGCTGGACTAATCGTAAACGAGCCGTGACCTCATTCAAATTCAGCGCGCGCCGCCTCCCAGATGGAATACTAATCTCAACCAGGGTCCCCATACATCTGGACCAATGGTGCTGACTGAACTTGCTCTTTACTATTTACCGTATACAGCGCGAGCATATGTCGCAAGATCAGGCCGATATTCGTCGCTTTATTAGGCTTTGGAGACTTTGAAAATATCAACTTGATTCTTATTTAAACTTTATTATACATTGACAACTCCTTAATTGTTTAAATTAGTTAAGGATAAATACGAAATTTGGTAGTATTTAAAACTTATATCTCACTTTTAAATATTTCACCTGAATTCCACTTCTGATCATCCGCTCTTACGCTGAAAACATTAATTTTACTTTCTCGCTTCATTGATAATTCAGGCACCCAGAGGTAACTATAGACAAACGGACTGATAATACAAAAATTATGCACAAGAAATTATTTGAGAATATACGTTCATTCAGATGAAAAATTAAACTTTCCCATTAAATTTACTGTTTACGTGTATCGAAATGGTATCAAAGTACGTAACCATTTTATATACTCTATCATGTTGATATTAATTGCTAAGATATTATTGATATTATGAAATGTAATTATATATTCATAATATCAGTAATTAATATATAATAAACTTAACATTATGAATATGTAATTTGTACCAATTTCGTTTACAAATAAGCTTGAAATACTATTCATTACTTACAATATTTTTTTTAAATTTTGATATTATTTGCAAAATTGTTTTCCTTTTTTGATTGATTATATGATTATTGGAAAATGACATATGGTTATTTAAAAATTAAAAGAAAACTTTAAATTTTTCGGTATCAAGGATTTCGAAACAAATTTTGGGACTAATGATTAAATTTATATGGTTGGTCGTGTTTAATTTTACGTACTTAGTAAATAATCCAAAGGTAAAAAAGAGCAGAAACTCAGAATCTATATAATTAATCATCTCAAAATCTTTATGAGCAAATACAATGAATAAAAGATGATGCAAGATTTTGGTACTTTTACGTAAAGACCAATTTTTTTTAAAGTTTTTACCACGTAACTATCTTATTAACAAACTCACTTCTTCTTTAACGTAATCCCTAAACTACCATCACTATTTATTTATTAGGTTTAAATTGGTAACATGGGTTGTCATTTACCTCACTTTTTACCAAAGAGCAGAGATAACTGTTAAAAACTTCGCAGAGCACTTGAGCAGTTTATTACCAAAAATTTACCCAAATTCAAAGATTGCAAAATAAAACAAAGGTTCAAAAATATTAAAATAAAATGTACCAAAGTTCGGTGTTTAATCAAATGTGCTCAGTGCGAAGAAGATTTGAAGAGTGAAAAATTTTCATTTTTTATAGATTAAAGCACAAATATACGTCGTTGTTCAATATTATATATATATATATATATATATATATATATATGTATATATATATATATATATATATATATATAGACTTCTGTTACATTTCATCGACTTTTATATCTCACAAGTACAAGTATTCGCTTCACAAGCGTCTAAAAACTATTTACGGATATTATTTTTCAATATATAAATATAGCCGATATATAATATATCTCTAGCAATCTTAAAAATGTCATAAACTTCTGAAAAACTATGAGATTTAGAATAATCGCTGTAATATTTCTGTTAATTCCTAATAACTCCGTTTTTTTATATGTGTATATTTGAGACAGATTAATTCCGTACATAATAATCTAGAAATATTCCAAATGCTTCTGCAATGAATTATACGTATTATGAAATCATAATTAAGTACAAAAGAATTTCAAGCAAGTTTCATAAATAACGTAATGAATAATAAAGTTGGGAGATTGCTATTTTTCATTTCATAAATTCGATCAATATCTTTGCGTTTTATTTTTAACCTTCAAATCGAGTAATTGTGGATTAAGCTAATTCCCAGGCCATCATGGAATTAAAATGCCATGTATGTACATGGATAGAAATGGTACATTCTATCAAGCTTAATTGACGTCTTTCAACTCCTCATATTTAATTTTCCAGATGTTGAGAATATTATTTTAATTCCTAGTAGTGTCAATATTTTTGGAAATGTCTAAGAGAACAGAATTTAAATTATTGGTTACACTAAGCTTGAATTTTCGTATCGCAAAAATCTGAAGTATAGGGTTAAGTGATAGGGCTCTAGATTTGCTTCACTGTTATAACGTTTGTGAAATATGAAGGTCACATTCTTAGGAGTTAGGGCAGGTCATCGGCATTAATACTGAACATTTTATAAAGTAAACACAGTAAAGATTAAAAAATGAATAAGACATATTTTAGTTTAAACATAAACTCAACGCAAATATCACATTTCTTACCCAAAATGAAGGCGCAGTTTGAAATAAAACTTAGTATTTATTTTATTTAATGACACAAATAATAGCAGTCGTTACATTAAATGAAAAAAAATTACAAAGTGCTAGTCTATATACAAAGCAGAGTGTCGATTAAGTTGTATAAATAAAGATAATTAATCAATTTTGAAGACTATTAGCTAGTCTTCTCAGGCAAAATTTTCAACAAATGTCGTTTTCGTTAATTTTGACAATTACTTACTTTAATAGATCACTATAGGAGCAACGAATTTACAATGTATTTATTTTTATTTATTCATCAATTAACTACAAATAAAAATAAAGTATCAGCCTGTCTATGTCTATTTACATTTCATTTTCAGGTAATGTTTTCCATCTAAGCACCCAGGAGCGTTCCTCGTCCTGCTCTAGCTGCTCTCAACTGGCTACTAGGTGAACGGTATTGACAGTGAACGGATTGATAGTCGTTTCTCATTCAATTTTAAATCAATATTATGGTTTAAATTCTTTTAATAATGTTAATATTGGTAAAGGCCTCAGCTTCATTTTTTCTTCGTAATAAATTATGTGTAGTTCAAATTTGTACGTTTCTTGTTATTTGCAAGTTTCCTTAAATCCAATAATAGTACTTCCGAGAATTTTTCATTAAAAAGTTGCTCTTTTCATTTCACGAAGTCTAGTTTGTTTTTAGTCTACCTCTATGAATTATACGAGTACATAAGAATAGTGCGATGAGAATTTTCTAGAAAAATATCTACCTTCTTTTCATATTAATTGATTACTTCCAACTATGTGCGAATTACTTTCAATTGAACAAAGTATAACATTTATTTTAATAGGTTAAAAAAAACGTATTTGATAAAATAAAAGGCCTACAGCAGTAACAAAGTCCTAATAGGTTGTGACGAAGTTGAAAATTGTGGACAAATTGCCCAATATCTCTTTAATTTTTTTCTATATTCTGTATTATCCATCTATTCAGTCACTAAAGTACTAGTGAGGAGATTGCTTTTAAATTTATATTTTTTTTGTAATCGTTAAAAAATCTCGGAGGCGATTTACAGAGATTAGATGAACATCGATTAAGATGCTCTATTTATTTCTGAGCAATTGGTTACAGAATATTTATTTCGTCGTGGCTTCAATAACCTGTCCAATTCCCTTAAGACAGCACAAGCTTCTCTACATAAATTCAATTAGTTTTTCCCACGAAGATTAATATTTAAAATTTATTTGTGAAAATTTTTAATTTCATATCCAAAGATAGGCATTCATTGTTTTCATCATTCATAAATAATTTAATAATAACCGTAGCTTCAATATCACCCCCCCTCTCTCTCACTTTCTCTTTCAATCGCAACAAGTATGATTTTCAATACTGAAAATTCTTGCAATAACATAGATATAATATACCTATGCCAAAAACTGTATAGTTTTCGAGAATACAACCCGAGGAACGGAGCAGCGTATTTGATATGAATAAAAGAGGGAAATTTAAAGAGTGTTTTTTGAAACCCCACATGAAACTTATAATGACTAGTTCACGCAGAACGACCTTTGTGGAAGCAATATTGTTAAAAGAGAAGGTTGGTAGACAAGTGCCAACAACAGGCTGATTTGAATAACATTTCATAGATATATTCTACTCTATCCCGGATTTTCACATCTATTTCCTTTCTGTCATAGATTAAAATAATGGAAATTAAGGATATTGTCATGGATTATTTTTAATATGTAACTATATAAAACTGTTTGTATTGAAATATCCAAAAAAACATCTTTACTTATATTTATAACCACGTTGCGTTTTATTCGTGATTCGTTTAAAATAATGAAACTTTGTGCGGTTACGGTTCCGCTTGCTTGCTTTCCTTGAGCTCTTCGCGGCGCCATTTTAACGAGATCACTGCGGCTGCGTCAAGTGTACTTTTCATGTAGCGAATGTCCTCTACTTGCTCCACTATGTCACATTGCAATTTGCAGGAAATGCAGCGGGAGTTGTTTGCATTTAACTTCTATTTGTGGTTGCGACTGCAAGCGAGTGCATCGCGATACTTGAGCTTGTCTCCTTATATTATGAGTAAATCGTAAATCAACGCCATGTTGATGTCATCATTTTAATATTTGTTGCATCATTTGACTATTTGAGGCTTTATATCATATGACTATATAATATTTTACTTTGTCAATTCTTGATTTTACCCGGTTAGCTTACTTTCCAGAAATTTAAATTAAATTTTTTTTAAACTAATAAGTCATTGCAAGAAAATTTCTCGTCGTAGAAAACAAAGAAGAAATATAGCATATTGAATGGTATAGTTTATACCTCAAATGAAAATGATTACCAAGAGATTACTAAAAAATAGTCGCAAAATACTATTTTGACTTGAAAATATCACGATAAGGAGAGAATTGCATAGCATATAAATATACAATAGTAATTATATTAAAAATCCTATTTAATAAGATATTTAAACTATTTTTAATATAGGTAAAATTATACATTTTTCTTCGGCTATCTCATAAAGGAACTAATAACGGCTTAATCAAGATATTCACGACGATTAAGGTTTTAATCATTTTCTTTTTTGCCAAAATCAACCGGCATTATAATCAAGCGATTTTTTTTTAATTTTGTTTTTTCTTCCAAGCAACATATTAACGTATTCCATGTTTATAATTGCAACATTAATAGCATATAACCATAGTTTTCCCTGCATTGAATTTCCTCCCCTATCTACTTCCTTCAAACCGCTCCCTCGATATTAGCTCAGCAGACAAGAAGCAAAGATAGAAATAATGTAGTAGTGGCTTGAAAAACAAAACAGTACAATTTCTAGCCCTGGTATGTTTGTTTACCGTTACCCTTTTAACTAAACCGTTTAACTCTGCGACGTACGACAAGTGCGCTGCCTGCATGTGAGTGTTGCATTCAAATTTTCAGGAAATATACTGTTCGTATTCAACGACCCAACTCAACGACTGGCAGAACGCTCATTTTTCTCATTGAAGTGAGTTTAATACCATAGATTTATAATTTTTTTCAACAGATAAAACTTTTTTTGAAAATAAAAGCTGTTGTGAAGTATATAATTTAATATCATGCCTCAAATGAAAAAGAATCTGTGTTCATTGGGTCGTTTGCATATATAAAAAATATAAGCATCGTTCAAAAGCAATAACTTAATCGATGCTTGGTGCCAATATATTCCGGACATTTATTTGTTTAAATACTAAAAATAAATGTCACGAATACCTAGGCACTGGTGAGTAATCACCGTAAGGGCTATCTCAGAATCATTACAAATATTTTATAGAAAACCGTATCTAAATCGGTCAAACCATTTTGGAGATAAATAGGAACGTTGGATTGCATACAAACAAACAACAACCTCTCACCCTAAACGCATATTCCTCCTCCGTTCCGTCTTGGGTGAAAATAAAATATTTAATTTTTTATTCACTTGCAAATATACTCACTTCTCGTAATGGCATGAATATTTTGTATTGCTAGCATATTATGTCCAAGTTTGAATAAAAATTATAGTTTTGCAATTTGCTTAATCTTTAATAAAATTTTACGTCACTTTATTATATTAATAACAATAATGTATATAGTAAAATTGATCGATATTTTGAAAATAAGTAAGTTTAATATATAGTGGAAATTTTTTTTTATTAGAGTAAATAAAAATATAATCGATGGACTTGAATTATTTATAATTTAATACTCGTCATATTGGAAAAAAATTATATTTATAAATATCAGATTGTGAGTTGTGTAAGAAAATATTTGATTTTTAGATTTGATACTAGAAGATGTTAAAATTATGAGTTTACAAGTCAGTTAATATTTCGTTTCAAAGGTGAAATTAAAAATAATATTTCTGTATTCACTCGTTTTGAGTTTGGAAAACAAAAACTAAAATAGAAATAATTGTTGACGATTTAATGCAAATTAATGACAGGTTTAAAACATTTTAACCTTTGGCTTACATTTCAATAAATATTTCGAGTATAGTAAGTAATGATCCCATAATCTTTTTAATACATTGTAAGTCAGTTAGCCAAAATATTTCATTTTATAACATTAATGATAAAACTGAAAATAATTTATCGAACCACAGAATTTCATATCTTAAATATCTGAAATTTAAATAAATGCGTTTAAAAAAATTACTTGCATGTCGGGAGTAGTTTCAGAAATGTCTAATATATGTAAATTAATTTTGACAATCTTTTTTACCGTTGCTGCCGAAAAATTTGTAAACTGAACAGAAGCTCGAATGCCGCACTCTCTACACTAAAGAAATATTCTAGAAGCATCTTTAACATTCTGGAAATCTGTCAAAAAAAGTCACGAATTTATAAGTTGCCAACCTAATAAAATTGACAAGGATTAAATTGGTATTAGATCGTAGCTTGCCTTAGCCAAAAAGCATATGTGTGATTTTTGACTGGTGAATTCCAGTCAAAAATCAAGGTTTGTGAAAATGTACTGATCAATTGCAATTTGAGTATAAATGCAAGTTGTGAACTGACTAGTAGATCATTGCAAGGTTTGTGACATTTATATATCCATTAATGCATCCACGGGTCCAGAAAGGAATGAAAAAAATCTACCCTCCCATTTGATGCGTGCAAGAAAATACTTCAAGACACAAAATTATTCATTTCTCTTTTTTCGCCATTTACTCAACCAGTTTTGTGTGGATGTAAACGAAAACTTAACAATTCAATAACTACTAATCTGCGGGGAAAACGTTACAGAGCTTTTTCAGGGTCAATGGCCTCATTTGCGTATTTCACTTGAAATTGATAAAAAAACTCATGCATTTTCTCAAAAAATTTTGATGCCATTAGACGCTGAATGTCTACAGTAATAATTCGATTTGTCTACATTTTTCTCTGATTAAAAATTAAAATGAATTCTAATCGAATGGATAAGATTATCTGTGCTGAATCCTCAAACTTGAGAATGATCCTCTTCTGTATGTAGAAGTGTGGAGTGTTAATCCTTGGGGATTCGTGAATACAAATTGAATGTGCTGCAAAACAGTAGTCAAAAGTTACTTAATTTTTTTATTTTATAGCAGAATAAGTGTCACTAAATATATGTGCAAATACGTGAACAAAGATATCGATTAAGCGAAATTTGTTCTACAAAATGAGCGCAATAAAGTTTTCAATCTGGGAGATATTTCAACACATCGGAAGTTGTGACGTATTTTATTATATTCGATTCATGAATAATCATTCATAGGATCAGTTTTAATAGGATAATTCACCTCAATAACTGTGTATTTACTTCGGTCATTGCGGGAATTCAAGAAAAATATTGATAAGTATTGTTTTCCACAATTGGTTTTATAAACAAGTCTTAACCCAAAAGTAACGGAGTTTATTACCTGATAACCTAAATGTTTGTAATAAAAACACCATAGGTCGCATTTACACCGTATTCTTTAAAGATTTTCCTAAGAGATAAAGATATAGAGAAATGAAATACAAATCGAATAAAAATGTGGTGTCTTAAAAGGATGAAATGGGTGGTGTCTTAAAACGATGTAACTCGAGTGGTCGGTTTGATGGTTCAACGTGTTTAGAAAAAAATTGCATACATACGTTCTCAGAAGTGATTAGCGAACCCAAAAATTTAAATTTCTACATGCATTATTGTTTGTTGGGGAAGGAGCCATCGCTCAAGTGAACGATTAAATCTACCGCTTTGGCATACAAAAAATAGAGTCTCTTATTTACAGATTTTGTAGAAATGCTATTTGGCATCTGAAAATAATGATGTGCTTGTTACAAAATGTAGTCATCTGAAGTATTTCTGAGTTGGCTTCAGTAACACTTTGAAATCAACCGCGTGAAGTACGATGGTTCTACCAAGTATCCTACAAAAGGTGAAGAATTGAAGAATTTGCCTATGAATATCTTTACTGCTCTTTTTAGTATAGACGTGGCAAGGAAGTATTTATTCCTCGAATGCCCTTAATCAGTGGACGAGATTAAGGATCCATGGGTTAAGAGAAATTTCCTATTCAAATTCAAAGGTCTGGAGTTCCCCATGGTTGTTTGCTTCAGAATTAATATTAACAACTCAAAAGTCAAACATGTGGACTATAGGCCTTGATCTAGGAATGACGCGTTTCTTCCACGGCTAATTGTATGTTATATGCTTCAAGACAAGCGAATAATCCCACTCCTACGTCTGAAACCTAGATAATGAGACTTTGAACCTCTTCTGTACCGAAGTCCTAGGGAAGAGAGTGCGAATACTTTGTTATATTTTCCAAAATGTACGCAAATGAAGTTGTTGGCATAAGCTAATTAAAACAATAAACGCCGTAATTTACATGAAGTCTATACCATATTTAATTTTATATTCCTTATTAGCATCAAAGTGGTGCATATATTCGTCTCTAGTTCATGCGTCGCTTGTATTTACGAAAGCGTTTTTTAATGAGGTTCCTTTGTTTTTACGCCAAGTACACTTCACTTATGTGTACATTCCTAATCGCATATGTGTAAAGTACGTATGGAAATATAAACAAACCACTATGTATTATTCAGCGAACTGACGATTAATAGCGAGTTTGGATTTCATTCAAATGCGAATGTTTTAGCCAGAATGAATATGAAAACTTTTGAGCTTTTCGGGAAATCTACAATTTTTTGTGTTATTTTGAAATAAATGTTTTTTTAATTGGTTAATTTATAAGAACGTTATGGAAACTTATAACTATGAGTATAAAATACATTTTTTTTTAATTTAAACGAACAAAATTTCTACAACCTGTATATAAAAAATTAGTGACGTTTTTTTCTTTACTTTTTAGAGAAAAATATTATGTTTTTGTAACTATATTTTTATAACAGTTTTACATATTTGTGGAAAAGGTAATAAAAAAAATATTGCAGTTAAAAACACGTATTTGCAAAATAAAAAAATCTGATCACCTACACAAAACAAAAGATTTAGTATCATGATTAAAAAATATGTACGTTGTAACTTCTAGGTCTATTGACATTATTCAGTGATGGCTGATATACACCACAATAGTAAAATAAACCAACAAAAATTGATCTCAAGCCAGAAATTTTTCTTTAAATTACCTTAACAAAATCACTGAAAATTTCTTGCGACAAATATAAATTAATACTTTTCGAATGAATATTAAATTTAATTTTTTCAACGACAAAATATTGTGAAGACTAGTTCCATTTAGTTCTTAAAGTCACTTAGTCAGTGTGTAAAAAGTGTGTACGTCCACGAAATCAGAATCTTCCGCCATGTTAAACGTCCTTCGAAATAATACTGCACTTTATAAATACCATCACCAAACGCATAATCTAGTTTTTACTCATAAAATTTACATTTTATAAACGTAATGAGCAAGAAAAGTGCGAACGCTTTAGTCCTTGATGGTGTGCTTTTAAGCTGTCCGCGATGTATTAGTAAGGTCACTGTGGCTGCGTATAGTGCAACTTGCATACAAATATTCCGTTCTTGTTTCGTTACGTCGCATTTCCCTCAAATTGATGGAAATGGAACTGGAGTTATTTACGCTTACTTCTTTTAGTGAGCGTAACTGTGAAACATAGTGTTGCGGTATTTTAATGTTTGTATTATGTATGTCAAAGTGGTTACATATTATTTTCAATAGAATGCAGTATTAAACAAGTGCCTTACATATCATACATACCAGTGCTTTCGTTATCAAAAAGCTTCAAAAATAAGATAATAAGTATTAAATTACTTAGATACATTTAACAAATTTATATTCTACTTAGTATTACAGTTAAGTACTTTTGCTTAACATTTTATGTCATAGATATGATTTTTAAACATCTTTTTATGTATATGACTAAAATATCACTTGCATACAATAATTAGATAAACTTAAAAGAGCCAATTGAATGTCATAGAAGATTGTTTATTAAAAGTTTAATTGCATCTACGCATAAATGAAGTTCAGGGGATTTTTCCCCTGAACTTTATTTATTTACACAATTCATTCATAAATCAATTTGATTAAATTAGTCATATAAAATTTGTTCGTTTTAACGGTTCTAATCTAACCTAAGCATTTAAAAGAAAATTAACATGCACGAAAAATACAAAGA
This sequence comes from Druceiella hillmani, assembly GCA_039881145.1. NCBI lineage: Eukaryota > Metazoa > Arthropoda > Insecta > Lepidoptera > Hepialidae > Druceiella > Druceiella hillmani. The sequence goes on along the minus strand of JAYKKI010000023.1, from coordinate 5,313,947 downwards.
CAAAAAAGTGTTGCAAAGTTCTAACTTTTATAAATAAGATAATATATGTCACACACAGATGTGTGTGTATATCTGCGCGCATGTATGTGTACAATTGCGTTATTTTAAAACCAGAGTGCAGTTTCAGTTATTCTGATATATTTCAATTGTAAATCTTAGTTTTGTCTTTAAATTATTTTAATTTAATTATTTAATTCTGGGAAATAAAAAACTAAAATAGGAATCTTGTTTTCATTTATTTATTATTAAAAATTATTCCATTAAAAGCTTCCAGAGTTTTAGACAAACTTTACACGAATTCGAAAAACCATTTCTTCAGAGAGATAATGGTTAATCATAACATTGTTTTCGTTATTATTATCGTTCTTGATGTGTATTGACGGCATTTATTATGTATTATCAGAACTAATATTACTTTAAATATTTAATAACTTTCTTTCAAAGCACGTCGTGATAATGATTGGTCTCGTAACCAACAACAAAATGGTGTGCATTTCCATCTCCATTGCACAGTCCGTTTGGTTTCCAAAAGCGGATTTTTATCCAACGGCTTTTTTCATGTTCAACGAATCGAAAGCTAAGCAAGGGCACAAGTTTGACACACGACTAAGCCATATGTTTATGTATATTAATGTCATTAACGAGTTCTTCAAGGGCTGAGCTTTTCTGAAATAAAGGGTTGTTTGTTAAAAGAAACTAAATTAATCGCACCTTTATCAGCATACCTACATTTAGATACCTTTTGACTCCCGTGACATATTTACTATTAATTGAGGTTTGTATTTATAAAAAAAATATTGTATATTTTTGCGAAATACGATACCTTGTGTACAAAAAACCGAAACCGAAACTTTTCAGTATAATTTATCAATTTCAAAGGAGATCAGACGATGAGCGCTAGCACGCGCCCCCTAGCGCACGACAAAGTAATCACCTTGATTGGGTTACTTTCACTATTACTTTCTCTTACCTCAGTTTCATCTATGTCAGTGTCCTAATTAATATGACTTTTTTCCTGATACGGTAGTTTTTGGAAACAGCAGTCTGTTAAAGTGAATATAATTAGACTTGTTCGCACTAGACCCAGATATTTCTTTATTCGTCGCTCTGATGAAATTATCCTTTAAACTGTTCCATTTCATCTGCAACAAGATACTTGTAAAAAGGTAACTATTATAATATATTATTCACTATAGATATCTTGTAAGTGGATATTTGATGGCAGAACTACACTTTTTATTTGAGAGAGGAAATTTTACTATATCGGGGTTAATTCGTTAAGTATGAGAAATCATCTGGATGAAATTAATAGACATTGTGACATCAATACCAGATAAGGAAAAATGGATTATATCTCAAGGATTTTAATTACACGCAAAGTTTCCTCATTGTATCGGTGCACTTGATAGTAGATAATAATAATACATAACAATAGAAAATCCATATAAGAATATGAAACCCCGAACAGTCTGATTACTTAAAATTCAAATATAAATACTTTGTCCCTATTTCTTTTGGCGCTATATGACTCTGACCAACACATTATCTGAATAGATATCGGTGCTTATGGAAATGGTGTTAACGGAGAAATTTTCAGAGATTTAGTTCGGCAAAAAAAATAACAGAAAAATATTTGCATATACCGAAACCATAGTATTTAGTAGATAACCATGATATGGCACTCCCTTACGTAATTGTGAATGATGAAGCATTTGGGCTTATGACACATTTTGTGAGACCGTATGGTGAAGAGTAGCTGGTTTACAAAAAAAAATATATAATTATCAATTACCTTTAACACGTAGGTATGTTAAGTACACTTTTGGTGTAGCCAATAATACATTGAGAATACTACATTGCACACTAGATTTCAATGGGATTATACCGGACAGATTGTAAAACAATTTTTCAAACGGTTTTCGTTACAGTTTTTCACAGCTATGTTCGAATACGATATGAATTTAAGTACGAAAACAACTTAGAAGGAAATCTGCCTAGCCTAAATGCTATCCACAATAGACTAGCTGCGCCATCAGCGAATAGTGTTTAAACAAAATTAATTAACTATTTTGTTAATGAAGGTAGACCTGTATATCAGGATCTTATGATAAGAGTGAAAGCGTAGCTATCAATAATAATAATAAAGTGTTTCTTACTCGTGTTGTTTTCCTCTTCAAAATTATATTCCCCACTGAAAACCAAAATTAATTCTTCCCAAGCTCGCCGTCGCACAATTTTATTTTTACACAATATTTAAATAACTTATTAGCCATAAGAGATTGCTTTCGTAGTAACAAGTCCACCATATGTATCAATTAGATACATTAAAGTACATATAAAAATGAATAAATACATAAATAATAAAGCTTTTCTTATCCTTCCCTTTTTCTTCCAAATCATTTCCCCCGCAAATGATCAAAACGGAGGCTACATCCAATGACCATACTTTCGTGTTAGCGGAAAATCCGAAATAAAGGATTGGCCTTCAAGAAGTAAATTCGGTTGATCCAAAAAAATCTTCTTCAGTAAACGCTTGTGGATGCTCGTTTACGCAGTTCTCAAGAAAAAAATCTTTAGACGCGGACGAGCACGTGTTGATGTGCGTTTAGAAATGAAAATAACGACCTTATGCTATTATTTAGTTGAGCGCCCGTTTCCGTCGCGTTGGAACATTTTTATTTTTATTTTTTTTTTAATTAAAATCTGTAACATCATATTTCCTAACAAATTCGCAAAACAAAGTTATAGAAATGAACCCTAGACCCCCAATACTATATGGACAACCTAAAATTCATAAACTAAATATACCCATACGACTTGTTGTCTCATACACAAACGCACCCACAAAAAATAGCTTTTCACCTGAATAAGATCTTCCGAAATAAAACCGGATTTGCGCCTAAATATACCATTAAAAACTCTGTTGATCTCTGTAATAAAATTAAAAATATATATCTAACAACCAATTGTAAATTAGTATCACTCGACGTAGTAAACTTATTTTCTAATATATCACCAAAACATTGCCTAAATATCATTTCAGATATCCTATAAAAGAAAAAGTTAAACTCCATTGAAGCATCGGAAATTAGAGACCTCTTTAAATTATGCATAGACCAAAATTATTTCCTTTTCGATAAAAAAAATTTCAACAAGTCAATGGCTTTGCAATGGGCTCCCCCCTCAGTCCCCTTTTAGCCGAGTTATTTATGAATAATCTAGAAATCAGCCTCTTCAACAGTAAATTAGCGATCAATATATTATACTATTATAGATACGTTGACGACATCCTTATCTGCTGGAAAGGTACACAGCGACAGTTAGACCAGTTTGTTAACTTTGCTAACTCCCTACACAATAATTTCAAATTCACTTTAGAAGTGGAATCCGATAATAAACTTAAGTTTTTAGATATAACAATAGAACGCAAAAATAATAAATATAAATTTAGTATATTTAGGAAAGACACATTTACAGACTCCATAATTAATGGTCAATCTCAACACCCTTGGTCCCATAAGTTAGCAGCCTTCCATTCCATGATTCACAGAGTTTTAGCCATCCCGCTAGAAAAACCTAATCTACGTACAGAAATAAAAACTATAAAACAAATCGCAATAAATAATAATTATGACCCATCAATGGTCACAAAACTGTACCATAATAAATTAAGAAAAATACTAACACAAGACATATACCCGGTCGTACCAAATAATAATAATATTTACTATAAATCTATCCCATACATAGGTAATGTATAACTCAAATTAGGAAAACTCTTAACTAATAATAAAAATATAAATAATATAACATGTACGTATAGTACTTTAAATAACTTGGGTAAAACCTTTATTAATAATAAAGAAAAAATAGATAAACGAAAAAGAGTGGTATCTATAAACTTAAATGTAACGACTGTAATAGTGTATAGGTCAAACAGGAAGAGATTTTAATACAAGATATAAAGAACACATTGCCAGCGGGCGAAATAAACCAGACACATCTCACTTTGCTAAACATCTCATTGAAAATAACCTTCACCCCCATACTGATAATGCCCCCTATATATTACAAATAAATACAAAAGGTAATAAACTTAATATCCTAGAAAGATCAGAAATAAACAGACATAAAAAAGATACCAAATGAACAACTAAATATAATATCATCACCCATTCTTAATATCTTCTAGATATAATATAAATATACAACATTGATACTACAGTACCCTGGAAATTGTTTCAGCACTAATACACATATAAATAGAAGTATATATAATAAAAACAAAAAATTAAAAGAAATAAATAAATAAATATATGAATACACAAAACCGGAGATATGTAGAATTAGTGTATTACCTTGTCCTTACTTTCAAATACCCTTGCTTTTGTATACATATATTACCGATAATAACTTCCATTTAATTTTCTTACATACACCGTAAAGTTTCCATTGTATAACCTCAAATAATAACAACAATTGAATTTATTACCCTCACTAAAATACTGGTATATTGTATAATTCTCGGTAATATAATAAAACCTTCACTGCGCCCCTGCAATAAACTCACTAACATAAGCAATAGAAAAATCCGCACAAACCAGGCTTCCGCTATTGTGTTTGAAATATATAAATGCTGTTGGTTGTTCCTAAGAGTTAATCTTTGCTAATATCCCACCTGAAGATGTTGTAATACAACGAAACCGTGGTAAAGAATGTAAAGAAAGTAGAAATAATACTACATCACGTAGTTTCATTTAATTGTGAATAATGAATTTCTACAAAATTAAAGCCAAATATATTCAATAGGCGTATGTATTTTATTCAATGTCTACGCAGATATGTAATTAAAAAAGTTGTTTATTAAAATTCATTAAAAACATTTAAAGGCATTGGTATTTAGTTTATATTTCTGTTTATTCCCAGTAAATTTAATATAAATAAAATATATCTTAACTTAGTACGAATGACGTTTATTCCGAAACAAAAAATAAGAGGGTTATATGTTTAAAATAAATTTGAATTTCAAATTTTACTTCATTTGTAAATATTTATACCAGTGTTTTGCCGTTATTGAATTAATGATTTTCAGATGTTTCCGATGTTCATTTACTATAAAGTTACAATGCGAATAGAGTATCAGTTATGTAATATTAATAGAATGAAATTTTTATGAACTTTGTGCTTCATAAATGTTCTGTAGTGTATCCCACATATCATTGCCAATGTATTCAGAGCTGATGGGCATTAATATTATTAGGTTTTGCTGTTATCATTTGTATGCTTTCCTTTAAATAGCATACCGTTGTTGCGTTTTAAGAAAATATTACGCGTTCCGTCTTTTATACTCAGGAAAGATTTTTAAAGGAAATATTATCTCAAAAGGTCAATGAACGAAAAATTTACAGTATTTGGAACCATTATAATACAACGTTTTGCTTATCAGAAATATATTTTATTCAAATGCTTTAAGAATGATAAAATTAAGAATAGCAATTATGGGTGTTAGTTTGCCTGCATCCATACAAAACTTAAATGAATGAACTAATAATAACTGATTGCAACATATTTATTAGAATATATAAATTTTGATATTAATTCCAAGATAATTAAGTAAGAATTCGCAAAGTTTATAATTTTCCCATTATTAGTGATATGGGAGAAATCGTGATGCAGGGTTTTCAGTCTGTATTATGAATTTGTAATTGGATTTTTTTTCTCTTTATGAAGTAAAGTAAATTTCTAACTATTTCAATAAACTTATCCAAAGTTTTATAGCAGTTAAGCTGCCTTCGTGTGAAATAAGCAATTAGTTTTTTTAAGATTAATTGAAAAAAAAATTGCCGATTTCACGAATGCAGCTTAATAACTATGCAAATATCGCATTAACGTTACAATGTGTTATTACTTAATAATTCTTCGAAAATGTAGTTAGTTTTTAACCAAATCAGTGATATTATTAGCTTTTGAATTCAAAAGTTTTTCTAGTTCCGAATTGGAAAGTAGTTTGTTTGGTCTGATAATTATAATGATGAAATTTTTTTTCATTTAGGTCATAATACGGCTCAAAACGATTTAAGCGTACAGTATCGCTTATAAGTCTGTCAAAAAACATTGTAACAGTACTACTTATTTTACAATTTGTTGTAAATGCCACTTATGATGAATGTATGTACATACATATATGTGCGTGTATATATGTATATATACACCAACACACACACACACACACACACATATATATATATATATATATATATATATATATATATATATATATATGTATACATATATATAAATTTAGAATATTAGCTAGTTCGTATAATCATAGATCGGTTATATTTTCAGCGACATGGACAGGCAGATGTTTTCTATGGACGCGGTGGTTTTAGACCGTATAATAGTCGTCACTAGTATTAATAGTCGTCATTAGTATAATAGTCGATTTCATTATTTTTTTTCTCTTTTCGATACAATTTACATCTCTCTGCATTCGTTGATTTCTTCATAATGCTGGCGCTAGTTGCACCATACCAATCGTACTCGGCTGCTGTAGTGCGTTTTCAATGCACATGCTGAATTTCGGGCCCTCTTTTCTTGTGATTGTCGGATAGTAATTATTTTATATTTGTGACCTACGCACTCACTCCACATTTGCAGTCTTAATTTGTACAATTTCTTACTTTTTCGTGGCGCCATCATTGTACTTGTGACTTTCACTGTCCACAGATCCTATAAAATTGCTCAGATATACAGCTTATTGTATCAGTATTAGTCGATACAGTAGTTTCTTAGATAAATCACCACAGATGACGTCATTACACGAATTTTTTTTATCATTACTGTTACCGGGAAGCTTCCCTCGATTCGTAGATGTGGCGCCGCCCTCGGCCAAATGGTGCTTAAATGGGAAGCTCGTATGTGGTTTTACAATTGTATGTTACTCGCTACCATCCACACCTGAGTAGTAAGGCAGGGTTCCCCGTCGAAAGTATATATATATATATATATATATATATATATATATATATATATATATATTTATATATATATAATTACGTATTTAATTGATACTAGAAAATTAGACTTTTAGGGAGGTAAAAAATTATAACTTTTTTCTTCAAACCCGTATTTATTAGGGGGCGTAACATTAAAAATACTATGGTAGCTTTTCTGGATCAAAACGTTTTTGGGTGCGCGTAGAAGTGAGAAGCGCTCGCTATCCTGCTTTGTTTATCAATTCCTCTCTATATGTATACACGACCGCCGGCTCGCATTCTATGTTCGATGTCTCGGTTTTACAGCACCTGTAACTCTTTCATTAATTTTACAGACGTTTTCAGCATCGATTCCTCGGATTCAATTCTGTTTGTTCTTGTCCACTTTCGTTTGATTTTTTATATCTTACTCCTGTATTCGGGCTACACTACTAGATTTGTGTTTATTTTTGACAATTTTCCATATTTTTGGCTTATAAATTTTTAACTGTAAACTTTATTGTTGGCACTCGAGCCACTTTACGAAGCACGGTAAGTTCTGTATGATTGAGCTACGAATAATCATATTTTTGACTGGACCACGAATCGAGACTCCAACTGCACGCAGGGCCCATGCGGAGACAAGCGTCATGTAGTATTATTTATGACTTTAAAGACATTTTCACGCCAAAAATAACTACCTACTTTTACACCAATAACGGCAGTTAACATCGATGAAAAAGAAAAACAGCGCGCCCAATTGAATCTATCTATTTTTGGCTAATGCAGTTGGGATTTTAGTTAGTCTATCGGTTAGGGTAGGTTAGACTAGCTTATGTAAGGTTAGGTTATTAGTTCCAATTAAGTTCGTTTATGTATGTTTGATTAGGTCCGATTATGATAAGATCAGGTTTGGATAATTAGTATTTTAGAGCTAGCGTCGGCTGTAGGTGAAAATATTACATAAGAAAGTGGTCCCAAGCCTTACCTTTTCTAAATGTCCTTTTTATTCATTCAAGCTGGTCTGTTTTCATTTGAAAGTATTAAAACGACAATGAAGGATTAAAACATTATTTGGTATTTGTCGGTAAAATATATTAATATTACTATTTTTGTATACATTTTGCATTGAGCTTTGTCGATCCGTCTATTCTAATAAACTTTCGCTTTAAATTTTCTAAACGCCTCAGTTCAAAGGTCTCGAAGTGAAAATGAGTCGTTTGGGACCAAAATTGATCAAATTCACTTTAACATAAATGCGAAATAAAATTGGAAAACAAAATTTGCAACGTGACAATACTTATAAAGTTCAAAATAAGATTTTAAAACGAGTTTTAGAACAGTTCCGAAAAAAATTTTAAAAAAAACCATGTAATTAAAGAACAAAATAAACCTTCAAAATGTGAATTTGGCTTACTTTGAATATTAAATCCGACTTTTCCTTATTTAATTTTAAATTCTGAATGAAGCAATAATGATTGGTCTTTTATGGAAATATTGTTTTGCTAAATTTCACGAGTTCTCAAAATTAGTCATAGGCTATAAATTTATTTGGAAATATCATATTTACGTCACGTTAATCCATGAACGACATGTTTTTCATCATGTTTTGTTTGATATCATGCTAATTCATGAACAAGGACAGAGTTCAATTTGGTTTTGTCACTGTGGCACTAGGTCAGCAAATGTGAGAAATACAACTAAATATTGCTAACTCGCTGTTGTTATCTTACTGTTACCCTCTAGGCAAATTGAAATAAAGGAAAAGGAAATGTCGTAACAAATTAAAATCAATTACTTAGAAATGAAATTTTATTGCTAGATATTTACAAGTACAATGTCACAAAGCAGCATGATATTTATATATATATAAATATATATATATATATATACATATATATATATATTTCCGTAACAAAAGACATTGAAAATAATTATGTATTGGAATTAATACTAATGACAGTTGAGTAAAGTAGTAATAGATTATCTCAACTGTTGAGGACCAATTTTAGACCACTAATGACATGTCTACGGTCTTGTAACTAACCGCCAATACTTGCATTTTACTGACTCTGTCGTAATTTTATACACAATGTTCGTAAATGTATAATCAATATAAAATGCTTGAATTTGAATTTGATTTGAGAGAACAAGCTCCCAAAAACTCAACACATCCATGTCAAAGTGAATTAAAAAAAGTACCTATGTTTAAAAACATCTTACAATCTTATGAATCGGAAGTTACAGAGGTAAACATACGGAGAAATTTTATTTTTATTAGGTTCCGTACTACAAAAGAAGAAATGTAACTCTTATAGGATCACTCATGTGTCTGTCTGTCCGTTGGTCACAGCCGTTTTACTCAGGAACCGCCTGACGTAGATCCTTTAAATTTGTTCTTATTAATCCACATGTGTTGCTCTAATTAACTGTTTTAAAAGTTTTCATGTAACAATTAAAGAGGGGGTAAACAAAGATTGGAAAAAAAATTAATTTTACGTATCTTATTTAATATTACTGGAAGGGATTGTTACGATGTATAGAATTTTTTTTTCACAATTTTAAACGGCATATATAAAAATATATTTAAAAAAACATTTCAAAATAAAAATTTCTTCTCCCCTTATGTCCGAAAATATTAAGCCACAAAACAATAGAGAAATCTGACTGGAGATCAAGGTTGATAAAATCTGACTAGAAGCTTGAAGAGAAATATATAGTGATTAACCTAAATCTTACATTTTTTTTAAATATGTACTATGTTTTTACGCCTATATAATATATGGCAAACAATACATTTACATAATGAATAATTAAAATTTCTAAAGAGTTTATTAAAAATACTATATACGCTTAAACGTTCATAAGTTTACAAATATTTACAAAATATTCGTAGCACGAGTTCTACTTGTACTTGGCAGGTTGTTTTACATGAAGCTTGATTGACTTGTCTAAATTAGACTGACTTAAAGTTTTAGTCCGATATAATATCTAAATTTTGTTTTATTTATTATGTAATTAAATATAATTACAGATAAATGAAACTATATATACGTCATTAACGGCAAAGACCCTAATTTCATTATACATTATTTAATTTCATTATACGTAGTTATAAATTTCAATCATCTTACACGCTTTATGATTTTTGTGATTACGCAGTTAATTAAAGTAAGAGTTAAATAATTGAAAATGTTAGTATTCCAGTATACGATTTTTGATATTTGTAATGTAAAAAACGGCGATTATGTGAATTTAGGAAGTACTACGAAGATATGAAGTGGAAAATCTTCTTAACCATGCGTGGTCTGGAATTACGTAATTATAGTCATGTGTAAACACGATAGAACTTATTATATTTCTTCTTACTAATAGGTAGTTTGTACGATGTACATCCGTGTGAAGTATCTGGAAAATATCTACTTAACAAAATTGTACAACCCAATCATAATAGTCCAAAATAATTTTTCTGACACCATATGTATGGGTTCGCTTTAGTAATGAAATAAATTATTGGGTAATAAACAGTGTTTTTAGATAATGAATATATACGAACAATTAATTGGAAAAGAATCTTAAGTTAACTCATTCAAAATGCCGTGGGATTCATAACGTAAATCTGATGTTAGCCCCAGCATCGCAACGGCCTAGTGTCGGTAATTCCATACCATTGGCTTAGTAAATTAATATAGAACTTAATAACATTTGCCGGTCGCGTCTCATTTCGATATGAATCCACCCAAAAACGTAACGAAAACAATAATAAGTCATCCCGTAGCAATTTCCCTTCGCGACCATAATCGTAACCCGTAGCAGACTGATGCTACGGCACGTTACGGTTAAGCGTAGCGCTACGCTTTCTGAATTATTTATAGGATGTTTGTATCGAGAGCTGGAAAGCGAGTCAATGACATTTGAAATTGTATTAAGAAGATAATAGTTTTTATTGTGTCTGCAATCAAAGCAAGATGGAGGTGATAGCCCGTCTATGTGTTGTGAGCTGGAAATACGTGTAATGGTAAGTTTATTAAAAGGTCACGGTGACGGCAAATGTGTGAAAATAATCAAAAGGTTTAATTGAGTTGAAGTTGATTTTCCCTACAAAAGTTATTTTACATTAATCTATCGCAGGTTTGGAATTCAAAAGTCAGTACTGATTTATTAAATAGAGACATATGCATATAACTATTTAATAATAAAAATGAGAAATTGGAGAGCTTTGTATTTTTAATCTTTGGATAAAATTAAATTGTGGAATTACTGTATTTGTGTATTGAACTTATACACAACAATTATTGGAACACAAAAAAATAGTTTTTGGAACTTTTGTCTGTTCGCCTTTTTTGGCTATCTATCCGTTTGCCTTTTTTGGTTTGAACCCAAATCACATAAAAACCACGGTACCAATTGAAACAGATTTTTTTTTTAATAAAACATAGTGGATTAATAAAACTTTAATTTCCTCGGAAATATGAATTTAAAGCTAGAAGAGAAATACATAAATACAATATATACAAAATAAATATATTTTTTTATTTCATCGGAATCGGTTTACTCAATCATAAAATTAGCGAATATAATATTTTCAAAAATAAAGTTTTACTCGTACAACAAAAATGCCTAGCTACTCGATGTGTAGTTACTACAAAGAATGTATCTACTTACACCAATAGAAGGCATTATATTAAACCAACATAATCGAAAACAATACTATATATCCCAAACCAACCAATCCAAACAAATATAATCAAACATTACCCAACATAACCCAACATATTCCAAAATAACCCGCCCAAACCTAACATAACCTAATATGATCTAGCCCAATTCGACATAACCAAACCCAACAAACATAACTCAACTCAACTCAACATAAACTAATATAATCCAACCCAACATAAAATAATCTAACTAAAATCAACATAACCTGAACCAATAAAACCCAAAATAGTCCAACTTAATTCGACATCTCAACATAACTCAACCCAACCTATCATAACACATTCAATAAATCTAACTCTACCCAATATAACCCAACTCAATCTAATGCAACAACACTATATAATTCAATACACAACTCAATATAATTCAACCCAACCCAACATAACCCAACTCAAACCATCATAACCTAAAACAACCCAACATAATTCAACCCGATCCAACATACCTCAATCCAACCCAAACTAACATAATCCGACGTAACGCAACCCAACTCGACATAATCTAGCATAACTCAACCCAATGTAACTTAACGTAATCCAACGTAACCGAACAAACTCCAACCCAATTTAATGTACTCAATACAACATAGCACAACATAAGCCTACATAATCCAACCTGATCCAACATAACCTAAACCAGCCTCGCATAATCCAATCCTAACGAATATAATCCTTTTCCGAGCCAACCCCGATATAGTCAAATATAATATAAACCAACCAGATGTAACCCAACACAACCGAACATAACCAGATATAACACAACATAACCTAAGTTAAACCAATATAACCCAACACAACCCAACCCAACATAACCAAAATTAACATAACCAAATATAACCCGACACATCATAACCCAACATAGCCAACATGCGCTACTGGGGTAACATAGAGGTAACTCAACAGAATCTAATTGTAAAAACTCGGCGCACAATAAAAAAGAAATAAACAAACTCAAGGGCAAACGGAAATAAATCCAAAAACTATATCTCTGTATTCTTTTACTTTAATTACATACCTTCTATGAGCAAATTCTGAAGTTTTATTATAAGTTTGTTAAGTACTTTATTGTTATGTATGATAATAAAATACGAGAAAAAAATTCATTTACTTAGCCTAATATTAATGAAAGTCTATACAAATAATAGAAATACGCAATTGACGTGTCTGTATATTGAAGATATTTACAAACAATTGTTAAGCGTAACATAAAAAAATTTTGAAACACAAAAATATAGTTTTTGGAATTGTTGCCTGTTTGTATGAAAAAAATACTAAAATAGTCTATAGTAGCCTGTGTGTCAGGTAAAAAATACTAAAATAGTTTTATTTCGTCTTCGTTTTTAAAGTTTAGAAATATTTTATCTACTTTATTATATGTAATTGATACACATTGCGGATTTATTCCTTCGAGAATTTATCTTTTACAACGATCCAGAATAAGTATGTCCCGCGCGACGAGTGGCTTAATAACTTAAAATACTTGAAAACGTATTAGTAACGTGTTTGTTAGCTACGGCTCATTACCTATTAGCTACAATATATTAGAGAAGTATGAAAAAACTTTATTTTCGGGCTTCATTGCAACCAGCATAAAGCGAAATTATATTGTAATGAGTCATGCCCTTAGCGCCTTTCAGTTAAGTAGCCTTCTTAAAACTAGCTGCCTCGCTCTGACTTTTTAAACTACTAAAGAAGCTTTTTAGAATATACATTACTTAAAAAGTTTGTGATATTATTTTCATAGGAACACAATACTCAACAGGAATATTTGATTTATAAATTCCCATGTGTTCGTGTAAATTCGTTCGTGTATATATATATATATATATATATATATATATATATATATATATATATATATATATATATAACAGGTGCTTAACTTTATAAATATTTTTTAATAAATCTGCAATTCATTTTTTTTATTTCCTTATGAAGGAAAGAAATATATGATGACAAAAAACAGAAAAAAGATGTAATCAAAATAAAAAGTAAAGTTCTTTAAAATTGTTTAAGTATTGGCTGGCCCTTTGCTTTTAGGAATTCATTAACGAAGAAAGAAAAAATATTTAAAACGACGAGTAATGTTACTGACCAAACGATTAAATTTCTTAAGAAAATTGTGAGGAACAGAAGTAGATGGGGCAAGTGGGCAGATTGGCACTTACATAATGATATATTAAGTTTCATCTATGAAAAATGGTTTGTAATTGCCTTGAAAAGGGTGGGTTTATTCCACGGAGCGTATTTTATTTCCCTGTACCACACAAATGTAGGACCAATCGTATTCAGGTAAGGACTTTGTTTGCGTTTACACTGATGGATCTTCGGACAAGACTGCAAAATGGTGAGGCTGGCATCAATTTTATTTTTCTAGATAGCAGTAGAAAATAATCTAATTTTGATACAGGTAAAACAGTTTCAAACTACACTCCTAGCGATGCGAAAGGCCATAAATGTATACGTTGGTCTTCAAGAGATTGAGCTAGCTGAGGAATTAATAATTTTCTGTGACTCTAAATCTACCTTTCAAGCTGCTTAAAAGGAACATTCTGGGCAAATATTTAATAAACATTAGCAAAATTCTTGACATGGATAAACGTTCGTATGTAAACGGCGTATGTTGGTATTAATGGAAATGAGGCCGTAATTGCGTTGGGAATGGAAGCGACGTTACTTAACAATGAATTAATTTCTTAAGTCACTCTCAATGATATCAATTATTAGCAAAATAAAAATTTAATAACAAGACGGTCTAGTTGAAATATCAGATATGCGAATTAAACGCAAGTAGACCTCTTGCAAAAACCTTAACAAGACTAAGAACCTGAAATTTTAGAGGAATGGAACAAGAACTTACTAAACTGCCCCGACACAGAACTGAACCCTAATTATATTTTCTCTGGTATCGCCATCCTAGCCAAAATGAAGCAAATCAGTGACTCTCTTTATGAAGACCTGTATGAAGACAATTGTATTAAGATTGCAAAGCGATGTGGGCCACACATGGTCTTATATAAACTCTCCATGAACACGACAACACCAGTAATTCTTATATCACGTTCATGCGTATCCATAAATGTCTAAGATAACTGTATTAGGATACTAACATTCCAAGAGTTAGATCTGGTATTGTAATTAGTTTTCTGTATGTTATGCCAAAAAATATCAATTTATGTTATGTATACTAACCAGTAATTTCCATCTGCGTTATTTTTGTATATTTTCGAGTTTTTTAACAGTTTCCAAACCAGTGATGCTCAAAGTCATTTAATTTCAAAATACACATCAAGACATATTTTTATGATTTTTACGGATTTTTAAATAGTTTTATTTGATAATGGAATACATTGCCAACAAATTTGAATTGAAAATTATTTTGTAAAACAAGGCTAAGAAACGAAAAGTTGTAAATGGAAATAAATTTATGTTAAAAAATACCAGGGTCTTCAATTTTCTTCCTATATTTTTATTTTCAACTCATTGCTCCACTAGAAGAGTATTATATGAAGATAATTGTTTTATAATATTATATTAAAATGTAAAGAACTATTTCATTAATAATTATGATGTTGAAAAACTTAATATTTATTTTGACGTATATTTGATTTTCTAAAAACGTTTCAATGTCTTTGCTCTAGTGGTTTTCTTAACAAAAAGAAATTATGTCCACTGTGACATTTAGAAAAGAACAAAACGAAAAAGTTTTCGATCGAAACAAAATTAGAAAGGCATGATCTATTTCGATCGTGTAATATGATTTCGGATGAAGTGATCTTTTCCAATTATAAAGTTCTATGATGTTATTCTCGTTCAAAGTTTTATTTTGTGCGACTATAACAATATTTCGTTAACTGTACATAAAAAAATTTAAATAAATTTTAGCAGGTCATGTTAAAAGAACAGTAAATATATGCTTTTTCAATTTGTTGATTTTGATGTTCAATGGTTTTTTTATAAAGTTGATATGCGCTTTTTATCTACTACATGTTTATCATAGAACAATTAATTTTTTTTATAAAAATTAAGTGCTCAGACAGTGGAAAATCTTCATTACTTTTCTCTTTCCCTTATTTTTCTTCGGAATGTACTTACTAGATGAACAATCAGAAATAAGAATCTTTCATGACATGATGAACGACGTTGGCCGATGATAACTTAATTATTTTTTTAATATGAAATTATTTTGAATTTTATTCCCTTTCAGTTGATTTAAACAAAAATACTAGAATATAATTATTTTATTTTAGATTTATATTTTCACAAAATATTTTTAAAATGTTGACCTCGTTTAGCCAAAAGCCACTCGCTCGCAATCCGTTCGACCGCCACATCGTACCTACGTGTTTATCGCATTTACATTCACGATATAAAAATAAACGAACTGTAGAAGTCCGCATGCCAAATTAACTTAAACCCTACATTTTAATGGGATTTTGAAGCGAGCGAAGCGTTTTGTGAAAGTAAAAATAATTCGGCCGTCCGGACGCTGGACTAATCGTAAACGAGCCGTGACCTCATTTAAATTCAGCCCGCGCCACCTCTCAAATGGAATACTAATCTCAACCAGGGCTCCCATTCATCTGGACCGATGGTGCTGACTGAACTCGCTCTTTACCATTTGCCGTATACAGAGCGAGCACATGTTGCAATGTCAGGCGACTTTGAAAGTAAAAACTTGATTCCTATTTAAACTTTATTATATATTAACATTTCCTTATTTGTTTAAATTAGTTAAGGATAAATACAAAATTTGGTAGTGTTTGAAACTCATGTCTCACTTTTAAATATTTCACTTGATTTCCACTTCTAATTATCCGCTCTTATACTGAAAATATGAATTTTCCTTTTTCGCTTCATTGTTAATTCAAGCACCCAGAGGTAACGGTAGACAAACGGACTGAGAACATAAAAATTATGCATAAGAGATTATTTGAGAATATATGTTCATTCAGGTGAAAATTTAAACTTTCCCATTAAATTTACGGTTTATGTGCATTGAAATGGTATCAAAATACGTAACCATTTTATATATTCTATCACGTTAATATTAATTGCTGAGAAATATTAATTATTGATATTATGAAATGTAAATTGAATCAATTATATATTCATAATATCAGTAATTAATATATAATAAACTAAACAATATGAATATGTAATTTGTACCAATTTCGTTTAAAAATAAGCTTAAAATGCTATTCATTACTTACAACATTTTTTTCCTAATTTTGATAGTAATTGCAAAATACCGAACAAAAATACATAAAACAATTAATTGACTTAATTGATTATTTAAAAACTAAAAACTACTTTAATTTTTTTGGTATCGAGGATTTCAAAACAAATTTTGAGACTAATTATTAAATTTACATGGTTGGTCATATTTAATTTTTACGTGCTTAGTAATTAACCTAAGGGTAAAAAAGAGCAGAAACTCAGAATCTTTATAATCAATCGTCTCAGAATCTTTATAACCAAATACAGTGAATAAACCTTTGGTACTTCTACGTTAAGACCAATTTTTTTTTAAGTTTTTACCACGTAACTATCTGATTTACAAATTCACAAATAATTACTTTCAAATACTGGACTACTTCTTTAATGTAATCTCCAAACTACTAACACTATTTATTTATTAGGTTAAAATTGGTAACATGAGTTGTCATTTACCTCACTTTTTACCAAAGATCAGAGATAACTATTAAACACCTCTCAGACGTTCTCCTATATTTGCAGTTACCATTGAAATATTTTGCCAAGTTTTGTTTTATTTCATTTCTTGAGTTATAAGGCTTCAAAACTTTTTGTCTAATTTTAAATAAGATAGTTCTGGAGATAGGTACTGCTGAAAATATAAAAAAAAACGTATCTCCTCAAATTCAAGATGGACTCAAGTCAAAACTGTGAAAAAAATGGCATTATTAGGAGTTAACAGAAATTTTACCGCGATTATTCTAAATCATAGTTTTAAAGAAGTTTATGACGTTTTTAAGATTGCTAGAGATTTATTATATATGGGCTATATTTATGTATTGAAAAATAATATCCGTAAAAAAAGTAAAAAAGTATGAATCATTATAAGCTGAAGTTTCGCACAGAATGGTTACATATAAAAGAATTTTCTAATTCATTACAACAAGATCTGAAGGATCCATTCCTTGCATTATGTGTAATCTCTCATGTTAATATAATGGTGGATATTATTTCTCTTAGACCTCACAATGATTAAAATAAAATCAAGGTGTTTTCTTCAAAACAACTATCCATAAAAAGCGCATTCCAAAAGGCTCCGCACAAAATTGATGATAATCATAAATTAGCAGAAAAAAATTATCAGCTTTCATGGCCGAACTAAAATATCTCACGGTGTTATGGATCACTTGAGCAATTTATTACCAAAATTTACCCAGATTCAAAGATTGCCAAAAATCTTAAAATAAAACACTCCATAGTTCAGGGTTTAATCAAACGTGCTCAGTGCGAAGAAGATTTGAAGAGTGAAAAATTTTCAGTTTTTATAGATGAAAGCTGCCGTGGTGAACAATATGCGTCGTTGTTCAATATTACGACCCAGTAATTGGTCGCATTTTAAATCGCTTTTGGAATTTAATGAAAAAAAAAGATAAAAACCATTATGCAACTGCCCAACATATTTTATTTCATTTACGTGCAAGCTATGGATGCAATGATTTGCCACACATATATATATATATAAATATATATATATATATATATATATATATGCGTGTACGTAATCATTTCAAATTAAGTAACAAGTGCCAAAGTGAATGAAAAGAGTCTGAATTGTTTGCTGAATAAGATATTCATAAAATACCGCGACCTACACAAACTCGTCGGTTATCTTTGTTGGACAGGATTCTTGAGCAATGGGATGTTTTATTTCCTTATCTTAATAAGAAATGACTGGAATTGTTTGATTCGTTGTGGTTTAAATGCAGTTTCCATTAAATGTTACTTTTATTCCTTGGTTTGAATGTTACCCAAATTTGCTAGAGTTAACGCATTTTTTCAAAGCAAAGCAACAGTTGGAAGTGCATTTGAAAATGACAGAACTCTGCACTGAACTACTTTTCCTAATAATGAATCCAACATTAACAAATAGTTTACCACTAGACTGCGCGGCCCGGCCATAGATGAAAATTATAAAAATATAAAGAATATGTATCTTGGGCTGGGGTTAAAAAAATAATTTCCTTTACCAGAGTGAGAAAATATTCCAAATATGAAGACAAAATTCATTGTTAAGATACAGCCTTAATGACATGTTAGTGAACGCCATTTCAATCCTAACAATTACAATAAGGAACCTATTCTGTCTTCAATTTTTAATCTCCTAGCACGTATAACCCCAAGTTGTTTAAACGAGCAGCAAATAATTGATGACGCTTGGCGAAATTTGCTTATAAATATTAAAGCTGACCTATTAAATACAAATGAAGCGCCAGATATATTTTGACATTAGGTGCCTGTTTCTTTCCACATTTACTTTTATTGTTTTTCTAATTAAAAGAATTTTTATAAATTAAATGCAAGGTCGATTTATAAAATAATGCATATGTTTTGAAGCGTCACAATCAGTAGATTAGTAGAACAATTTCGAAGAAAATAAATGATTTTATCTACTAGGGAAATTCATTCTTAAAATTAAACCGATTGCGAAAGAATTTTCAGTAACGTTAAAGACGTAAAAACCAATAAAAGAACCAAGTATTATCAAAAATAATCCAATCAAATATGCAAATATATTAAGCCAATCAAAAAGACTTCCAAAAATTGTATAGATTTTACACCTTCTGCGGACATGTTGGGCAGGATGAATGCTTCCGTTTATAAGAGTGACAAAATAAATCAAATATAAGGCAGCGACCCTGAAGTTTATTAAAATTAGTATTACCAACCCAAAAATTTTTTGCAGCTAGAGTTATGTGATTGTTTACTGTTATTTTCTATATTAATTCTTTAAAAAAATATATGTACACATATATGTGACACCGTATTTTCCACTGTAATTTAAGTTTTAATCTGTATATAAACACACACACACACACATATATATATATATATATATATATATATATATATATCTAATAATAGTGGATTAATTACATTTTCCCAAGCCATCGTGGAATTAAAATGTCACATATGTACATTGATAAGAATGGTACATTCTATCAAGCTTAATTGACGTCTTTCAACTCTTCATATTTAATTTTCCAGATGTTGAGAATATTATTTTAATTCCTAGTAATGTCAATATTTTTGGAAATGTCTAAGAGATCAATCAGATTTAAATTATTGGTTACATTAAGCTTGAATTTTCATATCGCCAAAAACCTGACGTATAGGGAAAGTGGGGGATGTCAAAAATAACTTTGCAAAAAGAAGGCTCAGTTTAAAATAAAACTTAATAATTATTTAATTTAATGACACAAATTAAAGTAATAGCAGTTGTTTCATTAAAGGAAAAAAATTTATAAAGTGCTAGTTAATATATAAACAAGCAGAGTGTCGATTAAGTTGTTAAATAAAGGTAATTAATCAATTTTGAAGGCTATTAGCTAGTCTTCTCAGGCAACATTTTCAACGAATGTCGTTTTCGTTAATTTTGACAATTACTCACTTTAAGAGATCGCTACAGCAGCAATGAATTTACAATGTAATTATTTTTATTTATTCATCAATTAACTACAAATAAAAATAAAGTATCAGCCTGTATAGGTCTATTTACATTTTACACTTTCCTTTTTCCCAGAACTAATTTGTAGTCAGGTAATGTTTTACATCCAAGCACCAAGGAACGTTCCTCATCCTGCTCTGGCTGCTCTACCTATTCACGGTTTAAGAGCAACCGGCTACTATGTGAACGATATTGACCTATCGTTTCTCATTCAATTTTAAATCAATATTATGGTATAAATTGTTTTAATAATGTTAATATTGGTAAAGGCCTCAGGTAAAGAAATATCAATATATAAAGTCAGAAATATTTAATTATTTTTTCTTCGTAATAAATTATGTATTATTCAAATTTGTACCTTTCTTGTTATTTGCGAGTTTCCTTGATTCCAATAGAAGACTTCCGAGAAGTTTCATTAAAAAATTGCTCATTTCATTTCACGACTACTAGTTCGTTTTTAGTCTATATCTCAGAATTATACACAAGAATAGTGCGATGAGAATTTTCTAGAAAAAGATCTACCTTCTTTTCGTACTAATTGATTATTCCCAACTGTGTGGGAATTACTTTTAATTGGACAAAGTATAACATTTATTTTAATACATTCAAAAAAACCTATTTAATAAAATAAAAGGCAAACAGCAGTGACAATTGCCTAGTGTGTTGTGACGAAGTTGAAAATGGCGGACAAATTATCTAATATGTCTTTAAATTTTTACTGTATTCTGTATTATCCACCTATTCAGTCACTACAAGTACTAGTGAGGAGATTGCTTTTAAATTTAATTTTTTTTGGAATCGTTGAGCGTGGAACACACCGACAAAAGCGTATCATTGAAATCTCGGAGACGATTTACAAGATTAGATGAACATCAATTAAGACGCTCTATTTATTTCCGAGCTATTGTCTTACCGAATATTTATTTCGTAGTGGCTTCAATAACCTGTCCAGTTCCCTTACCGCAAGCTTCTCTACATAAATATAATAAATTTTTTCCACCACGGTAAATATTTAAAATTTATGTGCGAAAATTGTTAAATTCTTTTCCAAAGATAGGCATTCATAAATTGTTTTCGTCACTTATAACTAATCTAATATTAACCGTAGCTTTAATCTTTCTCTCCCTCCTCCCCCCCCCTCTCTTTCTCTTTCAATAGCAACAAATATACTTACAATAACATAGATATAATCTACATATGCCAATACTGTATAGTTTTCGAGAACACAATCCAAGGAATGGAGCAGAATATTTGATATGAATAAAAGAGGAAAAATAAATAAAAGGGTGTTTTTTAAAATACCACATAGAACTAATAGGAGGTAATAACTAATTCACGCAGAGCGACCTTTGTGGAAGCGATATTAATAAAAAAGAGGATCGGTAGATAATGGCCAACAACAGGCTGGTTTGGATAACACTTCATAAAAATTTTCTACTCTATCCCGGATTTTCATGTTCATTTTCTTTCTGCCATAGATTAAAATAATGCAAATTAAGGATATTACCATGGAGTATTTTTACTATGTAAATATATAAAACTGTTTGTATGTATTTTTAATATTCAAAAAAACGTCATTACTTACATTTGCAATCACGTTATTATTTATTCGTGATTCGTTAAAAATAATGAAATTGCATGCGGTTTCGGTTCCGCTTGGTTGCTTTCCTTGAGCTCTTCGCGGCGCCATTTTAACGATATCACTGCGGCTGCCTCAAGTGTACTTTGCATGTAGCGAATGTTCTCTACTTGCTCCATTATGTCACATTCCAATTTACAGGAAATGCAGCGGGAGTTGTTTGGATTCAACTTCTGTTTGTGGTCGCGACTGCAAGCGAGTGCATCGCGGTACTGGAGCCTGTCTCATTATATTATGAGTAAATCGTAAGTCAACACCATGTTGATATCATCCTTTTAATATTTGTTGCATTATTTTACTATTTGAGGCTTTATATCATATGACTATATGACATTTTGCTTTGTCAATTTCTGATTTTACCCAGTTAGCTAACTTTCCTGAAATTCAAATTTAATTTTTTTTTAAACTGACGTTGTAAGAAAATTACTCATCGTAGAAAACAAAAAAGAAATATATAGTATATTGAAAAACTATAAAACAAATGAAAATTATTACCAAGAGATTACTAAAAATAGTCACAAAATATTATTTTGACTTGAAAATATCAAGCTAAGGAGAGAATTGTATGGTATAGAAATGTACAATAGTAATTATATTAAAAATCCTATTTAATAAAATATTTAAACTATGTTTAATATAGGTATAAATTATACATTTTTCTTCGGCTATCTCATAAAAAAACTAATAACAGCTTAATCAAGATATTTACGACGATTAAGGTTTTAATCATTTTCTTTTTTGCCAAAATCAACCGGCATTATAATTAAGTGAAATTTTTTTAATTTTGTTTTTTTCCAAGCAAAATGTTAACGTATTGCATGTTTATAATTGCAACATTATTAGCATATAACCATTCTTTCACTTGCACCGAATTTCCTCCCCTATCTATCTCCTTCAAGCCGCTCCCTCAAATTTAGCTCAACAGACAAGGAGCTAAGATAGAAATAATGCAGTATTGGCTTAAAAAACAGAACAGTACAAATTCTAGCTTTTACATACGAACTTTGATCAAACAAGTTGTTGATTTTATATCAGAATCCGCAATAATATCACTAGATAATTATTCTCAAAGAGGTAGATAGTGTTTACTTTTACATATATGGCAAATATAATATAGATAATATAGATAACTAGTATCTGTTTTAATAATAAAGAATGGCTAACTGAAAAAAAAATATTGTTTTATCTCGCCCTGGTATGTGTGTTTACCGTTACCCTTTTAATTAAACCATTTAGTTCTGCAACGTACGACGAGTGCACTGCCTGCATGTGAGTATTGCATTCAAATTTTCAGGAAATATACTGTTCATATTCAACAATCCAACTCAACGAACGCGGCAGGCTCAGGCTCATTTTTCTCACTGAAGTGAGTTTAATACCGTAAATTAAATTTGTTTTTCAAGAGATAAAACTTTTTTTGAAAACAAAAGCTGTTGTGAAGCATATAATATGATATCATATCTCAAATGGAAAAGAACTGTGTTCATTGGGTCGTTCTCATATATAAAAAATATAAGCATTTTTCAAGAGCTATAACTTTGCTCTTAATCGATGCTTAGTGAATATATATTCGGTACATTTATTTGTCGTATTTAGCTGACAATAAATACACCCATATAAAAGAGTAATAACAATCAAAATTAAAGATTTAGAAAAAACTCACGACGGATGTCGTCGTTGTAATTGAAAAAAAAGATTAAACAATTTTTTTTAAAACACCTCGACTAAAAGAAAGTAACATACCCAAGAAAATCCGTTTGGGCTGCCATTGTCATTTCGTTTACTAATATAAGAGAATTTCAATAAGTAACTGATAAAACTGCAAAATTTTAGGCATAAGCAGGGCAATCATCGCAAACTGTCGTGAGTTTTTTTACATTTTTTGTTAATTTTGCTTTCTGTTTTATACTTTTTTTACCGAAAATCGTATCTAAATCGGTCACCCTGGCGAGTTACCTAGCGAGCTAACGACATAACACCTATCTAAGAACTATCACCAATGAGGCCCAATTATTCTACAGAAACCCATATCTGTATCAGACAAACCGTTTGGGAGATAAATGGGAACATTAGTTTACAACAAAATGTATATTGTGGCGCCCTCTTGTGAATAATCACTGTAAGATCTGTCTCAGAATCATTGAAATGAATAACAAATATTTTAAAGAAAACCGTATCTAAATCGATCAAACCGCTTTGGAGATAAATAGGAACGTTGAATTGCTCACACAAACAAACAACCTCTCACCCTAAACGCATATAACTCCTCCGTTCCATCGTGGGTAAAAATAAAATATTTAATTTTTAATTCTCATAATGGTAGGAATATTTTTTATTACTAGCATATTATGTCCAAATTTGAATAAAAATTATAGTTTTTAATTTGCTTAATTTTTAGTTAAATTTTATATCACTTTAATCATCAATAACAATAATGTAATATCGATCGATATTTTGAAAATAAGTAAGTTTAATATATAGTGAAATAAAACTTTTTTATTGGAGTAAATAAAAATATAATCGATAGACTAGAAATATTTATAATTTAAAAAAAATTATATTTATAAATATCAGATTGAGTTGTGTAAGAAGATATTTGATTTTAAGATTTGATACTAGAAAATGTTAAAAATCATGAGTTTATAACTCAGTTAACATTTCGTTTCAAAGTTGAAATTAAAAATAATATTTCTGTATTCACTTCTTTTGCGTTTGGGAACCAAAAACTATAATCAAAAACTATAGCCCCAAGGAAAATTCTAAAAATTTGAGTTACTCATTACATCAATGAGAGGACCATTACATCAACGGGAGGAATAAATGCTATATAGGCATTTATTCCTCCCGTTGATGTAATGGTCCTATTCTATTAATGTTAATAAATGCCTAAATGTGTACATCGTACCCTCGTAGTGTGAATTCTACAACAAATGAGCATACAGCAAACGCGATGATGCTAATGCTGGCTTTATAATGCAAACAAATTTTCCCTCACACAATTATTAGTGGGAAATCCCAGAAAAACATATCCTAATGTTAAAAAAAAACAAAAAATTAACATATTCCAGCAAAACATGACAATTTTACAACTCATCTAATATAAACGCTCTACTTCCCAGTGTCTCACAAAAAATATTTTCATATTCAACAAACGTTTTCACCAGTGCGTAGCCACGTTGTTATATTTCGCTTCTGACATTATTTTGTAATGAGTGACGAAGCGTTGCGCGGTCTAGTCCGCTTATGTGCTCTACTTCAGTTCTCGCTGGCGTTTTAACGAGGTCACTGCTACTGCATTGGAGCATACTTTAATCTCGTTTTTCCAAGTGTCATTTTATATTATAGGAATCGGAAATGTTTGTACTTGAATTCCTTTATTGAGTCAATAAGATTATAGAAGTGTTTTGCGGTATTTGGGTACGTCGTTTTCTTGGTCCTTTTCTTCGTAGACCTCTTTTAGTCTATGCCATTTTCTTTCTATTGTGACACTTTTATCCACTTCGGATTAGCTACTCATTTTATCTCATAAAACGCAGTGTCACTTCTACCAGTTTCCTTTCTACTTAAGTCATTCACAATTTGGAATTGGATCCCTTGGTAAAAGCCTATCTGGAGTAATTTCAAGTCAAGTGCGGAGGGTCTATGAGAAACACGTATATTTATCTGATATTATTTGACCTGATCTTGTCTTTACTCATTTTGATCTAATATATATATATATATATATATATATATATATATATATATATATATATATATACACATACTTTATTTACCATAACCTTAGTTTTTCTCAACACTTATTTCCATTATTCTATTGGAAAAAAACTAATAATATTTATTCAAACTTCGCACTAATACTTGTCCATTATGAAATTGATGCTTTACATAACATACTGAACACATGTCCAACCACTTTTTTCCTAAAATATAATTATATTTGTACATTTTTATGGACTAGTAAAATGTTAATTGTATCAAAATACATCGTAAGAAGATAACGCCAATAAACAAAATAAAAAGAACTAATTTTTCAATCTCTCGCTACGAGGGAAATTACATGCCGAAATATGTGGATATTCTGAAATATATGGACAGTTTATTAAGGTACGGTTTCATTAAATTCCAATACATTTCAACTAAGAAATTGTTGAAAGTTTACACTTCCATGTTGCACATAAAACTTGTTATTAAAGGTCGATGCAGGCATTTAAATCTTTTAAATTTGGAGACGTATATGTAATAAAAAATGAATTCAAGTTTGACAAGATATTATAATTTGTTGGTAACAATCAAAGTAGTGATTACTAATACAATCCATAGTAGCCACCCCTTGTAGTAAATCAGTGTTAACTATAAACGCCCTCCATGAGTTTTATTCATAAAGAAAAAAATGCTGAAAGTGGTGTTTTTAAAAAGATATGCAATCCTCCAATCCCTGCAAAATTCATTGCTGCAATCGTAATATATAATGAATAATAAAATGAAGCTACCACATATTTGACTAAAGAGATTTTGAATGAGAAATTGAATTTACACCTTCCATTGCAAATTTAAATACAGTTGCAGATTTTGAACAAGTAATATTTTTTTGACACAACAGATGATTTTAAGGAGATTTACAGAACATTTGCACATTTCAATGAAAATTATAATATAGTAACGGATTTTGAATATATAATGTAATATTTTTTAGTATAGATAGGTGGCATTAAAGACAGTTAATTTATAGGGGTGGTAGCTTATCATGAAAAAATAATGTTAAGACAATGATGACCAACTAATAGGTATTCACATCTTCTTGAGTTTCCATCAAATATGTCCATAAATATTTGAGTTTATGTTCATTTGGGAACTGCCACCATAAAATAGGTAAACTAACACGACAAGAAAAGAATGAACCTCCATATAAAACGACTCACTCAATGTTGCTCGAAGTAGCACGATACTGTGGTGCTCGTATGTTCTTCAATAAAAGTAAACAAGTTTTATTTCAATAAGTGCAGCTAGATATTATTTTAAAACTTGGATTTAAACGGTACAAAACCACAGGTATAAAGACGATTTTCAAGTATTAAGAAAATGTGTACATTTCTTTTTGTACACTGTCAACATATCAATATAAATTTCAAAATCATTGTCTAATGCCCTGGCGTTATTGTGCAGCTGATTGTAAATCTCATTATGATGACGATATTAAGATTAAGGTAACAGTTGTTCTTTTTCCTCACCCAAGTATAAACAACTGAGACGTCAGTGGATGATAGCAAGATTTCGCCCCAATTACATACATTCATAGTTAGCAATGGTTTGCTACACACATTTTAGTGAAAGTGATATTAAGCACTTTCACTAAGAAAGTAAAATAAGTGACTCCAAATAGATTGGTGAATGTATCAATAAGCTATTCGCAATTAGTGAAAGGTTCCACGAATTTTCCTGAATTTACCAGTGTACCTTTCATAGTCAGCACCTTTATTAAGGCAAAGTACTAGTAATCGCCAATAGACATAATA
Organism: Druceiella hillmani; assembly: GCA_039881145.1. Lineage (NCBI taxonomy): Eukaryota > Metazoa > Arthropoda > Insecta > Lepidoptera > Hepialidae > Druceiella > Druceiella hillmani. Next base: position 5,286,393 of record JAYKKI010000023.1, on the reverse strand, counting down.
AATAAGTGACAAATTTTTACACAATGACCGGAATAAGGTTTCTTTTTTTAAAAATAAAAAAAATGGAGTATGATAAACGTTCATTCGAAAATGAATCTAACAATTGTTTATTTTGTATTTTAGGTTGTAAAGTAGGTAATGGAGTGAATGTCTTAAATAGAACTATAGCATTTAACGACTCTTCAGTTTAGTTATTGATAAAAACGAGATTTTACATAACATCGAATCACATAATAATATGAATTTCTCGTTATAGAATATAACTAACATTTTGGTCTAAAATATATTATCTAGATACTAATTTGGTCAAGAATGAAGGCTCCTTTCTACAAACAATTATTTATTTAAATTTGGTTTACGATCATTTAAACTTATTAAAACGGATCATAATATAGTTAAAATCTCGTAATAACTATTAATAAATAAATTACGTTACTTAAAACAAATAGAAGAACATACAGCGCGATTTTTAAAATGACCTCATAACAAGGGGATTCAAATTATATCTACGGCATTAAATTATCCTGACAGCATTGATATTACCGTTATATACTTGATAGAATAAGTTTATTATCTGAGCAAGATAAATTTGGGTCTCTCATAACAGATGAAATATATGTAAATAGTCAAATTGATAATTATAAGTACCAATATTTATTGGATTTTGCAGAAAACGGGGGTACATAATCTGATAGGAAGACTGTTACGTATTTTAAGGTTTCTTTAAAGTTTTGGCTATTTTAAAGAGGTCGCCCAGTCAATGACTCTCAAGGCTATATCTGGAATACATTTAAAGAACTGACAGTTGAGTTTGTTAATTTTATTAAGAAATAGAGTTTTAATATTACCAATATAAAAACTGACAATAATAGAATTAACCAAAATACATATAGTAACCTCCAGTCGTCGAAAAATTTTGAATCTGCATGAAATATTTTTTAACATCTGAAATAACTGGATTAATATAAACACCCATATAACAATATTGTTTGCTCTGATTTTTAGACAGCTCATAAGAAAACAATTAATTATACAGATTTGTGAAATTGCTATACAAATTAAGGAAAAAACTTGGCTAAACAAACTTTTAACGAAATTATAAATCTCTGAATCCAATAAATTACAAGGAGAGAGTATAGTACTTGTAAATAATATTTTTCACGACACAAATATCTGCCTTAAGGGCATACAAATATATACAACGTACGGTTGATTTTTTTACAAATAACTATAAACTGACAGAATAATTTCATATTGTCGCCCTATCGGTAATAGTAGCGATGATGTTAGAATTAAATATCTTAAAAAATGGTTTTCTGGCTTTTGAGAAAGGATATATTTTAGTATAAATACTTCTACTGCGTTATGTGAAACCATGATTTCCATAATAAACTTTGTTGAGTAATTATTCACAGTCACAGGCGTGAGTTTGTTTTGTTGGGCAATTCATAATCTAAAACTTCGAAATGAGGTTTGATTCATACCGTCGATTATATATAGTCATTGTTAGGTATAGGAAATTCTGGAGAAGAAAAAAAACAAAGTAAAAAAATTATTACAATTCAGAAAACTTTCATGCCGAATTGCTGTTTAAAATTTGATAATAAAAATGTTATTTAAAAAAGTTACTTTTTTAAATAACATTTTTATTATCAAATTTAAAAAAAATATTGATTAAGAATTAATTTACTTCAATAGAAGTTTCTTAAACTTTATCTGGATGTATTTTCACTCAAAATTACCTGTTAGACATTATAGATACAATTATAGGTTGAAGTAAAGTTAAATTTATAAAACTAAATTTATATGTGATAATTTATTTTTATCTTTGAGAGTCGTGTTGGGATCCATTTAATAAACATAGTGTATATATTTGTAAATATTCGGTATAACTGTTGTTTATCACCAAAGATAATTTCACTATCTTCTTTCTTTAAATGAAAGAATATGAGTGGGGAACAAAGCATTTAATAAAAAAAACTTTACGCTCGTGGTTATTTCATTTGAAAAAAACATTTTTAGAAAATCGCTTACTATGAGCAATCGGCTTTCAACTGGCTGTCAAAAATCAAATTTAAAACATCTTTCGCGAAATCCTTTTTGCTTATTTCTATTTAAATCGATACCTGCCCACGATTTCAGGAAAAAGGTTTAAATATATTTTCTCACACCTAATTCTCTAGTTGCATTTATTCTGCGTTGCCAAACTATACAGCAAGGTTAGAACTATAATAGTCGGCTATATTTGTAAGCATTTCAAAAATATTTTTTTATTAAATTGTTCTTGAATTTAACGACCCGACAGTTCTTGAAAGATTGGTTAAAAACTTCAGAATTATCCAAAAGGTTTATTCTATAGATATTTGAATTTTTTGTTAACTCTACGTTTCGGCAAACTTAACGAATTAAAACATAAAAGCGAGACGAACAAATAAAGAAACACAGCTCCGTGTTTATATCAATTAATATTTCATGACATATTTTGTAAATCATTTAAACAGTAAGTTAACTTATATAAGCGGGTTTAAAAGAAAATTTGGTCTTATTTTATCTTTTCTTAAATTTCTCCAAATGTTCAATTCGTATTTGTTCAACTTTTTGACTGTAAATAATCATTTTCATTTATTCCGTTTTATCCCGTATGATTTAAGTCGTTACAACGTGAATAGTTTATGACAAATTTGGCGAGTATACGCGATTAACCAATAGTGGAGTTAAGAGTAAAACTAAGTTCTGTAATAGACAATATTTTAAGTATAATTTCCATCCATGGAATATGCAATAAATAAAGTTTAATATACATTATACATAAAAAGTTCCATTCTGCAATATAATTTAATGAAAATAAGATTCTTGTAATTTAAAATAAAAATGCTCATCTTATTCGTCAAGTAAATATGAAATAAATTATAATTAAATTTCTCAACAAAAATAAATAACAATATCTTATATTGTTTTCACTATTACGTTCTTAATCCACTATCTAATTGAATTAGTATATTTATTTATTTATTCTGGTAAGTTTTATTATTGGTTAAATAATAATAAGAAGTAACTCAAGTAAATAATCGCACTAAGAGACGAGCCTTTTTTAAATTTTTTTACTATCATGACCCTTAAAATATTTCATCATACGTAAGTTGCACAACTATTCGCTTGGACAAATGCAATCAAACTCATACATCTGGAGTTCGAGTTTGATTGCAATTGTCAAAGTGACCTGGCCTTTTAATTTGTTTGAATCAAAGGGTGGCGCCGGACGCACAGTAGACATTTTCGGTTATTTGGCCATAAAAGTTAATTCCTTGATTTAGACCAGCCAGGGACCCCAGAAATATATTTACTAATTACTTACCCCATAGAAAGTCACTATTTAAAAGAAGTGTTAAATTCAAACTTTGCATTTGCCATTTGCACACCCGTGGGAAATTATTTTTTGGTTTAAAGTGAAGTATTAGAATTTTCAGAAAAAACGGGGATCATAATAACCAAAGGTATAAATATTCCTAGTTTAACGATGTTAGTTTAGTCACAAAAATATTTTTAAATTATCCTATCTCTTGCAGGTGAGTATGGTAAATTTTTATCTTACCCTGAACAAACTAAACATGAATATAACTTCATAACCCTTAAGTGTACAGCTTGTTTGAAAACTTAAACTGTTCACTTTCTAAACTTTAAATCCATTGTGTTTTATGACTTTGCGCGATACTTTTTTGTTATGTTTTAGAGAGTAGGTAATTTATGAAGCGGTAATGATTTTCGAAGTTTAGTTCTCTACACCAAAAAACATCATAATGAGGCCATATCACTAAATTTTGATTTATAGTTTTACCTAACGGCAGAGTCTAAAATTCGGTTGATTTCAATAGACAATTATAAAACGATTCTTACCATAAAAGGTACATAATCGCAATTGCCGTAAATACGTGTAAAAAATATAGCAAATGTATTGAATATATATTCTTTCAAATCTGTAAACGTAATGCCTATTTGTTTTTTTTTTTGCAGGTTTTTGAATAAGTATGATGCTTGGCTCAAGGAAAATAATAACCATCTCAATTAGAGTAATAACGACATTTTTGCTAATGAAAGTTAAACTAACGTACCTGGGAGGTTACAAAAAATATTTTAATACTGTTCAAATTCTACAATATGGTGGAAAATCTAAAAGCATATGCCCCTTTCAAATCTGTAAACGTAATGCCTATTTGCAGGATTTTGAATAAGTTTTTTGCAGGATTTTGAATAAGTTTGATGTTTGGCTCGGGGAAAATAATAACCATCTCAGTCAGAGTAATAACGACGTTTCTGCTAATGAACCTGGGAGACCGTAAAAAATATTTTAAGACTGTAAAAATTCCACCAAATGACGGAAAATCTAAAAGCTGATGGCGCATTCTTCATTCTCATTCTTTTAATTCATTCTCATTCTACTAAGTATTTGTTATTATTACACTTTGTTCCGATACATTATTGTCGAAGATAGTAGCGAGCTCAACGATTGTTGAAGAGGCAAGAAACTGCTTTCTACCATAATGTACCAAATAAACCTTACCCAAAATACGATAACGTTTATTTATGAATGGCAGTCAGATGGGAATTTTGCCCATACCTGCAGCCAAAATTTCAACAGCAAAGGAAGTACTGCTGAGTACTTTTGTTATCATAAGTACCGCTTCAGACGACGATAGCTGAAAATAAATTTATAAGACAAAATCTCCATCCTCTTCTATTCAATTTTTCCGGCTATTCAAGCTTTTGTTTGCTAAGAAAGCTCATGAGATGTCAATTGAGGAGTTTCACAACATTCAAAGTCTGTTATATAACCTCCCTTTCCTTTTGAAATTTCCTTAGCATTGAAAACTATTAATGTCCAATTTCAATTCGTTTTGACTAGCATTGATGATAAAGTGGAGAATTATTTTACATCGCATAAATACACAATAAATGCATATTTCAGAGAATTTTAAGATACCTTATACTCAAAACTATGCATATGGTTTCTCCACTTTACACACTTGGATAAAATCTTTTGCGATTTTTTTTTTATATCGCGTACCGATTACATATAAATAAATGGACCATTCATAAACGTCTAGTGCTTAAAATAAGATTTATTCCAATTTTAACAATAAAATGTGATCTGTTTGTAATTAGTGAATACGTGTAAGTATATATATATCCACACGTAGGTAATATTTTCTAAAAGATTTAGTATATTTGACCTAGTTGTTAATTTATTAGTATTGCTTAAGTAATTTCTTTTTCTATAAACATTTTAATTTTATTTCTTTTTTTGTATGCATTATTAGTTAGTATTAAAATACTTCACATTAAAGTGTTTTTGAATATATTTTCTCAAATACTAGTTATTATTTACCTTAAGTATCCCTAACTGATCTAACATTCAGAGTTTTTTTTATTTTATATTATTACGGTTGGGTTAATATTTTAGATAGAAGTACTTAATAGAATACAAGATGACAAAAAAGATATTAGGCTCAAATTTAAATACATAATAACTTCACACGCCTAAATTGCCGAATTGGTTCATCGTATGATGTTAGCGAGTATATTAGCCGCGATGAAGGAATTATCTTTACCGCAACCGGAACCTGGCATGCTAGTTTTTGCTACGATGACTACAAAGGCTTAATTTTATTCTTCTTTATATCAAAGTGAGTAAGCTTTAGCAAGCTATTTGTGCATGTAACTCCCTGCTATCTAACAAGTGATATTTTATAATTTGTGAACATAAACTTTTATATCATGAGAAAAATAAAGATATAAATAATCAGAAACAGTCACGAAAGATTATTAGGCCCGAATTTTCTTTTATATCTTGTCAAGTTCTGATTACACCAAAATGATTGAAGTTAAAATTTAAAAAAGTCAAATTTTTCAAAATTTACTGATATTAAGGTGACTCAGAAGAGAAAGGATTTATAAACTTAACTTACATTTTTAAACCTGACTTAGTCTATATTAAAATGTAAACGTTGGCTTTATTTAGTTTGCACACTCGAACCAGCAAGTCTCAAAACTTATTAGAAACATAATTCATCTTATTTTGAATAACTTGCTGTAGCTCCAACAAAAATAACATAACCTCACCTTTCTCCCAGTTCATCTATGCATTTACCTTTAGCTCTTATAAACAAATAAAATTCTGCTCAAAATATTTTTGTGCTTAGCAAACGCCTTCACCAACATTACTATTTTACTTATAATCAGTAAAAAAGTATGCCTTAATCATGTTTATGTACTCTACTTGTGATATTCACGGCGACGTTCTGTTTAGGTCACTATGCACTTTGCACGCTATGTCGCATTTCAATTTCAAGAAAATTCAATCATAGTTGTTTGTACTCAACTCATATCAGAAGGTGATATGAGAGGTTGTGCTTTTACTTTACATCGTATATTGATTTAGAAAGCGAAGATACCTTTTTTATAAATGAAGCCAAATTTGAATATTATAATTCTATAAAAATGTTAAAAGATAGTGTTTTAGAAGAATCCGACAGCAGTACACCAAGTCTAATATTTATATTATCATACATTTATGAATACAACAAATCTTAATTCACCTCTTCCTACATACGAGTATCTATTACAAAATATTGGATTTTGCGTTGGTATTTTGGCATATTTCTAAAGTTAATATAATATTTCTGTCTCCTAATTTCTCAAGTTGAATACCATTGTTTTTAGAACAAACATTAAGCAATTCTGAAATTACCATTTAATTCACGTTTCATTGAAACCCATTGTATTTAGCTTGTGACTGAATCGCAATAAACACTATACGTTTTTAAATCTAGACTACGGTAATGGAATATAATAATTTTTTTTGGAAAATAATAAATGTAATATGTATCTCATTTTATGTAACATGTATTTTATGAAATAGAAAAGTTGGAACCATGTTTCAAATTCTTAACTATGGTGTTGTTGCGAAAGAAATAGAAATATTTAGAGCGTATATTTACTTTTTTAATCTAGGAAATATTAGCGTATATTTACTTTAGTAATCTAGGATGTAGGTAGTATATGTTTTCTAAGCAAAGTAACTATTGTTTGACACATTATTAGAAACATGCATAACTCTAAATATTTGTATGACATGCTTTCGTTGGAAATTTTGCTTCCTACATTTCTAAGACATTTCTTGTATTGTAAAGTATTTAAGTGTAAAATAATAATCAGATGATAAAGCGTACTGTGAAATAGACATACTATAAGAACATTTTCGTAGAATACACCATTATAATAACTCTGCATTGATTTAAATAATATTGATAGGCTTCGAACGTACTAAACATTTCAAAATATGTTACCATTCAAGCTAAAATATAAGTTAGTACATAGATACATTATCTCTCTCTCATATATATATGTATATATATATATATATATATATATATATATATATATATATATATATATACACATGTATATATATTTGTGGTTATATATAGATTTTTCACATGTAAGCAGTTTTTACAAACAAGTATCATAAAAACTGTATTATAATATAAATATTTTTTTGGTCAAAAATATTGACGGAAAATTTTGCTTTTTACTCTCATTTTAGAGAATTTTACTTCAAAAAGCAGAAAAATATAGAATAGTCTTTTCCATTTCCATTTCATTTGCTTGTAATTTTAAAGTTCAATTTCCTTAGAATTTTGCGAATTGTCATTCGAATTTCTCCCATAACGTATTTAATTTTTGATAATTCTTTCCACCAATTAGGAAAAGTTCATTTCTCACGCTAATAGTTAATTAAACAATTATATAACAATGATCAAAAGATTGTGATGAAAATTAAAATTTATATTTAACGAAGTACAAAGTAGTTATATTCCCATTTACTTTCCTAATAAGCAATACACTGGCGAGACTTACTCGTTTTTTAATGAATAAATTTATTCGTTTGTCTCTTTGGCTTTGTTTATTACAGCAAGTTGACAAACACCCTTTGATTCATTACCATATACCCATATCGGGAAAACGAGTGGTTTTGTCAATTTAATATTTCATAATTTTTTGCTAAATGTTGGTTAAAAACTTTGATGTCGACATGAGAGTTATACATTTAATTCAGGATGAAGTTTTTCTGATAAAACGAAGATTTTTACTGAATTAGACATTTGAATATTTAAATAGTGAGCTAGATAAAATATATGTTACACTATGAAGTCTATAGATATTACATTAAACGTCAAAAATCAGTCACCGACTAAAGATTTCGCTATATAATGTTTCTCCCCATTTACAAAAATCGCAAATTCTTCAGAGAATTATTTTTTTCATCTCTAAATAAAAAATACAAAACTAAAATTCGCATCGCAGTATTTTTGCACTCCGCAAACCACTTCATCACTGCGCAACAACGTTGTTACATTTTAAATTTGACTCGCTGTGAGTAGAGAAGTGGTGTGCGGTTTCAAATTTGCTTGCCTTCTCTACTTGGTCTCTTCGGGCTGTTTTAACGAGGTGACTGCGGCTGCTTCAAGCGTAATTTGCATGCAAATGTTTCCTTCTTGTTCTACTATGTCGCATCTCAATTTGCAGGAATTGCAACTGCAGTTTTATTTACACTCAGCCTCCTGTAGTAGATGCAACCACAAGAAATCGTATTGCAATATTTGGATGCAGTTTCACACCTATGGATTACTTAAGTGGGAAGAGATTTGCGATCAATTTGGCCTTTTGTTTATGAAGAATATTTGTTCATAACAAAGCACTAGGTTAAATTTGAATGTTACACAATGGTGAAAAAAGGAAATATACGTAAAGAATTTAAAATTGTTATTAAACTTTTGTTAATATAATAAAACTTTCAGCCCAACTATTTCATATATAAAGTGCACATAGAGTGCATATTTAAATCATTATTAGGTAAACCAACAGTTGGTCGTTCTACGCCGTTCTAGGTGAACACGGGACTACAGCTAGATAAATGGATATCGTACCTGATTTACGTAAGTGAATGAGCGTAACTTAAAATATTTTCATTAATATATTGAAACTTTCCAAAACAAAATGAAAATATGGTGTGAAACATGATGTTGTTATTAACGGAAGCGTATGTTAAATTCGGTAAATCACCAGTAATTTTAAATACTTCAATCGCACGTTTCATCAATATAGGTTGGTTAGAAAGAAAGGGAGAGAGAAAGAGAGGGTTTTAATATGATTGGAGAGGAACAGACATTAGGCGTTCGGTCGTTTACAAAGAAAAGTAATTTAATTTTAAAAAATGTATTATTCGTAATAAAAATACTGATATTCTTAGTTTTTAAATAGCGTAGGTAACGTTCGTTCCGCTTTTAGACATATTTGGGTGCTTCTAAATACTGTTTTACTATTTCAATTAGAAAATGCATATTTGTTAATTCAATATTACTTCACAATATAAAGTAATAAGTATAAAATGCAATAAAGTGATGGATATTTTATTGAAGGAAATTATTTTAACTTCTATAAAATACTTGTTTGTAGTTCGGCCTATGTCTACGGTATCGAGAACTGTGCGCCTCACAAAGGAAAAATGGGATAAATGTACACAAATATACCCATGGAACTTAGAGATTTAGGTGCACGGCGTTAACCCATATCATACGGGATAAATCAGAAAATTTTAATCTGAAACTGTAGACTATCAACAGGCGGCGCCACAGGTTTCTTAAATCAGGCTATCGTTTTTTTTGCCATGTAATATGTATTAGTACTCCTGGTATCTAACTTAATAAAACATGCTTATTTTTTTACATTCACATTAAATACTTTGCAGTCATAAGGTTGATAAAACATATTGAGAGTTTTATCCCAAACGATCTACGATTTTGTTTTGAAATTGGATTAATTCTTTCGCAAAATATTCTTTCCTGGCTTGATGTTGATTTCAAGCTGGTTAATTATTATTGTTTTTTTTTAATCATAATATTAGAAAGGGGTTTACTTTTTAAAGGGATTTTACTAAAAAACTTAAATCCAGTAAAACGCCGGTAAATGCATTTATTTTAATCGAATTCGTTATTTCGAAATATGCGATTTTTCCGGTTGATTTGTGGTTCTTATAATGCTTATTTTCCATTTCCTCTGAACTTGCAAGAAGTCGATTAATACCAAATATAGAAAAAGTCGTTACGGAAAGAATGAAGTCTAAAAAATTAAACCAGTCACAAGAAGAATATCGGGTAACGACTCAAAGAGGTCGTCAGGATATAGCCAGAAATTTCCTCTCGTTTGTTACGGTAAACCAACTTAAGACCCTTGGTGACTGATGAAGGGACACGCCCTTGAGTTATTTAATTAGTCAATTAAAGAGTTATATTTTTTAGTATTTAAGAATTCTAACTACCAATTTGAGGTTTTTAAAAGAAGCGAGGATACAATTCTCACTTATTATCATGCCATTTGCATCATATAAACTCAAGAGGTTCAGAAAATTTACAAGGGTGTGAATTCCTAATCAAAAAAATAGAAAAAAAATTAAAAAATGCCCGTGTAAAGCATTTCCAACGGGTATTTGACCGACGATTTAACCCAGTCTGGGAAAAATTCGCCCCTTCATGTCATCAGCCAGCGAAGAGGCGGCAAAAACCCAGACCCTCACTTGGCTCAACGGGCGGCACCGAGCCCGCCCGCCCAACCACAGCCTAGTTAGGCCCGGCCTAAGGCCCTACAAGAGAGTTCCCAAAACTGCAGCTTAAGCCACGGCTGGTCACGAGGAGCGCGAAATGCGATTAATATTACACTATGACATTCATGTAAAAGAGCAACAAAGAACATTAAATAGAGGCTAATGCATCAGTTGGATTAAAAAGGCGTCATGAATCACGACAGGAGGAGAGTAATAAATAAATTGATTTAATTTTATATGGAAACTGACTCATATACACTTTAAAATGATCTCTATTTCAGATGACATGCATTGTTAATGACAAAAAATGTTCAACGAATTGGAGATGGAAATTGTGAATATGAAACTATCGATCAATAATTTAATAAGAGAGATATTCTAGGATACCGATTCCAACTAAAGCAAGTATGCAAAAATAGGTGGCATGATATTAGATTGCAAATATTGTAAAGCATCAAAAGAAATGCAGAACCGAAAGGTTTTCGATATCCTGCAAATAAGTAAAATCAGTTTCCACAAAAACCAACTCAACCTCTAAATTTTCCCCTGATTGTATATATCCGTAATCAAAATGTTAGTTCGATGTGTTTAAAAAAATATTTTGATATGAAAGATTAAATTTATGAAGTTTAAAACTTTAAATTCAGGTGTACCCTCATATAATAATTTAGCCTTATTAACGATTATACGTATTTGGGCATGGACATTAGGCATATATACATCATATAATTATTAATATTTAAACATATTTAATTTATGGTTGTCAAACAGTGCCCTCTTATACAAAGCGAATGCTATTAGCATCTGCAATGTACATGAAATTTTATTACCGTTGTAAAAATTTTCCATAAAAACTTAAATCAATTACGTCATTAAAACTAGACTAATCTTAGGAGAATTTACTTTTAGAAATAAAAAGCTTATGGCTATATTCAGGTTGAAACAATACACGGCGCATCAAACAATATACAACCACATACACAACCACAATATTATTATAAGGACTGTGTTGTTGAGTTAACACAATTAAAGCAACTTTTATATGGCGATAAGTATTTGCGGTTAGCCAGGAGTTTTATTTTGAAAAACTATTTTTGACGGACTTGTTTATCATTCAGAACTGATTACATCAAACATAGTAAAAGTGAATTTTTTGTAAGGAATTTGACAAAATCCAGGAAAAAACATGCTAATTCTGGAAAGCCCTTGTACAATGAAACTACAAAATTTTGTTTCTTTGCGCTTAGAAATTTGAATAATAATAATTACTTTAGAGAGATTAAAATGCTTTCACAATGGAGAAACAACCATTAAGTTCACTGTCAAACATTATATTTAAAACCTGTCAATAGGCAATTCGTTTGGCTTATTTAAAACTTAATTTTTTTGGATTTATCTTTCATAAAAAATTAATAAATACTACTGTGTTTCTGACAAACAAAAGACAGCTTTTCGTGATCACGATGAAAGTTATATAGTTCGGTAAATTGGAGTAATTACGTAAAAAGTTTATTTTATCTGTATGCCTATGATTCAATTATTGAGATGCATTTTCAACCTATCACGCCTTCAGTGCCATTTTCATTACTAATTAGGTAAATTCAAAACGATTTAATATTTTGCGTAGCTGATATTAAACTTGATCAAATTAGTTTAGAAATTTCCCAGATTTAAACTATTGCAATAATGATAAAGGAGAGTAGGAGAGAACTACTCACAAAAATAGTAAGGTGAACGTCGAATAATTGTATTAAAGAATATTTTTTCGGTTTTTAGAATGTGACTTGCAAGCAAATTAAATATTTTTGGAAAATATTTTCTCATGCAAATATGATATTTAAGTTATTCAAAATAAAGAAATAAATATGAAATTTTTACTAAAGATAATAAATAAATTATTTAAAAATTTGGTAAATTGCAAAATTACTAATTGTATTGTACGCATATACGTATACATATCTGAAATTGCTGATATACCACGAGCATCATGGCAAACTAATTTGTGTCACGATTAGTAATAAAGCTGGATATTTAGAAAAATAATTGATGACGATTTAATGCAAATTAATGACAAGTTTAAAACATTTTAATCTTTGGCATTTCTGGGATTGATACATTTCAAGAAATAGTTTGAGTGTAGTAAGTAATGATCCGATAATCTTTTCCATATACTGTAAGTCAGTTAGCCAACCAGATAGAACTGAAAATAATTTATCGAACCACAGAATTTCATATCCTAAATAACTGAAATTTATATAAACACATTAAAAACAATAACTTGCGTATAGGGAGTATTTTCAAAAATGTTTATGTTTATTAATTACAACAATTTGTTAACCATTGCTGCTTAAAGATTTGTAAACCAAACAAAAGTTGGAGTGCCGCACTCTTTACATAACATACAACAAATATTCTGGAAGCTTCTTTAACATTCCAGAAATTGGTCGAAAAAAGTCACGATTTTATAAGTTGCTAACCCAATAAAATTGACAAGGATTAAATCGGTATTAGATCGTAGCTTGCCCTACCCAAAAAGCATTGTGTGATTTTTGAATGGTGAATACCAGTAAAAATCAAAATTTGTGCCAATGAACTAGACAATTGCAAGTTGAGTATAAATGCAAATTGTAGACAAACAAACTAAATACTCATGAAGTGGTAGTTGTGTTGGTAAATGAGAAGTGTTATATTCAGAACATATCTTGGCTGTTACAAAAACAAGGAATATGACCTTATACAGTATTATTTTGCTTCACTGAAGGTAATTATCATTGCAAGGTTTGTGACTATTATATTTCGATTAATGCATCCACGGATCCAGAAAGTAATGAAAAAAAACTACCCTCCCATTTGATGCGTACAGGAAAATACTTCGAGACACAAAATTATTTTTTATTTATTTTTTCGCATTAGTCAATCAGTTCTAAGTAGATATAACTGGAAATCGAACAATTCAATAACTATTAATCTGCGGGGAAAACATTACCAAGCTTTTCAAGATCAAGTATCTCATTTGCGTATTTCACTTGAAATTGTGAAGAAAAACTCATGTATTTTCTTATAAAATTTTGAAACGAATAGACGCTGAATGTTTACAGTAGCAGTTGTCTCTGGTTAAATGTTAGCAGTTTTATCTGGTTAGGCAATAAAATTAATTCTAATCGAATGGATGTGGTTATCTGTGCTGAATCCTCAACTGTGAAAATAGATCCCCTTCTCTGTAAGATCTTGAAATCTCATGTTTTTGATGGTACGTGTAGAGTATTAATCCTGGCAAATTCCTGAATACGAATTGATAACTAGTTGTCAAAAGTCACCTAATTTTTTAGTTTTATAGCAAAATAAGTGTCATTAAATATATGTGTAAATATCTGAACAAAGGTAGCAATTAAGCCACAATTGTTTTACAAAATGAGCGCAATAAAGTTTTTATTCTGCAAGATATTTCGACTCATTCGGAAGCTGTGTAACGTATTTTAGTATATCCGATTCAAGATTCCTGTCAGTCTTGATCAAGGCATTCACCTCAATAACTGTGAATTTACTTCGATTATTGCGGGAATTCAAGAAGAATATTAATAAGTGTTTTTTTTCCACAATAGGTTTTATTAACAGAGCAGGGTGTATGTAATAAAAACACCATAGATCGCATTTACACCGTGTTCTTTAAAGATTTTACTAAGACATAAAGATCGCTCGAAAAGAGAAATGTAACATCAAATGAAAATATGGTGTCTTAAAAGAATGAAATGGGTGGTGTCTTAAAAGGATGTAACTCAAGTGGTTGGTTTTATAATTCAACGTCTTTGAGCAAAATATGCATACATACGACTCAGAAGTAACTAGCGAACACAAAAATTTCCATATACATTATTGTTGGTTGACGAAGGAGTCATCATCCAAGCGAACGATCAAATCCACAGCTTCGGCGATGCATCATCATAGGAAAAATAGAGTCTGTTACAAAATAAAGCCATCATAAAAATAATGATGCGCTTGTTACAAAACAAAGCCATCTGAAATAATTTGAGTTGGCTTCAGTGACACTTTGAAACCAACCCCGTGAAATACGATGGTTCTACCAAATATCCCACAAAGGTTTTACCTTTGTCCAGGAGAAGAATTTGCAAATGAATATCATTATTGATTTTTTAGTATAGACGTGAAAAGGAAGTATTCATCCCCGAACGTCCTTAATCAGTGAATGAGACTGAGAGTCCATAGGTTAAGAGGAACTTTCTATTCAAGTTCAAACGCCTGGAGTTCCCCATGGTTGTTTGCTCCAGAATGAATATTAACAACTCAAAAGTTAGATGTGTGAACTACAGGCCTTGATCTAGGAATGGCGTGTTTCTTCCACGTCTAATTATGTCCCATGATCCAAGACAAGCGAAAAATCCTCCCGTCTGTTACCTTGATAATAAGACTAACCTCTTCTGTACCGAAGCCCTAGGGAAGAGCGTGCGAATATTTTGTTATATTTTCCAAAACGTACGCGAATGAAGTTGCGGGCATAAGCTAATTAAAAAATAAACACCATAATCTACACGGAGTCTACTTTATATCATATTTAATTTTATATTCCCTAATTAGTGTCAAAGTGGTGAATTTATTCGTCTCCATTTCATGCGTAGCTTGCATTTGCAAAAGCGTTTTTAATGAGGTTACTTTGTTTTTACGCCAAGTATACTTCGCTTATGTGTGTATACGCACTCGCATATGTGTAAAGTACGTATGGAAATATAAACAAACCACATTGTATTATTCAGCAAATTGACGTTTAATAGCTGGCTTTGGTGTATTTCAAACGCGAAGTTCCAACCAGAATGAATTTGAAAACGTTTGAGCACCTGGGAAAATCTACAATTTTTTGTATTATTTTCAAAGAAATGTTAGTTAATTTATAAGAACAATATGTAAACTTATACCTAAGAGCATAAAGTAGGTTTTTAATCACAGCATTTCTTTAGTTTTATGTAAAAAATAGTGACGTCATATTCTTTACTTTCTAGAGAAGAGTATTTTGTTTTTGAATGTATATTTTTATAGCAATTTTACACATTTATGGAAAAGGTAATTAAACACATTGTGGCTAAAAACAAGTAATTACAAAACAAGAATCTATCTATACAAAATAAATCTTTAGTACATTGATTAAAAAATATGTATCTTAGAACTTATAGGTATATTTAGAGTATTCAGTGATGGTTGATGTACTCTATAATAGTAAAATAAACCAACAAAAATACCTCTCACGCCGGAATTTTTTTTAAATTACCTGAAAATCACTGAAGTTATTAAAGTAAAATTTCTTGTAACAAATATAAATTAGTATTTTTCAAACCAGAATGAATATTAAATTGAATTCGTTCGGTGACAAAATATAGTGTATACTAGTTCCATTTAGTCTTTAAAATTAACTTAGTCAGAATTCTGTCACGAAAGCACGATAAAAAGTGTGTACATTCATGAAATCAGAATCCTGCGCACTTATTAAACGTCCTTCGAAATAATACTACATTTAATAAATGACTTCACCAAATGCATAATCTCGTAACGTAATAAGCAACAAAAGTGCGAACGCTTTAGTCCTTGACAGTGTGCTTTTAATCTGTCCGCGGTTGTTAACGAGGTCACTGTGGTTGCGTCAAATGCACCTTGCATACGAATATTCCGTCCTTGTTTCATTATGTTGCATATAAATTTAAAGGAAATGCAACTGGAGTTCTTTACAGTTAGCCTTTTTTAACGAGCGTAACTGTGTTACGATATTTTAATATTTGTGTTTTTACATTAAGGCTTATTTGAGTTGAGAAGAAACTCGGAATGGACGTAGCCCCATCTTTATTAAATATATGCTTTTTATAAAAAAGGACCGAATCAAATTAGAAAGTTATAATAACAAAGTCAAAGTTAACAAATCATAAACTGGGAATCATGTAATGTCTAATGAGTACCTATAGTGGTATCTTATGTCAAAGTGGTTACACATTTTTGTTAATACAACGTAGTGTTAAATAGGTGTCTTACCTATCGTACATATCAGTGCCTTCATTATCAAAAAGCTTCAAAAATATGACTAAGAGATAATGGGTACTAATTAACTTAGATACATTTACCAAATTTATATATACTTAGTATTACTATATATTATATACTTAGTATTACAATCAAATAGTTTCATTAGCATTTTTTGTTACAGATAAGAATTTTAAACATCTTTATATTCGTGACTAAAATGTCCCTTACACACAACAATTAGATAAGCTTAAAAGAGCCAACTGATTGCCATAGAAGATTGCCAATTAAAAGTTTAATTGCATCGTAAATACGCATAAATAATTAAAAAATTAGTCATTTATAACTATTTACAAAAAAAATAACATGCACGACAAATAAAAAGACCAAAAAAATATCTGTAGAGTTCTTCTGTAAAATACCTGTAAAGTTATTCTGTAAAGTACCTGTAAGGTTCTTAACTTCCGTAAATGAGATAATCTATATGTGCTTGTGTGTCTGTGTAAGTGCGAGTGCGCGTGCACGTGTGCGTACGTGTGCGTGTGCATGTGCATATGCGCTTGCGTCTGTGTGTGTATGGCATGCGTGCGTGTGTATGGCATGCGTGCGTGTGTACATGCGTGCGTACGTGTTTGTATGCTTATGTGTGTGTGTGTGTGTTTGTGTGTAGGTGTATGGGTGTGTGTGTGTGAGAAAGAGGCAAAGACTAAAATAGAAATCTTGTTGTCACTTATTTATTATTAAAAATTATTCCATTAAAAGCTTTCAGAGTTTTAAACAAACTGTACACGAGTTCGGGAAACTATTTCTTCGGAGAGATAACGGTTAATCATCACATTATTTTCGTTATCTTTACCGTTTTTAATGTGTATTGACGGCATTTATTATGTATTTACAGACCTAATGTTATAAATATTTAACAAGCGTCTTTCAAAGTTCGTTGTGAAAAATATACATCCTGGTTGCACTCGTAACCAACAACAAAATGGTGCACATTTCCGTCTCCGTTGCACAGTCCGTTTGATTTCCAAAAGCGATTTTTATACTTAACGGCTTTGTTAATATTCAACGAATTAAAAGCTAAGCAAGGGCACTAGTTTCACACGCAACTGAGCCATATTTACAGATTAAAAAGCTCTTCAAGAGCTGAGCTTTTCTGTAAGTAAAAGTTGTTTATTAAAAGAAACTAAATTAATCGCACCCTTATCAACATACCTACGTTAAGATTTGTTTTGTGACATATTTACTACTGTACCCTCATGTGACATTTTTACTATTAATTGAGGTTTCTTTTTATGAAAAAGGGTGCAAAATACATTACCTTTGTACAAAAAACTGAAACCAAAGCTCATTCTTGCAATACCTTTCAGTACAATAAAAAAAATCTTATTAATGGTAATTTTTTTTATTAATATTCCTTTTTTTTCTTCTTTATTTATTTCGTAAATAAAAATTATTTTTCAAGTCAATAAATATTTGATAATATAGTTTTTAGAAACAGCAGTCTGTCAATGTGAATATAATTTCACTTGATCATACTAGACCCAGAATTTCCTTTCTTCGTCGCTCTGATGAAATTATCCATTAAACTTTTCCATTGCGTCTGCAACAAACTGCTTGCGAAAAGTCAAATATTATAATATATTTTATCTTTATAGATACCTTGCAATATGATGTCCAATAGCAGAACTACACTTTTTATATAAAATGGGAAAATTTACTATATCAGGGATAATTCGTCAAGTACGCGAAATCATCTGGATGAAATTAAAAGACATAGTAATATCAATACCAGATAAGGAAAAGTGAATTGAAACATCTCAAGAATTTAAAAAGTACACAAAGTTTGCTCATTGTATCCGTGCACTTGATGGCAAATAATAATATATAAGAATGGAAAATCCCAATAAGAATGTGAACTTCAATCATAATTATTTTTTTCCCGGTTCTGTTAGCGCTATATGACACTGACTAATGCTTTTTCTGTGTAGATATTGGTACTTATGGAAAGGTTAGTAACGGACAAATTTTCAGAGATTCCGTTCAGCCCAAAAAAAAATACCAAAAATATTTGAATATACCAAAACCAAAGTCTGTGGTAGATAACCACGATATGGCACCTCCTTACGTAATTGTGAATAATGAAGCATTTGGGTTGATAAAAAATTTAATGAGACCGTACGGCGGAGAGTAATTGGGTTACGAAAAATATATATAATTATCGATTACCTTTAACAGGTAGATATTTTAAGTGTACTTTTGGTGTATCCAGTTATAAGTGGAGAACCGTAGTAACATTGCTCATTAGATTTCAGTGGGGATTATGCCGAACAGATTGTAAAACCTTTTTTAACAACAGTTTTTCAAACAGGTTGCGTTACAGGTTTTCGCAGCTATGTTCGAATACGATATGGATTTAAGTACGAAAACAACTTAAATCCATATCGTCCATCCATCAACAAACAAAAAGGAGGAAACCTGGCTAACATAAATGTTACCCACAGTAGACGTGCTGCATCATCATCGGATAATGTTTAAACAAAATTAATTAACTATTTTATTAATAAAGATAGACCAGTATATCAGGATTTTATGATAGGAATGAAAGTGTACGTATCAATAATAATAATAAAGTTTTTCTTACTCAGGTTATTCTTCTTTTCTTCAGAATCATTTTACCCACTGAAGACCAAAACTAATTCTTCCCAAGCTCGCCGTAGCACAATTTTATTTTTACACAATATTTTTTAACTCTGATTGGATGTGAGAGATCGCTCTCGTAGTAACAAATCCACCATATGTATCAATTAGATACATTAAATTACATATGAAAATGAATGAATGAATAAATAATAAAGTTTTTCTTACCCATGTTCTTCCTTTTTTCTTCCAAATTATTTCTCCCGCAGATGATCAAAACAAATTCTTCCCAAGAAAAATAAAATTTGGGGACGACGAGCTCCAAATTTTATTTTTATATAATTTCGAAGCTACATTCTAAATAGCCGGCCTTTTTTTCTACTTTGTCATTTAGCAGTTCGGTGTTAGTATCCAAACCCTCTCATTGAAAACTTATTTTATGGTCACAAAAATGCAGCAAATACGTTCAAAAGGGACGGAAACGCGCGCCAACTAAATAATAGCATAAGGTCGCTATTTTAATTTCTAAAAACGCGTCAACACGCGCTCGTCAACGTCGATTTTTTTCCTGAGCGCTGCGTCAACGCGCGTCCACAAGCGTTGATACGCGCGCGTGTGATCAATTGCAACAATCGCGTGTTCAATCGCGTGTGATCAAGTACATATTGGAAAAGATGTCTTAACGCGCGATACCAAAACGCCTATTTTCGTCATATAAACGTAGCCTTACTTATATAGTTTAACATATTCAAAAAAATATGTGCATAGGTTTAAAATTGTATAGGAACTGTGTGACTATGACAGACAAACGGACAGACCGGCCCATGACAGAACGAACATCTAAGAACCATAATTATATTAAAATCCAATTTACCGATATCGTTGTTCAATTTGCTTTTTTTCTTCGCGGAATCTCTCAGACGAACAGTATTAAAGTACCCAAGACTTTCTGGAATAATTTAAGTGTCATTTTATAAAATGGACTTAAAAATCTGTAAGAAAAGTAACATTTAGAAAAATATTCTAAAATTTTAATTTCATAGATTTTTACTAGTTTTGTGTAAGGAGTCCATGCTTCCTTATCTTTTGTGTTCATCGTAGCTTCGGAATACTCATTTTTCATTGATCTTCGATTATTTGAGCGTACAAAAATGCCTACCTTTATCTTGGTTTCTGGTGCCAAAGAACATTATTCCTACTTCGGTACTATTTGCAAAAATTGTCATAAGCCACTATTTAATAAGAAGTAAAGCAAGGAGTTTATTTTCGGATCAACGGAATCCTTAATTTCGGCTCTTCCACTAACACAAAAACATTGGAAGGCTACATCCAATGTCCATGTTATTCAATTAATTAAATACAACGTTTTTACACATTAAAATGTTCAATCATGTTTCTTCTGTGCTTCACCTTTTATTAGATTCTTCGGGTGAACTACCCTCAAATTAAACAATTATTTATTGTAAAAATGTGTAGGTCAATGAATTATTGACCACCTTTCTATCACGATATGAAAGATATTTATGTGACGGAATATTTTTATTTTTAGGTTAATTAGTATAAGAAATTGTGACTCGATTTCAGATACTTTTACCTATACAGACCTATGTAATTTGTGAGCTCCTGAAATATATTTTCTATTTTCGTTTGGTGCAGAAAATATTATTACTTTGTCACTCACTTGTTTCATTTTGATAAAATATGGGAAGCTTTACTTGAAATCAATTACTAGTGAAGGACTTTTAAATATGTTGCTATTAAAACGATCTATTCTAAACAGCAATTTTAATGAATCTTTGAAGTTTACAATTTATCATCTAATAGATTTCGCTTTATTTTTAAAGAATTTAGTAGTGACAAAATCCTAAATATTAAGTACTAAAATATCCACACAACTTATACCATGGCATTAAGAAATAATCATATACCATATCTCGTAGTTTATAGTGTTGATCTTCTTGTATATTAAACTGTTTGTAATCATCTTTCATAACTGTCTTTTGTGTCGTTATTCTGTATCTTGTAGATTTATTCTCCTTCAGATGAAAGGAATTTGCCATTCGAAGTGATGCCACGTATAGGAATTTTCCTATACGTGGCAGGTCAGAGCGTGCAGCAAGCCCTTTAACAAAAAGCCATTACATTAAGAGTCATTCGTCGTACTCAAATGCATAACACACTCAAAAATCGAGAGGTCGAAAATAAAATAGCAACGTAAACCACTATAATAAATTTAACCAACCAGTCAATACATTACGTCAATGGTATACGCGCGAGTTCGGTAAATGTGGTAATCACTCCAAATTTATTTTCGTAAACCGCAAATCGCTAAGCGCTACTAAATGGAGAACTATTTTTTTTCAAAACTGCATTTGCTGGATATAGTTCTAGCGATAAAAAAAATACTTACTGATTGCAAATAATCGATTCTTTCTTTAAAATTTTATGAATTGGAAATAAACTTATTCACATTTCTAGGTATAATATTCATTGAACATTACACCTAGAAATGTAAATCACGAGTTTACTGATACATAAGGAGTTGACTTGATTTCAGTACATAATTTTCGAGAGTAAAATTTAAATATATTTGCATTAATATTGCGAATTGATGTATGCACTACATTTTCTGCATTAATTCAGTGATGCTATATACTCTTAATTTATTTGGGAAAATAATTTTGATAAATTTTCGATGCAAAGAAACTTGATTTTTATTTTTGCTTGATATGAGTATCGAATCTTAAAATTTCATGGACTCAAACATTCGATAGTCCTTGTTCATTTTTTTTTTTGGAACATGCGCATTTCTTTTATGAAATTATTTTTACAAAAATTAAGTAAGAATAAAATACTACAACTGCGTTTGAATAATACAAACTTTAAATACATAGAAAATTTTAAATATTTAAATGCATAGTACATAAATTAAACTATTGAAAATATCAATATCATTATGCACTAACAGTAAGTAAAAATATTGCCTACCATGTATTTCACAGGCGTAATAAAATTATTGGATGTATCGCTTTAATTTATCGAAGCAAATTAATCGAAATCCTTTGGCTTTGTAGAGTTTACTAAAGTAACTACATTTTTGACATATATTTATATATATATATATATATATATATATATATTTAAAAAAACTGGAACGTCGGTGAGATATTACTTGACAATTTGGACATATTAAGCGAAAGTGTCAGACAAATATTTTAATACGAAATATTAAACTAGTATTATTACCAACACTAAATTAAGGCAAAGTTTTGTAAATAACCTGGCAACTGCTAGCTTCATTTTATTTCTCGTGACCTTTTAACGAGATTACTATAGTGAGTACACTTCGAAACTGTTTGTACTAATTTCACTTCATCAATGCATGATGCAATTTATCTCGTTGCAGTCCGTCTCTTTTGCAACACTAAAGTAACGTGAAGATTCATATGCTACCTGACAACCGATAGTTTTTCTTTAGTTTTCGTGAATTTTTAATGAGGTTACTGCAGTGGATACCTTGCAGTGGACACTTTGCAACCTGTATGCAATAATGTCATTCCGTCGATTCATGATTCAATTTACCTCATTACAGTTCTTTACTAGAATTAGTGTCATGAAGTTTTAAACAGCACCTAGCTACTAGTAGTTTTACCTTAATTCTCGTGAATTTTTAATGAGACTACTGCAATGAGTACACTTCGCAACTTATACGCGCAAATTTCACTACGCCGGTGCATGATGCAATTTATCTCACTGAAATTCGTCTCTTTGCCAACAGTAAAGTAACGTGAAACTTCACATGCAACATGATAATTATGAACTTTACATTAGTTCTCGTGAACTTGTAATAGTACTAAAGTAACACTTCGGAACCTGAGCGCGCAGGATGCAGTTTATCTCAGTAACTCGTCTCTTTATCATAAATAAAGTAAGGTGAAGTTATATATGCCACCTGCCCTTTGTATGCCACCACCACTAACTTTGCTCTAGTCCTTGTGAATTTTTAATGAGATTACTACAATATCAAATTAGATCCGCAATGCAATTTATGTCATTGCAATTCGTCTGTCCACCAACAGTAAATACGGCAAAGTTTTATTATCCACTTTGCAACTAATGACTTGGTTTTGGTTCTCGCAAATTTTTAATGAGTTTAATAGAATGTGTAACACTTTGCAATCCGTACGCACTAATATCATACTAGCTTTGCTTTAGTTCTCGTGAATTTTTAATCAGATTACTACATATGTGTACACTTCACCACCCATACGCAATAATGTCACTCAGACGATGCACGATGAAATTTCTCGTATTATAATTCATCTCTACTAGTATTAAGCTGAGGTGAAGTTTCACACATAACCTTACTAGCTTTGCTTTAGCTCTCGCGAATTTTTAATGAGATCACTGCAGTGAGTACACTTCGTAACTCGTACACCCAAATTGACTCCGTCGGTGCACGATGCTAATTATCCTATTGCAATTCGTCACAACCAGAAGAAAAGTACCGTAAAGTTTCACATATAACCTGGCAATTGCTAAACTTGCTTTATTTTTCGTAGTTTTTTAATAATATAACTGAATTGGGTATACTTCGCAACCCGTACACACTAATTTACTCCGTCGGTGCACGATGCAATTTATCATATTGCAATTCGTCTCCACCGGAATAAAAGTACCGTGAAGTTTTACGTACAACCTGGCAAATGCTAGACTTGCTTTAGTTTTTGTGATTTTTAATGTATTACTGCATTGAGTACACTTCGCTATATGTAAAATTTTAAAAATATAATGTAAAATTATGGTTAACAAGGTAATATTATTAAAATGTTTAGTTGCAAAAATTGCGAAAAAGGAAATAAAATATTAATTTCAGAAAGTATTATTTTAGTGTAAAATTTAATTTTACACACTTATTGTTTATTGATCAAAAATAAAATACTTGCACTAATATATTCATAGTTTAAAGTTTTAATTTCTCTGTGTACTCCCCGTGACTGCCTATGTTTTTCGAAATATTTTTCACCAGTTTTAGCTTTACAGCACTGATAGTTTATGAGTAAAATGGCTGTTACATACCGACAAACAGGTAAACAAACAGACACGGCGAAACTATACTACACTAACGGTTCTTAGTTTAGCTACGGAACCCTAACAACACGCGGAACCCGAGAACTAAAGCAAATTTTTCTTTTCCCGCACGATTATATCACCATCGGCGAACCGTTTTTGTGCCAGTTCGCACCATTCTCACGCATTGCTTCGTCATCTCTCAAAAACCATTGCTATTAGCGGGCTGGGACTGGCGGCAATCTTTTGTGTTTTGGCGGCAAGTTTGTATTTGAAAGTCTGTTAAGTTTCATGTTAATTAGCAAACTTCGGAAACAATGCGAAATTTATGATTTTTTTTACAACTTTACAGCGCAAAATTAGACTTCTTTACCCGATTTTGCGCATTTTGCTTAATTTTTAATAGAAATTTATATAATTTTAGTATAATAGTAATAATAGCCATGCCAGATATATGTAATACGTATATGTATGTACGTATATATATATTTATTGTTATATATATGTATATATATATATATATATATATATATATATATATATATACATACATATATACATGTATAAAACGGATTTATGTTTCAAAATGATAAAAATATCACTGTCACAAGTCACTTTTTAAAAACAACAATATGGGATATATATGTTCATGTTTGTGTGTGTGTGTGTATGGACGAGTGCGCAAACGTGCGTGAGTGCGCATCTGTGTGTGTGCGTGTGCATAGCGCGTGAATGTGTGTATGTTTGTGTGACTTTTTGTGTGGTATTTTTTCTTACAATTATTTTTATTGCATTTCGTATTCATTTTTGTATATTTGTGATAAAATAGATAACAATGCAATATTTTAGACGAACACATTGGAATACTGATATTATCGATATTATTGAATTGTGTCTTTTTGGTTTTTAACACTTTCTGTTTAAAACAATTTGGTAATGGTTACGAAAATTTCATTTCAAAATCATTTTACAACCTCACTATGATATTTATTACTCTGCAACATTTTCATCACTAGATATAACAAAAATCTAGTGGTTGTAGAGCAAAATAACAAACAAATTAATCGACTTTAATTCTGTAATGAGTCACTTGAATTTGTTTATAATTTATATATTTGAATATAAAAATTCACACAAAAATAAATGCCGTGATAGGAATTAACTTTTGTCTGTAGCATTATATTTTGGATCGGTTTACAACAAATCGTATAATGTGTAAATCAATATCATCATTATAGTAATATGTGTCGTCTATAAATTGTATTATAGATGTCAAGCAAGAGGTCGAAATGTTTTATTTATTTTTAGACGTTCTGGAATTTTCCTATTTTAATTTTTGCAATATTTAAAAAAAACCTAATTTATTAAGTTTAATTTTATTACAGCTGTTTAATATTGTTATATGAGAAACATACTGGGAAATATTTAAAGCATTGAAAGAAAATTACCTTCTTCTATTACTAAAGTGAAATATGAAGTGGATAGTGAAATATTATATGTGTGCTTAATATGAAATATGAAGTGGATAGTGAAATATTATATGTGTGCTTAATATGAAATATGAAGTGGATAGTGAATTATTATATGTGTGCTTAATATGAAATATGAAGTGGATAGTGAAATATGATATGTGTGCTTAATACGAAATATGAATTGGATAGTGAAATATGATATGGATGTCAAAAATTAGGAATAGTGCAGCATGGGTGATGTTGGAGAAAACCTACGTCAAAGAGGCGGCTATTACAATAAAGGAGATGTTCCAATATTAAGAAAATCAAAGATCAGCACCACTATTATAAAGCTGTAATAATTTATTAATTTATTTATCTTTAATGTATACTTTAATGTATCTAATTGATACATATGGCGGACTTATTGCTACAAGAGCAATCTCTTACAGCCAACCACAACACCAGTCCAGCCCCGTTCGACGAACGGCCGAGAATCGAACCCGGGTCGCCGCGGTGCGACGCGTCGTCAAAGTCCGTATGTCTTGTGATCAACCCAACACACCACTGCGACGACGTGATAATGACAATGATAATAATAACTGTGATTTACGGCCTAAAATAGAACAAACCTAACTCTAGACGTGGGTATCGCAAGGGGCAACTGAAGGAAAATAGCGGCCGCACAACTAGCCAAGCCAAGCCGAGGTTGAACGGCATACGGCAAGACGGCTCTACGGCTACGTGAACGCATGGAAAAAAACTCCCAACTCCGGTGGAGAAAAACAACAAACTAAATGAACATAAATAATGACAAAAATAAAAATATATGTAATTGGTAAAAATAATAAAAATATATGTAATTGGTAAAAATTATAATAAAAATATATGTAATTGGTAAAAATTTTCCAAAAAACTAGATCTACTAAAGTATTGAATGTAAATTTTTGGTTGGAATAAATAAAAATATAATCGGCGGAAAAGAATAGTTTCCATTTAATAAAAATCGTATTTGTATAAAATCAGATTATTTACTGTCCAATAGAATATTGAATTTTTAAATTTGATACTAGAAAATGTTTTAAATTTTAAGTTAGTAAGCCAAAGAACATTTTGATTTGATGGTGAAATTATAAGTTATTTTTTCTATAACCCATTTTGACATTGCTAAAAGATATGAGTTAATCATTCTATCAGTGAGAGGATGAGATCGTTCTTTATTTCACTTACCTAGAGCGTGCACGAAAGCCGTGTAGCGCTGACGTACTTTTCGCGTACTTACAATTCACAAAACGTTGCAAAACGCTTGTAGATTTAATATTTTTTCTGCTATATTCACCGCTTTCAAAATGAAACCTTTGTATTTTTTCAAAGTTCACACTCAATTTAATATATATTTAAATTGAATTGCCCTTTGTTTTCTAGTTATTCCATTTTATTTTAATTACTATTTAAAACCAATACGCATATTTAACTATTTCCGTAATCCTTTAATTAAAAAGGGAGGTTTTTAAGAAATAAATACGTATACAATTATAATATTTTATTACTCATTTATTTTCTATTTCGTATATTATATCCGTAACATGCTTCGTTTTTAAATTTCGAAACTAATAAGGAATTGTTTATCTATTTATCGAATTTTACCGACAATTACGTAAAATATATATATTAGAGCTTGTAGGATCATTTTTGTATTTTAAAAAACAAGTTTAGCAAAGAGACATACAAAAATGAATTTTTATTTAGAAAAGAACAGACAAAAATTTTTTTTTTTATTATTTCCTGTATCTCCCCATATAAAGTTTTTAATTAGGAATAGAACTCCTTTTACAAAGGTTTCGTGTATGCTTAGCCATGTACACAATTTAAGGGAACGTAATTAAACTATTTTCCGGTAATAATATTATTTTTTAATAAATTAATATATTGCCTAGCATTTCTATCTCTGATATTTCCCGATAACTACGAGATTTACAATCATGGCTACAATTTTGGGATAAATTTAGCTGATATTGTAGTTATAAATTTTTCCTTGATTTTGAAAACATCTGTAACTAACTTAGATAAAATTATGAATCCTTTTTTAATCCCTACAAAATTTAAGAGATTTAAAAATTCGAGTACTTCATTTACCACCTCTAAAATTACCGTAAAATAGTTTTTTAGGTAACCATCGAGATATATGCAGTTTGATATTTTTTTATCATTGAGACAGATTTTTACGGCAAATGATTTGGGAAAATAATGGCACGAGCATTTTAAACAATGTTTCGCGTGATAAAAAATGTATAAAGCTAATTACTCCAGTAAACTAACTAATATATCACGAAATGTAAGAAATACTGCAACGGCAACTGAATATACCCTAATTAAAATTTTTATATAAATGAATTTGGATGCTCGATATTATGCTTAACACTATTCCGAACTTCCAGTTTCTACGTAAAACAATTTCTACGAACTGGCTAGAAAATAGCTAGGCTGTACTAGCAGAGGGAAGTTCACACGAGTGCTCTTATAAATCAAATTCATCAAATATAATTTTACTTTAGTTCGCAAATTATGTTTTATTATCATTTTCATATTTTCACAAAAGAATAATCTTACAGGTGGAATGACCGTAGATGAAAAGATCGGAGTCCTAAGCTATCTAAAGAATGCAGATAATAAGTATGGGAATGTGACCTACATTGTCGTGAGGAAATCATATCATCATCATCATATATATTAATACGCTAAGGTTTTAAGATGTTACACTCCCTTTTTAGAAAAAACCTCACAACTAATCCACATAAATTTTATATCATTTTATAAATAATTGCTTGCTCTACCGGAATCCACAACTAAAAAATTTATTATTGGTATTGTTTTTGCAAATTAATTAATTATTAAAATTATATACCCAAAACAGCAATGCTGCCATCTAACGGCTCAACGTCAATATGATTGACGGTCGGTAAAATTTTTGTTTAATTTCAAATCCACTCACATATAAATAAAGTGGCGCTTTAGCTCAATGCTTTTGATACTTGCGCCTCTATATGTCAATTTTAGTAAAATATTTGTTTGATCTGTCATCTGAGCTTCATAATGGAATAAATAATGCGAAGACTTAGCACGGGTCACACTAGTTATAAAAGATTTGCTCACAAAATATTGTTGTAAAATACAGTTTTCACCACACTGATGTATGCTAAGAAAGGTATTTTGTATGATATTCAAGGAAGATATGAATATTTATTTATATTAATCTTTTTGTTATTGTTGAATTGAACAAATCAAACTATACGCGCCAAATTTTATAAATGATCTGAATGGAGTTCTGTTATGAAGTTTACGTGTTTCTATTGTACTGTAAATTATTTTTGTATGAAATTTTCGGTCAAGTTTGATTACTTTCTTGTGTTCAATATCCAATTCCAAAGGAAAAAAATGAAACCTTATGAGATTGTT
This sequence comes from Druceiella hillmani, assembly GCA_039881145.1. Taxonomy (NCBI): domain Eukaryota; kingdom Metazoa; phylum Arthropoda; class Insecta; order Lepidoptera; family Hepialidae; genus Druceiella; species Druceiella hillmani. The sequence continues at coordinate 5,257,101 of JAYKKI010000023.1, read as the reverse complement.
CACATATCTATTTGTCATAGACGTTTTTCTCATAAACCATTTCCTCTTAAATTCGCGTTCTCATGAATTAGTTTGACCTAGAAATGTTTAAATTTGACACAGTGATAAAGTTTATTTATAGATACATAAATCAAGAAGTAACTATAAATGAATTTTAAAGGGAAATTTTAGAAGTAAATAAAATAGGTTCTCCAAAAATTTTCTTTTCAATATCATATGTCATATGGGTTGTCATTTGAAAGGATCAGTTCATTATAAGAATTATAAGTCTATTTTTTAACTTCGGAATATTACAAACGGTTGAATTAATAAATATTTCAATAATGTTTATTAACTGTCCCTTTTGTCAGACTAACGGATACCATCATAAGTTAAATGTTTGTTGTTTTTTAATGTTTTCACCTTTTTTACATATTCTCTAATGTTCCTATAAAAGCAGTTTAATACAGTTCAAAGCTTCTGCGGTAATAACTGCAGAATAAATAAACAAATGTCGTCAGCTGGCTGTACATACTTGCAGTAATCTTGTAACATTTAAAGTTTAATTGTTAATACAAGTAAGTAACAAATTTGTGAATATTTTTTCCACTACAACTACTTGCATTATTTGAATTTGTTAAAGTATTATCGAGTTTTCTAATGCTGAGCACGCTTTGCTTATCTATTACATTTAAAGTATTTCGTAATGGATAAACAAATGTTGTCAGCTAGCTGTACATACTTGCAATTATCTTGTAACATTTAATGTTTAATTGTTAATACAAGTAAGTAACACATTTATGAATATTTTGGTCACTACAACTACTTGCATTATTTGAATTTGTTAAAGTGTTAACGAGTTTTATAATGCTGAGCACGCTTTGCTTATCTATCACATTTAAAGTATTTCGTAATAAATAAACAAATGTTGTCAGCTATCTGTACATACTTGCAGTCATCTTGTAGCATTTAATGTTTAATTGTTAATACAAGTAAGTAACAAATTTGTAAATATTTTGGCCACTACAACTACTTGCATTATTTGAATTTGTTAAAGTGTTAACGAGTTTTGCTAATGCTGAGCACGATTTGCTTATCTATTACATTTAAAGTATTTCGTAATGAATAAACAAATGTTGTCAGCTAGCTGTACATACTTGCAGTCATCTTGTAGCATTTAATGTTTAATTGTTAATACAAGTAAGTAACAAATTTGTGAATATTTTGGCTACTACAACTACTTGCAGTATTTGAATTTGTTAAAGTGTTAACGAGTTTTCTAATGCTGAGCACGCTTTGCTTATCTATTACATTTAAAGTATTTCGTAATGGATAAACAAATGTTGTCAGCTAGCTGTACATACTTGCAATTATCTTGTAACATTTAATGTTTAATTGTTAATACAAGTAAGTAACACATTTATGAATATTTTGGTCACTACAACTACTTGCATTATTTGAATTTGTTAAAGTGTTAACGAGTTTTCTAATGCTGAGCACGCTTTGCTTATCTATCACATTTAAAGTATTTCGTAATAAATAAACAAATGTTGTCAGCTATCTGTACATACTTGCAGTCATCTTGTAGCATTTAATGTTTAATTGTTAATACAAGTAAGTAACAAATTTGTGAATATTTTGGCCACTAAAACTACTTGCATTATTTGAATTTGTTAAAGTGTTAACGAGTTTTGCTAATGCTGAGCACGATTTGCTTATCTATTACATTTAAAGTATTTCGTAATGAATAAACAAACGTTGTCAGCTAGCTGTACATACTTGCAGTTATCTTGTAACATTTAATGTTTAATTGTTAATACAAGTAGGTAACAAATTTGTGAATATTTTGGCCACTACAACTACTTGCATTATTTGAATTTGTTAAAGTGTTAACGAGTTTTCTAATGCTGAGCACGCTTCGCTTATCTATTACATTTAAAGTATTTCGTAATAAAATATATTTGCTCATATTCAGCCAACTAACTATAAAAGGGGTCGGCGACACAAGAGTCAGGAAATATTATACGATAACATCATTCACAAATATGGTAGAGTAACTTGTTTTTCAAATTTTTATAAGCTATCAATAAAACGAAGACGATGCAAATCTAATATCCGTATGATCCTATTCGCAATACAGCAGCCAGAACGGTCTGGGGATCATTTTTCGGAATTCAATAATGTTATCGTTCTTCTTCACACAAATCTAAGGAAAATATTTTTTGTTTATCTTCAGATCTGGAAATATACTACTCGTCGCCGTTATATTTTTTTCCATAATCTTCTCTTATTCAACGCCGCAATCTTGTCTTAAAACCCTTGACAATTGTACTTTTTTTGTAGAAAACGTTAACTGAAATAAGCAGACATAAAATATTTCCATCGTCAGAATATTCCACTATCCACCTCGACACAGTTTTTTATCTAAACACATCGTACAGATAAAATAAAGACAATTTAAACTTGTGTGCTCTCACCACTTTACGTGTATGATATGTCAACAACGCTTGTAATTGGGTATTTGACAAAATTTTTTTTTATTTCATTAATCATAATTTCAAGGTACAAGCTGATTAAGAGTGAAAAAAAATTTTAATAATCTTAAAAATTGACCGAGTTATAAAAGTTTAAATTTAACCTTTAGAGGAGGACGGCAATACTATGTTGTGAGGTCATTTTTAATATTGCACATTATATTCTACGAGAGGAAAAGTGACAGGGATATAAACAACTCTATCCGTATCTTCAAATTTAGAAGCCTACAACTGGCTTACTTTTCGATCAATTTTTGAATTTTTTTCAAGACTGGTCTTTAAGTAACTTATATTTCACAATATTCTACGAAAAATATAAAAATTTAAAATGGGTCAACTACTGTATTTGATGTGATTGGGGGAGTGTTACGGTAGGTATAGAATAAATTTCTCTGTCTCGTTTACCACTATATTTATTTGCGTATCAGCTAAAAGTTACGTGACAGCTAAATGTACTTATACTAGCCGTGTGTCTCGTTATTTTGTACGGCGAGGATTACGAGGTCACGAGAATAACTACGTTTTGGAAATTCATAAATCTACATTCATAAATCTAATTTTCGGTTTAAGTTCTATAAAAGACCCACAAAGTGTCCCAAAGTGTGCAAAAACCTATAAAAATACATACATATTATACATTGTTATATACTAATACTATAAAAATACATACATATTATACATTGTTTTATACTAATACTATAAAAATACATACATGTTATACATGTGTATCTCGTTATGCGCAGATACTACAGCTAGTTTCATTGACAGATGCTGTCGACATCAAACACTGGGAGTGCGAGTTCAATTGCATTTGTCAAAGCGGCTGTTCTTTTGAGCTCTTCGGATCAAAGAGGCTGGCATCAACTCGGGAGGGTTATCGGCGGGAATAAAAATGCCATATTTGTCGCATCCGAATCCTGATATATTAGTTTCTCCCCTAATGAATGTAAGGCTAATTATTTACCCTGTTTATTGAAGTGAGTCGTCTCCGGTCAGCTATTAGTATGTATGTGCAATTTTCTGTTTTAGAAGGTTTATTTTTATTGGTTATTTTATTGCTTGAGAGAATCTTTAACATTAAACACAACACAATTTAGAATTTAAGCACTTAATGGAGTCTATTTCTTCAAAATTTATTGGTGTTAAAGATGACTTAAAAGAAAATAGATTTATAAGCTTAAATTAGACTTTTAAAATTTATTTTAACCAGTAATAAAAATTGTAAACTCTGGCTTCATTTGGTTTGCAACATCCAAACAGCGAGTCTTCAGACTACAGTTACTTTTTAATCGTTCACATACGGATTCATTCCCACGTCTTATAAATAAATTAAATTCCCCTTGAAACATACTCGTATTTTGTACTTAGCAAACATTTTTATCAATGTTATTGTTTTACTTATGATGTGTAAAGAAGTACAATCATGACCTTTGTGTGCTCCACTTGAGCTTTATACGACAACGTTTTACTGAGAAAAGTGTGCCTACTTCTAGTATACATTGTATATTATGTACGTGTTAACTCACTTGCTATGATTAAACTTTCACTTATTATGATTAAACCTTCACTTGCATAAATTGAAACTCTTACTTCATAACACATTCTCATTTACTCTGTTTTTTGGATTTATGTTTTTAACTTAGAAAATATCTGTTTTTTTAAACATCGTAACTGGCATTTGTCACACTATTAAAAATATAGCTCTTATTTTCTCGGGATATCGTTTATTTTTATTGGAAATTTTGCTTCCAACACTAACAATTATCATTGTAAATTTTACTTCCCTCACTCATAATTGTCTTATCTCTGTACACAGTAATAAACAATTATCAATAACACAATTAAAACAAATAAAAATGACCTCGTGATATTTTTGTACGCTGTAAATATCTTCACCAAATGCTCAACAACATTATTATATTTTGTATTTGACACACAATAAATATAAAAGTGGTGTGTAGTTTCGTCTTTGCTTAATCATAACATCGTGAACAGCTTTTATTTAGATGCAGAAAAGAAATACAAAGCTCTTATAAAATCACGAACAGTGATTTGGACGCCCTGTCCCTTTGCTGTCAACGAACTGAATAATTACAAGTTGGTGGTAAATGCAGACTAGCGACTGACTAACGTGTACACCGGTCTCTACAATAAAGCAACTGTTAATGAGGTAGCCGTCGTGTTAGTAAATGAACATTTTGGAACTTGGGACTTTATCTAGCTTGCGAGATAAACCAGGCATACGAAACTCTAGAGCACCAGCCATCACTTTGCTATACTGAAACAGTTTCAAAGTGTGTAATGTGACAGATCAAGGAAAGAAATTAAATAAAAATTGCTCTCCTTCTTTTTGCGTACTGGAAAAAGATTCCAGGATTGGACAAGGATTTTTTAGTACATAAAATTATGTATTATGCTTTTTCCCCCAAGTACTCATTCAGTGTTTAGGGAATATGGAAAATTCAGGCTGAACGCTTGTATTCTTGCTAGTCGAATACGACTACGCGCGAAAAATTATTTTATCTGATGGACCCAAGCATCATACAAGCTTTTTCACAGTTGAACTATTTTTACCGTCCTTATGTACAGATAAAAGTATTCATGTAGGTTCGAAAACATGATCATCCTGACTTTTTCGTGGCGGCCACTAGGAACTAGGAGTGAGAATAAAAGCACATAAGACCGTTTTAGAGATCACGTGTACATCAGAGCTGTATCGTATGTTTTACTATGCCCATTCATGAGCTATTTCTACTCAGTCTTTGCTTTGGAAGTTTACGTCTATAAAAATTCATTTATTTCAATCTATTCAATGTTCAGTATCTATTAGAGATTCCAGTAAACGTAACCTGGGTTTTTTCAAATGTGGAGACAATATTTATTTCACTAAAACTTTACTTTACGAGTTAATTCTCGTTCGCTACCATACAAATTTTACGTGATATACTACAAATTCTAGCTCCACGTTGCGCGTTCCAATGTAAAAGTGCACACGCCATCCTCTATATATGTGCCTTTTATAACGAGACTATGAACCCGGTCTGTAAAGAAACCCTAACTTAGAAATATTTAAATATTCTGTTATCCTTTCTAAAACGCTTACGGAACATAACCTAGTTTAAACAAATAATCAGCTACATAAAGTCTAGTTGTAGCATATTTAAGGTTACACTCCAAATTGGCAACAACTCGTGCATCGCTTGGATGAATAAAACCATTTTTTACATATGTTTAAAGTGGCAGTAAATATAATCTCCTTTATTTGTGTTCAGCAAGTTGATGCTAAATATTAAGCAAGGATATATTTCATGCACTAATTTTACAGATAGAATGAATTTAACATTTGAGTTTTTATAGAAATCTAGAATATTTTTTTTCTTACTACATATTTTAGAAAACAAATTTTCTAAACTGGTTATGATAAATATTTTGAAGTTTGACTGTATGTTACCTGATACGTATGGGTATCAGGTATAAACTACTAAGTCTTTCAGTCACAGTATTTCTATGGGTATTATTAAAAATAAAATGCGTGGCGTCTCTTTCAAAGTTCGATTTGAATTTTTCCTAGAGAATAATATTTTTACTTTGTATGTCCATCGGCTAAGTCTAAGTCTGTTGAGATTACTATCTGTATTTGGTCTATAATATTTATTGTGGATACGGAGGCGACTGAAAAGGTAACTGAATAATTAATTAAAGACTTAATAAAATATGATTGTTCTGTACCTGGAAGTGTCTTAATACATTTAAGTCTATTCTTTGTAACTCAAAATATTTTCTTTTGTCATGGTTATTTTACAACGTAATAGTGAAACTTTAAGTAAAAGAAATAGTTTTGTTTTTTCCTCTATATCAATAATATTATTGATGTATATTTCAATTTAGTCTTTAGCGAATACATTACAAATCAGTTTATAACTAATTACAATTAAACTTAACTCACTGCGATGTTCAAGATGATTATCACAATAAAACAAACAAAAATATGAAATGCAGTTCCGCGTTCTCTCGCGCTGCGTAATAAAACCTCTGAACCCATTAAAGCAGAATTTTCTATGACATATATAATACAAATCAGTGCTCTTTTTAAACCAGTATGGGTATTAAAATCTTAAACTGTTATTTTTGCTCCATACTGTAAATATTTGCTCCATTTGCTTTGCAAAATCAGCGCACTAAGGGTGGCTACAAATTGCAGTGCAGTGCATATTTTATATAATAAATTTCTCAGTTTCTACAATAAAGTTTGTTACCTGATCTCTCGGCTGATCCATGAAAGCAAAATCCTTCCGTACATATTAACCTCCCTTCAAAGTACTTTTTTTTTACTTTTCTAACGTCTTCTACAAATCCATAACTACGTTTTTACATATCCATTTTATATTTGAGTTGTATTAAATGACAGAAGTGTGAACACTTTAGACCTCGCAAGTGTACTCTTAAGCTGTTGGCGGCGTTTTAACGAGGTCACCGGTTGGTAAACCTTGCATACGAATGTGTTCATATTATTACGTTATGTAAAATTGCATATATCATATTTCAGAAAATGCAACTGACTGTTTGCACTCAACTTCCTTCAGTGAGCGCAACCGCGAGACTTGTGTTGCGATTATTTGTGTTTTTACGTTCAAGATTATTTGAAATGAGTGGAGATTCGTGGTCGACATAGTCTTATATTTTAAGGAATATACCTTTTTATAATAAAAGACTTGGTTAGATCCAGAGGATATTGCATTTAGATGAAAATTAGAACAGCATGGCGTAATGAAGCACCTACCAATAATATAACAATTTTTATTTTTAAATGAGTAATTTTATTGAAACTAGTTTTATACCTACCTGCTTCGCGTATCAGTTATAATTGTATTAACATTAATTTATTAATATTAATAACAAGAATTAATTAATATTCTTGTTAATTTAAATTTCGATTTCCTGCTTTCTTGTGAGCTATTTAAATTATGATTTATATTATTCAACTATTGTTAACATTTCAAGTTATACAATTATTGTTACGATTATTTTTAATACTGATTTATTTTTATTTTTGAGGCATCATTTTTATTTTGTATATTATTGTTGTTACCATTGTTTTGATTAATCTATATATAAATCAATATTCAGCGTAGAGATCGGAGATGTTGGGTCTTTTAAGATCTGGAATCGGGGATGTTGGGGTACAAGTAGTATAAAACTTAAAAAATGTTCATTCGTCCCGGCTCGTATGTTTTTTCACCAATATAAATTATTCATTTTACACCATGTTATACGTATTTTTTAAAAATTTAGTCCCAATTAATTTATTTAATTGTTTTGAAGGTAATAAGAAATCAGAAAATTAATACCCGTTAAATATAGACAATTTAATAGAAATGCTCTTCAAAATAGATAATCAGCTTTAATTGAAACCTCTCTCAAAGTCCTTAATTTGTCACCAGCATATTCCTTTAAATTGGATTGAGTTTTATAAAGGAATTACAACAAAAAAAAACATTATGTGTTTAAACAGTCTAGTATAGTCTGTTACAAACGAAAGTAATTTTATTTTCAAATATCGGATATCATGTAGGTCTGCTCATCTAAAAATGTTTGAAATTGATCCAGGGTTTGTGGTAGTTTTCGAAATAGTAATTAACTTAAAATAGTGAAACAATCCATTATATAAGGGTCCCTTGATATTATAATGAATATTACTCAATAATCAATTGTTGCAACAGTAATCCTTACTATTTAATTATTATGTCATTTAAGAGTAATTTAAACACAGGATAAAATAAAAAATGAAATGTTGAATAAATATCTCCCAATATTTTAATTTAATTATTTTTCACAAAAAGGAGTCTACATCAACTTTCCAGGATTTTCGTGTGAAATAAAAATTTTAATTGAACTAGAAAGGAAATCTTTAGATACGGAACATAAAATATATTGAGAGAAAACTTGATTGAACCAAAAAAATCGTCTTTCCCCAATTGACATTAAGTTGGGGCTCATGATACAATTTGTAAAGGCATTACTAAAGCAAGAATAATATTTTAAATGTATTTGCCAATAATTTTTATCACTGTCCTTATGTCTACACAATCAAAGAACTGTTTCTATCACTTTGATAAAAACATAACTTATTGTATTACAAGATTCTATCCCAATTGTAAAAGTTCATTTGAATTGCGTATCTTATTTCTAAACTTTAAATTATATTATTTTTGTATTTTTAAAAATTACCTCGCAATATTGTAAATATCTTCACAGCATTGTTATATTTTGTACTTGACACACAATGAATATAAAAGTGGTGTGTATTTTCGTCTTTGCTTAATCATGAAATCATGAACAGTCTTTATTTAGATACAGAAAGGAACTGGAAAGCTCTTATAAAATCACTTTTCGTGATTTTATAATTGCTTTGCAAATTGCTTTTATCGATAAAATGAATAATTACAAATTGGTAAATTCAGACTGGCGACTGACTAATGTATACACCGGTCTCTTCAATGAAGGAATTGTAAATGAGATTTTGGGATATTATCTTGCAAGCGAGACAAACCAGGCATACGAAACTCTACAACTCCCACCATTTCGTTTTTATACTGAGGCAGTTTCAAAGTTTGTAATATTACGATTCAAGGAAAGAAATAAAAAAAAAATGCTCTCCTACTTTCTGCATACTGGAACGGGATTTGAGGGGATACACAACATTATTTATTATGTTTTTTTCCCATGTATTCAGTTTTTAATGGACATGTATATCAATATTTAGGCTGAACATATATCAATATTTAGGCTGAACATATGTATATCAATATTTGTGCTTGTATTCTTGCCAGTCGAATACTAGTCGAAAATTATTTTATCTGATAGATCTAAGCATCCTGCAAGCTATTTCACAGTTAAGCCATTTTTACCGTCCTCATATAGAGATGAAAGCATTAATGTAAGTTAGAAAGCCTGATCGTTCTTATTTTTTCGTAATGGTCACTAGAAACCAGGAGTTACGTTAATGTAAATATTACAAATACGTTTTCTACATGTTTAAATGACGGTTTAATATACTCGATAAAACCTTTTACCTACCCCAAATATCACGTAAGAATTATACCGTGGATACCAAATCCGATAATCAGAGCTTAATTTTTACAAGTGCGGCAATACGGCTTTGCTTAGAATTTTACATCACTGTTTCAATGTGGCTAGATCGTAGTCTTTAATAAACTATGAATTACTTACTATTATAATCATTAAAAGTAAAACTCATAGCAGTAATTATTATGTACACTTCGAGCCGAAATTTTCGTTTTTTGAGATATGTTCGCTTAGTTTATTAAATGTATTTCGTCGTAGCAGACATGTATCACTTTCTGTCAGCAACTTTATTATTACCACATAAGTGTTCAAGATTGCTCTTTTTTAATATTTATCGTGACATTTTTTCATATATTTTCATTATCTTTTGATGTATGAACGAATATCAGCATATAATTGATTACAGGTTACGTTAGTGTTTGCCAAGTCATGTTGTTGAAGATTTACTTTACTGCCCTGGTCGAAACAGTCCAAAAATACATTTACATTTTACAAAATATAATTCTATTGAACTTGGTATTTTTGATACATTTTATATCTTTAGTTCTCTTTGAAATAAAATTTGTCCCAAAAACGACATCACAAAAACATATATAATAAGTTACGAATACATATTTTCATAAAACCTTTACCATATTATAATATAAATATATTGATTTCATTAGTAAAGTGTAAAAAGAACATTGGGCAAGTGGATACTTCAGTTTGATGATAAAAAATTATATAACTAATAATAATTTTCACTATACTTTTGAATGCAGTTTTAGGGTTCCGCAGCGAAATAGAGATCTCAATTAATATGTAGTAAAATTTTACAAGATTTTTTTGTAATGGTTCTTCCAATTATTTTCTCACGTCTCATCTATTGCAGAACCAATCAAAATATTTTTCAAAATGGTGTTCAGGTCTTATTTAACATTTTTCATTTTAAAACTCCTTTTGTCAAATATTAAACTTGGTGAAATAATAATCATGGGTTCCGACCACATATTATTTAACAGTCATGAACTTGAATACCTTGAAAAAATTAATTAGCATTTGATTATAAATTGCATATAAAATTATTTAGATTAATTTGCATCAGCAATTTTAAGATATCTAGATTACTATGGCACACTACTTTCAGCACATTCGTCTGAATGTTTCTGTGTCGTCTGCCTTTTATTTATCACAATAATTAATTATTACCGTGGTCTTTATTTAACACAATAATTAAATATTACCTATATAACAAATGGTGGGTGGTCAATTTTTGGACTAAAATTTAAAACACGCTAGTTTAGTTGAGAACAATTCTAAACCTTAAACGAGTCCCGAGTCTCTATCTAATTTTCCATAATATTATAGCAACACAGAGTTTAAAGCCGTAATGTAAATATATATGTATATTTGCCACGAAACTAACTGCTTGCAATGATTTCATTTTAAATTGCATCATGCACCGACGGGGTGATCAGTGCATGCAGGTCACAAAGTGTACTTCCGCAGAAATCTCATTAAAAATTCACAACTAAAACAAAGCTAGTAGGTTACAGATCGTATATGAAACTTCCCTTTAATTCACAGCCCTGTTAAGGGATGAACTTAACATGTTCCTAATGTTGATATGTTTTGAAAAGAATTTTAAATATGAGTATTCTTCATAACATTTTAATGCTTAAATAAATGTTTTGCGGAATAATGTTCAGAAGCATGTCTTTATTCAGATGAAGTAATCGGAGTGTATTATTTATTTAGTTTGCGAATCATTTGCTCAGCAAACGTACTCCATATTTCATAACATAATAGTCATGCTGTCAATATTCAGAAAAAAACATTTATTTTTCAATTAAAAAAGCAGCCCATCCTAACGTTAGAATATACTCGTACAGACCTAATGCAAATCGAACACGAATTATTATTGAAATTTTGCTATTTATGCACACCACGAGACATATCGGATTATAGGAATCAATTTAACTAAGTTAGTTAAAGCTATTACAAGAAAAGTGACTAAATAATCAAACACCTATATGATAGTAAATTTAGTAACCATTTTGTCAAATTAATACCTAATTAAATTGATAGTAGCCACACAAATAACAGATAAATTTTATATGGTAATAATTTGGTATTGTTTGCACATGTCAAAAGAGTGTGGTACCAATAATTGCAGTAGAGGGCTGTTTGACGACCATATAACATCAAAATATGAAGAATAATCCTTGATCGCAGTACTCAATATAATCTTCTAAAATATAGAGTGATGTTATATACAATTGTCTTCCCTTACTTTGTGTCGGTTCTAAGAAACAAAGAGGTACTTATATAATACTTGCTGCACTGTGTCCTTTTTTTAGGGGATCAATAACTATTTTATCATATTAGTATAAGAATAGAAATATATAAATATACGAACGATTTTACAAAACATCTACTTAAACCATAATTACAGGAGCTGGAGAAATGATTACACTTAAATCATTCTCCGGCTTACTAAATGAGCAGTATTATAAAGACTACGACTTACCATATTTTATTAGTATTATTAAAGGGTATGGCAACTTTTGTTGAAAAAGATATAAATTAAGAATTTTGTACACTTTTATACATGATTTACGGACTAGAAATGCATCACCATATGCAAACAAATAATAATATACCGAACAGAAACATACGAAACTTCTAATAGAATAAGACGATTTGAATACAACACAAGATGTGCACATTCTCATTCGCTACAAATATCTCATAAGCGAAAAAAATCAGTATAAAACATTACAGAATGGGAACCATGATGAAAATCTTTATGAGCTTTCCTAGAAAAGGTTATGTACATCACGCCAATTAAACGGTAATTTATTTCACGAATAAGCACAAAAAATCTTTGAACTATGGGAGAAACGACTGTTGAGATTCTATGTTCCATCAGTTGCCAACTATGGAAGAACGAAAAGTGGTCATCAAAATTTTCGTACTCTGTTTTTATATAATTAGATAAGAAAGGCTACTTTTTCATATAGTAAACACTCGACTTCAGCTTACCGCAGATTTGACTTGACAAAACTAATTTTGTTAAAGTAAGAGGAACCTGTGAATAGATTCTCGTAATGCAGCAAATTAGAGAAAAGACTAGAGTATATAATGTCATGCTTTTTATTAGTTTTCTGAACTTCCTGAGAGTTTTGAACATTGTTAAATGGGAAAGATTCTAAGAAATATTTTCTGAGGAAGGCGCAATAAAACGCTGCAAAAACCTTATCAAGTCACTTTATTCAGGTTGAACAGCAGCTGTCTGAATATACGAAGTTGACTGTGAGAGTTTTAGAGCAGAGGACGGTTTTCGACTAGGGTATATATTCTCCCCACCGCTATTTAATATCTACACCACGTATATCATGCTGATTATTCCAGAAAACAGAAGCGGTATTGTATCAATGAGGGGACAGATGTTAATAAACGTTATTTGTTATATGCTTATAAAACCATCCTTCTTGATAAAAGTGAAGAGCAGATCAAAGACTAAATCATCTAGAAACGACGGGTCTCAATTTGGGCCTCACTATTAATAGTGCAAAGACAAAATATATAATACCTGTGATTAACAGCGTAAAGCCCATGAAAACAAATCCGGCCAACATTACCAACTGTGAAGTGTTATAAAGTTTTAGTCGGTTTATCTGTATCCTTTGTGGGAGGGTGTAAAGATGAGATGAAGCTGGATAAGATTTAGAACAAACGAATAACTAAAAATACATACATTCGACTAATGAAATTGAGTTTCATTCGACAATTTTTCTGTACGGAGTTGAAACTTGTACCATCAAATTAAAAGACCGTTGCAAAATAAATACGCTACAAAGGAAGTGGTAGAGGTGAATGATAAGAATATTTTGGACAGCTTAATGCACCAATCCCAACTTCTTTATGAAATAATTGAGAAACAAAGAAAGATTTTCATCGATTATACAATTGTGAATTCTTACATTCTTCATACAAATCCCCGGAAACCAATTTTTTTAGAGCATCTAGAGATGTGTGGATAGATTGAAGGCAAAAGATCTCGGCGGCGATTTCCATTGCGATGGGCAGAACTGATACAAATGTTGACGGTGCCAGCATTACAGAGTGTTCTACGGATGTTACCAATCAAATGAAGTGGAAACGCATCATTTCCACTACGAGGCAAATGTGGATGAAACACTTTCATTAAACAGCCATCCGAGTCAAGAGGAACAAGGACGAAGGCCAGCTGTGATGGATAATATACATGACATTATCACTGACACCACAACTACTCTGAAAAGAGTGTGACGACTAGAGAGATAATTATAAAATCAAAAATAATTTCGACATTTTTCTCTTCTTGTGTGACATCTTAAAGTAATTGTTTATGATATCCTAAGTGCATGTATGACATCCTAAGTGTGTGTCTATATGCAAGACATCCCAAGTTAATTATATTAAAATTTTGAACCCGAAATTTCCTTCCTAATACTTCTTCTTTCCGAAATTTCTTTCTTAATACTTCTCAACCTTCTTAATATTTTAAAAATATTTCTGTAATTTCAAATCAAAGTACATATTTATCCAACTCTACTTTCACTTTTGCCGATAATGTGTATCAATTTCCACCTATCAACAACTCCTCCGTGCTTGATTTATTTTTTTAAAAATCTGACTTGAACCTATCTCTTAATGCATGTAATGTGGGAACGAAATTGTTTGCTGTTGAAGTGGTATTTTGAAACAAAGTTTACGTTTCATTTATTATTTCGAAGAATCTAAAATCCAAGACACCATCCTTCTTATATGTCAGAATAGAACTGCTTTCTATGGAGAATATTTGTCTTCAATCTATGTTAACAAAGATATTTAAATATACGAAGAGATTTGTCGATGGCCGTATTTAAAAAAACAACTAAAATCGCATTATTTAGTTCGAACTACAGATAGAAATTGTCTGCTATCTTCCATCCTCTCCATACCCATGACATAAAAACTATTTTATTTCCTTTTAATTAAGTACACCATCTCTGCATGGTATTTTGCATATGGTACAGATATTAATATACATATTTTAGTAATAAGTTTTGTAATAAGTATTGTAAACAGTAAATCGATTCAGAACTTAACACAAATTCAAGAGTACGACGACAATTTTTTAAGATTCCGCAGGAAAAGGACGAAAAAGAATTTATAATTCTATCATCTCTATGTGTCCACCTGTCTGTCCATCTGTTTGTCATAACATTGACTTACAATTTAAGTACGATAATAATGAAATGTTATCGTACTTAAATTGTAAAAGAACATATAAACATAAAGGAACTGCAATTTCTTGCGGATATCCCTTTTTATTTGGTTTGGGGATGGAAAATATTTTTTAGGAAAATCCTCCAGTAAATTTATTTTAGAGAATGTTTTTCGAAATGAAGTCCAAAATTTACAACGAAAACTTTTTTGGTTAATGTTCATTAATAATTTAAAAAGATTAAGAGTGCACAAGCTATTTTTCATTTATCAGTTAAGTACATGCTAAGCAATATAACTTTTAATTATTAGTGGCCCGTATTATTAATACATTCAATTATTTAATAAAAATACCAAGTATTTAATTGTTTAATTTTATCTAAACTGTTATGGAACCCCTGTAATGTGAGCTGCACCCAATGTGAGCTGCATCTTTTCATTCGACCAGAAAAAAAATAATTTCATAAAAGAAATTAACATGTTCCATAGGAAATTAGTTAAAAATGGAATAAGAAATGTTTGATTCCGTGAAATTTTCAGATTTGATATTTATATCGAGCAAATATAAAATTAATTTCCACTGAAAACTTACCCAAGGTATTTCCTAAGATAAGCAAAGATAAAAAACATTAATGCAAAAATAATGATATTTTAAATTATTCTGAAGCCGCAAATATTTTCTTTCATAAAAAACTCTGGCGAATACTGTTTTCACAGAGATAACCCTTAATTCAATAGAGCTTTGCGACTTATATAGGAAATCCACCTCGTCTTACCGATTTAATTTGTTAAAGTGGTTTACGTTGTTATTTCATTTTCGACCTCTCGAGTAAGTCGTGTATTTAAATATTTAAATACTCAATTGTATTTAAATACTCAATTTAAAAATAATGGCGTTGCTATTAAAGGGCTTGCAATATTTTCTGACATACATTCCTATACGTAACATCACTCCTTACGGTAAAATTTCGAAAATCAATTACACTCTAAGTAAAATTTACAAGATACGGAATAAAATTTACAAAATGCAGAAAAACTTGAGACTATAATAAAGCAATGTTGTGTTATTATTGACAATTGTGTTATTATTGACAGATGGAACGAATTTTTGACTTTGTTTATTATTACCATTAAATACTCTTGCTTAGCATGTAATATTATAATTAAGAATAAGACTGACAAAACGCTTTAACCCTTAAAAATATTTCTTATTCATTACTAAACATCACTTGCATAAAATATCAGTACATCAACTCTTATAACAAACAACTGAGTTAAAAGTGGTCAGTGAAATATAACAGATACTCGTTTGCTGGAAATTAAACAGCATCTTACGTATGTAGATACAGTGCAATCGACCAAAAATAACGACAACTTTAAAGTTGACGTATCGATCAAAAAAAATAAATAAAAATATCATACACTAGATAATAATATATAAATACTCGCACTACAAGAATTCTGTACACATTTAGGCAATTATAAATATTTTAAGAGTTTCTATTAAACTATTTACAAATATTAATTTTTCACTATGTAAATACATTTCGTACTGCATTTAACTACCAAAAAAATCTTTGCTCTAATTATCCGATCAAGTTGAACCAATCCTGTTTTTTTTCATGACTTTTAGCTAAATAATTTCGAAAATACGAAGAGGGGAATACTATTTTTTCACATATTTTTTTTAAATATCGTTAAATACGTTAATTAAAATTATGAAAAAAAATGTTTTTCTATTTCTCAAAACAAACCCTTTGAAAGATGTCCCATCTAATGAATAAAATTGAAAAAATTAATTGAGATCTTTATTCTATAATTCTTATATGAATATATTTAAAAAAAGTTAGCTAGTGGAAAATATTTAACTTAACGAGATGTATTACGACGACAAATTTCAAGTTTCCACGTCGCACTTTTCCTAAGAAAATCGACTTTGAATATGAAAAGACGTAAATATATTGCCTGTTACTACTTTCAGATGCGTCATCGACATATTTCTCCTGCAACTTATGACTGGGCTTCTAAAAACTTACATTTTTTTCACAATTTTAGTTAAGTAATTTCCAAAATGGAGGAAAGGACATATTTTTGTTAATTTTTCAGTATATTTCTGAAAATACATCTAAATTTACGAAAAAAAATATTTTTGAAACCTATACGACTACGACAAACAATAGTCTACACTAGTATGAAATTAAAAAAAAACGTGTCGAGTATTTAATTTGCCCCTATTAATATGTAAAAATGGAAAGTTTTTAATTTTAGCTATTGAGTCATGTATAGGTTGATATATTTCATTACTGTACCAAATTTCAAGTTTCTATATGAAGCGGTTCTGAGAAAAACTAGTGGGACGGACAAACGGCAGACACGTGCGTGATCTTATAAGCGTTCCGCTTTTCGAAGATACAGAGCCCCAAAATTAAGAATTTCTTGACAATTTTTTGCACGCGCGGAAAAATTGCGCACCAGATCTGTGCTCTACTGAGGTAGTCAGAAAATCTTTGAGTCAAATTAATTTCGTGTAAATTTATTTTCTGGAAAATTTATTCCATCGCTCAGAGACATAAAATGCGATGGGTAAGAATTCATAAATCTTCAAAAAGGATGCAGATTCCGAATAAGAAGAAGTTAAGAATTTGTAGAAAAGAGAACATTGTCTTGGTATAGATTTTTAAAAAAAATTGTGTAAATAAACCCCAATTTCCTGAAATAGAACTAATTTCGTGTGCAATAGCTCAAGAGTAAACCTTCTTAAGCGTATTGTATTTATTTACGATACTCTATCCATTTCGATGGAACGCGTGGGTGTTAAGCTGGGGATCAATTACTGATGAAACACTTGGATTAAACTCCCTTATCGTTTCCAGCCCACTTGATGCCGATAAGTAATTCCAAAACATTGTTGTTAATACATTTTAGAAGATAAAAATTTCTCGTTAAAATGTATAAATTAAATAGTCGAAAGCAAAAGCTTGTTACTAGAATGTATAAAATATCTTGACTTGGATATTTTTAAATATATTTTTATTGGGCTTGAATAATTACTTCACAGCCGACATTTGAATTGTTTTTAATACATTTTAGAAGATTGAAATTTCTCGTTATTATATATAAATTAAATTGTCTAGAGCAAAAGCTTGTTACTAGACTATATAAAATATTTTAAAATTTTTAATTTAATATTTCTAAATATATTTTGGTTACGAGTTGAATAATTGTTTGAGAACAGACGTTTGAAATAAAAACAAACAGGCGATGGAATTTATGATATAGATAAAAATGTAACATAAAAACGTATTACCTTTTTAGTAGCTGCTTATAAGTTCTACTACGTGTTCAACTTTCAATGTTATTATTTTTAAAAACCGACGACGTGGGAAGTTTTAACGACAAGTTTGATGTTAAATAAGTCATACTACAAAAATATAGTATTTTCCTAATCGTTCATAATATGAACTATGTAGATACGCTAAAATAAACAATTTAATTAATGAACTGACACTGAAGCACATGTAAACTTGCCGATAATCGATAGCAAAATATAGTTATGCTGTTGCCATCATCTTCCATACGCCTCACCGATCAAACGCGTCAGGCAGCCAGAAGTGTGCTTTTAGTTTTTTTTATGTATTGGTGCCATGGAGAGGGTAAGACATGGATTATTGGATACAAATATAAAAGAAACAAATGTTTAAATTGAGAAAATGACTTAAATAAATCTATCCTCTTAAGTGATTCTAGAGCGTAATTAGAATAAAAAGTGGCCAATACATAATTTATGAACTGAAATGTAATGAGTGTGGTATGAAAATAAAGAATTGCATTTGCTCATATACAAAGTACTCTTTAAAAATTCTAATTACGGATCTTATTAAGGGATTTAACTTACTTACCGATGAAAGAACGAGATTCATTAAGTTATAGAAACAAAATGATATGAAAAAGAGCTTAGTGGGAGTCTGGCTGGCGCATTGAAGTCGTCATACTCCATCTAAAGTGAAATAACTTTATTTGTCAATAATATGGACTTCCCAGCAAAATAAATATTTAGTAATACGAAATGTAACTAAGTAATAAATGATGCCATATATATTATCGTGAATATTTCAGGCACTGTGACCGTTAGAATCATCGTTACAGTTTTCCTAAAATCTTCTGTTTTCGTCATAATTTTAGTTTCAAGAGTATTAGAAATAATAAAATGTTGGAGACATGTTCTTTTTGCATATATGTCTGTACATTATTTATGATACCTATTTAAAATTATTACATATATAATTTTGAGATACTTATAACTAGTCCTTTCATACAATACCCCATACCATGCCTTCAATTTTAAGAATTATTTCAATTACTTAATTTGACTGTTCCACCGTCCCTAAAATTTTCACATAAGAAAATTATCGAATAAAAATCTAGAGTGGTATGAAAGTCAGAGTTTTTCGAGTTAATTCAGACACGTCCGAAAGTGGAGCCCGCATACCGAACACAAGCTCCGTCAGTTAATATTTTGTGATAGTTGACTTCGTGCTGTTGAGCGTTAATTGGATACTGCATAAATCATCGTGCCATTTTTTATTGGGATCATTTTCAATAATTGTTAGCAAACTCTTAAGCGTACTATTATATCCTGTACTTGCTAGCAGTAATGCTTACACAGCAGCTGTCTCACGATTCTCGTATCAACATGATAAGGGCATCCGGCTGCCAGAGTATTGCATTACCATGACAAGCTCTGTTCCCAGGCCCGTCAGCAAACTCCACTCCCAGATGCATCAGCATTTCTTATCCTTTATAAACCCTGGACCGAAGCTTCACGAAGTTCAGATAACCACAGTTCAATCTAGTCCTTAGTCCGCGTCAGTCGTAATCCAGATACAAGCGCGATCAAAGTCTAACTAAATATTTTATAAAATATAATAATTATTATAATTCGTTTAAATAATAATATCTAAAAATAAATTGTTTTTTTTTATATTAAAACTTAAAGTCGTCATAACATTTTGGTGGCAGCTTAAGGGATTTCAAAGAAAATCCGGGAAAACGCCTCATCAACAAAATCTTCATACTTACAACTACTATCATCGAAAAAAGGAACCAACGAAGTACCAGTCGAAAAACCACAAACTTCGCAGAGGAACCTCGAAAATTCGTCAAATCAGAAAACATTAAATATTGCCAATCTACATCAACTGAGTCAGCATCATAACAGTTCTCATCTACTAACATAACAAGGTGCATCGAACAGTCAACGCCAACAGCGCATCTCTCTCAAGAAACTACTTCAAAGCCCAACATCGCCACACCGAGCATCAGCATCTCAAATGTGGACTACGCATCTCATAATTCTGTAAGCCTGTCATTTACTTATAATAATTGTATTTTATAATTGTTTTACTATTATAATTTGTTTTATAAATTTTCTAATCATATAATCCGAATCATATTATCAACATTTAACAAATTACGAACGAATTAGAAACGTTAGAAGCGCCACAGACGCACAGTCGAATATAGAGAACATTCCCCTTAGCATAATCTTACAATTCATCAAACCTTACGACGGCTCGCGCGAAAATTTAAATGCATTTCTCACAAATTGCACAAATGCAATAAATCTGGCATCCCCTCCTCAAGATGATATAGTTTTTAAATTCATACTCAGCCAACTACAGGGCAAAACAGCAATCGCGTCTTCCATTAAGGAATTTGAAAATTGGGCTTCTTTAAAACAATTTCTGAAAAATCAATTCGGGGAACGCAAACACTACGCCCATCTTCTCACAGATTTACAAGCTTGTAAACAAGAGTCTCACGAGTCCATAAGTCAATTTTCTCTGCGCGTTGAGACGTGCCTCTCCAAACTTTTGACCGAGGTAACCATATCCAATAACGTCAAGGGAGAACTCAAGGGTCGATTAGCGGCAATGGAAGACCTGGCCCTAAATACTTTCATTATGGGTGTTCACCCACAGATTTCTAACGTAATCCGGTGTCGAGATACCAGAAATTTAAATGAAACAATAAACCTCGCCGTTTCAGAAGAAACAATTCAGCAATATCTATACTCACAAAAACCCTACATCCTAAAGCCAAAACCTACTGAGCGAATATCGCCCAATTTAAATTTTAAAAATAACTCGCCGAAATCAAATAATCCTTATACCCCGCACTCCCCTAAAGATATACCCTTTTGTCGTTACTGTAAAAAGTTAGGTCACAATCTCGAAGTGTGTCGTTTAAGAAAATATAACAATGATAAATTTCGATCCGGGCCTAGTAACTTCAATTCGGGACAATCACCCACTTACGGACAGAAACCAAATTTTAATTTTAAACCCCGCGTAAATTTCATAAAAGAAGACGACGACTCTTTTAATACAAATATAGGCGTCAACACCATCGATAATTTAAACCAATAAATGTCTCACCAAGGTGTCGTGCGAGACTAACCTTTTCCAAAATCGACACCCCTTTTAATATTTCTAATAAGACCAACGGACAGGGTAACCAGCCCCAAACTCACGGTCAATCAAAAATTATGTCAAATAAGACCAACGGACAGGGTAACCAGCCCCAAACTCACGGTCAATCAAAAATTAATTCAAATAAGGCCAACGGACAGGGTAACCAGCCCCAAACTCACGGTCATTCAAAAAATAATTCAAATAAGGCCAACGGACAGGGTAATCAGCCCCAAACTCACGGCCAACTAAATGCAATCCAGATTGGTAATAAACCCCAATATAATAGTCATAAAATTGTTAAAACACATAATACGAACACATCCGACACTTCAATTACTCTCACGACACACTCTACTAATACCGTTTCTAATGAAAGGAAAAATAATAAAATCACACAAAACATCGATACAGAAACAAAAAATTCAAACACTTCCGAAATGGTATACGAAATCGCATCCAACCACTCCAAAAAACGTTTACTGTATATTACCCTAAAAACAACCCTGTCTTCTCACCCCTTATCATTTTTAGTAGATACTGGTTCATCTGTATGTTTAATAAAAAAATCTTCAATACAAACTTTGCCTACTCTAAATTCAAACAAAATAAAACTAAAAGGTATCGATACATCTAACGAAACTACCAATACCTTGGGCTCATTTGACTTACAATTATTTCCGGAAAACCAACCAAGAAACCCATATAAATTTCACGTAGTTGACAAAATTAATTTAGGTTGCGATGGCATTTTAGGTAACGATTTAATGACAGACTCAGAATGTATCATTGATTATAATACTAGTACACTAAAAATAAATAACTCTAACATACAATTGCAATTCACCGAACCCGTGTACACCATTCCTCCCCGCACTGAAACAATAATCGAATGTTCGGTATCCAATCCCGAAATTAAAGAAGGCATAGTACTCGATCAGCACATTTCCGAATCTCTCCTCATAGCAAATTGTATAGTCCAAGTAAAAGGTAATAACCGGGTAAATATTTCTGTCGTGAATACTTCTGAAAAATCTGTTTCAGTCAATTCCGATTTAAAATTACACCTCACTCCCCTGAAAACTGAAACCTGCTTATCAATTAATACAAATTTTTCCTCGCCAACTCACTCAACGAACTCACTTCAACACACTAACGACGTTTTAAATCTACTCCGAATTTCGCATCTCGATAACGAAGAAATTAATTCCTTATACGATATATGTTCCCAATATTCCGATATATTTCACCTGCCTTCAGACCAATTAAGTAAAACCAATGCCGTTGCGCATGAAATTAGGACAACTTCAAATATACCAATCCATACCAAATCCTATAGATTTCCCGAATGTCGCAAACAAGAAGTGAACAGTCAAATAAATAAAATGTTGAATCAGGGTATAATTAAACCCTCTATGTCACCTTGGTCATCTCCTATTTGGATAGTTCCCAAAAAATTAGACGCTTCAAACGAAAGGAAATGGCGAGTAGTAATCGACTACAGAAAATTAAATGACATCACTATTGGCGATTCTTACCCGATACCTCAAATTTCCGAAATCCTCGATCAATTAGGCAAGAGTAAATATTTTTCAACCCTCGATCTCGCTTCAGGGTTTCATCAGATTCCCATGTCTGCTGAAGACGCTCCGAAAACCGCATTTAGTGTTCCTCAAGGACACTTCGAATTTACGCGTATGCCATTTGGGCTGAAAAATGCGCCCTCCACCTTTCAGCGACTTATGAATTCTGCTCTCTCCGGCCTTCAAGGCATTCGATGCTTTGTCTATCTAGACGACATCGTTATCTATTCCTATGACCTGAAATCACACATAGATAACTTATCTACTGTCTTTGAACGATTACGAAATTTCAACCTTAAACTTCAACCCGATAAATGCGATTTTTTACGCAGAGAAGTCGCTTATTTAGGCCACATAATAACTGAAAGGGGTGTAAAACCGAATCCTGAAAAAATTAAATCAGTCAATGAATTTCCAATACCCAAATCGCCAAAAGACGTTAAATCTTTTCTTGGTCTCGTATCTTATTATCGAAGATTCATTCCCGACTTTTCAAAATTAGCAAAACCTCTTACAACCCTTCTGAAAAAAGATATGACATTTCTATGGGAAAACGAGCAACAACTTGCCTTCGAAGCTTTAAAATCTAAATTAACCTCTGCTCCTTTACTTGCTTATCCAGATTTTACGAAACCTTTTATATTAACCTGTGACGCATCTAATTACGCTATCAGCGCGATTCTTTCGCAAGGGGATATCGGCAAAGACCGACCCATTGCATATACTTCTCGAACACTTAATAAATGTGAATGCAATCTCAACACGACAGAAAAGGAGTTGTTAGCCATCATATTTGGTTGTAAAACCTTCCGACCATATCTCTTTGGCCGTACATTTGATATTGTTACCGACCACCGCCCTCTTAAATGGTTATTTAATCACAAGGACCCAAGTAGTAAACTTCAACGTTGGCGTTTGAAATTAGAAGAATATGATTACAGAATTGTCTATAGAAAGGGAAACTAAACTCTGCGGCTGACGCTCTCTCTCGTTACCCTGTAAACCCTATTCAACCCGATAACACCGATACTAATATTCCATCTCTAAACCCTTCTGAACCCATAATAATAGAACCTCCGTCTGATCCTGAAAATCTTGATCCTTTAGTTAATGACGACATCCTCGATGAGTCATATTCCAAATTCCTGAAATCCTTATCGGAAAATTCACACTTCAATACAATCATAATCGAATACAACGACAACCTACTGAAAACACAACAAAAATCAATTGCATTTCCAGTACTCCTAGATTTAGATGAAAGCACACCATATATCGAGGAAATCCTAGGAAATTATGAAAATTCTCAAGAACTGATGAAATCAGAAAGAACACTACACTCTCACGCTACACTGAAAATTAATAATAAAACATACTATTTGCTATTTACTAAAGTTCATCATTTTGATTCTTGCTCATACACCGACATGTTTGAAACTCTGAAAAACTTAAGAAATGAATTACTGATATGTTCTAGTGAAACTATAAAGGAATTAGCAATTTCAGATTTTAGAAACCCCTTCGACAAACACTCATATTTAAAATTGTATAACATTATCTCATATTTATTCCATAACACTGATATACGAATACACATATATAAAAACCAAATTATATTCCCTTCACTTAAAGAAATACCCAAAATCTTGAAAGAAAATTACGACATTCCCGTCGCCGGACACCTCGGCTCGACTAGAATGTATGATAGAATAAGAGAACAGTACCACTGGAAAAATATGGGAACAGATATTGAAAATTATGTAAAGAAATGTTCCTCGTGCCAAGTAAATAAGGCACTGAGAAAAGTAAATCGCGCACCTATGCAAATCACTAGCACATCCACCGCCCCATTCCAACGATTAGCCCTAGATATAGTGGGACCCTTACCTGAATCCGGAGAAACAAAGCTCCAATATATCCTAACACTACAAGACGATCTTACAAAATTTTCAGCAGCCTATCCTGTTCGAAGCACCACCGCTGAAGAAACTAGCGAGTGCTTAGTACATTTTATATCTTTATTTGGTATACCCAAAACAATCCTAACCGATCAAGGTACCAATTTCACATCAGATCTTTTTAAAAGAACCTGTGATTTCCTAAAAATAAAACAATTATGGGCATCGCCATATCACCCACAGACCCAAGGAGCCTTAGAACGTAGCCATTCCACCCTCAAAGAATATTTAAAATCATACATTAATGATAACCAAGATAATTGGTCAAGATACGTTTATACCGCGATGCTAGCTTACAACACTGCCATACATTCAACCACTCACTACTCCCCTTATGAACTATTGTTCGGTCATAAGCCATTTATACCTAATTCTATTTACGATACTACCCCTGACGCCACTTACCCCGACTACATAAAAATGCTACAACACCGTCTTAAGTATTCCAGGGAAAAAGCCCTCGAAAACAGTCAAACATCAAAAGAAAATTCAAAAACCTACTATGACTCTCACTCCCGTCTCGTAAAATATCAAGTTGGAGACTACGTCTATCTCAGAAACCACCTCAGGTTGCGCAAAGCCCTTTCCCCTATTTGGAAAGGACCCTGTATAGTTATCAAAATAAATGGGCGAAATTCTTTAACGCTATTAATAAACCGTCGCCATGTCGTTCACCACTATGATGAAGTAAAGCTCGCAAGTCCTCACCTTAAATAATATTTAATTATTTTTTTTCTTCAGTTTATTATATCCTCTACTAATATTTCTACTATTTAGATAATTATACATAAATTTTGTACACATCTTTTATACAACTTATACAAATAATCGCCTTTACATTTATAATTTACACATGTTACAGTGCCATCGTCCAGGCACATGCAGATTTTATACAACCGATAAACAGCAGCCCTGGTATATACTTTGATCCTGTCGGCTCATTAAAACTCATCAATGACCACCTCAGTGTGGTTATTCCTATTGATATCTCCTTTATAAAGCCACACCTAGATAATATGAACACTATCTTCGGAACGGTAAGGTTTCTTTGCAAAAACAACGATATCTTTAACAATATGGAGTGCCATAATCTCATTCAACCTCTCTCTACACGTTATTATGACATGATCAATAATTTCGATTCTATATTCCATTTAATTTCAACACGATCTAAACGCTCAGCCTGGTTCGGCGGTGTTGGAACCGTCTTCAAACACATTTTTGGCACATTAGATGAAGATGACGCTATTAAATATAATAACGCTATTCAAAACGTAGAAACAGACCAAAGAATGTTAGCAAAATACGTAAAGGAAAATATTCTAATTACATCGACAACCCTGTCCGCTTTTCAAGAAATACTAAATAAAATAAATATTAACGAACAAAGTTTGAATAGCGCTGTTGAAAATATTGCATTAAGTTTGAAAAACTTGACTATTGTATCTAATAAATTATTGTTGAAAGCTAAATTCATGGAATTATTAAACATGCTAGAAAATAGTCTACTCACATTATCTTTCAAAATTGAAGACATAATAAACGCTGTTATGTTCAGTAAAAATAACGTCTTGTATCCGTCAATTATTTCACCAAAACAACTCTATCAAGACCTAGTGGATAATTATAGATTTATACCTAGCTTTAAGTTGTTCATTAGATTTAGATCATATTCACATATTAATTAACATATCTGAAATGTTGAGCTATTATTCCAATAATAAAATTGTATTTGTATTAAGGATACCATTAGTTAATGTACTAGAATTTGATCTGTATCATAATCTATCATTACCTGTAGCATATAATGAAACAAACCACAAAACCTATGTAACCATAATCCCTTCATCTAGATATATTGGTGTAACTAGAGATAAGAATTATTTTTGTAACTTAGAAAATCTAAGCACTTAGAAAATCTAAGCAGTAACTTCCATTCCAAAACAATGTGAAACTAAATTTCTTTCCGGAAATTTGGAAATTTGGCAACAACTAGAAAATGGTAAATGGATTTTCATCATTTCTCAAAAAACAAAAATTTCAATTGACTGCCCTAAAGAAAATGTTTATGAAAATGATATAATAGGCACTGGTATACTTGATATACCGTCTGAATGTTATGGATATTTTAAAGAAATACAATTACTTGCCAAATCCGATATTAAAATAAAAGCAAACCCAGTTAACTTAAATTTTGACATAATGAAAGATACTTGTTGCAATACATTGAAATTTGAAGGAGTAAAATTTGATTCACCAGCTGTAAAAATAAAGAATATTAACTTAGACTCTTTTAAAGAAAATGACAAAATATTCAAAGGAATCACGAGTAATTTAGATGTAATAGGTAAACCTCACATTTTAGAATATGGGCAATATTATTCATATACTACTATTTGTATACTCTTAAGTATAATATTCTTTGTTAGCTATAAGATTTATAATTGTAAACTTAAATGTAAAAAATATCTAGTTAGACCTGCGCCTAACTCGAATGATATAGAATCCGAACATATCTCTGAAACAAGCTCAGTCAACCTCCCAATCCCAATACCTAGAATCAGAACCTCTATGACATAAACTTACACAAGGGTGTAAGTTTACTCCTAAACGGGGGAGCTGTTATATCCTGTACTTGCTAGCAGTAATGCTTACACAGCACCTGTCTCACGATTCTCGTATCAACATGATAAGGGCATCCGGCTGCCAGAGTATTGCATTACCATGACAAGCTCTGTTCCCAGGCCCGTCAGCAAACTCCACTCCCAGATGCATCAGCATTTCTTATCCTTTATAAACCCTGGACCGAAGCTTCACGAAGTTCAGATAACCACAGTTCAATCCAGTCCTTAGGCCGCGTCAGTCGTAATCCAGATACAAGCGCGATCAAGTCTAACTAAATATTTTATAAAATATAATAATTGTTATAATTCGTTTAAATAATAATATCTAAAAATAAATTGTTTTTTTTTTTATATTAAAACTTAAAGTCGTCATAACAGTACGTATAATACGCTCTATCTGTCTGTTTGTCCCACAGGAGCCCTTTTTACTGATATGCGGCTTAATAAAATACAAGGTATATTCCAATCTATATTCGCCGTGTCGTAATTCTCATTTCTACTGCCGCCAACCCATCCATACTACTACAAAGCCCGAAGACCGTGTATTTAAATTTCAGCAACAGACTTTTATGAAAACCAAATTTGTGATAAATCAAAGAAAAATCGCAAAGCGTCTGCCATTAGATACTGCCTTTGTTGATTTAAATGAGTGTAATGATATAATAATTTGTGGAGGTTGAGGGCTGCGCGCTGCAATGCATTTGAGACGACAACAGATTCATAAATGGCATTAACAACCCACAAAGATATCCCGAAAAGCAAAATGTAACGTCATTTAAGATTATGGTGCCCCAAAAGAAATACACTAGTTTCTTTTGGTGCACCATAATCTTGCGAAACGAAAGTAACATATGCTTTATAAGTAGTTTATTATGTGGTTCAATAATTCTATAAACTATTCGTTTAAACAAAATTCGCGTATACGACTCTGACTTAAGAATCTTCAGATAAAATATCATGAGTTGGGGAACAAACTCTCTGTAAATGATTATTAGTAGTTGGTAAATAACTGATTTTTTGTTCAACGGTCAAATCTAATTGCTAACTTCGCGATGCATCATTGTACTGGCAATACATTCTCTCTCATTTATAGAGTGAAAAAATTTCTTGATGTTGCAAGTGTACAAATTTTATATTTAAAAATTAACATTTGTTTGTAGTTAACAATGCAATTTTAAATATTCTTGAAGTGGCTTTGGTAATATACTCTGAAATGAATCCTACTGTTTACGAAAATGCTAATCATAATCCCACAAAGAAAGGTCTTCGTGAAATAGTTTGAAAAAAAATGTGGCTATTTGGCGGCTACCATTCTGATTGAGTGTTTGCGTGCAAAGTAGGCATGCATCCCCCAAATTCCATTAAACTTATCCAACTTACTGTTCAAGTGCATACACCTATAATCTTCCGCGTTTATTTACTTTGCTTTGACAATTAATAAGCGACGTTTAGGTATCGTGGACTATAAGCGCTGATGTACGAGTACGGCGTATCTCTCCCATTTCTCTACGTCACATGCTACAAGACGGACGGACATTCACATCTTTATATCTGTGGTCTTTACGCTAAGATTATGAAAGTTGTCTATAGGAAATGTTTTTTATCTATATGTAAGAGTTTGTAATTTTTTATATTATTTATAAACCCACGTATATCAAGAAGAGTTTAACAGCAAATCAAATAAATCGACATCTTCTACTCAACTCAACCTAGTACTAAACTGTAGGTTGCTACACATAGTCTAGGTCATATTTAATTCCACATTCCAATTAGTATCAAAGTGGTGAAAATATTTTCGTATCCATTTGATGTGTCGCTTGGATTTGTAGAACTTTTTTTTAATGAGGACATTTTATTTCCACGCTAAGTACACTTCACTTGTATGTATTTACTTTCATACATTCAAAGTTGCACGAAATATAAACGGCTTTGTATGTCTTCAGCGATCTGACGATTAATAGCGGTCGTGAATTTATTTCATACACGAACCTACATAGATATTTAGGCTATATTATACATACGGGTATAAACTAAATATTTTAATGGCAGTATTTCTCTGCGAGTTTCATGTCAAAAAAATTCACGTTTCTTCCACAATTCATTTTGAATTTTTTTCTTTCGAAAAAAATATTTTGTCCACTTATTGTGAAAAAAAGGTTTTGATTAATTAAATTTAATATAATTTTAACATCAATACGAGTGTTAAAATAGCGGGTAAAGCAAAACACAAAGTCAACTTAAGAAAATTATGCGTTTAAACTTATGAATGAAAATAATTTATATCGTAACGTCGAAGTCCGTTGAGATTACTTTTAAATTCGTTTAGATCTAAAATAATTATTAAGGGTATATATACGACTGGGAGAATGAAACTCTTGACTCAATGATTATTTTAAAACATAATAAAATATAACATTCCTTCATCTTGAATTGTCGAGGTTAATACTTTTCGTCTGTTGTTTGTGACTCGAAATCTTTTCTTTAATCTTTCTGTTGGTTGACACAAATTACAATAGTGAAATTATGACGAAGTTAAATGTTTTGTTATTCCTCCTTTCAAACATATTATTGATAATGTGTATTTACTTTCAATTGTTAGTGATTAAGTTTTAGTGGAAAAAATAATTATACATTTGACGCTCATATAGATGAACAAATGTGTAGAAATAATTTCGGTTAAATTTAAAACGCTTTGATGTTCAAGGTGGTTAATATAACAAAATATAAAAACACAGCAAATATATTACAGCCTCTTCAGCGTTAGGTTTTAATTTTTCATTAAAACACCTTAATAAAATAACAGGCGCAATAAACCCAACCGGTTTTGTTTACACTTTAGAGGGCGTAACAGAGAAATATCGTGTTACAATGTTTTTTTTTATTTTTAAGTTAACTGTGCACACGTTTTATTGTTTTATAGAAACTATAATTCTGCAAGATTAAAACACGTAACGCCATATTAGGGCAAATAGAACTAATCTTATTCTACCTACCCCTTATAATTCGTGGTGTCCCTTACAACTCATAAATGTTAATTCATTCATATTTTAGTAATTGTTGGGATTGGTTTCATAGAAATCAGTCAATAATTGTTGGGTGTTGTTTCATAGAAATTATTATTAAGCTAACTGCAAGATTTAGACACGTAACGCCATATTAGGGCAGATAGAAATAATTTTAATTCTACCTGCCCCTTACAACTCGTAATCAAATGTTAATTTACTCTACACCGTGTTTTATGCTGCATGGATATTTTAGTAATTGTTGGGTTTTTGTCTCACTTGATTTACTCAATTCATTAAAGGTAAGGTAAAATATATTAACTAATAATTTTTAAACTTTAACAATTCAATAAAACTGCTCTAGGGAACAGATCAGCGGCGTTAAGTGTGACCTTAATGACAATATATATATATATATATATATATATATATATGTATGTGTATATATATATATATATATATATACGTATATATATGTACATATATATATATATATATATATATATATATGTATGTATATATATCAAATTCCTTCATCAGTAATCTATTCAAAGATTGTAACCGGGTGTTTCGTCAAAATGGATTGATTTTTATAAAATAAGTGGAGCAGAATAAACATTATATGTTTAATAATAGTCTAGTCTTTTATAAATTAAAATAATTTTAGAAGATCAAAAATTTCATAGGTCTACTTAATTAAAAGTATTACATAAAAGTAGTACATAGCCTACTTAATGAAATTGAACCACAATTTATTATAGATTTCGAAATATTAACTAAGGGAAAAATATTTTAAAAAATTCTGTCACATAAGGTTTCTTAGCTATGATAATAAATTTTATATAATCGTTAATTCATTAAGCTATAGATTATTGCTATCAATAATTACTAATTTCATTTTTAAGTCAAAAAACCATAAACATATTATATTGAGTAGGACAACTGAAATTAAGACACTTACTGGACAAGAAATAATTTATCTTTAAAGAAACATTTAAAACTTATCAACGTTTTAAATTGGATTGATAAAAAATGTGCTTACTCACCTTCACGTTAATTTGGGGCTGATGAAGCAAGTGAAATAACATTTTGTGCTTATAAAAAAGGTTGCATATTTTTGCAAAATATTAAATATACATATATGTGTGTGTGTATATTTATATATATATATATATATATATATATATATATATATATACATATAACTGCTAAGTTTGGAAATTACGGATTTTATTATTACTTTTATAAGTTGTAGGCCAGTATTTTTGTAGTATAAAGTTCGATAGATTTTACACAACACCTTTTAATTCGTGGGAAAATCGAGCAAAAAGATTTTCTCCTTAATTAAATCCAAGATACCTAGCTCTCACGTTGCTGAATTGTAAATAAATAATTCTTTTTAAATTATTTCGTCTTTTTTATTTATTTCATATTTGTGAATTATTATTTCAAATTAATAATTATCTAAGCAAAATTAATATTATACCAGCAGATATAAATTTCGAAACAATACCTTAACATTTTCAAAATATCACACATCAGGGTAAATGTATTTTACAAAACGGACAATTACATTTTCCAAATACATGTCGCAATCTCATAAGAAAAATATTTAGAGCAAGATACGGAAATAATTTTAATTGCAAGTTTTGATCAAAAGTCAGTGCGTACCATAATTTTAACCAAGGATACGAAATTATGCCACTTTATTACAAAATTATCCCCCCTGTACATTTTACTTGCAGAGGAGCTGTATGAAAAGACATGTCTGAACTATAGAAAAGCTGTGTAAGGATGGACAGACAGACGAACATGGCAAAATTAGCTTGGCATAATTTTTTTAACTTCGTAACTACGTTTTCATAAAACGAAAAAATATAGCCAATAGTGTAATTTCAGTAGGAAAACGTGGATAATACATATTTATTAACACTGTTCAAACACAATAATTAAAAATTACTTTCTGTAGAACTGGTCGAAGCTGTTGAAATTACGGAAGCTCAGTAATATTTCAGATACATTATTTGGTGCAGACCTTATTTTTTTTCAATCAATAATTTAGTGTTAGTGACATATCTCCTTCAATATTTAATAAAGTGCTCCATTAAAATACTATTCAAAGAATATATTATCCTTAGTTTCTCTTATAGTCTTCAGTGTCCCGTTTTCAATGTATCATATACTAATTGGCTTTATTTTTGTTAATATTTTCATGATTTTAAAGAAACTGTATACACACTTCTTGAATTTGTACTTCCATAGAAATCAGCGTGTTTTTAAACAGATTATGAGTATCTCAGTTAAAGACCAGTTATATTACTTTGATATGAAATATTTTAAAATTATTAGTAATAGTGATATTAAAAATATGGTATAAGACCTGGACATCGTTATAACTATTTTTAATTATTCTGTAGTTTCAGATAAATATGTCTAGAAAACTTTCAACATTTTGGAACTTTTTATTTTCTTTTATAATTAAGTATAGTCAAAACCAATGTTGGCGTGATTTTTCATTGATTTAAAAAAATATATAAATAATCTAATTAGTCGTATGACAATTGACATAAAAAAGACGAATCTACTAAATACATTCGTTGGATTTAATGAAAATAATTTTATTGGTACGTCTAAGTTTTCAAAGCAGACACGTAATACGATTGTGGGTTTATGGTGAAAATGCCTTTGGTCCAAATGCTATGTTTTCTTGTAAAATATAACTTTAAACAATGAACATATTTAATTAAAAAAATAAAATATAAATTCTAAAACAATTTAATTTTTTAAAATATTTGACATACTCTTACTACAATTAAACGAAATATGAAGGAAATACATCAAATAATTTTTTGGGAAAAATTTCGTAGTTGGATATTGAGATGAAAACAAAAACATTTATTTTGAATTGAAAAAAAAATTTTATTTTTCTAATAAGCAATGTCCACTGATTTTTTTATTTGAGGCTACTTTTCGGAGCGATTTCATTTGATTAAACATAATTAAAAAATTAATTTATTAGGCTATTAAATAATTTATGGCTTAATTAACGAGTATTAAATCCAATACATGTTTTTTTCTAATATAAATATCAAGTCTTTATTAATATCTTCACTTCTAATGATGATAAGGAACTCTTTTTTAAAAAACATGATTTTTTCTAATAGTATGAATAAGAAAAATATTTTCGTTATTATAATTGAATATTTTTCTTTCCTCAATGAAAAATATTTAATTACAATAACAAAAATACCTCCACATTTCATATCAATATCCTCTTTGTCTCTACATTTCTTATCAACCAGTACATTTCTAAAAATATCTCATAATCTAAAGAGATCAGTGTAAAACATTTTGGAATGGAGACCATGATGAAAATTTGTATGTGCTTTCCTAGAAAAAGTTATGTACATCACGTCAATTAGACGGTAATTTAGCATTATTTCACGATATAAGCACAAAAAAACAACAGCGGTGGAACAGCGGCTGTCCGAATATATAAAGTTGATTGTGAAAGTTTCAGAGTAGCGGACGGTTTTCGACTCGTGTATATAATTCTCCCTAGTGCTATTTAATATCTACAATGCGTACATCGTGCTGATCATCCTAGAGAACAAAAGCAGTGGTATATCAATGGGGGGGACAAATGTTAATAAAAGTTATATGTGCTGATAACACCATCCTTCTTAATAAAAGTGAAGAACAGATAAAAGCCCCCTATATCGTCTAGAAACAGCGAGTCTCAATTTGGTACTCGCTAGCAATAGTGAACAGACAAAAAATATAATATCTGTAGTTAACAGCGCAAGGCACATGAAAACGAATCTGGCCAACATTACCAACTGTGTAGTGTTACAAAGTTTTATTTAACTCAGTTCGTCTGTGTCCATTGTTGGAAAAACTAAAAATACATACGTTCGACTAATAAAATGTCTAGTTTTTTCAATTTTTCTGCACTGAGTTGAAACTTGAACCAACAAATTGAAAGACAAAAACGACTCAGTAAATGAAATTAAAAAAATGATTATGGAAAAAATACCCGGTGATTTTAAATGTTACAAATCTATTGATACCGTGTTCAACATCGAAGATACAGTGCACTACCCTCAAGAATTTTTAAATTCTCTCAATCCTGCCGGCTGCTAC
Source organism: Druceiella hillmani (assembly GCA_039881145.1). Classification (NCBI taxonomy): domain Eukaryota; kingdom Metazoa; phylum Arthropoda; class Insecta; order Lepidoptera; family Hepialidae; genus Druceiella; species Druceiella hillmani. The sequence goes on along the minus strand of JAYKKI010000023.1, from coordinate 5,222,490 downwards.
CCCACGAACTGAAATTAAAAGAAGGTACTCCCATTATGCTATTGTGAAATTTAAGCCCTCCCAATATGTGTAATGGGGCAAGACTTTTGATAAAGGAACTGCGAGACAATGTGATTGTAGCTACTATTATCAACGGCCCCGCGTTTGGACAGCTCGCTCACATTCCGCGGATCCCGATGATACCAACAGATTTGCCTATATCTTTCGAAAGGTTACAGTTTCCTGTAAAGATATTGTTTGCCCTTACAATAAAGAAATCTCAGGTACAAACTTTTTCAATTGTTGGCATCGATCTGTGAAAAGGGTGCTTTTCTCATGGCCAATTATATGTTGCACTTTCTCGAGTAGGATCTCCTCAATATCAATATGTTTTATTAACATCTACAAATACCACTAAGGTAAAAAATGCATTAAGGTAAAAAATGGAAAATTAAAAATAAAAAAACTTATAAAATTAAAAAGCCTTAAAAGAAAAGAGGTAAATAAAAAAATGTAACACAAATAGGAATAAAATACATAAATCAAAAAAATATATAAATCATTCTAAACATCTTTATCAAAAAATATTCAAGTGAAATGTTTTTAAAAATATCCCGTTCGTGTCTTTTGTTCTGTTTCAAAAACCTTCGTCTAGAAGACATTTAGACGTGGTTACCAATTTTATTTTATAAATAATATTTTTAGTACGACTTTATTGTTAGGGTTCCTCAAAAGGAAACCTAACAATAAAGGAAAAACAGAACCATTATAGGATCACTTTGTTGTTCTTCTGTCTGTCTGCTTAGGTGATCAACTTTACTTTTCGTTGACCTAGAATCAATTTTTCCAATCATCACGTCCCGTACCCAAAGGAAGCCAGAGAGACCCTACTATTAAATACATATTATTTAGGTATGTCCTGCATTTATTCTACGTATATCCCAAAAAGTTTAAAAAATAAATGTCCACCCGCGCGAAGCCGGGACGGGGAAAATTTTAAAAGAATATATAAACATAAAGGAACTGCGCAGATCTCCCTTTTTTTTAGTTCCGGGGTGGCAAATATTTTTTTAGGGAATCCCTGGAGTAAATTTAGTATAGAGAATATTTTTCGAAATGTAGTCGAAAATTTACATTGAAAATTTTTTTGGTTAATGTGCATTAATAAATTAAAAAGACATGCGCAAGCTCTTATTCGTTCGTCTGTTACATACATCCTAAACAATATAACATTTTAATATTAATGGCCCCTAATATTAATACATCTAATTATTTCATTAGTACATTTAATAATTTCACCAAAATAAATTTTGCTTTAAATGAAATTTACAAGATCTGGAATAAAATGTATAAGATGCAGAAAAACTTGGAACTGTAATAAAACAATTTTTTGTTATTATTGACAAATTTTTATTTATATAACTAATCCAAAATCGGCGCCAGGATCTCAAATATATGAAATGAATTTATGACTTTGCTTAGTGTTATCATTACATACTTTTGTTTATCATTTAATATTACAATTAATAATAAGACTACCAAAAAGCTTCAACCCTTAAAATTTTTTTCTTATTCATTACTAAAAATCACTTGCATACGTTTTCAGTATAATATAACAAACAACTGAGTTTAAAGGGGTCAGTGAAATATCACAGTTGTTCGTTTGCTGGAAATTAAACTACTATCTCACGTAAGTAGATACAGTGCAATCGAACAAAAATAACCACAACTTTAAAGTTGACGTATCGACCATATAAAAACATGTCATACACTAGCGATACTCAAGCTACAAGAATTCCGCACATATTTAGACAATTATAAATATTTTAAGGGTACGTAAACTTTCTATTAAACTATTTACAAATATTTTCACAACATAAATGCATTTCATACTGTATTTTTCACAGGCATAAAAACACGGCGTATATCTAAAAAATTATAAGTTTTAGGATATCGTTATAATTTTGCTATAATTATCCAGTCGAGTTGTACCAGTCCTGTTTTTGGAACGAAGTTCCTTATCGCGCGTTGCGAAAGGGGGCTAGACGGAAAAAATGAAAACCAAAAGTTGTAACGACACTTTTTGCTATAGTTGCTAGCGGGCGCGCTGCAAGCCGTGCGGCGTGCGCTTGTTTCTCTGTCTGTCTCTCTCTCTCATAGAAAGCAAGCCAGTTATTTTCGTTTCGTCTTTCTATTTCGCATTGAACAGTGTGGTGTCGCGACCATTATTTTTGTTGAGTGTATACAGGTTTTTTGTACATAATAAATAATAAAAAATAATAAGAATAATTATTATTATAACTTAAAAGAAATAAAATTTTATTACAATTCCGTCACTAATTAATCGAAAGGAACTTCGTTTAATTCTTATAAGGTTTCCGCTTTTCGAAGATAGAGAGCCCCAAAATTAAGAATTTCTTGACAATTTTTTGCACGCGCGGAAAATTGCGCACCAGATCTGTGCTCTACTGAGATAGTCAGAAAATCTTTGAGTCAAATTAATTTCGTATAAATTAATTTACTGGAAAATTTATTCCACCACTCAGACATAAAATGCGATGGGTAAGAATTCACAAATCTTCAAAAAGGATGCAGATTCCGAATAAAAAGAAGTTAAGAATTAGTAGAAAAGAGAACATTGTCTTGGTATGGATTTTTTAAAAAAATTGTGTAAATAATACCCAATTTCCTGAAATAGAACTAATTTCGTGTGCAATAGCTCAAGAGTAAACCTACTTAAGCTTATTGTATTTATTTACGATACTCAATCCATTTCGATGGAACGCGTGGGTGTTAAGCTGGGGATCAATTACTGATGAAACACTTGGATTAAACTAACTTATCGTTTCCAGCCCACTTGATGCCGATAAGTAATTCCAAAACATTGTTTTTACTACATTTTAGAAGATTAAAATTCCTCGTTAATATTTATAAATTAAATTGTCTAGAGCAAAAGCTTGTTACTAGACTATATAAAATATTTTAATATTTTCAATTGAATATTTCTATATATACTTTTATTACAAGTTGAATAATTGTTTGACAGCAGACTTTGAAATAAAAACAAACATGCGATGGAATTCAATATATAGTTGAAAATGTAACATAAAAACGTATTACTTTTTTAGTAGCTGTGTACATATACAGCATCTACTGTGCTGTAAAATTATATTGTTTTAACAAACATATTTAACAGTATCCTTGATTAGTTCTACTACGTGTTCAACTTTCATTGTTATTAATTTTATAAATCGGCGACCGTGGTAAGTTTCAAATACAAATATAATCTTAAATAAGTCATACTACAGAAATAATAGTATTTTCCTAATCGTCCATAATGTGAACTATGTAAATACGTTCAAACAAGCAATTTAATTAATGAACTGACACTGAAGCACATGTAAACTTGCCGATAATCGATAGCAAAATATCGTTATATTGTTGCCATCATCTTCCATACGTCTCACTGATCAAACGCGTCAAACAATCAGAAGTGTGCTTTTAGTACTTTTTATGCATTGGTGCTATGGAGACAACAAGACGTGAATTATCCAAATATAAAAGGAACAAATATTTAAAGTTAAAAAATGCCTTTAATAAAACCATAAATTTTAAATCTCTCTTCGTAAGTGATTCTAGAGCGCAATTAGAATAATAAAGTGGCCAATATATAATTTATTGGGCACCAAAAGGTATTGAGTGTGGTATGAAAATAAAGAGTTCCATTTGCTCATGTAGAAAGTATTCATTCCTACTCTTTAAAAATTCTAATCATGGATCTTATTAAGGAATTTAACTTACTTACCAATGAAAGAACGAAATGTATTAAGTTATAGAAATAAAATTATATGAAAAAGAGCTTAATGCGAGTCTGGTTCGCGCATCGAAGTTATCATACCTCATCTGAAGTGAAATTAATTTATTTGTCAATATTATGAACTTTCCAGCAAAATAAATATTTAGTAATACGAAATGTAACTAAGTAAGAAATTATGCCATATATATTATCGTAAATATTTCATAAACTGTGACCTCTATGATCATCGTTACAGTTTTCTAAAACCTAGCGTTTTCGTCATAATTGTAGTTTCAGGAGTATTAGAAATAACATGGTTTTAGTGACATGTTCTTTTTGCATATATTTCTGTATGTTATTTATTTAAAATTATTAAATATATAATTTTGAGATTATGGTAACTAGTTCTTTCAAACAATACCCCACATTATACATACAATTTTGAAAATTATTTTAAATACTTAATTTAATTGTTCCCCCGACCCTAAAATTTCCACGTAAGGAAATTATCGAATAAAAATCTAAACAGGTATGAAAGTCAGAGTTTTTTGAGTTAATTTAAACACGCCCAAAATTGAGCCCGTAAACTGAACATAAGCTCCGCCAGTAAATATTTTACGAAAGTTGACATCGTGCTATTGAGCGTTAATCGCATATTGTGTAAATCATCGCACCATGTTTTAATAGGATTATTTTCAGGATTATTCTCGATCTCTGATCGGCATTAATACGCTTAAAAGCACCAAAATGGCAAATAGCAATTTAAGGGGCTAATAGAGCACTGGTGGCATCTATGATCATGGGACATACTATACAATAATAAGCATCGCGTTCGGGGTTTCAAAAGATCTCTGCAGTTTCTTCCTCCTAACGAAATGAACAATTACAAGTTGTGCGATAAAGACAGAACGACGATTGACTGCTACATAAACAGGTCGCTACAACGAACTGACTGCTAATGAGGTGGCAGTCATGCTGATAAATGATCATAATGGAACTAGGGTTATTACTCTATTAGCGAGATAAACCAGGCACAGGAAACTCTACAGTACTCGTTATTATTTTGCTGTGGTGAGATAATTTCAAGGTGCGCAACATTACGAGTTAAAGAAAGAATTTTAAAAATTTGCTCTCAAATTTTATGCCTGTTGAAATAGCCTTGCGGTGTTGCACAAAATTATATAATATTAATTATTATAATAGAATTTATTATTATTTATTTTCATCATCATTTACTCACTTATTATTGAATGAGTAGGCAAAAAGCCGAAAACTTGCATCTTTACCAAAAAAAGACAAATGCGGACGGAAAATGATATTTACTTGATGGATGCTTCTAGGCATCCTACTAGCAATTTTGCCATTAAGCCCTATTAGAGCTAAAAAGCATTCTGGGCGCATTCATGTATCTTCGAAAATATTATCGTCCTGATCTTGTCAAAATGGTCGCCAGGAACTTGAAATGAGAAAAAATCCAAGAGAAAAAAATCCATTTCAAGGTCAAGTACATATCGGAATCTTGGTGCATTTTTCAATATTTTGGTGCATTTTGTTTCTGAATGATCCCCTTTACTCTTTGCTTTGCACGTTCACTTTGATAACAATGCCTTTATTTCGATTCATTCGATATACAAGACTGAGGGAAGAATATAAAAAACATGATCCTCATTGAGTTCCTTCAACTATGCATACTATATTTATATTCTAAGACATTACGAGTTATGCATACTTGCACACTATAAGTTTGATAAATAGAGGGGTGTCTTTGACTGTTTTTGATAAATTTAACTGCGGTGCGAAATTTGTGAGGATTATCACTCAAATGTTTATATTGCATACACCCCACGTACATGAAGTTCTCCCCTATAAAATTTAGTGTTTTTACCTGGGTTTGCTGCTTTACAAGAAAATCTCTATCACTTAAAGAACTCGAAACTATGGAAAAATTTTAAACATCATATACTGGAGAATGATCAACCTTGACACCAAAGGCATTCATGGTAAACTTTGCTAAAATTCATATCACGGTATAAAACGAAGAATTTCCAAACCAAAGCTTGAAGACTTCCCGCCAGATGTCGAGACAGAATAATTTTTTAAAGATTCTAAGGTGCCTTCATTATAGCAGCTACTTTTCCTGGTATATACCGCATTCAAATTGAACTTCAGAGTCTCTACCGATCCAAATAACAATATTTAGATACAATATTTTATTATCGGCTTGTCTACATCAAGTACTAACTTAACTGCTAACCGATAAATATTCTGTAGAAATTGGTTACGATAAAGCCAATCTTACGTACCTTGTTCCCAGAATGAACTTGAAATTTTATCCGAGCAGTATTAGATTCAGAAGAAAATTAGGGAAAGTATCGCCGTTAAAGACAAGAAAAATATTTTTCAACACGAAACAGGTGTTGCATGAAAATTTTTTTATGATCTGCAACTTACTAAAGTGCAAAATAAATTCTAAATTATATGCGCTGTGTTGTAATTTTCAATTCTACTGCCGTCGACCTGTCCATATTACTACCGGCCGGGAAGACCACGCATTCAAATTTCAACCCCAGATTTTTATGAAAACAAAATCTGTAATAAATCGAAGAAAAATCGCAAAGTGTATGATTACCATTAGATACTGCCTTCTTGTTGATTTAAATGAGTGTACAATGATAAAAAAGAATTGTAAAGGCTGAAGACTGCGAGCTACAATACATTTGAGACGACAACAGATTCATAAATGGCATTTACAACCCATAATTATATGATATGATGATATTCCGAAAAAAGAAATATAACGTCATATGATTATATTGCCCCAAAACAAACTAGCGCAGGCGAAAATAACACATGCTTTAAAAGCAGTTTATTATGTGGTTCAATAATTCCATAAAGTATTCATTTTGGCGAAATACGCGTACACAATTCTGAAGTGACTTATAGACTTAAGAATTTTCAGATATATTATTGTCAGTTGGGAGTCAAACTTTCTGCAAACGATTATCAGTAGTTGGTAAATGATTGATTTGTCGGTCAACAATCAAATCTAATTGCGACTTTCACGATGCGTCATTGTACTGGCGATAGATGGTCTTTGTATTATAGAGTGGAGAAATTTCTTGATTTTGCAAGCGTACCAATTCCGTATCTAAAAATGAACGTTGGTTCAATGCAATTTTAAATATTTTTGAAATGACTTTGATAATATACTCTGAAATGAATCCTACTGTTTCCGATATTGCTAACCACAATCCTACAGAGAGTATACTTCGTGAAATAGTTTGTAAAAGAATGTCATTGAGGCTAATCTTCTGATTGAGTGTTTGCGTGCAAAGTAGACATTCACCCCCAAATTTCATTAATCTTACCCAACTTCGTATTCAAATGTTTACGCTTATTTCCCGCGTTTATTTACTTTGCTTTGACAATTAATAAGCAACGCGTTTAGGTATCGTGGACTATAAGCATTGATCTAAAAACGTCGTATTCTCCCATGATTCTACGTCACATGCCACAGGGCGGACGGACCATTCACATCTCTGTATCTGTGGCCTTTACGGTAAGATTATGAAACTTGTCCATTTAAGTCTAAGCCTTTTATATTTGTCTAAGCCTTTATGTAAATTTTGTAATTTTTTTATAAACTCACGGAGATCAAGGAGAGTTTATAAGCTAGTCAAATAAATCAACAACTTCTACGCAGCTCAACCTCAACCTGCACAAAGTCTAGGCCATATTTAGTTCCACATTCCAATTAGTATCAAAGTGGTTCACATTGTCGTTTCCATTTTATGCATTGCTTAGATTTGCAGAACCTTTTTTTAATGAGGTTACTTTTTTTCTACGCTAAGTACACTTCACTTCTATGTGTTTACTTGCATACATTCAAAGTTGCACGAAATATAAACGGCTTTGTATATCTTCAGCGAACTGACGATTAATAGTGGACGTGGATTTATTTCATACACAAACCTGCATAGAGTGTACTTAGGCTATATTATACGTACGGGTATAAATTAAATATTTTAATAGCAGTGTTTCTCTGCGAGTATCTTGTCAAAAAATTTATGTCTCTTCCACAGTTCGTTTTAAATTTTTTACTTCCGAAAAAAATATTTTGTCTTTTTCATCCACTGATTGTGAGAAGAAGGTTTTGATTAACCAAATTTAACATAATTTTAACATCAATCCGAAGGTTAAAACAGCGGGTAAAGCAAAACAAAAAAGTTGATTTAAGAAAATTTTACGTTTAAAATTATGAATGAAAATAACGTATATCATAACTTCTAAGTCCGGTAAAATTATTTTTGAATTTGATTAGATCTAAAATATTTTGGAGAATGAACCTCTTAACACAATGATTATTTTAAAAATTTATAAAATATGGTGTTCCTAGATCTTGAAGTGCCGAGGTTAATACTTTTCGTCTGTTGCTTATAACTCGAAATCTTTTCATTAATCTTTCTCTTGGTTGACGTACATTACAAAAGTGAAATTATGAGGAATTGAATGATTTTGTATTCCTGCTTTCAAATATATTACTGGTAATGTATATTTTCTTTCAATCGTCAGTGATTAAGTTTTAGCAGAATAAATATTTATATATTTGACGGTCATATAAATAAACAATAATTACGGTTAAATTTAAAACGCCTGGATATTCAAGATGTTTAATATAAGAAAGTATAAAAAACAGCAAATATATTATAGCCTCTTCAGCGTTAGATTTTAATTTAACAACCCCTTTCTAATTTTAATTCTATCAACCCCTTACAACTCATAATCAAATGTTAATTCGTGTTTTATGCTGCGTGTACATTTTAGTAATTTTTGAATTTTTCTCACTTGATTTACTCAATTCATTAAAGGTAATGTAAAATATGTTAACTAATCATATCTAAGCTTCGACAAGTCAACAAAATTGCGCTATGGAATAGATCAGCGTCATTAACTCTGACCTTCTTGAAAATGGATATCAAATTCCTTCATCAGTAATCGATTTAAAGGTAATCGACCCGCGTGTTTCGACAAAGTGGATTGATTTTTATAAAATAATTGAATCAAAATAAACATTAGATGTTTAATAATGTAGCCTAGTGTATCACAAGTGAAAACAGTTTGATTTTAGAATATCAATAAGTTCATAGGTCTACTTAACTAAAATTGAACCACAATTTGTAATAGATTTCGAAATATTAACTAATGGAAAAATATTTAAAAAAGTCCATCATATAAGGAGAATCCTTATATGATGGACTTTTTATAGCTACAATAATACATTTTACTTAATCATAAATCCACTAAGCTAGAAATTATTACTATCAATAATTACTAATTTTATTTTTAGTTCAAAAAACTTTAAAAACCTACCTATTTTATTGTGAGTAGGGCAGCCGAAATGAAGATAAGTACTGGACAAGTAAGAAGAGATCTTTAAAGAACAGTTTAGAATTCAAAAACATTTTAGGAGAAAACTGGATTGATAAAAAAATCCTTCCTCACCTTCACGTTAATTTGAGGCTGATAAAGCAATTTGTGCAGCCACTGAAGCATAGAGAGCATTTTAAATATCACCAAATATTACCTGTCTCTGTCTATTGCTAATGGGTGATTACAATCCTTAGCAGCCTTTCATCCCAATGGTGCTACTGCTCTCGATCGGTCTATGGCATTTTAGCTACGCGATTACAAATATCACTCCAACCCCGCTCGACGAGGAATTGTACCCAGGACCATCAAAGATCGTAAGCTTGCGATCAACCCCCCTCGGATTAATATATTTGGTAGTGGAGCTGTTATATTTGCATACGAGTGAGCCTGCCTTCATATACCTAAAAAACCCTTCCAGAGCTGCAACTTTTCATGAAACATAGGGTTCTTTATTATAGCATAACGTAATTCAAAAGAAATTTAAATTAACTGATCTACCTTATCGAGATTCCTACGCTTTAATGCAAGGGAAATGAGATTGTGTGCTTTAAAAAAATTTTAATTGTTTTCAAAATTTTAAATATATATATGTGTGTGTGTGTGTGTGTGTATTTATATATATATATATATATATATATATATATATAAAAGTATAAACCAAAAACTTGCCAGAAAAGTGCCTAGTTTAAGAAATATGGATTTTTATAACACTTTTATGTGCTTATATATATTTTTTTTGTATAAAATTTAATGAATTTTATGCGACACCTTTTAATTCGTGAGAAAATTGAGAGAAAAGATTTTTTACTAATTTAAATCCTAGTTAATCGGTTTAGTAAAAATTAGCCTTGTCGGCAAGATACACTTCTTAACTGTCAACTTGAAAGCAATTCTCTTTAAATTATTTCAGTTTTTTTTATTTATCTCAAAATAAAAATTATTATTTCAAATTAATAATTATCTAAGCGAAATTACTATTATACCAGCAAATATAAATTTCAAAACCATACCCTAAAATTCTCAAAATATTTTTCATCAAGGAAAATGTATATTGCAAAACGAAATAAGTTTAATTGAAAGTTCTGATCAAAGGTCTGCGCCTTTCAAAATTTTGTCGAAACAAAGTTATTTCCATTATCCCATAGTCTATCGTTCAATTTCAGTGGGAAAATGTTTTCATAAAATGGAAGAATATAGCCAATAGTATAATTTTAGTAGGAAAGCGTGAATAATTCATATTTATTAACACTTCGCTCAAAGTTAAAAGAATAATTAAAAATTACTTTCTGTTGAACTGGTTGAAGATGTTTAAATTACAGAAACTGAGTTAGATTTCAGATACATTACTACGTGCAGACAGACGAATAATTCTGAAGCAGCAGTATTTTTTTTTCAATCAATAATTTAGTGTTAGTGATACACCTCCTTTCGTAATGAATAAAGTGCTCCTTTAAAATAATATTTAAACAATATATTACCCTTAGTTTCTCTTATAGTCTTCAGTGTCCCGTTTTCAATGTAACATAAATTAATTGGCTGTATTTTTATTGTTGTTGTAATCATGGTTTTAAAGAAACTGTATACACACTTCTTGAACTTGTAATTCCATAGAAGCCTGATGAAACAAAAATTATTTAATCGTAGTCTAATGAGGACGGAGAAGACATTTTATTCGGCCTGTTTACCATTATCAATACTATTATAATTATATTTATATTGTATTTATAATAATAATGAATGTCATATTTTAATAATATTAATAATAATAGTAATAAAATTATAGGTGATTAAAATATATAAATTTTATTATTATTAATTTTAAATAAGCGTCCACCAATAATTACTGAGCATAAAGAAAGTCAATATATAACAAAAATAATTTTAAACTCCTACATCAATTAAATACATACAGCGGTGTCCCATAAAATTAAAGGTCGAACGAAGGGAAGAGTATCTTGATTAAAAATTTTGCTCTGTATAAATTTTATTCTTATTGGTTTGGTTATTGATATTGGCCTATTCATAGACAAAAGTTTCCACTCTAGCAGTCGGGATCACTCCATAATAATAGAATAAAAATAGGCAAAATGTTTGGTTTAGATCATCCGAGGTAATATCGTTGGACAAATAGAATAATAACCTTTATGTATCATAATCCACTTTGGCTTAGAAATCAATTAATAGCAAGTGCAACGTAATCAGCGTCTTTTATACAGATTATGAGTATCTAAGTTAGAGACCGGTTATACATTTTGATATGAAATATTTAAAAGTACTAGTAATAGTTATATTAAAAGTAAGGTGTGAGACCTGGACATCGTTATAGCGATTTTACAATTATTTCATAGTTTCAAGTAAATATGTCTAGAAAATTTTCAGCATTTTGAAACATTTTAATTTTTTTTTATAATTAAGTACAGTCAAAACAAACTGGCGCGATTTTTCATTGATTTAAAAAAAATTATAAATTATCTAATTAGTCGTAAGACAATTGATATAAAAAAAGTCATTCGTCGGATGTAATGAAAATAATATTATTGCTACCTCAAAGTTTTCAAAGCAGACACGTAATACGATTGTGGGTTTACGGTGTAAATAACTTTGTCCAAATGCTATGTTTTCCTGTAAAATATACTTTTAGACAATGGCTAGATTTAAGCAACGTCCACTGATTTTTTTATTTGTGGTGTCCTTTCCGGAGCAGTTTCATTTAATTAAACATAATTTAAAAAAATTATTTATTAGGCTATTAAATAATTTATGGCTTAATTAACGAGTATTAAATACAAAACATGTTTTTTTTTCTAATATAAATATCAAATCTTTGTTGATATCTTCACTTATAATCATGATAAAAAACCCTTTGTTAAAAAACATGATTTTTTCTAATAGTATGAATAAGAAAAATTATGTTATTATTGTAATTAAGTATTTTTCTTTCCTCAATGAAAAATATTTAAAATATGTCAATAACCCCTTTGTCTCTACATTTCTTATCGATAAAAATACATTTCCGCCATAATTAATTTTATGTACCTCCACATTTCCTGTCAATATCTCCTATGTCTCCACATTTCATGTCAATCAACTTATTTCCTCCATAATTTGTTACATATATATCTCCACATTTTTTGAAATCTAATCACATTTTTTTCTTCAATATAAATGAAAAGTGGACATACTTTATTTTGACCGTCAATCAAAAATAATAATTTATACAGACTCATTAACACAGATAGGTTATTGGTCCTGGTATACTTTAACCACTTACAATACGACCTAGAACGCCTTATAAAAACAACAGCACCAAATGTTTACAAACTTTTACCACATCAATTTAATATTGAGTCATTTACATGATCACTAGCTACAAAAACACTCACAGAACAATTTCCGATTTTGGAAATATTGTTCTTCGATGTATCTGAAACGTAAAAATGGCTAAGTACTACTGTGTGCGTAGAAATGGTTATATTATTTATCAACTATTGATGATCCAGTTTTTTTCTAAAATGTGTAATTGTAATGGCAAATGTAATGAAATTGTAATGAAAATGTGTAATTGTAAGTGCAGATATAAAGTTCTAATAATTACTAGACACGACGTTAATTCATATACTACTTGGAAGAAGAACCTGAAAATGTTTATGAGTAAATATGAGTTTTAACGACAGTGAGGATCGAGAAAAGTTACCCCAGAAATGAACGAACTAGTTACTATGATGGCCCCAAACTATAGATAGAAATAAATTATATATAGTTTAGAAATAAAAGTCTTGTTTCTTAGAAATCTTGTTTATATTTAATTAAGTTATTTTAAATTATGAAAATTAATTTTAACGAGAAATTTTAGCTTGGAAAATTTAATAAAAGCGTTGTTTTAAATATATTTTGCAAGTTGTTCATAGCGTGAGAATATCACAAAGACCGACAATTGATTTCCACTTCGATTAACTTCGCTACCCACCAATTTTCTTTGAAACGATTCAGTTTATATTTTATAAAGAAATAGGCTTTTCTTGGGTAATTTAAAAAGTCTATATGATTAAAAAGGTTTTGCCGGAAATTCCTGATATAATTGAAATAACACAGACGAAAGTGGATCTGGCGTCAATGAGACTGAATATCATTTTTAGAAAGGCTGGTATATTTAGAACATAAAAAACGACGATTCAGTGATTTACAATCAGGAAATAGCAAAAAATAAAATGCAATATGTGATCATAATCTAAAGCAAAAAAGACAACCTTAATAAAGGGACATTTATTATACTTTAAATAAAGAGTCGTTGTCGTCGTCGAAATTAAAATTAAGAACCGGTCGAGGTCACAATAACTTTTTAGAAGCATAAAAAAAATCGAGATCGGTCGCTATTTTTCACAGGAAGCCATTTTCTAATATGTACAAAAATAAACTCTTAATTGACATTACCATTCGTTATCTGTTGTCAAAATAAATACCTTTTTTACGCTCAATTCGAATTTTAGGAGGTTTTTTCGAAGAACCTGCTAAACCCGTCTGTTTCATGACTGACTTTGTTTCATATGTGCGTGACGGATACATCGGATATAATCTGCATTTTGTTATATCTTGCTGATACTATATAAATATTATGAGACGATATGTCTTTTCTTAAAAAATACAAGATTTCTCATTTATCTGACAGTAAATTTATAACGTATAAATAACAAGTTTAAGCCGTTTAATATTTTCATTTTCGTTAAATATTAATGTCACTTTTATTCTTGAGACATCTGGGTCCTTTAAATATTATTGTCGTATACCTAAGTTCTTTTATCGCTCTTCTTCACCAGTTAAACTAAGAATTTATTTCATTGTATTTTATACACAAGTATATCAATTTAAGCGATATTTTCATGTATTTAATTTGTTTAAGGTTAGTATGTTAAGAAAATAACATTTATTGAGTATATTTAACATAGTCGCTTTTCTATATAAAAAGGAAGCTTTCGAAATGTATTTGAGCAATTTAGATTACTGAAAAACGATTTTTGATTTTACATACTTTGAAAATATCTACTACATATGAACAATGTCTCTGAGTGCGAATAAATAGTACAATATATTATTTGACAGAAAAGTAATTAAAAAATTAGTGATAACTATAACAGTTATGCGTAAAATAATGAATTATTCAAACTATTGCTGTGGGATATTTAATTCCTATTGAAAATTTGACCTTAAGCAATTTTCTCAATTTCTGGTTAATTTCTAGTTGTTGTCCTCATTTTACAATTTTGCATCGCTCGACCTTTACATTTCTACTTAATACTCACATATTAATAAAGTGTCGTGACATCATCACATGTCACTATTCGATGTCAGTGAATTTGGAAAATGGTCCAAAAGTCTTTGTTCTAGTGATTTAAGCTCTCATTTCATTACCAAAGCTTTTATTGTGCTATTTTAAAAATTATTGTAATATATTTAAAAAATTATATATTCGCACTTACTTGTCATCATATATATATATATATATATATATATATATATATATATATATATATACATATATATAATATACATTTTTCCAACCGGAAATTGTTCCGCCAATGTTTCTATAACTAGTGATCATGAAATTGAATCAACACCAAATAGATACGGCGAATGTCTGTATATACTAGTGGTCGCCCAGTGGTCGAAATTCGACCATAATAAATTTAAATTACAAATTATTTAATATAAATTATTAAAATATAATGCTCTAATATTATTAAGGTTCTATTGTCAAAGACTATATACTACTATAACCACAGATTTCGCCAAAGCTGTTATTTTCCTATTTAAGAAAAATAAATTATATGGAATTCAAAAAGGAGAAAAATAAAGAATACCTATTTTAAAAAAAATATTGAAACAGAACATGCTGTAAGATGATGCGAAATAAAAAAATTATGCGGTAAAAAATGCTCTCCATTGAATAGCATTTTTTATCGCATATTGCGATAATATAAGTAACGATTTAAAACTTCTCTGAAAACAATGTTTTTTGTAAAAACTCTTTCATCGTTTGCTAAACGTCCTTGACCGTTATATTCGGAAATATAAAACCTTAAACCATCGAATGAACGGACTCTACTTGCTGCGACATACAATTGCCCATGTGTGAAAACTGGCCGATTCAATAAAATTCTAACCTTTTGAAATGTTTGTCCTTGAGACTTGTTTATTGTCATCGCAAGTGCAGGTATCATAGGAAATTGTGTTCTTTGAAAGTTAAACGGTAAAATAGTTCCAGAGTACGTTAAATTTATACGTGGAATCAAAATTCTCGTACTGCGTGCGATCCCAGTTAAAACTTCGCAATCTATTGAATTTCGATGCATAAATTTGATGCGCATTCTTGTTCCATTGACTAATGCGTCCTTAGTATTTAAGTTTCTTATCAAAAAACTATGCAATTAACTTTCAATACTAACTTATGCGGTGGTAAACCACTAATAGACAAAGAATTTAAAAACTCTAGCGGATAGTTATTGATGTCATTGTAATTATCATAAATTATTTTATCATAGCTATGATATGTACGCTGTTCACCAGGAATTTGATTAAGTTTATCAGTATTAATCAAAGTACAATCGTCATTTGTAGGTGCTAAAATAACAGAGTTCAATATATTTTCTGAGAGTATGTTATTGGAAATATTTCCATACACCTCATCAATAATATTGTTTTTATCTCCTATTAATTGATGAGGTATTTCAATAACATTTTTACCAAACTGAGGGAATGATGGGGCCTCATCATCACCAATTTTTTTCAAGACTTCTACAAATTCTATTTCATTAGGTAAAGCTCTCATATTTTGAGTAAATGTAACTTTATGAAAATTAGGAAATTCATGCCAACTTGTAACACAATTTTCAATTAAAGTTCCACGTGATCCATGTGCGATTACTGGTAAGATCTGCCAAAAATCACCGCACAGAAGTATAGTTTTTCCTCAAAATACTCTATGTTTATCGTTTTCGTCACATAGATCACGCAATAATCTTTCTATGATTTTCAACACTTGCAAAGGATACATAGAAACTTCATCAATAATTATCAATGATGATGAATTTATGAAACTACCGTAGCTACTATTTGCAGTAATATTTGATACAGAATTTTCTAAAATGGGTATAGGCAATTTAAACACATTGTGTAAAGTCCTACCTCCAAGTAATAAAGTTGAAGCTATGCCACTGAACGCAGTTGGAATACAACGAAGATTAAGCGAATTTAATTTGTAAATTAATGCTGTTTGAGTGAATGTTTTGCCACAACCAGCGTGAGCGGTTAAACAAAAAACATTGGATCCAGTATCATGATACAAAATGTCACGAATAACTTGATCAATGAGATTACGTTGTTCAATATTTGCACTTTCATAATACACACAAAACAACATCTCTTGTTCTATTATATCAATAGTATTTTCTTCTTCTATTCTCTGCGAGTATGTGGGAACTGGTAAACCAAGAATTTTACAGGACAAATTATGAACATTCAAAATATCAATTCCTAATAGAGCTCGATTCAAGGATACTTCTTCGTTGTAAAGTCTTAAAAAAACTTCACTAAGATATACTTTAAATTAATTCCATAACGCTAATGCATTGGCTGGCACATTTATTGCACAAATGTAACCAAATAAATTCCGCATTTGTTTTGGTGCATGTAATTCTTTTGATTCATTTAAACATTCCCGCCATTCATTATCATTTGAAGCTATTCCACGAGCATGGCACGCTTCAACAAAAGAAGGGTATAAAAATTCATTGTATGTTCTTACATCCTCGAATGATTTCAGACCACAGACATGTAATAAAAGCAATCGTAAGTGAAAAAGTTCGATATCTTTTGGTGACACTATAACTATACTTGTAATGATTTTATCACCTCCACGGCTTCTCTTCTTCCATTTATTTCGGGAATCTTCCCACACATAATGCATAGGAATTTCAGTATATTTATACTATCGTGCTGATGGATATGATCGATTCAACTCAAAAAATGCTAATAATTTTGTTTGTCTTTCATTATCAATTACTTGACGTTCTTGCCCTTCTCGGAAGTATACATTCTGTCGACGCTGTAAATGAATATCAAGTCTGATTATAGTATGTGACTGAAAATGCATTGGTAATTCATAGATGCGCCATATGGCTTCTTATTTATAAATGTATTTGACATTTTTGACTGTAATACATACTTCAACATTTATATGGCATTTAAATTTAGCAAGTAAATATGGATTGTATGGTACGACATACCGATTGTCAAGGCAACTACCACGAACTTTTGCATTAATACCATTATCACGTCTTCTGTATAATGGATACCCATTTAACGATTCACATGTAGTTTCATTAAATCGGTTTGGATACTCTTTTATACATTTTCCATCTCTCATACATACAGAATTAGGGTTAAGTACTCAGCATGGACCATGCATCATATGTTTTACAACATATTTATGTAATGTTGGATGTATTTCAACGTGAGGAATCTCCGCAAATACAACTTTATCAATATCTATAGCATTAACAATTTTATCTTGCTCATTTAAAGTGAGTAAAATGGGAGCATGAGGCAATCCTCTTTTTTGAAATTCAATTGTATAAATGAGTGCTTCAACTTTACCAAACATATTATTTTGTATAAGGCCCTCTATGAATGCTTTCAACTTTGACTTGAATACACGCACAATAATATCAGGTCTAAAATTAGCAGCTTCACCTACACCAATGTTGTTAACTATTTCTGGCCAACTTGGATCGCAAGTCATTGTAATAAATAAAGAAGGCTTTTCGAAATGTTTTATAAATGATACTGCATCTAAATAATTCTGATACATATTTCTTGGAGATCCATTGAACGAAGATGGCAAAATTATTCTACGGCCAAGATTACTGGCATTGATGTTCAATTCTATGTAGTCTGTTAAATTGTCGTAAACTTCAGATCTAAGAATTGTTTGATTTCGTCGAATACAATGTAATCTTGAGCCCTCTATTCTCACATACATATCAACTATCCACTGCAGAAATAATTTTCTGTGAATGGTGCTTCATGCTGAAATCTTCTCTAATCGGAAGTCGATAGACTGCATACTGAAGCATGGCTAATTTTTTTCTGGGTGCTCTTGAATTAGATATAGTTGGTACGTTATGAGGAATATTGATATGCCACCCAGTATCACCATTTGAAAAAAGTAATGGATTTAAAATTGAGATATTTTTGATGATACTATTAACTTTTGAAAATGAAATCATATTTCGTTCAAAGGTGGCTCACCATCAACTGTACTAAATATTACTGCTACATCAGTTTGAACTGCATCATTGAAATGGCGTTGATTTAAATCATGATTTACTTTAATGAGCATACAACTTTTTTTTTTCATTTTGAATTCTGTGACAATGATGTTTCATTGCAATGAATGACCGAACCAAAGGATTACTGCGTTCCAATGCAAGAGATATTTTGCGCATTATATTGTTAAAATGTTGTTCTAATCTATAATTGATAGTGTCGACATCATAAAAATCGAATTGCGCACAACATGGTGAGCGACCATATGCCGCATTCATTGAACCTGATCTGTGATAAAAACATCATGTTTTTGAATACACTCCACTTGTAACTGCCCCGCAAATTTTCGCTTCTGAGCTAATCATAGCAAATGATGAATTATATTTGCGAATGTTTTCAAAATAATGTTTTGCCTTACTTTTGATTGAAGATTTATTTGAAATAAGTCCATAATACAATGATTTCAAATATTCATTTTGACTTAAGGGCGGTAATATTGCTTTACCCTTATGACAACATTAGGTGAAGTCCTGTCACCTAAAGTCACTTCAGATTCAAAACGTTTCATTGCAAAACCTGCATTATAAATCCATTAATCCACAATCATAACTATGAAAAAGTCTTGGAATTACATTTCGTGCACATTTATATGTATCTCTAAAAATTACTTCTTCATTTGTAAACTATTAATATTGTTTAAATTTGCGTTTGCTCTATTAATATGTGTATGCGAAACAAACTATGAATAGGATATTATCATAATTATGATTATTTTTTACATTCAGTAAGACTATGGACAAATAATATTAATCTCAGTTTGACCATAGACTTCAACCGTAAACAAAATAGTACATATGTGTGTGTACATATGTGTGTGTGTCAAACGCATGTATTTCTAATAAAAATCTATATATCTCTTTCTATGTAAAGATATTAGCTTTCAGCACTCTTCTCCATATAAACTTTAACTGTGCCAAATTTCATACTCCTCTGGACGCGTAATTTTCGTAAAAAGGAGTATAAAAGTTTTGCTTCGCATATTAATATTTTGGTTATTATTAACCTTTAGAAAATTTAATAATATTTTATTAAATCGTAATAACTCTAATTTCAGATAAAAGGTAAAATTTTTTACTACTACATATGGGAAAATAACAAAGTTAAAGCATAATAACTTAAAAACTGTCTGGCAGATAAACTACGATGGAAAGCCAGCGGAAAAATAAAATTATGGACAACTCATATGTCAATATGTGTGTATATACATATGTGTGTGTATGTCAAAGGCATGGTAGTATGTGTAATGATTTTTTTATTAATTTAATGTGTTTCTAATGCATTATTACATAAAAATTTTAGCTTTCCCTACTCCTCCATACAAACTTTAACTGTGCCAAATTTCATATTGTATTAATATTATGATTATTATTAATAATGTTACATTAAATGATAACAACTGTAATTCTAGATAAAAGATCAAATTTTTTACTATTATATATGAGAAAATAACAAAGTTGAAGCACAATAACTTGCGAACTGTCTGGCAGATAAACTATAATGGAAAGCCAGCGGAAAAATAAAACTATAGACTACCCATATGTCAATTGTATGTATATACATGTGTGTGTCAAATGCATGGCAGTGTGTGTAATGTTTTATTTATTGATTTAATGTACTTTATAAGCATTATTATAGAAAAATATTAGCGTTCTGCACTTCTCCTACATATAAACTATAAGTATGCCAAATTTCATACTCCTCGGTCCGCACAATTTTCGTAAAAAGGGGTCCAAAGTTTTTGCTTCACGTATTAATATATAGATAATTTGGTGTCGTTGGATTTATAAAATGTTTTATGTCGCTTTGTTAGTAATTAAAGTCTACCATGATCAATAATTTATCTGTCGTAATAAGTCGGTATAAATTATCAATTTCGCTTGACCGTTGTGTAATTAGAATGTACAAATTATCACTATAGAAATAAAACTTGATCAGCTTTCATTAAATATTAAGGTACATAAGACATATTATGGGAGAAAGTGTACCATTTTTAAATATTTGTTCCATTATCAAAAATGTTTTTCTTAAACTTCCTATGAATAGAAATCATATGTTTAAGAAAGGATTAATTAGGATTATTATACCTGAAGATAATACGTAGGATTTGACAATCAATAAGAAAAAATGTAGGTTTTGTTTTTAACGTTCGTTAATTAAGCCATAAATTATTAAATACTGTGATAAATTAATTTTTAACTACGTCTAGTCAAATGAAACCGTTCCATTAAAATGTATATTATATAACATAATAGGACCTAACAAATAAAGAAATTCTGTACCATTGATTGTTACAAAGATAAAAAGTTTTTTTTTAATTGAAATAAATGTTATTGTTTTTATCTCAGTACATAACTCTTAAAGTTTTTCCAATAATTTGTTTTATATATCTTCATATTGCATGAAAAATTAATGAAAATTGGTCAAGTATTTCAAAAAATTATTATTTTTTCTATAATAAATTATAATTATTAAATTTTTATATTTTTTTTAATTAAGTCTCTCCGTTGTTTATGAGTAATTTTTACAGAAAAATAAAAAACTTGGGTCAAAGCATTTATTTTATAAGACCACAATCGTAATACGTGTTTGCTTTAAAAACTCGTATATATTACTACAATTATTTTCATTTCATCCAATAAATGCCTTTCGCAGATAAGATTTTTTTTTCAAAATGCTGGAAACATTCCACAGAAATATATTTTGAGGCCCTGGAATAATTGTAAAATAGCTTCAACGCCATCCAGGTCTAAGACCTTATCTTTAATATTACGGTTACGAAATAAATAACCTTTAAATATTTCATACCAAACAATATACCCGACCAGTAGCTGAGCTACTTGTAATCTGTATAAAAAAATACCCTGATTACACCGTACTTGCTATTGATTTATTTCCAAAACAAAGTAGATTAAAATACATAAAGTATCATTATTCCAAAAGGTATTCAAAGTATTATTATTATTTGTCCCGATGACATTACTTGCGATGATCTAAACTAAATACTTATTTTGACATTTATGTTCTCTTATTATGGAATGCACTGATTGCTAGACTTGAATATCCACCGGTATCAATTTAATATTAAAGAAAATTTATACCAAACCAGTATCAATTTAACAAGAATTAAATTTACACAAAGCAGAAATGTTAATCAAGATAATCTTCCCTTCGCTCAAAATCTGGGGACACGGTAGTGCCCCAGCCAAGTAGAGCAAAAGCAAATAAAAAAGCACAGCCGTGTCATCTTTTTCTCAAAGCCATTCAGGACATCGACCCCCCTATAATTTCGTTATGAATAAAGCTAGAAGCCTGAATTTTTAGTAACCAAGAGGGTATAATATAACTAGATACATTCCTAAATTACATTCAATTTTAATCTATAGTTTACGAACTATTACAAATCAATACACTTTAATTTTTTTACTAATACACTCACCGGTTATCAAAATTCGTAGGTGCTTCTAGCAGACACGGAAGCTTCAAATTTTCAACACAATTACTGTTTAGTCTATAAAGCAAGAAAAAATTTACCGCATTTTCAGTCCTCTTGTGTTTGATTGAACCTCGTAATGCTATATGAATATATATGCTATTAAAAGTTATAACAAAAGTTAAGTTATACAATTTTTCGTCACTTACGTAATTTAGGGTTAAAACTGAAATTAAAATATTCGTTAAATTAACAGTACATAACTACTACCTACTAAGTTGTTTACTGATGATATTTGCTAGTGATTTGGATGTTGTTTGGATAATTTTAGATTATATTTTACGCTGTAATTTAACTTCTTAAACTAATTTTAATAAGTAGATACCTACGGTTACTTATCATATTCCTGCTGCAAAAAGGAAAATAAACTATCTTTGTATAGGTAAGGTATTTGACACCTTACCTAATTCTACAATTTTCAGCTAATATTTAGTTATAATAAAACAGAAAACATAAACTTTTTACTGTAACAATGAATATTGCAATGGAATCTGAAATACTGTACACCTACAAAAAGAAATGAGATCCCATCAAAAACATAAAATGTAAACAAATTCAAGTCTCGCAACGCAGTTCTCCTACCGTGAAAAGTTGCGAGATCTAACGTAAAACAGTCGATTAAATTATTCAGTACCTATTCCTAGGAGCATCTATCCAACAACTTTGTCATAAATTGTTACCTAATTAATTAACTAACAACATTTTATAGTGACTGAATCAATATATGACGTCTTTATGTCTTTAATAAATAGGGTTACTGGGTAATCGCACAAGAAAATAGAATCCACGTACAACAAATTTATCTAATAATAGCGTACTGAACGCTTTATTTATGTTTGTGTATGCATGAATTTGGTCCACTAGCGCTATTTTCAATTCGGACTATTTAAAAGGGTATACAATTCTTATGTGATTATATTGCCGTTATAAACTCCGATTACTTTTTTCGGATGAAGCAATTGAAATGTATTATTTATTTAGTGTGCGAACCATTTTCTTAGCATACTCCATATTTCATAACATAATATTCATGCTGTCAATATTCAGAAAAACAACATTTATTTTTCAATTACAAAAGAAGCACATCCTAACGTTAGAATATACTCGTACAGACCTAATGCAAATCGAACACGAATTATTATTGAAATTTTGTTATTTATAGATGCCATAAAACATATCTGATTACAGGAATTAATTTAACTAAGTTAGATAAAGTTATTACAAGAAAAGTAAATAAATAGTAAAACAGCTATATGATAGTAAATTTAATAACCATTTTGTCAATTTAATACCTAATTAAACTGAATAAAATAATTGATGGTAGCTCCACGAATAAACGATCAACTTTATATGGTAATCATTCGGTATTATTTCTAAATGTTAAAAGAGTGTGATTAAAGTTATTTCAGTAGACGGCTGTTTGACGATCCCATAATATCAAAATATGAAGAATAATCCTTGATCGCAGTACTCAATATAATCTTCTGTGATATAGAGTAAAGGTTGTATCGGCTTTAAGAAACAACGAGGTATTTAAATAAGACTTGTTACACTGTCTCCTTTTTTAGGGGATCGATAACTATTTTATCATGTTAGTACAAGAGTAGAAATATATATATATATATATATATATATATATATATATATATATATATATAAATACGACTAAGACCGAAATTTAAAATACGCAACGATTTTACAAAAACATACGACTTACACCGGAATTACTGGAGCCAGAGAAATGATTTAATACTTAAATCATTTTCCCACTTACTAAATGAGCAGTATTATGGAGACTACTGCTTACATTTTATTAGTAGTTTTAAACAGTATGGCAACTTTTATTGAAAAAGATACGAATTAATAATTTTATACACTTTTATACATAGTTTTTCGGGCTACAAATACATAACCTTATGCAAACAAATCATAATATAACAACAGAAATATACAAAACAACTAATAGAATGAGACGATTTGAATACAACACAAGATGTCCACATTCTCACTCACTACAAATATTTCTTAATCAAAAAAAAATCAATGTAAAACATTTCAGAATGGGAACCATGATAAATATGTTTATGAGCTTTCCTAGAAAAGGTTATGTACATCACGTTAACTAAACGGTAATTTAGCATGGAAGTATATTAGCATGGGGTAATTTAGCATGGGAGTATCGGTTTCCAACTATGAAAGAGAGAGAAGTGGCCATCAGAATATTCGCACTCTCTTTTTATATCATTATATAAGAAAGGCAATTTTTCATATAGTAAACACTCGACTTTAAACTTATCTATCGCCGCAGATTTGACTTGAAAAAACTTGGTTATGTTAAAGTAAGAGGAACCTGTGACTAAATTCTTGTAATGCAGCAAATTGTAGAAAAGACTGGAGAATGTAATTTTATGCTTTTCATTTGTTTTTTGAACTTCCAAAAGTTTTTTTAATTTTTTAAATAGGTAAGATTCTTGCAGATGTTCTCAGAGAAAAGTGCACCAAAACACTGCATAAAATTTATCAAGTAACTTTATTCAGATGGAATAGCAGCTGTCCGAATATATGAAGTTGACTATGAGAATTTTAGAATGGAGGATGATTTTCGACTAAAATATATATGCTATTTAAAATCCATACTACGTACACCATGCTGATTATCCTGGTCAACAGAAGCGGTAGTGTATCAATGGGAGGACAAAAGTTACTAAACGTTAGATGTGCTGATAACACCATCCTTCTTGATAAAAGTGAAGAGCAGATAAAAGCGCTCCTATGTTGTCTATAAATGACGAGTCTCAACTTGGGACTCGCTATCAATAGTGAAAAGATCAGAATTACCAGTAATACCTATATTTAACAGCGCAAGGCATATGTAAACGAATCCGGCCAACATTGCCAACTGTGAAGTGTTACAAAGTTTTATTTACCTCTGTTCATCTGTGTCCATTGTCGGAGGGTGTAAACTGGAAATTAAAAGACGCCATTCCATCACAAGCTGTCTTTGGAAGCTGGATAAGATTTTGAAAGGACAAACGAATAACTAAAAATACGTTGGACTAAAGAAACATCTCGTTTTTTTCAATTTTTCTGTACAGAGTTGAACCTTGGACTATCAGATTAAAATACCGTCGCAAAATCGATACACTAGAAATGAAGTGAAGAAAGCGAATGCTAAGAATCTTTAGGACCGCTTATCATACTAATCTCAACTTCTTTATTATATCCATTATGAAAGAGTTGAGGAAATAAGAAAGATTCTCGTCGACTATATAATTGTGAATTCTCACATTCTTCGAACATATCTCCAGAAAACAACTTTTCATGGAGCATCCAGAGGTGTATATATAGATTTTGAAGATCTGGTGGGCGATTTCCTATGCAAAAGATCTACGGGGCGATTTTCGATGCAATGGAAAGAGCTGATACAGATGTCGATATACAGTATTCTTCTACAGATGCTACCAATCGACTGAAGTGGAAACGCATCGTTTCTACTTCAAGAGGAATGTGGATGAAGCACTTTCATGAAGCAGCCATCCGATTCAAAAGGAACAAGGACGAAGGCCAACCATGCACATTATCACTGAAACCATGACTACTCTGAAAAGAGTGTGGCGACCAGAAAGTTAACTAAAAAATTAAAAATAATTTCGACATTTTTCTCACCGTGTAAGTATGAAGCGATTAACCAATATCTCACATGATATCCTAACGTAATTATATTAAAATTTTGAACCCGAAATTTTCTTCTAAATACATTCCTTTAAAACTATTTTTATAATTTCAAATCAAAGTACATATCTAACCAACTCTACTTGTGACTATTACTGATTATGTGTACTAATTTTCACGTAACTAGTTAGAAATGTTAAACAAAATTATTTTAGTTAATTAACATTAAACCTTTCAATAGGTATAAACAAATACGGAACCTTATTTTATATATGTTTCGATGGGCACACGATCGAGTTTATTTGTGTAACATTTGAATTAATCGTTTTGTTACTATATATAGATATATATATACTCCAAAACCTATCAGCATAGGGCATTAAATTACATTCTAAAATCCAAGACACCATCCTTCTTATATTTCAGAATAGAACTGAATTCTATGGAAAACAGTCGTCCTCTGTCCATTTGTGCAATCAACGATATTTAAATATACGAATAGGTTTCCTCCGTATCTGTGTTAAAAAAATAACTAAAATCACATTATTTAGTCTAAACTACAGATCGAAATCGTTTGCTATCTTCCCTTCTCTCCATATTCATGACATAAAGACTATTTTGATTCCCTTCAATTGAAAATACTGTTTCTGCATAGCGTATTGCACATGGTGCACATGTAAATATACATAGTTTCGTTCATAAATGTGAGCGTGCGTGCGCGTGTTTGTGATAAGTGTTGTAAACAGAAAATCGATTCACAACTTAATTAAAACGTACGACGACAATTTTCTTTAGGATTCTGCAGGAAAAGGACGAAAAAGAATTCACGATTCTATCATCTCTATATCCATCTGTCTTTCCATCCGCTTGTCATAACACCATGGCTAACAATTTAAGTACGATAATAAGGAAATTTTACAAGAATATATAAATATAAAAGAACTACAATTTCTTATGGATCTCCATTTTTATTTAGTTTGCGGATGGAAAATATAGGAAATTCCTCATTTTAGTATATAGAAAATTTACAATTAAAACTTTTTATGGTTAATATGCATTAATAAAAGCAAGCTATTTTTTCGTTCGTCTGTGAAATACATCCTAAGTAATATAACTTTTTGTTAATAATGGCCCCTTACCCGACATTTGATTATTTTAATAATAATGCTATATATTTAATTGTTAAAAATTGTATTTAATTGTGTACGAAACCCCCGTAATGAGAGTTGCACCCGCACTATTTTTTACAGGTCATGCACAATCCCTTCGTTCGACCAGCAAAAAAATTATTTCATAAAAGAAATCCACATGCTCCTAAGGAAATCAGTGAAAAACGGAATAAGAAATATATGATTCCGTGAAATTTTCAGATTGAATATTCACGTCTGGAAAACTTGCCAAAGATGTTTTCTATGATAAGCAAAGAGTATATAATACTAACGATTAAATAGGGAATAAGTAATATACGATACAATTATCGAAATTAATGAAAAAATATTGATATTTTACCTTCAAAAATAATGTACTAAAATCAAAATAACTCATAGCGTATCAACAACACCTTTCAATGTTTTTTTAATTACTTGCAAGCGATATGCGTAGTATGCGAAGAACATTGTACGTAGGAATGTTAATAATTTTTATTCCTTAATCATAAAAATTATACAAGGAAAATCAATTATTCTTAAGCTGCAATTATTTTCTTTCATAAAAAACTATGTTTGGCTAATATTGTTTCGCAGAGACAGCCCTTAATTCAATAGCGCTTTGCGACTTGTATAGGAAATCCACCCACGCTTGCGGCAATAAATTTGCACAGATAAAAATCATGAAAAAAACTAAAAAAAGTACTTGGGCGCTTATTATAGTGGCTTACGTTGCTATTTCATTTCCGTCCTCTAGAATAAGTCACGTATTTAACTCAGTTTAAATATAATGGCGTTGCTATTAAAGGGCGTGCAGTATTTTCTGACATACGTAACATCACTTCGTACGATAAAATTTCGCCAAAATCAATTTCGCTCTAAGTGAAATTTACAAGATACGAAATAAAATTTATAATATGCAGAAAAATTTGGAACTATAATAAAATAATTTTGATTATTATTGACAAATTTTTATTTATATAACTAAGCGAAAATCGGGGTTACGTATTTCAAACATATGGAACGAATTTATGACTCTGTTAAGATTATCATTACGTAAGTTTGTTTAGCATGTAATATTACTATTAATAATAAGACTACCAAAAAGGGTTAAATCTTAATTTTGTTTTATTCATTACTAAAAATCACTTGCATAAATTATCAGTACGTCATCTCATGTAACAAACAACCGAGTTTAAAGGGGTCAGTGAAATATCACAGATGTTCGTTTGCTGGAAATTAAACTGCATCTTATGGATGCATATACAGTGCAATCGACCAAAAATAACGACAATTTTAAAGTGACGTATCGACCAAATAAAACAAAAAATGTTACACTAGTGATACTCCTACTACAAGAATCCCGTACATATTTAGACAATTATAAATATTTTAGTAGAGTCTTTGTTAAACTATTTATAAATATTAATTTTTCACAGTGTAAATACATTTCGTATTGTAACTTTCATAGGCATAAAAACATCTAACAAATTATGAGTTCCAGGATATAGTTATAATTTTGCCCTAATTATCCAGACAATTTGTACGAGTCCTGTTTTTTTCCATGATTTTTAGCCTAGTAGTTTTGAAAATAAGTGGAGGGGAATGGTTTCTTTTCACATATTTTTTTTAAATACCTTAATTAAAATTATGAACAAAAAATGTTTTTCTATTTCTGAAAACAAACGCTTTGAAATGATGCCCCATATAATAAAATTTAAAAAAGAAATTAAGATCTTTATTTACGCCCCTCTATAATTCATATATAAATATATTAAAAATAGGTAGCCAGTGGAAAATATTTAGCTTAACGAGATATATTACGACGACAAATTTTAAGTTTCCATGTTACGCTTTTCCCAAGAAAATTTATGACTTTGAAAGTTTATTTCTCTTGCAACTTTGAGACCTATACGACTACGACAAACGATACCCTACACTAGGTATGAAATTAAAAAAGGACATGTCGAGTTTAGAGAGATTTACCCCTATTATATTTCAAAATGACTAGTTTTTAATTTTAGCTATTGAGTTATGTGTGGGTTGTTATATTTGAATACTGTACCTAATTTCAAGTTTCCATATTAAGCGGATCTGAGAAAAACGGGTGGGACGAACAAACGACAGAATTCTTATAAGTGTTCCGCTTTTCGAAGATACAGAGCCTTGAAATTAAGAATTTCTTGACAATTTTTTGCACGCACGGAAAAATTGCTCTACTGTGGTAGTCAGAAAATCATTGAGCCAAATTAATTTCATGCAAATTAATTTACTGGAAAATTTATGCCATCACTCAGGGACATAAAATACGGTAGGTAAAAATTCACAACTCTTCAAAAAAGCGCATATTCCGAATTAAAAAGTTAAAAATTTGTAGGAAATAGAACCAATGTTCTTGCACAATTTGTGTAAATAATACCCAATTTCCTGAAATAGAACTAATTTCATTTGCAATAGCTCAAGAATAAACCTTCTTAAGCGTATTGTATTTATTTACGATACTCGATCCATTCCGATGGAACGCGTGGGTGTTAAGCTGGGGATCAATTACTGCCAAAACACTTGGATTAAACTCCCCTATCGTTTCCAGCCCACTTGATGCCGATAAGTAATTCCAAAACATTGTTTTTAATACATTTTAGAAGATTAGAATTTCTCGTTAAGATGTATAAATTAAATAGTCGAAAGCAAAACCTTCTCATTAGAATGTATAAAATATCTTGACTTGGATATTTCTAAATATATTTTTATTGGGCTTGAATAATTACTTGACAGCCGACATTTGAATTGTTTTTAATACATTTTAGAAGATTAAAATTCTTCGTTAATATGTATAAATTAAATTGTCTAGAGCAAAAGCTTGTTACTAGACTATATAAAATATTTTAATATTTTAAATTGAATATTTCTATATATATTTTTATTACGAGTTGAATAATTGTTTGACAGCAGACTTTGAAATAAAAACAAACATGCGATGGAATTCAATACATAGTTGAAAATGTAACATAAAAACGTATTACCTTTTGAGTAGCTATGTACATATATACAGCATCTCCTGTGCTGTAAAGTTATATTATTTTAACAAACATATCTAACAGTACCTTGATTAGTCCTACTACGTGTTCAACTTTTATTGTTATTAATTTTATAAATCGGCGACCGTGATAAGTTTCAACGAAAAGTATAATCTTAAATAAGTCATACTACAGAAATAATAATATTTTCCTAATCGTCCATAATGTGAATTATGTAAATACGCTCAAACGAGCAATTTAATTAATGAACTGACACTGAAGCACTTGTAAACTTGCCGATAATCGATAGCAAAATATCGTTATGTTGTTGCCAACATCTTCCATACGCCTCACTGATCAAACGCGTCAAGCAATCAGAAGTGTGCTATCAGTTTTTTTATGCATTGGTGCTATGGAGACGACAAGACGTGAATTATCCAAATATAAAAGGAACAAATATTTAAAGTTAAAAAATGCCTTTAATAAAACCATAAATTTTAAATCTCTCTTCGTAAGTGATTGTAGAGCGTAATTAGAATAACAAAGTAGCCAATATATAATTTATTGGGTACCGAAAGGTATTGAGTGCGGTATGAAAAGTTACATTTGCTCACGTAGAACGTATTCATAACTACTCTTTAAAAATTCTAATCATGGATCTTATTAAGGAATTTATCTCACTTACCAATGAAAGAACGAAATGTATTAAGTTATAGAAACAAAATTATATGAAAAAGAGCTTAATGCGAGTCTGGTTCGCGCATCGAAGTTATCATACCTCTTCTGAAGTGAAATTAATTTATTTGTCAATATTATGAACTTTCCAGCAAAATAAATATTTAGTAATACGAAATGTAACTAAGTAAGAAATTATGCCATATATCGTAAATATTTCATAGACTGTGACCTCTAGGATCATCGTTACAGTTTTTCTAAAACCTAGCGTTTTCGTCATAATTCTAGTTTCAGGAGTATTAGAAATAACATGGTCTTTTTGCATATATTTCTGTATGTTATTTATTTAAAATTATTAAATATATAATTTTGAGATTATGGTAACCAGTTCTTTCAAACAATACCCCACATTATACATATAATTTTGAAAATTATTTTAAATACTTAATTTAATTGTTCCCCCGACCCTAAAATTTCCACATAAGGAAATTATCGAATAAAAATCTAAACAGGTATGAAAGTCAGAGTTTTTTGAGTTAATTTAAACACGCCCAAAATTGAGCCCGTAAACTGAACATAAGCTCCGTCAGTAAATATTTTACGAAAGTCACAAAGTGACATCGTGCTATTGAGCGTTAATTGCATGTTGTGTAAATCATCGCGCCATGTTTTATTAGGATTATAATAGGATTATTTTCAGTAATAGGATTATTTTCAGGATTATTCTCGTATAATATGCTCGATCTCTCCGTTTACCCCACAGGAAACTATCTCAATAAATTGTAAATCAATCTTATGTTCAGCACAGAAGATTTTAAATTATTCCACAAGACCGACTCTAATCGGCACTAAAACGCTTAAAAGCACCAAAATGGCAAATAGCAATTTAAGGGGCTAATAAAGCACTGGTGGCATCTAATGATCATGGGACATACTATACAAGAATAAGCATTGCGTTCGGGGTTTCAAAAGATCTCTGCAGTTTCTTCCTCCTAACGAAATGAACAATTACAAGTTGTGCGATAAAGACAGAACGACGATTGACTGATACATAAACAGGTCGCTACAACGAACTGACTGCTAATGAGGTCGCAGTCATACTGATAAATGATCATAATGGAACTAGGGTTATTACTCTATTAGCGAGATAAACCAGGCACAGGAAACTCTACAGTACTCGTTATTGTTTTGCTGTGGTGAGATAATTTCAAGGTGCGCAACATTACGAGTTAATTACATTAATCATTACATCATCATTTACTCATTTATTATTGAATGAGTAGGCAAAAAGCCGAAAACTTGCATCTTTACCAAAAAAAGACAAATGCGAACGGAAAATGATATTTACTTGATGGATGCTTCTAGGCATCCTACTAGCAATTTTACCATTAAGCCCTATTAGAGCTAAAAAAGCATTCTGGGCGCATTCATGTATCTTCGAAAATATTATCATCCTGATCTTGACATAATGGTCACCAGGAACTTGAAATGAGAAAAATTCCATGAGATTTTCAAGGTCAAGTACATATCGGAATCTTGGTGCATTTTTCAATATTTTGGTGCACTTTGTTTCTGAATCATCCCTTTTACTCTTTGCTTTGCACGTTCACTTTGATAACAATGCCTTTATTTCATTCGATACACAAGACTGAGGGAAGAATCTAAAAAACATGATCCTCATTGAGTTCCTTCAACTATGCATACTATATTTATATTCTAAGACATTACGAGTTATGCATACTTGCACACTACAAGTTTGATAAATAGAGAGGTCTCTTTGACTGTTTTTTGATAAATATAATTGCGGTGCGAAATTCGTGAGGATTATCACTCAAATGTTTATATTGCATACACCCCACGTATATGAAGTTCTGCCCTATCAAAATTTAGTGTTTCTACCTGGGTTTGCTGCTTTACAGGAAAACCTCTATCACTTAAAGAACTGGAAATTATGGAAAAATTTTAAACAACATATACTGGAGAATGATCAATCCGGGCACCAAAGGCATTCATGGTAAACTTTGCTAAAATTCATATCACGGTATAAAACGAAGAATTTCCAAACCAAAGCTTGAAGACTTCCCGCCAGATGTCGAGACAGAATAATTTTTCAAAGATTCTAAGGCCTTCATTTTAGCAGCTACTTTGCCTGGTATATACTGCATTCAAATTGAACTTCAGAGTCTCTACCGATCCAAATAACAATATTTAGGTACAATATTTTATTATCGGTTTGTCTACATCAAGTACTAACTTAGCTGCTAACCGGAAATATTCTGGGGAAATTGGTTACGATAAAGCCAATCTTACATACCTTGTTCCCAGAATGAACTTAAAGTTTTATCCGAGCAGTGTCAGCTTCAGAAGGAAATTAGGGAAAGTATCACCGTTAAAGACAAAAAAAATATTTTTAACTGGAAACAGGTATTGCAGGAAATTTTTTTTATGATCTGCGACTTATTAAAGTGCAAAATAAATTCTGTATTGTAATTTTCTGCGCTGTATTGTAATTTTCAATTCTACTCGACCCGTCGACCTGTCCCCGATATTACTACCGGCCGGGAAGACCACGCATTCAAATTTCAACCCCAGATTTTTATCAAAACAAAATCTGTAATAAATCGAAGAAAAATCGCAAAATATATACCATTAGATACTGCCTTCTTGTTGGTTTAAATGAGTGTATAATGACACAAAAAAAATTATCGAGGTTAAAGGCTGCGCGCCGGAATACATTTGAGACGACATGGTGTGAGTTGTTAATGAATCTGTATTCATTAACAACTCACAAAGATATCCCGAAAAGAGAAATATAACGTCATATATGTTATGGTGCCCCAAACTAAAATAGTGCGGACGATAATAACACATATACATATATATATATATATATATATATATATATATATATATATGTATATATATATATATATATATATATATATATATATATATATATATATATGTATATACGCAGTTTATTATGTGGTTCAATAATTCTAAAATGTATTCATTTTGACGAAATACGCGTACACGACTCTGAAGTGACTTATAGACTTAAGAATTTTCAGATATATTATTGTCAGTTTGGGGTCAAACTTTCTGTAAACGATTATCAGTAGTTGGTAAATAACTGATTTATCGGCCAACGATCAAATCTAATTGCCACCTTCGCGATACATCATCGTACTGGCTACATGATCATAGAGCCTCTCTCATTTATAAAGTTGAGAAATTTCTTGATTTTGCCAGCATACCAATTTCGTACTTAAAAATGGACATATGTTAGTTGTTAATCATGCAATTTTAAATATATTTGAAGTGGCTTTGGTAATATACTCTTGAAATAAATTCTACTCTTTACGGTAATGCTAACCATAATCCAACATTGAGTAGACTTCGTGAAATAGTTTCCAAAAGAATGTCTTTACAGCTACCATTCTGATTGAGTGTTTGCGTGCAAAGTAGGCAATCGTCGCCCAAATTCCATTAAACTTATCCAACTTACTGTTCAAGTGCATACGCCTATAATTTTCCGCGTTTATTTGCTTTGCTTTGACAATTAATAAGTGACGCGTTTAGGTATCGTGGACTATAAGCGTTGATGTGAAAACGAGGTGTCCCTCCCATGACTCTACGTCACATGCTACAGGGCGGGCGGACATTCACATCTCTATATCTGTAGCCTTTACGCTAAGATTATGAAACTTGTTTATAGGAAAACTTTATGTAAGAATTTGTATTTTTTTATATTATCCATAAAGCCACGTAAATCAAGGAAAGTTTATAAGCTAGTTCAATAAATCAACATCTTCCACTCAACTCAACCTCAGCCTACACAGAGTCTAGGCCATATTTAATTCTTATATCCATATTCATCCCATATTTATATTCCAATTAGTATCAAAGTGGTGCATGTTTTTGTTTACATTCTATGCGTCGATTAGATTTGTAGAACCTTTTTTTAATGAGGTTACTTTATTTTTACGCTAAGTACATTTCACTTGTATGTATTTGAAGTGTACTTAGCGTTTGAATGTTGCATACTTCGGTTAATCTAGGCAAAATTCAAAGTATATCGGTTTTTAAATATAAACGGCTTTGTATGTCTTCAGCGAACTGACGATTAATAGTGGGTGTATATTTATTTCATACACGAACGTATATAGAGTCTACTTTGACTGTATTATACGTACGGGTATAAACTAAATCTATTAATGGCAGTATTTCTCTGTGAGTATCTTGTCAAAAAATTACGTCGCTTCCACGGTTCATTTTGAATTTTTAACTTCCGAAAAAAAATGTTTTGTCTTTTTCGTCCACTGATTGTGAGAAGGTTTTGATTAGCCAAATTTAACATTAATTTTAAAATCAATACAAAGGTTGAAACAGCAGGTAAAACAAAACAAAAGGCCAACTTAAGAAAATTATGCGTTTAAAATTATGAATGAAAATAATATACATCATAACTTCAAAGTCCGTTAAGATTACTTTTCAATCTAAAATATTAATTATGGGTATAAATATACTTCTGGGCAAACGTATCTCTTAACTCAATGATTATTTTAAAACTTAATAAAATGTAATGTTCCTAGATCTTGAAGTTTCTTGACGTTTAATACTTTTCGTCTGTTGTTTGTGACTCGAAATGTTTTCTTTAATCTTTCTTTTGGTTGACTAACATGACAATAGTGAAATTGTAAGGAAGTGAAATGTTTTTGTTATTCCTCGTTTCAAACATATTATTGGTAATGTATATTTTCTTTCAATCGTTAGTGATTAGGGTTTAGTGGAATTAACAATTATACATTTGACGGTTTTGATTTGATTTAAACAAGTGTGTAGAAATAATTACAGTTAAATTTAAAATGCTGTGATGTTCAAGATGAATAATATCAGAAATTATAAGAAACAGCAAATATATTATAGCCTCTTCAGCGTTAGATTTTAATTTTTCTTTAAAATACCTTAAAAAAAATTATAGGTGAAATAAATGCAACTGGCGTTGTTTGCACTTTAGTGGGCGTAACAGTGAAATATCGTGTTACAATGTTTTTTTATTCTTACTTTAGCTGTGCACGAGATTTCTCTCATATGTTGTTTCATAGAAACTATTATCAACCTAACTATAAGATTTAGTACACGTAAGGCCATATTAGGACAGATAGAACTAATCTTAATTCTACTTGTCCCTTACAAATCGTAATCAAATGTTTAATCTTGTTTTATGCTGCATGTATATTATAGTAATTGTTGGGTTTTTGTCTCACTTGATTTATTCAATTAAAGGTAATGTAAAATATGTTAACTAATCATACTTAAACTTCAACAATTCGACAAGACTGCTCTATGGAATAGATCAGCGTCATTAAGTCTGACCTTAATGACAATGTGTATCAATTTCCCTCATCAGTAATCGATTCAAAGGTTATCACCCGCGTGTTTCATCAAAATGGATTGATGTTTATAAAATAATTGGAGTAGAATAAACATTATATGTTGTCTAGCCTATTACAAATGAAAATAGTTTAATTTTAGAATATCAAAAATTACATAGGTCTACTTAATTAAAAGTATTACATAAAAATAGTACATCGTCTACTTAATGAAATTGAATCAAAATTTGTTATAGATTTCGAAATATTAACTAAAGGAAAAATATTTAAAATACATTTTCCCTGATGTGCAATATTTTGAAAATGTTATTGTTTCGAAATTTATATCTGCTGTTATAATATTAATTTTGCTTAAATAATAATTAATTTAAAATAATAATTTACAAATATGAAATAAATAAAAAAGAAGAAATAATTTAAAAAGAATTACTTACTTACGAGTCAGCAACGAGAGAGCTAGGTATCTTGGATTTAAATTAGGAGAAAATCTTTTTGCTCGATTTTCCCACGAATTAAAAGGTGTTGTGTAAAATCTATTGAACTTTATACTGCAAAAATACTGGCCTAAAACTTATAAAAGTAATATAAAAATCCGTAATTTCCAAACTTAGCAGTTATATGTATATATATATATATATATATATATATATATACACACACATATATATGTATATTTAATATTTTGCAAAAATATGCAACCTATTTTATAAGCACAAAATGTTATTTCACTTGCATCAAAAAGGTAGGAATCTAGATAAGAATGTAGTTATTTTAATTTTCTTTTGAATTACGTTATGACATCATAAAGAACCCTATGTTTTATGAAAAGTTGGAGCTCTGGCAGAGATTTTTAAATATATGATGGTAGGCTCACTCGTATGTAAAATACACGCCTTTCCTCAACTGTTTGTTTAGTATAAACAAAGTTGATAGTGTTTCCTGGAAATAAAACAAAAAACCATAAACATTGTATGTAAGTCAGTTTGCCAACAAGGAGGCTACACCAAATTCCATAATTTTATATTGAGTTGGACAACTGAAATTAAGACACGTACTCGACAAGAAAGAATTTATCTTCATGGAAATTGAATTGATATAAAAAAGTCATTACTCACCTTCACGTTAATTTGAGGCTAATGAAGCAATTTGTGCAGCCACTGAGGTATATTGAGAGTTTTAAATATCATCGATTATCACCTGTCTCTGTCTACTGCGAATTAGTGTAGTAATCCTTAGCAGCTTTTTATTGTCGTGGTTCTACTGCTCCTCATAATCTATAGCATTTTAGCTACGCAATATAAATATCACTCCAAGCCCGCTCGACGAGAAAATGAATTGAGAACCATCAAAGGTCGTAAGCTTGCGATCAATCCAACCAAGGGATAATAGGTAATCAATACGTTTTTTATTATTTTACACATTATGTCCTAACAATCTTCAAGTTTTATCCAAACATACGTTTTGTTAATATTTATTTGGTCGTAGAGCTGGTTATATTACATTGCTCTTTTAAACAATAACAATGTGACTCGTTTCCGTCTCCATTGCATACGACGCTTGGGTTCACAAAAGCATTTTAATTGGGACATTGAGGCACTATGTCGAATGCAATTTACCTGCGTATACATCTTCTATTTAAATTTCCAGGAAACACTATCAACTTTGTTTATACTAAACAAACAGTTAAGGAAAGGCGTGTATTTTACATACGAGTGAGTATATTTAAAAATCTCTGCCAGAGCTCCAACTTTTCATAAAACATAGGGTTCTTTATGATGTCATAACGTAATTCAAAAGAAAATTAAAATAACTACATTCTTATCTAGATTCCTACCTTTTTGATGCAAGTGAAATAACATTTTGTGCTTATAAAATAGGTTGCATATTTTTGCAAAATATTAAATATACATATATATGTGTG
This sequence comes from Druceiella hillmani, assembly GCA_039881145.1. Lineage (NCBI taxonomy): Eukaryota > Metazoa > Arthropoda > Insecta > Lepidoptera > Hepialidae > Druceiella > Druceiella hillmani. Next base: position 5,184,588 of record JAYKKI010000023.1, on the reverse strand, counting down.
TATATATTTATATATATATATATATATATATATATATATATATATATAACTGCTAAGTTTGGAAATTACGGATTTTTATATTACTTTTATAAGTTTTAGGCCAGTATTTTTGCAGTATAAAGTTCAATAGATTTTACAAAACACCTTTTAATTCGTGGGAAAATCGAGCAAAAAGATTTTCTCCTAATTTAAATCCAAGATACCTAGCTCTCTCGTTGCTGACCCGTAAGTAAGTAATTATTTTTAAATTATTTCTTCTTTTTTATTTATTTCATATTTGTAAATTATTATTTTAAATTAATAATTATTTAAGCAAAATTAAAATTATAACAGCAGATATAAATTTCGAAACAATAACATTTTCTAAATATTGCACATCTGGGAAAATGTATTTTACAAAAGGGACAATTAAATTTTCCAAATACATGTCGCAATCTCATAAGAAAAATATTTAGTGCAAGATACCATATTTTTGCGTACCATAATTTTGACCACGGACACAAAATTATTCCACTTTATTACAAAATTATCCCCCTGTACATTTTACTTGCAGAGGAGCTGTATTAAAATACATGTCTGAACTGTAGAAAAGCTGTGTGTCTATAATCGATGTAAGGATAGACAGACAGACGAACATGGCAAAATTAGCTTGGCGTTATTTTTCGTCGTCGTTATTCTTCGTAACTACGTTTTCATAAAACGAAAAAATATAGCCAATAGTGTAATTTCAGTAGGAAAACGTGGATAACACATATTTATTAACACTTTGTTCAAGCACAATAATTAAAAATTACTTTCTGTTGAACTGGTCAAAGCTGTTGAAATTACGGAAGCTCAGTAAGATTTCAGATACATTACTTGTGGCAGACCTTATTTTTTTCCAGTCAATAATTTAGTGTTAGTGACATATCTCCTTCAATATTTAATAAAGTGCTCCATTAAAATACTATTTAAAGAATATATTATACTTAGTTTTTCTTATAGTCTTCAGTGTCCCGTTTTCAATGTATTATACACTAATTGGCTTTATTTTTGTTAACATTTTCATGATTTTAAAGAAACTTTATACACACTTCTTGAACTTGTACTTCCATAGAAAGCTGATGAAACTTTGTTCGGCCTGCTTACTATTACCCCTACAATTATATTTACATTTTTGTAATAATTGTAATAATATTTAATGTCATATTTTAATAATGTTGATAATAATAGTAATAAATTACAGGTGTTTGAAATATTTAAATTTTATTATTTTTTATTTTAAATAGGCGTCCACCAATAATTATTAGGTATAACAAAAGTCAATATGGAACAAAAATAATTTTTAACTGCTACATCAGATAAAAACATACAGCGGTGTCACATAAAATAAAGGTCGAACAAAGGGAAAAATATCTTGATTAACAATTTTGCCCTGTATACATTTTATTCAGTGTTTAATTCATATTGGTTTGGTTATTGATATTGGCTTAGTCATACAGAAGTTTCCATTCTAGCAGTCAGGATCACTCGATAATAAGAGAATAAAAATGCAAAAATAGGCGAATTTATTAATTTAAATCATCCGAGGTAATGTCGTGGGACAAACGGATTTATCAACTTTATGGACCATTATCCACTTTAGCTTAAAAATCAATTATTAGCAAGCGCAGCGTAATCAGCGTGTTTTTAAACAGATTATGAGTATCTCAGTTAGAGACCGGTTATATTACTTTGATATGAAATATTTAAAAATTATTAGTAATAGTGATATTAAAAATATGGTGTAAGACCTGGACATCGTTATAACTATTTTACAATTATTCCGTAGTTTCAGGTAAATATGACTAGAAAACTTTCAGCATTTTGGAACTTTTTATTTTCTTTTATAATTAAGTATAGTCAAAACCAAATGGCGTCATTTTTCATTGAATTAAAAAAAATGATAAATAATCTAATTAGTCGTATGACAATTGACATAAAAAAGACGGATCTACTAAATACATTCGTTGGATGTAATGGAAATGATTTTATTGGTACGTCTAAGTTTTCAAAGCAGACACGTAATACGATTTTGGATTTTTGGTCCAAATGCTATGTTTTCCTGTAAAATATACTTTTAAACAATGAATATATTTAATTAAAAAAATAAAATATAAATTCTAAAACAATTTTATTTTTTCAAATATTTGACAAACTCTTATTACAATTAAACGAAATATGAAGGAAATACATCAAATAATTTTTTGGGAAGAATTTCGTAGTTGGATGTTGAGATGAAAACAAAAACATTTATTTTGAATTGAAAAAAAAATCTTAACTTTCTAACAAGCAATGTCCACTGATTTTTTTATTTGGGGCATCTTTTCGGAGTGATTTCATTTGATTAAACATAATTAAAAAAATTATTTATTAGGCTATTAAATAATTTATGGGTTAATTAACGAGTATAAAATCCAATACATGTTTTTTTTCTAATATAAATATCAAATCTATATTAATATCTTCACATCTAATGATGATGAGGAACCCTTTTTTTAAAAAACATGATTTTTTCTAATAGTATGAACAAGAAAAATATTTTCGTTATTGTAATTAAATATATTTCTTTCCTCAATGAAAAATATTTAATTACAATAACAAAAATTCCCTCTTCAATTTATTTTATATACCTCCACATTTCCTGTTAATAACCCCTTTGTCTATAAATTTCTTATCAACCAGTACATTTCCCCCATAATTCATTTTATATACCTCCACATTTCCTGTCAATATCCCATTTGTCTCTATATTTCTTATCAACCAGTACATTTCCCCCATAATTCATTTTATATACCTCCACATTTCCTGTCAATAACCCCTTTGTCTCTATATTTCTTATCAACCAGTACATTTCCCCCATAATTCATTTTATATACCTCCACATTTCCTGTCAATATCCCCTTTGTCTCTATATTTCTTATCAACCAGTACATTTCCCCCATAATTCATTTTATATACCTCCACATTTCATGTCAACATCTCCTATGTCTCCATATTTCATGTCAATCAACTTATTTCCTCCATAATTTGTTTTATGTACCTCCACATTTTATGAAATCTAATCACGTTTTTTTTTCAATATAAATGAAAAGTGGACATACTTTATTTTGACGGTCAACGGAAAATGATAACTTATACAGACTCATTAACACAAATAGGTTATTGGTCCTGGTAGACTTTAACCACTTACAAAACGACTTAGAGCGCTTTATAAAAACGACAGCACCAAATGTTTACAAACCTTTACCACATTTATTTAATATTGAGTCATTTACATGATCACTAGCTACAAAAACACTGTCGGAACAATTTCTGATTTTGAAAATATTGTTCTTCGATGTATCAAATTTATTAAACGCAAAAATGGTTAAGTACTACTGTGTGTATAGAAATAGTTATATTATTTATCAACTATTGATGATCCAGTTTTTTCGAAAATGTGTAATTGTAATGGCAAATGTAATGAAATTTTAATGAAAATGTGTAATTGTAAGTGCTTAGTGTTAATTCATATACTACTTGGAAGAAGAACGTGGAAATTTTTATGAGTAAATATGAGTTTCAACGACAGTGAGGATCAAGAAAATGAACGAACTAGTTACTATGATGGCCCCAAACTATAGATAGAAATAAATTATATATATTTAGAAATAAAAGTCTTGTTTCTTAGAAATCTTGTTTATATTTAATTAAGTTATTTTAAATTATGAAAATTAATTTTAACGAGAAATTTTAGCTTGGAAAATTTAATAAAAGCGTTGTTTTAAATATATTTTGCAAGTTGTTCGTAGCGTGAGAATATCACAAAGACCGACAATTGATTTCCACTTCGATTAACTTCGCTACCCACGAATTTTGTTTGAAACGATACAGTTTATATTTTATAAAGAAATAGGCTTTTCTTGGATAATTTAAAAAGTCTATATGATTAAAAAGGTTTTGCCGGAAATTCCTGATATTATTGAAAGAACACGGACGAAAGTGGATCTAGCGTCAAAGAACAGAATATCATTTTTAGAAAGGCTGGTATATTTAGAACATAAAAAACGACGATTCAGTGATTCACAATCAGAACATAGCAAAAAATAAAATGCAATATGTGATCATAATCTAAAGATAAAAAGACAACCTTAATAAAGGGACATTTAATATACTTTAAACAAAGAGTCGTTGTCGTCGTCGAAATTAAAATTAAGAACCGGTCGAGGTCATAATAACTTTTTAGAAACATAAAAAAATCGAGATCGGTCGCTATTTTTCACAGGAAGCCATTTTCTAATATGTACAAAAATAAACTCTTAATTGACATTACCATTCGTTATCTGTTGTCAAAATAAATACCTTTTTTACGCTCAATTCGAATTTTAGGATGTTTTTTCGAACCACTTGCTAAGCCTGTCCATTTCATGACTGACTTTGTTTCATGTGTGCGTGACGGATACATCGCACATAATCTGCATTTTGTTATATCTTGCTGATACTGTATAACTATGATGAGACGATATGTCTTTTCTCAAAAAATACAGATTTCCCATTTATCTGATAGACGATATAAATAAAAAAATTAAGCCGTTTAATATTTTCATTTTCATTATATATTAGTGTCACTTTTATTCTTGAAACACCTGGGTCCTTTAAATATTATTCTTGTATACCTAAGTTCTTTTATCGCTCTTCTTCACCAGTTAAACTAAGAATTTATTTGATTGTATTTTATACACAAGTATATCAATGTAATGTATCTATACTACTTACGCCAAAATTACTGGAGCCAGAGAAATGATTTAATATTTCAATCATTTTCCGGCTTACTAACTTTATTATCAGTATTATGGAGACTACGACTTACGATATTAAATCTAATATTTAAATCATTTTCCGGCTTACTAAATTTATTATCAGTATTATGGAGACTACGACTTATGATATTTTATTAGTAGCTTTAAATAGTATGGCAAATTTTGTTGAAAAAGATATGGATTAATAATTTTGGACAATTTAATACATAGTTTATGGGCTGCAAATGCATCACCATATGCAAACAAATAATAATATATCAATAGAAACATACGAAACATCCAATAGAATAAGACGATTTCAATACAACACAAGTTGTATACATTGTCAATCACTACAAATATCTCATAATCTAAAGAGATCAGTGTAAAACATTTTGGAATGGAGACCATGATGAAAATTTTTATGTGTTTTCCTAGAAAAAGTTATGTACATCACGTCAATTAGACGGTAATTTAGCATTATTTCACGATATAAGCACAAAAAAAACGACAGCGGTGGAACAGCGGCTGTCCGAATATGTAAAATTGATTGTGAGAGTTTTAGAGTAGCGGACGGTTTTCGACTAGGGTATATAATTCTCCTTACTGCTATTTAATATCTACACTGCGTACATCGTGCTGATCATCCTAGAGAACAGAAGCAGTGATATATCAATGGGGTGGGACAAATGTTAATAAAAGTTATATGTGCTGATAACACCATCCTTCTTAATAAAAGTGAAGAACAGATAAAAGCCCCCTATATCGTCTAGAAACAGCGAGTCTCAATTTGGTACTCGCTATCAATAGTGAAAAGACAAAAAATATAATACCTGTAGTTAATAGCGTAAGGCACATGAAAACGAATCTGGCCAACATTACCAACTGTATAGTGTTACAAAGTTTTATTTAACTCAGTTCGTCTGTGTCCATTGTTGGAGGATGTAAACAGGAAATTGAAAGACGCTATGTCATCACTAACTGTGTTTAGAAGCTGGATAAGATTTGAAAGGACAAACGAATAACTAAAAATACATACGTTTGACTAATAAAATGTCTAGTTTTTTCAACTTTTCTGCACTGAGTTGAAACTTGAACCAACAAATTAAAAGACAGAAACGACTCAGTAATTGAAATAAAAAAAATGATTATGGAAAAAACACCTGGTGATTTTAAATGTAACAAATCTATTGATACCGCGTGCAACATTGAAGATACAGTGCACTACCCTCAAGAATTTTTAAATTGTCTCAATCCTGCCGGCCTGCCACCCCACGAACTGAAATTAAAAGAACGTACTCCCATTATGCTATTGAGAAATTTAAACCCTCCCAATATGTGTAATGGGGCAAGACTTTTGATAAAGGAACTACGAGACAATGTGATTGTAGCTACTATCATCACCGGACCCGCGTCCGGACTGCTCGCTCACATTCCGCGGATCCCGATAAAGATATCGTTTGCCCTTACAATAAAGAAATCTCAGGGACAAACTTTTTCAATTGTTGGCATCGATCTATGAAGAGTGCTTTTCTCATGGCCAATTGCGTGTTGCACTTTCTCGAGTAGGATCTCCTGAATATCAATATGTTTTATTGCCATCTACAAATACCACTGCTAACATAGTGTATAGTGAAGCATTAAGATAAAAAATGGAAAATTAAAAATAAAAAAAACTTATAAAATTAAAAAGCCTTAAAAGAAAAGAGGTAAATAAAAAAATGTAACACAAATAGGAATAAAATACATAAATCAAAAAAATATATAAATCATTCTAAACATCTTTATCTAAAAATATTTAAGTGAAATATTTTTAAAAATATCCCATTCATGTCTTTTGTTGTTTCAAAAACCTTCGTCTCGAAGACATTTAGACGTGGTTACCAATTTTATTTTGTAAATAATATTTTTTAGTACGACTTTATTGTTAGGGTTCCTCAAAAGAAAACCTAACAAAAAAGGAAAAACAGAACCATTATACGATCACTTTGCTGTTCTTCTGTCTGTCTGCCTCGGTGATCAACTTTACTTTTCGTTGACCAAGAATCAATTTTTCCAATCATCAAGTCCCGTACCCAAAGGAAGCCAGAGAGACCCTATTATTAAATATATATTATTTAGGTATGTCCTGCATTTACTCTACGTTTATCCCAAAATGTGTAAAAAAATATCCACCCGTGCGAAGCCGGGGCGGGCCGCTAGTCAACGATATTTAAATATCCGAATAGATTTCTCGGTGTCTGTGTTCAAAAAACAACTAAAATCGCATTATTTAGTCTAAACTGCAGATCGAAATCGTCTGCTATCTTCTTTCCTCTCCATACCCATGACATAAAAACTATTTTATTTCCCTTTAATTGAATATACTATTTATGTATGGTATTTTGCATGTGGTACAGATATATATATATATATATATATATATATATATATATATATATATATATATATACATATTTTACTTTACATATGTGAGCGTGTGTGCGCGTGTTTGTGATAGGTGTTATAAATAGAAAATCAATTCACAACTTAACAAAAGTTCAAGCGTACGATGACCATTTTTTAGGATTCCGCAGGAAAAGGACGAAAAAGAATTTATAATTCTATCATCTCTATATGTCCATCTGTCTGTCCATCCGTTTGTCATAACATCATGACGTACATTTTAAGTACGATAATAATGACATTTTAAAAGAATATATAAACATAAAGGAACTGCGCAGATATCCCTTTTTATTTAGTTCCGGGGTGGCAAATATTTTTTTAGGGAATCCCTGGAGTAAATTTAGTATAGAGAATGTTTTTCGAAATGTAGTCGAAAATTTACAATGAAAATTTTTTTGGTTAAAGTGCATTAATAAATTAAAAAGACATGCGCACGCTCTTATTCGTTCGTCTGTTACATACATCATAAACAATATAACATTTTAATATTAATGGCCCCTAATATTAATACATTTAATTATTTCATTAATACATTTAATAATATCACCAAAATAAATTTTGCTTTAAGTGAAATTTACAAGATCTGGAATAAAATTTATAAAATGCAGAAAAACTTGGAACTATAATAAAACAATTTTGTGTTATTATTGACAAATTTTTATTTATATAACTAATCCAAAATCGGCGCCAGGATCTCAAATATATGAAATGAATTTATGACTTTGCTTAGTGTTATCATTACGTACTTTTGTTTATCATTTAATATTACAATTAATAATAAGACTACCAAAAAGCTTCAACCCTTAAATTTTTTTTTCTTATTCATTACTAAAAATCACTTACATACGTTTTCAGTATAATATAACAAACAACTGAGTTTAAAGGGGTCAGTGAAATATCACAGTTGTTAGTTTGCTGGAAATTAAACTACATCTCACGTATGTAGATACAGTGCAATCGAGCAAAAATAACCACAACTTTAAAGTTGACGTATCGACCAAATAAAAACATGTCATACACTAGCGATACTTCCGCACATATTTAGACAATTATGAATATTTTAAGGGTACATAAAGTTTCTATTAAATTATTTACAAATATTTTCACAACATAAATGCATTTCATACTGTATTTTTCTCAGGCATAAAAACACGGCGTATATCTAAAAAATTATAAGTTCTAGGGTATCGTTATAATTTTGCTATAATTATCCAGTCGAGTTGTACCAGTCCTGTTTTTGGAAGCAAGTTCCTTATCGCGCGTTGCGAAAGGGGGCTAGACGGAAAAAATTAAGACCATAAGCTGTAACGACACTTTTGGCTATAGTTGCTAGCGGGCGCGCTGCAAGCCGTGCGGCGTGCGCATCTTTCTCTGTCTGTCTCTCTCTCTCGGCGTGCGCGTCTTTCTCTGTCTGTCTCTCTCGTTTCGTCTTTCTATTTCGCATTGAACAGTGTGGTGTCGCGATGATTATTTTTGTTGAGTGTATACAGGTTTTTTGTACATAATAAATAATAAAAAATAATAACAATAATTATTATTATAACTTAAAAGAAATAAAATTTTATTACAATTCCTTCACTAATTAATTGAAAGGAACTTCGTTCCATCCGGGTGTCCCTTGGCACCTCTCAAGTTTTTATTTTTTATAATTTTTAGCTATGTAGTTTCGAAAATAAGAAGAGGGGAATGCTTATTTTTTTTAAATATCTTTAAATGCGCTAATTATTATTTTGAAAAAAATGTTTTTTTATTCCTCATAACAAACCTTTTGAAATGAATAATATTGAAAAAGATAATATAATGCATAAAATTGAAAAAAAAATTAAGATGTTTATTTACACCCCTCTACAATTGTTATATGAATATATTAAAACAAGGAAGCTAGTGGAAAATACTTAGCTTAACGAGATGTATTACGACGACAAATGGTAAGTTTCCATGTCAAGCTTTTCCTAAGAAAATCGACTTTACATATGGAAAGACATAAATATATGGCCTGTTACTGCTTTTTAAAGGCGTTTTTTATTTCTCTTGCAACTTTGAGACCTATACGACTACAACAAACGATACCCTACACTAGGTATGAAATTAAAAAAGGACATGTCGAGTTTAGAGAGATTTACCCCTATTATATTTCAAAACGAATAGTTTTGAATTTTAGCTATTGAGTTATGTGTGGGTTGATATATTTCATCACTGCACCAAATTTCAATTTTCTATATTAAGCGGTTCTGAGAAAAACAGGTGGGACGAACAAACGACATAATTCTTATAAGGGTTCCGCTTTTCGAAGATAGAGAGCCCCAAAATTAAGAATCTCTTGACAATTTTTTGCACGCGCGGAAAAATTGCGCACCAGATCTGTGCTCTACTTTCGTAGTCAGAAAATCTTTGAGTCAAATTAATTTCATGTAAATTAATTTGCTGGAAAATTTACGTATATTACTTACACAAATTGTGCAATGTCCATGTACAATTTGTGTAAATACTACCCAATTTCCTGAAATAGAACTAATTTCATTCGTGAATAATTACTTGACAGCAAACATTTGAATTGTTTTTAATTATTTTACAAGATTAAAATTTCTCGCTAATATGTATAAATTAAATTGTCGAAAGCAAAATCTTGTTACTAGAATATATAAAATATTTTAATATCTTAAATTGAATATTTATAGATATGTTTTTATTACGACTTGCGTAATTGTTTCAATGTAGAAAATATAGCATAAAAACGTATTACCTTTTTAGTAGGGGTGTACATATACAGCACCTACTGTGTTATAAAATTGTATTGTTTTAACAAACATATTTAACAACATCCCTAAGTAGTTCTACTAAGTGTTCAACTTTTATTGTTATTATTTTTACAAACCAGCGATCCTGGTAAGTTTTATCGACAAGTATAATATTAAATAAGTCATACTTCAGAAATAACAATAACATTTATTGTCGGACTCAAATATAAAAGGGACAAATGTTTAAAGTTAGAAAATGGCTTAAATAAAACCATAAATTTTAAGTCTGTCTTCTAGAGCGTTTCTGGAGCGTAATAAGTGATTCTAGAGCGTAATTAGAATAATAAAGTGGCCAATATATAATTTATTGGTTACCGAAACGTAATGAGTGTAATGAAAATAAAGAGTTGCATTTGCTAATGTAGAATGTATTCATTCCTACTTTTAAAAAATTCTAATCATGGATCTTATTGAGGAATTCAACTTACTTACCAATGAAAGAACGAGATGTAATAAATTATAGAAACAAAATTATATAAGAAAGAGCTTAGAGCGAGTCTGGTTCGCGTATCGAAGTCATTATTCCTCATCTGAAGTGAAATCACTTTATTTGCCAATATTATGGACTTTCCAGCAAAATAAATATCACGAAATGTAACCAAGAAAGAAATGATGCCATATATATTCTCGTGAATATTTCATAGACTGTGACCTCTAGGACCATCGTAATAGTTTTTCTAAAACCTAACGTTTTCATCATAATTTTTGTTTCAGGAATATTAGACATAACATGATTTTGGAGACATGTTCTTTTTGCATATATTTCGGTATATTATTTAAGATATCCTATTTAAAATTATGAAATAAATAATTTTGAGATTCTGGTAACAAGTCCTTTCAAACAATACTCCACACTATACATCCTATTTTGAAAATTATTTTAAGTACTTAATTTAACTGTTCCCCCGACCCTAAAATTTTCACATTAGGACATTAACGAATAAAAATCTAAACGCGTATGAAAGTCAAAGTTTTTTGAGTTAATTTAAATACGCCCAAAATCGAGCCCGTATGCTGAACATAAGCTCCGTCAGTGAATATTTTGTGATAGTTTAATTCACATCGTGCTGTTGAGCGTTAATCGCGTAATTTTGCGTAATTCATCGCGACATGTTTTATTCGGATAATTTTCAGTAATTGTTAGCAAGCCCTTAAGCGTACGTATAATACGCTCTACCTGTCCGTTTGCCTAACAGGAGCCTTTCGCAATAAAATTTAAATAAATCTTATATTCAGCACAGAAGTTTTTAAATGATTACATAAGACCGACTCTGATTGGCACTAATACGCTTAAAAGCACCAAAATTGCAAATATCAATTTAAGGGGCTAACAAAGCACTGGTTGCATCTAATGATCATGGGACATACTATACGAGAATAAGCGATGCGTTCGGGATTTCAAAACCTCCCTCAGTTCCTTTCTCCTAACGAAGTGAACAATTACAAGTTGGCGAGAAAGACGGAATTGACTGATACATAAACAGGTCGCTACAATGAATCGACTGCTAATGAGGTGGCAGTCATGCTGATAAATGATCAGAACTGAACTAGGGTTATTATTCTATTAGCGAGATAAAACAGGCACAAGAAACTCTACAGTACTCGTTATCGTTTTGCTATGGTGAGATAATTTCAAGATGCGCAACAGTACGAGTCAAAGAGAGAATTAAAAATATTTGCTCTCAAATTTTATGCTCAATGGAAAAGGTTTGCGGTGGTGCACAAAATTATTTAACATTAATTATTATGATAAATTTTTTTTTTTTTATTTTCATCATCATTTACTCAATTATCATTGAATAAGTACGCAAAAAGCCGTAAACTTGCATCCATGCCAAAAAAGACAAATGTGAACAGAAAATGATATTTATTTCGTCCATCAAGTAAATATCTTCTAGGCACCCTGCTAGCAATGTTTACCATTAAGCACTATTAAAGCCAATAAGGCATTCTGGGCGCATTCATGTATCTTCGAAAATATTATCGTCCTGATCTTTTCAGGAACTTGAAGTGAGAAACATTCAAGAGATTTTCAAGGTGAAGTACATAGCGAAAACTTGGTGGTATATTTTGGTGCTTAATGGTAAAAATTGCTAGTAAAGTGACTGGTTCGTAAAGAAAATGTTTATGAACCACCCTCTTTACCCTTTTCTTTGCAAGTTCAATTGGATAACATTGCCTTTACGCTGCAATACATTTGAGACGACGACAGATTTATAAATGGCATTAACAACTCACAAAGATATCCCGAAAAGAGAAATATAACGTCATATAAGATTATATTGTCCCAAAATAAACTGGCGCGAACGAAAATAACACTTTAGAAGCAGTTTATTATGTGGTTCAATAATTCCATAAAGTATTCATTTTGGCAAAATACGCATACACGATTCTGAAGTGACTTATAGACTTGAAAATTTTCAGATATATTATTATCAGTTGGGGGTCAAACGATTATCAGTAGTTGGTAAATGATTGATTTGTCGGTCAACGATCAAATCTAATTGCGACTTTCACGATGCGTCATTGTACTGGCAATAGATGGTCTTTGTATTATAGAGTGGAGAATTTTTTTAATTTTGCGAGGATACCAATTCCGTATCTAAAAATGAACGTTGGTTCAATGAAATTTTAAATATTTTTGAAATGGCTTTGATAATATACTCTGAAATGAATCCCACTGTTTCCGATATTGCTAACCACAATCCTACAGAGAGTAGACTTCGTGAAATAGTTTGTAAAAGAATGTCATTGCGGCTAATACCCCCAAATTCCATTAATCTTATCCAACTTCCTATTCAAGTGTTTACGCCTATTTTTCGCATTTATCTACTTTGCTTTGACAATTAATAAGCGACGCGTTTAAGTATCGTGTGCTATAAGCGTTGATCTAAAAACGGCGTATCTCTCCCATGATTCACGTCACATGCCATAGGGCGGACGGACATTCACATCTCTATATTTGTGGCCTTTACTCTAAAATTGTGAAACTTGTGTATAGGAAAGCCTTTATGTAAAAGTTTGTAATTTTCTTATAAACCCATCTAGAGATGAGAGTGAGAGTTTATAAGCTAGTTAAATAAATCAACATCTTCTATTCAGCTCAACCTCAACCTGCACAGAGTCTAGGCAATATTTAATTCCACATTCCAATTAGTAACAAAGTGGTATATGTTTTCGTTTCCATTTTATGCATCGCTTGGATTTGCAGAACCTTTTTTTTAATGTGGCTACTTTTTTTCTACTCTAAGTACACTTCACTTTTATGTGTTTACTTGTATACATTCAAAGTTGCACGAAATATAAAGGCCTTTATATATCTTCAGTGAACTGACGATTAATAGCGAGCGTGGATTTATTTCATACACAAACCTACATAGTCTACTTTGGCTATATTATCCGTACGGGTATAAACTAAATATTTTAATGGCAGTATTTCTCTGCAAGTAACATGTCAAAAAATTGAAGACGCTTCCCCGGTTCATTTAGAATTTTTTACTTTCGAAAAAAATATTTTGTCTTTTTCGTCCACTGATTGTGAAAAGAAAAGTCTGACCAACCAAATTTAACATGATATTATCATCAATACGACGGTTAAAAGAGCGGGTAAAACAAAACAAAAAATTTAACTTAAGAAAATTATGCGTTTATAATTATGAATGAAAATAATTTATATCGTAACTTCTAAGTCCGTTAAGATTACTTTTGAATTTGATTAGATCTAAAATATTTATTATGGGTATACGACTGGGAGAACAAAACTCTTAACTCAATGATTATTTTAAAACTTAATAAAATATGATGTTCCTAGATCTTGAAGTGTCGAGGGTAATAATTTTCGTCTGTTGTTTGTGACTTGAAATCTTTTCTATAATCTTTCTGTCGGTTCACGTACATTACAATAGTGAAATTATAAGAAAGTGAAATGTTCTTGTTGTTCCTCCTTTCAAATATATTATTGGTATATATTTACTGGTTTATATTTTCATCCAATCGTTGGTGATTAAGTTATAGTGAAATAAATAGTTATACATTTGACGCTCATATAGACGGTTAAATTTAAAACCCTTTGATGTTCAAGATGGTTAATATATTCAAAGTGAATTGATTTTTATAAATTAATTGGAGCAGCATAAACATTATATATTTAATAGTGTAGTCTAGACTATTACAAGTCAAATTAATTTGATTTTAATTGATCAAAAATTACTTATACGAAATGTTCTTGAATTTGAACCACAATTTGTTATAGATTTCGAAATATTAACTAAGGGGAAATTATTAAAAAAGTTTTTCCCATGAGGATTCTCAGCTACAATAATAAATTTTACTTAATTATCAATTCATTAAGCTAGAAATTGTAATTTTTTATGGTTTATTTTTAAGTCAAAAAACCATAAAAAAAATTATGTAAGTTAGTTTGACAACAAGGAGGCTACACCAAATTTCCATAATTGTATTGTGAGTAGGACAGCTGAAATGAAGGCATGTACAGGACGAGAAATAATGAATCTTTAAGGAAACCTTTATAACTCAAAAACATTTTAAGAAAAAATTAGATTAACATAAAAATACCCTTACTCACCTTCACATTAATTTGAAGCTGATAAAGCAATTTGTGCATGCGCTGAAGCATAGAGAGCGTCTTAAATATCATCAATTATTACCTGTCTTTGTCTACTGCAGATCAGTGATTGCAATCCATATCAATAGCAGCTTTTCATCCCAGTGAAGCTACTACCCCTCATGTCTATGGCATTTTAGCTACGCGATTATAAATATCACTCCAACCTTGAACCCAGGACCATCAAAGGTCGTAAACCTGCGATCAATCCAATCATAGGATAATCGGGATAATCGTATATTATATTCGCCATCATTTTCTTAAGTTTTCTTAAGTAAGAAGTTTTATCCAAGCATAGTTCTGTTAAATATATTTGGTCGTAAAGCTGGTTATATTATATTGCTCTTTTAAATAATAATAAAATGTTGGTCATTTCCGTCTCCGTTGCACACGTCGCTAGGGTTCACAAAACAATTTTAATTGGGTCATTGAGGCTCTATGTCGAATGCAATTTACCAGCGTACACATGTTATATTTAAATTTCCCGGAAACGCAATCAGTTTGTTTATACTCAGCAAACAGACGGTTGGGGAAGGGTGTATATTTTGCATACGAGTGAACCTGCCGTCAATTATTTAAAAAGCTCTTCCAGACCTGCAACTTTTCATAAAATATAAGGTTCTTTATTAGTCACTGTCAGTGACTTGAGATTTTGTGCTTATAAAAAAGTTTGCATATTGTGCAAAATATTAAATATAGTATATATATATATATATATATATATATATATATATATATATATATATATATATATATAAGCAGAAACCAAAGTTATTCCTTGCGGTGCTTATTAATATATTGAAAAAATACTTATTAAAAGACAAGGAAACTGCTAAGTTTGAAAATTATGGATTTTTATAATTACGGTATTTTTGTAGTATAACTTTCAATGGATTTTACGCAACACCTTTCAATTCGTGGAAAAATCAAGCGAAAAGGTTGTTTATTAATTTAAATCCTAATTAATTGGTTTCGTAGACAATGGCCTTGTCGGCATACTATACTAACTGATATAACAGATAATAGATACCTAACTGTCACCTTGCTGACTCGGATATAAGCGATTCTCTTTAAATTATTTCAGTTTTTTTATTTATCTCATAAATATAAATTATTATTTCAAATTAATAATTATCTAAGCAAAATTAATATTATACCAGCAGATATAAATTTAAAAACCATACCTTAGTAATCTCAAAATATTTTACATCAGGGAAAATATAGATTGCAAAACGAACAATTAAATTTTCCAAATACATGTCGCAACCTCAAAAGAAAAATATTTAGTCCTATTTCCCGAAATAATTTTAATTGAAAATTCGGATCAAAAGTTAGCGCCTTTCATAATTTTGTCGAAACAAAGTTCCACTTTATGTGTCCTCCTTGTACATTTTACTTGCAGAGGAGCTATTGTAAAAGACATGTCTAAACTATAGAAAAGCTGTGTGTCTTTGAACGATGTCTAGGATGGACAGACAGACAAATATGATAAAGTTATAAAAGTTATTTGTTTAACTTCATAACTACGGTTTCATAAAATTAAAGAATATACCCAATAGTGTAATTTTAGTAGGAAAACGTGAATAATTCATATTTATTAACACTTTGCTCAAAGTTTAGAGAATAATAAAAAATTACATTCTATTGAACTGGTTGAAACTATTGAATTTACAGAAGCTGAGTTAGATTTAAGATACATAACTTGGTACAGACAGATGGATAATTCTGAAGCAATAGTACCTATTTTTTTCAATCAATAATTTAGTGTTAACATCCTTTAATAACGAATAAAGTGCTTCATTAAAATATTATTAAGAGAATATATTGTACTTCATTTCTCTTATTGTCCTCAGCATCCCATTTTCAATGTATCATACATTAATTGGCTAAATTTGTATTGTTGTTTTCCCGATTTTAAAGTAACGGTATACACGCTTCTTTAACTTCTACTTTCACAGAAATCTGATGAATCAAAAATTTATGAATTTTATTCTGATGAGGAATGAAAAGACATTTTATTCAGCCTGCTTACCATTATCCCTACAGTTATAATAATTAATGTCATATTTTAATAATATTAATAATAACAATAATAAAATTATATCTGATTAAAATATTTAAATTTAATTATTATTGATTTTAAATAAGCATTCACCAATAATTACTAAGCATAACGAAAGTTAATATGGATCAAAAATAATTTTGAACTTCTACATCAGTTAAATGCATACAGCGGTGTCATGTAAAATTAAAGGTCAAACGAAGTGAAGAGTATCTTGAATAACAATTTTACTCTGTGTAAAGGTTATTCAATATTTAATTGATATTGGTTTTGTTATTGATATTGGCTTATTCATAGACAAAAGTTACTACTCTAGCATTCAAGATCACTCCATAATAAGAGAATAAAAATGCAAAAAATAGGCAAAATGTTTAGTTAAGATCATTCAAGGTAATGTCGTGGGACAAACAGAATTATAAACTTTATGGATCATGATCCACTTTGGCTTAGAAATCAATTAACAACAAGTGCAGCGTAATCAGCGTGTTTTTTTACAGATTATGAGTATCTCAGTTAGAAACCGGTTATATAATTTTGATATGAAATATTTAAAAGTTATTAGTAATAGTGATATTAAAAATATGGTGTAAGACCTGGACAGCGATATAACTACTTTACAATTATTCCACAATTTCAGGTAAATATGTCTAGAAAATTTTCGGCTTTTTGGAACTACTTTTTATTTCTTTTTTATAATTAAGTATATTCAAAGTAAAAAGGCATGATTTTTCATTGCTTTAAAAAAATGATAAATAATATAATTAATTGCATGACAATTGATATATAAAAAAAGAATCTGCTAAAGATATTCGTTGGATGTAATGTAAATAATTTTATTGATACGTCTAAGTTTTCAAAAATAAACACGTAATACGTTTTATGGTGTAAATGCCTTTGGCTCAAATGTTAAGTTTTCCTGTAAAATATACTTTTAAACAGTGGGTAGGTTTAATTAAAAAAATAAGATCTTTGCTAATATCCCACCTGAAGATTTCGTAATACAACGAAAACTAGGTCGTGGTAAAGAACTTAAAGAAAGTAGAAATAATACTACACCACGTAGTTTTATTTAATTGTGAATAATAAATTTCTACAAAATTAACGCCAAATATATTCAATATTTAAAAAAAAAATAATAATTCATAAAAAAATTGTTCTTTTTATCAATTTTTTCAAATACGTGACAAACTCTCACTACAATTACACGAAATATGAGGGAGATACATCAAATAAATTTCTGGAAAAAATTTCATAGCTGTAAGTAGAGATAAAAACAAAAATATTTATTTTGAATTGAAAAAAAATTCTCATCTTTCTAACAAGCAACGTCCATTGATTTTTTTATTTGTGGCATCCTTTTATACCATATACGAGTAAAGCATATTTTAATGGAGCGGTTTCATTTGATTAAACATAATTAAAAAATGTATTTATTAGGCTATTAAATAATTTATGACTTACTATATTTTTTCTAACATACATATCACATCTTCGGTAATATCTTCACTTATAATGAACTCTTTGTGATCAATGAATAGTAATTAAATATTGTTCCTTTTCCCAACGCTACGATTCCCCCCTCACTTTATTTTATGTATATCCACATTTCATGTTAATATCTCCTTTGTCTCTACATTTCATATAAATCAATACATTTCCCCTATAATTTATTTTATGTACCTCTACATTTCATGTAAGTATCTCCTTTGTCTCTACATTGGTTATCAAACATTTCGTTTCCCCCACAATTTATTTTATGTACGTCCACATTTCATGTCAATATCTCCTACGTCTTCACATTTTAATAAAACTGCTCACTTTTTTTTCAATATAAATGTAAAGTGGACGCACTTTACTTTGACGGTCAAGTGAAAATGCTTACTTATTATACAACTATGAAACGAAAGTGAATGTAATTTACATAAACTTATTATACAACGATCAAGTGAAAATGATAATTTATACAGACTGATTAACGCAGATAGGTTATTAGTCCTGGTAGAATTAACCACTTACAAATTAACCTAGAGCGTTTTATGAAAAGAATAACACCAAAAGTTTAACTTAACAGGAAAATTATTTGTACAAATCTTTGCACACATCTGTTTAATCTTGAGTCATCTACATGATCACTAGCTACAAAAACACTACCAAAACAATTTCCGATTTTGAAAATGTTGTTCTTCGATGTATCTTAAATTCAAAAATGGCTAAGTACTACTGTGTGGATAGAAATGGTTATATTACTTATCAACTATTGATGATCCAGTTTTTTTTTTAAATTGTAATGACAATAAATACAGAATAAAGTGTGAATAATTACTAGATGCGACATTAATTCATGACTACTTGGAAGAAGAACGTGAAAATTTCGATATGGAAATATGAGTTTCAACGGCAATAAGGATCGAAGAATGATGCGAACAGAAATTAACAAATTAATTACTACAATGGCGCCAAACTATAGATAGAAATAAATTATATATAGTTTAGAAATAAAATCTTGTTTCTTAGAAATCTTGTTTATATTTAGTTAATATATTTTAAATTACGAAAATTAATTTCCACTCGTGCATCTTAGCGAGAAATTTTAACTTTGAAAATTTAATAAAAGCATTGTTTTAAATAGATTTTTCAAGTTGATCGTAGCATGAGAATATCACAAAGACCGACAATTGATTTCCACTTCGATTAACTTCGGTACCCACGAATTTTTTTGAAAAGGATTCAGTTTATATTTTATAAAGAAATATGATATTATTGGATAATTTAGAAAGTCTATATGTTTAAAAAGGTTTTCCCAAAAATCCCTGATATTATTGAAAGGACACGGACGAAAGTGGATCTGGCCTCAAAGAGGTAGAATATAGTTTTTAAAAAAGCTGGTATAAATACAATTAGCGAAGCAAAAAATAAAATGCAATTTGTGATCATAATCTAAAGAAAAAAATACAACCTTAAAAGTTTATCAATTGCCCACTTAGGGCATTTAATATACTTTTGTTAAAAGTGGTTAATAACAAATGAAACTAAAAATAAGAACCGACCGAAGCACATAATTTTTAGAAACTTAAAAGAAATCGAGATCGATCACTATTTTTCCCACGGATGTACAAAATTTACATTTCCATTGACATTTCCATTCGTTCTTTGTTGTCAAAATAAATACCTTTTTCGCTCAATTTGAATTTTATGAAGTTTTTTCGACGAACCTGTTGGGCCTGTGGGTTTCATGACTGACTTTGTTACATATGTGCGTGGCGGATACATCGAACATAATCTGCATTTTATTATATCTTGCTAATGCAATGAGTAGGAACAGTCTTTATAAACTAAGATGAAAAAATACGTCTTTTTAAATACAATATTTCGCATTTATCTGACAGACGATATAAATAAAATGTTTAAGCCATTTATTTTATTACTTTTCTTAGTAAAGATATGCTAATAGCCGACCAGAATATATCTATCTTTGCTAATAGCCCACCTGAAGATGTTGTAATACAACGAAACCTAGGTCGCGGTAAAGAAATTAAAGAAAGTACATTACATGTTCATTTAATTGTGAATAATGAATTTCTACAAAATTAACGCCAAATATATTCAACTTTTCTTTATGTATTATTACCACTTTTATTTTAACACTTGGGTCTTTTTGTCGTTCTTCTTTTCCAGTTAAACTAAGAATTTATTTCATTATATTTTATACACAAGTTCATCAATGTAAGCGATATTTTCATGTTTTTATTTGTTCAGGGTTAGTATATTAAGAAAATTACATTTATTGAATCAGTAGATTTAACATAGTCGCTTTTTTATATCGATATTGCTTTTTCAGAAAGAAAAGAAAGCTTTCGAAATATATTTGACCAATTTAGATTACTAAAAAACGGTTTTGGTTTTACATACTTTGAAAACATCAGCTATATGTGAGCAACAATCATTTCTACGAGTGCAATTTGTAATAAATAATACAATAGATATATATATATATATATATATATATATATATATATATATATATATATATATATATATATATATATATATATATATAATTTGGTGCCTTTGCTTTTATAAAACGTTTCAGTTCGCTTCATTAATAATTAAAGTCTAGTATGATCAATAATTTATCTTTCTTAATAAGTCTATATAAATTATAACTTTCGCTTGACCGTTGTGTAACAAGTCGGTACTAATTATCATTTTTCATTGACCGTTAAACTAAAGTATATCCTTTTTTCATTATAGAAATAAAATTTGACCAGCTTTCATTAAATATTAAGGTACGTAAAACAAATTATGGGGCAAAAGTGTACCAATGCCAAAGACATAAATATTTATTCATTAAGAAAAATGTTTCTCTTATACTTCCTGTAAGTAGAAATCATATTTTAACAAAGGATTCATTAGCATTGTTATATGTGAAGATAATGCGGAGCGGATTTGATTATATAATTATTTTTTCACTATGTCTAAACAGATGAAACCACTCCATTAAAATGTATATTATATAACATGACCCAACAAATAAAGAAAATCTGTGCGCGTTGCTAGAAAGATAAAAATAAGTTTTTCTTTTAATTAAAATTATTATTTTTGTTTTTATCTCGGTACATAACTCTTAAAGTTTTTCCAATAATTTATTTTATATATCTTCATATTGCTTGTAAGTATAATGAAAATTGATCAAGTAGTTAAAAAAATAATTTTTTTTTATTTTTCTTTTATTTTCCGTTGCTTAGAAGTAAATTTTACAGAAAAAGAAAGCACTTGGGCCAATGGCTTTTATTTCATGAGACCACAATTGTGAGTCCGCTTTAAAAACTCTTACATGTCAATATAATTATTTTCATTTCATCATTTGAATTTTTTTATTTCAAAATGATGAAAATATGCTACAGATATATTTTTTGAAACCATAGAATAATTGTAGAATAGTTTCAACGTAATCCAGGTCTTAGACATAATTTTTAATATTACGAAATAAAAAACCTTTAAATATTTAATACCAAAATAATATAACTAGCCTATACCTAAGATATATATAATCTGTATAAAAAATACGCTGAACATGCATGTCACGTACTTGCTATTAATTTATTTCCAAAATAAAGTAGATTAAGACACATAAAGTATTATTATCCCATTTGTCCCGATGACATTACCTGCGATGATCAAAACTAAAAATTTACGTATTTTTACATTTTTGCTCTCTTATTATAGAATGCCATTGACTACTAGAGTGGATATCAATTTAATATTGAAAAAAATTTATACCAAACCGGTATCAAATTGAATAAAATTTGGATAAAAAATTGAATAAATTGAATAAAATTTGTATGTTGCAGAAGTGTTAATCAAGATGCCTTCCCTTCGCTTCACATCTTCCCTCTAAGCCGAGCAAAGCAAACAAAAAAGACACATTTTTTCTCAAAGTCATTCAGGTCCTTTTTGATCCCCTGTAACTTCGTTATGGATAAAGCAAGAAGCCTGCATTATTAATAATTTTAGTGACCAAGAGTGCATAATGTAACTAGGTATATTCCCAAATTACATTCAATTTGAACCTGTAGTTTACGAACTATTACAAATCAAAATTCCTTAATTTTGTCAATGAAACACTCACCAACCATCAACATTCTAAGGTGCTTCTAGCAGACATAGAAGTTTCAAATTTGAATCAACTTGATCACAATTATAGTTTAACCTATAAAGCAAGAAAAAATTAAAACATTCCGCAATTTCAGTCTTGTTGTCCAGATATATGAATTGAACCTTGTAATCCCATATAAATAGATATGTGATTAAAAGTTAAAATAAAAGTTAAACGTTATACAAGTATACAATTTTACGTCACTTACATAATTTGGGCTTCAAAATTAAATTACCTAGTAGATACCTCTACCTAAATCATAACAAAAATAAATTCAAAGAACGCGATGCGACTGCGCTCGTATGATGCTTGTTGCCATGCCAGCTATTATGCATACGTATGTAGTGAGTGGCGCTTGCGATACAGAGAGGCGATGTGTGTGAAATAGATACGTCAAAGCGAGCGACAGCCGCGCTCATTAGCGCGTGCGTCAAGATGCTGTTCGAATGTGCCTCGAAACGCAGCCCATAAGTTTGCGATTTTCGTCTATAATTTCATTTGCCATTATTGGTTTTTTGATTGAAACGCTTACTAATTTGTTTACTGATATTATTTGCTAGGGACTTAGATGTTGTTTTGATAGTTTGAGGATAGTATGTACCCTAAAATTATCAAATACCTTCTTTAATCCTTATATGCTATACGTCTTAAACTCATGTTGATAGGTAACCTACGGTTACCTATCATATTCCTGCACTAAAAACAAATTAACCTTACCTAAACCAAGATACCTTACCTAATTCTACCATTTTTAGTTATTTTAATATTTAGTTATAATAAAACAGACAGCATAAACTTTTTATCGCTACAATGAATGTTGCAGAAATATTGTATACCTTCAAAAAGAAATGAGATCCAATCAAAAACAAAATGTAAACAAATTCAAGTCTGGCAAAGCAGTTCAACTGCCGTAAAAAGTTGCGAGATCTAATGTAAAACCAAGTCGGTTAAATTATTCAATACTTATCTATGGGAGCAGCTTTTACCAGTTCAATGAAAAGTAACTTCTAATTATTCTCGAGCAAAGTGTTCAAAAACTGAATTTTCCTCGCTTTCTTACTCAAATTAAAAATTCATGAGTCTATTATCGATATAAAAACCAACTGATGGACGAACATTTCAAAGTTATAAAAGTTATTTGCCTAAATTCGTGATCTCAATATTTTCATAAAATTAAAAAATATAGTCCATAGTTTATATTAACATGGACTTAGGTTTACACCTGTATCGTGTAGAAAAATTATTTTTTATAATTACCGTTGGCACTTTCCTTCCAAAAAATCACTGCGTGAATAAAATTTCAAGTTTATTCTGGGCACAAAACACGTAAGTATGACTTAATCGTAACCGATTTCAGAAAAATATATCTATATTGCGATTTTAATTAATAGACACTCTTAGACTCAATTCGAATGCCGTATATCCCAACCAAAGTAGCAGCTATAGTGAAAGCATCCTTAAATGTTTGAAAAGTTACTTTTTTCTCGATATCTCACGAGAAGGCATCAAGCTTTGCTTTGAGCATTCTTCGTTTTATGTTAAGATATCAATTTTTGCAGAGCTCGGTATTGACCCTTTTGGTACCAGGGCTGATCATCCTCCAGCATACACTGTTTAAGACTATTGTTTGACAGTTCCGAGTTCTCCAAATGATAGAGATCTGATTTTCTTGTGAAGCAAAAAGCCCAGGTTAAAGACATTCACTTTTGTAGGGGATCACATTATAAACGCGGGATATTTTCATTATAGACATCTAAGTAATCATCCTCGCGAACTATGTATCGCAATTAAATTTATTAAAACAGTTAAAACACTCCTCTATTTATCAAACTCGTAGTATGCAAGTATGTACAACTCGTAACATTTAGCAATTAAATATTATCTGCACAACTGAAAAAACTCAATGAGGATCTTTCAAAATCCCCCACAGTCTTGAATATTAAATGAATTGAAGCAAAGGCATTATTACCGAAGTGAACTTAGACCTAGACTGAAGGAGATCATTTATCAAAAATTCACTAAAACGTACCACCCATCTGTCGACGTGCACTTAAACTTGAAAATCGTTTAAATTATTTATCACTTCCAGTTTACTAATTGCTGTTTAAAGATTAAGACCATTATGCTTTAGAAGGCACATGATTGTGTCTAGAATACTTTTTTGGCATTTAATGGTGCTTATTGGTAAAAATTGCTACTAGGATGCCTATAAGTGTTCATCAAGTAAATATAATTTTCTGCTCTCAGTTTTCTTTGTTCAAAAAGAATGCTGAACAATTGTTCAGAGTTTTTTGTGATAAAAATAAGTAATAATAAATATTAATTAGTAGTACCTGTAAATAATTTTGTGCACCACCTTATAGCCTTTTCCAGTATACATAAAATTGGAGGACCATTTTTTTTTTTAATTCTTTCTTTGATTCGTTATGTCGCGAACTTTGAAATTATCTCACCACAGCAGAACAATAAGGGGTACTGTAGAGTGTCCTATGCCTGGTTTTTCTCGCAAGCATAATAATATCCCCAGTTCCACTCTGCTCATTTTTCGGCATGACTGCCACCTTATTAGAAGTTAGTTTACTGTAGTAACCTGTTTACGTATAAGTGAGTCGCCGATTTAATTTTAACATCAACTTGTAATTATTAATTTCGTTAGCAAGAATGAACTGCAGAGCTGTTTTGAGATCCCGAATGCATTGCTTATTCTCGTGTACAAATTATACGTATGCTTAAGAGCTTGATAACAATTATTGAAAATGATCCGAATAAAATATTGCGCGACGAATTATCCAATGTCCAATTAACACTCAACACCATGAAATCAACTATCTCAAAATTTTCACCAACGGAACTTATGTTTGGTATATGGGCTTAATTTTTGGGTATGTCTAAATTAACTCGAAAAACTCTGATCTTTATAACCGTCTAGATTTTTATTCGATAATTTTCTGATGTGGAAATTTTAGGGTCGGGGAACAGTCAAATTTAATATTTAAAATAATTTTTAAAGTTGAACGTAAAATGTGGGATATTGTTTAAAAGGACTAATTATAAGAATCACAAAATTATTTATTTCATGATTTTAAATAATAAACAGAAATATATGAAAAAAGAACATGTCTCCAAAACCATATTATTTCTAATACTCCTGAAAATATGAAGAAAACGCAGTTTTTGAAAAACTGTAACCATGGTCCTAGAGGTCACAGTGTATGGAATATTCACGATAATATATATGGCATCATTTCTTACTTAGTTACAATTCGTATTACTAAATACTTATTGCCTTAGGAAGTCCATATTAGTCATAAATAAAGTAATTTCACTTCTGATGAAGTACCTTACCTGCAACGTGCGTTCCAAATACGCTTTTAGCTCGTTTTATTACCATTTTGTTGCTACAACTTAATAAATCTAGTTTTATATATCGGTAAGTAAGTTAAATTCCTCAAAAGAGAAAAGCCCTCAATAAGACCTGCAATTATAACTTTTACGGAATAGGAGTGAATACGTTTTACATGGCCGAATGTGACCCCTTATTTGTATCCACATCCATTATCTTTCAGTACCCAATAAAGTACATATTGACTGCTTTATTATTATTATTATTATTTTTATTTCACTCTAAAACCACTTACGAAGACAGATTTAGAACTGATAGATTTATTTAAACATTTTTCCAACTTTCCTAATCCGATAATCCTTGTCTCACCTGTCCAAAGCACAATACCTATAAAAACTACAAACACACTTTTGGTTACTTGACGCGTTTGATCGATTATGATTATGATTATGATTACGTATGTAAGATAACGGCAACAAAATGACGATATGTTGCTATCGATCATCGGCCAGTTAACACGTGTTTCAGTATAAATTAAATTTTGTGCATAACATTCATATTATATCTGGTTGATATGAATGTTATACAAGGTTAAACTATTATTTCTATAGTATGACTTCCTTACTATTTCTGACCAGGTCGCTGGTTTATAAAAATAATTGCATTAAAAGTTTAACATGTAGTAGAACTAAACAAGGATATCGTTCTATACGTTTGTTTAAATATAACTTTACGACACAGTAAGTGCTATATACGTGCAGACCTATTAAAAGGTATATTTTTTGTGTTACGTTTTAATCTATATTGAAAACATTTTAATCTAATTGAAACGGACATTCTTTAATGGTGGAATTTATAATATAGATTAAAACGTAAAACAAATAAGATAATTTAAATATCTGCGATCAAACAGTTTTTCCAGCTAATATATTTATAAATACTCGAGTTAAAAGGTCTTATATACTTTAATAAGGAGCTTCTGCTTTCGACAAATTAATTTGTACATTTTAATGAGAAGTTTTAATCTTCTGAAATGTATTGTATTAAAAATAATGTTTTGAAATTACTTATCGACATCAGGTGGGTTGAAAGCGATGAGCAAATTTGTTCTAAATGTTTCGTCAGTAATTGATCCCCAGCTTAACACCCACGCGTTGGACCGAGTAACGTAAATACGATGCGCTTAAGAAGGCTTAACCTTAAGCTATTGTAAACGAAATTAGTTCTATTTCACGAAATTGGATATTATTTACACAATTTTGTCTAAAAATCGATACAAAAACAATGTTCTGTTTCTAGCAAATGCTTATTTTTTTTTCTTTTATTTCGGAATCTACACCTTTTTTGAAGAATTGTGAATCGTTACCGATAGTATTTTATGTCTCTAAGTGGTAGAATAAAACTTCCAGTAGATTAATTTAAATAAAATAAATTTGACTTTTTAAGTTTTTCTGACTACCACAGTAGAGTACGTATCTCGCGTGCAATTTTTACGGACGTGCAAAAAAATGTCAAGAAATTCTTAATGTTTGGGCTCTGTGCCTCCGAAAAATGAAAACCTTATAAGATGAATCACGTGTCTACCGTTTGTTCGTCTCATCCATTTTTCTGAAAAATTGCTTGACATAGAGACTTGAAATTTTGTACCGTAATAAAATATATTAAGTCGCACATATTTCAATAGTACTACAATTCAAAACTATTCATTTTGAAACAGACGCAACTTAAATACTCAACATGTTCATTTTTAATTCCATACACAATTAAATGAAACTACGTGATGTAGTATTATTTCTACTTTCTTTAATTTCTTTACCACGACCTAGGTTTCGTTGTATTACAACATCTTCAGGTGGGATATTAGCAAAGATTCTTTACTAATATAAAGAAAAAATTAAAGAAAGTAGAAATAATACTACATCAC
Organism: Druceiella hillmani; assembly: GCA_039881145.1. NCBI lineage: Eukaryota > Metazoa > Arthropoda > Insecta > Lepidoptera > Hepialidae > Druceiella > Druceiella hillmani. The sequence goes on along the minus strand of JAYKKI010000023.1, from coordinate 5,156,937 downwards.
ATAATTTCATTTAATTGTGAATAATGAATTTCTACAAAATTAACGCCAAAGATATTCAATATTTATTTCCATACGTAAAGCGGAGCATTATTTGAAAGCGCTAGTCGTAGAGGTCTCAAAAATATTATTTTTCGTAATTTAGGTGTTCTATATTCAGAGATATACTGAAAAATAAAAAAAAATATGAAAATATGTTTTTCACTGCATTTCGGAAATTACTTGAATAAAAATTGTGAAAATTGTGAGCTTTTAGGAGCCCACACATAAGCGGCAAGAAAAACATAGCGATGATTTTATAAGTCACGCTTTTTTAAATATGATCTATGTTTTATACCTCTCAATATTATAACAAGGAATATATTTACGTCTTTCAATATTCACAGTCGATTTTCTTAGAAAAGACGCGGTATGGAAATTTGAAATTTGGTGTCATCCTACATCTCGTTAACCAACATATTTTGCACTAGCTATCTTTTTTTAAATATTCATATAAGAAATAAAGAGGGGTGTAAATCATTATATGGGGCATCATTTAAAAGGGTTTATTATGAGAAATATCCAAATATTTTTTCATCATTTTAATTCAATAAGAATTTAATAGAAATAGCGCATTATTAAACTGCTGAGCCAAAAATCATGAAAAAAAAACAGAAATGAAACTAAAATTCATTCAAGACAATTACAGGAAAATAATGACAAACATTCCAGTTTGGTAAGTAAGGTAGTAGATATAGCAGGCCAATGTATCTACGTTGTGAAGAAGTAATATTTATAAATAGTTTAATAGGAACACTAAGTACTCTTAAATATTTAAAAGTGCCTAAATATGTAGAAAATTCTCGTATTCTCGATTTCCACCAGTACTTGACATTATTTTATTTTTTTTAATTTGGAAGATACGTCATCTTTAAAACTGTCTTTAACTTTGATCGATTGCACTATATTACAAGTGTTTAATGCAATTTAATTTCCATCAAACTAACTTTTATGATATTCCACTGACCCCTTTAAAATTTAATTGTGATTAACTAATTATTAGAGCAGGGCACGGATAATGTACGCAAGTGATTTTTAGCAATGAATAAGAAAAACAATTTAAAGGTTAAAACTTCTTGGCAGTCTTATTTTTAATTGTACAATTACATGCTAAGCAAACGTATGTAATATTACCATTACTAAGCAAAGTCGTATCATCAATCGTTCAATATATTTGAAACTTTTCCATAAGAAATTATGGTACGTATGAAAAACAAATACTCGAAAGATGGAAAATTAAATAACATGTTTTATTAGTGAAATCCAAAGAAAAACGTTTGTTGTTACACGCGTGAATTTACATTAAGTTGTGAGTCGATTTTCTGTACGTATGAAAAACAAATACTTACAATGTATATAATACTTACATACGACGCTCACATACATAAACTAAAACAGTATATTTACATATTAACCATGTGCAAAATGCCCTAAAGAATGTCCAAATCAATTAAAGGGAAATCAAATAGTTTCTATATCATGAATATTGAAAGAGGGGAAGAGAGCAGACCTGTAGTTTAGACTATGTCGATCTGCGGTTTAGACTAAATAATTCGATTTTAGTTGTCTCTTAAAAACAAACATCGAGAAAATTCTTAGTATATTTTTATATTGTTGATTATAGAGATTCTCTGTTTACACGATAAGGTGTTTTCCATAGAAAGTAGTTCTATTCTGAAAGACAAGAACGATAGTATTTTGAATTTTAGAATGTAATTTAATACCCTAAGCTGAAAGGTTTTGGAATCCAGATTTCATAAAATAGAGTTTCGTAATTATTTATACCTCTTAAAATGTTTCTTGTATCTATACCTCATGAAATTTTTAATGTTAGTTAACTAACATGATTTTCTTTCAAATTTATATTTATTAGCATTTCGAAACCTACGGTTGAGAAATTAGAGGGAACACACGCACACTGAAAGTCTTGAAACTTTATACTTTACTAAGAATGTTTAAAAATAATAAATGAAACCTCAACCTTGTTTTAAAATACTTCTTCAGTGATATCCCATTCAATTACAAACAATTTTGCTCCCGCTTTACATACATTGAGAGACACGTTGAAAAAAGAAATTTGTTACATATTAATTTATATCTTAATATAAATCATATACTACCGAATTTAATTTACGTAGGTCTAAATCTGTGAAGGCTACAGACAGGGAAGATAGATAGATAACCAGACACAACATAAATACAAGAGATCCGATTTACCATTTGACTAAGTTACACTAAAAACGTCGAAAATGTGGACTACGTCAGTTATACATATCACAAATTTTGGCCACGAACGATGTACATAATTTTTTATGTTCATATTTTTTAAAATTTAAAGTAAACCAAATATTCAACTTTTAAAATGTTTTGTGCGGACGGCGGGAAGTGACAAAACTATAATGGTTCTATTGTTGCCATTTGATTACGCAACGCTAAGAACAGAAAATATTAACTTCACTAACTATGAAAATCGTGTTATTTGAACCGCGAACGATGTTCAAGTACACAGCCAGATTTTTAAAAAATACATCAATTATCTTGGTTTTAGATATTTCCAATATAAGGAGTTGTTGATAAATGAAAATTAGTTCGCATAATAAACAATAATCACAGGTAGAGTTTAATAAATATAAACTTTGGTTTGAAGTGAAAGAAATATTTTAAAACAGTGTATTTGAAAGAAATTTTAGTATTACTTTAGGATATCGTGTAAAATATTAATCAATTGATTCATGCTTCTACAGTGAGAAAAAATTTAAATTATTTTAATTTATATATAATTATCTGTCTATTCTCTTTTCAACTTCTTCGTGATCTCGGCGACAATGTACATGGTTATGGTTGATCTTCGTTCTCATTTCTCTCGACTCGGATGACTATTTTGACAATGCATTTCAACCTCAGTCGACTGGTGGCGTTTGTATAACACTATGTAATTCTGTCTTTGTTTGTATCTTTATAAGGTCCATCATGGAAACCATTCTTGAGATAATTTGCCTTCAACCTGTCCCTGCATCTCTAGATGTTCCTTCGAAAGCTGTTGTCTGAAGTTATGTCTGATGAATTTAATAACTCACAATTGTACAGTGGACGAAAGTCTTTTTTTATTACGAACTCCCTTACAATGGATATATTGGTGCAAAGAAGGGTCCAAGAAATTTTTAAAAATTAAAACACTCCATTTCTAGCGCGTCGATATTACGACGGTCTTTTAACTTCTCCGTACATAACAACTAGAAACACGAAACATTTCATTGATAGAACTTTGATATTATTAATTATTCCTCTATCCTACCAAATCTAATCCAGCTTTCCGACAACAGATCTTATGATGGCATAGCATCTTCTAATTTCCTCTTTGCTCCCTCCGACATTGAACACAGATAAACCGAGGGAAATAAAATATTATACCGTTTCACAGTTGGCAATGTTGGACGGGTTTATTTATCTGTTAATAGCGAGTCCAAAATTGAGATTGGTCATTTTTCTGGGCGATGTAAAGGACTGTTATCTCCTCTCTACTTTTAGCAAGAAAGGTGATGTCATCAGCATATCTCAAGATATGTCATCCCACCGATAGGCTCCCGCTCCAGTCCTTCTGCATAATCAATATAGTATAATCAGTGTAGATATGAAATAGTAGTAGGGAGAATAAACACCCTTATCAAAAATCGGTCTCCGTTCTAAAACTATTAGAGTCGACTTAATATATTCGGGCAGCTTCTATTCTATCTGTATAAAATAACTTGAGAAGCTTTATGAGGTGTCCCGGGTGCTCATCTCACAGAAAATTTGCCAGAGACTTTCTCATTTAACGGTGTCAAAAGCCTTACGGAAGTCCGGATTCCATTTAATGGTGACAAAAGCTTTCTGAAAGACAAAAAGTCTTTTCTACAATTTTCCACATTATGAGGATTTGTCCACGGGTCCCACTTCCTTAAAAAAAAACAACTTGCTCAGGTAAAAATGGCAACCAATGAAATATAGGATCTTAACAACCATCTCTTCCATGACCCCGAAAACTTTTTTTTGCATATATCGTGAAAAAAATGTTAAATTACCGGTTAATTGCCGTGATGTAAATAACATTTTCTAGGAAAGCTCACTAATATTTTCAACATAGTCCCCATTTTGAAATATTTTACACTGATCTTTTTCTTTGATCTCAAACTGACTTCTACATAGAATACCTGAATATGAGATATATGTTGCGAGTGAAAATATAAACAACTTATGTTATATTCAAATCGTCTTATCCCATTAGATATACTGTGTGTTTATGTTGGTTTATAGCCCGTAAATAGTTTACGGAATTATTAAATGTTATTATTCTCAACAAAAGTTGCGATGCTGTTTAAAACTACTAATAAAATATAATACGTTAGAGTCTCCAAAATACTGATTATGTAGTAAACGGAAAAATATTGCTTCTGATGTTTTGTAAACTCGTGTACTTTAAATTTCAGAAATACCATTTCGATCGTCATCGTAAACATGCAGATCGAAACTGGCGCAAGCAATTTCTTTTTATTTATTGTTTATACTCTTATAGTAACATGATAAATTAATTATTGATCCCCTAAAAAAAGGAGTCAGTGTGAGAAGTCGTATTAAGTGCCTCTTTGTTTCATGGAACTCATACGGAATAGAGGAAGACAACTGTATATAACCTCAATCTATATTCTAGAAGATTATATTGAGCACTGCGATCAAGGATTATTCTTCATATTTTGATAATATACGAGTATGGTCGTCAAATAGCGGTATACTGCATTAATCGGTACCACACTCTTTTGACATTTTCAAATAATACCGAATGATTACCATACAAAATTGATTATTCAGGTAGTTACTATTAATTTTTTTTATCAATTTAAATAGGTATTAAATTAACAAAATGATTATTAAATTAGGTATCGCATAGGTGTTTGATTATTTATTCACTTTTCTTGTAATAGCTTTAACTAACTTAGTTAAATTGATTCCTATAATCTGTCTATGTATATGTATATGTCTGTATGTATGTATATGTCTTGTGCTGTGCAAAATTCCAATAATAATTCATGTTCAATTTGCATTAGGTCTGCATATTCTAACGTCAGGATGAACTACATTTGTAATTGAAAAATAAATTGTCTTCTGAATATTGACATCATGACTATTATGTTATGAAATATAGAAAACATTTGCTGAGCAAATGGTTTGCAAACTAAATAAATAACGCTCTACGATTACTTCATCTGAATAAAAACATGTTTCTGGAAATTGTTCCGTTAAAAATTTATTCGAGCATTAAAATATTGTGAACAATATTCGTATTTGAAAAATTCCTTTCAAAATATATCAACATTAGGAACTTATGAAGTTAAAGTTTTATATACCATCTGTCACCTGCTAGCTTTTCTTTAGTTCCCGTGAATTCTTAACAAGGTTTCTGCGATGGATACACTTCACAACCTGTGTGCACTGATATCACCCCATAGGTACATGATGCAATTTAAAATAAAATAATTGAAAGCAGTTGGTTTCATTTAATTTAAACTCTTTACCGTTCCAATGAAAGACGTCTCGTGACTCGTTTGAGATATAAATATTTTGAAATAAACTTTTCAATCGTTGGGTTTTGAATCTTAGTCCGAAAAATTCACCACCTACCATTTGTTACACAGGTAATATTTTATCGCTGTATTAAATAAAAAACCGGCTAAAGGCACGTCTGAACAGGCACGTCTGAAAGTAGGATTCTATAGTGATTTGAATCTCATAAAATTGCTCATAAAGGAGCTTTAAAGTGAAAAAAATGTTAAATAGGACCTCAATACTATTTTGAGAAACCTTTTCAATGGTTCTGCAATAGATAGGATATGAGAAAAAGATGGAGATACATTATGAAAAAAAATATTTTAAGATTTTTCCCCATATGAAACATTGTTTGCGAACAGATGGACGAACATGATGAAATTGTAAGCCTTCCATTTTTAACATTTGGCTGCTAAAGCCTAAAAAGAACACTCAAAGTAATGTAAAAATTACTATCTGTTACATAATTTCGTCGTCAAACTGAAATAAAAAATTGCCCAATATTCCTTTTACACTTTACTAACGATATCGATCTACTTGTGTAATAATGTGATAAAAGTTTAAAGAAAATGTGTACACGTATTAAAAAAATGTGTATACGTTAAAGAAAATGTGTACACTTATTACATATACTTTTCTGATGTTGCTCTTGAGGGAACTTTTCTTCATGGAGAAATAAAGAATCTCGTCCCAATCTTTAAGAGCTTAGAGCCAAAAACGAAAAATATTTTTAAAATAATATCTAGGTATAGACAAGAAATATATAAAAAATACTAAGATAAGCCAAATTATATTTTGCGAAATGCGTGTATTTAGAGTAAATTTGTCTTTCTTTACTTATATTATTGGATCATTTTTGTTAGGGCAATAATGTAAATCTTTAACTACATGACTTGACAAACGCTACCGTAACCCATAATTAGTTATATGATAATATTATATCAGATATGTATGTATAAAAGATAATGAAAACATGTGAAAAAAAATTCATGAAAAATATAGGAAGAGAGCAATCTCGCTGATATAATTATAATCAATTTGCCTATTCTGACGGAAAGAGATATATGGGGTGGCTCTGCAAAGCGAAATCCATTCAATAAACTAAGCTAAATATTATAGTAGAAAATATATCCCAAAAAATGGAAGATTTCGGATCTAAGTGCGCATAGAGGTCACTACTCCAAGCAAAAACTATAGAGGATCGCTCATGAATGAGATACGGCAAAACAATCCACCCAGTTTCTGATGTGCACATGATCTTGAAAAATCTCTTATATGTTTTTATTCTCACTCCTAGTAACCGTTAGGAAAAGGTCAGGAAGATAATATTTTCAGACTTACAGGAATACGTCTTGCATCCTTTTATCTGAATATAATAACAGTGAAATAGCTCAACCGTATAAATAGCTAGTAGAATACTTAGGTTCATCAAGTAAATATGTCATAATATATATCATAATTGTCTTTATTTAGCAAGAATCCTAGGATTCAGCCTTGACGTGTATATTTACGAAGAACTAATTTAGTCGGAAAAAAAGTATAATAAATAACTTTGTTTGCCACCTGATATCCTTTTCTAGTAAATCAAAATTATGACACTTTTATTGATTTTATACTGAGATGCTGTTTTCTTAGGGTTTCATACATCTAACTGAATATTGGAACTTTTATAACATCAATCACGTGTCTGTCTGTCGGTTCGTCTACCACATTTCCTCTGAAAAAATACAACCTAAAAACTTGAAATTTGGCACAGTTATTATAATATATTAACCTACATTCTCGTATATTGTATTAACAAACTTTTTAAAATATTCATATAGGAATTAAAAGGGGACCAATGACGTTCTTAATTTTTTTTAAATTTGTTATACCTCGTGAGGTATATATCATTGGAAACGATTTGTTACGAAGAATACAAACATTTTCATCATTTTAAATTGCATGTTAAAAAAATATTCTAAAAAATATGTGAAAATTAAATACCCTGCATTTTGAAAATACTGAATCAAAAAAAATTAAGAAACAGGGTTGGTAAAATATATCTGTGAAAATTCAAAAAAACTATAGCGGTTATCCTGGCCCGTATAATTTTTGAAATATGCCGTTTTAACACCTATGGAAAACATAATAGGAAATATATTTAGGTCGCGGAAAATTTATATTTGTAAATAGTTTAATAGAAATACTATATACTCTTAAACATTAATAAGTGTCTAAATGTATAAGGAACAGTCATACGTTTTATTCGTCCTTTACATATTTTTTCGAAACATTTTGATAAATATGTGTACCTTTATACCAACGTGTATATATTAAGCGTACGTAGTAGAAAAAGAACAGAAAAATCCTGACTGTTTTTTCCAAAATAGTCTGAAAGGATTTTTGTATTAATTTCCAATACGGTAAAGCAACTTTTTTATTAAGGAAATGAATTCGTTACCTTTTCATTAGGCATTTTATTGATCGCGTATTGAAATGCCGTCTTTTATCGGAATGGTTTGATAAATTTACACGCTTTGAAACTTACGTATATACTAAGGTCTATATAAACAAATATAAAAATACTTTCAGATTCCATTTTTTAAAACAATTAGATAGGTACAAAATAGTTAAACAGTTTAATAGAATAGTATAAATCACATTACCTCTTTCTTCATACAGTACGAAGACAGCCGGGTTCCACATCCCGAGTACCAAATCTTACGTAACTTACGGAGATAAGTTAAAGTTACAGTCGGTTTTTAAAGAAAGCAAAATATTTTTTTTAACAGAAGAACTTCATTACTGCCTTTTTCCATTTTGCAAATAAATACGATGATTATAATTATTGTAGGATACTTAAAATGCAACCTTTTGAAGTGGCTGTGTTTATGGACGCGATGTTTCTAAAGAGGAAAATTAAAATGTTTAATTGAGACAAAATTCTTTTCCAGATTTCATCAAGAAATAAACCCTATTAAATACGAGTATAATTTGCACTACAAGGGTTCATACGTATTTAGGCACTTTATAAACATTTAAGGGTAGGTAGATTTTATTTTTATTAATTAACTTATAAACATTGATATTATGTCTTACTACGTAAATATGTATATCAGTCACATACTTGTGAATATCGTAAATTTCTCAGAAAATACTGTGATTATTTAAAAATAAATTTAGTTTAATTTCTGGTAATGCTATTTTTTTCAACATTTTGACTTCAGGGAGAAGAAAGGGTGTAAATTTTGTGGACAATATCTGCAATATACTTTTATGCATTCATAAAATTCTAATCAACTTTCAGTCAATATTATATTGGCATGCTAATCACGCGACTTAGATATCAACAATATCCTATGATAAATAATGTATTCTAAATATAGGTCGTGCCATCGTTGGGACCTGATAAAATAATGTTTTAATTTCATAATTTGCATATGCTAAAATCTCCTAAAAATAAATTTGTGTTTTAAAAATTATATTTCTTGTAAAAAGCTTTTACCCACACAATTTTGTATAATGACACAATTTAGTTATTAGATGAGGAAATATTAAGTTACGAATTTTACTTTAGTTAATACTTTATTACGAAACTTACCTAAGTTGCAGCTGTTGCTAATGGCTAATGCAAAGCTTAGGAAACTATGGACATCTGATATTTTTATAGACTAAAATAACTGAATTTTTATTTACAGAATTAAAATAGTTTTTCCTCTATCTGTATCACTTAAAAAAAGTGATTTATGTAATAGTAGATAGAGCTTTTGAGACGTTGCCATAAAATGTAAACTAACAACATTCACTGCGCGCGTTGTCTTGCATAGGTTGTAACCTTACCTTTTCATCAGAATCGTTAAATATTACAAACACGCTTTCTGCTTGCTCAAATAATGGTTGAATATACACACTATAATTTGTTGTATGTACCAGATACCATATAATAGTTGAAATATGAATAAAACAACTAAAGGTCTGAGCCCCATTTGTACTAGTTGCGCAAAATGACTTTACTGAGTGTTTTCCTTCACTACTCCTTTCAATTAACGTATAAATATAATACTTGGTTTGGTAAGCAATCGATACAGAATTATAAGTCTGCCAAGAATAATCCAAAAATATTTTTGACAACTACTATTTCCAATTATACTTGATTGATATGCACATCAAATATTAATATCATTAATATTTTATACAGAATATTTTAAACAAAATATGATCTTTATATGCATATCTATTCCTTTTTTAATCCAAATCCCAAACACATTAGGAAACATTCTTTAATTCTCCTTGGATTGAAATTATTTAATAACTATAAAAAAAGCGTAGGTGATAAAGATATTAACCGCATTATAATAACAAGTATATTAGTTTAGCACGTAAAAAATAAAACCCCATTAGGCCAGTAGTTACTTCGCTTTCGTAACAAAAGAAATATTTAACTGGCAACAATCTTCGCATTATTTCTGAATGTACTTTGAAAGGATCCGCAGGCAAATGACAAAAATGGAATTTCCAGAGTTTCGTCACATCCATCCATTTGTATCCGTCCGAACCATTCACAACCTTGTATTTTTTACTATTTTGGACCTATGTGCATAAAATTTACAAGTGCAAAAAACAGTGGGTAGGTATTTTATAATTGTATTGAGGTTCTGTTTACTATTTTTTAATTTCTAAATTCTGTTTGTGAAAACTTTAGCTTCAAAATGACATAAAATGTAACCATCTATGTTTTTAACCATGAGTTTAAAACATTTAACATATGTCAATAATTTTAAGAGGTATAGGCAACTATAGAACCCTGCTTTGTGCGTATCCCGATACATAATTGGCCAGTTTTTATTTAATACTATAATAGAATATTATTTACCAATTTAAAAGACGGTGAAAAACGTTTTCAACGAACATTTAAAAAACGCAAACATTTATATTATTCAAAGAACAGTTCTTGACCTAAGCGCCAGGAGTTACTTTCAAAATTTTATAACATTGTAACAATAAATATATGGATCCCGCAATATACATATTCATTGTAAAAAGCGTCTGCTGTCTTTAATTTTATATTTTTTCATCGGGTACCGACATTTTGAATTGTATTTCATAGCGTACAAGTAGCATTGCAGTAATCTCATTAAAAATTCACGGGAACTAAAGCAAAGCTAGGAGTTGCCTGTTTATACTTAAAAATTCACCTTACTTTACTGTTCGTTAAAACACAAATTTAACATTTTCAAATGTTATCAACAGTGTCGGAGAGATATTTTTGTAATATTGATATGAACATTTTTGTCCCTGAATAAAGGTTTCACGGAATAGTATTCAATAACGTGTTTTTATGCAGATAAAGTAATCGAAATGTAACGGTTATTTGATTTTGGAATTATTTGCTCAGTAAACATACTTCATAATTCATAACCTCACATAATAGTTACGTTGCCAATATTCAGTAGTCATCGTTTATTATGGTTATGAATACAATCTAACCTGAGAATAAAGTAAATAGACCTAATGTAAATAGAATACGTGCGAATAATCTTGGGAAAATATTAATTGTGAATACCATAAGGATTACTCGATAATTTCGACCAATTTGATTTATCTAGGTAAATCTGAGCTATTATTATAGTTAATTTAACAAGTATATTATTAATGTAATACCAAATTATATTCATTAATCTTGGACAATTCGATTGGAAGCGCAATAACATAAACGCGTTTGAGATGTGGTGTTGAAGACGAATTCTGCACATACCTTGGACAACCAGAAGAAAGAAAATATCGATTCAAAAACAACTCAGAATCAAAATCAGCTATTTAACAGATAACTTAATAAACTTAGAAAGCTAGCCAGATAACTTAGAAAAGCTAGCAGTTGTCGGGAAGGCAATGGTGAACGACACGGCGGTAGATTTCCCATCCGACGGACTGACTAGCTAACTACGCTCGCAGGCCTCTCAATCACAATCTACTATTAGAAATGCCGAGAATGGAAAGAACTAATGAAACTGATATTTCTCAAATTTAGACCACACAAGAGGTCTGCAAAATAAATTAACTATATTATTGAATATATTTGTCGTCAATTTTGTAGAAATTCATTTCAATTTAATTTTTCACAACTAAATGAAACTACGTGATGTGGCATTATTTCTACTTTAGTTAAATTCTTTAATACGACCTAAATTTCATTGTATGACAACATCTTCAGGTGAGCAATTTGTAAAGATCTATGTTTCCAAATTGCCCACCCGAAGATGTTGTCATACACCGAAACCTTGGTCGTGGTAAAGAATTTAATTAAAATAGAAATAATACTATATCACGTACTTTCATTTAGTTGTGAAAAATTAAATTAATTGCATTGGAAAAAAAACTTATACGACCTAATAAGAAGTATTATTAATTAAGAATATCACATCTTATTAGTATATTTAAATAATATTTTAGCCAGCTTTTGATAAAAACGATATTCAATATTAATTGTCAATAATTAATAAGCTGCAAATATATAACAATAAGCAAAAAAATTATTATCTTTCCACAAAAATCTACATTTATAATGAATCTAATATCATTCAACACAAAAATCTTAAATTAAGGTACTCTCGTTAGAATTTACTTAAATACATTTCAGCAGCGTTATTTTCTTCATAAAAAGTAATATCGAACTGTACAATATAATACAAAAAATGTTTAAAAAACATTCGCAAGAAAAATAATCATATGTATTGTTGTATTAATGCTTAATAAAGTTTCATTAGACCCCCTACATAATCTACTTGGACATTTTTTCTTTATTTCCCAATTTAAACCATAGAATTAAATGTTAGAACCAATATCGAATTTTCATACTTCACGTCTATGATTGAGCCATTATACCCCTGTACAAAGCCATTACCATTATACCCATTACAAATTTTTACGTCGAATATTTTTCGAGAAAGCCAGCAATTTTCCGAAAAATTTTATTTAAATAGAAACTTCTTGAATTGTGCAAGACAAGCCTGTTTCTTTACATTAAAATATAAATTGAAACCTTTCCAACAGAACGCGTAGGTAGTGAAATTAATCGAAGTGAAAATTAATTAGTGGCCTTTCTTTTACGCCCACGCTAATACCATGTTGCTAAATTTATTTCAAACAACCATTGTAATCAACTTTAAAGCTTGCTATTTCTCAATAAAATGTACGAGTAAACATTTTTTAATTTAAAATATCTTAATTAAAACTTGCATAAGGTTTCTAAGAGAAAAAAAAACATTCACTCCTAATCTTTATTTAATTTATTTTTATCTATTCCAGTGAAAATGGTAAAGTTGACAGTGCTAATGAAGCATCATATCTGAACGTGTTTAGCATATCTGTGAATTTCTTTTTTCAGTTACCCACTGCTGTGGAAACTCATTATATTTTTTCACCGGAATTTTTCACGTTTTGTTTCAACGAAGTAAATAAATCACTGAAGTACTTAAACTCTTAAACTAAAATTGTTGTAACTCTTAAACTAAAATTTTACAGTTTTTCTACATAATATATATATAATTTATAAATAAATATTTAAATAATTCTAATTAAACATTAAAACACATTACCAACTCAGAATAGACGCTATGCTTGTGGAATTTACCTTCCAGCTATTAAAAGTTAAGTGTCCTGTATTACTGAATAAACTTTCATACTTCGTACCTGACAATTTCCTGCGCTCAAGCAATCATCACCTATTTTTCTATACTACCCTCTAAAATCAAGTTATATCGGAAAACTCCAATTTCACTGGTATTTCCCCGGTATACAACCGTTCAACCACCTGGTAGGAGCCGTATTACAATTAATATCATTGTCGCAATCAAAAAAAAGTCTGACCCGCTAAAGTAATTCAGTGAATGTAATAAAAATAAATATTTCTTTATACATGAGTCTTCGAAACGACACTTAATAGTAATGTAATAATATGGGGAAAATATTTTTGGCCTAAATCCCTTTTTATACTCTTAAAAAGATGTGTATTTCGGGTGAAAAAAAAGAAATGAAAATATCTAAACAAAGCTTTTTGATGTGAAACATTTATAGGCGCAGATATAAACCGGATCGTTGGCGTGGCGACACTTGCCATGGCGACGGGTGACCGCGCTATACTAAGGTATATATAGTCTATATGTAGTAGAGTGTACGGTATGGCGACGTGTCGCCATGCGCAACCGACTACGCGACCCCCTCCTCACTCAGTTCGACGCTGTTGTTTACTACGGTACACATAACCTGTGCTTTATTATTTTTGTATTAATTGTAAATAAATGTCTATTAAATAAAGTCACCATTTTCTGTAAGAAATTCGTAATACTTTACTTTTTCATTATGTTATATTTAGTTCCTGTAATAATCTTGTCTTTTATGCATATTACTTGTACGAACACAATGTTTCACATCTGCCAGGCGTCCCGTGACGGCTCATTTCTTTTTTTTTCTTAAAGCACTTGAAGAATTCTTGTAATATTGAAATATTTATTTACGCATACATATTTATCGATAGATTACAGGTAACCTATTTATGGCAAAAATTTATGATTTAACAAAGTTTAAACAGTTAGATTAAAAATAAATACAAAATTACACAGGAACTATAAAAGATAACGATGACACATTTGGATAAATTTACTTTCAATAATTATAAATACTCACACTTTGGTACGACTGCTACCAGGTGGTGGAACGGTTGTATATATATACATATATATATATATATATATATACATATAAATATATATGTATATATATATATATATATATATATATATATATACATATAAATATATATGTATATATATATATATATATATATATATATATATATAATTTCATTTTGATTAGAAACAAGCTCTGCTTGTACTTTCTACCAAGCGTCACTTAAAAAAAATAAGTTTAAGTATTGAAACCTTTAGGTAAAAACATAAGTGATTGGCAATTGTATGTCATAATTATTATATACAAAATATCTTTTATTTTATGTGAGTGTCCAGTCCATCATTAACTTCATGCGCAATAATGTTAATGAATTCTTTGTAAATAGGCATGTTTTTTTTCTTAGGGGACATAAAATATTAAAAAAGTACTTAATGCGACTTCCAGACTCCAAAGGTCATCAACATATTTTACCATTTTAGTCTACTGGACAGAAAGTAGTAAGTTTCATCAAATTATGTAATTACATATTTGTTTATTTGAAATAAATATTTAAGTATGCAAAAATGAACTAATCTAGGAATATAGGGTAATCAAATGATAATATTTAAATGCAAATATATTTGTGATAAATGGAAGACGGAATTTTATGTGTTTTAATGTTTGATTAGAATTATTTCAATATTTAGTTATAAAAGAGTAGAAAAACTGGAAAATTTAAGTTTAAGAGTTACTAAGTACTTCACTAATTCATTTAGGTCGTTGAAAAAATTCCGGTGAAAAAATGTAACGAGTTCCCACGGTAACGGAAAAAAGAAATTCACAGACATGCTAAACACGTCGTTTAGATATGATGCTTCACTAGCACTGATAACTTTACCATTTTTACCATGATGGTGTAAAACTATAGACAAAAATAAATTAAATAAAGATTAGGAATTAATGTTTTTTTTCTTAGAAACTTTATGCAAATTTTAATTAAGATATTTTATATTAAAAAATTTAATTTTCACTCGTACATTTTATTGAGAAATAGCAAGCTTTAAAGTTGAATACAATGGTTGTTTGAAATAAATTTAACAACATGGTATTAGCGTGGGCGTAAAAGAAAGGCTACTAATTAATTTTCACTTCGATTAACTTCACTACCTACGCGCTCTGTTGAAAAGGATTCAATTTATATTTTAATATAAAGAAACAGGCTGGTCTTGCACAATTCAAGAAGTTTCTATTTAATTAAAAGTATTCGGAAAATTGCTGGCTTTCTCGGAAAATATTCGACGTAAAAATTTGTAACTTAGTACAGGGATATAATGACTCAATCATGGACGTGAAGTATGAAAAGTTCAATTTTGATTCAGATTTAATTCTATGGTTTAAATTGGGAAATAAAGAAAAAATGTCCAAATAGATTATGTAGGAGGTCTAATAAAATTGTATCAAGCACTAATACAACAATACATATGATTATTTTTCTTGTGAATTTCTTTTAAACATTTTTTAGGAAAAAAAGGCTTAAAAATTTCTCTTTCCTATCTTTATCACTATAAATATCGCTCAGAAGTATCTGGAAAAATTACAAACCTTGAGATCTAGGTATAGACTGAACCAAATTAATTATCAAGAAGGAGACATTCCAGCTCGATTAACTGTCATGAACAATGTAATTCTTTATTTTCTTGTAACTCCTGAACTCGGACCGACCTGATACCGACTTAATCTGGTCTGATTTACCCATTAAACTATAGGTTTATTTTACTCTCAAAATAGAATGTCGCAAAAAAATAAAAAGTAGTCACCTAAATAATAATCATACATTGTTCTTAATTCGCCGAACTAATATCCATCACATAACATCATATATATATATATATATATATATATATATATATATATATATATATATATATATATATATATATATATTATGACTAGAAGTTTTCACTTTGTGGTCATAAGCACACACCAGAAATTTTTTAAAGTACTGATAGTTACGCATGGAAAAAAGATCTGGTGTGTGCTTATGACCACACGATAGAAGTTAAAACTAAAATAGGAAATACAATAACATACGTGTATTATATTAAACTACTCTCAAATAAAATATAAAACACAAACTATATACACTTGAAACCTCACACTGATTATGTATAATTATATACGCGTATATTGAAATATATTCAAATAAAATGTTAACCAAAAATAAAACGTAATTCTTGAAACTACTTTTTATCACTCCGTGTTAGACAGTGAACTCGCTTAGCCGATGCCCAACGGAACCGAGTTTACCCGATTCAGCGTCACCAACCTCAGCGTGAAGGCTCAGTTTCGTTCACTGTCAGAAATAGTGCGCAAGATGAGCCTAAATAAATTTTAACTTCTAAAACTTCTACTTCTGTTTCTATAAAGTACCGTATAATTAGCGCAATCTACTTCATATCTGTCGCAAAAAATACAACTTTTCTTTTAAATACAAAATGTCAACCAAGAACAAACATTTTACATACGTTAAAATGTAATTTAAACATAGATAAGGGTGCAATTAATTTAATTTCCCTTAGCATTGCAATTTGCTATGGTAAAGAACTCTATACTTTCAGAAAAGCTCCAGGTCCTGAAGAGCTTTTTAAAAACATGGTAGCAAGCTCACTCGTTTGCGAAACATGCGCCCTTCCCCAGCCTTCGACTCGCTGAATATAAACAAAGCCGAACCGTGTTTCCTGGTAATTATAATACAACATACACACGTAGGAAAATTACATTCGACATAGAGCCACACTGACCTAATTAGAACGCTTTTATGAACTCAAGCTACGCATGCAATTGAAACGGAAATGCGCACCTTTTTGTTGTCGGTTAAAAAAGAAATGTAACTAGCTCTTTGGTTAGCTATATATATATATATATATATATATATATATATATGTATATATATATATATATGTATATATGTATATATATATATATGTATATATTTATATATGTAATCACAATTAAATGAAACTACATGATGTAGTATTATTTCTACTTTATTTAAATTCTTTACCACGACCTAGGTTTCGTTGACAACATCTTCAGGCGGGCAATTAGCAAAGACAACAACGATTTGAATCTTTACTAATAGCCCACCTGAAGATATTGTCATACAATGAAACCTAGGTAGTGGTATAAAATTTAAATAAAGTATAAATAATACTACATGACATAATTTCATTAAATTGTACATAAAAAATTTCTACAAAATTAACGCCAAATATGTTCAATATTTAAGTTACATAAAGTGTCGATTAATGAACGATAATAATAAGGAATATAATGTACTGACTAACGACTATTATTATTACTCAAGATTTTTTTCGAGTGTGAAGCTTTACTTAAAGCTCTAAAACCACTGAATGACTAATTTTTTATAAAAATATAAACGATTACATGATTTTTATTTTAGCCTTTAGCTTTTTAAAAATTAAAAAGAAACAATCTTCAAAAAGTTCATCTAAAAATATTAAAAAAAATAAATACACAATTGAAATAAACTTATATGACTGGAATACAACCTAAAAATATAACCACCTAAATTATATATTTAATCGTAATATCGGAAACTGGTCTGTGATTTCTATGTACATAACAAATATATAATTTTGTTTTTAAGTTTTGAGTATTAGGAATGTTTCAATATATGTGTGAATATATAAAACAGCAATGAGTATTTCTTTCCCAAAATTTTTATTATCATTAAAATAAAAAAATTATGTAATTAATTAATAAAAATTGGTTTTCATAATGTTCAAATAATGCTAATTAATTAACTCAATATATTGTAATTCTTTGGAAGCTTGTTTTTAACAATTATCGTTTATATTCGCTGATCAAGCTCACCTGCTTCAACGTCCAGCAATAGTCAGGATAACATCCTACTTATCCCCATATCATTATTCCATTACCTTTATACTGTATAAAGTTTCTCCCTCAGTGAGGAATATTGAAGTCTCCAACACTTTTCAAAAAGTAATTCAAAAATCATTTCAAAAGTGGACTTTCCATTCTAATTTTCTAAAATTGTCTGCGTTCTTTATTTCTTCACAATATTTATTTTTCATAAAGCTTCGAATATCTGAACTTATAAATGCAACAACAATTCCTATCTTCACCTTGATCTGTGAAGGTGATGAAAATTATTGGCGGAGATATTTTAAACACTCTCTTTTCTTCGGTAGTACCTTTACAAATTGCATCACCAGCCCCAATTCAATGTAAAGTGGAGGAAGGAAATTTGTTTCCTAATTAAGAAAGCTCTTTTTCAGCATACCTTCTGTTCCAGTTTCTAAATATTTCGTTGAAGGCTAATCCAATGCGTATCTTTATTTCACACAAAAAGTATATATATTTTATGTAGCCCCCTTGTCTTCCAAATAATAAATACAAAATATTTGTATAATTTGCTTACTTAAAAACGTAAATTAATTTCTTTTAGAAAAGAATAGAATTAATAATATAAAAATATAAAATTTTCCACGTTCAAATATTGAATTATATTTATTCAACGTTTAATGTTTTATTATATTCGACGGATTCCCAACTCTAAAATTGAACAAATTTTGAGAGTAAGTATTTTAACTTAATGAATTGATGATTAATTAATTTTCAATGGGATATCTAAGAACCCTTGTTTGATGATTTTTTTATTACTTTTCCATTAATTAGTGCCTCAAAATATATTGCAAGCAGATTGGTCTGTACGAACCCACGTAATTGTTAGGTTCAAAAATTAAACTATTTTCATTTAAAACAAACTAGACGTCTGATGTTAATTTAGCTCCTATCCTTCTGAAGAATTCAATCTATTCTAATGAAAAATGCGAACGATTAATTTGGAATTAGAATCAATTCCAGATGAAGGACTTTGAAATACGTTACCATTAAAGTCAGACTTAGTGGTCTTATCTATTCCAAATAATATTTTTAATGAATTATCAAAGTTTATAACTCATCAATCAACAACTATTATTTTTTCCTTTAGCAAATTAAGCAAGCCAAATGTGACAAAATCCCAAACAGTATTAATATGCCTATACAACATATGGCACGGTATAGAATGAAAAAATATATCCCATCTCTTACTAGTTCTAATTCACCTGTAGGGAATGTACATTTAAGATTACGTTGCAATCGTAAAAATTAAATAACATGACTGTCAAACTGTGACATAACAAATTGCTTTAAATATCCTTTTAGACGTTACGTTATTTAGGGTATTTCTTTACGGCACTATTTTATAATTTTCGTCTTTTTATGAGTACTTGCTAAATTCATTCAGCCTTTTTTAACAAGAAAAAGTATAATTGTAAAAAAATGGTCTAATATGGGCAATCTCTTCGCTCATCGAGTAACCTTTATTATGTAAAAACATGAACACTCGAACATCGCAATACGAACTCTAATTATTAGGTACACTTACTGAAAAAGTGTGTACAAGTAATTTCAGTTAACTTGATACATGACATAATGAAACAAGAACAGTACGTACGTATACAAGATATACTCAACGTATCCACAGACTGACTTCGTTAAAACGCCGCGGGCATTTAAGAGCACACGAGCAAGAACTAAAACGCTCACACTTTTCTCATTCATTACAACTCTGGAATGAAAAGTGTGTTTAAAAATTGATTATGCATTTGGTAAAGACGTTTTCTAAGTATAAAGGGGCAGGATAATATGTACAGGGGATTCTGCTTTCGTGGACGAGCAGAGAGGCCAAGTAACAAGCACTACCGTCGCAACTGATAAACGTATAATTGATAACATAGTCATATCTGGTATACCAATCTATATTTGGGGTACACTTACTGCACTGGTTTCGCAAGCAAAATGGAGCATATATATACAATATTTAACCATTAAGCCCACATTTTAAATTTTTAATATTCATTCTGGTTTTGAAAAAGCACATACTTATTTGTCCCAACACATTATATTTTAATGGCTTCAGTGATTTTGTTGAGGTGATTTAAAAAAATATCAATATGTCAAGAGTGAGGAGCTATGTTTGCTGTTTTTTATTTGACAATCTTGGACATCATAGCATGTTAAATTTAACCGTAATTCAATTCCTACACTTGTGTACCTACATAACCGTCAAATTTATAATTATTTATTCTCTAATAATACATTTAAAAGAAAAAAACAACAAAAACATTTAATTTACTTAAAATTTCACTATCGTAATATACATCAATAAATACTGAAGAAAAGATTTCGTGTCATAAACAACAAATGAAAAAGTATTAATCCTGTCACTTCAAGGGCTAGGCGCATCATATTTCATCAAGTCTTAAATTAGTCATTAATTTACGATATTCATCATCATGATGTCGTATTTATACGTATATTAAATATTTAAGATCTAACTCAGATTCTAAAATAATCTCAATAGTCCAAGTCTCACATTCATTATTTATATTCAGAATTCTGACAGTATAATTCTGTCTATATATCTTATGTTTTAACCTTCGTATTGACGTAAGAATTATGTAAAATTTATCCAAAACATACTTTTACCAATCAGTGCACATATAAAAACAAATATTTTTTAGTATATACACATATGTATACCCATAAGATACTGTCAAACTGCAAAATATATATAATACCAATTAGCAAACATCCAATTAGAAAACACATTAACCAATTTAGAAAACATCTATTCGAAAATATGCAATATATAAGAAATCGACCTACATTTCTGGAAAAGCTCCAATATTTTTAAATTCATTCTCGCTGAAACATTCGTGTATGAAATAGATTTACACGCGCTAGTAATCTTCAGTTCGATGAAAACACACAAAGCCGTTTTACGTACAAGCAAAATGTGGTGAAAAAACAAAACACCCTCATTAAAAACGTCGCAAATCCATGCAACGCATGAACTGAGGTCGAAAGTAGGCGACATTTTATTGCAAATTGGTATTGAAAAATGAAATAAACGTAAGTAGATCTTATTTATTTTTAACCAGGTTATGCCCGCGTCTTTGTTCGTTTAGGTTTTTGAAAACACAACAAAACGTTCATACATTCATACACCAGGCCTTCTCTATAGACTTGGTTCGACTTTTCTCAGTATCGAGAGAGCATACACGTAATGGTGGGAATATACGCTCACTTTAAAACATGTGACGTAGAACTATGGGAGGAACACGTCGTTCTTGGATCAATGATCAAAGGGATTCGAAGGGATACTCGTAAATACTTCCTTTTGACGCCTATACCCAATAAAAACGGTAGCCTTAATGATATTAATTTTCAAACTCTTCATCCGAAGTACTTATCTTTGTGATATACTTGGTAGAATCTTTGTAACCTACGGAGTTGATTTCAAAGTGTTACCGAAGCCACCTTTAATATTCAAGATGGCATTGGTAATAACCAACACATCATAATTTTTAGATGCGAAAATAGCACGCCCGCAAAATCAAGGATTTTCTCCACTCTAGAAATGAAAGCATCTGTAATCAGCATAGTTCCTTCACCAACTGACAATACCGCATCCGACAATTTCAGCGTTTGCGAATCGCTTCTAAGCCATGTACGTATATTTTACTAAAACGAATGCCTATAGACGTTGGACCATAAAACGCACCACTAGAGGCACGCTTTTTTTCATCTTATGATTCAACACTTTCTTATATAAAGTTACATTTCTCTTTTTGGGAGAACTTAGGGATTTATCTTTCAGAAAAATCTTTGAGAAACACGGTAGAAATACCTCCTATGGTGTTTTCATTACAATTATCTGGGTTACCAGCAGGATGAACTCTACATTGCCGCCAATTAAAGACATTCCTGTCTTTATCAAACTTATAGTATGTAAGAATTTTCTTGTACGGCAACCTTTTGGTATTGAAAAATCTGTTGGAAAAACCCAATGAGGATTTTGTTTCTTGGATTCTTTGCTCTGTCTTATTTAATGGATTGAAGTAAACGCACATTTATCGAGTTGAATATCCAAACTAAGACTTGGGGGAAATAACTCATGAATCAGGTACTCCAAAATATGTCGCACAGTTTCCAATGTACTGATATATCCCCTAGGTTGACCTTTACCGTTACTCGTTTCTCAGAACGAAAGTAGCTTAATCTTTGCCCTCGTTTACGTATGTAAATAGATATTTAATGACACCTGTTTTAGCATGAAACTAAACATTTATGTAAATTTTCAAATACGTGCACATTAAAATGCTAACGAATGTGTAACCACCCATATATTGACGATTATAATAGTCTGACACTGACATCTCACGCGGGCCATGAAAAAATGAGACTTATGTAGAAGAGGATCTGTTTTCGCGATTGAAGATTCGCCATAAATAAACTCGCCCATTTAATTAGAATTCACTTTATTTTTCTAACCAGAGAAAAATATAGACATCTGGTGGACACATTTATCATCTAATTATTACAAAGTTTTCATCCTTAATGAGAAAATCTATAAATTCTTTTTTAAATTTCAAGTAAAATGAACTTTGAATTTTTTTTTTTGCACGCAATGGTCCTCGGTGATAAAGGTGATTAGCATAATGCTTAAAGGCTTTCCACTACTTGGGTTGTAGTTGCCCTTAAATGGCATGGACGCAAGCGTTTAGTCTCATTCACTAACCTCTAAAAAATGAATAAATGACAAAAAAGACTTCAATAAAATTTTCTTTCGCCACGAACCATTTTACCGCACGAATAAAATTGAAAGATAAATATTCCTTTCTTCATTATTTTCTTCATCAGCGAATAGATTATTGAATGTAAAAGTTCCAAGTCATTAAACGGTAATTATAATCAGTACAGCAAAACAATAAGGGGTTCTGTAGGAGTTCGTATGCCTAGCTTTTATCACAGAACATAACTCGAATTCCACAATACTCATTTACCGACACAACTGCCACCTCATTAGTAGTCAGTTCATTGTAGTGACCTACTTATTATTATTCAGTCAACCAGCTGCATTTATCTTCAACTTGTAATTATCCAGTGTATTAACGGAAAGAAGTTGTAGAGGTCTTTTGAAATCCTGAACGTACCGGTTGTTCCCATACTGTATACTCTATAATTCTATGAAGAATTTGGAACATTCCTATTTTCTTTGCATTTGCAAGTTAGATATACGCTTGTCCCAGATTAATCAGAAATAAAGTACATCTGAAAGAACTTTGATGTTTGGCGGCAAATGGCTTAGAAGGTTGCAGAGTTCTGGATAAGCCAAATTACTAAGGAGAAAAAATATATCTATATACACACATATATATATATATATATATATATGTATGTGTATATATATATATATATATATATATATATATATATATATATATATATATATATGTACATACATACATGTGCCCATACATTAATTTATTTATTTATTACTTTGATGAACAACCCTAACTTATCTACAAGAACCGGCTCTTACCGTACACTAAAATATTCTCGTCAACTAGTTCATTAACATACAGTGTGTTTATGAACTAATAGAATAGGTAAATAACATCCCATAACAATGATTTATAATAAATATATTATAAAACAACAAACAGAGACAAGAAGTAATTAAAAAACAGTAAAATGATATAATTTGGAATGTCGGAAGTTAGCCTTACCTCTCAATCCTGATCGAAAACCGGAAGGGGTTTTAAATCAGAATTAAGAGGCAAGAAAAGAAAGGAAAACAATTAGGGAGACGGATGAAAAAAGAAATGGAATTCAGAAAGAATAGTAAGGGGAGATATGATTTTTTCTCATGACTTTATAATGCTTGAATGGACGATGAAAACCTGGTGTCAGAACTGAATTTGTTCTATAACTTGGCAGTATAAACAGCGAAATTTCTCAGAATGTAAATACAAGCAATGGCCAGGAAGAGCTGTGAATTTTGCGAAAAGTTAGAGGAATAGTGAGGATTGTTTAAAATATTTTAAAGCAGTGGAAGAATATGAAAATTTCACCGATCACGAACTTTCATCCATATATACCGCTTTCTGAACTCAGAGACGTAATCAGACTTTCTGAGGTTGAACGAATACATAAATGTTGAAGGCGTTAAAGTCTATCAAGCAATTGTTCTAAAATATCAAGATAGAACACGTCTCCATAATCTAGTAGAAGTAGTAACAATATTTGACCCAAGTGAATTTTAGTTCCAAGGGGAATTAACTGCTAAAGACGTTTCAGAGAGATACAATATTCCAAAATGATGGCGTATCCTGTCACTTTACTTTGAAAATAAGACATGTTTTGCGAATAAACCAAAATTTCTCTGGAAAATGAATAAATCTTAATAAAACCGTAGCTGTACCTCCAAAGTCTCCTGACTGAAATTCAATTGAATTTTCCATGCCGGAATACTACAAGGAATTAATGTACTCAAAAAATTCACGAACTGGAAGAATTGAAAGGATAACAAAAATAAATCGAAGACAAAAAATGTTTTACGTATTCATAAATATTCACAAAATATACTAAGTATATTTATAAATATGTTAACGTGTATTATTTATAAAATAAAATAACATTTTAAACATCAGATTGCGTTAACTTTGTTTATTCTGACTAACAACACATTCTTCCTAATAGCATTGTGATTATATGTGTGTGATGCGCTGTGTATTATTTCAATCTGAAAATCGCCTTAAGCTACGTAATCACGGAAGTAAATTCTCTTAGGTGTCGACTTCATTTAATGGCATAATAATCATTATAGTTTTTTAAAGAAAATCTTTTTAATACAAAGTTACCTGTATTTCATTATTTTGTTTTTTATTAATAGCGCTCGGGTTCTGCGTGGGTGTTTTGCTTTAACACCATTAATTAAATATTCATAAATATATGATGTGTATATGCCAGATATCCAGAGCAAGCTACGTATATTTGTATATATGATATTAAGCGTTGCTGAAAGGAACGATGTTACACTTCATTTTGGACATATAAACTTCATAACTTTCTACTACTTTTTTCTGTCTTATTTTTTTTCAAAAAGATTTCTCATCTGGAAAAAATTGTTTTATAAACACACTGAACTAAAATATGTTACGTTTATAGATATTAGTCAAGGGAGACGTTAGAGGTTGTATTGGTTCCTGCATTAAATGTAAATTCACTTTTCCTGCAGAACAGTATAAATCTTTCAGTTCTGCATTACATTTCGAAGGCTTACAATATCTGCAATATAAACTATGCCACCTATTTTTGCATGCTCTCTGTCGTTGAAGTCGGGATCCTACAATAGCTCTCTCTATATACTTACCTACACGTTACAAGATATAACTAAAAGGGTTTCATAAAAATGATTCTGTGTGTCAAACTGAGTAGAAAATGTTAAGAAATTATACAACGATTCTCAACTGTTTTTAAAAAATCATTGTCAAAATCATGAGTCAGATATGTTCAGTTTGATGCATAAAATCACATCTGTGTATTATATATACGTCGTATATTATACCTGCATACATATATACAAG
Organism: Druceiella hillmani; assembly: GCA_039881145.1. NCBI lineage: Eukaryota > Metazoa > Arthropoda > Insecta > Lepidoptera > Hepialidae > Druceiella > Druceiella hillmani. The sequence goes on along the minus strand of JAYKKI010000023.1, from coordinate 5,131,150 downwards.
TTTTAACTAAAAGGGATTCATAAAGTTATACTGTGTATCAAGATGCTTACAAAATATTAATGAATTTTACGACCCTCGACAATGCTAATGAAATTACTCTCAAAATGTTAATGAATTTTACGATTCTCAACCGTTCATAAAAAACCTGTCACAATTGTGATTCGGACATGTTCAATTTGACGCACGGAATTGCCCATATAGTTATAGTTTGTACATATCTGTTGTTCGAAAATAATATTTACATAAATTTCCAAAAGAGATAATACTTACGAAAATTTGCGCTTTTAATTTTCTAGCAAAGCGTCATTATCAATTTATTTCTTTAATTGATATATTAAAAAAAATGTCCATCCTATCTCCAATCCGGTTTATAGTTCCTGTCATAATCAGTACACTTCCCCCGAACCAGCCTTATAAAATAAACGTGAGTCAGTTGTCTTATAAAACCAAACTTAATTTTTTAACCCTCTTCTCTACCCGATATTCTTCACGCCTTATTAAATTTAGTGACGTGTTCGCCTTTATTTGATATCTTTACACAAAGTTCGCAGTGTTGCATTAATCGTATTTCATGCTTAATATCAAATACTGTAGCTCTAACGGTAGCTCGGGGAACTCTCTCAAAGCTGATTCGGAACCCATGTCCTTGTAAACTTTCTGAACCTCTTAAATTCTGAACTCTGAAATTTGCACGATGAGACCGATAAGATATTAAGCGGGAATTGCGCTCCTCGCTGATTTGAAAACCTTTAAATTGTCTATTTAAGCAGTCAGTAGCGTGAGTAGTACTTTATTACTCCCAGAGTAACAATTAAGAGGTCAAACAAAATTCATGGCCACATCCTGGCAATCTCTTTGACAAGTCAACTGATCTTTCCTTGCTACTGGTTTTCATTTTTTCGATTAAGGTTTTTCGAAATTACATTTTCAATATTTTATATTTATCTTCTCTCTTGTAAGTTGAAAAAAATAAAAAATAGAGAATTTGAAAACAACAAACTGACCCTAACGAAGCAATGTCTTTAGAAATAGCAAACCTGATCAAAGTAAATAAATTTAACTTGATTTACTTAAAACTTGAAAAATTATTTAAAAAAAAATTTAACCAACCACGTTAATTAACCAGCTTAAAACCAAAATCGAAATAATGCCGCAATACTACCTTGCAAAATAATTATTCCAACTACGAAACAAAATCGAAATTCGTTAGAGACAAAAGCCTAAATAAGTCTTATCAATCTTATCACTGAAAACTACCTGCCATATGTATGTAGTGAATGTAAAAAAATCGAAAGGTGTTTCATTTACAAATAAATCAATACAACCAATGGGACGTAAACAATAATACTAACACGCTTATGTATTAAAATGGTAATATATAAGGTATTACCATTCGAATACATAAGAGCGCGTTAGAATTATTGTTATTTGCACATTCTTACCAACGCTAGCGTAATTTAAACTTGTGCCGCCACCTATTGATAGTCTGACGTTTCAGATTAAATTTTTTTCATTCATTCCATACGACATGTTGAACGTTGTGCATCTACATATTTAAGTCCTATGTGTATATTTGTGTATATTTATCCATTTTTCGTTTGTAAGATGGACAGTTCTCGTTTATTAAACACAGGCCGTGCTGTAACACGTATTTCGTAAAAATATTATTATGCTAAGTTTTAAATACTTCCTTACGATAAAATACCACATTACTTCATTGTATACTTATTCATCTATACGGTGAAGTAGCGTTGAAATGATACATATAAATTTTCTAACTGAAATAAAAAACTGTATTTAGAAGTACTCAAATGATATATCTAAAAGTGAAACAAACGCCACTTACAAAGTTTACAAACTAAGAGCAACTGTATTTTAAATTATGAACTTAGTTTTTTTAATAAACTAATGATTTTTTTTCAGAACCTTCTTATATATATAAAGAAATATTATCGTGTATATATGTATATATATATATATATATATATATATATATATATAAATATATTATATAGGTCTAATTTGTACAAATTACTTGTGAGTTTTTAAATAAAATCCCCTCTAATCACAATGAAATCTTTCTATTTCCAATCAATCTAGTTTGATGAGACATGCGGGTGGATAGTTTGGAATTACTGGCGATTTACTGAATTCAACGTTTCCGTTGATAATAGTCTTAACACCGCTCATTTGTTTTATGATATTGATTTTCATTTATTTTCGAGGCTTACGATGTATTCATTAAAACGTTTTAAGCTACACTTATTTACGTAAATCAAATATGATATAGTATACGGTATCCTATCATTTTCGTGCTCACATAGCACAACGTAAAAGGACCAATTGTTAGATTATATTTTATCACAAATATTAGGTTGATTGAAATGTACTCCCTGCGTGCGTTTAATATGTAAAATAGATATGCTGATAACTTGATTACATTAATTGAAGTTTAATGACGTAAATGTCTTCCTTTTCATACCACTGAAAATTCCCTCTGTGATTTTAAATTAATTACAGATGGTGAACTAAATCATTTTATAACATTATCTTACTTTACTAACTTTCCATTCGACTCCTTCGTTTTTTATGAAAAAATAATCTTTTTAAAAATAAGACCAATTCAATCATGAGTCTCTACTTAATCGAGTAACCCATAATGTAAAACTACACACAAATATCGCAACATGATATTTTGCTATTGCACCCACTAAAGGAGACTTTGTGCAAAAAAGCTCCGGTTGCAATTCCTGCAAATTGAGATGCGACAGAGTGAAACAAGAAGTCAACATTCGCATGCAAATTGAGGCAGCCACAATGACCTCGTTAAAATACCGCGAAGAGACCAAATATAGAAGGCATGCAAAGGCGAAACCGCACACCACTTCTCTATTCATTACGAGTAAAATATGGAATCTAACAACGTGTTATGCATTAGTGAAGGCAAAAATATTGCAAACCAGATTTTATTTGTATGTACTATGTAATTTTTTATCTGTATAGATAAAAAATTAGTTTTCTGAAGAAAAATCAATTTTTGTAAATGGGGAAAAATATCAGATAGAAAATATTTCGTTAAGAACTTACTTTTGATATTTATCATAATGTTAACAGACTCCATAGTTCTAAGAAACACTTTTCTTTGTACTCAAATGCCTAAATTAATACAAATCGTTTATCTAATCAGAAATACTTTGTCCTGCAAGAATGGTAGACCTATGGCAATAACATCAAAATTTTTTTAAGACGAATATTTCATTAAAAATGATGAAATATTTTGCTGACAATATCACAGTTTCCCAGTTTGGTTATATGGTATTAAATCAAAACACACACATACACACAATTCGTTTCAAGGAAATGTTTATTACATGGTAAATTTGAAATAAATTATTATCTGCTCCAAAAAACATATGTAATGAACTTCACAACTTAGGAAACGGAAACAAATCATATTAACTTCCGAAATCATTCCAAAATAAGCATACAAAATCAATTACTTTTTATATATATATTTTGGGACAGTAGACTTAAGAATCTGTTGCAATCATAAACATGAAAATAACATAACCCTATGCCTTGAAATACTGATATAAAATCCTTCTTAAACACTATCATATTGTAATATTTCCTTATTACAAAAACATTACATTTCGCTTGTTTTATAAATAAAAGAATCTCCGTCCTTTATCCTCCTCATCACAAAATCCTGTCGATAACACGGCCAATGACCCAAGAACCAAACTGATCAGATATATTTTGGCAGATATCCCGAACCTCAGCATAAACGATATCAGAATAGCTCTCAAAAAACTAAGGAACAACAAGGCGCTGAGCGATGGTAAAATTAACTTTGAACTTCTTAAGGCAGGTGGAATAATAGTAATAAAATTTCTTCAGAAACTGCCTAATTCCGTCCAACTTAATCATTCACTTTTCATTGCACCTAGAAAGTGAACCCTAAAGTATCCTGGCGCTTTTCTTCAACAAGGGCTAAAAATTGTAACACCACCCTAAAGAATTATTGACCCATCACTCTCCCGAGCCAGGTATATAAGTTTTTCTTTGGAATCATCACAAATTGACTTATGCAAAAGTTTGGCTATATTCAGTCGCCCGAACAAGTTAATTTCTGTAAAAGCTATAATACCATAGACTGCATTCATATGCTACGCCAGATTATACAAAATTCTGGGAAGTATAATCCGTCGCTGTGTTAATTTTTGCAAACTATGAGAAAACCCACGATTCAATCGAAACCTGGACCTTGCTTCAATCTCTAAAGCGATGCCGTTTTGTTCACCGTTTTATTAAATTATTGAGATATTTGTACAGTAAAGCTATCATGTTGGTCCGATAACAGAACTGGAGTATAACATCGATCCACTCGTATAAAAATGCAAGGTAAGGAGATGGTAAATTCTCTGAAACTTTTCACCACTACACTGGAAGGTGGCTTCAAACTCTTGGATTAGAATGGATTCAGCATCTATATCAATAGCAAGCACTTACCTTTTTTTACTGACGATACAGTGGTTTTGATAAAATCTCTATGACCTTGCTAAAATTCTTAGAAACGTATGCAGTTTCCAAACAGAGAGGTCTAAAAGTTAGTATGCACAAGACAAATAACATATCTGACTTCCATGTCGTATCTGTACCTATAAAAGTTGTAAATGCTGCTCTTGAAGTTACTGATCATTATGAATACCAAGGACGAACTGTCCAATTAGGTAAATCCAACTTTGTGAAAGAGGTAGATAGTATTCGGAAACTTCGCTATGTCTTCTTGTTCAAAATACTCCAATGTTACTTTTCAATACATGTTTCTTGCCAAATAGCAATGATGACGATATAGTCAAAGGACTATTTAGCCAAATAGCAATGATGACAATTATAAAATGGTCATGATGAAACTACGTGATGTAGTATTATTTCTACTTTCTTTAAGTTCTTTACTACGACCTAGGTTTCGTCGTATTACAACATCTTCAGGTGGAATATTAGCAAAGAATTATTTGCTAATATTCCACCTGAAGATGTTGTAATACAACGAAACCCAGGTCGTGGCAAAGAACTTAAAGAAAGTAGAAGTAATACTACAACACGTAGTTTCATTTAATTGTGAAAATGAATTTCTACAAAATTAACACAAAATATATTCAATGTTACTTATAAGTGTTTGTGCGGAGTATATATGTTATCGAGAGCAATGTATACTTTAAAAATAGTGTATATTTACGAAACATTAGAAGATGATGTCAGGAAAAAACAAGAAGCTGGGTACATAAAATAAGGAGATTGATGTGTGGACAGATTCATATATTATATGAAGGTTTGTGTGAAAATTCGATTCAGATCGATTTGATAAATACTAAAATACCCCGGCAAATATTTTCCAAGACTTATGGAACCTCGCCGGAAAACTTTTTATTACTAAATTAAATACAAACACGGGACGAGCCATTAACTCAGAAAAAAGACTAACAATAACAATCAAGTAGGTTTCAAAATATTTACTCTTATTATTATCACACTTATTTTTATCACACTTTTTGAACAGATTCTAAGAACGGTGTCATTTTTTGTTTATTTATTTATCGGTATACAGGTGATTGCGATGATATCACCTGCTTTGAAGTGGATAATTTGTTTACTGGTAATTGCCTTGACACTACCTGCGTTGAAGTCAATTGTTCTGATGTTGATGGTTGAGATAATATTGACTGTATTTACTGCTTTGCTGTTCAGTGTTGCCATCGTTGTTGTTTTCAGTGAAATTACTGTCTTCATTTTTATTTTCTGGTAAAGTTAAATTTGATAAACATTTCCTTTGCTGTTTTGTTATGTTTAAAAATTGCAAGGAATTAAAATAGATTTCTTTTCTTTTTTGCTACTCCACCGCCCTTTGACTTAGTTTTTTTTCTTTTTATTTCTTTAATAGTTTGTTTCTGATTTTAATTCCTTTGCTAAAAACTAACTGAAAAACCATAAAAGTAATATTTTCATTCATTTCAGGTATCTTGCGAAAGGAATTGATTTTAACGCAATAAGTCGAGACTTCATAATTTCTTAATTGGACATTCTACTATTTAATGACATCATCAAGCAAATTTATTTCAACTTTGAAATGTACTTCAATCAATATGGAAATATGATGCGACCGTATCCAAAGAGAAACCTACATATACATAAATATATTTTCAATTATCATCTTAATAGGGCACGGTGATATGTGGTACAGGCTTTTGGCACATTAACATAAATAAGTGGAAAATATTTCACACAGTGATGCAAGTTAACCTTTACTTTGCCGTGGATATAGTTAAACCTACGTTAATTTTTTTAATATCTCATTCGGAAAAGAGATGGTGCTAATTTTGACGATGAGTTTCCTAGTCATTGAAGTAGGTGAGCCTGGCAAGAGCGAGTAAATTTGGTATTCCAATATTTTGCATCAGAAAAATATATTCGGAATAAAAAATATATTCATAAATTGATACTTAAATTGTACCCACAAAATCTAATAGGTAAATTTAAGTTAAAGTAGGTACAAAAGTAAAAAAGTAGGTATAACATTCTTTAAAAAATCTAATTGGGAAAATTATATCATTATTCATATTTTGCAAATTATTATTACAAACATAAAAAAACTTACAAAATAAAACCGCAACTTTTACCATTTAATTTTTGGTCTGAACCTTTTCTAAACTGAAATCGCTTTTTAGTTCTGATCTTTATCTGTCATCCAAATGTGTTTATAACTAATACTGTAATTAGAATCAGTCAATCGACAGTATGTATAAGACACCCCAGTTGTCAGATTTTAATTTGTTTAGCTCGACTAAGTTAATAAGGGAAATTGAAGTTTCACATATGGCAGTGTAATAAATTGCAACATCTGCGTTACTGTTAATGATGTGGCTACAATATGGCTTGGCAATTATAACCCACTGTATTATCTACGTACATTTATACTATCTCCAGTTTCAAGCTATGTGTAAAAAAGAACTTTACAGGTATATTACATACGTCGTATACACTTAAAGCAATTGATGTCACAAAAACATTGTCTACAAATACCACACTCTACCTTTATAAGTTCATTATGATACATAGATGTATAATTTAGTTGAAAATGTTGCTTAGCCAAGTTTTTCTTTTCGTATTTTTAACTTTCACACAAATCTTTTTTACATTTTGCTGTTTTCTCAGTCTCAAAAGAAGGTTCATTATTAATATAATTATTTCTATTTACTTTTTAAGTGTGTGGCGTTTCATATAACAACAAAATATATTTTGTATACATTTAAAAACTTTCGAACAATTGAATACATATTTTGGTTTTAATTCTATTATTTATCAGTTGTAATACCAGTAATATTAAAACCCAGTTTCTTAATAAAGTTAACATCGTCAATGATCAACTTCTTTAACATATATAGCCGTGATACTAATCGGACGACTTTTTTAAAATTACCAAAATATGATGATGCCGTGAAACATATAACAGTCTTCGCAACTGGAGATCTACCACAATTTTCGGCAAAACTTATTACTTATAATCCACCTGATTCTTAATATATATCTTATCTATTACGAGAGATATAAATTTATATTTCTCAGGAAATAAACTTATAAAGTAAATAAGTTAGGTACAATATTATCAATATTGCCAGGTTTTATAATCACATATTTAATGACACAGTGACATTTTAGATCCTTCTCTTATGTGAACATATTCAAGCATTTCTCAATAAATCGTATGCACTTAACGACTGTGAAAAGGTAAAATATGTGGATAAAACTTTTGAATATAGAACCATAATGTTGGCTATGTTACTTGTGGAAGAAATTAATTTAAAATCATCATATAAAATTTCGTTTTTATCAAAAAATATACAGACTGAAAGATCCTTAGATAATAATACTATTTAAAACAATTACTCCATTATCTGCAATGTGATCTAAAATACACAAAAAAGTTATGATCTTCACTTTTTAATGCCCACTTATTGGCCTCGAATTTCGATTCACATTTTTTCACATAGTGGTCATAGTCCCATATTTGATCACTACATAAAAAGCCTTCCACTTGTTTATTATATGTGTAAATAAAATTCTGCTTCGCTGCTCTGCGATTACTAGTACTTTGCCATAATATAGAAACTGCTTGCGATGGGTACGCTGGCAAATTCGGAAAATTCGTGATACAACATCTTTCACTTGCTGCTACGAAAATCTTCATTCCTGTGGATTTGCAGAGTTTTAACTCGTCAAACATGTTGATTAAATAAAACATGTTGATTTTCACTGAGAAAATATGTAAATACCATAGTATCGGCTTCGATCAACATTGTGTGAGGTTATTTTAATTGAAGGTTTTTTTCTTACCTTGTTATATTGGTTTCGTTACTTCTTGCTAGCAGTTCGCAAGTAAATGGCTAATACCGGATAAAATAAACACATTTGAAAAAAAGTTATCACAACCACAGTGAAGTCATGAATATTTAAAATTAGCAATGGACTTACGAAGACGGAAGTACGAGTATCTATACGTATACAAACTCGCTGACGCGTTGAGATTGCCAAGCAATATTTGAAAATATTGTTGTTGAGATTGACAAGCAATATCAAATTAACTGAACCATTACGATCTTGCCAAACTTCAACATAGCATGGCTGGACATTTGGCTGTTTTATAACTCATACGGCTATATTATAATTTTTTTTTAAATTTGCGTTACTTCTTTTTCCTCTAAAATTTACACACAAATATTTTTTGAATGTTAATTATTCACATACATGCCGACATATTGTCTTATTACGACGTCAAATTTCAACGTTTCTACGTCGAACAATTTATGAGAAAAGCACCTAGGATAGACAAAGAGACTAACGGATTCTTTCTTTCGACATGTGAAATTCCAAGATTTTTCTGTCAAGTAACCACACTTGAAAATAAAAGAAAAGTTTAAACAAAAATAAAACAAAATTTTAACCAAAAATATTTTTAGAAAAATAACTGGCAAACTTCAAAACAGAAGCTTATTTATTTAACTAGACTGCACAATTCCAGAAATAAAAAAATAAACGTCAATAAACATCCATCTTTTTATGGAATATCAAACAAAATACATTTCTCGGCATACCACAGTCTGGCAAAAGCTCATTTCCATTAGAATATCTGGTAATAAAATATTTCACAATTTTCTCGCGATAATGCGACCCCTCCCTCCATCCTCGTTATCCGCGTTCTATTACCAGCCTAGGACTCTGACCTTTCCATCTACGGACATTCCAACTCTAGAATTTTTTTATTGCGAAGATTTAAAAACGACAATAAAAATAATTCTCAAACTAAAATAAAATTAAATCCCCAAATATTCTGGTATTTTTTTAATAATAGAACGAACCTTGCGGCTTTTATTAAATTTCTATGAAATTCCACTTAAATTAAGGTTAAATTATTATTTCAATAATGCAAAGGTGCTGTATGAAGACAATATAGGAAAAGATATGGTCTATATCAAAATTACCATCAGACGCTCTGTGAATAGAAAATTGTGTCATATGAGTTTTAATTTTTTAAAATAATGTTAGTTTCATAGCAATAAACTTAATATTAAATTATCTACATTTGTTCTGCTCCCTTTACTCAAATATTTATGGACATTTGTGATGTTAAATTAAATGTTAAACTTTGAGATTACACCGCTGTAAATCTCCTTAATACCAATCATATATTCCATAAAAATATTACATTATATGTTCAAAATCTGCGAATATATTTCAATTTTCAATCAAATGTATAAATTAAATTTCTCATTATAAAAGTTTATTACTGAAATAGTGGGAGCTTTACTTTAACGCCCATCATATATAACGTCTGCAGCGATGGGTTTTTGCAGAGTTGGTGGAATTTGATGTCTTCTTAAGAAGTCTACTTTCAGCATTTTTTGGTTTACGAGCAAACTTCACGGGTGACTGAAAATAAGTGGTAGCATATAGACCCTGACAGCAAGCACTACTTTAACTATAATCAACAATATAAGTCTAGTCTTTTTTTGTTTTATATCCTAAATGTATTTTTTACTACACATCTCTCTAAATTTAAAAAATTTAAATGCCTATGTTGATCCTTAATAGCAACTCCTATTTGTAAAATGGAAGTGTAGCCATCAACCATTTCATTAGCTCCAAGTCGAAATACATTGAAATTTAAGGAAACTCTACGTTAATGAAAATTACATTTTTATGATGACAACTTAGATTTGCTATTAGTTTTTGAGTTAACAAAGTACATATTTTGGCGGGTAATTTCCCTTTGCAGCGAGAAATTTAAAAATGCTTTCGTCTTATTTTATTAACTAGCGTTATACCCCTACAATGGATTTCGTTTTTCTATAAAATTAACAGTTTTATTAATCCATAAAAATACATAACTGTAATCCCGTTTTAAAACAGTTATTTTTTTTAATTGAACAATGGAAAAATAATATTACGAAAAATTATACAAACGCTACTATAAACGTCAAAGTGAATCAAACAACTACCAATAGCGTGGAGAGTAATATATATCTTGGACAGAAGATGAAAAAGGAGACAACTAGATCAATGAAACTGAGAGGCCTTGTGCGGGTGCCTACTCCAAACATGAATTTGTGTTAAAAATGAGTATCACTGATGAACTGAAAGCATTAATATTTGAAACGTGCATCCTAAAAATTCTCACTTGCGAAGCTGAAATTTGAGTCCTCGCCCAATAGTACGTCAACAAATTGCGAGTGGCAAAAAGAGATAAGAAAGTAATAGAAAATATGTTTTAGTAATACTGCGTACCATAAGACAAGATAAAGAGAGCAGCTGGTTCGAAATGAATACAGAATATAGCACAGAATAAAGAAGACCTACACAGAAATGGTAGAAAAGGACTAAGAAAAAAATGTACCCAAATAGTGCAATGCACTTCCATAAGATCATGCACAATAAAATAATCACAAATATCTCCAATTCCTGTAATTTAAATAAGGTACATATGTAAACTGCGTTCCGCTACACTCGCAATTACCTCATTAAAAAGCCAGCGAGAACTGAAGAATAGCATGTAAGCGAACTAAACCGAAGAACACTTCGTCGCTCTTACAAAATAACATAAAAAGCATGAGTAACAATTTCGTTAGACATTGGTGAAGACATTTGTTGAATAAGAGAATATTTTTAAGAATATTTACATGGACTTAAAGGTACTCTTTTATGGGACGCTGGGAAGCACAAAATTTTTAGTTGGAAGTACAAAGTTTTTATTAGACGAGTAATAAATTTTATATGTTTGGCTGGAATATCTTAATTTTTGTTATAGTCATTTAAGTACCTTTTTTCTATGTTTTCCTGTTAAAATTATGTGAACGGAAATTTTTTCGAATAATACCGCCAGTATCAACTTTACCACATTGCTATTTGTTACTAACTAACAAATGTTTTAAATTGAAAGTGTTATTTTAGGTACCTCAAAAGGAAAAAAATCTGAAACCATTATAAGACCTCTCACGTATCCTATTGTCTGTATGTCAGGCGTAGCTATTTTTTTTTCAGAAACAGTTTAAGATGGAAACTTGAATTTTGAATAGTGAGACAGCATATTAACCAGAACATCTCTCTCTCACACACACATACACGTACACCCACCACATCCACCTAAGCGCCACTTTCTACATGGCACTGAAGTACTGAAGTAATATTTTATAAATTTATTCCTATTTCAAAACGATTAGAACTCGTATTTTTATTAGTTTACATTATTCAGTGGTTATTTGGAGTCTATTAATATTTTTATTAAAATTTACAAATAATTTTACCCATGTGTAAGATATACTGAGCAATATATCTACATATTAAATAGCGATATTAATACTAACATTTAAATGTGAATAATATTTATGTGCGATTAGTTACAAATTTTTTATTTTTTAGAATATAAATGTATTGCCTGGTGTATCTTTAACGAACACATATTTCATAAAATGTTTAAATTCACATGCCGACTTTTAAGATCAATCATAGGTCGACAGGCAATAACCTATAAGTTTTGATAACTGTATAAAATACAAAAAAATATCTTTTGATTGGGTGAACCAAAGAACTTGAAATTTTTACAACAATGTAAGGCATAAGCCTGAATGTATGATATTAATTTTAACTTTATATCTCAAACCATTTCTGGGGAAAATGGCTTATATAGGCGGTTGCACGGACGAAGCACAAAGTTTTTTTTTCATTTCGGTATATGTATTTTTCCTATCCGCCTAGAGTTGTTATTTTGAGTGCCCCTTATAATTCATAAGAATGCTGGTGCAACTTTCCTTTTCTTGAATGAATTCTATATTTTTTATATCGTCGGAAAATATTTCGATTAGGTTTACTAGCATTTTCAAGTCGCTTTCATTTTTGGCGTGTAATGTGGTGTTATCCATATACAGTAAACGGTCTATAAGTTTGTCTGTCTGTTTATCATTGCAATGATTCAAATTTTTCAATTTGCATCTGGTTCTTGTAAAAATTAGTAGTTTAGATAATGAATTAATTGTTACAACCACAAAGGACTTAACGCATCTCCATGTATATACTTCTTTGTATTTAGATTAAATCAGTTTCTAGGACACTACTGTTTATATTAATTTTAAATTTCATTTTTTTTTAAAGTTCATTTTTCTACGACTTTGCTCAAAAATTAGATAACTGTAGGAGATATTTTACAAACGCCTAATACTTTTAAGAGGATCAAATGCGGAACAGAATCACATGTCTTTCTGTAGTCAATGTACACGGAGTAAAGATTTGATTTTTTTCGATACACCTGCCTTAATATTACTGAGTTTATAATGAGCTGCTCTTTACAACCTTGACTGAACTATTTATATCCTTTCTGTTATTTACATAGTATTGAATTGATGTCGATATGTTTATATATAAGTTAGGTAATACAAGGGGCTATTATTTTATAAATTCTTAACAAGCATGTAATAGGATGAAATTTCATTGAATTGACAAAGTCTTCCGGCTTCTTCGACAGCATATATGTCATACCTATTTATTTAGTTGTGACATTGTGTCTGCGTATTGAATAAATTTGCATATCCCATTGTTCATAAATGGCTGCATATAAGTTAATTTTTATACCAATAGTTATAGATGTGGTCACTTCTTGTAATCTTCCAGTTAATAATTTTTGAATATCGTCTTCAAATGTGTCAATGAGTATAATATCGTATTCCATTTTTGGTTTATTTATATTATTTAACATTGGAGTTTCAATCCGTTCAGCACTGATGTTACGTTGTACTGGATTACTCAATATGTCTAATCAAAACTTTTATAAATTTTTAGGGGAGACTATACAATTCGGATTATTTTTACAGTTGGTGTTTGGTTGTTTAAAGGTACAATGAATTTACTTTTTATTGCTTAGAAAGTTGCGTTTTGAATTTTAAGGCGAGTGTAATTGTTATATCTCTTTATCTCACTGCTAAGATCTTTCAGTTTTTGTTCAAGGGCATCAAAAAATGTGAGAGTTTGCTATTTGGTTCTTCGTGTGAAGAATGAATTTCGTATTGTGTTTTTATTTATTCAGCCTGTTTATCGTATTTTCTGTTATCATTACATTCTATGTATCGTGTTAATCTACCCTATATTCTCAAACCAAGAACTACGTAGACTTATTGGGAATTTATTTTTGGTGGTATGATTATCAAAATAAATTATTTTAGTACCATACATTTGAGGCGCGGTTTCTGCTGCGTAGTAAATGACTGTGAAGTGTTAAGAAATCAATGTCTTTATTTGAACATTTTGGTAGCATGTCCTTATTAATATAATATACTATTCATGTTAATTTTTCGTGACATTCTTTGTTTTCATATATATATCCACTTTGTCGGTGATATACTGCTGAAGCACTCTATTGCTTTTTAGAATGTTTGATTGACCTATATACTTCTCCTAAGTTACTAATAACGTTATTTCACTATGTGGAATGTACGAAAGGTTCATTTTTCAAATATATAGTAGCTTTTGGTATTGTGATATTATCTGCTAAGCAATTGAATGCAACGTTGTTTACAAAATTATTATCATCCCCTGTATTTATTATTTGAGCCTCAAATGGTTTTGGTTTGAAGTCAAAGTTGACATTATGTGCATTAATATTTACTTCTTATGCAGTTTCTTCTTTTATAATGTTTAGTCTATCTTCACTAATGTATTCATTGTTTAATGACGATAGTGAAATTAGTAAAATTATCAATGCCTGCTTGATATGACAATTGCTTGTGGACCGTTTTATTTATTTCTAGTTGTGTGATTAATAATATTATTGTTACCATGATTTGTACATTTTAATAATATTATTGTTACCATGATTTTTACCATGTGCATTGCGTTTCTTGTAGTTGTGAATTTGAAATAAAGTGTTTGATGAGTTTGTTCGTGATCTTGTGTGGTTTGAATTTCTTTTTAACGCTATTGCATATCTCTTTGTTGCACTCTGTAGTAACAATTACTTCTTATTATTGCACTTCGCCGGTCTTCCTATTTATTGTCAACTTACGTTCATGTGTGAAATTTTTCTGTGAACTTTGTACAAAATAGATCAAGATATGCTTTTGTATCCATATCCGAATTGCTTAGCTTTAGGTAGGTACATTTTCTACTCATTTTGCGCGCAGTGTGTTCAGGTTTCACGGCACATCGTGACTACTGCACCACATCTACGTACGAACTATTTGTTGATGATGATGGCGCTCCAGATTAGCGAAACGTAAATGAAATTGATTGAAAGAGTAAACTTACGGGATATAATTGCGTATAAAATTACTGGAAAGACGACTGAAGGTGATAAGCGGAAAACCGATCGGTGGTTAGATAAATAGTGAACATTTGATAATAGTTTGATGATGATGATTGTTCAGATGTAACAATGTCTTCAATGTGTTCACCTATCCAGCTCACATCAGTGATGGTTCACATGACGAAACACGAAGCATCGGTTCCATATGTGCCACGGTAATTCGGGTAGTAGCCTAAATTATATTTACATTTCTTCTTTGTTCTATTTTGAGTTTGGGGATCGTTAGTATTATTATTATTCTTTTTATTGTTATTATTACGATTTTCATATTGTTATTAGGCTAGAGGGATGAAAATTGAATGACAAACTAAGCAAAATATAAAACTAGTAATTTTTTTTAAAACTTCAAGCATGTACCAGCAATAGAAAATATTCTCACCATTCTGAGAAGTGAGCTTGATATATGTACAATAACTTAGTTAAACTGTTCAATATGAGAGAAATTAAATACGTAATTCGATACTTAGTGCTTATCATAGCTGCTAAATACTAAGCGTCGATTAAGAGTAAAGTTATTGCTCTTAAATCCAGCTTATATTTTTTATAAATGAGAAATGATCTGAATGAACAAAAATTATTTTTTAATTTAGGGAAATAACATGATAAAGATACTACTATAATATTAGCAAAAGACTAGCCATATTCCTTTTTCTATTTTCTGGCACGAGCAGTTTTAATCCAACAACTTATCAGTTATAAAAACAGTTTGAAAGATAAAATTTACGGAAAATAAGCTAACAGGGAAAAACCATAAAACGACAAATTTCAAACAGTAAAATAATGTATAAAATGGATGTGTGAAGAAGGCGTTGATTTACGACGTACTCATAATATAACGACACGAGCTCAAGTATCGTGATGCACTCGCTTGCAGTCGTAATCACAAACAGAAGTCGAATGCAAACAACTCCCGCTGCATTTCCTGCAAATTGAAATGTGACATAGTGCAGCAAGTAGAGAACATTCGCTACACACAAAGTACACTCAACGCAGCCGCAGTGATCTCGTTAAAATGGCGCCGCCTAAGCACAAGCAAAACAAGCGAGCAGAAGGGAAACCGCTTACAAATTCGTTATTTATAACGAATAAAAATTAAAACGTAACAACGTGATTACATATTAGATAAGATGTTTTTTGAATACTAAAAATATATGCAGAGAGATTTATGTATTTATACAAAGCGGGAATAGCATTTTAATGAAAAGTAAAATTCATAATAGAGATGAAACTGACATTGAAACCCAGGATGGAGTAGAATCTTTCTATGATTATGCAAAAACAAGATGTGATACTAATAAAATAATCAATTTTAACACTATAAAACAATTTAAACAATAACATTGATTCAAAATTGAGTGAGAAACGATAGGTCAATACCGTTCACCTAGTATAATCCAAATCCGTGAACAGATAGAGCAGCAATAACGGGAAAGCTCCTGAGTGCTTAAATGGAAAACATTATCTAGAAGCAAATTAATTCGGGGAAAACGAAAAGTGTAAAATGTAAATAGACATGTACAGGCTGATACTTTATTTTTAATTGCAGTCAATTTAGGAAAAAAAATACGTACATTATAAGAAATTGTCAATATATTGTTAAAGTGATAAATTTGTATTTTTTTATATATTTAAAAATATAATAAATTGTTTAAGTAATAAATTGTCAAACTTAACCAAAATGTTATTCATTGCCTGCAAAATAATATATTTCGAAACTGATTGTCTTGGCTCGTGCAACTAAATAACACTGCATATTATACATATTAACTAGTATTTTGTAATTTTTTTTATTTTATCTAACGATAGCTATTACTTTAATTAGTGTCATTCAATTAAATGAACGTCCATAAGAAATATTATTTCTAATTTCAAACGCCATATAACAATGACCTGTCGTGTCACTATATATTAGCTATTTGTATAAAGAAAAGTTTAATCTGTGTACTATGTAAAAATATCCACAAAATGGAGTACAAATTTTCCACTATTCGATATTTTTCTAGAGACATGACTAAAAATAAAGTGTGCATGAATTCTATTTATTATTTATGCTCTTTAGTTTTCAAAATATTTAATGAGTGCTCCAAGTTCTAAGAATGCCCGTTCTCAAACTTTATAGTAATGTCATGAATCTGGAGTCTCAAACTTTATAATGATGTCAAATTTTCTGGATGTGCGAAAATTCATGCATTATTTAACTAATCATTTAAACTCCGATCTGTAAGCCCTTTCCAAAGTGAGGAATTGGTGTGACTTTCTATATTTGTGAAAGTAATCAACGTGAGAATCTAGAATGTAGAATTTGCCAAATAATGTTCATTATGTTACTTCGGAAACTTGCGTGAAGTGCTATTCTACTTAAATAATACATTTGGTTCTACGGTGCATACAATTCATTTTAAAAGCGCTTGAAATTCCTTGTAAAATATGTTTGCAAGGTTTTTTTATCCTAAATTATATTTTTATTATTTTTGTGCCTATTTTAGATCAATTTTAATCCTGTCCCCGATTTAGCCTTATCTATTCTCGTATGCGTAGGGGTTTGCTATTAATTCTTTCGTTTTAACATTTTCATAACGAAGACAAAAAAATATCAAATTTACGACAAAAATGCTGTAAACGAAATTGGAACAAATTACATATTCAGAACACAATATTAAAAACACAATATAAAATAATTGAAATCTCCTCGATAATTGATGTATACATGCTAACGTAAGTAAACAGTACGTGTGCGTGCACACACATACATGCATGCACACGCACACACACGCGTACGCACGCACACACATGCGCACACACGCACACACACGCGTACGCACGCACGCACATTTTTTCACAATATCCGAATTTATTTTTGGTTTCGAAATATTTTGAATAAACTTCACCTTTGTTAATTTTTATACGTACAGATTTCTCGAATTGATTTCTCGAATTAATCGAATTGAATATTTACAAAAAAATAATTGTCAATTTTGCCTGTAAGGTTAGAAACTGTTTAGTTTTAATATTGTAGAAAAAAAAATTATATACAAATACCCTACTAAAGTTCATATTACTGGTCAACTAGCTTAAATAAATAAGAAACTATTATAAAATGATATCCGTTTTATTAAATATAACAATATGGATCAAATTCCTACCTTCGAAGTGCCCAAAGCCTAATAAAGCGCCGAATATCGACCTGACCTTGCAACATACGCTCGCGCTATATACGGCAAATGGTTAAGAGCGAGTTCAGTCAGCACCATCGGTCCTGATGAATAGGAGCTTGGTTGAGATTAGTATTCCATCTGGGAGTCGGCGCGGGCTGAATTTCAATCAGGTCACGGTTTACGATTAGTCCAACGTCCGGACGGCCGAATTATTTTTACTTTCACAATGTTTCGTTCGCTTCAAAATCCCATTGAAATGCAGGCTTTAAGTTAATTTGGCATGCGGACGTCTATATTTCATTTCTTTTTGTATCGTGTTCATACATGATACAAAAAAATGCGGTAAACAGGTAGGTACGATGCGGAGGTCGAACGGATTACGAATGAGTACCGTTTGCCTATACGTGGTCAAAATTTGTAAAATATTTCATGAAAATGTAAATATAAAATAAAATATTTGTATTTTGCTGCTTATATTTTACATCAATTGAAAATAAGATTGAAAATACTGTGAGAATTAAAAATATAATGCAGGTAAGTTCTTATTTTCAATCACTAGGAATATTTTCAAGCAAATAAATGGGGAAATAATTTAATTTTACACATTTTGGTTTTATCGAAGTCCTCTGAAAAAAAAATTTGAAAGGCCTTTACTCCTTGATATTTTAATTTAGCGTGTTTGAATGAAATGAAAATATTTTGTCACATTTAGTTAATGGAATAATTGGCTGTTACAGACCTGTAAAAAAATGATTGAAAGAGAAAAACAAGATAGAATTCTAAAATTCGAAAAGGAATCTTAGTTCGATTTCAATCTACGCACTTGAATCAGATCACACATTTTCAATTTTACTTTTATCGAATTTTATTTAAGTTTAACAAGAGTAAAAACAATATGTAATTTTCAAAATGTTATAATACGCAATTTAGTTTTCTTGGATAAAAACTAGACGAAAAAGATGCAAATAAATGTATTTTCCCGACGTCTTTAACAAAATTATATTTTACATTATACAATAGTATAAAGTATAATAATCTTTACATAACACTTTTGAAGCAGAGTAAAACTAGATAATAAATACGTTGAAAGGAAATTAAAGCCATTAATTCAAAGATGTATATTTAATTAACAGTGCTAAGTCTATAAAGTAATTAAAAGTTAAACAAATACCTTATATTTGGTGAGAAATTAGAAATTATTCACAAGAAATTACTTTCTGGCATCACCGTTTTCGACCTATTTTATTTCCAGACCTTTATATCTAGGTAAGTGAATTGTCATACGAATATAAAACAAAGAATATACCAGGACTACGTCAGCTAAAATAATATATAATATACTTATTATGATCCCTTCTAATCTCACTTGTAAATTTTGCACCCACATTAAGCCGTTTAAATTCAAAAACAGCTATATGTTGTATCAATGCATGTAACTTTAAACTACGTAAGTACGGAATGCCCATAGAACACTACTTGTACTTAACCGATTTTCATATAGAGGGGTTATTTTGAGTTCGCCTTATAATTCATAGGAATGCTGGTGTAATTTTCCTTTTTTTGAACGAATTCTATATTTATCTCTCCCAAATTCCAATGTCTCAAAATAATGTTTTATATTCTATCCCAAAGTACGTGATTATATCATTATATATTTCGGTTAGGTTTACTAGCATTTTATACGATTCATAAGCTTGTCTCTCTGTTTATAATTGTTACTATTCAAATCTTTCAATTTGTACCCGGTTTTTGTTGAAATTAGTAGTTTTGACAAGGGATTAATTGAAATTTTTATTATATTAAATATTAATATTTTTTGATCTAAGAAAACAACATGATAATGATACTACTGTAATATTGGCAAAAGCTTTGTATTTTTAATTTTTTCGACTAGCCATATTTCTTTTTCTATTTTCTGGCACGAGCAGTTTTAATCCAACAACTTATCAGTTATAAAAACAGTTTGAAAGATAAAATTTGCAGAAAATAAGCTAATAGGGAAAAACCATAAAACGACAAATTTCAAACAGTAAAATGATGTATAAAATAGATGTGTGAAGAAGGCGTTGATTTACGACGTACTCATAATATAACGACACAAGCTCAAGTATCGCGATACACTCGCTTGCAGTCGTAACCACAAATAGAAGTCGAATGCAAACAACTCGCGCTGCATTTTCTGCAAATTGAAATGTGACATAGTGGAGCAAGTAGAGAACGTTCGCTACACACAAAGTACACTCAACGCAGCAGCAGTGATCTCGTTAAAATGGCGCCCCCTAAGCACAAGCAAAACGAACAAGCAGAAGAAAAACCGCTTACAAATTCGTTATTTATAACGAATAAAAATTAAAACGTAACAACGTGATTACATATTAGATAAGATGTTTTTTGAATACTAAAAATATATGCAGAGAGATTTATGTATTTATACAAAGCGGGAATAGCATTTTAATGAAAAGGAAAATTCATAATAGAGATGAAACTGACATTGAAACCCAGGATGGAGTAGAATCTTTCTATGATTATGCAAAAACAAGATGTGATACTAATAAAATAATCAATTTTAACACTTTAAAATAATTTAAACAATAACATTGATTCAAAATTGAGTGAGAAACGATAGGTACCGATCACCTAGTTTAATCCAAATCCGTGAACAGATAGAGCAGCAATAACGGGAAAGCTCCTGGGTGCTTAGATGGAAAACATTATCTAGAAGCAAATTAATTCGGGGAAAACGAAAAGTGTAAAATGTAAATAGACATGTACAGGCTGATACTTTATTTTTACTTGCAGTCAATTTAGGAAGAAAAATACGTATATTATAAGAAATTGTCAATATATTGTTAAAGTGATAAATTAGTATTTTTTTTTATATATTTAAAAATATAATAAATTGTTTAAGTAATAAATTGTCAAACTTAACCAAAATGTTATTCATTGTCTGCAAAATAATATATTTCGAAACTGATTGTCTTGGCTCGTACAACTAAATAACACTGCATATATTCATTTTATCTAACGAAATCTATTACTTTAATTAGTGTCATTCAATTAAATGAACGTCCGTAAGAAATATTATTTCTAATTTCAAACACCACATAACAATGACCTGTCGTGTCACTGATATATTAGCTATTTGTATAAGCAAAAATTTAATCTGTGTACTATGTAAAAATATCCACAAAATGGAGTACAAATTTTCCACTATTCGATATTTTTCTAGAGACATGACTAAAAATAAAAAGTGCATAAATTTTATTTATTATTTTATTCATTGTTTAATTTTTTTAAATATTTTTCGTATGCTCTTTAGTTTTCAAAATGTTTAATGAGTGCTCCAAATTCTAAGAATGCCCGTTCTCAAACTTTATAGTAATGTCATAAATCTGGAGTCTCAAACTTTATAATGATGTCAAATTTTATGGATGTACGAAAATTCATGTATTATCTAACTAATCATTTGAACTCCGATCTGTAAGCCCTTTCCACAGATAATGACAAAGCCAGGAATTAGTGCGACTTTCTATACTAAAGTAGTCAACGTGAGAATCTATCAATGTATATAGAATAATGTTCATTATCGTGTTGTAATGTTCATCACTTCGGAGACTTGCGTGACGTTTTATTCTACTTAAATAGTGTGCATTTGGTTCTACGGTGCTTATAATTCATTTTAGAAGCGCTTGAAATTCCTTGTAAAATATGTTTGCAAGGTTTTTGTATTCTAAATTATATTTTTATTATTTTTGTGTCTGTTTTAGGTCAATTTTAATCTTGTCCCCGATTTAGTCCTGTCTATTCTCGTATGCGTAGGGGTTTGCTATCAATTCTTTCGTTTTAACATTTTCATAACGGAGACAAAGAAATATCACATTTGCGAGAAAACTGCTGTAAACGAAATTGGAACAAATTACACATTCAGAACACAATATTAAAATTTACTTTTCAAATAATTGAAATTTCCTCGATAATTGATGTATACATGCTAACGTAAATAAACAGTACGTGTGCGTGCACACACATACATGCATGCACACGCACACACATGCGTACGCACGCACACACGCACGCACGCACGCACATTTTTTCACAGTATCCGAATTGATTTTTGGTTTCGAAATATTTTGAATAAACTTTTCACCTTTGCTAATTTTTATACGTACAGATTTCTCGAATTGTCGAATTGTTGAATTAGTGGCAGCTTTTAATTGATACTATATTTCCAAAAAATAATTGTCAATTTTGCCTGTAAGGTCCCCTGCTAAAGTTCATGTTACTCGTCAACTAGCTTAATAAGAAACTATTATAAAATTATATCCGTTTTATTAAATATTACAATATGGATCAAATTCTTACCTTCGAAGTCCCCAAAGCCTAATAAAGCGCCGAATATCGGCCTGACCTTGCAACATACGCTCGCGCTGTATACGGCAAATGATAAAGAGCGAGTTCAGTCAGCACCATCGGTCCTGATGAATGGGAGCTTGGTTGAGATTAGTGTTCCATCTGGAAGTCGGGGCGGGCTGAATTTGAATGAGCCATGATGGTTTACGATTAGTCCAACGTCCGGACGGCCGAATTATTTTTACTTTCACAAAACGTTTCATTCGCTTCAAAATCCCATTAAAATGCAGGCTTTAAGTTAATTTGGCATGCGGATGTCTATAATTCATTTCTTTTTGTATCGTGTATGTAAATGCGGTAAACACGTAGGTACGATGCGGAGGTCGAACGGATTACGAACGAGTACCGTTTACGTGGTCAAAATTTGTAAAATATTTTATTAAAATGTAAATATAAAATAAAATAATTGTATTTTGCTGCTTACATTTTACATCAATTAAAAATAAGTAAAATACTGTGAGAATTAAAAATATAATGCAGGTAAGTATGGTGAACGTGTATCCAAAGGATAAATAAAACCTTTATTTCTTATTTTTAATCTCTAGGAATATTTTCAAGCAAATAAATAGGAAAAGGACTTAATTGTGTATATTTTGGTTTTATGGAAGTCCTCTGAAACAAAAATTTTAAAGGCCTTTACTCCTTGATATTCTAATTTAGCATGTTTGGATGAAATTAAAATATTTTGTCACATTTAGTTAATGGAATAATTGGCTGTTACCGACCTGTAAAAAAATTATTGAAAGAGAAAAACAAGATGGAATTCTAAAATTCGAAAAGGAATCTTAGTTCGATTTCAATCTACGCACTTGAATCAGATCACACATTTTCAATTTTACTTTTATCGAATTTTATTTAAGTTTAACAAGAGTAAAAACAATATGTAATTTTCAAAATGTTATAATACGCAATTTAGTTTTCTTGGATAAAAACTAGACGAAAAAGATGCAAATAAATGTATTTTCCCGACGTCTTTAATAAAATTATATTTTACGTTATACAATAGTATGAAGTATAATAATCTTTACATAACACTTTTGAAGCGGAGTAAAACTAGATAATAAATACGTAGGAAGGAAATTAAAGACATTAATTCAAAAATATATATTTAATTAGCAGTGCTAAGTCTATAAAGCAATTAAAAGTTAAGTAAATACCTTATATTTGGTGAGAAATTAGAAATTATTCACGAGAAATTACTTTCTGGGATCACCGTTTTCGACCTATTTTATTTCCAGACATTTATATCTAGGTAACTGAATTGTCATACGAGTATAATTAAACAACGAATATACCAGGACTACGTCACCTGTAATAATATAAAACATACTTATTATGATCCCTTCTAATCTCACTCGAATTTATAGTCTTAATAAGTAAATTTTGCACCCACATTAAGCCGTTTAAATTCAAAAACAGCTATATGTTGTATCAATGCATGTAACTTTAAACTACGTAGGTACGGAATGCCCGTGGAACACTACTTGCACTTAACCGATTTGTATATAGAGGGGTTATTTCGATTCCGCCTTATAATTCATAGGAATGCTGGTGCAACTTTCCTTTTTCTGAATGAATGATATATTTATCTGTCCCAAATTCCAATATCTCAAAATAATATTTTATATTATATTGAAAAGCCCATGATTATATCATTGGAAAATATTTCAGTTAGTTTTACTAGCATTTTTAGACGATTCATAAGCTTGTCTTTCTGTTTATAATTGTTACTCTTCAAACCTTTCAATCTTCATCCGGTTTTTGTAGAAATTAGTAGTGTAGACAAGGGATTAGTTGTTAAAACCACAAAGGAATCAGCGCGTCTCCGTGTATATACCTCGTTATATCTAAATTAAATTAAGTTAAAATTAAGTTTCTATGGCATTACTGTTTATATTAAGTTTAAATTGTTATTTTTTCTATAACTTGGCTGAAAAATTAGATAACTGTAGGATATATTTTATAAACACCTAATACTTTTAAGAGGAATGAATACGGTACAGAGTCACATGTGTTTCTGTAGTCAATGTACATGGAGTAAGAATCTGCTTTTTCGATTTTTTTCGATACACCTGCCTTAATGTTACTGAGTTTATAATGAGCTGCTCTTTACAATCTTGACTGAACTTTTTACATCATTTCTGGTATTTGCATTGTATTGAATTGTTGTCGATATGTTTGTATATAAGTTAGGTCAGACAAGAGGTCATTATTTTATAAATTTTTATAAGCATGTAATGGGATGATATTTCGCTGGATAAACAGTCTTCCGGCTTCTCCGCCAGCATATACGTCATTTAATTAATTATGGCATTTTGCCTGGGTATTCAATAAATTTGTATATGTGATTGCTTATAAATGGGTGCATATAAGTTAATTTTTCATACCAATACTATTAGATGTGGTCACTCCCAGGAACCTTCCAGTTAATAATTTTCGGATAACGTTTTGAAATGTATCAATGGGTATAATATCATATTCCATTTCCGGTGTACTTATATTATTCAACATTTGAGCTTCAAGTCATTCAGCACTGATGTTATGTTAAATTGGATTACTCCATATTTCGAATAAAAATTTTGTAAATTTTCAGGGAACACTTCATTGTTCGAATTATTTGTAAAGTTGGTGTTTGTTTGTTTAAATGTTCAATGAAATGGTTTTTCATTGTTTAGAAAAGTTGCGTTTTGAAGTTCACGGTAAGTGTAATTGTTATATCTCTTTGCTGCAAGCTCTCAGCTGCTTATCAACATCTTTAAATTTTTGTTTAAGAGCATCGAGAAAATGTGAGAGTAGGCTATTTGGTTCTTCGTGTGAAGAATGAATTTCGTATTATTTTGTATTTATTCAACCTGCTTTTCTTTTTTTTCTGTTATGATCAAATTTTATGTGTTGTATTAATTTACCTCATATTTTTAAGCCATCAACCTTTTTTCTATCTAGTCTTACTTGCGAATTTACTTTTGGTGGTATGATTATCAAACTAAATAATTTTAATGCCATACATTTGAGGCGTAGTTTCTGCTACGGAGTAAATTACTGTGAAGTGTTAAGAAATCAGTGTCTTTATTTGAATATTTTGATAGCATGTCGTTACTAATATAATATAGTATATTGCTAATTTTCGAGACATTCTTCGTTTTGGTATATATGTCCACTTTGTTGGTGGTATACCGCTGAAACACTCTATTGCTTTTTAGAATGTTTGATCAATTTATATGCTACTTCTAAATTACTAATTACGTTATTTCACTATCCAGAATATGCGAAAGTTTCGTTTTTCATATATACAGTGGCTTATGACATTGTGATAATATCTGTTAAGCAAATAAATACAATATTGTTTACAAACTTTAATATCATCCTGTGTGTTTATTGTTTGAGCCTCAAATAGTTTTGGTTTGAAGTCAAAGTTGACATTATGTGTATTAATATTTACTTCTTGTGTAGTTTCTTCTTCTATAATGTTTAGTCTATCTTCACTCTAATGTATTCATTGTTCAGTGACGGCAGAGAAATCAGTAAAATTATCTATGACTGCTTGATATAAGAATGTCTTATAGGCTGTTTTATTTATTTCTAGTTGTGTGATTCTAAAGTAAACTTTGACAATAGTTTTGTTACGCTGAATTGTCCATCTCATGTGCATTGCGTTTCTTGTAGTTGTGAATTTTAAGTAAAGTGTTTAGTAAGTCTACTGTACAACATCTACGTAAGAATTATTTGTTGACAATGATGATGCTTCAGATTAGCGAACCGTAGGTGAATTGATTGAAAGAGTGAACTTGCGGGAGATAATTGCGTATAAAATTAATGCAAAGACGATTTGTGAGATGATTAAGCTGAAGTTGATAAGCGGAAAATCGATATGTGATTAGATAAATAGTGAACATGTGATTATAGTTTAATGATGCTGTAACAATTTCTTCAATGGCAGTTCACCTGTCCAGCCTCACATCATCGAAGTCTCGAATGATGAAACCCCAAGCATCGATTCCATGTGTGCCATGGTAACTTCAGATAGTAGCCGTAAATTATATTTACATTTCTTCATTGCTCCATTTTGAGTTTGGGGATCGTTAGTATTATTATTATTTTTTTTATTGTTATTATTACGATTATCATTATTATTGCTAGGTCACAGGGATGAAAATTGAATGAAAAACTAAGCAATATATAAAACTATTCATTTTTCTTATCAAATTCCAGGCATGTGCTAGCAATAGAAAATATTCTCACCGTTCTGAGAAGTGTGCACGATATATGTACAATAACTTAGTTAAACTGTTCAATATGAGAGAAATTAAATACGTAATTCGATACTTAGTGCTTATCATAGCTACTAAAGACTAAGCATCGATCAGGAATAAAATTATTGCTCTTTAATCCAGCTTATATTTTTTGTAAATGAAAAACGATCTGAATGAACAAAAATTATTTTTTGATCTAAGATAATAACATGATAATGATACTAATATAATAATCAAAAAAGCTTTGAATTTTTTAAAATCTTTTCGACATGCTATATTTGTTTTTCTATTTTCTGGTACGAGCAGTTTTCATCCAACGACTTATCAGTTATAAAAATAGTTTAAAAAATAAAATTTGCGGAAAATAAGCTATCAGGGAAAACCATAAAATGACAAATCTCAAATAGTAAAATGATGTATAAAATGGATTTGTAAAGAAGTCGTTGATTTACAACGTACTCATAATATAAGGAGACAAGCTCAAGTATCGCGATGCACTCGCTTGCAGTCGCGACCACTAACAGAAGTTGAATGCAAACAACTCCCGCTGCATTTCCTGCGAATTGAAATGTTACATAGTGGAGCAAATAGAGAACATTCGTCAGATGCAAAGTACACTCGACGCAGCCGCACTGATCTCGTTAAAATGGCGCCGCCTAAGCACAACGAAAACAAGTGAGCAGAAAGAAAACCGCTTCGATACAAAGAACGAAAATTAAAACATTATAACGTGATTACATATTAGATAAGATTTTTTTTAAATTGCATTTTGATGAAACGCAAAATCCATAATAGAGATGAAACTGACATTAAAACCCAAAATGGAGTAGAATCTTTCTATGAAGTATTATCCAAAAACAAGATGTGATACTAATAAAATAAGCAATATTAACACTAAAACAATTTAAATAATAACATTGATTCAAGAAAGATAGGTCAACCTAGTAGTTCACCTAGTAGCCGATTAATCTGAATCCGTGAACAGATAGAGCAGCCATAACGGGAAAGCTCTTGGGTTCTTAGATGGAAAACATTATCTAAAAACAAATTAGTTCGGGGAAAACGGAAAATGCAAAATGTAAATAGACATGTACAGGTTGATACTCTATTTTTACTTGCAGTCCATTTAGGAAAAAAAATATATACATGATAATAAATTGTCAATATATAGTTAAAGTAATTAATTAGTACATCTTTACATATATAAAAATTTATTATAATTTTTTATAAATTGTTAAAGTAATAAATTTTCAGACTGAACCAAAATGTTATTCATTGTCTGCAAAATAATATATTTCGAAACTCATTGTCTTGGCTCGTGAAACTAAATAAAACTCTGCATATTATACATATTAACTAGTATTTTGTAATTTTTTTTCATTTAATCTGACGACAGCTATTACTTTAATTAGTGTCATTCAATTAAATGAACGTCCAAACAAAATATTATTGCTAACTGCGTCATATAACGCCATATAACAATGACCTGTCTTGTCACTGATATATTAGCTACTTGTAGAAGCAAAAATTTAATCTGTGTACTATGTAAAAATATCCACAAAATGGAGTACAAATTTTCCACTATTCGATATTTTTCTACAGACATGACTAAAAATAAAGAGTGCATGAATTTTATTTATTATTTCTATCAATTATTTAATTTTTTTAAATATTTTTCGTATACTCTTTAGTTTTCAAAATGTTTAATGAGTGCTCCAAGTTTTAAGAATGCACGTTCTCAAACTTTATAGTAATATCATAAATCTGGAGTTTCAAACTTTATAATAATGTAAAGTTTTCTGGATGTACGAAAATTCATGCATTATCTAATTAATCATTTGAACTCCGATCTGTAAGCCCTTTCCACAGATAATGACGCAGCGAGGAATTAGTGCAACTTTCTATATATGTGAAAGTAATCGACATGGGAGTGCAAGATATCAACAGAAATTAAATTTGACAGAATCTACCAATGTATATAAATAGAGAAAATGTTAAATTCATTACGAACTCTGAATTAGTTTAATACGCGTTCCACAAGAATCAAACTTTACAAAATGAATACTTTTAAGTTGTCACATTTGCAAAATTACGAAAGATAGTAATTTGCCAAATAATGTTCATTATGTTACTTCGGAAACTTGCGCTAAGTACTATTCTATTTAAATAGTACATTCGGTTCTAAAGTGCGTATAATTCGTTTCAGAAACGCTTGAAATTCCTTGTAAAATATGTTTGCGAGATTTTTGTATCCTAAATTATATTTTTATTAATTTTTGTGCCCGTTTTAGATCAATTTTAATCCTGTCCCCGATTTAATCTCATCTATTCTCGTATGCGTAGGAGTTTACTATCAATTCTTTCGTTTTAACATTGTCATAACGAAGACAAAAAAAATATCACATTTACGACAAAAATGCTGGAAAGAAATTGGAACAAATTACACATTCAGAACACAATATTAAAATTTATTTTTGAAATAATTGAAATTTTCTCGATAATTGATGTATACATGCTAAGGTAAGTAAAGAGTACGTGTGCGTGCACACACATACATGCATGCACACGCACACACACGCTTAAGCACGCACACACACGCGCACGCACGCACACACACGCGCACGCAGGCACGCACATTTTTTCACAGTATCCGAATTGATTTTTGGTTTCGAAATATTTTGAATAAACTTTTCACCTTTGCTAATTTTTATACGTACAGATTTCTCGAATTGACGTAGTTGCAGCTTTTAATTGATACTATATTTACAAAAAACAATTGTCAATTTTGCCTGTAAGGTCCCCTGCTAAAGTTTATATTACTCGTCAACTAGCTTAAATAAATAAGAAACTATTATAAAATGATATCCGTTTTATTAAATATAACAATATGGATCAAATTCTTACCTTCGAAGTCCCCAAAGCCTAATTAAGCGCCGAATATCGGCCTGACCTTGCAACATACGCTCGCGCTGTATACGGCAAATGGTAAAGAGCGAGTTCAGTCAGCGCCATCGGTCCTGATGAATGGGGGCTTGGTTGAGATTAGTATTCCATCTGGGAGGCGGCGCGGGCTGAATTTGAATGAGGTCACGGTTTACGATTAGTCCAGCGTCCGGACGGCCGAATTATTTTTACTTTCACAAAACGTTTCATTCGCTTCAAAATCCCATTAAAATGGCTTTAAATTAATTTGGCATGCGGATGTCTATAATTCATTTCTTTTTGTATCGTGTATGTAAATGCGGTAAACACGTAGGTACGATCCGGAGGACGAACGGATTACGAACGAGTACCTTTCGCCTATACGTGGTCAAAATTTGTAAAATATTTCATGAAAATGTAAATATAAAATAAAATAATTGTATTTTTCTGCTTACATTTTGCATCAATTGAAAATAAGTAAAATACTGTGAGAATTAAAAATATAATGCAGGTAAGTATGGTGAACGTGTATCCATAGGATAAATAAAACCTTTATTTCTTATTTTTAATCTCTAGGAATATTTTCAAGCAAATAAATGGGAAAAGGACTTAATTGTATATATTTTGGTTTTATGGAAGTCCTCTAAAAAAAAATTTGAAAGGCCTTTACTCCTTGATATTTTAATTTAGCATGTTTGGATGAAATTAAAATATTTTGTCACACTTAGTTAATGGAATAATTGGCTGTTACCGACCCGTGAAAAAATTATTGAAAGAGAAAAACAAGATAGAATTCTATAATTCGAAAAGGAATCTTAGTCCGATTTCAATCTTAGTCCGATTTCAATCTACGCACTTGAATCAGATCACACATTTTAAATTTTACTTTTATCGAATTTTATTTAAGTTTAACAAGAGTAAAAACAATATGTAATTTTCAAAATGTTATAATACGCGATTTAGTTTTCTTGGATAAAAACTAGACGAAAGAGATGGAAATAAATGTATTTTCCCGACGTCTTTAACAAAATTATATTTTACATTATACAATAGTATAAAGTATAATACTTTTTACATAACACTTTTGAAGCATAGTGAAACTAGATAATAAATACGTAGGAAGGAAATTAAATACATTAATTCAAAAATATATATTTAATTAACAGTGCTAAGTCTATAAAGCAATTAAAAGTTAAGCAAATACCTTATATTTGGTGAGAAATTAGAAATTATTCACAAGAAATTACTTTCTGGGATCACCGTTTTCGACCTATTTTATTTCCAGACCTTTATATCTAGGTAATTGAATTGTCATACGAGTATAATTAAACGAATATGCCAGGACTACGTCAGCTATAATAATATATAACATACTTATTATGACCCCTTCTAATCTCACTTGAATTTATAGTCTTAATAAGTAAATTTTGCACCCACATTAAGCCGTTTAAATTCAAAAACGGCTATATGTTGTATCAATGCATGTAACTTTAAACTACGTAGGTACGGAATGCCCGTAGAACACTACTTGCACTTAACCGATTTGTAAACAGAGGGGTTATTTCGATTCCGCCTTATAATTCATAGGAATGCTGGTGCAACTTTCCTTTTTCTGAATGAATGATATATTTATCTGTCCCAAATTCCAATATCTCAAAATAATATTTTATATTATATTAAAAAGCCCATGATTATATCATTGGAAAATATTTCAGTTAGTTTTACTAGCATTTTTAGACGATTCATAAGCTTCTCTTTCTGTTTATAATTGTTAATATTCAAACCTTTCAAACTTCATCCGGTTTTTGTAGAAATTAGTAGTATAGACAAGGGATTAGTTGTTAAAACCAAAAAGGAATCAGCGCGTCTCCTTGTATATACCTCGTTGTATCTAAATTAAATTAAGTTAAAATTAAGTTTCTACGGCATTACTGTTTATATTAAGTTTAAATTGTTATTTTTTCTATAACTTAGCTGAAAAATTAGATAACTATAGGATATATTTTATAAACACCTAATACTTTTAAGAGGAATGAATACGGTACAGAGTCACATGTCTTTCTGTAGTCAATGTACACGGAGTAAGAATCTGCTTTTTCGATTTTTTTCAATACACCTGCCTTAATATTACTGAGTTTATAATGAGGTGCTCTTTATAACCTTGACTTAAATGTTTACATCCTTTCTGGTATTTGCATTGTATTGAATTGTTGTCGATATGTTTATATATAAGTTAGGTCAGACAAGAGGTCATTATTTTATAAATTTTTATAAGCATGTAATGGGATGATATTTCACTGGATAAACAGTCTTCCGGCTTCTCCGCCAGCATATACGTCATTTAATTAATTATGGCATTTTGCCTGGGTATTCCATAAATTTGTTTATGTGATTGTTTATAAATGGGTGCATATAAGTCAAGTTTTCATACCAATACTATTAGATGTGGTCACTCCCAGGAACCTTCCAGTTAATAATTTTCGGATAACGTTTTGAAATGTATCAATGGGTATAATATCGTATTCCATTTCCGGTGTACTTATATTATTCAACATTTGAGCTTCAAGTCATTCAGCACTGATGTTATGTTAAATTGGATTACTCCATATAAATAAAAATTTTGTAAATTTTCAGGGGACACTTCATTGTACGAATTATTTTTAAAGTTGGTGTTTGTTTGTTTAAATGTTCAATGAAATGGTTTTTCATTGTTTAGAAAAGTTGCGTTTTGAAGTTCACGGTAAGTGTAATTGTTATATCTCTTTGCTGCAAGCTCTCAGCTGCTTATCAACATCTTTCAATTTTTCTTTAAGGGCATCGAGAAAATGTGAGAGTAGGCTATTTGGTTCTTCGTGTGAAGAATGAATTTTGTATTATTTTTTATTTATTCAACCTGCTTTTCTTTTTTTTCTGTTATAATCACATTTTATGTGTTGTGTTAATCTACCTCATATTTTTAAGCCATCAACCTTTTTCCTATCTAGGCTTACTTGCGAATTTACTTTTGGTGGTATGATTATCAAACTAAATAATTTTAGTGCCATACATTTGAGGCGCGGTTTCTGCTGCGGAGTAAATTACTGTGAAGTGTTAAGAAATCAGTGCCTTTATTTGAATATTTTGATAGCATGTCGTTACTAATATAATATAGTATATTGCTAATTTTCGAGACATTCTTTGTTTTGGTATATATGTCCACTTTGTTGGTGGTATACCGCTGAAACACTCTATTGCTTTTTAGAATATTTGATCAATTTATATGCTACTTCTAAATTACTAATTACGTTATTTCGCTATCCAGAATATGCGAAAGGTTCGTTTTTCATATATACAGTGGCTTATGACATTGTGATAATATCTGTTAAGCAAATAAATACAATATTGTTTACAAACTTTAATATCATCCTGTGTGTTAATTGTATGAGCCTCAAATAGTTTTGGTTTGAAGTCAAAGTTGACATTATTTGTATTAATATTTACTTCTTGTATAGTTTCTTCTTCTATAATGTTTAGTCAATCTTCACTAATGTATTCATTGTTCAGTGACGGCAGAGAAATCAGTAAAATTATCTATGACTGCTTGATATAAGAATGTATTATAGTCTGTTTTATTTATTTCTAGTTGTGTGATTCTATAGTAAACTTTAATAATAGTTTCGTTACGCTGAATTGTCCATCTCATGTGCATTGCGTTTCTTGTAGTTGTGAATTTTAAATAAAGTGTTTGGTAAGTCTACTGTACAACATCTACGTAAGAATTATTTGCTACGATGATGATGCTCCAGATTAGCGAACCGTAGATGAAATTGATTGAAAGAGTGAACTTGCGGGAGATAATTGCGTATAAAATTAATGCAAAGACGATTTGTGAGATGATTAAGCTGAAGTTGATAAGCGGAAAATCGATATGTGGATAGATAAATAGTGAACATGTGATTATAGTTTAATGATGATGATGCTGTAACAATTTCTTCAATGGCAGTTCACCTGCCCAGCCCCACATCATCGAAGTCTCGAATGATGAAACACCAAGCATCGATTCCATGTGTGCCATGGTAACTTCAGATAGTAGCCGTAAATTATATTTACATTTCTTCATTGCTCCATTTTGAGTTTGGGGATCGTTAGTATTATTATTATTTTTTTTATTGTTATTATTACGATTATCATTATTATTGCTAGGTCACAGGGATGAAAATTGAATGAAAAACTAAGCAATATATAAAACTATTCATTTTTCTTATCAAATTCCAGGCATGTGCTAGCAATAGAAAATATTCTCACCGTTCTGAGAAGTGTGCACGATATATGTACAATAACTTAGTTAAACTGTTCAATATGAGAGAAATTAAATACGTAATTCGATACTTAGTGCTTATCATAGCTACTAAAGACTAAGCATCGATCAGGAATAAAATTATTGCTCTTTAATCCAGCTTATATTTTTTGTAAATGAAAAACGATCTGAATGAACAAAAATTATTTTTTGATCTAAGATAATAACATGATAATGATACTAATATAATAATCAAAAAAGCTTTGAATTTTTTAAAATCTTTTCGACATGCTATATTTGTTTTTCTATTTTCTGGTACGAGCAGTTTTCATCCAACGACTTATCAGTTATAAAAATAGTTTAAAAAATAAAATTTGCGGAAAATAAGCTATCAGGGAAAACCATAAAATGACAAATCTCAAATAGTAAAATGATGTATAAAATGGATTTGTAAAGAAGTCGTTGATTTACAACGTACTCATAATATAAGGAGACAAGCTCAAGTATCGCGATGCACTCGCTTGCAGTCGCGACCACTAACAGAAGTTGAATGCAAACAACTCCCGCTGCATTTCCTGCGAATTGAAATGTTACATAGTGGAGCAAATAGAGAACATTCGTCAGATGCAAAGTACACTCGACGCAGCCGCAGCGATCTCGTTAAAATGGCGCCGCCTAAGCACAACGAAAACAAGTGAGCAGAAGGAAAACCGCTTCGATACAAAGAACAAAAATTAAAACGTAATAACGTGATTACATATTAGATAAGTTTTTTTTTAAATACATTTTAATGAAACGCAAAATTCATAATAGAGATGAAACTGACATTAAAACCCAAGATATAGTAGAATCTTCCTATGAAGTATTATCCAAAAACAAGATGTGATACTAATAAAATAATCAATATTAACACTAAAACAATTTAAACAATGACATTGATTCAAAAAAGATAGGTCAACCTAGTAGTTGACCTAGTAGCCGGTTAATCTGAATCCGTGAACAGATAGAGCAGCCATAACGGGAAAGCTCTTGGGTTCTTAGATGGAAAACATTATCTAAAAACAAATTAGTTCGGGGAAAACGGAAAATGCAAAATGTAAATATACATGTACAGGTTGATACTCTATTTTTACTTGCAGTCAATTTAGGAAAAAAAATATATACATTATAATAAATTGTCAATATATTATTAAAGTAATAAATTAGTACATTTTTACATATATAAAAATTTATTATAAATTGTTAAAATAATAAATTAGTACATTTTTATATATATAAAAATTTATTATAAATTGTTAAAATAATAAATTAGTACATTCTTACATATTTAAAAATTTATTATAAATTGTTAAAGTAATAAATTAGTACATTTTTACATATATAAAAATTTATTATAAATTGTTAAAGTAATAAATTAGTACATTTTTACATATATAAAAATTTATTATAAATTGTTAAAGTAATAAATTAGTACATTTTTATATATATAAAAATTTATTATAAATTGTTAAAGTAATAAATTAGTACATTTTTACGTATATAAAAATTCATTATAAATTGTTAAAGTAATAAATTAGTACATTTTTACATACATAAAAATTTATTATAAATTGTTAAAGTAATAAATTAGTACATTTTTATATATATAAAAATTTATTATAAATTGTTAAAGTAATAAATTAGTACATTCTTACATATTTAAAAATTTATTATAAATTGTTAAAGTAATAAATTAGTACATTTTTACATATATAAAAATTTATTATAAATTGTTAAAGTAATAAATTAGTACATTTTTACATATATAAAAATTTATTATAAATTGTTAAAGTAATAAATTAGTACATTTTTATATATATAAAAATTTATTATAAATTGTTAAAGTAATAAATTAGTACATTTTTACATATATAAAAATTTATTATAAATTGTTAAAGTAATAAATTAGTACATTTTTACATATATAAAAATTTATTATAAATTGTTAAAGTAATAAATTAGTACATTTTTATATATATAAAAATTTATTATAAATTGTTAAAGTAATAAATTAGTACATTTTTACATATATAAAAATTTATTATAAATTGTTAAAGTAATAAATTAGTACATTTTTACATATATAAAAATTTATTATAAATTGTTAAAGTAATAAATTAGTACATTTTTACATATATAAAAATTTATTATAAATTGTTAAAGTAATAAATTTTCAGACTGAACCAAAATGTTATTTATTGTCTGCAAAATAATATATTTCGAAACTCATTGTCTTGGCTCGTACAACTAAATGACACTGCATATTATACATATTAACTAGTATTTTGCAATTTTTTTTCATTTTATCTAACGACAGTTATTACTTTAATTAGTGTCATTCAATTAAATGAACGTCCAAACGAAATATTATCTCAAACTGCGCCATATAACAATGACCTGTCATGTCACTGATATATTAGCTATTTTTAGATGAAAAAATTTAATCTGTGTACTATGTAAAAATATCCACAAAATGGAATATCAATTTTCCACTATTCGACATTTTTCTGCAGGCATGACTAAAAATAAAAAGTGCATGAATTTTATTTATTATTTCCATTCATTGTTTAATTTTTTTAATATTTATAGTATACTCTTCAGTTTTCAAAATGTTTAATGAGTGCTCCAAGTTCTAAGAATGCACGTTCTCAAACTTTATAGTAATATCATAAATCTGGAGTTTCAAACTTTATAATAATGTAAAGTTTTCTGGATGTACGAAAATTCATGCATTATCTAACTAATCATTTGAACTCCGATCTATAAGCCCTTTCCACAGATAATGACGCAGCGAGGAATTAGTCCAATTTTCTATATATGTGAAAGTAATCGACATGGGACTGCAAGATATCAACAGAAATTAAATTTGACAAAATCTACCAATGTATGTAAACAGAGAAAATGTTAAATTCATTACGCGCTTTGAATTAGTTTAATACACGTCCACAAGACTGAAACGTTACAAAATTAAAATACTTTTAAGTTGTCACATATGCAAAATTATGAAAGATAGTCATTTGCCAACTAATGTTTATTATGTTACTTCGGAAACTTGCGTGAAGTACTTAAATAGTACATTTGGTTCTATAGTGCGTATAATTCATTTTAGAAGCGCTTGAAATTCCTTGTAAAATATGGTTTGCGAGGTTTTTGTATCCTAAATTATATTTTTATCAATTTTTGTGTCTGTTTTAGATCAATTTTAATCTTGTCCCAGAATTAGTCCTATCTATTCTCGTATGCGAAAGGATTTGCTATTAATTCTTTCGTTTTTAATTTTTTATAACGAAGACAAAAACTATTACATTTACGACAAAAATGCTGTAAACGAAAATCGGACAAATTACACATTCAGAACACAATACAAAAATTTATTTTTGAAATGATTGAAATTTCCTCGATAATTGATGTATACATGCTAACGTAAGTAAACAGTACGTGTACGTGCACACACATACATGCACGCATACACACACACGCACACACACGCGCACACACGCACTCACACGCGCACGCACGCATGCAGACACACACGCACACGCGCACGCACACCTGCACTCACACGTGCACGCGCACGCACACACGCACGCACACATGCACATACACACACAAGCGTGTGTCACACAGAGAGGAGCCCATAAGGAGCGCATAAACGCACTCACGTATAAACACCCACGTACTCACACGCACGCACTCACACGTACTCACGCACGCATGCACATATGTTTATATATATATATATATATATATATATATATATATATACACACACGTGTGTATGTGTATGTACATATATTCATATATATGTGTACCCTTGCATAGCCAAGCATAAATTTCAATAGAAAATATACTTACAGTGCCCTCTATTTGTCAGAAACGACATTAAAACGTCAACACACTAACATTTATAATATCAATTTAAGGTACTTTCAACTTGCAAAGACATTGATAATATTATGGTCAGATTATTCTAGTAATTTTGATGCATTTGAATGTTGTCTGACTTAAAACTTTTCTCCTTATTTCTGAACTTGTCGAAGTTTTATCAAATCCATCTGCTTGATTTTATTTCTGTAACTTTATATTACGAGTATATTCCATGTGATATGCAAACACACTAGGAAAAAAGCAACATTTAAAAAAAGTTTCTTTTCTCTACATATTTTTACAGTATCCGAATTGATTTTTGGTTTCGAAATATTTTCAATAAAATTTTCACCTTTGCTAACTTTTATACATATAGATTTCTCGAATTGACGTAGTTGCAGCTTTTAATTGATACTATATTACAAAAAAATAATTGTCAATTTTGCCTATAAGGTTAGAAACTGTTTAGTTTTAATATTGTAGAAAAAAATAGATACAATTCCCCTACCAAATTTCATATTACTCGTTAACTAACTTAAATAAATAAGAAACTGTTACAAAATGACCTTCTTATAATTAAATATTACAATATGGATCAAGGTTTTACATTCAAAGTCACCGAAGCTTAATAAAGCGCCGAATATCGGCCTGACCTTGCGACATTTGCTCGCGCTGTATACGGCAAATGGTAAAGAGCAAGTTCAGTCAGCACCATCGGTCCAGATGAATGAGGGCCCTGGTTGAGACTAGTATTCCATCTGGGAGGCGGCGCACGTTGAATTTGAATGAGGTCACGGCTCGTTTACGATTAGTCCAGCGTCCGGACGCCCGAATTATTTTTACTTTCACAAAACGTTTCGTTCGCTTCAAAATCCCATTGAAATGCCGACTAAATTAATTTGGTCTGCGGACGTCTACAATTCATTTATTTTTGAATCGTGTATGTAAATGCGGTAAACACGTAGGTACGATGCGGAGGTCGAACGGATTACGAATGAGTACCTTTTACGTATTCAAAATTTGTAAAATATTTTCTGAAAATGTAAATATAAAATAAAATAATTATATTTTGCTACTTATATTTTGCATCAATTGAAAATAATTTAATTTAAAATAGTGTAATAATTGAAAATATAATGCAGGTAAATATGGTCAACGTGCGTTCATAGGATAAATAAACCTTTATTTCTTACCTTTAATCGCTAGGAATATTCTCAAGCAAATAAATGTGGAAAGGACTTAATTGTATATATTTTGGTTTTATGGAAGTACTCTGAAAAGTCTTTCTCTCTGAAAAAAATTTATTTTAAAAAGCCTTTACTCCTTGATATTCCAATTTAGCGTGTTAGAATGAAATTCAAATATTTTGTCACATTTAGTTAATGGAATAATTGGCTGTTACAGACCAAAAAAATATGATTGAATGAGAAAAAGAAGATGGAATTCTAAAATTCGAAATAGAATCTTAGTACGATTTCAATCTACGCGATTGAATCAGATCACACATTTTAAATTTTACTTCGATTGATTTTTTTAAGTTTAACAGGAATAAAAACAAAATATAGTTTTCAAAATTGTATGATACGCGATTTTCTTTTTCTTGGATAAAAACTAGACGAAAAACATACAAGTAAATGTATTTTCCCGACGTCTTTAACACAGGTATTAACAAAATAATATTTTACATTATACAACAGTATAAAGTAAAATAATCTTTACGTAACACTTTTGAAGCAGGGTAAAACTTGAGAATAAATACGTAGGAAGGAAATTAGACACATTAATTCAAAAATATATATTTAATTAACAATGCTAAGTCTACAAAGCAATTAAAAATTAAACAATATTTGGCGAGAAATTAGAAATTATTCGCAAGAAATGACTTTCTGGGATCACCGTTTTCGACCTATTTTATTTCCAGAACTAACCTTAGACCTTTATATCTAAGTAACTGAATTATTATACGAGTATAATTAAACTACGAATATATTTAGACTACGTCAGCTATAATAATATATAACATACTTGTTATGATCACTTCTATTCTCACTAGAATTTATAGCCTTACTAAGTAAATTTTGCACAAACATTAAAGTGTTTAAATTCAAAAATATCTATCTGTTGTGTCAGTGCACATAAATTTAAACTACGTAGCCGCAGAATGCTCATATAACACTATTCGTACTTAGTCGGTTTTAAAAAAAAAACGAAAATGTTATTCGCGTGTATTCCCAGAAAAAATCAATTCAATCACTTTCTATTTATTTTTGTGGGGCTCTGTATTAAAAAAACGGAACCGTTATCTATTTCTATGCCATGTTCGTATGGTATCTGATCGTCTGTCATACTATTGGTCTCAGTTTCTGCGTTGTATCCCAGTTGTATTCCCAGATAAAATCAATTCAATCACTTTCTATTTATTTTTGTGGGGCTCTGTATTAAAAAACGTAACCGTTATCTATTTCTATGCCATGTCCGTATGGTATCTGATCGTCTGTCATATCATTGGTCTCAGTTTCTGCTTTGTATCCCAGTTGTATTCCCAGATAAAATCAATTCAATCACTTTCTATTTATTTTTGTGGGGTTCTGTATTAAGAAACTGAACCGTTATCTATTTCTATGCCATGTCCGTTTGGTATCTAATCGTCTGTTATACCATTGGTCTCAGTTTCTGCGTTGTATGCCAGTTGTATTCCCAGATAAAATAAATTCAATCACTTTCTATTTATTTTTGTGGGGCTCTGTATTAAAAAACGGAACCATTCTCTATTTCTATGCCATGTCCGTATGGTATCTGACCATCTGCCATATCATTGGTCTCAGTCTCTACGATGTTAGACCCACTTGCGTGAAGTTTTACAAGTATATGCTATAGATAAATATTTTAATTTTTATTTATATTAAAAAGAAAAACTCCCATTTTAAACACAGAATGTGTTAATATCATTTTTGGAATATTTTTCTGTTTGTCCCCGCATCAGGTACAAATGACCTACCTTAATTAAAAAAAAAATATCAAATTTAATTTGAAGAAATATTTAATTTTTAATTTGAACGCAGTTGTTTCATCTGAGTAGTTGTGCGAATTTAATGTTCACAATATTAAAACATGAGAAACAAAACGGCACGCGTGTGCCTAGCTACATGATGCGCAGTCATTACATAAATTGGTATCGTAATTAGGTATATCAATAGCTAGCACTATGTATATTTTAAATCGCGCAACGAAATTTTCCAACCGGACATGTATTCGCAAAATTGGCGTGATCAAAATTAAGTGTGCAGGCGTCCTTATAAAAATGTTATCCGTACGTCTTTCAGCCTGCCTTTAAGAAAATTACGTTACGAAAACTATAAGAAATATTTTTAAAATCTTAAAGTTTTAACTTTAGATTCCATTTACGACTTTTCGTTTTTTTACCTAAATTACGAAATATTAAATTTAAAAATTCCTTTGCTATGTTTCCGACTACCAAACAAGACTATCAAAAATCATAAAAACACGTATTTGACGATTTTGACGTATACTCTCAAATTAAATTATTTCGTGCATTAAAATTTCATTGATTTTAAAACTGTTCAAAAAAATAACGGAAATGAAAGTTACTGGAAAACTGAGCATTATGTATACTGGTATACATAACGTAAATAAACGTTTTTTATAACATTAAATTTAATAAAATACAGAAAACTAATCGCAATAGCAGGTTAAACTTTCGGAATATTAGAATCCTAAACAGATAGCTGGATCTTAGAAATTTATGAGTACGCATGAGTGCGATATAAGAATTAATAATATATAATTTGATATTTTGTGAAGTGACTACGGAGCTCTAATTTATGTGGTTCGATACCGGAACCTCATTTGTGTTGTCTAATTTATGTGATTGACCAGTTTTTTCTTGCAATATGCAAAATTGTTTCCCAACAAATTGGTTAATACTATTATACCGTTATGTAAGTGCCACTTTTCCCGCTTTCTCTTCCTACTTATTTTCTTACGTCTACATTAAGAACGTCTTTCATTCAGTCAGTGATATCACTCGTCATTTCACATCATATTTATATCTTCATTCCTCGTTAATAAATTCCTAAAAATACAGGCTCAAAAAAAATGTTACTTTTTATTCTAATTACATACTTTTGTGTTTTTATCCATGAGGAAATAAAAGAAATATAATTACATCGTTATTTAAAAATGGTTTATAAAAATAAGTATCAAATGAGTTACAACATGATTATCTGTAGACAGTAGATGAAGATAGCAAAAAACGATGACAAGATTCTGATAACCAATGTGGCATGACCATATAAGAACATGCACCAAATAACACAAATCCGTAACGAAGATGGAACTCAACTTTGAAACTTTTTGGCACCTTCCTGCAAATCTAAAACCAATACTGTTGAATATTATATTCCATAGGAAAATAATGTCGCAAGCCTTTTACAATAATATATTTTCTACGCTGCTTCTTTACATATACAAAAAGTTTAAGTAGGGCAGCTATTTTTAAGAAGACCCCTTAACTCAAAAGGGCTAAGCGATAACAAAACCGTAACCAATACGTAATGGACCAAAGTTATCATGTTAATATTGCTAACTATAACATTATATTGAATACAACTTATAAATTAATTGATAACCTTCTATTTCAACACTCCTATTTTTTTCTCAGTCCATAACATACTTTTAGACGTTAAAATAGAAGGAAATAGTAGGTATTCCTTTCTTAATATTAAAGTAAATTTTACTTAACTTTCGTTTGATTATTTTTAATATAATGTTAACTGCGAAAGCCCTATCTATCTAGTCGAGTCATTTTCTACCACCACCCTAAAAATTACTAGAATTACCTTTATAATAAACTAAAGCATTTGGGTCATGTCCAAACTCATTTTATTTTCACCCCTATTAGGACATATTAAAATAAAATAGACACTATTTTTACTGACACTATATTAGTTATTATTTATTATTGAATATATATGACGTTAACTTTGTAGAAATTCATTATTCACTATTAAATGAAATAAATTGATACTACAATACTCTTCAAATTGTTTCAACCCAACTACATATCTAAATTCAAACACATTCGCATTGTATAACCTCATAGAATAACATCAATTTCATTGATTACCCTCACTAAAATACTTGTATATTATATTCCATACGAAAGTTGCGACATTACTTTCGTATGGAATATAATGCTCAACAGTATTGGTTTTAGATTTGCAGGAAGGTGCATAAAGTTTCAAAGTTGAGTTCCGTCTTCATTATGGATTTGTGTTATTTGGTGCATGTTCTTACGTGTTCATGCCACATTGGTTACCAGAATCTTGCCATTATTTTTTGCTTCTTTTTCATCTATGGTTATACTTCTATATACTTCATAATGCCGCAAGCCTTTTATAATAATATATATTTTACACTGCTTCTTTACATATATAAAAAATTTAATTAAAGCAGCTAGTCTCAAAAAGATTACTTAGCTCAAAAGGGCTGAGCGGTAACAGAACCGTAACCAATACGTAATGGACGAAAGTTATCATGTTAGTATTGCTCACTATAACAATATATTGAATACAATTTATAAATTAATTGATAATCTTCTATTTCATCCCTCCTATTCAAAGTCCATAAGATACTTTTAAACGTTAAAAACGAAGGAAATAGCAGGTATTTCTTCCTTAATAGAAAAGTACATTTTACTTAACTTTCGTTTAATTATCTTTAGAATGTTAACTGTAAAAGCCCTATCCCGTCGAGTAATTTACTCCCACTACCCTAACATTACTATAATTACCTTTATAATAAGCTAAAGCGTTTGGATCATGCCCAAATACATTTTATATTCAAACCCTATTAGGATATATTAAAATAAAATAGATACTATATTTACTGACACTGTGTTAGGTTATTATTTATTATAAAGAAATCATTAGTTTTACGCTATAATGTAAATTCCAATAACTTACTGTTATTAATAAATTCCTCACAATTAAATGAAACTACCTGATGTAGTATTCTTTCTTTAAGTTCTTTACCATCACATTGGTATCCTTGTATTACAACATCTTTAGGTGGGCTTTTAGCAAAGATTCTTTGCTAAAAAATTAAAACAGCTTGAATCTTTGCTAATAGCCCACCCGAAGATGTTGTAATACAACGAAATCTAGGTCGTAGTAAAGAATTTAAAGAAAGTAGAAATAATACTACATCACGTATTTTCATTTAATTATGAATAATGAATTTCTATAAAATTAACGCCAAATATATTCAATAATAATTATTCCTATAAACGTGTTTTATTGAAATAATTGTGATTGAGCAAGTAAACAATTGAAAAATTTAAGAATTCCAATAAAATTCACTCATATAAATCGCACTGTGAAAGTCATTAGGTAGGTAAAAAGGAATTTATTCAATAATACAACATAAAACTATCTCCGTTTAATAATCAGAATATATAACTTCTATAAACGCAGCATTTTTTTTTTAATTTAAAGGACGGGAAGTAAATACGTTCCCAAAACAGGTAATGAAAATAATCATTACTACCAAGTAAGATAAAATCGCAAAAAACGAAGAAATTTGAATATTCCATGTATTCCTTTAATCGATCACGAACAAGTATATAATTTTACTATTAAAACAATTAATTATGACAAAAACTCTTCAAAACAAGGTCGCTGAATTTTTTTAATTTTTGTCCCGGCATAATTATTGAACAATTATACCAATTTCATAATTTATAAATTATTTATTTATTTATCTAATTTAATGTATCTAATTGATCCATATGGAGGATTTATTGCTATGAGACCAATATCTTACAGCCAACCATAACACCAGTCCAAACCTGTTCGACGAACGGATGGGAATCGAATTCGGATCCCCGCG
Organism: Druceiella hillmani; assembly: GCA_039881145.1. Lineage (NCBI taxonomy): Eukaryota > Metazoa > Arthropoda > Insecta > Lepidoptera > Hepialidae > Druceiella > Druceiella hillmani. The sequence continues at coordinate 5,086,417 of JAYKKI010000023.1, read as the reverse complement.
TATGCCTTGTGATCAACCCAACACACCACGGCGACGGCGATAATAATGATAATAATAAATGACGATGATAATAATGATAACAGCGATAATAATGATAATGATAGTAATGATAAATGACGATGGTAATAATGATAATGGTGATGGCGATAATAATGACAATGGTAGTAATAAATAATAAATGACGATGATAATAATGATAACGGCGATAATAATGATAATGATAGTAATGATAAATGACGATGATAATAATGGTAATGGCGATGGCGATAATAATGATAATGGTAGTAATAATAAATGACGATGATAATAATGATAATAACGACGGCGATAATAATGATAATGATAGTAATAATAAATGACGATGATAATAATGATAATAACGACGGCGATAATAATGATAATGGTAGTAATAATAAATGACGATGATAATAATGATAATAACGACGGCGATAATAATGATAATGATAGTAATAATAAATGACGATGATAATAATGATAATAACGACGGCGATAATAATGATAATGATAGTAATAATAAATGATGATAATAATGACAATGGCGTTGGCGATAATAATGACAGTGGTAGTAATAATAAATGACGATGATAATAATGACAATGGCGACGGCGATAATAATGATAATGGTAGTAATGATAAATGACGATGATAATGACCAAATATCTTTAAGATTCAAAAGACCGTAGTCGTAGACAAAAATAATTAAAATCACACTTCAGATCTGCAGACAATTGCCCGTCATTAAATATGTTTACTTTTATGTTAGTCCAAATATATCATCTGGTGTAGGTGATGACCCCTTAGATTTCTTTACCAATAAATTTTCAATGGTAACTCGATGATTTGGTAGTTACTTAAGAAAAATGTTATTATAAAATTACTTGCATGATTTCCTCTTATTTTTGTGGTTGCAAATAACTTAAAAAGTAGTTTTATGAAACTAATCATAATGTAAACAGCTATTTAGGGTCTCCTTAATGTCACTAAATAATTACACATGTATATTTTGAATTTATAAATCTTGGTAGTTTACGTACTCTATTTAAAAATGTTTGTAGTTTAATATAAACTATAGTATATTCTCAAAGCATCAATTAGCTCATTATTTCTATTTTTGAAGAATTGGGAAACAAAATATTTACAATAAATAAACACGCCTTCAAAAATTACACTAACAACTGGATAAAGTAAAAAAAGAAAAAATTGATCATTATTAAAAACATATTTTAATTCTGTACTACACATTAGTAATTAATATAAATATAAATATAAATTAGAAAATCTAAACATACTTGATAAGTTTCTATGTTCACACTTTTTGCCATCACCACAATGTTTTAACAACCCCACCATTTCACATATTTGCCACCCACATCATCCATACAGACTATCACCTCCATCTTGCGTTTGATGGCAAACACAATAAAAACTAACGTCTTTTTAATACAATCTCAAATGCCATCGACTCACTATCCCGCTCTCGATATAAACTCCTATAAATAATTCAGACGGCGTAGCGCTACGTTGACCGTAGCGCGCCGTAGCACCAGTCTGCTACGAGTTACGATTATGGTCGTGAAGGGAAATTGCCACGGGATGACCTGTTAGTGTTTTCGTTACGTCTTTGGGCGGATTCATCTCGGAGTGAGACGCGACCGGGAAATGTTATCGAGTTCTATATTAATTTACTAAGCCAATGTTTACGGAATTAGCGCTTTGTGAAAGAACGATACTAGGCCTCCGCGATGCTATAGCCAATTTCTGGTTTACTTATATTTATTTATTTATAAATCTACTAGCCTTTTAATTAGTTATGGTAGGATTCTTTTTATACTAATTAAACTATTTTGAGTTTATATTAATTATCTAAAACACCGTTTTATTTAACCAGTAATTAAATGTATTACCTAAGCGAAACCATATGCCTGGCGACGCAAAAATTATTTTGAAATATTATAATTAACTTCAACAATTTTGTTAAGCAGACATTTTCCGAATGCCTGGAGTGAATGTACATTGTACAAACTACCTATTTGTATGTTGCATTCTTATAAAGGCTGTGGAGTTGACACAATAGATTTCAATTATGGCATTCCGGACCACGCGTATTTGAAAAGATTCTCAACTTATGAGATCGTGTCACCATCGTATTACTTCCGAAATTCACATAATCGCCTTTCTTATACTACAAGTATCTAGAATCATATACTAGAACACTCCGTTTTTTAATGATTCAATACTTAGTTTCATTGTACTTAGTCCTGAATCGTACAAGATGAGTCAAATTTATAACAATATTTAATTTAGTGTGTTATAAATGTATAATAAAGTTAGCATCTTTATCGCTGTTGGCCTATACATTGTTTCATATTTCTCTAATTATGTTTATTATATATATATATTATACTATACTACTATTTTAAATCATTCTAATTTCGACAAGCAAATCAAGCTGCTTATAAAAAATACACAGAAAATAAGTAACTAAAAAAATATGATGCAGTAAGAAGTTAATAATACGCATTTATAAATTATTTGCCACAAGTACCTGTATATCGAGGAAAGAATTTACTTTTTTGCTCTACGAAAATGATAATAATTTTTTTCCAGTTTTGCAATCCAACGGTTAACCGCATCGAGCGATATAAAGAATATATTTAAAAAAGACTTACATTCCCCCCAAAGTTATAACAAATTTAAATTTTACCGACCAACGTAACTAAAATGAATATTTTAAATTCGGAAAATAATAATTGCTAGTTACATAGTTTTCTGTTCTCTTTTACACTCACTATATTTATCTCTATTCCCAATTTAATTTATTTCTTCAAATAATACTTGCCTTAATTCTGACAATATTGTAGATATAAACAGCTGGAGAAGTGTCCATTTTAATCGAGACAAAACATTTAACATTATATGTTTGCTAACGTCGACCAAATAATTATACATTAGAATTAAGTTAAATTATTGTTTTAAGAACAATTATCTCCGAAGTTTCCGTCAGAACTACAATTATGAACAAATTAAAATTGACACACAAGAACATAATTTGACGGTAACAAGTAGTAATTATAGGGGTGATTATTACCTGGTGTCATTATTTTACACGGTGGCCTTGCGGTCTTAATTCGACTAGGTTATTATCATGCACCTTGAATATTGATAGGCTGTATAACAATATACATAAGTAAAGTAGGTAAATTAGTGAGTGACTATAACCTTCCATCAAATTTAAGAAACTGGTAAGCCCGTGAAATTTATTTGTTCTTTTAAAAAATCGCTTCTCTCTGGGGAGTCTGAAACATGTATGATAGCGTGTCCCTAGTTAGCGGATAGAGGAACACCTTCATTGGTCTCCATTAAATGGTAGAAGGAAAATATCTAATGCTACCGCGTCCGGGGCAGCCGACAAGCCGTGCTCTACAGTGCGGGGGTACGCTGACAAATAAGCTACTCCTCAGCATACCCACACTCCCCAAATACGCAACTGGATCCTCAACATCTACTTTCCTGTCCAGCAATTGCTTCGGCTCTCTTCAAAATCGACGCCAACTGGACCGAAGACTCTATTAACTAATCATTCTCGGACAAGGCTGATGAAGTGGCCAGGGTTATGCCACACACCTTTGGCCCCATCTGAAGTCTGTTTTTCTCCTTCATTTTATGCACACATCAACGACAACAAAAAATCGCATAAAATTTACATATAAATATTAAATCCAGAAAGTACAAACAGATCGATCACGCGAGCTACGTTCGTATCTATTACAGGTATGTCCGTATCCAAACTTATCTACGATAAAGCTACACCAGCATCTATTACTGATTTAAATATTCGTTCATTTTAAATTATGCTCATTATTTATAATTATTTTATTAAACAAATGAAATATTAGAATAAAAAAGTATACTATGATATTAGTAATTAATCTTGAAAAATAGAAAAATAAGCAATTTTAATGGAACAATATCGAAATATTCCTTCTACATAAGCAGAAAAAAACTAATTAAAGCACGTAAATTTGTAACGCCATCTATAAACTCGTTCGATAAATAAAAATACCTTTCATGGTCATTTTTAAACACTTTCAATTTTTTTAACTCATGAAAAATAAATACTACCATCGTTTACTCGATCAATTTGAACTTTTGATTCTACAAATCATAGACACGGAGACTGCACAATACAGACCCATCTTCATTTTGGAGCCTCAAAAATGAGGGAGAGAGATAGCAATTGTTGACGACTATTAATATCTCTTTCGTCAGTGGCTTAAATTGTACTGGAATCGTTTATTTTATTGTGGTAAACTATATTACAGACATAAAGACTATTTATCTCTACATGACTTTCGTTCTCTTTTGGGCAGAGAATATTCACCAAATATATAAAATTAAGAGAATGGTACTAACATAATATTTCTCTAGATACATCTTAATAAGGTTTTATTTTCAAAAAATAAACTATGGAGCAAAAAAAATTTAAATAAAAAGGAAAACAAAATTATGTTATGTTCTGCACGTAGTTATTCGAAATATGAACAAATTATGAAAAAAAAAATTTACAATTGGTTAATATATTGTTCATTACATTTAATATAAACGTTATAAATATAACACTGAATGTATATTTTGTATGTAAGTAGTGAGGTAGTAACGAACCCTGCAGATCATTTTATAATTAGTTGATAAAAAGTATACCTTTATAAGGCGACGTTTATCCTGAAAAAAAGGTTACGTTTATCATAAAAACTTGTGGAAAAGATATAAAATTTTCTTGCAAATACTAAATGATAATAATAAATTATTTAATATTGTGGATTTTAATTTTTACTTGTTTTTAAATAAAGCTGTTTCCATATTTTTGTAACTATTTTTTCTCCAGGAAACTATCTAATTTTCCAATGCAAACGTGTATTAAAGTAAACAATTAAAATTATTTTAATCACATTTAGCTAATCACGGAATAGAGGGAGCGAGTAACTATTAACGGTAACGAATGGCTGTAGCCCCGCGAATTGCAACGCTTTGGTTCAAGTGGTGGAACCATCACCAGTTGCAGCACGCGGAGAGCTCTGCAAGTTCTAGCGGTCAACGGTGAGAAGGAAAGACTCATGTGGGTGTTTTATGTATTGCCCTCTCTGGTTTCCGCCACATTTTTGGGGTATAAAAGAGCATATAATAATCAGCAATTTCATTCAGTATTCGCTCTACTGTCTTATATCGTATTCTATATATGACTATAAGACAACTACTTGCCTTGTTACTCACTTCAGTGGTGACGATCAAACTACCCAAAGGTGCTAGAAACAGCACCACAAAATACAGCAATTTCCTAACCGTCGTTTTGTAAAGACAGGCGACGACTGTGGTTCGGCTATTTCGAAACAGTAACCAGTGACTCCAATAAAACTTCGCTGCAAATGGCTCAAATGACCACAGCAAAACTAACAAAGTAGGACGTCGAACAAATCAGCGACATCCTTAGGAAAATTAAAGATAACACAGAGACGCTCATTTAAAACTGTCTTATCTAAGCTTACGAAGAAAGCGAGGAAAGGTAGCTCAACAAATTTCTGCACAACTCGGTGTTGGGCATCCAGCTGCCTAGCCAGCTTCTGCGCACGATGAAGGATCTCAGTGACCATCTGTTCGTCGAAAATACGTTACGCCTATTGTGGCTGAAGTAACTGCCTACATTCGTAGCTTGCTCATCGTACGCAACAACATATCAAAGAATACATCACTACACACTACTCGCCGATAAGTTGCATGAGTACGCGCAAGTTGTTCCCCAACCACGACACCCTGCAATAAATTTTTACTCTAAAAACAAAATTATTGAGACAAGCATACAAAATAACATACATATAAATGTATTGATAAAGCGAACGTGATGAATAATTATCGGAAAGAAAATTACTAAACGTACCTTTTATTTTCTTCAATTTAGTTAACCGTTTATTTTTAGCATTTTTGGCAAAACTATTTACTTTTTATTTTTTTTAATTTGGCCTTTTAGATGCATAGTTAATTTCCAAAAATTATTTACCTAAATATTCATTCGTATATTGTTCATTGCTCAATTCGTCAACTCATAAAATAAAAATAAAGAGGAAATAGATGAAAACATTGAGTATAAATCAACAAAGTAAACCATATTTATGAAGTCATAAATCGATCAAAAATGGGAATACAGGCCATATCGTTTTCACGTCAATCAGTTGTTTTTTTACGAATACTATATTTTTCGTCTTTTATTTTAAATATTTATTAAAACAATTTATGAAAATTCTAACTATAAGTTATTGAGTTAGTGACTGCAAATAGTGGAAACGAATCCTGATTATCCAACACACATCGTCGTAAATATAAAAAAAATAAAGCTTCTCAACAAGTTACTCAATAACTTCCCACTCAATACATACGATTGTAAGATACTTTAAAAAATACGTACCTTTTTAATGTTCACATTGATGTGAGTGTGTTTTTATGACTATGTCCTTTGAATCCCAAATACAAGCTTTTGTTATTGATTTTTTATTAAAGCACAGTATGTATAATATTAGAGCGAAGTCATTAAAATGTGAGGGTTTGCTATTAATTACAAGACATCAAACATGTCATTAGTAGTTCATAACTCGAGGTAATTTATTACAACTTTACCCAACCGCGGCACATATTATATTATCACCGACTTATTTTATGAAAATATATGTAAAAATACCAACCCAACTCATGACAAAATATTTTAATTACACGCTAACCTCCAGTAAATATCTCGGAATAAAATTTCATTTGTAAATAATAAATTTTAATTTGTTACAGTACTTAATTTATTTAAGATAACAACAGCGAGTTAGCAATATTTAGTTGTTTTTCTCACACTTGCTGACATAAGTACAATTGAGAAGACCATACTCAACACTGTCATTTTCATGGATTAGCATAACATCCATCATCGTGTTGTGAAAAATACGTCGTTCGTGGATTAGCGTGATGTAAATATGTTATCTTCAGTTAAAATAAGAACCCATGGCCAAATTTCAGAACCCAAGAAATTTGACAAAGCAATATTTAAAACAAAGACCAATCATTAGTGTTACGGGGTTATAATCTAAATTAAACAAATTCTGACTTAATATTCGAATACTGAATATATTTGGGATTAATTTGATTAGCGTAGAAATTCATTATTCTATTAAATGAAACTATGTGATGTAGTATTTTCGTAATACAACGAAACTTAAGTCGTGGTAAAAATAATAGTACATCACGTAGTTTCATTTAATTGTTAATATTCGAAGTAAATCAAATTCAAATTTTGACATTTTGTTTGATCACTATTCATAGTAGAGATATATTTGGCGTTAATTTTGTATAAATTCATTATTCACAATTAAATGAAACTACGTAATGTAATATTATTTCTACTTTCTTTAAATTCTTTACCACGACCTAGGTTTTGTTGTATTACAACACCTTCAGGTGGGCTATTAGCAAAGATATCTTTGAAGATTGAAAATGTTGTAATACAACGAAACCGAGGTCGCGGTAAAGAATTTAAAGAAAGTAGAAATAATACTACATCACGTAGTTTCATTTAATTGCAGGCTCTACTAGTTTATGAGCAATAGTCTACCAATGATTTGTAATTAAGTGTATAAAAAGTTCAGAGAGACTCCATAAATGACTTAAACCAATTCAAAGAATATTTTTTTTATTTCAAAGTATATATTTATTACGTCTGTAAAACATATGCTAAGCAATATATTTATATAGCGAGAAATATTAATATCACTAGATACTTTGACAGAAATACTAAATACGTTTAAAAGTTTACTTGAGTATAAGTGTGGACGAAACACTTGTTTTGCAAATTGTACTTGTTAAAAAATTGTTAGGCGAAAAAATATAATATTATTTTATATATATAATTACAAATACGAATATTTTAGGAAAACTCGAAGAAAAATGTTAGTTAATACATACTTTGAAGTAAAGGCGTATCCCTCACCTTATTATATGATACAACACATATGAAACAAAGAAACAAATGCTACTTAAGTAGCACCAATGATATATTGAAAAAAAAAATTAAAAGACTTGAAAGAATATACGTTAAAAACGACCCATTAAAAAAATTTACCCTTAGCCATTATTTATCATAAAAGAATCGATATTAAAAAACTACTCACGAAAAATATCTTCAAATTTATATGTTCCTCAGTATTTTTCACCAATTTTACAATGCAATTATCACTAAACATTACACATTTAACAAACATAAAACAATAATATGAATAAACGAAAATTAAAGAAATTAGATTAATTAAAATTAAACATTTCAAATGCGTTAAAAAATTAAAAATCATAAGGCTTTCAATATGTAAGATAAAAAATTATCAATCATACCAACTTATACGTAGAATACGTTTCACTATCTTCAAGTCTTTAATTAATGGTACATTTTTTTTATTTTTAACATATTTTGCATTTACTACAAAATTACAAGTAACATAATTACTACAATTTATTTTTATAATATGAATTCTCTATATATTGCATATTACATGAAAAAATGTTTTAGTTAAATACTTAATCAAAAATTACGCATTTAACTAAAATATTTCCGGTCGATAGTAATATATTATTAAAAAATAATGAAAATATGAAAAAAAAATGAAAACATTCATTTAAAAAACAGTTTCCATACAAAGTGTATATTACAAAAAGAATATTTATTATGAATATTTCGAATTAATTGGTATCCATTATTAATTGTCTATTAATTGATATTTGATATAAAAACAACCCTAAATGGTCTGAAAATTTAACAAATAAAAAGGATTAGGAATAGAGAGGTATTAAAAAAAACAAATTTTCCAAAAATTTATTAAACACAAGGGATTAGGAATACAGAGATTATTGTAGTAGAAAGGAAAATTAACCAAAAAATGGAAAAAACTATTTAATATGTAACTAACATAGCACAAACACAGACACATACTATTGTATTGCATGTGTGTGTGTTTGTGTGTGTATATAAGTATTATAATTTTATTCGAAATATAAACTATAGCCAAATAGATTTTATTTTTTCCTGAATGTTGGTACCATATAAGCAAAATGTAAATGTTGAAAGTGAAATGTTAAAAAAACCAATCAATTTATGATAATTTAATTTACTTACATTTTTAGTACACATACTAAATAATTTATAAGAAACTGTGCTTATAATTGTATAATAAGTGATTGGTGATAAAAAAGTGAACTAAGTGAAAAAAATTGGTTAAAACTTATATTCCCTTGCAAATAAAATCGTCACCTGTGAAATTTTTCGAATTAATATTTTTATCACAAACAATCGCGAACTAAAAATTTTTTTTTGAAATACGAAGTTTTTAATGCATGTTCTTTTTACAAATTCTTTTCTTTGTGCAAATATCACTAGAGCTAAACTGCATTCATACCAAAATAAAATTTAAAATTGTCATTGTATAATATTATCAAAAACCTTCAACGCTTAAGATCAAATTTAATTATATTTTCAAAATTATCACATTATTTATGTTCAAACTACATTTCTGTTTTAAATTAATCTTTCCCTCATTTGTTATTTAATAATTACTATATGGAAAAGCCACAATACACCCTACGCGAGAAGTAACATGAAAAGTTTCCTATTTATTTAAATAAACACGTTATTTTATTTAAAATAACGATATCATTCTGTATTCAAATTATATTTGTATTTAAAATTACTGTTTCACTTATTTGGTATTCAATAGTTACTACATGGATAAACCACAATACACCAAACGCGATAAGTAATATGAAAAGTCCCGTATTTATTTAAATAAACACATTACTTTATTTAAAATAATGACATCATTCTGTATTCAAATTATATTTGTGTTTCAAACTACTCTTTCACTTATTTGGTATTTAATAATTACTACATGGATAAGACGCCATATACTAAACAAGAACTGGCTTGAAAGAGTACCCCATTTCTTTAAATAAATGCGTAGCTTTATTTACAATCGGGGCTTCTCCGTCGAAGTTAATCGTCGGGATTTGAATTGTAATAATAGACCCTATTGAGTTGGATTTCTGAGATGAATGGGAGGAAAAGCTACGTAGAAAAGCTTCGTGAAAAGGTGAAATGCAGGCAGTGCCTCCGTAAGTCGCCGGGTAAATATTGAATTTACTCTTTACGTTTCGGTATTGGAGATTATGGGAACTTTGCTTCCTTTTGTATACAACACTCTATTGATTAGCCGATATTTTGCCCTGGTTCTTACAAATAATCCAACGAGACCAAATTATTCTCTTTTCAAGCACCGAACTGAGGATAACAATATTTTAAAAATATTGACCATAAATGAAATATCAAAAATATGAAACTTTCCTCGCTATAATGTATTTTATTTTGGCTAAAAAGTGTTGTTTAAAAATTAATAATAAGTATTAAAAATAACGCGTATGAAGTGGATATAGCGGAAATGAGAAAACAAAATCTGAGATGTGTAAAAAAGTTAAAAATGGTAATTTAATTTTTCGTCGCTCAATTTTTTTCCCATTTTTTGTTAATTCACAGAAATTTTTTTAAAAACATAAAGATTAACAACTCTATTATTTATATTAGATTTGAATAATGCGAAGTCCGCAAAAACGTTACCCACAAAGGTGATTATCTCGGCTAGCGCAATTATGTTATGGGCATCACCGATACGGCCGATTTACAGCTAACACATGCGCGCACAGGCGTACTCACGCGTACACGCGTACACACGCATGCATAGAGTGCACAAACGCACACAGATTTACAAACACGCGACATACGCCCGCAAGCTTGCCAACGCCCGCCGCGCGTTCCCTAACAAACAAAGAAAACGCCGCGCGTAAAAAGCAAAGAAAATGACACCTACGACGATTGTGCATTCAGAACATTCCGTGTTCATTTAAGTAGGTTGGATAAATGGTATCTCCGCGGGATGTTGATCTTCGCGACATGCATTTAGTATATTTTGTGTCGAGTGTGCTGTATTTGTAAATACACGTGGGCCACACGCAGTATTGCACTAATCGAGTGGCACGCAGTATTGCACTAATCGACAAGGAGAATCAGGCTCTCGACTAGAATCTTCCTAACGGAAACAGAACGATAAAGATGGTACTTCTATGACATTTAGAGACGCATAAAGCAATATTTGATTTTCGTGGACATGTGTTCATGTAATCTCAGCTGTGATTCCATTACGATACCCAAATTCTTGTCGAGTCTTCCACCATAGAAATAGACTAAACATTTATTGTGAGCTTCAGTCTTTCTGATCTTGCTACCTGAACCCTATTTCCAGGAATAGAGATGATTTGGAAGACTATAATAATAAGATATATTTGTGGAACTAGTTCTAGATTTGAAGACTACAATAATATGACATATTTGTACGACTAGTTCCAGATTTTTCTCAGAACTTCGTTAATCTTATCGCTCATTCTGTTTCATTTTCTACACAAAAACAACTTGTACAACTGCGTATAATCAGCATAAATATAGGATATTGCTCCCTAGTGTATCACTGTGAAGTGGCTAGTAACAATTGAAAGTAAAAACCATTTAGAGGAACTGAAAAATTTAATGTAAAAAGAATTGGAGACAGAGAACGCACAACATAAACGTCACATATTACATGGACTAGCGAATCATATCATAGTGACAGTACCTATTCAAAAATAGAGTATATTTAAGTTATACAGTAATATTTAACTTAATTTCTCTCTAATTCTTGTAACTTAATTTTTACAATTTACATACAGAATAAAATTGTTGCAATTTATATTTGGTGTAGTCCAAATATTGGGTTAGTCAACTCGCTTTCTTTTATCCGTATGTGAATGCGCATGCGTATATATACGTGTGCTTACGTGTTGTACGTAAGCATTATATATATATATATATATATATATATATATATATAAATATGTGTATGTAAGATTGGATAATAAGTTTTTAACCCCGAGTAATCAACAATTTTTATTAAAAAATGTATATGTCATACTAAATTTAAGTAATGCACCATTATTATTTACTGCTTGTCACCAGATGGTGACAAAGTTTACTTAAATTAAAAACTTAAAAATTACTTAAATTTACTTAATTACTTAAATTTACTTGTCACCAGTTGGCAGTGAAAATCTGGCTTTCTTGTAAAGTTTCGGTGACTGATTCAAATAATTATGCGAGGTCGTTTTGGAGATCTCCTTTAACGTCGATTTTATTTCACGTAAATGGTTACCTTGAGCCCTGAGTAAATGGTAATCAGAGAGCGCAATGTCCGGTGAATACGGTAGATGAGTGAGTAGAACCCAACCGAGCTATTCTAATTTATCACGAGTACGTTTTGCGACATGTGGTCTAGCATTATAATGTAGAAAATAAACTCGATTCTGTTTATTACTCAATTTGTTAGCTAATCGGTCCAATTGTTCACAGTAAATATCTACATTAATTTTAGATCCCAATGGAAGCATCACCTTTTTGGCATTTATTTCAGGTTTGGATACTGAAAATCCTGTTTCTCCGACACCCAAACATTGACGTTTGGATGTATGGTTAACGTATGTGACCTAATTCTCATCGCAGTTACTAACTGATTCAGCCAGTCGAAGTTACGTTTGAATGTAAATAACCGTTGACAAGTATCAACTCTGCACTGAAGGTGATTTGATGACAACTCATGAGGTATCCACACACCGTATTTTGAAAATTTTCCCAATTCGTGCAAATGTGTATTTTGTGCCACGGCTGCGGTGTAGCTCATCTGCCAATTAATGAGTCGTCAGTCGTTGTCGTTGAAAGTCCAATTCAAGATTAATTCGTGAAGTAATAGAATCCGTATTTGATATTGAATTAAATCCATTATCTTTTATGTAATTCACTTAGAGCTTCGACACCGACTGTTATCAACTGACAGCATTTCGACCTATTTGTACCATACAGTAAAACCTTATAGAAGTTTCGAGAATCTTTCTAGAAAAACCCCAAAGTTGTGACTAAAAACTTATATATATATATATATATATATATATATATATATATGTATCTGGATATATATATATATTTATATATATACATATATGTGTGTGTATGTGTGTGTGTGTAACTAAAACCGTTTGAACAATTGAGAATTAAACGAGTTGTCCGCTCGAAGGTTAAACATGTAATCATCCACTGATTTATAAAATAGGCCATCTCATACGTTCCGTCATATATCTTGAAACATTTTCCAATTTATAGATTAAAGTTTAGATTTTTTATGTATAATATTGAATTATAATATTTACTTATTATATGAGAATGAAAAATGTGATAATTATGGCATGAATTTTGCGAAAAATTTCAAAATAGACTTGAATAGCTCCGGAATCGCCACGAATTTTGAAGAATGATTTCATCTATTCTCTTCGGGATATTGAAGAAAACTGATTCTTCGCGGCTTTATCGTATTCAACTTTTCCTACTCTATACATATGTGTACTAGTCGAAGGGCTACAGCGTTTGAAAAAATATCCGTTATATAAAAGTTTAAACGTTTAAGATTAAACTTTTCATCTTAAATAATTATTATTAAACATTTAATGCTAAACCTTTAAGGTTAAACATTTAATGTTAAATATTCAAGGTTAAACTTTTAAGGTTAAATATTTAATATTAAACATTTAAGATTAAACATTCAATGTCAAAAATTTAAGGGTAAACATTAAACTTTTAAGGCTAAATATTTCAAGTTAAATTTTTAAAGTTAAATATTCAATGTTAATATTTTAAGGTTAAACTTTTAAGGTTAAATATTTCATGTTAAATATTTAAGGTTAAACTTTTAACATCAAACGTATAAGGTTAAATACTTAATAAGTTCATTAACTTATTTAAAAATAATAGTATTATTTTTGCTATGTAAATATATTGCCCAAAATATCTTTCGCACGCGTAATACAAGCAATCTTTTAATTCATCAACTTTCGTTAACCAAAATAATTTTGCATTTAAGTACTTATTAAATACTATCCTGATTTTTTCTATTTTTTTGACGTACTAGACTAAAAAGTTGGATCGAGGGTGCTGCACAGCAAAATACTCGTATATCACAAAGAAGGGCAGGGCATTTTAGCAGGAAATATTGCTAGGCACCTTTAATTGCGTCTTGTTACACTCTTAAATGCGGTGTCCATTAGACGGAATCCATGAGGAAAAATATACATCTCCAATTTCAATATGGAGACAGAAACTTCCAAAAAATTATTTTGATTTCTCTTTTTCTGTGCATTAACCTAATTCGGCAACACATTCCTGTAAAATTTAATCACAATCGATTTTAAACTAAAATAATTGTTGTGCATTTGCATATGGTTGGATAGAGAGACGGGCATAACGAAATGATCCGGGTTATTTGACATAACGAAATGATATGGATACGTTTTTTTTATTCTGCTACAGAACCCTAAAGAGAATCTAGATAAAAAACAACTTTCATACTAAAAAACTTATCAGTTTAATCCACGAAAATTATGCAAAGTTTTCAAAGTATATTTAGCAATGGATAATATTTAAAAACCTACTTTCATTCAAACATACTAAAAACCTTATTAGTTTAAACCAGGAAAATTATGTTAAGTTTTCAAACTATATATATAGCAGCAGATAACATTTAAAAACCTGCTTTCTTTCAAACATACTAAAACCTTATTAGTTTAAACCGCAAAAATGATGCTAAGTTTTTAAAGTATATATATATATATATATATTTAGCGGTAGATAACATTTAAAAACCTACTTTCATTCATACGTACTAAAAACCTTATCAGTTTAATGCACGAAAATTATGCTGTTTTCAAAGATATATGGCAGTAGATAATATTTAAAAACATACTTTCATTCAAATATACTAAAAACCTTATCAGTTTAATGCACGAAAATTATGCTAAGTTTTCAAAGATATACAGCAGTAAACAATATTTAAAAACATACTTTCATTCCAACATACTAAAAACCTTATTAGTTTAATCCACGAAAATTATGCTAAGTTTTTAAAGTATATATATATATATAGCGTTAGGTAACATTTAAAAACCTACTTTCATTCAAACGTACTAAAAACCTTATCAGTTTAATCCACGAAAATTATGCTAAGTTTTTAAAGATGCATTTGCATATGGTCAGATAGAGAGACGGGCATAACGAAATGATCCGGGTTACGTTTTGACATAACGAAATGATATTGAATACGTTTTTTTTATTCTGCTACAGAACCCTAAAGAGAATCTAGATAAAAAACAACTTTCATACTAAAAAACTTATCAGTTTAATCCACGAAAATTATGCTAAGTTTTCAAAGTATATTTAGCAATGGATAATATTTAAAAACCTACTTTCATTCAAACATACTAAAAACCTTATTAGTTTAAACCAGGAAAATTATGTTAAGTTTTCAAACTATATATATAGCAGCAGATAACATTTAAAAACCTGCTTTCTTTCAAACATACTAAAACCTTATTAGTTTAAACCGCAAAAATGATGCTAAGTTTTTAAAGTATATATATATATATATATATTTAGCGGTAGATAACATTTAAAAACCTACTTTCATTCATACGTACTAAAAACCTTATCAGTTTAATGCACGAAAATTATGCTGTTTTCAAAGATATATGGCAGTAGATAATATTTAAAAACATACTTTCATTCAAATATACTAAAAACCTTATCAGTTTAATGCACGAAAATTATGCTAAGTTTTCAAAGATATACAGCAGTAAACAATATTTAAAAACATACTTTCATTCCAACATACTAAAAACCTTATTAGTTTAATCCACGAAAATTATGCTAAGTTTTTAAAGTATATATATATATAGCGTTAGGTAACATTTAAAAACCTACTTTCATTCAAACGTACTAAAAACCTTATCAGTTTAATCCACGAAAATTATGCTAAGTTTTTAAAGATGCATTTGCATATGGTCAGATAGAGAGACGGGCATAACGAAATGATCCGGGTTACGTTTTGACATAACGAAATGATATTGAATACGTTTTTTTTATTCTGCTACAGAACCCTAAAGAGAATCTAGATAAAAAACAACTTTCATACTAAAAAACTTATCAGTTTAATCCACGAAAATTATGCTAAGTTTTCAAAGTATATATAGCAGTAGATAATATTTAAAAACCTACTTTTATTTAAATATACTTTAAGACTTATCAATTTGATCCACGGAAAGTATGATAAATTTTATATATATATATATATATATATATATATATATATATATATATATATAGCAAAAAGAAAAACTGCAAGTGAACTAATTAGAAATTTTATTGTGATCTGAAACTGAAAAATTTCTATTTTAATATTAAACTTAAGTGTAAACTTATGTGAAACAAAATGAACGCTTCTTATAAATGGTTTTAATATAGAATATAATAAGAAAACTTTAGCTTATATACTAATGTAACTTATGTAGATATTATTTCACCTGCGAAGGGAAATACGTTAATGCATGTTATAAATTGGATGAAACATGTAAACATCAATACAGAAAGTGGTCTAAAAAAGGTAGAAAGAATTTCCCAGAAGCATATTACTGTTCCGTAATCAAACTACGGATCCTTATAACATCGCCATTTGTGTCAGTCTGTTTATCACAACCTCGTAGTTTTTGCAATTTTATACCTATCAACTTAGAATTTTGTAGATAATTAGTTTAAATTAAGTTTTCAATTAACGTGCAAAAGGTTTAATTAAAATAATATCAAATGTTATGCAAAGCTAGGATCAACATTTTTTATACGTCTAATGAAATATCATTTGATTAGAGTTTCGTGTTGAAAATATTATCTACTTGTATGCAAAGTGAGAATTATCTACTTGTATACAAATGTTACGTGCATCCCATCTGATGAAATATCAAAGTATTGGATTTTTGTACATTTATCTGCGACCTACGTTTCAGAAAAGAGACGAAGTACAGTCTTCAAATTTGTACGTAACGTGTTAACCCAAAACCATGTACGTAATGCTTTAGCTCAAAACCAAGAAAGTAGGTACTATGGCCCAAAACTAAGAACGTAACCACTTTAGTGAAAAACCAAATATGGAATTTTTAATTCTGCTTAAGTTTACACAAATATACCTTGTATAGTAAAGGTTATGACTTTAATTCTTGAAACATTAGAACAAAAAATAATATATGTAATAGCCTTCAGGACGAATGGTGCGTTACGTGATGTTAAAAAACAAAAAGTTTTTTTTTTTTAATATTCCAATGTATTTATATGTATAACTTTAAGGTATTGCTAACATGACTGCAGATCCGATAAGTATAATATTTTTTTATGAATATAAAATATTTTTCTTCTACCAAGGGATGTAAAATATCGTTGAAAAGAAGTCAAAGTACTTTTAACAGTTATTTGAAACGAACATATAAAATATGGGAAATGGTTAAATTATATTGATTTTATATTTATCCCTTGACGAACTTCAATTAACAACGGCAATACATTGGGAAACGTAATTTGACTACAATTTTACAACTAGTGAAAACTGTTTTACGTGAAGTAATTTACAAGTGAAGTTGCTATTTTTGCAAGTACCTGTATATTTAGGGAACCCTCGCATCATGAGTCTCGCTAGTATTAACTGAGTTGTATTTATTTTGACACTTCGTTTGCAAACATATGTCACAGTAATGTGCCCATAAACCCATCTCAAATTTTGAAACCAATATAAAAAACCAACCAAGTGCGAGTTAGACTCACACACGAATGGTTCCGTGGCAACAAGTAATATTAAACTTATAAGTTTGGATTTCTCAAAGAACTGTGAAGAACAATGTTATTACTGCGGTCGGTACCAAATATATTCCATATCTCAAAAAGTGCACAACATTTCTTAATGAAACCAATTTTGGTTGAAAGTTTGTTTTCATTTATATACCTTAATTTTTTTCAGAATTTTACTCACGGTAGTGAAAAAGTTAGAGGACTACTCATATTTTAAAGCTTTATTGGCTTTAATAAAATAGTTATTTTTTTAACCTCTATATAATTTTTTAAGACTTATCGAACGATGCCCCTTAGGTGCACTGGATCTTTCCACCCTCACTTACATGTATGAAATACCCCACCTAATATCTTTTTTCATAATCTGACTATTTCATTGTATAGCGGTTCATAGATGATAACTACCATACAAATTTCAACTATGTAGTGTCAATGGTCTCCGAATAAAATGGCTCTTATATACGGACATACAGATGGTCAGACAGACAGTCGGACATGGCAAAATTATAAGGGTTGCGTTTTTGCCATCTGGATACGGAACCCAAAAAATAGGAGTTTTGAAGTTATTGATTAATAAAAATATTAATATAAAATAATTTGTGGTACATTGCATTAATACACATAAATTTATTTTGTATAATTAATGTGAAATTTACATACATATTTCGGAGATTTTTTTATACCCTTAACCGTGCAAAGATGGTTTTGTTTCTTTCACAGAATCT
Source organism: Druceiella hillmani (assembly GCA_039881145.1). NCBI lineage: Eukaryota > Metazoa > Arthropoda > Insecta > Lepidoptera > Hepialidae > Druceiella > Druceiella hillmani. The sequence continues at coordinate 5,067,811 of JAYKKI010000023.1, read as the reverse complement.
CACAATATTAAAACTCAAATGTTATCTCATTTCCTTAATTTTAGACAGCTTCAATAAAATTATTAACGGTCTTATAACAAATTTGGATCTTGGTATAGTCATAATACGCATCTCCAAAAAAAACTTTCTAACCCGTTTTGGTGACAAGAGACATGTTATGATTCAAACCAATAACCTTTTTCATATATACACATTTGCTTCAAAACATCTTCAAAAACATTATACGCCAAGCCGCAAATACGAGGAATGGAAAACCTAAATATGTACTCACGCCACGCCACATTATTCACAACAAATGGAAAGCTAAAAGCCCATAACTAAATCATAAGCGGTCTCCGTTTTCCACATAATAAATCAAATGCAAACAATATTTTCCGAGCAAGTCGATTCTCGCGACTTCCTTATTAGATTTCCCGAGGAAGGACGGAAGCGCGTCCCGCCTTGTAAATATCCGGTTGCTGCGGGCGGGAAGTTGCTCTTCGTTCCTTGTAATAACCGTTACGGTGCAGTTATTTTCTAAATTGAGTTCAGAAAGATTGTTCCGTTGGCGTACATATTGTTGCTTGCTCATTTTTTCTTGATATGTATAAAGAATTTGTGTTGGGTATGGTCCAACAGGTACAGTCAACTTATAAAATGGTATCACGAAATTTATTGCAATGAATAACATTAACCGTAATAAAAAATTCTAAAAATAATATACATTTGACGTAGTTGCGCTTCTAGAATGTCGTATATTATATTTACATCCTATCATGTTCGCAAAAAAATCAGCTTTATCGAAATATAGCCTAAAGACTTATTTTTTCTTCAGTAATTAACTCCTGACTATTGTGGCTAGTTTCGTTGCGACTAAAACTATACTTTTTCTATGTTCGTTGAAACCAAGTAAAATAAGCACAGTTTCCAATTCCATGTGAAAAAAACATATCTGATTTCCCGTCAAAATTTATTTGCATGTCTAACTGACCGGAACTAAATATTGAAAACTTCTAGATTAGTAGCCAAAACCAACTAAAATTGTGGGTTCCTCTTAACCTTCTTTAGATAAATACCTGCAAAGAAATTCGGTTTAATCTTTTAGAATCCGATCAATACAACCAGAAATAGAATACAACCCAATAGAAAAATAATGAAAAAAGTGACTAATAAAAAATTTGTTCCGAAGTAATTTTAAACTCTTTTACCTATGGTAGAGACGAATAATAAAAAACAAAATTAAAAATTTCGAAAAAATCGACGGCGGATGTGGTCGTTATAATTGAAAAACGATTAAATAATTTTTTGAAAACCTCCCAACTAAAAGAAAGTAAAACCTATTAATATAATTACGAACCCAGGAAAATTAGTCGGAGCTGCCATTGCCATTTCCGTTTCCAATATCAGTTACATTGTAGCAGCATAGACAAGCTATTTGCGCACCTAACAGAATTTCAGTTAGTCAAGAACTGTTAGAACTGCAAAATTTTAGACCTGGGCAGGGCGTGGCAGCCCCGACGGGTTTTCTTGGGTTTGTAATTATATTAATAAGTTCTTACTTTCTTTTAGTCGGGGGGTTTTAAAAAAAATATTTAATTGTTTTTCCATTCCAACTACTACATCCGTCCTGGGTTTTTTTTAAATGTTTAATTATGATTTGTATTTTATACTTTTTTTATTAAAACGTTTACATCTATCGTGGGCTTAATCAAAATTTTAAATTTTGCTTTTTATTATTAGCCTTAATAACTAAGCTTCTAAGGAACATTCCCCAAAATCTTATGTGGCTCTTTGTGGAGTACAATATTTAGACGGTGTAGTAATAAATGATCTAAATAAAAAAACTTTTCAACAATCCACAAAATAGCACTGCATTGGAAAAAATAGAGCGCTTGAGAAACATGTTACATAGATCACATAACGACGAAACCGAAGAAAGGCCATAAAGTAGTTAATCTAGATCAATCAAAAATGTTTATTGCAGCCCTGACGAGTTAACAACATAACACTTTGGCCGCTAAATCACAAACTTTCTACAAAAACCACATCTAATTCAGTCAAACGGTTTTGGAGAAAAAGGGGAACATTCTTTTGCAACAAAATGTTGCACTGCCCCCTGGCAAGCTAACACCATAGTACCTATCTGAGAACTATCGCCGATTAGTCCCAAATATTTTGCAGAAAACCTTACCTAAATCGATCAAACCATTTTATAGATAAATAGGAGCATTCGTTTGCAACGAAATGTTGCAGCGCCTACTGATGATCTAACGCCATAACTCCTATCTGAGAACCATCGCCGATCAGTCCAAAATATTTTGCAGAAAACAATATCTAAATCGGTCAAACCATTTTGGAGATAAATGGGAACATTCGTTTGCAACAAAATGTTGCAGCGTCCACTGATGATCTAACACCATAACACCTATCTAAGAATCATCGCCGATTAGTCCCAAATATTTTGCAAAAAACAATATCTAAATCGGTCAAACCATTTTGGAGATAAATGGAACATTCGTTTGCAACAAAATGTTTATTGCGGCGCCCCTGGTAAGTAATCACCGTAACTAAGTACCGTAACACCTATCTAAGAACTACTGCCAATGAATTACAAACATTTTACAGAAAACCGTATCTAAATCGGTCAAACCGTTTTGGAAATAAATGGGAACATTTGATTGCATACAAAGAAACAACCTCTCACCCTAAACGCATATACCTCCTCCGTCCCATCGTGGGTAAAAAACAATTCTTGATTAAATAAATACTTAACGGAATCGATGGATAAATCCCCTTTGTTACTAACCGATTACCTAAGTAAACCTCTCATGAAACGCGATAGGTTCTAAGTAGAGTGACACCTCCGAACACTTTAAGAAGTTTCACGGCCGCTAAGCACTTGTAATTCTCTTAATGCATTTCTTTAATTTAAAAATTCTTTAATTATTCAGCTGTTTCACTATTAAGTCTTTATTATTATTTTTCATTTTCCTCATGTAACATTTTTTAAATTTCTTCTTTCACTATTTTTTTTAAATTACACCTTTTCTTTACTTTTAGGATTCCACGTTTTTTAAAACTTCATCAAGGTCATTGGTTTTCTCAGAGACAATAAATTAACAGAATTGTTTTTTAATTTCATACCAGCTCATTAAAGCAAAGCTACACCAATTCAATTTTATTTAGAAATATTTTTTCTATATTTTTCAAAGGTTTGTTGTTGAGTATAACTAAAAAACCTGTTAAGCACCAGTGGAATTGGCATCATAAGGGTTTATTTTATATTTAGGCGCTTAAAAACATCGAACGATATAAATACTATGTACTAGTATTTATATTGAATATTTTCAAATATTAATTTCTCATAATGTAAGTAAACCGCCCATCATGTCCTTCATAAGTTTAAAAACGTTGTGCATGTTTAAAAAAATTATGGCATCTAAAATCATCACTGTTTTCTAACAACCTTGCATGGGTTACAAAAAACAAATATAGTTTATAGATCGAATAATTTCGAGAATAGGCGGGCGGTGACACATTTTTTTGCATATTTTTCAATATATCTAAAGTCAAATACTTGAAATTTTGTGAAAAATATTTGTGAAACCCTTATGACTAACCCTTTCTAATCATACCCCGCATCGTATATTGAATTTAAAAAAAAAATTAGGGTACTGAATTAGCCCCCCCTTAATTTCCATAAGAATATTTCAGAGCAAAATGATAGACAGACGGACGGACACATCAGTGATCTTATAAGGGTTCCTTCTTTTCCTTTTGAGGTACGGAACCCTACAAATATATATTGCACCAGGGCACCCCCTCCATCATCACGGTTTCTAAAGTTTATTATAAAAAAAATACTATTACTTCAAGTTTACCACGAAATTATAGCAATAATTCTAAATCTCATAAATTTCGTATATTTCACGATACTTTTACGTCTTTAAATGTTGCTGTTTGCTATATTAATGTTACTAGCCAAGAAATTTATATAGAAAACAATAATATTAATTGTTGTAAATAAGTTAACAGTAATACTATGTACCATTCAATGTTTATACGCGCCTAAGTACGTAAAAATATAAAAGTTCTGCTCGTACTAAAACAGGTATTTTTACTGATTACGTACCCTTCCAATATTAACGTACATTATTATCCTGACTTTTACAGGATATAATAGTAACATTACTGCCATTTTTTTTAATTACTAGTATTACATAAGTTATTAAAACTAAAACAATAGAATTTAAAATAGCAACACGTACTGATTTTAAAATTTACATTCAAATAAAGTGACTGATCAAATGAAGGTCTTCGCCACAAACCGAAATAACACAATCCGGTCTAAGGGTAAATAGAGTAACAAATATACAATATAATTTAATACTTTTCTTAAAAAACGTGTTTTAAGTTGAAAAAATTGATCTTTATTGCAGTCAAGCAAAACTTAATGCAAAACACTTAGTCACGTGTGTAAATTCTAGAACGTCACGACGCCCCATACAAACAATTGAACTGAAAAGGGGAAATTCTCTCTCTTTTAACACACTTCGTCATTCTATAATGACAGATAAATATTTTTTAAGAAATTCAATTTATAGGATCTCGCTATCTCGTTCACACAATGTCTTGAAGTTTATGTTAATATTTATTAGTACGTTATGATCTATATGGCGCATTTTGACGTCACGCGTTCTAATTTGCAAACAATTTATGTTTCGGTTTTTAGCCGCCCATTAAACACAATATAATTTTCTATTTCAATTGTTAAATACAAATATTTATACCCAGTTCATTGCTATTAAATATCATTAATTAAACATCGTCATTATTCTTAAACCAAAAACTATGACATACAGTAATCTAACATTTTTATGCATAAACACTATGACATACATTAATATAACATTTTTTATACATATTTCAAATATCATATTGTGAGAACAGCGTGTCTCGCTGATGAAATCAAAACAATATTTTATCTACTCGCTCTGCGGTTGACGTCACGGAATAATGATACTGTCCCACGTGTGACATCACCATAACAAAATTGAATCAATTAATTTAAAAATAAGACAAATTATACATCAAATAAATTTGTAATTTTAATACTAATAATATAATACTAATATAATACTAATAATATAATACTAATATAATACTAATATAATACTAATATATTATATCATTTGAATATATTATCAATTCCAACATACTATAACTTATGCTTTTCCTCCACTCCGCTCGCATATAAGTTATGATGTTATCATCAAATTCCGTTGTTTAAATTATTTATCAATGATGATATCTAAATATTTAAAATAAACGTTTTAATTTTGCTTAATAAATACATTAGTGTCACAACCGACAGCGCCGCATAAATCTTGCTAATTTTTCGCTGAAATTTTTCATAATTACCTATATCTTGTAAAAAAATATATTGCAAGCTATAATGATAATGACATACTGAAAAGATTTAATTTATGTATATTGAGCAGATTTGGGTAACTTCATTGTTTACAGTTCATAAATATACATAACATACCTGAAACATAATTACAAAAGATAAAAGATAAGTATGTACTACTGATTTTTTTATTTCTTTTGTACAGCTCTGTTAGAGTTGTAACTCTGTCACTTATCTCTACACATTTTATTAATAACACTCCTTAACGAATAGATTTGCTGTGAATTTATTTAGGTTTTATGTCTAGCATATATCGCCAGCTTAAACCAAAGTGAGCCACGGTCTATATATCTTTCTTGGACTTACCTCACAAGTATCGCAGTAGCTAAGTAAAACATTAATATTATGTACAGTTAAAATTTAGGGAATGAACGACCTGATTAACACTGTAATCTATTTTAATATCTATACAGCATATTTATAAGCACTGATTTATAAGCAAATAGGCATAAAATCAGCAGACAGACGATGAGATTCACAAATGTAATTTTTATACTTTTAACGTGTCATGTTCCTTTCCTGTGTCATGACGAAAGCTACAACATATCATTATATTTGATTAAAATATTATCAAACCTATTTTTTACTCACAATCTCACGCAATACGTTATTTCAATGACGTTAAACTGAATTATTTAGATAACAGAAAATCTTATTGCACAAGAAGTGACATTTTTAGTTAATGATATTGAATTATACACATATACGCTTGAAATATTCTACCGATAATTCAACTTTTTGTTTTTGCCTGCTGGTATTTTATTTGAAATGTTTGAGAGTTATTTAAGTCTCTTAATTTATATGACTCGAAATGATGATGGTGCTATAAATCCGGAAGTCAGAAAATAAAATTATATTAGGATTATATGTTTGTGAATAAGACAATTAGAGTATTAGTCGATGCTAATGTCAAACGAATGTGAAAATTGTTTCCCTGTCTGTGAATATACAACGTTGGCTCGTTTATCTTATATAAATTTATATATTTATTATTAATTCGTGAACTATCTAAATATGAAGGTGGCTTGAAATATATATATTAATGTCATTATAGAAATACTTATGCTAATTTTTGCGAAAAAACCAGTGATATCAAAACTGTATTTGTTAGACGATAATGTCAAATACTCATTTCGAAACCGCTTATAAAAAAATGTAAAACTGCATAAGTAGGTATTTCTTTTAAGTATCTTTAGTAGACTAATTAATATATCTAACATCAGATTTGTACTACAGTAAGATCCAAAATTTGTAACTGTAAAAAATTATATACTGTGGGGAACTTAAATGTGAAATAATAATGTTTCGTTGACAAAATTTCAAAAACACTGGAAAATATTTATAGAAAAAGTACTATTCCAGAATTACGTTTTTATAATATTTTCAAATTCCGAGGAATTACATTAGACATAATTACAAACCTTTTTTTATTAATTATTGATATCACTCCGAATGTTTTATTTTCAATTACAACTCTAGGAATAAAAAAGTAACTCAACAAACTTTCACTGCCACAACTTTAGGAACAAAAGAGAAACTCAACAAAATATCACTATCACAACTCTAGGATTAAAAAGGAACTCAATGAACTATTACTACGTCAACTTTAAGCATAAAAGACTAACTCAGAAAAATATCACTACCACAACTCTAGGAATAAAAGTGTAACTCAGTAAACTGTAACTAACAAAACTCTAAAAATAAAGGACTAACTCAGCTAACTATCACTGTCATATATCTAGGAATAAAAGAGATACTCAGCAAATTCTCACTACCGTAGCTCTAGGAATTAAAGAGTGACTCGACAAACTATCACTACCCCAACTGTCGGAAAAGACTAAGCAAGTCGGAGAGCAAACTGTTATTACCACAACTCTAGTTATTATAATTTTATATTTTATACTTATATTCTCATCAAACTATCACTACTTTATCTCTCGAAATAAAAGGCTAATTCAGCAAGTTATCACTACCACAAGTCTAGAAATAAAAGACAACTTACGCCAAATACAATAAACTTACAAACTATGAGTTTTCCACAGTCATAGTTACTGTTTTCGAGTAACCAAATCCCGTTCGGTTTGCTTTATAAGGTACAGAAAATGTTCAAAATGAAAACAAAAATTTCCCGCAGTACATTTCTAGGTCAAGAAACGTAATTAAATTAAATTCGTTGACAACCATAATATCCTTTGATTTAATTGTAATATGCGTTACTAAAATGCGTTTCAAAAAACATGAATACGAAGCATAAAAATAAATCAATAATCCTAACTTATAAATATGAAAGAGAGGTTGTTCACTCATCTCGCTTTTGCGCCTCAACTGTTTAACCTACCTTCATAAAATGTTGTCAATGTGTGTACATATATATATATATATATATATATACATATACACAAACGTATATAGTAAGTTGATAAGATCCTCTTAACATTACCATCGCGACCGAAACCACGAGTTCAATATAGTCTGCGATTCAATGTAAATGAATAAGCGATTACAGTCATATAAAACACATTAAGTAGACAAAATGCAATTATATTGAGGAAAATAACACAAATCATTCATTACATCCATCTGGTAGCTGCCCATTTTGCCCTTAAACCGATTCCATAAGCCACAATTTCGGCCTTTCTTAATTCCTTTCTCTTCAAAACGCCAATAAAATATACTATGCTGCCAAGTTTGAACTTTTAGAGAAAATCTTGACGGTCTCGGTGTTTCAACCCCTAAGTAGCATATATTGAAGTATAGAAATTACGATAAACTATTTTTTCAATCGTCTGGCTTGAACTATGATCAGCAGTCTCAGTACTGTTTCCGCTTCAGATACTTTTATTAAATCACAAAGTATGCATCTGACTTACGTCTGTTAAAAGATTTTTGGGATCTCTACATACTATTATTCCAACACATTTATTAGCAACCTTTCATCAAAATGTTACATCTGCATTATACTCTGGTGTGAAGCTGGTTATTAATAAATTAATTTTAATACAAATAGGATGAGATAACTTTTTTCCCGATGGACCGAACACAAGTTAGCATATAAAATGGATGAGATGAGATGATAGACAAAAATTTACAACAGCAATTCAAAAATGTATAATCGTCGCTCCCAACCTCTCTAAGGAATTCCATCAAGTTAGACCTAGCAGTTAGTACCGTAAACAAAAACTACAAAATTATAGTATAATGTTTCAAATCTACAAGTAGATTGCCAGCTTTCAGAAATATTAGATTATCCAAGTCCTTGGTGCCTGAACCAACTACTTGCTAATTGAATTTAAAGTGTATGTTGCGCCGCTTTCAGTGTTCTCGACGATTTAAATATAAATAAATTATTGAGACACAATTAGATAAACCCATATACACTTATACAGACAGAAGGACTATATAAAAGAAGTATTTTTTTTAATAAAAGAAAGCAAGTAAGAAAGAAAATCTGTGGAGCAATAGAAAAGATTAGAATTGCAAGGAGTACTTATTGTAATACCTTCCCCTAAACTATGGTAAGATTTATTAATTTATTCTCAATGAAATATAGAAAAACCTTAACTTTGTTTCATTATTCGGTAAATAAGTAGCAAGTTTTTGAGACAATTAATTACTATATATTACTTAAGAACGATGAAATTATATTACTACTGTTTATCAGCGCGACCGAATTCCTGTTCGGTAGGAACCCTTAACAAATGAATTTACAATATTTTACTTCCATATAAATTCCATATAATATGAGCATAGGCGAAAACAAAAGACATGCTACTGTAAGTTCTCCACCCATTTTTTTTCACTGTATTATAGGTGGAATTCAAAACAAATAGAAGCTGTTTTAGTTACTTGAACCTTGGTTCAAAATAAATTATAGAACTATTTATAAAATTGAAAATATAAACCCAGAAAGCTATAAAAATTATAACATGAAAGATTCTTCTTTTCAACGAATCTTAGTAAAACTAACAATTTGCCAGAAACATTATACTTTTGTTGTTATTATAATTAATCATTTGCTTGCATAAATTTGGCACAAAATCTAGTTTATACCTCAACGTTTAATGCTTTTATAACATGAATTAAATTTCTGTTAAGAATTTTTAACAATGTCTTACAAGAATTTCATTGAGAGATGGACTATAATCAATTAGAACAAAGTTCTGTTCAAAATAACATACAAATATATTTTAAATCCATTTAAATGATTCTCTGATAACTGCTTTCAAACTTGATTCCGAAACTTCAAACATATTATTATGAATCTAAAAACTGTTATTTTCTATTTAACTTTCTTTACGGTGCCATTTATTGCATTTAATTATCTTACAACTAAAATATTTAAAATTAGTTTCACGATAACAACTCAAACCTATCACGCTGAGCCATAATTGAACAGATCGCGAAACGCTTCGCATAGTGCGAGGTTAGCTATGAAAATACCTTATAATCGCCAAAACCACAGACATATTGAGCGTAAAACGACGCAGGAGCAAAACACATTTTACAACGTTCATCTTCGGTGCTAATCGGTACTTTTAACAAGGTAGCTTTTAACAAACTCGCTTTGCAATAATTAAAATAATTTAAAATAATGAAAACCAAGGCGAGAAATAGAATTAAAATAAATTGTTTGTACAGGCATGTTTTTAAGCCGTAACTGCCAATGCCTCCACGATGATTTATGACAAAAAATACTACTTTTCATGCAAAAAAAAGTGCCATTGTCTGTTATTACATACTTAAAATGCTAAATAGTTAATGTTAGCATATATATTTATTGCTACCTTACCATCTTTGAAAATATAAAGAGACAAATATGAATATTGTAATTTTATAAAAACAAAATAAAATATGAAATGAAAATTATTTTATAAAACATGAAATTCAAATATACTGTCCTTTTAAATTTATATACTTATATATAGAAATTAAATAAAAAATTAACTACTTTTTAATATATTGCCGTATCTATAATATATAGATCAATTTATGATTTGAAAAAATAACTTTTCTTTCCTATGAAAGAGACTGGTACGGTCCTTTTACATGATGAGAAGTAATTTCGAATAGTTTAACAGATATAAAGTGTTTCTATGCTCTTCCTAAGTTCTTTATAAAACGAAACTTACAATATCAAGGTGAAATGTTGCATAATTGTCGTAACCCGTAAATGATTTTTTTTCTTAAGCACTTTTATGTGTGTGTATATATATAAGCTAAAACCTTATCTGCCCTGACAACTGATATTTATATGTGGCAACAGCCTCGAGTCTCCCATGGTGCACTATGATAGTTTTGTGTGAGTGACTATGGTAAAGTAGGAGATATGGTCGTTAAAAATAGTCGACCTTGGGCATTATCCACTATCCTCCACCGCACACAAAACTCCAGATGTTGAATATACTAGAATGAGTGAGAATATACTAGAATGTCCTCGAATGTACTAGAATGAACCAGACCGAAAGGATATTCTGGAATGTTCAAAAAGCTTTATGTATTAGAATGAATGAGAATGTGCTAGAATATCCTCGAATGTACACTTCACTCATATTATTGACACCTTCTCAGCTAATATTAATATATGTTTACATATTTACCTACAAGAAATAAAAATTTAATCATCAAAAATGCCAGAAGCTATTTTTCTTATTGTTTTTAAAACTTCTCGTCTTATTATACCTGAAGGATCGAGAATGTTCGAGAAAATTCTCAATTCTTCCGGTTCAGTTCACTCAGTCAATTGGCACATTCTCAGCTAATATTAATTATGGTGTATATAAACATAATTAATATTAGCTGAGAATGTGCCAATTGGCTGAGTGAACTGAACATGTATATATATACCTAAAAGAAATATAAATTTTATCGTCAAAATGCCAAAAGCTGTTTTGTTTCTAAAAACAAAACAGCTTTTGGCATTTTGACGATAAAAAACAAAAAACTTAAAAACACACAAATTGAAATTTTTTTTTAATTGCCAATTCGTGTTTTGAAACTCTAATTTTTTAATTGTTGGCCATAAACACGGTTCGAAATTAATTTTCTTTTGTGACAGGATGATTATCCGCCGAATCGCTAATACTCGATGTTATCAAGATAGTGTTTAGGATACCATCCTCAAATTTTGTAATAACAACGTGACAAATAGTAAACCTTGTAAACAAACAGCTGACACGATTTCATTTAAAATTAGTTTATTTCTTCATTGTTTTCATGATAGGTTAGTTATATCACTCTACAGACCGAAATAGCCACGTCGACCCCTGGTCCGCTGATAAATGGAGGGTACGGAGATAACCTTAGAAAGAGTGAGCTTATCAATGTGCTCCAAACAACTAGAACACAAAATATATTATTTTAACAGCACCAGACTATGACTCGTGCTGTTTATTGACGATGTATAGTTAATAATTTTTTGAAGATTGGATTGTGTAAAGAATTTTTAGATTGACTTATTTTTGTTGTATATTTTGAACAAAGGAAATTAGTTCTTTGATACGATGCAAAATTGTGATTGGAAAATCAATTTCAATCTATAGTGTTTTATAAGATATCCCTTAAATAGGTTTCTGAAAAATACCAAAAATTTCAAGTTATCAAGGTTTTCCAGTCAGCAAGCACTGGTAAAAAATGAAGACAAGCTGCAGCTGCACAAGACACTTTATTTTTTGACCTGGACCCCCCATTTAGAAGACCCAAATCTTTGTATGTTAATTTAATTATTAGAAGGGGTTTTAGGTATTAGTTTGAGAATTGTCTAAATGCTACGTAACGTTTCATATTTCTCAGTATTCATCGAGGAAAGAAATGGAGGTTCCAATAAGTCTTTACAAATTTTTGGTGTTTATTTTGAATTTAATCGGGAACCAATTTAGTAGAGTTATTCCAATTAAAAGTCGTAAATGCAAACTACATGGAAATGGATTAAAAATTTACATACCTATGTTTAGGAGAACATCAGCTGCCAACTTGATTCAGAATCATCTTGAAATCTCTATTTTATCACGACAAACCATTATTATTATTGAAATAAGTTTCGTCTGTTCTCAAACCAATATAGGAATACTTTTCGTTAAATGAGCGATTACAAAAATATTTTTGATCGAGTTTTAAAAACCCTAAAAAATTTTAATTTTAATATGGAAACTTGCTCTTCCACAAATCCTTTTGGGCGTTAAAATTATTAAAACGGCTACTTATTTTACTTATTCAATATTTGACGAAGTATTTATGTCTCTTCTTCCCATTCTAATAGTATGGCCATCGAAATTGGAATAAGATCTCTTACGAAAATGGAACTAGAACGACTCGAAATTGGAATATAATGTGAGTAAAAGAGATAAACAGTTCGCTGAGAGTGGCGCACTTTTGATGCCTCAAAAGAGGTTAAAGTTGGAAAAAGAAGAGAAAATTATGAATTTCAAGACTATTACGATATGGTCCTGAAACAACTGATTAAGGAAACTCAATTTTTATAAGTTATCATTACAAAAAAAATATTTTAAATTTTAATAACGTGTTCGTCAAACTTCTTTCCTCGATGTGATGACGTACAAACTAATTCACCAAATTATTTGAATAAAGTATCATTTTATTTGATATCAAATATTATTAGAGTACCATATCTAAACAGTAATAACGGGACCTTATGACGTCATTATCTGTCTGGCCGTATGTAATGACTGTTTATAACTACAACTGCACTTGAACACATTTGCAGAGTTTGCTCATCCTCATATGTCTCCACTGAATTTGAAATATTTTTTTTTATTTGTTCTCATGAACTACAGAAATATTGACAATTTGACAATGAGAGTAAAATATTATACAAGTAAAACATTGCACTGAGATGAGTACAAATGGAAATATTATCTATATGATAAGGCACCACTATATGAGATCAACATTAAAGGTTGTCACTCCTTTGAAAACCAAGCTTCTGTATTAAAAATTGTGAAAAATAATTCTGAAATGTTTAAAAATATTGAAAAGAAAACGTCTATTTGCTTGTTATATACAGTAATAGCCGATCGAACTTTGCTATGTTACAAAATACCGTCAGATTTCAATCGCTAATGACTACGAGATTAATAATGCGGTAACAATGATTGAAACCACAGCTATAGACCATATATGTTCATGTTTTTCGTGCAGCATTTTTTTTACATGTGACTTCATTGGACTAGTGTAGGTGCATGCGCGTTATTATTGCAAATTAGCGTTGTGTAATTATAAATTAGTGTAACGTGAAAACACGTTTAGTCAGGATGTTGATTTGACTGTCATTGTAAAGAACTTGAAGATCGCTACTAGGAGCTATAGTGAGACAATAAAAATATTCGCCAGAATATAAAAGTTGGTTTCGATTGAAAATTTAAAAAAAATTAAAGATTTCATTTCACGTGAATCGTAAACATATTCGGAATTATAGGAAATGTAAATCAAAGGAAAACTTGTGCCAAAAATAAACCAAAAAAGCTAAAAAGTCCAGGGCCAAGCAAATGCTAGAGCTATAATAGCAACGAAAAAAAATGAAAAAAACGACGCAAAGCCATTACGCAGCTGGTCCATCGGATATACAGCACCCAGAGACAGTCCAAACATCCACGGATTATGTGGAAGCATCATTGAAAGGTAATACAGAAGACAGTGATAATACAGAGATGAATGGCAACAGCGCCAGACAAGTATGTATTGCGAACATCAGATATCGTTGTGTTGTCAACGTCGAGCATTGATGCGTGTACTTCAATAGTTCAACCGGTACTAACGGTATCCACTCCATATCCTTGCTACACGTGATAAACTTGTAAGTTATCTATCCTGAAACCGTTATATTATTCTGTATGACCATTGTATTAAAGAAATTGATAAATAAATTACATATTAGTACGAAATATTTGTTATGATTTTATCCCACAGTTTTCACTGAAAATATATGGCGCGGGCTAACAACGACAACTTAACGGAGGCTCAACCTAATTTGAAAGCTTGAATACGCAAAGCTTTCAAGCAATCCCCAACCATTTCTTCATATCATTTTAATATTTTCCTTACAAAACTTAATATATTGTACAAATTTAAATACAAAAATACAATATTTTTCACAAATATGTAATTTATTAATTTCAATTCCTAACTGCGTATCTTGATAGGTCACATAGGAACAACATTTATCAAGTGAGACCGGTTAACTTTTCATTTCATTTCTTTTATCTACAAAAACAATAGATAAATTTAAAAAAATTATTAATTGTTTGTTGTTGTTGCAACTAATTAAGCATGAAAATAATTTGATATCGCAAAATATTTAACGCAGTACACTATTTTTATTGCATTTATATTGTAAAAATGTGCATGTTTTTGCGTCAGGACTGAATTGGAGAAAGATTTATAATCAACACAAACGTTATATTTGGTAACTACTCTGTGAATTTTTATAATCTACATAGTTCATCTTCATTTGGTTCCAGATTCAATATTGTAGTTCAAAACCGTAGTTTAAGTAAAAATATCGACTGGAGTAATCTTAGGTAATAAAAAAGTAAACTAAGATAGCAATGTAATAAATGCTGCATCAAGAAATTATGGAGTAAAATAAAATGGCCTCATAGCAAACTATGGATTATGCTAAAATAGCGATACAGTAAGTGACAAAGTAAAACAAGATAACGAGACAATAAACGATGAAGTAAATTAGAATAGCGAATATATAAAAAAATTAGAATAGCGATACGGAGTAAACTAAGATTGCGACGTTAGGAATTCTTTGCCAATTAACACATAAATTGCCAATTCTTTGCCAATTAACACATTTCTTTGCCAATAAACACATTATGCTAAAATGGCGACACAGTAAGTGACAAAGTAAAACAAGATAACGAGACAATAAACGATGAAGTAAATTAGAATAGCGAATATATAAACAAATTAGAATAGCGATACGGAGTAAACTCAGATTGCGACGTTATTAATTCTTTGCCAATTAACACATAAAAAATCGCTCCAAAAATGTTTCATACGTCGATAAAATGTTATTTATTATTTATATTGTCGCAATTTTTTTGTCTTCTTTATCATTTTTAATATTGGTCTAGCCCATCACAATTATTAGTTACTAAAGTCAGTCTAAAAGTAATTAAATGGGCATTGCTAAAAATATTTATTTTGCAGCAATATGTTTACTGTCTAAACATAATTATGTAATATCAATATTAATAAAAGTATTATTATCATTATCTGCCTTATAATTTTCCATATTAAAACCTCGATTCAAAACATAGACAAAGACATCCATCATACTAAATTGTACCCAGACAGTATAAATATTTCATAACACCTTACAATATATATTTTTCTATTCACTTATTTCCAAATTTCCAGACGAATTTTAAATAACTATCTAAAAGGAATCTATCACCTAAAATTATTGTTTTAGTATACCAATGATTGACATGTTCGGCAATCACTTATTAAGTTAACCAAGTTTGATTTTTATACATCTGCCTATATTTATCAGTAGCAAAATATGTCGATGACGCCATATAAATTGTAACATAGAAAACAGTGTTGACATTGGGTAAACCTTCTACTGTGTTACATTTTTATTCACTCCATCACCCGCTTAGCTGACTTAAACACCAAGAAGGTAAAGGAAAAAGGATATTGTTCTTTTCTGTATATTTTTTCATTAAATTTTCATTATTATCTCAGATATATTTTTATCACCTTTCTGTTTTTATTACTCATTACATTATTATACTCAGAGAATTCCCAAATTAGATCCACTAATGTCTTTCTTAATCTCCCAGGGACAGTAAATATGTATATTTTTTGCCAGTATTCTTCTGGCCTATTATTTTTTATGTAGACTTGAAAAAATGCAATATTAATGAGTTGCTGGTATTATCAGTTAATGGTTTACCATATCATTGTAGTCATGCTTTCAAGCTGCTAGTTTTTATGTCTTTTTTAAGTTTTTCACGTTCCATTACATAATAAATAAATAGTGCCTCACTTTTATTCGTAGTTTCAAAATAATAACCAAAATTAAATTACTTAGTATTTTTACATGACATGTAGTACGGAAAAATAAAGAACTGCTATTATTTCACATGGCAATTAGACAGTCCTTTTAAAATAGGAGACCAGATTTCTAAAGTCCTAACCTATATGACACTAAAAACTTCGTCAAAATCTCTATAGATTTTGTATGAGCGCAACATGGAAATTATAAGAAACAGTAAATTATTTCGATAATAACACCGGACTACAACATATTTCTAGGCTAATATGCGAGTGGCGATTTTTATAGATTTTGGTGGGCTGATTACGGGAAGAATGGTGAAAAATTCCATCACTTCATGATTTTAGTTAAACTCGTTTTTATATTTTTAATATTTTTCTGTAGTAAGTGAATTTTAAGGAAATAAAAGTCTAGTTAATCTTATAAATGTGATCTTAAACCGACCATCTCATTAGATGTCTCTGTGATTTAAGTGAATGAGACAACAGGATCAGGAAACAGTAGCGGGTAAAATGGCCGACTAGAACCAATTTGTATCCAGAAAGTAAAAATATACTTCGACAAAAATATACTTCGAAAAGTTTTACTGCCCGCTTTGCACATAAAACTTGGTATTACGAAATAATTCTTGAAGGTTTTGTATAAACAAAGCGATGGATTAATATATTTAAAAAGAGTATTCCCATCTTTATCTGAAGCTAAACAGAAGGAAGTAATTTTTTTCTCCCGATAAAAGAAAACAGATGAAAGACGAAAACTTCGACGGAAAACTAAACCCTAAGGAATTCAAAATTAATATTTCAAAATCGATATTCCTATTTTTATAAACTCGAATTTAAAAAACAGGATTATCATTAAAAGAATTAAATAGGAACTTGCTGAGAAACCATAAAAACCATATTATAAAAAATATTGTAATATACTTCAGAATTTCAAAAAATTAAATTACCTTATGAACCTAAAACTTTACTTTCTTTATTCTCATTTAAGCTGTTTTTCTTAAAAATTAGAAGCTGTAAGTGAAAAGCAAGATGAGAATTTTCATGAGGATATAAAAGAAATATAATGTAGATGCCAGGACAAGTTGAATTCAATCATGATGGCCAATTACTGACGGATACCAAAGCATGGTGATTCAAACAAGCTCATAAGATAAATTCGCCCTATGGAAGCTTCAACGAAAAAAGAAACAGTAGCATTAGCCTCTGCAATGTTTTAAAATCCAAAAAAGATTATGAAAATTTTCAAAATAGAAAGCGGTAATAATGAGGGACAATGAAAAATTTCTGAAAGTCAATTTTTCTCTATAATTTATGTATAATAACCGAGCTCATATTTACCTGTTAGCACATTATCTAACCTGTCAGTGATTTCACAACCTTGTGACTCATTTTCTTTTTTTTCAAAATATTATTTCTCTTATTAAATACCGACTCTTTCACTTGCTCCATAAATAATGCCCAAAAATTATTATTTGTATCGTTTTTCATATCAATTATTAGTATTTACCTTATTTTGCCTTTCAAGGTAAGAATACCTTGAAAGGTAAAAACGGAATTTTTCTAAAATCACTCAAGTCCATCCGTGTGTTACAGCCATACTTTTCGGAAGTCATTTGGCGTAAAATCTTGAAATTTGGTACAATTATAAAGTTACTTTGAAGTTTAATATCTAAACATGCTTATAAAAAAATTGTGTCAAATTAATTTTCAGAATAAACTTTTCCCAATTTCATGTAACATGTGAATAACATGCAAGGTATTGATAGAACTTACTCTTTCAATCATTATTTTTCCAAATTTTATATAATTCTAAAGACATGTATTGCTTTGAAAGTTTGCTTCATTTTGCAAAATTTTATATAAGACAATTCTAGAGTTATTGCTAAACATAGTCACGAAAATATATTTGTATAATCTATACGTATAATAAAATTGTAACGGAGTGAATTCTGTACATAGAAAATATTTTAAAAGAGTGATTGATTTAGTGTAAATATTGATAATAGAAGCCAAAAAACCTGTTTTTTTTTTATTGTATCTAACTTCTTTTAATTTGTTCGGCAATCACGCAATATCTACTGGACGGATTTTGATGAAGTTTGGTGAGGTAATAATTTATTACGAGCAACATATGAGAGAAAAAAATAAATTAAAATAATTAAATTCTAATAAATTTTCTTATTCCGCATTTCATGCGAACGAAATCCTAGGGAGAGCTAGTTAAATATAAATATATCACAATTATAGCATTACAGTAAACTTTACGTAAACCCGCCTAACACTGTTTTGTTGACATATATGTGGGTCAATGTGCTTTATTGCTATACCAAGTTTCAAGCTTCTATATCAAAGGTGTCTGAAAATAACGGCTATAACAGATGGATAAAAGCACGGATACGTAAGTGATGTTATAAAAGTTTCGTTTTATTCCTTTTGAGAATCGGAAAGAAATCTTACTTATTGAAAATCTTATATATTGCATATTTTAAAATGAGATGCTAACATCTTGCAAATGAACAATATTATTCATTTGAATATGATAATATATGCCATTTTACATAAATCTTTTTACGTAACAGATCTTTTGTTAGTATGTCCTCCTTTAGAATAAATACGCGTTCGACCGCAGTGGATCCGCTTATCTCAAGCGGGCAATACGTCGCCATAATTCGACGGTCAACAAATATTATCCAAACGTAAGTTATTTAAAATATTATCATTAATTATATTTAATATATATATTTTATATTTCGATTTACTTTGCACCATGCATGCCTGGTTTTACATATTATCTCTTTATAAAAGTAATAATATTGTAAAGAATGCGTAAATTTGTTGCGAAGTTTACATATTATCTCTTTACAAAATTAATAATATTGCAAAGAACGCGTAAAATTGTTGCGACTTCGATTTTCGTAACCGTTCAAATATATATCCAGTTGTAAATTTACTATTGCGAGGAATGTTAAATCTGCAGAATATTTATTAAATCATCACAAAATAAATAAAATTATTAATTAAAATCAAGTTTTGACCAATAAAAACCACAGTATTCATAATGATTCAAACTAAATATCTGAATAAATATTTAACAATGCCCTGTGAAAGAAACGTTTCTTTGGCAAACATTTCTTCATACTTCGTACTAAGTATAGTTTTTTCATTCTTCAATATACCAATAATGAGTATAGCTTAAATTAAATAATATTGAATAAGCTTGCCGTTGTTAATGAAGTTTAGTGAATTTTGAATAAATTCTGGAATTGTATACATTATGAAAAGCTTTATCAAATTTAAAATAGAAACAGACAAACATTCTAGAAACCGACAAACATTTTTTACTTTCATGTGACGTGTGAGTAACGTGCCAAGTATTGATTGAACTTACTCTTTCAGTCAATATTTTTTAAATGTTATATGAGATAATTCAAAATTCTGTATTGCATTGACAGTTTGCGTGATTTTTCAGAATTTTATGTAAGATAGTTTCAAAAATTGTTTTGAAAGGATCAGTTAATTTTAAGATAGATCGACAGGTATTGAATTAAAAGGATTAGTTCATTTTCGTAATTTTATGTAATACAATTCTAAAGTTATTGCTAAACATAGCCACGAAAATAATAAAAATTTTCTTGAACGAAATTTTCCAAAATCTTAAAATGGAATTGTCCCATGTCTGTTTATAATCAAATAATAGAATGAAAAATTGGAAAAAAATTATGAATATATATATATATATATATATATATATATATATATATATATATATATGTATAAATTTGTATGATCTATGCATATAATAAAATTGTAACAGAGTGAATTCCGTACATGAAAATTTAGTCAATTAACATAACGTTTTATACTCTGTTTATAATTTTGTTATTCTAATGATTAAGTATAATTATATTTTGAGAATTCCGTGGCTCAAAAAAACGAATCCTTTATAAGGTCACTCACGTATCTGTCAGTCCGTCCGTAATAACCGTTTTTCTCAGAAACTTCTTGACCTAGAAACCTGAAATTTGGCATAGTAATAAACCATATTAACATATGCATTTCTATAAGTCTCAATAATATTCATTATTAAATTTATGGAAGGGGGGTCAAATTAAATTTTCCAATAAATTTTTTTTAAATTCCTTTTACAATTAGGGACAAAGGGCTAGTTATAAGGGTCTCAAAATACTGCTTTAATAATTTTAGGTATTATAACAGAGATAAACTGAAAACTATGTAAATATATATATATATATATATATATATATATATATATCCCTCTTTTCTAAAATTATTCAACCCTCAATCGTGAAAAATTTGAGTTTTTAGAACTTCAAGAATAGGGTGGAAGAAAACTCTAGCAATGATTCTGGACGTTATAATTGTTTAAATTAATAATGATACATACCATGTTTTGAAGTCAGTGAAATATACAGTAGGCAATATAATTACGTTTTTCTATGTTCACAGTCGATTTTCTCTGAAACCAAATAACGTAGAAACTCGAAATTTAAAACTAATACAATTTATTGACCTACGTATTCTACAATAGCTATTTTGTAATATAAAAATTAGGGACGGGGTAAATAAAGATGTTAATTTTTTTTTCAAATTGATCTTGTTATGGTGAATACAAAAATATTTTTTTTATACTTTTAAATTGCGTGTTGCAAAATTTATTCCAAAAAAATATGCAAAAGTAGAGAATTCCTACTCTTATTTCCGAAATTACTAAGCCAAAAATCTTGAAAAAACAAAACTAGTAAAATCTGACTAGACGATTATAGGAAAACTATAGCGATTTTCCTAGTAGTTTTAATATTATCCTAAATCTTTTAATGTTTTTACGCCTATGAAAGATATATTATACGATATTAAATTAATATTTGCAAATAGTTCAATAGAAATATTTAATATTCCTTTAAATGCTTAGAAATGCAAAATGTCCCTCGTGTTGCGAGTTCTTCTCGTTCTTTACAGATTTTTTAGCGATGAAATTAGTATTTGATGAGATAATATTGCAATAATTCCCTTTTTTAAGTTCCAAAAATGATCACGCATATAAAGTGAGATATCCATTTAAAGTATCTAATTTCGTGTGAGATATCTATCTAAAACATTCGAGTGAAATATCTATATAAAGTATCTAATTTCGTATGAGATATCTATCTAAAACATTCAAGTGAAATATCTATATAAAGTATCTAATTTCGTATGAGATATCTATCTGCAGCATCTAAATTCATATGAGATATATATCTAAAGCATCTAATTATATGAGGTATATATTTATAACATCTAATTTCATGTATCTATAAGGGTTCTTTCCCTATAGTACCGTGAAAAGAACTGAATATTATACAACTAATTACATTCCCACTTATACCAATACATACCATTAATTATACCACGAATACAATCCACACGATTGTATTCACGAATAGATACCAACTTAAAAATTCTAAATTATGGAATATTTACGTGAAATGATAAAAACTTGTTTCAAAAATGTTTCTAAGATACACAATCTAATTTCTCTATCCTCTGACTTTTTAGTGCTTCTCCCACATAAAAATGGCATTAAGTAGGTTTTTATTAATTTCTAATAGTTAATAAAATTTGCAGAAAGACGTGTTAAAAAAGGTCTAAAAAATTTTAAAAAAATGTATCCTGTTGTCCTTTATATGTACTTATATAATAATGAATGTGAGTCTGTTTGTTTGTTTTGGGTGTAGATAATAATAAACTTAAAAACTACTAAAAAAATTCCAAACACATTTTTAAGAAGAATTTACAAAAAATAACGAGCAAACACGAGTTGAATTAGCTTTTAATAAATGTTCCATGCCACATATTTTTTCTCTCAACTTATTACTTAAACCTATATATTACATTCATAATTTTTTTCCGATTTTTCATGCTATTATTTTATAATAACAGGGACAATTCAATTTTGGAAAATTTCGTACAAATAAATTTTTATTATAGAAATAAAAAAATTT
The DNA here is from genome assembly GCA_039881145.1 of Druceiella hillmani. Classification (NCBI taxonomy): domain Eukaryota; kingdom Metazoa; phylum Arthropoda; class Insecta; order Lepidoptera; family Hepialidae; genus Druceiella; species Druceiella hillmani. The sequence goes on along the minus strand of JAYKKI010000023.1, from coordinate 5,045,335 downwards.
TTATTACTCATTTTCTTAACTTTCTTAACAAAATTCAGACGAACGAATTAATTACACTAGACATCAAGACTAATTCACGATTTTAGTGTAAAAACTGTGATAATTAAAATTAATAGATTCACAACAAAGAAGTTTACAAATCAAACATTTTTAACTGGATAACTATAAACACAAAAAAAATTCAGGCGAATAAATTAATTTCAAGACTAATTCATGATTCTAGAAACATTGAATACTAAAAAATCTCTGGCGAATATACGTATGTAATCTAATGAGAAACTACAATTTTCAATTATTTCATTTATAGAATTAAATTATGAGTTGGCCTCAATGCGTAGTGAAAGTATATCAATCGCCTCGTATATTTTTAATATTCATTGTAATTAATTTAAAAATGTCTCTTATGAAACTTTCGTTAGTGTGAATCTTTCATTTTCAGTTATCACAGTTTTGAAACTAGAATTTTCAGTTAGTCGCGTACACGACGAAATTTACTCATAATTCTTTGATAACTGAAAATGATTCAGTAAACGTAATAGTACGGTAACGAAGTTTGAAACATTTACACTTGATGACTACGAAGACTAAATAATGTGAGGCGCGTGATATAATTACACTACACAACGACATTAACTCATTATTCTAGTTCCAAAACTATGATAAATGAAAATGGTAAATTCCTGTGAACAAGAAAGAATTGGACGAATTACATAATTCGAAATCGCCCACAGTAAGAATCGCCCACAGTAATATTCAATCTTTTTGCTTGAGCATTTTATAGAAAACCTTGTGCATTGTCTAAAGAAAACAATTGATATCTCGAAGAACCCTAGGTGGGTTCATCTACACAAAGTTGACTGATTCTGTCTATACAAAGTTGGCACTTGTCCTGAAAGGCCAAAATAATAACCGAAGTGACAGATTAACAGATTACACAAAATAGTACCAAAAAAATATGGAATTCACGTTTTAAATGTATCAAAAAAATGTTTGCCGGTGGCTTATTAGCTACCTCGTGTTAGTAATTATCAGATGCAAGCTTAATTGCGCTTATCGACTGCCAAAATTTATCAAGCTGACCGCAAATATCGCTATATAATTATCACTTAATGCAACTATTATGCAACAGATAGCTTAGAAATCTAATGTCAGCTTGTGGTACTTAGATAATGAGAAAAATTAAGCTACGCATGTTTCAAATGTAACAATAATATATACCGAAAACGGTAGTGTTTACAATTACTGCATGCCCAAGTAATGGTGATCGTCAATCCTCAAAATTTATTAAGCTGGCTGTGAAAATCACTTATATATTCATAATTTAAAGTAACTATTGTGTAACTGGCAGCTTAGAAATCTAATGTCAGCTTATGTTACTTAGACGATGAAAAAAATAAAGCAACGCATGTTTTTAAATACATCAATAATATTTAACGAAAACGATGATTAGCGCGGTAGCGTTTGCAATTACTGCATACCCAAGTAATGGTGCTCATCAGTCCTCAAAATTTATTAAGCTGGCTGTAAAAACACTTCTATATTCATAATTTAAAATAACTATTGTCTAACTGACTGTTCAGAAATCTGACGTCAGCTTATGTTACTTAGGCAATGAAAAAATTTAAGCAACGCATGTTTCAAGTGTAGCAATAATATGTACCTAAAACGCAAATTAGTGCGGTAGTATTTGTAATTGCTGCATACCCAGGTAATGGTGCTTGTCAGTCTTTAAAATGTATTAAGTTGGCTGTAAAAATCACTTACGTATTTATAATTTAAAGTAACTATTGTGTAATTGACGGCTTAGAAATCTAACATGAGCTTATGTTACTTAAACAATGAAAAAAATTAAGCAACGCATGTTTCAAATACATCAATAATATTTACTGAAAACGATGATTGGCGGCGGTAGCGTTTGCAATTACTGCATACCCAAATAATTGTGAAAACACTTCTGTATTCATAATTTAAAGTAACTACTGTATAACTGACTGCTTAGAAACATGACGTCGGCGTATATTACTTAGACGACGAAAAAAATTAAGCAACGCATGTTTCAAGTGTAACAATAATATATACCTAAAACGCCAATTAGTGCGGTAGTGTTTTGCAATTACTACGTACCCAAGTAATGGTGCTCGTCAGTCCTTAAAATTTATTAAGTTGGCTGTAAAAATCACTTACGTATTTATAATTTAAAGTAACTATTGTGTAATGACTGCAGAAAATATATATTGATAATTTAAAGTAACTACTGTATAACTGACTGCTTAGAAACCTGACGTCAGCGTATATTACTTAGACGATGAAAAAAATTAAGCAACGCATGTTTCAAATGTATCAATAATATTTACTGAAAACGCCGCTTAGCGCGGTAGTGTTTACAACTACTGCATACTTAAGTAATGGTGCTTGTCAGTCCTCAAAATGTATTAAGTTGGCTTTCAAAATCACTAACATGTTCATAATTTATATTTCGTAACAGGGTTCCCCACCAAAAAAAAACGAAACTTATAAGTTAGCTCGCGTCTCCGTCCGTCCGGATTTCTGAACCGTCAGTTAGACAATAGTTATCTATCAGTCTTTTTTTTCTCGAAACAATTCGACGGACATAATTTGCATGGTTAGAAACCGTTGAGATTCGGAATAGTTACAGAGTATTTTTATTCTCGTGTATTTTAAAACTAACACTCAAAAATATTTATGCGCAGCAATTTTATGGTTCAATTAGGTTTCCAATTCTTTTTTTATTTCAGCTATTGTAAGAGGGTCTGAAATGATGAGGATTGAAAATATAAATTACAAGGGTTATAAAAGTATTTTTTAATATTTTTCGTAAGATATTGCTGAAAATATCCACAAAAATACATGTCGAGCGAGTACACAGTATTTTTATAAAATTTTAGGGATGAACTAGAGCTTTCAAATAAAATACTTTACACAAATTTGAATTCAACTCTGACTTTATTTTATCGTTTTACTGACTTTATATTGACGTTATACTGACTTTATTTATTATCTGTGCAAATGTTATTCAAGTGACATTTAAATATTAAAAGGTGGTGATAGAAAGGCAGGCGGACCCGGGCAAGAGCAATAGACTTCCTTTATAATCTTTTGGATATGGAATTCTAAAAAAAGACAACTTAAAATATTAAAGATTAAATAATTATCTCCCAGAAATAGATTTCAAAAGTACACCGATAGTTTTAAGATCATACGCAAATTCACCAGCAGCATATTCAAGGAAGGTTTTCGTTTAAGGATATATCAGAGACAAATATTAAGTATAACAGGTATATTGCTAGTGTATTTACATATTTTCTTCGGTTTGACTTCAGAATTCAAGGTCACTAGTAAAATCTCCCAGGTATATTACGTGAAATGCTTTCTTTCTGGAATCTCGTATCACTTCTCTGTCATCTTCATATTAATATGTGAAGAGAAACTTTTATATCCCCTTTTTAAGCATATTGCACGCCCGGAGGAGTGTGAGATTTAGCATAATTAAAGTTTATATAAAGAAAGAGTGCAGAAAGCCAAAATTTATATATAATAAGTCTATATTAAAACGTGAAGAGAAAATGTTGTACTCCCTTTTAAGCATATTGCGCCACGGGTCAAGGCAAGATTTGACGCAGTTAAAGTTCATGTGGAGAAAAAGAGTAGAAAGGTAAAATTTATATATATATATATATATGTGTGTGTGTGTGTGTGTGTATATATATATATACATATTTATATATATATATATATATATATATATATATACATAGTTCGCACAGAGTAGAGATTGTCGCCGGATATTTTTAAAATATTAAAATGACTAAATGAGTTTCGAGCTATGAATTTTCTTTGATTTCAAATGTCCATTTTTCAATAGTGTGTTGAGTGTATGTCAAGACATAAAAACGTTTATTTTATATTTTGTGGAATAGATATGTGTTCCTAACATTAAATTTTAAATTTCATAGGTATTGCAGGGAATTAAGGCAAACAATACACGCTAATGACGTATTTGTACCCGCTCTCAGCTGATATATTATAAAAAAATTGGAAAAAATTATATATAACAATGATTTAGGTATACTCTTTGACAAAAGAACCTAAATAACGTTCAAACTAAAAATTAATGCATTACGGTCGAATTTCGACCACTGAGCGAACACTATTATTTAATATTCAATTGATGAATATTACTATTAATCTTTCTGGACCTTTGTGTGGCGATTTTCATCCTTAATGAAATTACCAACAAAAAATAATGGAAAATTTGGACCGTCAATACTCATGACAAGGACCATCTCGAAGGTTATCTCAACGGCTATGAGACCAGGTCTCAGCATACTCTTATCTCGTAAAAATAATATTCAGTCTCTTAAGTGTCACTCTTTATATTTCTACCTATTGTAATCATTAGGACATCATGTCACTTTTTTGTAGGAAAGCAAAAGTTCATCTGCGCCGTAAACATGTTTTAACACTTACTTTTGTTTATGAAAAAAGTAATATTATCACGAGTTCATCTTAATTGTCTGGAAGATATCAGTCTCTTTGTTGACAATGTATACCTTTGCAAGGTTAGAATGGGTCTCTGGAAGATATCATCCCCTATGTTTACGTTTTATTTTTACATAGTAGTTTTGATAACTTATATTATTTTCCCAAAATCAAATGAAATTAACTGCATGATACGCAGTTTTGTAATGAACTAAAAAATATTGTTCGCACTATCTTGGAATCAAAAATCTATTTAAATTGACCAAATAATTAATGTTGTAACCCATTATACTAACTGTTTTTAGGATTTAACAACAAAAAAGCATATCAAATTGACATTTTTCCGATTGAAACTTTTACCATTATAATGCCCAGATGGATATAGGATGTTGAAACTTTCTAATATATTTCTAATATACTTTCTAACATATACTATTTTTTAACAAACAACCAGAACTTCCCTATTTATGAAATAAGTATAATTCAGTTTTATACCGATAGCACTCCTCAAAAAGCTAATCTGTTGACCGCCATTTATCACGTTGAGAATTATAAGCATGACTTTACAAATCAAATGCGGTGAATGTTTGCAATATTTCTTCATAAAGTTACGAATTTAAATTTTCAAAACCTAATTTGACATAACTTGGTCTAGCTGAACCGATTTTTATAATACTTTATTTATCTATTATACGACATGATTTTGAATTTTAAATTTTCTTTATGAAATTAAGTTTTTTCTCGACAAAAATATTTCCCAAGTTTCATGGAAGAAAAATTTAACTCCTCTTATACGTTTATTACTTTTATTTGATTTTCTTGCAGAATAAAAAGTGACACTGTATTTAAGACATTTTTAGAACAGTATAAGACCTGTAATTATTATCAAATGTATTTATTTTCTAGGGTTTGATTGTATTAGTTTCGATGTGATATTTTGTAAAGAACTGCGTTTTTCATGTGTAAAATCGATGTTAATACAAATTCACAACACAAATTCACGAAAATAGTAATAATTATTTTTGAAAAAATAATTAAGAGACCATATCACTTTTCAGTGTACCATTTGTAATCCATATTAATTTTAAACGTCTTCGATATAATACAAATAATAAGAAAAAATACTGGCTTAATTTAAAATAAATCATGATAAAAGCACGTAGTTTCGAAAACAATTTTAATTGTTAATGTAAAAAGAGATTAACAAATAATTTTGAATTACGTCATGAATACCATATAAATAGCAACTTCTCCAGCAATAATTATTTAAAGTTTATTTCACTTCATTCTAGAAACAAGCACAATGTCGCAATCCACAACCTTGACAGTACCACCGACTGTAATCTTGGCCAGTGATCTGGTGCAACCCCAGCCAAGACTGCTCTGCGGTCCAGGACCCAGTAACCTATCGGATAATGTCATCAAGAGTCTCACATTACCTGGATTTTCACCTGTTTGTGATGAGTATTATCAGGTAAAAATCGGGCTAACCAATGAGTCATTTAGGAGACATCTAGTAAGAGGATACCCTTTTCAATTTTAAGTCCTTCAACTTTTTCAACTTTGAAGCAAATCATCGATATTCGAAATTACTCAATTGTTGATTTAGGGATAGTGTGCATACGATAGCGGATATCGGACAGTTATGTACTTTGTTCACCACATAATAATTAGTAAGTTTTGCAAATTACACGAATGGTATCTCTTCAAATCTATATCTAAAGAACACAGATTTCAGGTAAAATCTAAAAGCAGACAAGGTATTAAAACACATAAGTAAAATACTTGTACCCATTTGTATGGCTTCGTAGCTCAAAATGAAAAATGAACCCTTGTAAATTCACTCATATGTCTGTCCGCTTGTCTCCCCCAGCCGTTTTTCTCAGAAACCGCTAGACGTGGTAATTTAAAATTTGCCACGGTAATAAAACATACTAGCGTGACCCGTGCGAAGTCTTCGCATTATTTATTCCATTATGAAGCTCAGATGACAGATCAAACAAATATTTTACTAAAATTGACATATAGAGGCGCAAGTATCAAAAGCATTGAGCTAAAGCGCCACTTTATTTATACGTGAGTGGATTTGAAATTAAACAAAAATTTTACCGACCGTCAATCATATTGACGTTGAGCCGTTAGATGGCAGCATTGCTGTTTTGTGTATATAATTTTAATAATTAATTAATTTGAAAAAACAATAGCAATAATAAATTTTTTAGTTGTGGATGCCGGTAGAGCAAGCAATTATATATAAAATGATATATAATTTATGTGGATTAGTTGTGAGGTTTTTTCTAAAAAGGGAGAGTAACATCTTAACCTTAGCGTATCAATGTATATGATGATGATGATGATGATAAAACTCAAAAATATATATAATATAAAAAAATATATAATATATGATAAAACTCAAAAATATTCATTTGTAAATATTAGGGGCAAGTTAAATTTACGATATTTTTTGAATTTCCTATGAAAGGGTTAGTTACAAGAGTAAGAAAAATATTTTTTTTTACAATTTTAAATAGTATATCTTCGGAAATATACTGAACATTATGCAAAATATTATATTTCACAAATCTTATTTCCGAAACTACTCGACCTAAAATTATTAAAATAAATGATGGGTTTTTAGAAGTTTATGGAAATTTTTTATAAAAGTTATGGCGATGATTTCATAGGTCATATTTAAATTAAATATACACCATGTCTTTTAATCTGCGAAAAAGTAGGTTAAGTAAGGAAGGTAGGTTTATATATATATATATATATATATATATATATATATATATATATATATATATATGAATATACTTTATTTACGTCGTGCAACATTAATAATTGTAAAGAATTTAATATATATTTCATTTACAAATTAGATAATATTTAATCTATCCTGAAATGTTTACGAGTACCTAAATGCATACGGAACCCTAATAATGCGACTTCTGCTCGTACTTCATAGGTTTTTTAATAAACAATACGTACAGCACAAAATTCCCTACTACGTTATTTGAAATAGAACTCTTAATTACATATAAAAAACAATAATCAAACTTCTTTTGTTTCAGTTTTTAAAACTGAAGTATTACCTCTTCAGACATTATTTCAAATATTTTAGTCACATGTTTCAAAAACGCATTTGAGTTGGGATGAGTTGTCCTCATTTTACTATATTATCAGAGAATAAGTACGATCCATTTTAGTTCATTTATGATTTAATTTTTCCCATCTAATCTGTCTCGAGACTATTGAAAGTTCTAAATAAAATTGTTTGCTCCACTGGCTTTTGTAAATCTTTTTGAATTTTTTTATACATCTAATAATTCTAGTTTACATATCGTAATATAAAATGCATTTCAAGCTTTCCTTCATCATTTTCATACTTTATTCAGTATTTACTACGACTGCCCTATATATAATAAGAAAGTCCTGTATTTAATACAACTGCCCTATATATAATTAGAATGCCCTATATTTAATACGACTGCCCTATATTTAATAAGAATGCCCCATATATAATGCGACTGCTCTACATATAATAAGAATGCCCTATATTTAATACGACTGCTCTATGTATAATAACAATGTCCTATAATTGCTAAAACTATAACAGCAGAGGGGTTTCTTTTGAATCACATTCCATATCACAAGATGTGTTAATCTCTAAAATGAGATCGATTGTTGAGAAAATAGTTTGCCACCATCTTCATGCGAATTTTAACGCAAACTGAATACAACGACAATTTATACTAATAACGAAAAGTATATAACGCAATTTTTAAAGTATATAACAAAATTTATACTAATAACGAAAAGTACATAAAGCAATCAACTAAATGTAATACATAACATAGTGTGATCATGAAACTTGTAGAGGTTATCAAAAGTCCTAGGCTCATTATGATATCTACATAGAAAATATAGTCATTCGTTTTCAGTTCGAAACGGCGCCTTACGAACTTTTGCTCACACTTTACACAGACGATCGATGGAAACTTACAGAAAAATTGCAGATAACATTTTCCCAAGACTATGACAAAATATGTTGTTATTTTTTTCCTCGAAAACGACGTCAAAGATAACGCCAACCATTAGCATGTACGCGGCCTCGGTATGGCGGCAAATTGATAGACTTGTTTATGTTTTGGACGTGATCTGGAGGAGAGAAAAAAAAAGCGAAGAAAGGAGAAAAAGTGGGTCGAAAGTGAGCCTGACGAAAATGGATGAGCTGTTGATTAATGGTTTCAGTTTATCGGTACCGATTAGGGAGGAGCGAGCGTGGCGTTTTATATTTAATATAAAGGCAACAAAAATTATAGGGCTGAGGCGAATAGTTCACAACCACTGACAAAGTTTCTGAGGAACGCGAAAACTGATTTTTTTCAGTTGATGGGACCGTTTAAGTGATGCTAAGATCGATTGAGCGATCTAATAATATTATAGCAGATACGCTATGCGAAAACAAATATCTAAATTTCAGGCTTGTTTTCGATGTGGTTTTAGGTTCTGTTTACGTCCTATATTTCAGAATTTGCCATACATACCATATATTACTTAAAACAATTACGATAGTGTTACAGGTGAAATAACGTGCGTTTCTCTATTTGCAATTTCTATATATTTTAAGTTATCTATAGACATACAGTTAACTAGATAATATTTTCACTAATGTAACTAATATGCTTAACTGTTGCAAAACTGTTCAAAATATAAAACGTTCAATGTATATATATGTATATATATATATATATATATACATATATATATATATATATATATGTACACACACATATATATATATATATATATATATATATATATATATATACATATATATAGTTATATTTTGAAATCATTATATTTACTTACAGATATATTTTTATTTACGAGTAATTAGGGAACTAACTAACTATACCCAAAACTGAATTACGTTACGAATTAAAATTAAAGTCAAATAACATTGATATTATACTGAAAACAAGTAACGGTGAATTTTCGAAAGAGTTACGAAACAGCACGACACGTACGTTACGTTAAAAAAATGGTTAATGAATTAAACTCAACTTATTCACGTCCATTGTTGTCTTTCGGGACATATTATTTCTTCAACTATTTTTCGTCATAAAAATAATTACGAAAAATATTAAAAAAAAATAATACGTTACGCAAAACATAACACTGGACCTAAATGGATTACATAACCATAGAGAAAAACCGATTTCTAAAACGAATTTTTATTTAACTTGCCGAAAACGGTTAAAATATTATAATAACCATTTAATTCGACGACTGTTAAGAAAATGGTAGTACTAACCTATACTAATACGAATACTAACCACATTTTTGGAGCCGATACCCAGTTCCACTAAAAATGAACAGAACAAAAAACAACAGAACAACCGATTCTTACGTTTAATTTCATTATTGTAGTCGTGCATTTTTTTGGACTTAGCACGGGTTTAAAAAAAAATATTGAGATTCGCCTTGCAAATAAGATTTTTGAACAAATATAATTCAGGACTTTATGCAGACATTCTTATAAAAAAAACAACCATACACAATATTTCGACGATTGTTTGGAAAACACTTTAAGATATAACAAATTTACCAATATTGTATCGTTTACAACAAAAACCAAAGTTATTCAGGAGAAGCCATAACTATATCCACTTACATTCCCCCTACCTATATTTTTAAACTCTAATGCTCGGTACTAGTGAACAATTACTGCTAAAAAATTGAATAGATACATGAAATAAAGTTAACCTCCTTCGATGAAGAAACCAGCTATGATCATTTTAACTGGGGTTAACTCGAATCAATCAACTGTGAGTCATTCTAAGTGGGGTTAACTTGAATCAATCAACTGTGAGTCATTCTAAGAGGTGTTAACTCGGATCAATCAAGTGTGAAGCTTTGCCATACCCAGAACTTCTTGGTCGTAATTATTTTCGTCAGTGCTCTAAAAATTTAATTCCAAAATCAAATTTCATATAAATTACTGGAAGTTACTAGATACAATTAATTGAAAAAACTGTTTTTTTTTATTTTTTTCTTATTTGTTTGATACTAAAAATAGATAATTATTTGTTATTACCAACTTATCATTAGGTACATTTAAATTTAATTGTGTCTTTTACCTTTTTGAAAGAATTTAATAAATAAGTTATTAAACCATCATCCTAATTTATCACCCCGAATAAATAAATTTTATAAGAGGCACTTGAATATTGATATTAAATTTATATTATCCTTTAAAATACAATACACTTTTTTTATATTCTTTCTAAGCCAAAACAGGAAATTGAAAAAAAGAATTGTTTCATTGTTTTAAAAATAATGTGAATATTCTCCCTTAATATTTTGAAAATACGTATAATTATTCTATAATTATACCAATATGTTTGTTTTCTAAATTGTGCAACGTGGCGATAAAAAATAACTGTTGAAATTTTAACAATTACATGCAGATATATAACCGATTAAAGATTGAAGAACTAGAAAAAAATTTAAGTACTTTAAGTACTAGAAGAAGTAGAAACTATACCCGATTAAAGGTGAAAACTATTTTCAGAGAGTATATATTGATTGGTATAACACTGAATTATTGTGCAACCAACTTATATAATATACAATCCATGAAGAATAATTCTAGCAAAGATTTCTTCAATTACGGAAAGTGCGAAATTTTCACGCAATGTTATACTTATTTGTTTATTCCTCCGTGCACTGATTAAACTCATCAATTAAAATTATACACAGGATACACATTTTTGAATATTTTTTTGAGTATTTTTGAATATTTTTTTGAGTATTTTTTAATCTTTTTTTGAGTATTTTTCAATCTTTTTTTGAGTATTTTTTAATCTGTTTTTGCACCTGCGGTAAGTAATAAAATAATTATTCAAAAATATCTTTGCGCTTTCCGCCAGGTCGCAAGTGAGATAAGACATGGCATCCAATACCTCTTCCAAACGCGCAGTCGCGCCGTATTTTGCGCCAGCGGAGCTGGCCACGCGGCCATGGAAACTGTACTGGGTAACTTATTAGAACCTGGTGAGACCTTGCTGGTGGCGCTTAGCGGCCTGTGGGATGACAGAGCCAGCGACATGGCAACAAGATATGGTAAAGTACAATGAAATTTTAATCCTGAACTTGACCAAAATTCACTTCGCATGAACATGAGCAATTCCAGTGCAAGTGCTTACGAATTTATTTTTCATTGAACTTAGAATCGTGATTTCACAAGCTCACTGCTGTTCCTTGAGGATTCTATGACAGACCATATAGTTATGGTCTGTCTTAGAATTATGACTTATAATACTATTCAAAATAGACTTACTTGCAATCTAATCTGGTTGCGGCATGATATATATATATATATATATACATACCTCTATATAAAATTAGTTTTCACATTAATAAAAGTGTAAAACCTTCAAACGTCCAAACCTAAAGATCGCGAACTTTCTCACCAACATTGCCCACATAAATCTTCCAATTTAATAATCATAAAATGATTTTCTTTCTTATGAACAATTTTCTGTCATCTTCCCCAAAAATAGCTTCAATATGTCCAAAAAAAATTGGTAGAGACAACATGTAATTGATAAAGAATTTTTATCTCCATAGGCGCGAATGTAAAACAGCTGAAGAAGCCATCGTACGAGGTATACACACCAGCCGAGATCGAGGAAGGACTCCGACGATACAGACCAAAAGCCCTCTTCATCGTACAAGGTGACTCCACAACGGGAACCCTCCAACCGTTGGACAAACTTGGCGACCTCTGCGAAAAGTAAGTTATTACGTTTAGCTTCATTCTTCTTTTTACGTTTAGCTTCATCCTTCTTTTACTGTGCTTTCTCATAAGTCAAATAAAAATTGAAAATGAGACAATTACGAATTGGACTAATGAACTAAATCAATTATCATAAAAGAATTAATTCAGAATTATGATTACCCAAAAATATACAATTTGTAGTTCAGTTTCTTACAAGTGAATCTGTTCAAATAGCATGACGAAAAATTATGACGATAATAAAAATAAGTTGTCACGTTATCATTAAGAGTTAGTAAGTAAATTTGTGATATTACTGTTCCGGTGACGTGTAACCTCTTATTTACGTCATTTCGCGTCATCAACATTAATAAAATTGTTAAGACTTAATTCCCATATAATTAGTTCACTTCAAACAATTACTTTGTCTTTGTTATCAAATGTTTACGTTGTTGACAACTTTTCCTTTCCCGAGGGAATTCCCCTTTTTGCTCAAACAAAGCCAAGACCATTTTGTCCTTTTGGCCTAGCGAAGCCGGGGATTATCAAGACGATTAGAACCTATTAAATAAGTTATTAGAAATACAATTTCACTTAACATATTAAAGATGAACTGAAACTCCATATATCCTGTTAAGATGTACAAAGGGCCGTGAACTAGTGCCAATGCGAACACATGCTTTATTTAAAATTCTGTCAATCAATCTGTATTTGTATACTGGCAATCAATATGTATCAATCTGTATTTAAGTAATAAACGAGGAAATAAGTTATTAATACTTGTGTCTTTGCTTATGCCCTGATATATCCCTCGAGAATTTCTCGCTTAGATTATGTAACGCATTAAAAAAACTTTGCTCAACTTTCCCCAATAAATCTTTCTACTCTACCCCCCGATTTTCAAAGTCCAAGATGTGACTTACGATCCTCAAAGAACTTCAAGGTCGTAACTGACCTTAGCAGTAAAGTAATATTAAACACATAAAAGTATCAAGGAGAAATTTGAGGTACTTTTTAATGAATTATCCAAAGTATGTCTTTTCGTCGCGCATTCGCCAATATGTGGAATATAATTTATGAGGAAAGTTTACATTCGCGAGTGGCCGCTCAGCTTTGAATTACGACGATATGAGCTCCTTCTATAGAGCCACTTGCGGAAGTTAGCAAAAAAAACTTATTAAACTTTTGAAAGGGGTAAATGTTTAATGGCGAGCGATAAATCGCGAAACCCCCAGCTTTCGTCGAAAGTTGCGAAAGTCGTATACGAATAGGGAACGCCCCACGCCGCGAGTTTCTGGATACAATGCTGGCGGTAACAAAAGGAGTTCGAATATGTGGTATTTCGTTTTGTGGATGAATTTTCAATGTGGTAGTTGTAACATAGCAACTTTAAGTTCCTTCCATTTCATTTTTCTTCAAGATGATAATCATAAGCTCGTCTACTAGCTAGTATATTTTCAAGCACTGTGCAATGTTTGAATATGAATGTTTTCAAATATGTCATAGCAAATACAAATAAAATAATTAAATAAAATAAAATATGATCTAGTCCTATTATCAAAATCAATTTGATAAAATTGTAACAAAAATCAATATTTATTTCAAGTTGAATTTTTTAAAAATTCAACGTTCGCCTGCTAACACTCCATTACAATTTGTATTCGCCCATAACCAAAATTTTGAATGGTTTACAACCTTGTATATTTATCCTTTTGCATAGCGCCACAGCGCCACAGCAAGATTGCTGTGGCGCTATGCAAAAGGCATAGCATAACAAAATGGCTGCATATACCAAGGTATATGCAGCCATTTTGTTAATGATACATTCAAACCGTATTTATATACTTACGTGTTATAACACTATTATTTATTGTGTAAAAGGTTGCAAAATTCTAATTATGATATTACAATTAAGTTACATTGTTTCCGTTTCATGGCTCAACTGCTCAACCGATCTCCGTGATGTTTTGCACAATGTAGATTGTGTCGTAGATATATATATATATATATATATATATATATATATATATATATATATATATACGACAATATTTGTTGCAAACTGTATTTTTAACTGGCAGTTTAAGAAACACACAGTATTTATCTTTTTCGCATAATGTGTTCTATACCGATGTCTTCAACCACCTACGCCCATATGCACCACACACGGTCACGACTGTCAGTCGGACTGCCAGTTAAAAACGTATTTCTGTTTCTCATTAACTGTCAGTCGAGTCGGAACAGGAGTCTACAATTACACGGTCCAATTTCTAAAGTATCCATACAAAATACATTGTAACTCTCAGTGAATTCGACTGAGAGTCCTGACCATATGTGATGCACACAGGCGTTAGTCATGTTCAGTCTTAAATCCAATATTTTTACATTATTTTTAAATTACGCTACCATTTTTAATGTTCCGTATGTAAAAGATCCAAATGTAACCCCATTGCTGTGGCAACACCATCTATCCATCATCTGTCCATCGGTATGTCTGTCTTTTTGTCACGAGAATTTGACTTTTAAACGAAATAACATAGGAAACTCACATATAATATATAGTTCCTTGCTCAGAACTGGAAATGGTATTTTAAATTACTAAAAAGCATATTTCTGTACGGGGAAAATGGAGGAGAAAAAGAATTCTGCATAGGCTTGAAGGCAAATCAGTTTTTTAATTTTGTCTTTTTTTTATTATTTCTCTGCCGTTTATAATATCGTGCATTTAAAAACAAATTTTAAAGAGAGTTAAATATGTAAGAGTGAAAAAGATGTGAGTAATAAAACCAAAATATTTTTAAGAATTTTCTAATATCTTTTCACTTGTACAACATGATCACGTCGGGAAAATTAATATTAATATTTGGAAATATTTGGAGATTCTAATAGAAATGCTATATTTAAAAAAAAGCGTCGCTAAATATTTAAATGTCCAAATGTCTAGGAAATATTCTCGTAGTGTAAGTTCTAGTCGTAAGTACTTGACAGGTTTTTTCCCTTTTTTGAAAGGACGAGATCAGGAATCAAATGATTTTAATATCAACGTTTATTTCTTTTCAAAATTAGAAAACAATTTCTTTTGAGATGGTTGCACTCGAGGAAAAAAGAAAAGAAAAATTAAACACTTTAATAATCATAAAGTAAGTTAGGATTAAAAGGTCAAGATTACATTTATAATAAAAAATTCTTGTTGCTTTCTTAATCCTGTAAAGACCAAATTATAAAATAAATAAATTACAAATTCAATTACAGATATGGTGCCCTCTTCATAGTGGACTCTGTGGCCGCTTGCGGTGGCGTGCCACTTTTCATGGATGCATGGAAAATAGACGGACTGTACACGGGCTCACAGAAAGTGCTTAGCGCGCCCGCTGGCCTGTCACCGGTCGCCTTCAGCGATAAAGGAATGTAAGTAGGGGCAATGTAACCGTTTTTTTTACCTAACTATAA
The DNA here is from genome assembly GCA_039881145.1 of Druceiella hillmani. Lineage (NCBI taxonomy): Eukaryota > Metazoa > Arthropoda > Insecta > Lepidoptera > Hepialidae > Druceiella > Druceiella hillmani. The sequence continues at coordinate 5,029,599 of JAYKKI010000023.1, read as the reverse complement.
AATTATAATAACACCTATGGACTGTACACGCACTTACAGATCGTATTTATCGCGTCCGTCGACGTTTTCTTACAGTACAATATGAAACAATTGTATTTTTCCAAAAGCGATATCTACTCAAAGGATTTGCTTAGCCCACCAACCAGCCTGTTATCTTCAGTAACAAAACAATATAAGCTATATCGTTTTGCTTACATATTGTTTATTGTGAATATATTAATATTGGACTGTACATGAGCGTACACAATATGCTTAACACAACCTATCGAGTACCAATAGACATCTTTTTGATGTATGCTTACAGATTTATCAAACATGTATTACGTATAGGTATTTTGCCTACGTATTGTTTATTGTGAATATATTTCTATTGGACTCTACATGGGCTTACATAATATGTTTAACACAACCTATCGAGTACCAATAGACATCTTTTTGATATACCTACGCATACAAATAAATCAAAAATGCATTACGTGTACGTATTTCCTTCTTTTTAATAAATAAAAACTATTTGTGTGCATGTTCTCTGCTGTTCCTAGTTAACCTATCTATAAGTTCCTTAAAATTATACCATATCCAATAATTGTTGATAAGATACGACCATTTTTAATAATTATCAGAGATTTAAGAATTAATCAGGTTGTTAATTATGTTAAGTTTTGTTATTTTCGTCGAGAGCAGCTAAGTTACTTTAAATATATGCAGAGTAGCGACAACGTTTATATCTATGATAATATCGAATGGCATCGAACAATGTAAGGATATCTTTAGTAGTGACCGTGTTAACAGTTTTATCCTCGTGAAAATTATCTCTGATTTTAACCCTGCCATCTAGTTTCTTGTTTTGAAAACTTGTTGGTTGATTGTAGTACAGCTTTGAACTAATAGATGGCAATAATAACAGAATATAATAAAAGTGATAGAAAAAAAAAATTAAAAAGAAAAATACATATATATATGTATATATATATATATATATATATATATATATATATATATATATATATTGAATAAGAAACAAAGACTGAAATTATTTTTATACAAATTAATTAAATTTCGACAAAAATGATGAGGTAGATCCTGAGATCATTTATAGAATACGAAATAAAAATTAACTTCTAAAAGATATATACCAAATAAGAAAACTTGCATGGGCATACTCAAAATGATTTTAAATGACTAAAATTCTATTTAATTTTTGTATTGATTATGAAATCTTAATATATTTTACGTTACAATGTATAATAAAGAAATATTTATTAATTTTAAATAATTCAATAGCCCTGAACTATACAGATATTTTGATAACCCAACATATTTGTCGTTATTTAATAATGTAAATGCAATGGCTGCTAATGATAAGAAGTGGTTCCACGTAACAAGTAACCAGCTTATGATTAACAATCATTGGAAACTCTAATAATAAATAAAAGAAAATTAATATATCCAATATGTTAATTTTCTTTCTCCAATGTTTGTTAATAATAAGCCAGTTACTTGTTATGTGCCAACCACTAATAATAAGCCGGTTACTTGTTATGTGCCAACCACTCCTTATAACGGCAACAGTGACGGCACCTAACCACAGCAGCATTTCAAGCAGTCATTTGCTCTCTGAGATAAATATTAAGGAATCTATAATTATACACAAATATAAAATAATTGTTTAAATTTTAGTATTACGTTTCTAACAATATTTAATTGAAGATTGTATTTCTGATATTTTTCTTTTCACAGAACGATTTCAACTTAAATACTCACATTCAAACTCAAACACATACATAATTGCTGTTTAAAAATGTCCCAAAGTTTGAAAACTTTTTCTCTTATTAATTCTGTTAGAGGAAATGTGTAATAAAAAAAATTATTTTTCTTAACAGCAAGAAGATACGATCAAGAAGAACTCCGCCTCCAGTTTTCTATTTAGATGCCAACGAGTTAATGAAGCAATGGCTTTGCTTTGACAGCAACTACTAGTGAGTTTTAACAAAATTCGTTTTTCAAAACAATTAAAAGCTAAACCTTTTACATTAAAAGCTTTTAACTTTGAACATTAAAAGCTTTTAACTTTAAACATTAAATTTTTAAAATAATCTAAGAATATCAACAAACTGATATATGTAAAATATTTGATACATGTCATTTTCAATTATTTGTAATTTAACCTGTCAGTATTGTAAAGGTTTCTGAGAATCTCATTATGAAGTGTCAGTCAAACAAATCTGATATCGCAATGGCTTTACTCAATTCAAGAAATACTGCTCGATGACAGTTGAATTCTCCTGTTAAGAAAATGTTATCGTAATACCAGATCACTATTACCACAAACGGAAAATCCTGTGAAATCACTATAAATTATTAACAACTCTTTAAAATTAAGTTGTGAGTAAACAGTTGCATATACTAATTTATAGTTGAAGATAGAGTTCATATTAGAGAAGTCCATTGGCAATGAGTATCTAGAACTATCAAAGGTATTATGCAGACTCCTAGATCTGTGCAAGTTGAAACAGATGCTTGAAAAAAGTACAGAAGAAACGATCTGGACATTTCCAAAAATCCTACCCCAAAGAAAATGTCTTTTTCCAGTGAGTAGGGTATTCCTGATGATGCTACTGTCCCTGTCTCTCTGTCAACAGTATTTTCTAGCATACCTCCAAGCATCATTCTATTCCACTCAGGCAAAATTGCTCATTCCCATCGAAAGCTAACCCTGTAACTTATTTATTTGTTTATGTTTTTGATATGTCATTTGAATTTCAATCTTTTATATTTTAGTTAAAAGGTTGATCCTATCCAGGCCATCTGTAGGTTACATATAATTGATATATTTATTTATCTACTTTAATGTATCTAATTGATAAGTATGATGGACTTATTGCTAGGAGAGCAATCTTTTACAGCCAACCATAACACCAGTCCAGCCTTGTTCGACGAATGACCGGGAATCGAACCCAGGTCCCCGCGATGTGCCGCGTCGTCAAAGACATATGCTTTCTGATTGACCCAATACACCACGGCGAAGGCAGTAAATATATGTCAATGATTTGATATTTAATCTGCCGATTGTAACAAATATTCCTCTGGTGTTTCTGACTGAAATATCTGTTTTTTTTTTATATCTGGTTTTTGCTTCTTCTATAAAAGACAAAAAGATTTCAATAGAAGAAGCATAAACCAGACATTATAGTTATTTTATTATTTCCAAAATAAGTGCAGAAATATCAACTGTATTTTATTATCAATAATTCTAATATAAAAATAAAATCTCTGTATATTTTGGATCACATTTTATACAAATAAATAAACGGAAATGTCGAATAAGACAAGAATAATTGTTTAATAATAATTTAGTAAACTTACTTTTCAGTTGTAAAATGATGCTACTTCCAGGTTTACTATAGGTACATTTATGTATTATTACGTCTCTTAATAATACATAAATGTACTAATAATACATAAATATATCATTACGTCTCTTAAATTAACATTTAACATCTTTAAAAGGTTGCATAGCAAATATATATATTTGCTTAACGATGTTAAATATATATAAATGTATATAATTAGTGAGTATATATATATATATATATATATATATATATATATATATATATATATATATATATATATATACATTACTCGTAGGTAATTCATAATAGGGATTGTCTGAGAAACATAAAGGTTGCTTGAAAACGACAAGAATAAAAACTTTTCATTACATGTTTGTCAATCAATATCAGTGCTGTATTTTACCAATAGAAAATATTAAACATCATTGAATGTAAAAAGGTTATGTTACGACTGAAAATAAGGCTTGATTTTTGTAAACCTAAACACCATATTGCTTTTACGAATTATTAAAATATTTTTATACAACAATAATGATGATTGATTACTACATGTACGCTATGCAATTTCATCCGAAAAAATCATAGCAGTATAACCAAAAGTTTATTAATTTATCACCAATATCTTACATGGTCCGTATACCTATGTTTATAACATCAAAATTATATTAATGAAAATATTTCAACTTTATAAGCTTTTATATGAATATATAAACGCTACAAAGAAGTTCTTTATTACTTTGATAACTTGAACTGACACTATGTAAAACTAAGACCAAGTGCTATAATATAACTAAATCACCATAAAATTCTCACAGCTACCATCACACAAAATGTGTCCCAATGATGTATGCACTTAGAGCAGCTCTCGAAGATATTGCAAGGGAAGGTCTACAGAATGTGTGGGAGCGCACTGCAAGAGCCTGCAACCGGTTCGAGGAACGCATCAGCAAGCTGCCTATTAAATTTTACGTCCCAAAGCCAGCAGATCGATTGCCCACAGTTGTTACTTTTATACCGCCGCCTAATGTGTCCATTGTACAAATTGTTAAGTTTTTCAGAGACAAGTAAGTTAAACAAGAGAATCTATACCTTAAAATAACCACCGAATATGAATTTGCCTTTGCATTGGAAATTCTATTCAATATGATCTATTTAAGATAAAAACCCACTTATTCATAACCCCATATTCTGTAGGAAAAGTACATTTTTTCAGAATTCTATTTTTCATGCTTTTTAGGGTCAAAATATCTTTCAGGGTTTATTGTAATTTTAATACCTAATTTGAATCCTCATAAAACACATGGAAGCTAAATGTTTTCAAAAGCTTCCTGTCTTACATGCTTTTAAAGGTCGAAATGTCTTTTCGTAACTTATCATTTTTAATCCTCATAAAACAACATAATACAATTTTAATCCTCATAAAACACATGATTCCATATTTTGTAGGGAAGCTACATTTTTTCCAAATTTCCCTGTCTTTTCTTCCTTTTGAGGGTCGAAATATCTTTGCATAATTTAATCATAGCCTAATTTTAATCCTCATAAAACACATGATTCCATATTTTACAAGGGTAGCTTCCTTGTAACACATTTTTTCAAACTTCTCCTATTTTTTTATTCTTTTAAGGGTTGAAATATCTTTTTATAATTTATTATAGCTCAATTGTAATCCTCATAGGACACATGACTACACACTTTGTATGGAAGTTATATTTTTTCAAAATTTTCCTATTTTTTTCATCCTTTTAAGGTTCGAAACATAGAAATGAAATAATTTTTTACGATTAATTATAGCCTAATTTTTATCCTCATTAAATACATGACCCCACATTTTGTAGGAAAGCTAAATTTTTCCAAAATTTTTCTATTTTTTCATACTTTTAAGGTTCAAAATATCTTTTATGATTTATTATAGCCTAATTTTAATACTTACAAACAAAAAATCAACAAAACAAACTTTTGTGTTTGTAAGGATCTAACAAAATTTTTCTATTATAACATTTTTTATTAATTTTTGCATTTAGAAATATGTCAAGTATTAAAGACAAAAGATATAGGAAAAAACGTAACCAACTTTTACAAAAAAAAATGACAATAAATCAAATGGAAAATAGATATCATAATTCTATTACACCTTCCCTGGCCAAAGACACCTAGGGTACGTTGGTAGTCAGCACAACTGACTTATGATGCTCGAGTGTTTTTTACTTAGCTATTTTTATATTGGTTATATTATTAGGCAAATATAGTTTTATCAAGAAAAACAATTTTATTAGTTGGCTAAGTAATTTTTTGCAAAAAACTAAACAACATTTTAAATAGCTTTATTTAGTGTACCTAAATCAGTGAACGTTGACGTTTGAAATTACTACATTTCTCAAAAGGATATTGAATTTCGAAATCTACTGTGTTAGCATCTTTTTTAATAACATTCCCAATTCTTTTTCAGTGGCATAGTAATTAATGGAGGCATGGGGCCAACCAAAGACAAAGCTCTCAGAATTGGATTCATGGGCGTAAATGCAACTGATGCAATTGCAGACAAACTCGCTGATACATTAGAAAGAGCTTTAAAAAACACACCATCTAAGTTATGAACTGTCCTTGCAGTGTCTTGTCTGATTTTATTCATTGAAACTTTTATTTGATGTCTAACAATATTTTTTTTCTTATTTAAAGTCGGTTGTGTGAATTTCATTATATTGTTTTTATACAATTACACTTTTTAAGACAAAACTTATTCCATACTTCGGATTAAGCAGAATCCCATTTTTATTTATTTATATATGTAAATAAAGTTTTATTCAATATTTTAGAAATTTTATTTATTACCCACAAAAAAGACATAAGGTTGTATTGATTGGGAGAGGCAACTATGTCCATGTTGTGAAGTTTTGTATATACCAAATGTAAGCCAATGTTCTGCACGGTGTTATGCCAGAGCTTAAAATCTTTTGCACAAAATGCTGATTGGTATGGCAAGAATTTTTTCAGATTTCTCTTGAAAATATAACACTAAAATGATCTGTGCACTTTTCGACTTGAGCATATATTTTGAAGAAATAATTTCCATTTTCCATTAAAAAATATTTGTTATTTTCAACATTTTTGCAATCAAAATTATTTTGAATCTTTTATTAAACCTCCATAAAAAAAACATAAGAAAAATACTGAATTACCAGTGTATTTTTTACTTTTGACGCCGTTATTTCTGAATATTCAAGTCCCAACAAGGCTTTCGCCCCTTTGCATTGTGCTGTTTTAATTGTGTCGCACAGCACCTAGTCTGTGGTGTCACAATGCATAACATGTAACTCTTGCGTTAAAGTTGAATTAATGTATCTTAAGAATGAATTAACGTCAGTATCTGAGAACAAAATATTGTGATTATAATCAACAACATTTGTGTCTCATCTTAGAATGTGACACAAATATTGTTGATTATAATCACATTCTTTTATTCTCACCCAGAGAAAACAAAAAACCATTGATATTTTCCGGTATCTATAAATTTATAACTTCTTTAACATTATTACCACTCTCTGAAAAGCAATACTTAACAAGACTACTGTAGAAGTTGTTTGTATCCCATTCAACGCAATGAATTTTATTACACTTACTGTAACCTAGTGTTTCCGCTACTAGAGATAATTTTGAACATCTAAAAGCCATTATTACCAATGATATATTACATGGACATGTCATTAGCGTTCTCAAAGTGATCTTCAAAAATTGACATGATTTGGCTCGGTGTCAATCTGACTATCCCTTTTGTTCATGCTTTTGTGGACACTACTTTATGCATTATTATTCTCATATGATTCTAGCTGGAGCCATATATTTAACTCATTTTGTGTGGCTATAGCCTGTCTATTGAATATAACATCATCGATTATTATAATAACCAAGCATTTCATTGTTTAGATACATTTTTAGACACCTTAAGTTCCATTGCAGTATTTTATCCTTCACATGAACTTACATAACTTCTACGTGAACTTACATAACTGTACATATCCTTGATGTGAAACTAACGTAACATAGATACATGTCTGGGATTGAGATAATTTATTAGAAAATTTTCTAAAGCAGTTTTATTGGGAACTGATCTTTTTTCCAGCATAATGTGTCAACTTAATTACATTCACTATTATTAACAGACTTCAAATATGCAGTAGGCTCTCAATTCGATCTCATTATTTTTTTTTGGTCATATTACCTCACATCTCTAACATTTATCAACTACTAATCCTTTTTTATTTGGAAGTGAGTACTCCTAGAATTGTCCCATGAAAATTCAGTTAGGATCTGGCCAAATGAAAATTAAAGATATTGATAACAATTGAAGATATTGACAAAAAAATAAAAAACAACTTTTCAAATTAAACAGTTTTATTGTATCTTCAATCTTACAATCAATGAGGCTTCGATCAGATGATGAGATCTTTGATTCTGTTTGTATGAGATTTTGGTCAGATTAAAATTAAATCATGGGGAGCATTTAATAGAAAACTTACTCTTGTTGGAGCTCAGAAATTACATCTGGTTGCTTAATTGTAGTCAAATTGTCTGTTGTGACTAAGAAATAATATAACTTAACAATACAGTGTACAATTTCTCTCGCCCCACGAATTTAATTCAATTTTGTCCAAGTCCCAGATTAGTAACCTGTAATTATTTCCCAGCTTTTAGTACATCATCGATTATTACAATAACACCATTTAATTTAAAACAGTTTTGTATCTTTATCTATTTTTAACTTTTTAATGTGGTTTGTTTGTTTGTCCTAATTTCATTGTTATTCAATGGTGAGTAATTTCTTGTGGCCTACTTTACCTATTTGAAACCGGCATATTGCAAATCTCGTAATTTACGCAGGCCAGACCACTACAGCATCAGGTTGAGAAATTGGAATCCGGAGTTCAATGATAGACTCTCTGTCCGAGACAAATTTGGAAAAATCAGATCCTCAAGTCTTGCAGTTTAAGCAGGCAATACCCATATCATCAGAACTGTGAAATTAGAACCCAGACTTCAATACCAGAATCCCTGGCTGAGACCCACGATACCAATTTAAATACAGAATGTTATCAAGTCTCACAGTTTTGGCAGGCTGTACTCTGCTGCATCAGGACTGAGTAATTGGAACTTGGAGTTCAATGACAGAGTTTCTGCTTGTGACTCTCAATACTAATTGAAATACAGCAGATCCTCAAGTCTCACGGTTTAGGAGAGCATTACCACCTGTAGTATCAGAAATGATGAGTTGGAACCCGAAGTTCATTGACTAGAGTTTCTGCCTTGTCTTCAAGCCTTGTAGTTTAAGCAGACTGTAGAACTGCAGCATGAAGAATTATGGATAAACGTTGAAATTATCATAATGTTGTATTGTCATGGGGTCTGAATAGGTTTGCTAATTTTCATAAGATCAGTTAAATGGAATTTGAAATATTGACCACAAGATTTGACATAACAACGACATATGAAACATAAAGCTAAATAAAACTGTTCAAATATCTTACTTCATGCCTTTGAATGTAAACATATATAGTTACATACCTATTTACTTTGTTACTTTCTCGCTACGTCAGACAAGGCAAACGAGTCAAAATTTGGTGAGTTTACTTTCATCACTGAAGAGTTCCTATCACCACCTTCTGGCTCCATCATTGCCTTCTGGTTTTACAAAGGAGCAAATTTATATCATCCTTAGTCATATGTTATTAAATTGTCAATACTGGGAGTATAGCCTCCCAAATAAAAAAGAATCGTCCAAATTAGTTGATAAATGCCGAAGACAAGAAGAAACGTACATAAAAAAACACAATTGAATTGAGTACCTCCTCCTTTTTGAAGTTAGTTTAGAATACAAAAACACACTGCAACTGCTTTTTGAACCGATTACAAAAATTTTGGTAACCCATTTCGATTTACCCATGTGAATGTGGTTTGAATTACACCAATAGTAACTAATTTTTGAAAGACCCAACCTCACAGTAGTTTCTCATATTTTTAGCCATGTTGACCGTAATATCCAACATCTTCCATTGTTTAACTCCCAAAATAAAACCCATCCTTCATGTTTTTTTACAATGCTATAAGTTAGCTAAATCACCGTGCACTCTATTTAAATGTTTTGTTTTTATTTCAGTTGTAAAAAGACCTTCCTTAAAAAGAAATTTAATCACATCTTTGGTATTCAGTTTCCTAATTTTTAATTCTTCAAGCAATTGTGAAAGAAAATTGACATTTTCTCTCACTATTGCTTGTACGCTCACTTCCAGAAGGTTTAGTATTTGACTAGACCATACACAACTATTTCAATGTAATTCATCATATAATGAGACGAAACCTTCTCCAATAAAATCCATAAACGAGGTAACATTTTCTTCAATTTTTCCCCTGTTGCACCTTCCTAAAACTAAAGTTTTATTACAATAAATAATGACTCAATTTTGGTATTGTTGGAAAAAACTGCCCAAAACATAGCAGAAATCTCACCATTTCCCAACCTTTTATTAATATCACAATGAAGGTCTTCAGACCTTCAGACCTTCTATACACACGGTTACAGCTGTTTTAATGTATGGAGGCATTCTGCTCTCATCCATAATGAGCGTGGTATTCCATTATCCCATTATGCAGTTGATCTATTAATTGGCAAAATGGAATTGAGAACTCCTTGGACCTAAAGAGTTCAAACCCGTTGCATACGTACAAGGAGTTTAAGAAACTTTTCTGAGCATATGATGAGTTTCGGAAACTTATCCACTTACTAATGTTAATATTTCTTTTAAAATCATTTTTGTTTTAACTCTTAATACTGTGTTCATTCTGAACTAACATCGACACAATAAAGCAATGTGTCTTTACATAGTAGTATGTATTACCCGCAACCTTAAAATTGTTCAAAGCTACTAATCTCAAGATAATGATTATATATTCTCATTACTATAAGATAGGAGCTCTCGTTACTAAAATTTAGCGTTTCCCAAATTCCAGCAATCACAATAAATCTGCAATCATGATCTAATCACCAAAGGAGTAGTTGTTTTGCCAGTTCATACTCAACTAAGAATTAAAAACAAATGTATTGAAAATATCATTCATAGATAAAAATTCCTTTGATAACTTTAATGGAACAGAGATATGAATATTCTTGGAATTCCCTAAGAATATGCACATTGGAACTTAAAAGGGGATTTATGGTGCTTTTATAATTTAGAACTTGTCTCTTAACTTAATATTATTAAGATGGCCATATTTTTCTAATAGGCAGCATATTTATTGCCACCTTATATCTAACCATATTACATGATAGTAAATCAAACTTTTAAGTTCAATATTTTAAATAAAATTGTGTAGATTCACATATTCTTCATCACTGCTGTCTTTCTATTTTGGTATAAGAAAATGTAAAGGTATATTAACAAGAAAGAAATATGTAATTTTTAAATATATCTACCTCTCCACACTTTCATGTTATTTTACGCCAAAGTGAAGTAAGCAATAATACACTAAAAATATCTCCAGTGGCAATAATACACTAAAAATATATCCAAGTGGTCTGAATGAAAATTAACCAAGTATCAAAACTGACAGCCATTTACTTTTTCTTTAAATGAAAACTTCTTTAGGCACGTTGAGCGATGCTTGGTAGGGGAAAATCTTACAGGTTCACATCACTGACATGCCAATGGTAACAATATATCTGTAGCTATGAGTATAATGTGTTGCGCTTAACCAGCAGTGAATGCATGAAATATATATATATATATATATATATATATATATATATGTATATATAAATATGTACAAATATATATGTATATATATATATATATATATATACCCTTATTACGGTTTAAAACTATCTTTCTATTATTTATCATCCAATGAATTAAAGAATTAAATTTATCCTAAGGGGGACTACGAAAAAAAAATTAAAACAACCAAAATTGTTGGAAACAAATTTTATTTTATTTAAAACAATAAAAAAAAATTGCAAACGACATCGTGATTGCTATATTTCGAGTCTTTTAATTTTATGTATTAATTTATCTCCACGATATGGTGTCAAAATAATTTTGTAAATTGTCCGCATGTCCAATACAAATAGATAGTTATATAATAATATTAATCAATTCAACTTGATAAATAAATATATTCACAAATAAATAGCCTCAAAAGTGTATTGTATTGACAAAATAACAATTTTAAACTGCTCGGACATCAGAGGCAACATTAATAATTGCTAAATAAATATATAAGTATAATGTTTTTATTGCTTTTTTTTAATTACTGATTAGAATCAGTTTTTACCTTTGTTAATTTTTCGAGAGGACAAATTTTCCACAATACGGAATAAAATCATTTAATAGCAATGACAGCTAAAGAAGGTTCCAGAATACTGAGATTTCTTTAACTCCCTACGAGACTAGAAAATATACCGCTATCCATAAGACAGTATAGACTTAGAAATTTTATTGACAAATAACTCTTCAGAAATTCAATATTTTACAAATAGCTTCTTCGATTGGTCAGCAATTTTTTTTTCTCCTTAATTTCAATTAAAAAGTGAGATAGATGTAAAAGAGGTGGGCAAATGTCTTTTAAATTCATTTTAATTCAATATATTTTATATATGTTTTAACTGATTATAAATATTGTTTAACTTATTAAATTTCACTTGCATTAATAAACTCAATACGCATCTGAGTGTTTTAACAATTCTCTCAGAAAAATTTTAATGGACATATCTCTTGCAATTAACATAAGGCTTGAATTTTATGTAAATCTTTTACCAAGAGACAGAGTTTTCTTTTCTTTTTAAACTGAAAACAGTGGTACATAAAAAGGTTCAATAAAAATGTCATTACCACTATCCAATAAAGTAAAAAACTCAAAAGTGACTTATACATTTTTTAAGCGTTTTGAATCAACACAAATACAATAAAATCTTTACATAATAATCTATTCATCTAAAATTCTGGTTAGTAGTGAACTGTGTATCCACGAATCAAAATGGTATAGCGCCCGCGCATTATTTTTAATTTATTTTTCTTTCAAAAGATATATGTTACGAAAATACAATATTTTCGAAAACAGTTTTTCACATAAAGTACAAAAGATTAAAAATGTTTACAGCGAGTTAATTTTAACATTCAGTTATTTTAAGTGTGTTTTGTTTTTAATTTCATTTTTTTCCGTTAACATTTTTAATGAGAAAAGTGAGTTTAACGATTTAATACATGGTTGAACACGATTTAAACCTTTTGGTACTAAATATTTAATAACAAGGGTGAATTTATTGTTTAGTGTTAAATAAAGAAAAAAAATATTAGACAGTGATAAATAAGAGTTCAAAGTAAGTAAATGTACATGTTACAAAAAGAATACATTTGTAACTTTCAACGACAAGTCATCATCTTAATATTGGTTCATTCAATATCAGTATTAGCACGTCTATCAATCTCTTTCTGTGTTATAAAAGTATATATTTTTTCTAATTATCTCATTATATACATACATATATATTGAACGAGCCAGTATTATAGCGTCAAAATGATTTATAAGATCTGTCAGAAAAAAAAACTTTACACTGCTAAACAAATAACTACAATTTCGTAGCAACCTTCATGTCTTACAAAAAGGATCTCATTGATATATTTCCGACAGAAATTTATAAATAATATATTATTACTCACTAAGTTTACAATAATAATGTACATATCATATTTTTTGGCATAATCGAAGCGGGTTTGTTTAAACGCTTTAGCTGTTAGTACGTAATATAATATATTTTTTATTAAATCAAGAGTTATGTTCTGTTAAAGTTATTGAAACTGATATATAAATATAACTACTTCATTTTCTTATTTTACATACTCACAATTTCTCGTCCAATAATGATGCCGCTATCATTATATTCTAACTGCTCTTTCAGAAAACCACAATATTAGTGCTTGAAATTGTATTTTGTCTATGACACTAAGGTTAATCGTAATGTTGTGTATTAATTATGAGATGAATGGCAAATTAATATATTACTTAATTTATGAGATAAAAAAAAATTAAGTAATATATTAATTTGCCATTCATCTCATCATTAATACAGAGGTGTATTAATGATGAGATGAATGGCAATTTAATATGTTACTTAATTTTTTTTCTATGTTTTCTTAAATTCTCGTATTAATACAGGTAAAGAGATAATCTTTTCCAAGTGCTTGTCAGAAAATTACACTTATAATGACTTCCCTAATTAACATTTGGAAAAAATAAATCTGCTTTAGTTTTGAATTATCTAAGGCAAGACATGATGGGAAGGAAGCTCAGTAGCCAATAGATTCTACTAGATGTTTTAAAAGAATCAGAAATAATTTTATACAATGTATTTTGTGTATAATCATAAAACTAAACAAATTAATTCTGACTCAGTATCTGCCACTCGGGGATTAAACAGAATTAAATAGACCTTTTCAATAATTCCAGATGATGTATTTCCAACTTGGAGGCTTATAATTGCGAAACTTGTGACTAACAATATTATTAAAAAATTAAATTATTTTTTTCTTAGTCATTGTTAAAGTGTAAGTGAAAATTAAGTTTACAACCAAATTAGAGGACATCTAAGGTAGTCAGATAAAATATAAATGCAACTACTATGTATTTTCACAGACAATAATAGTGTGGTTTTCACTATACTTATCAGTCTAAAATTCTTAAATCACACTTTTAAAATGCTCGTCTTTCTGTAAAGCATTGTAACCATCACAAAAATTAAACATTATCTCAGAACAATGTAATATTTCAAATCCACAAACGTGTCGCAATAAATATACATTTAGCTTTTTAGTTTTCATCTTAATATGGCACTTAATATTAAAAATACATAATCATAACAATAATTACAAAAAAGGAGGAAATTAAGACAATTATTATTCGAAAATTGAATTTTACGATACTAACAAGGTAATATATTTTATTATCATTCTTTAAAGTCGATTCGACTTTTACTTTGAGTATAATTTCCTTAAAATTAATGGAGTAACAATGTTTATATTTTTTTAATCTGTGATAAAAGATTACGCTCGAATATCGACATAGATAAATTACGGATTATATTAATAATAAATTTCTTATAAATACTTTCCCATAACTATGGTTCACTCTAAACAAACTTGCACACCATTAGCACTCAGGCCACCATGTAAACATTGTAAAATGTTATTTTATTTAATCCTAATCATGATTCATATTAAATATAATAACTAACATGTTTATAAACAGAATGAATACTTATGATCATTACTTTAGAAATGCCATTTTACTTTAACAATTTTAATTAACACTAAAATTTTAAGCTTAATGATCATAGCTCAAGCCTTATTTAAAATTTATATGATTAAACAAATGGTATAACTGAAAATTATAAATGTTAACTTAAAGAGCAGTATAAGATAAAGATAATTTTCAATACTACATCAATAACATTAATATAGCATATTCATTATGTCATTTTAATGTGAATATTGCCAAAATTAATGCAATAAACTTATTGGCTTATGATTACATCAATACACTTTCAGGCTTGAACTAGTAAAATGTTTCCACGATACTATTTTAATAATAAATTTAATCTAATTCTTAAAATATTTATCACTAAATATGGGTTATATTTATAAACAGAATATTATGAATCAAATGACAATAAAAATATGAATTTAATTCACGCAAAAATGAATAAGAGTCGTATTAACCGATATGGAAACTAACATTGATAAACACATATTTGCCATTTTTAATAAAGCTATATATATTAAATGTAGACTTGAAATATCACATGAATTACACAAACAAGGTTCACACACATTTCTCGAACATGCTTAAAGTATTTATGACAAAAAACACTGAAATCAGTCTGTTTTTTTCTAATATATGTATGTGTCAAAAATTGTCCATAGAATTCTCTTAAACATGATTATTAAAAGGCACTGATTAGAATATTATTTTTTAAATATCTGAGATATAAATTTTTAGTTTAACGTTTACATTTTTTCGTTTGACATTACTGCACATACAAAAGCACTGTGACAGTTTTAGTTTTCTTGATTTGGCACGAATTAAAAATTATGCAATTTGAAAATATTACTAAAACATTAATAAATACGTATAGGGGTTAGAGTAAATCGTTTTTTTCGATTTTAAAAAATTGTCAAGATAAATCAGTTCTCAACGCATGGCTTCTCATTTATTTATGATTAGTAAATAAGCATTAATTTTATGGACACAAAACGTTTTAAAGCTTGCTTAATCATCAAATGTGATATGCACGATACAAATTAGGAAGCCCAAATTAATACTTACCGCTATCCATATGAATATATATATATAAAACTTTACAAATACATTCATCATATAAACCTCTATAAGCAGAGACAATATCTTTCGAAACAACGAAAAGTCAAAACGACGGGATTAAAACGTCCCACGCACTATGCATTCGCATCTGTCATATGTCACATTTCAATACAAAACATAAACCGCTCAGCGCGTTGATAGTACAATTGACTGTCACACTGATCAGGTAGGCGGTCGGTGCCGGCGAGGATGTCTCCGTGGTCTCCTGCACTGTTGTACACAGCACAGGTCAGGAGCTGCACGCTTCTCACCAGGCCTGCGACGTGCGCAAGCCGCTCGAGCGCACCGCTTCCTCGTGCATGTTAGTACACCATCCTGTAAAATTAAAATTTAATTTATTCCATGTATTATACTTCTATCTCCGTAACTACCATATAGTGTAAAATTAAAATAAAACCAGATTAATACGTAACTACACTTTCAAAAATATGATCAATTAAATAAAAGTTTAAGCATACGAGTGGAATCTGTTATAAAGCATAGTCCTTCGTAAAAATTTTATGAGAAATTAATGGATTTAAGAAGTAGCATAAATAGTATAAAGTTATATTTTCCTTTCCATAAAGTGGTAAAAAAGGTTAAAATCTGAATAATATTACAGAACAGTTCTAATGTTTTTCCCTCTCAATTTTTTTTTTAAAATGTCTCGATTTTTTAATTTTTTTAAAGAAAATGTTAATAAACAACATCTGTTCATTCTTCTCCACCCCACTCAACAGTAATTACAGTTTCTAGTCTATAAAAAACGCTATACAATGGATTTAACTTATAACACCTTTGGTTATAAAGACTTTCCAGTAATGGCAACGTAACCCCTGTATTCCTCAAATTTAGAACACAATTTCCTAATTTATCTGCTCTGGTACAGCACATTTTTATATAGGTCTGATTTTCATAATAGAGACTGCTTTTAGGAAATTGTTTGTAACAAATTCCTAGAAATTGTGTGCAGATGTAACAACCTTTAGAAATTCAGATGGTACTGACATAAAATCTCATAACATTATCTTTAGTTTACATTCATGAATGGTCAATGTGTTGGCAACGAACTTTTTGTTTTTAACTGCTGTTATCTTTTGTTCTGTTGATTCCTAGTAGGTAAGTTAGTTATGGTAGGGAGTTAGAAATACAGGTCAGTTACAAATATGCGTTGTTTAATAAAAACAATTTGTATATAAATTGCATATTATTTTCTACCGCATATCCCTATATTCACATATTACAACATGTGCATATAGCATCGTAATTTTAAGGTACCTTAGTCATCGTTATAACCGAAATCCACTGTATATGAATTAATACATCTGAATTCAAATAATCTTTGGTTTCTAATATTTACTCCTTAATATTAAAATTTAAATTAATAAAGCTACAGCGTATGTATTCCACTCTAGCCATTCACTTATTGAACATTTGTGGATACCAAATTTTTGGACAGTATATATGTTTCAAAAATTTGAGAACATATTTCAATATTCATGGTACAACTTTCTTGATGCCTCTATGTCTGTGTGCTTGATCTTTGACACAAACACTTTATACAAATGATGATATAATAAAATGATTTTTCAATTGAAATTGTCTCTCTTTTTTATAGGTCTTTTCTTATCTTATCTTTTGTATTAAACAAATTAAAGTGAATATAGATCTGTATGGACATACCACAAATGCCAATAAGCATAAAACCTCTTTCAAACAGTGTTGAAAATGTTGTACCGAGTATTTACATAATTAAACTATATTATTTACACTTAATATGTTCACTAGAGAATTAAAAACATGTTATCTATTAAAAAAAATAAATGAATTAATTGTCTAAAAAGTAATGTCCCTTAAAATAAAATTTGCAATTGTTAATAAGTTACATGACGAAAGGTATTCTCTGCTTGGATTTTCTGGGGTACAGAGTGAATGATTCTATAGTTAGGTCAATTAAGAATTCTGAGTCAAAAATAAGAAGCTCGGCATCATTTGAAATATCTAATAAAGCGGTAAGGAGTTCTGCCATGGATACCAAAATTAATATTCAGTAAATATTGTTTTGTGGACATAAACAATAATCTAGTCAACTGCAGAGGACAGAAAAGCTCTAACAGTATTCCATCCAATATGAATTAGTAGAAATACATCACATACATACACAGATCTTAATATTTCTTACCTTGCACCTACAAGTGACACATTTCTGTTCACCATGTGAATGGATATTTGGATGGACTTCTTTTCCATTGGGAAGTGGACCCTCGGTGAAAACGCAGCCGCCATCTGCCAGAATTTCTTCTGGAGTACGCGGTTTTGCCTCGTCTCGCAAAACTCCATCTTCACCTTTCTTTTCGATAGCCTCTTTAATCTATAAAAAGAAACATTTTGTCATTTTTTTTACATGGTAAAAAAAATTGTAAAGTACGTATATATATACTTGGAATGCACTTTTCTCCCAAAGGTAAAGATTTTTTAATTAGCAAATAAGAAGATTTATTTTGTAAGATTTCTCTAGTTATGTAATCCACATTAGAACTACATATTTAATATAGAAGCTAGTCTATTCTTTTTAAGTAACCTCTTTTACTTGATGACAAAGAAATATATTAACTACATATTTAAGATATGTTTTTAATGATCTCACTATATGAAGATAAATTTAATAGTAAGAATAACTAATTAAAATTTTAACTCTATTGAATTAAATAACATATTATTATAACACAATTTTTTCGAAAATGTTGTTAATGCTGTTTTTATCAATAATGTTTTTATTTTACTAAATAAACCTGCTTCAGTTTTGACCTTCTTGGGTATTGTTTGTGGTTAACGGAAATTTCTCATTATATTATTTTTTTGAGAATGAAAAGAATTATCAATATTCAAAATGTTTGCTTTAAAATTAAGTTAATATATTAAAAAACTACTACTACTAGTTATTATATTACTAAAGTTACTAAATATAAAATGTTGTATTTAAATTAGTTTGAAAAATGAATAACCATAGAAATATTTACTAAAATGAAAAACAGAGTGTTTCTTATTGAAACACTGTTTTGTGTAACAATTATTTTCAAGCTTTAAAATATTTCTTCACTTTAATTTTCTGCAATTTTATACAAACCTGAAACCAGTCGAATAAAAATATTAAAACCTAGGTACTACTGATTGTTATAAAAGAAAATAAGAGTAGGTGTATAATGGAATAGCCATGTTGAACATAAAATTTTCAAATCACTCAAAATTAAAAAATTTTAAAAATCCAAATATTCTACTCACCTCAGGACACGTCCTACAACAAGATTTCTTGTCGGGTCTAAAAGCCACCTTGTCAGAACATTGCAGCGGTGGACACTTAACGCGAGGGCATCGAACAACCAGTGTGCGTGCATCACATGTGCAGACAGCACAAGTATCATAGCCGCCAGGTACAAGATAGGGGTGCCAAGATGAGCCCGCCGCATGAAACTGGCCTGCAAGGTAGCAACCTTGCACCGATGCAGACGTGTTCCACTCTTGTACCGTCGAATCTAATTTAATTGTCAAAACTCAATGAGGTTCAAGGAATAATGGAAGAAGCTTAAAATTAATAACTAAGTGGGTTATTACATTAATTACGAAATATCCAATGTATGTTATACAGTCTCTCTGCCTATCTTTATTCGTTATTAAGGATATGAGGTTTAAAACAGTTTTGACATTGTGTCATTTAAACTGCAAAGGTGTTATTTATAGCTTTTAATGATATTCAGGTAAGACTTTAATTTAGGCTACTATTCATCATGAAAAAGTTTAATAAAGAAGTGTAATGTAAACTAGTTATATCCTATGACTACTAAACGATCCTAAAATGACATGACAACATTTGAACATGACGCTATATTAAGTACTAATTCATACTTTCACATAATAGTAATAGGTTTATGTTTACTTCTCGACTGATGGCATACAACATATTAGGGAGAACATTTTTAAACAGGGATTCCCAACCTTTTTTGCACTGAGCTGTCCCAGATTATGAAAAAATATGTGCATGCTTCCCCTTTAATTTTATTTCATTATTTCAATAAAAAACTCATCATTTTTGTCACATATTTCTAATTTACAAGCATATTAAAATAAATTAAAACTACGATATTAACTCTTAAAAGTAATTAAGTATTGTCATATAATAAAATTGTATTAAGGCTATGTTTATGCCCACATGCGTCATATGATTGAGTGGATTTAAGATTGCAAATGGATTTTTCTTTAAAATATTCGAACACATTGGGTCCTTATAATCTTTTTACACCCCCCTTATAATCTTTTTACGCCACCCCTAGGGAGGCACGCCCTATTGGTTGAGATGTCCTGTTTTAGAATATTTGGAGTTTGCAACTGTAAGGAATTATTCAACGTATTTTAAATGAAATTGTCAAACACAGTTAACAGATTAGTAAACAATGTGTTTAACAGGAGACTTGTTTACTAACATACAAAAACAAGTCAATAATATTCGAATATTCAATGTCTTTGTTAATGTGTAAAATATAACTGTAATTCCCTTTATATAAAAATCGATTGAACTTTATTAATATATTCTCCGAAGTGAGTATTAAGTTACTTCATATGAAGACCAAATGATTGCATTAGTTTCAAGAATACTAAGGACTACAGAGTCGAAGAAAATCACCATACATTCAATGTCAGGGAAATCGTGAGAATGTCACATGACATACCTTTGTACACGGTAGGCTGTCTTACAGGTTTTGATGATATTGTAAAATGCCAAATGGTCATCCATAATCACACCGAAATTCCATACGGATGACACCATTGATCACCATGTATACTCGTTTGGAGCAAATGCCGGATTTGTTCTTATGTTTTTTAGAATTGGCATGGTAAAATTTACTGAAATTTCTTCCTCATAGGTTATTATCATGCCAACATTAGCTGTGTTGACATGATAATAATTTAATATTCAAATCAAATTTTACTCACTAGTACAAATTGGACAACACTCTCCAGGCCTTGTCACCGAATTGCCCTGGCAGCTCACAGTTGGACATCGAACTGGGTCACAGCGCACACTGCCATGAACGCATCCACACATTGTGCAAGTCTATGATAAAAAGTGTTCATCACTTAAACACTGCAATAAAATTATATACAACTAGAAGAATAAATGTTTTCACTGTTGTTTATAAGTATGTCTAACTATTGTTTATAAGTATGTCTAATTATTGTTTACAAGTAACTCTAAACTGAAGAGGTGCAAAACAATCTTTTATAATTTAACAACTCTCTTTTAGTTATATCAAAGGTTATTCTTAATGTAGTAAAATTAATCAGTTTTCGCTAAATAAACCATATAAATTGAAAAATTAGTTAAAAAGCTAAGACACAATGCAAAATAGTGGCTAAATTGAAAAGGTTGAATTTTATTGGCAAAAAACAAGAATTTAAATGAGAATATTTCTAATAAAGTGCTTTACTTTCTCATTAAATGCCTTGAATTTAAATAATGATATTCCTCATAAAGTGCTTTACTTTCTCATTAAATGCCTTGAATTTAAATGATATTCCTCATAAAGTGGTTTTCTTTCTTATAAAATGCCTCAAATTTGAATGAGGATAGTTTCAATCTAAAGTGCTTTTCATTCTCATAAAGTGCCTTGAATTTAAATGAGGATATTCCTCATAAAATGCTTTTCTTTCTCATAAATTTCCTCGAATTTAAATGAGAATATTTCTCAAAAATATATAAATTGGAAATTGGACGCTGCTTAAGTGCAACCTTCGATAACTGCAATTCTCATTTACCACTGAAAGGATTGTGAAAAGAAACAGCCATAATTGGGTAGGAAAAAATTTAAAAATCACTTAGTAAAATCAAATATGATATATTTTCTCATAATATATATGAACATGGAAAGTTATTTGTATTCTATGACTTTTTAATATATATTTTTATTTTTTCCATGTTTCTCTTAAAACGCATTTTCAATATTTAGCCCCAAATAAAACCTAACTACTAAAATTAAATAGAAATGTTTTCTGGCATATTACCTCCACCTTTGATCTCCATTGTGCCCCATCATCGTAGAAGCTCCCTGAGTGGAAACATGTGCTGCCAGGGCTGGCTGCAATATCGGTAGGGATATTGGCGTGCGAGGGTACAGACGTTTGAGCTGATGAAACCTCATTATCGCTATACTGCGGGAGACAGTTTGGTGGCACATTTATCTGAAATGAGTAAAGAATAACAATAAAGTTGGTCTTCAATCAAAAAATAATTAATGAATTGGTGTTAAATTATTTTTGAACGAAAAATATGCAATTCAAAATGATTGTATTAGATTATCTAATATCTATAATACATGGAAATATACCCATGAAGCCAAGGAGTACAAATTAATTTTGTAGTAAGTCTACAGTTTCACATCATCTATACATATAATAAAACTGTAACAGAGTAAATTCTGTATGTGGAAAATATTTTAAAGAGTGATTTATTTAGCGTATAGAAGGATAACAGAAGCCAAAAACCTTTTTTTTAGAATTTTTGTTTGTCTGTCTATATTTTATTTTAAGCGTCAATCACACAAAATCTACTGGATGGATTTCGATGAAATTTGATATGGTAATAGTTAATAACCAAGAGTAACATATGAGAGAGAAGAAAATGTTTCTTAATCCGAATTTCACACGAGTGAAACTGTGAGGCAAGGCTAGTATAATCTAAAACATAACAAAATAAATTTAATCTATGCAGTTGATAAACTCCTAAGCAATGCAGCAAATGAGATTTTGTTCAAATACTGATAAAACTATGCCTTGATCAATTTTATCACAACAGACCTGCTTCAATTGTGCCTTCAATATTGTAGTCCCGTTGTTAGGCCCTCGCAACTCTAAGAATACAACTCCATTCTGAAGCTTCATAAGCTCTGCAGCTGATGGTTCAAGCAGGTATCCATCCATGTAACTACTGCTCACTGTGTTCAGATGTCGGTACTGAGGGACAGCACCAGGCGCTAGCAGAGGCCACATTTCCAGATAGAGGTCTGTACCACTGGAAATGGTGTCTATTGCTGAACCACTTAATGTGAGCTGGAACATAGTTCAAATTAATAAGTATGTGCAAATTGGCATCTTTAATATGAACAGTACAGTACCAGTAAATAACCGGTTCTGAAAAAGATTGAAGATTCAGTTTTTGTTATATTCTTTAAATTTTTTTTAGTTCCTGCAACTTCAAATTTATAAAAGTTTTATAACAAAAAATTGTGTGTGTACTTATATATGCGTGTTAGATGTCTTTGGCAGAATACAAAGACAATGTTATTTAGCGTGTAAATAATTATGGAAATAAAATAATAAAAGGACTGAATTATAAATATGATGGATAAAATCTAATTTGAATGAAGTAAATAAATTTTAAAAATTAAAATTTATTTTCTATTGCAGTAAAAAATTTGATCACAGATTCAAATTTTGATTATAGAATTACAATCATTATCATTTAATAATTAAATAATAATACTATTATTATTATTACTTATTGTTTTTTATTTGATTATTTTAAATATTAACGTATCTAAATACTCAGGATTTAATTTAATATAAAAACATGTTAATAATGAATTGTTAAATTTTCTAAAACAATCTAAATAAAGTTCAATTAATAATGAAAATAATTGAATATGCTGAAAATTTAACGCAGTTTATTAATTTTAACTTTTTAATAAATGATAAAATAATCATTTATTATACAAATAAAGCCATCCTCACTTAGTGAAATATACTTAAAATATATTTTAAAATGCTTATATAATATTCAGATTAAATCAATGTTTTTTATTAGGTAGACCATTATTAAATTTCAATTACTAAAAAATGTTATTTTAAAAGAACAGATATAACTTAGATTTGTATGAATATAAAACATGTGTTGTGTATTTACAAATACCTCTGTAACTAACATGAATATAGTATCAGTCACTACGCACATATAAATATATGTTTAGTGAGCAACATTATCCTGTCGATTTTTGTTGCATTGTGCCTGTGCATCATAAAAGTTCACATTCTTTACTATTAAGCAAAACCTTCAATAAAACTAGAACTTTTTTTTAACACATGCGGATTGATGCAATGGGCAAAATCTTTGCTTCCTACGAGATCTAATAATTGATTAGCTAATATTTATTTTTGTTATATAATATATATATTATAAAATTAATATAAGCAATTTTGCATAACAAGACCCACCTCATAATGTAAACTACACAAGTGATCCACCGATATCCAAGCGATGCCCACGAGTCCGGCTGGTTGGTCTAGACTGGCCCTCTTCATTAGAACAGGACCGCTGTCAGCTGCATCAGGCACAGGCCTCGACATCAATCTACCTCGTAATAGATTTGAGCCTGAAAATTCATATTTACAAACCAAAAATCAGCACAGTGCTGAATATTCAACACAAATTAATTCCAGTGAAAATTTTCAACACAAAACTTAAGGCAGTTTTCTTGTACATCATGAAGTTTAAATATTTTTAGGGTTCCATAAATAAAAGGTTAAAAGCAAGCCCTATGATGACCTATCGGTGTCTGTCTGTCTCTCACCAACTACTATTGCTGTTGAATTGAATTTCCCATCTGTTCTCTATATATTCACATTTTCTTTCATCCCTTTATAAAAAAATACTTTTCATAATGACGTTTTGTAAAAAAATTACTTTTTATAAAAAAATTCTAAACGAAGTTAATTCAATAAAGTTATAATTTTACCTGTTTCGAAACCAACATGTATTCCAAGTTGCTCTTCGTACAGTGGTGAAAATATTCTTGCACTAGGTCGAGCTAGGACACCGATACTCGTATCTAAAATCTCGACTTGCGTATGACGCCGACCAAACTCATCCACTAGCGTTATCTTGGGAGCTTCTGCTACAAGCATGCCATCGATCTGTTGAAAAATTTAAATGAAACCTAATGTATTTCATTATTTTTATAAATATGCAATGACTTTTTTTATCTTCCTATAATAATCAAATGCTCGAAAAATATACAACTGCTGCATTATTAAATGTCAGAAAAGGACGCCAAAAAAAAGTTAGATGGGATTGTCACAAGGTATCCACTATTCATTATTACATTTTTAGAAATCATTTTTGAAAACCAAATGTTCTATTTTCACATCACACACTTGTGTGTTTTTTTATACTACGGAGGTGCTATTTTATGAGCAAACACATTCCAATATACTTCCATCTATTAGACCTATTTTTGACTCTACGTTTCTGATTCCTGAATTGCACAAATATACTAAACTCTTTACATAAAAAGGAGAATTTCTTTTCAGTCACCATACATGCTAAGTAAGCAGTAATGATGAATTATTATTAGATCTTCTGATGTATCATTTTCAAACAAAAACTAAATTTTTAAAAACTGTATTTACTAGCTTTTGCTCATGACTTTGCTCAATAAGATATATTATTAAGAATGTAGAATTTCCTCGTAGTAATAATTTTTGCATTACAAAAGTACTCTTGACTTTACTCTAACTATAAACTGAATTGTTGACAGTTTAAACAATTTATATTTATTGATGTAGTGGTAATATTCGAGTTTCGAATTATTGTGACAATTTTAACAATTTCTAATTATTGCCTGAGTGGTAATAATCAAGTTTCAAGTTACTTAGGAAATATGGAGTGAGTACTAAAATTAGCCTACTTTTTATTAAACTAGCTGTTGAGTAACCTACATTAATTGAATCCCAACCATTATTCCAGCGGAAGTTTTATAGTATTGATAAAACAGTTCTGCGTATTACTCTAACAAACTAATTTATAAAGAAGTTTTGTGGTTTTCCCTGACAAACTTGTGACATAAAATTATCCAAAAATAATCAACATAATATGATAAGTTTTTAGCTGAACCTCCCAAAAGATTTTATATAATAAAATCGATAAGAAGATTAATTTTTATGTATTGTAATTTCGTGTTTACATACCAGTGTATCCAGATATTTTTTCTTGTTATAGTACATTAAATAGAACAGTCGACCTTATTATTCATGAAATTAAAAATAGTATTCAATATTAAACTATTTCTATTTTATTTTTTTATTTACTTCTAGACATAATCACGTACTGAGAATGTTTCAGCTATTGTGTTCAAATGTTTTTTCAGGATATAACCTTAGTTTTACATTAGGAGGTGGAAAAGATATATTTTTCTGTATATTTTCACACTTATAAATAAGGTAAAATAACATTACATTATGAAACATGATATTACATAACAACATAGTTATTATTCTCATAATTTACCTCGGTAAAATTGACATAATATCGATAATCATATGCAGTTAAGGATAAAGTGATAATGATTCTGCAAAATGTATCATGGTGCAAATTATTAACGTCAACAGTTTTGTAGCGCCATGACGTATTCTTTGTATGTACCTATTCAGTGGTGTTTGCATACTTAATTTCATTCAAAAATACTTTGTCACGAATATATGGAAATGCAGACTTGTTTATTATTTAAACTAATATCCTCATTTCCTTATTAAGACTGTCTTTTCTAGTTTCGCAGAAAAAGTCATAGATTGCATAACTATAACAAATTTAAGAACTACATTCAATGAAAGCACAAGTTATCGTTCTCGTATCATTTCAAATTTTGACAATAAATATTAACACTTCCTACTCGTGTAAGTTTCCATTGTTAATGTCAAAACTAAACAAAAACTCATATGAAATAAATAAATGCCTTGCGATTATGCCCACCATAACCTGCCAAAAACAGGATATTATTATTGAAAGATTCTTTATAATATTGCAATTTGTACACTAATTTCGGTCATTCATAAGAAGCTGATAAAAAGTCATTCGAAATGGCTATTATGGCATTTCGTATATGACCAAACTATTTACTACTGACTTAATCTATTTTGATGAAGTAATGTTATTTTTATAGTAGAATAAAACGTTCAATGAAAATTTAATTATGAAATTTCAACAGTGTAATTACAAAATAATTCATCGTAATAAAAGCAGTAAAAAACTCATAAAAAATTTCGTGAATAAAGAAGGTAATAAAAATATGATGTAATATAGCAAGATATATAAAAGCAGTTTATATTAATTTCTTTTTACACCATCGATATGTAAGCCCCAATAGGCCCTGACAGTGCATACTAAAAGTTCTTTAATTCATATTAGCTTGTTTGAGTAAGTGGACTCTTAAAGACAAGAAGCATGAAGATGAAAAAAGCAATAATATAAAGGTGCATGATTAAACAGCTTTCTCACTTACTCTGCTCAAAAAGATGAAAGTAGGAGTATAAATATTAGTATAGTTTAGTATCTTAATATAATTTTAGCAAAACTTTAGCCACAACTAAACAAGTAAGCAAACAAAAAGAAACTCTTTTTTTTGTGTTTGTACTATTATGTAACACTTTTGTTATTTTTCAAATTATCATTTAAAACATTCTGAATTAAATTTTATAATATATGCAATTAATAAATAACAGATAAACAATCGCATAACTAATTAGATAATTTTGAATAAAATTCTGTAAGGAGAACTCGAAAGAGCTTTTGCACTTTCTCACCTGTACATTATACACAAGCGATCCCTCGGCATCAATGTACATCCATGCCATGCCTGCTCCTGTCAGTTCGGCTGTATGTCTCTCAGCAGCCAGTGGAGCTTGGAATATGTCACAGGTGGCAAGTTGACCTATAGCCCCACGTATTGCCAGCGAGGGTACTCCAGGAGACTCCAAACGTAAAACTAACTTCCCACGTGCTAACATGCGGAGCTCCGCTGCAGTCACGGGTGAAGATACTTCGATCATGTTCAACTCGTGGAGTGGTTTGCTTAAGGTTTGGATCTGGATAGACAATAAAACAATGTTTAATTATCTTTTAATGCCATCTTTTAATTCCGTGTGTTTATTGCATCTCGAAGTTTAGGTTTTTACCAATATAAAGCAAGTTTCATTGTGATGATATGCTGTACCTATGCATGTATTAAAACTTTTTATTTCTCACGTTTAGCTGTTTTCTGAACTTTGGTAATGTTGAATTTGTAGAATATTAAATACTTGCAGATTACTTTCAAATCTTTGAAATATTACTTTCATATCAAAAAGTTTGTTCATTAATATCAAAAAGTTTGTTCATTAATATCAAAAAGTTTGTTCATTAATATCAAAAAAACAAATTATTTTACTCAATTTTTTGTCAACATTTGGAGTAAAAATATTCTTCCAGACCACCTAATATTTTATGATTATAAAATGGACGTTATTTTTTTTTCTCCTTTGATTTCTTCACTTGTGAAAAACTGAATATTAATGTTGATATATTTTAAACAATGCCACTTAAGTCCTAAACTTGTTCCTAGAAAGTGAACCTGACTACCTCGTTAATTACATTTTGTCTAAACTGAATTGTTAGAATCTTAGCTTTAAAAAAGTTGAATTTTATTTGACCACAATGTCTGTTGTAAGTAACCTAATTAAGGCTAAGAAGGCAGATGGATTAGATATAGATGAATGCGAAATTTCTTGGTTTTTTTAGAGCAAAGGGAATATGGATATATCAACGATATCCTTGTCTAAAAATTATTGTGATCCTACTTCCCAAGCTTTCTTTTTTATCTTAATATAATGTAAATCTTTTTCACCGAATATAATGTAAATATGTAATGTATTTTGTAAGCAACTCAACCACTCACCTCCTCTAAAACCGTAGAATTCTTTTCGGGTGCCTCCAGCACCAACTTCACGGGTACATTAGTCACTTCACCAGCCGCGAACACTCCGTTGAAAAGAACCCCCACGTGCACTGATGGAGCGGCACCAGCATTAGCAGCCACCACGGCCGTGCCGCCCCATGAAGGTCGCGCGGTGGAAGACACGGTAGGCGTCAAGAGGGCGGAGAACATCTCGGTGGAGAGGGCGGCATACCTATAATTATGAAGATGTAAATTTCTATATAATCTTATTTTAAATGATAAAATATTACAAGAAAACCATCAGAGATGCATCGTAGAGATCTTCTACGCTTATTGACATTCTAGATGAGACCGTCAATATTGAAAAGCTATTAAGGTTTTTTTTTCAAATATTTTATTAATTAGCTAGATCAAGACTCAATTCAGATTCCGAGAAAACCGTAGATTTTTAAGGAATCGCAGGCTCTCACGCGGGATGTGACTGCTAAATGCGGTTTTGTGTATATTAAATAAATCGTATTAACTTAAATTATAATACATATACAAGTAATTAATATACGTTTTAAAAGAGCAAGGATGTAAGAATATTAACCTCGAGAGTGTAAGGTCAACAGGTCAAGGTGTTCACAAATTTACAGTGGAAAATTATTGATCCGCCACATAGTATAAAATCAATATAACTCGGTAAGGCATTGTTTAACATAATTCGACAAGTAATCATAAGGAGAGAACTTGGAAATATATAGTGACAAAATGTTACACTTGGACAACTTTTTCTCAAATTTTTAAAAATATTGACACATCTTCAAGGTAAGAAGTTACCTGTTGTAAATTCTTATAACATGAAAGAAGAATATATGAGATCTTCAAAAAGAGGGTGAATGCGGAGGATTTGGTAGCACCGCCAATTTATGGCGATCATCAATCCTATGTACACTACAAAGCCAAACGCCTCAATCATATGGACATTACAAAGCCAAGCCTACAATCAATGGATGGAGACAATGAGATTGAACCCTTATTAAAACCCATTCTAGTGTTAATCTATATTTATCTACAAACAATACTAAATTAATAGTACTTCGACCTAATTTTTTTTTCACAAAGCATCTTAGAAGAATAGTTAAGCAACTGGTCGTACAATCCAAACAAACTGCTTCTACTTACCGAGGAGTTTTATGTAGAGACTTCGAGTGATCGTTTGAAACATTTTCTGAACAACAAATTTAAATTACTATCGGTCACGATAATAATAAATCTTACATATCATACTACTCGTACCGATGATCTGTGTTCAACAAAATTTTACAAATCGGCCAGCGGAGAACAATAAATTAAACCTGCAACTTTGTTGTGCACATTTCTTTGTATTCAACCTAAACAACACGAATTAGGTATCGATTACAATAATTTCTTTGCACCCTTTATTCAAAAGTAAAAAGTTATAATTAAAGAATGTATAAGTGTTATAGAAACAACAGTACAGTTAGGATCCCTAAATTTGTTGATACCCATCACATTTACCTATTCTGCCTAAGCTCATATATTTGCATTTGGGCCATATTTTAAATTGATTGCAGCTTTAAGGCTTAGTTTAAATTGCACGCTTGTTATTTTCAACACAAGGCGACTAACAACCATGCATTCGAATACCCGTACATTATGATTCTGATATCTAAAATTACTAGGATACAAAGGGATAAATATGACAAAAAAATTCTGGAGACATAAAATGAATCGAATATCACCGCAATACCTGGTTATCTGTCCGCTGATAGCGGTGTCCATGCTGCCCGTCTTCTCGTCACCCCAGACGAGTGCCACGTACATGGCTCCCTCTCGCAGCATCTTCCTGTACTCTCGGGGCACGCGACGCCACACGCCGCATAACTGAAAGTGATGCAAACAGTATTTTATAAAAATAAACAATCAGCGGCAATTTAAAATACTATTGGAGAAGATTACAAAATTTACAGTTTATATTTTACGACACTTCCATTTGGAACGTTGGATACGTTCTCCATGCGACGTGACTCCAAATGGAATGGGATAGTATCGACTACACACACAATCGCTTCACCAGTCATAACTCTCCAATTCACTCTTGTCTGCAACCAAAAATGTGAAATATAACTTCTGCCAAGTTACTCATATATGTCAAGCCATTGACTTGTGTCACGATAATTTTACTAGCTTACGAGATAGGGAATATATAAATATTACAAAAATTCAAGGATGGCTCTATATTACTCGCACAAAAACTTGAAGTTGACGATCTGTTTAGTAAATGATCTGCGGTGCTAACTACTGTGGAGCCGAAAGTATCGGGGAACCAATTCTACACGTCGATGGAGCCACACAATTTGAACGGTTTGGATTTCCAAACTGTTCATATTGTGTGATTCCAAATTGAACGGTTTGGATTTCCAAACTATTCATATTGTGTGACTCCAAATAGAACGGTTTGAATTTCCAAACTGTTAATATTGTGTGACTCCAAATTGAACGGTTTCAATTTCCAAACTGTTCATATTGTGTGACTCCAAATTGAACGGTTTGAATTTCCAAACTGTTCATATTGTGTAACTCCAAATTGAACGGTTTAGATTTCCAAACTGTTCATATTGTGTGACTCCAAATTGAACGGTTTAGATTTCCAAACTGTTCATATTGTTTGACTCCAAATTGAACGGTTTGGATTTCCAAACCGTTCAAATTGTGTGGCTTAAAAATAAATAGTTAAAAAAAGAAAATCGTTTAGTATTTAGACATTAAGATATTGTTATATGATTTTGTTAAGTTTGTGGGGTAAATTATTCATTGATTACTCAATTGCTGTAGATATTTACTCTGTGCGGTAAAGTGGATATTATTCCAGTTTTATTGTTTTTTTTATTCATTGAGGCGGATAGCTTTAAGTTACGATCAAATGTTGATTACCTTTTAAATTTTATCAAACGGAAATTGATTTTAAGACGTTTATTTTATTTGTTTGTCTAATAGATTTTCTGACATTCACTTTACCACGATTTCCATTATACATATCGCCGGTCCGAAATTTAGAAAATGTCAGTGTGAAATTTAATTATATTTATGTTTCTTGACGAATTAAGTAGCAAAACTATAGAATTTTTTTATAAAATGAGTAGGAATCATCATCACACAGCTTATGGCTTATATGTGTTAAAATCTCTTTCGCTTAAAAACGAATTCAGTCAATTCTTGAATTCTACGCGAAGCCACCTATAATAGCTAGTTTAAACTTCTATAACGTATAGTTTTATAATTCGCAAAAAGCATAAAACAATTTTTTTTTAATTTGTCTACCATAACTCTATTGTAAAAAAGTTACATCTTTTCCATATCAACATTACAAAATACATCGTTTATGTGAATTTAGAAAAGGTTCTAATAAGTTATGACGCCATCCACATAGATAGTATTCTAGATCAGCAATAGATTAATTATATATATATATATATATATATATATATATATATATATATATATAAAACATTTTCACATTAAAATTTTGTAATGACAACTCTTCCGTATTTTATTGGGGATTTTTAAAGATTTGTTTCAGGAGCTACCTAATTGAAAAAAAATATTCAAATTTTTACACAGATCTGTTGCGTAACTATGAAAAGAACACACGTTTAAATTCCTCAATAACTGCATGATTCACCGGGATATAAAGTAGTTAATATGTTACTTCTGATTATAGGCTACCAATTTGCAACACTTCAGAGAAATCATTTGCGCACTTGAGACGTGATCGAGTAACAAACAACTTTGGGATGTATAATATTGTAGTTAGAACCAGCAATTTCCTTAACTTCTCGCCAATGACATATGTGTACGTTTCTTAATCTTCAAACCTTGTTTCCCGGAGTGCATTTAGAAAGGTTCCCTAGATTTCGATAGATAGGGATGATACTGTATTTACTGTATTTATATACATATAAATACGTTATTAAAATAAAAACATTTATTAAAAAACAAAATAAATGCCGCCATCTAGTGGGGAATTATAAAAATACGCCTTTATAATGGTTACTTAAAAAAGAGACAGAGTAAAATGCAAAGTTTCATTAAATTCCGCCCGGTGGCTTTTGTGTGATAATCGGTTTTATTGCGATTTTATTATATTTATAGACGTAATTATAACAGTTTATCAGCAGATATCAAATGTTTTATTTAATTTTTTTATTATTTGTTAATTTATAGTCTAATTTTGCTTATTCTGTTATTTGCGTGGATCATTCCGCACTTTATAACTGTTATATTTCCACCACAACAGAACTCACCTTCCCCGTAGCGTTCTGATACTGCGCCTGCGTGCCCGAACCGACTCTCAGCGGTTGCTCCATTAACAATCTAGCACCAGCATCCAGGAACAGCAGGGCTCTGGGACCTCCCGTCACTGAGAGGGCCCACTGGAGGTGGCGGCGGCGAAGGGCGAGCCGTGCAGCTGCGGTGCCCTCGCCGCCGGGTACAGCCGTCATATCGTCGCGACGCACCGTAATCGCGGTACGGGCCGTTAGGAGAGCTACAAAGTCTGTAAAATAAGCATGTACTTATTAAAAAATATCGACTTATAAATATATTGATTAATCGATCACAGAATATAAATTCTTAAAGTTAATTCTTAACTTAATAATATCCAACCCGGTGATCGGTAATGTGCCCGAAACATGCTTTAGGTAGTTGTCATATGACAATAAGATCCAAAATTTATTATAAAATGTTGTATTGAAATTTTTTTCGAAACTTTAAAATAACATCATTTTACATTAACTTAGTTTTTCATATAAATAGCTCGACGCGGTTTTTATATAAAAAATAAGGCGGTAGTAACTTTTCCTGTAATGTTAATTGTACAATTTTGGAGAGCGATTTTTAACAAAACTAAACGGTAAATATATATTACTTTTTTCTTTCAAAATGTTAATACAACACCATTTTATATTGACTTAGTTTTTTAGACAAATCGTTCAACGCGTCTTTTAGATAAAATTGAAAGTGTGGTGAAATTACTACTTTTGTATATATCTATAATGTTATTTATACACTTTCGATTTCTACCAAAAATAAAAGGTAAATAATTTTTTTTGAAAATTTTAACATAATATCATTTGACTTAGTTTTTCAGACAAATAGCCGGACGCGTTTTGAAATAAAACGAAAATTGTGGTGAAATTACTACTTTTCCTGTAATGTTAATTGTACTATTTTTAAAAACCATTTTTAACAAATGTAAACGGTAAACTATTTTTAAATTTTAAAGTAAGTTAGATATTTATAGTTTTAACCATATATTAAAAATTCAGCGAATTATGTCGACAACGCGTTTTACACTACTAACACCTTAAAACGAAAGCCACTGGATGTACTAACCTCTATTATACTAGTACACTGGACTGACTTTATACGTATAAAATGATAGTTACTTTTTGTGCTTAGCTCAGCAGAAGACAATTTTATTAACCGATCGTTTTGCGAAATAATAAAAATGTTTGACGTAGTATTCCTTTATTTTAAGGAAGATTAACTGTTGAAGACGTTTCGGAGAGTGTACTCTGCTGCATTTTATTCATTTCAGGCAGTTTTTTGTTGTTAGAGGCTGTGGACCGCCCTATATATCGGGATAAATCTCACGTACATTCGTAGTCTGTGCGGCGTAAATAATTGGCACCGACGAATGTTTACCCAGAAGGATCGTAAATATAACAACGCATGCTTTAATCCGCCCCGTCATTTCGCTATTTATTTATAATCTCTATTTATTTACTCATTTTTTGCACGTAAGCATTAGATTCGGACGGCGTTTTATTTATTTATCATAATAGCTAATGGGTAATATACATTCTGGCGAGATTTAATTTACTCCCGTGACGTCGTAGGCGAATTTGCATTTTCTCTAGCGCTTTTCAATTCGCGTGTTCAGTTCTGAAACATTTGAACTGTTCAGTCGACGTGGAAATACACAATGTGGAGAAGGCGGGTCTTATGTTCATATAATGAACTGCCCAGCGTTTTCTCAAACATTGCATAAATATTAAAAAATAGGAGAAATATAAATAATTTTCTTCTGTAAAATTTCTCATTTGAAATTCAGTTTTTAAATTTCCACATCTCAAAGAGAAAAACGAAACCCCCGTTTTTCTCGGTAATCGTTTGAAGTTTGGAGGAAAATTGGGCATAACAATAGATAATGTTATTATTTAAAACATTGATGTTGTAATTTTAGATGGGGAAAATAAACACTCGAAAATAAAAAAAAACAAATATTGTATATATTGGAGTTAAACATCGTTTAACTCCAATATATACAATATTTGTTTTTTTAAAATTTTATAACAGCCCTTTTAGGGCTAGTTATAAAATTTAAAAAAATTTTTTTAGAGTTTTAAGTAGTTTATCCTCAGAGATATTATGTATAAGAAAATTAAGTTGCCGCCCTATTTCCAAAAACCACTGAACCAAAAAGCATTAAAAAAACAGATTTGGTAGAACCTAACTAGAAAATTATACGAAAACTATAGCGATTACCGCAGATCTTATAATTTTTGATAAATTTGCGATATCTTTATGTATGTGAATAATATAATAGGGTATATATTAATATAGTGAAATAATATTAACATTCATAAATTGTTTATTAGAAACACTTTACACCTAACCTAACCTAACTAGAAAATTATACGTAAACTATAGCGATTACCACAGATCTTATAATTTTTGTGAAATTCGCGATATCTTTACGCATGTGAATAATATAATAGGGTATATATTAATATAGTGAAATAATATTAACATTCATAAATTGTTTATTAGAAACACTTTACACCTAACCTAACCTAACTAGAAAATTATACGTAAACTATAGCGATTACCACAGATCTTATAATTTTTGTGAAATTCGCGATATCTTTACGCATGTGAATAATATAATAGGGTATATATTAATATAGTGAAATAATATTAACATTCATAAATTGTTTATTAGAAACACTTTACACCTAACCTAACCTAACTAGAAAATTATACGTAAACTATAGCGATTACCACAGATCTTATAATT
This sequence comes from Druceiella hillmani, assembly GCA_039881145.1. Taxonomy (NCBI): domain Eukaryota; kingdom Metazoa; phylum Arthropoda; class Insecta; order Lepidoptera; family Hepialidae; genus Druceiella; species Druceiella hillmani. Next base: position 4,993,999 of record JAYKKI010000023.1, on the reverse strand, counting down.
TTTGAGAAATTCGCGATATCTTTACGCATGTGAATAATATAATAGGGTATATATTAATATAGTGAAATAATATTAACATTCATAAATTGTTTATTAGAAACACTTTACACCTAACCTAACCTAACTAGAAAATTATACGTAAACTATAGCGATTACCACAGATCTTATAATTTTTGTGAAATTCGCGATATCTTTACGCATGTGAATAATATAATAGGGTATATATTAATATAGTGAAATAATATTAACATTCATAAATTGTTTATTAGAAACACTTTACACCTAACCTAACCTAACTAGAAAATTATACGTAAACTATAGCGATTACCACAGATCTTATAATTTTTGTGAAATTCGCGATATCTTTACGCATGTGAATAATATAATAGGGTATATATTAATATAGTGAAATAATATTAACATTCATAAATTGTTTATTAGAAACACTTTACACCTAACCTAACCTAACTAGAAAATTATACGTAAACTATAGCGATTACCGCAGATCTTATAATTTTTGAGAAATTCGCGATATCTTTACGCATGTGAATAATATAATAGGGTATATATTAATATAGTGAAATAATATTAACATTCATAAATTGTTTATTAGAAACACTTTGTACTTTTACATGTTTAAACTATTATGTTTAAATATGAGTATATACAAAATACTCGTAGAAGAAATTCTACTTGTACTAAACAGTTTTTATTCATGTCAGCACACCACGTTAAATAAATAAATAAAAATTAATTAATCCATTTAAAAATGTAACGGAACATTTCTTTACTCAAAAAGGAAACGTCTGAGCACCCTCCCTGTCTCAAATATCATCGATTTTCTTCATGCTAGCTGACAGTATACGTTTTGACAGAAAAAAATCTAAAAATAATTTTTTATAAATTTTGGATGACAAAAGTTTGGGAAGTCGAAAAGGAAGTAATTTTGGTAGAAGAGATTTTTTAATGAATTATAAAATAGTATTCTTTTAGAATTTCATTATATCCATTCTATTAAAAAAACGAGCAAAGGGAAAATTTTGAAAATTTTAATGGTATCATAAATATAATTAAAAATAAAGCTTTCAAAACGGTTGTATAATCCTTTCATTGCTGCTATCCAGCCAGCTCGGATTTCTCGGTTTTTTTTTGTTTAAACATGTTTAGAAGTGAAACTTCTTTGATCACATACATAAAGAACATCGTGAAATTAAATTCACTACGCACACTGTTTGTTCGCATTGTTACGTTAGTTCGACTTGTCAAATTAGTAAGCTACGCGTGGATCTATTTATATAGTAAGAGGAAACTACTTTGTAGTAGATAACAATGCCTTTGTCCAACTGCAGAAGTAAAGTAATGGATGCGACCAGTAACTTATATGAATGACTTCGTAGGGAAACCATTTGATGCCGGATTTATTTCAATAAGTTTTATTTCCAAGAAGCATATTCTGCGCACTCATTTTCTTAAATCCACATATTTTGAAAACATTACTAAACGTCGTTCATTCAAATTTAGACACCGCTTCTCAGATCGTACCTTTTAGACCGACTGACAGGCGTCAGACCAGTTTTTTTTCATCGTCTGCTCCGCGCGCGTAAATTTGATATAACGTTAACTATTTTATGCTCTGCCGGTATAAAATTTATGAACGCAAATACTTTTTGCAACTCGCCGGCCAATGTACGGCGCAAGAATTGGGATTTACGGTCGCGCGTCCGTATAATTTGCGCCGAATTTCGCATACCGCGCGCGATTTATTCGCTCTGCATGCAGCAATGTTCAGTAAACATTCGATTGAAGTGCAACCGGAGCGAGGTGATTAAACAGGGGCCAGGGCGCCAAGGAAGGGGGCGTCAGACGTGTCTGGGAAAACAAATCTGGTGAACTAATAAGGAAGTGCACGCGGAGCATACGGCGAGCCGCCTGCTGCCAGCGAGTACCGATTGGTCTTCGGATAGTTCGTACTTGCGTATATTTTTTTCGCTATTCGCATAAAAATTTCTGCACGGCGCAGAAAGGCGGAAAATAATTTTATGTTTTGACAGCTTTTTCATTAGTTGGGTAAATCAGATTGAAGTCGCTACAGCAGCAGTCGTTAAACATTATAATAAACAGTATTTTTATATCGTTCATTATAATCAATGAGTGTTTAACTTGCGCTTTGCGCTACAGTTGCCCTACAGTAATTCAGTTGTATTACAGTTGCGCTTTGCACTACAATAGTTGTACTACAGTTGCGATTTGCACTACAATAGTTGCACTACAGTTATTATTTCTAAACAAAATCCCGAAAACCTGAAGCCAGACCTAAAGCATCCTACTAAAGAGGGTCAACTCAAGGCATTGGGACTGAAAATTGGCTCGTTGGATCGACCAGATTACAAGTACCCTACAAAAAGTCATTCAAGAGAACTCATTCTACGGAATGGTTGTTGGTGCCAGACCAACCAAATTACGCCAATACGGTACTCGTCGTTGTGGGTGACAATTATTTCGATATATTAGCTTTTAAAGATGAAAGAGCGCCCCCCCCCCCTTCCCCGGAAACGCCTTTTAAAAGGTATCGTCAGTATTAGAAATAAAAAAAAAACTTGCAGTTTCAAAGTGTTGCCCGTATTGGACGACGATAACTCTTCACCTTGATAACCTTTCATCATTACATTAAATTTGTTTTGTTTAATCAGAAAGTTTAAATACTACAGTACCCGTTATAACGTCCATTAAAAGTAATTGTTAAAACGCTACATTTCAGTATTGTCTTGTATTTCAGTAGATGATATTTCAGTTAATTATCTCGTAGATTTGAAACAATATTTTAGAAGTAGGAGGATGGGGGGCGGCGGGACACCTTGATAACGATTTTAAAAGAAAGTGTCTCGGAATCGAAACAATAAAATTATTAGTTCTAATGCAAATTTAGTTGGTTTTCGATAGATTTATCCAATGACACTATATTTGAAGAGTGTAGGCAATTTTTTTATTGAATTTCCTTAAATTTTAATATTTGTAAAAATTAGTTAGTGAGTAAAGTACATAACGAAAATATAATGACTACGGAACCCTAAAAATAATATTAACGCGTGAGATTTTTTTTAATTTTTCCACAAATTTTTACGACTAGAATTAAACTAATCATCTTTCACTCTGACCTCATTTTTTTCATAATTGCTTTGCTGAACTTATGAATCAATGTTACTCATGAGATTATGATAAGTTGTTTGATAAATTAATTACCAATTTTTTTACTAACATATGCTAGGATGGAATAAAGAAATTCGATAACCTGAATTTATTTAAAAAACAGACCAAGTACGGTTCCGCAAAAAGTAGGATATAGCAGTCTATATCACTTCAAATTGTTATTGCAAATTAGGATTTTGTAGTCGATATCGTATCAAATTGTTGTTGCGAATTAGGTTTTTTAGTCTATATAACTTCAAATTAATGTTGCAATTAGGGTTTTTAATCTACATCATTTCAAATGATTGTTGCGAATCAGGGCTTTGCAGTCTATATAACTTTATTTTATTATTGCAATGATATAGTCTATTTGAAATTGTTACTGCAAATTAGGGTTTTGTAGACTCAAACCACTTCAAATGATTGTTGCAAATTATGGTTTTTACTACATTATTTCAAATTGTTGTTGCAAATTAGAGTTTTGTAGTCTATATAATTTCACATTGTTATTGTATATTAGAGTTTTATAGTATACATCACTTTAAATTGTTACAAATTAAGGTTTTATAGTTTATATCACCTCACATTTTTATGCAATTTGAACGATGTAATATTTGTTTCAAAGTTCCCATGAAGAAATGATAAATGACATCTCCATTATGTTTTAATAAAAACAAAATGGGACTAAGTTAAAGGAATGGACTGATGAATGTAACCAAATTATAACGCTCCTTTGTGAGATAATACCGCGACAAGGCAACGCTTGTAATGTAGAGCCGAAAGACGGCAAAATTTTCCAGAATTTGCAGTTGTGAGAGAGAGCCGGGAGAGAGCAATATTTTGAGAAGAAACTGGGAGAGGGTAATATCTGTGAGAGAGAGCCGAAAGACGGCAATATTTTTTGAGAGAGCTGGGAAGCGGCAACATTTTGCGAGAGAGAGGGCTGAAAGAAGGTAACATTTGTAAGAGAGAGCGGTGAGCGGGTAACATTTAGAGAGAGAATCGGAAGAGGGCAACATTTTAATAGATAACCTCGAGACGGCAACGTTTCTGAAAATTTGCTTCTTTTTTGACAAATTTAATATATGAAACTAATAAAAATTAAACTTACGCTTAGAACTTAGCTCATCTTCGTCGGGCACGGAAACAGGAATGTCTTGCAGCAAATCCGGATCTGAAACAAGGCAAAATGCATAAATGAAATCTATAGTAATTTTAATTAACCATTAGAGTGCCGACGAGCGCCAACGCGCTCGTGCGCGTACTAATTAAATTTGCCACGAGCGCGAAGGCGCTCGCGAAATCAGTTGCTGTTTAGTGCGCGGTAGGGGAGCACGCATCGCTAATGTTTTACCTTTCTACGTGTTACATAAAGTTCAAATTATAATGTTATTAGTAATTGCAATATAAAAATAATCCAGGAGAAGAAAAGTTTTAACCAGTGAATGACATTTCTTTCCGTCTTAAAGTATAAATGACAATAAAAAAAAGTAACATGAAAGAAGATGTCAATTTAAATGAATATTTAGATATATTGGACTTGCAGAAAAAACAGAGTGCAAAAAACAATGACAAAAATTATTCATAAACAAAAAGCGTCGGTAGAAAATTGCCCGCCTATGTCATGATTTAATTCAGATTTCACTGAAAAATATAATAGCAAACTTTTCCGTAACAAACGAGTCTGCATGAAAACCAAGAGTAATCAATACCCCGCCTTTTAACATAAATTTGACACGCTTTTATTTGGGGTTGAAGAATTTTCCATTTGGCGCTGGTTCTGCATTTTGTAAAGCACGTAATATATTATTCTTTTTATTAGCCGAAGTGACAGAAACATTTCGTTAAAACGCGCGTCGGGTACCCAAAAAAACAAAACCTTAAATCGATTCGATCGCCGAACGCGGCCGAATCAAAAACAACTAGAGTGGGCGGAAGGAGGACAAATTCAAACGTGTTTATTGCACCGGAAATGGGCAGTAAAGTCGAATAAAAAGATGTCACATCCGTCGCGGTTCGCCGGGCGTGACGTTGTACGGTGTTTACGATCGATCCGTGTTCCTGTCGATTATCGCAGTCTGCGATCGGCGCCGGCGTCTCGCATTTTATGGACGGTATTGTTCGTTTGTTGTTGAGATAATTGGATCGATTTTTTTGGCGTCGCCTCGACGGTGCGGTTCAATGGCGCGAGTTAAGTGACGTGCAGGATTCGGTTGCTATAATAGTAACAGTTAGTTTCGATTTGATGATGTGGCAGTCGCGTAAACTGAAATGTTTGCAAAAGAAATGCTTTGTCAGGTACTGGTACCAACCAGCGGTTGGTACCTGTACATTATTCAATGACATAATTCTTAAAGAACCAACAAACGCTTGTGTTTAACCAACATAAATCAGATATCGTACCATCATTCAACGCTTGTGCTTAAAAAATAAATATTTTAATGTAGTTGTACGAAGTAATCAGGAGGAAAGAAGTCTAGTTACAGATGTTATGTACGAAAAGTTCAATTTCCATTTTGGAAGAGAGTTCTAAGAGGTGAGAGAACTAGTGAAAAATTAATTTAAAGATTTATCAAAACGTAAGTTAAAAAACACATAAATATTTACAATGTAACTTTTTCTAAAATACATTTCTATATTTATCAAAAATTATTAGCGTCTACTAAGATAGTTTTTTTGCTATTAACACTTACATAATTATATAATTCTGAATAACGACTAAAATTTTAGTGATAGCGAAAAATTAAAAATAATGTTACAATATTTTTTTCGTATTTTCATTATTCATCAAGACATTAGCAAGTTGGTATAACACCGTTTATAAGAATGATGTAAAGCAAATGTTTTAAAACACTTAAGTTGTATTTATCTTCCATATAACGTGACATTATACTAAAAGATTATATAACTTTAGGCATATCATTTAACAATATACACCTGAAATACCTTATTTCAACTTTGTGTCATTCTTCGGTTCTCTCTTAACGTAATATTATACTATGAAGATGATATAACTTTAGGCATATCATTTAACAATATACATCTGAAAAACCTTATTTCAACTTTGTGTCATTCTTCGGTTCTCTCTTAACGTAATATTTTACTATAAAGATGATATATCTATAAAGATATCATTTAACAATATGTATCTTTTTCCAACTTAATATTATACTTCGGTTCTCTCTTAACGCTAAGGACATGTTTCGTAAAGATTTTAATTAGCTACACAAATAGATACTGAAATGATCGATTACTAAAAACCTAAAGAAACATAAACAATTTTCTCTTAATAATATTACTTTAATTGATAAGATCAAAACAATCAAACGTATTTATCCTTGACATAGGCATTAAGGTAAATTGTGTTATTTAATTGAAAAATTGGCTATTATTTTATCACAAGATTCTCTGAAAAAACGATAGTCACCAATAAAATGACCATTACGCCATTATATAAACAATGTCCACTGTGTAGCTTTTTAGTTTTGAATTGAAAGAGGAAAAAATCTATTGATGTTTTTCTACAATACAAATATTTGTGTTCAATGTTACAATTAAAATAAAGAAGGTACAGTCAGAATATTACCGTTTTTACGCGGTGCAGTACAGAAATATTACTGGTTTTACGCGGTTCAGTACAGATATATTACCGTTTTACGCGGTGTAGTACAGAAATATAACCGTTTTTACGGGGTGCAGTACAGAAATATAACCGTTTTTACGAGGTGAAGTATAGAAATATTACCGTTTTTACGCGGTTAAGTATAGAAATATTACCGTTTTTACGCGGTGCAGTACAAAAATATTACCATTTTTACGCGGTGTAGAACAGAAATATTACAGTTTTTACACGTTAATTGGAAGAAGTAGTTTTCTTTCCACCTTGCCAAATGTCAATTTTGGAAAATGAATTATCGAAATAAAATTGCTTCCGGGTACGAATAGCGGCGCTCAGGAGCGCAAGTATCGTGCGTACGAAAAAGATGACAAATAATTATTAATATTATTTTCAATTTTCGGAAAAAAAGTCATCTTTTAAATTTTATTTCAACGACAATCTATTAACTATTCTTCAGCTAACGAATAACGTCTTTCTTTATCCCACACTTATTCCCGGACACCGTGTATATTCGGCTTAAGGCCGAATATACTTTTCATTGCAACTCTACTATTTATGCATTGCAACAGTTAGTTTTTAAACAACTGATGATTACAGTTCATGAAATAACTTGATATGTTTTTGAAAAACCTTTTCGGTTCGTAATATTAAAAAATAAAAAGGATCTAAAAAATACAAGATCGATAAAAAATCGGGAAACCAAAATTACACTGATCAATCAATCAATCAACGTCGCCCGTAATCCCCTGGGCATCTTAAGAGCGAATAAAACGAATCATAACAAGTGCGGATCGCGGGAACCGCGCGCGCGCACTAAATAACCGCGGCCGCCAGACCAGTCAGCGGGACGTCGCACGCGGTGTGATCTGATTGTTCCTTTTTTTCTAAAATTCCAAATCGATACTGTGATGTTAACGAGAACTAAATTATACAAAAAAATAAAAATGTATGAAGTACAAATTGGATTTATTAATGGGACCGCCATATTTGTTGGTTGTAAAGAAAATTATTATTTTACTGTAATAAAAAATAAAAAATCCATTGAAACATTTGCTGTTTTTTCTTGTAACTCAAGATATTGTTACTTTTAATTGTTAGCTATAATTGTAGATCTACAAGTTTACACTAACTTTCCAGTGGTTTTCCAAAAGTTTTTAATATAATTCAAATTCATCCGAGAAAATCTTATTGATAAAAATGTCAATGGCGATTGTGTATAAAAGACAAAATTGTAGCCAAAATTGAATTCCCAGAATCTAAATAAAACATTTTAAGAAGTTATTTTTTTTTATTTTCCGATATTAAAAACGCTTTTTTAACTATTATTAAGTTACCTAACTGCTATACATTGTAAAAATTTATAAAAAAAAATCAACGATATTATTAACAGATCTCAATGTAAGTTTCTTGTGTCTGTCCAGTTCTCTCTCCTTTTAAATCAAAATATAATAACAAATAAAATTTCATTTCATTCTACACGTCCCAATTGTGGCCATGTAAGTTCATTAAATATATATATATATATATATATATATATATATATATATACATGTATATATATATATATATATATATTTATATATATTTATATATATATATATATAAGTATGTGTGTGTGTGTACATATATTTATGTATATATGTTTATAGTGTTATTATTAATCGGTAAAAATTTATGAATTAATTTTTATGACTTATTCATGATATCTTTTTTTTTATTGGAAGAAAATAGTCAATTTCATAAAATTGCAAATCGTCTAGGCTATTGGTTTATTAATTTTTCTTATTATGATACTGAAACACACTTTTTTGTAGTTTTCAGCTACATTCATGTCTTTATTTTTAATTTTTTTTCCACAACAATGTCTAATCATCTTAGACCTTGACAATTTTACACAATAATATCAAATACATAAAGAAATGTGAAAATTTAGAACACAACGTTTTGAACAAAATTTTCAAAACGTTTTGAAAATTTGTCCCGCTGTCCTAAAAAAATGCAAAAAGCAATTTACAGTGTCCTTTTTTTGGAGATTTCAATATTAACTTAAAAACAGGATCACGAAATTTCCCAATCCACATAAAATCTCTTTGCTAATAAGACTGTTGTGGAAAATCTTCAATTTCCGTTAGAATTTTCCGTTACAATTTTTAAACTCAAAGTAACACTAGACCAAAAGACAATAAATAATTTTTAAAAAATTAAATTCTGAATCTGATAACATTGGTCGCGAGCGTGTTTACGCATATTAGTGCGCGTGATTTACGCAGGCGGCGGGATATCCCCACCCTCGGGTTACAGAGGCCAAAATGTGCAGACGAGACGCGACGAAAAGAGATTGAAAAAAAATGGGAAAGTATTCGAAAGGTCGATGACAGACTGTTGAAATTGTTGTGAGATTTAACGGGAAAATTATTGAGCTTAAAAAAGCTCTTTTAGTTTCGAAGCAAGCAGCATCTATATGAATCTTGTAGCTTTCAATTAATACCCCTTCAATTGGTTATATATTTGTCGAAGTCAATTCTCTTCCCTCTTATGTAGCCAATTCATTAACATCTTACAAGATATGTACCCCAGTATCTCCACAGTTCTTAGTTAATTCACCTTTGTCGATACGGTTAAGAATGTTAACTTTCTCAAACTAATTTCCATTCTCTATAAGAAATTGCTACGTAATATATTCTCTGATTATGCGTGTATATTAAACGATTGTTGTGGAAACACGATAGACGAAAAGTTACGTGAAAAAAGTTCAGAAAGTAAAGATGAAAAAATCAAAATATTTTTCTGATTTTCTCATCCTCGCGAGCATTATATAAATAAAATTCATGTAAATCTTGACAAAACTTCTACATCTTTGATACAATATCATGTTTAACGATTATTAAAAATTATGCAATTACTCTAGAATATTGAATGTATCAATTAACCAAATAGAGGGAATCGAGCCATTTTCTTTTTCACATCCACTGTTTAGTGCAATATTTCTTATTTTTAACAGTTTCATTAAATAATATAAAAAAAAACATTTTTTTCTGATTTTCTCATTCTCACGAGCATTATATAAATAAAACTCATATCAATCTTGGCAAGAGTTCTATATGTTTAAAACAATGTTGTGTTTAAAATAACTACAAATTATACAATTACTCTAGAATATGGAAGTAGTCAATTAACAAAATAGAAAATATATAATAAAAAATAAGAATATTTTCACACGAAAACACATATTTTAAATGATCATAATTTTACTCATAAAATATATAATATAAATTAACATTAAAATAATTTTGCAATTCAAAAAATTATTTGCGTGTTATTCTTGCTTTTTGTTCGATTACATCTGTTGTTAAATACTTCTTGTAGTAGTCTCTTCTGAATACAAGTAAAACATTATTATAGTCCAAATATTGTCATAGATCTAACTTTTAATCCAAAATGTTGGCTTTTCCACATCAAATTTGATTTCGAGCATAAAAAAGTCTGCGGGTGTGGGACGAAATCATTGCGGATTGGCAGTGTTTTCTTGTTTCGGTTACAATTTATAATATAAAAGAGTAGAGTCAATTGTCATAACGAACTGTATACTTCCCTTCAAGTACAATTTTTTTTCAATTTAAAATTTAAATTACAATCCTATGAAAGATCGATTCCGTGTCTATTTATTGGTTTGTATTAATTATAATCGTAAACGTAATGCATTTTTAAAGTATGGCAACATTATCTTATAACTGTTGACCTAAAAATTGTATTAATTATAAGAAATGAATACTAAATATTTTGTAAATGAATTTTTAAAGAATTACCTTCAAGAAAATACAAAGCTTAAAATAAAATTATACAATCTGCCATGAAGTCAGATTTTCATTCATTCTACTATTTTTTAGGAGAAAAAAATTTAATAATATTTATTCATTTTTAATATCACAATCTATTGCATATTTCGCAATAATATTTCAAATGTCTTCTGGACAAAGTTACCGCTGACCTCAACTTCTGAAAGGTTACGTAAGACACTCTTCACGAGTGTCTACAACTGTACAATCTAAGACTACAAAAGTAAATATAAAACTTGGAGCATTTCTGCTCCTTTGTTTTGTAAGGAATTCATGTTGAGCCTGTTGGTCTGTGATGTTCTACGATCAACTTCAACTAAGGTTCGGTTAACTTTAAAACGTTTAGACCCCTTATATGTTTGAATCCAGCTTAGCGACACGTTGCAGAATGCGTTTTTTAAATTTAAAATTTATTTTTTAATTTTCACGCAAAACTTCAAACAAACTCGGCGCTCATTTGGCACATGATCAAAAAATCGCCAAACGCGCCGAACACATATTAATAAATATAGATATAATGCAATGACTAAGGAGAAGATGGTGTCGTCGGGTTGCGTTTCGAACTGCATCTATGGGTAGTTCTGCTGTTTTTTTATTCAAAAATGTATTAGCTTTGAAGGACAATTTTTGTTTGACAATTGTCATGTTGATACTTTAGCTAATCATTTTTAAAGAATGGTATCGTCTTTGAGGGTTGTCATAACAGTTGATGCTATTAAAAAATTTGAGCCGATTTACGCATGAAGTAAAATTGATGATACACATTAACGCCAATAATTTCATTTGAAAATTCTAATTAAAAGCCAGTATTAATTTCTTTTCAAGATTTTTCAACCCCATGATTAAAAAATTAAAGGTAGAGTCATTTCACATCACTTTGAGACTTAATATTCAAAAAAGAGCTTAAAAAATGGTAAATAAAACCTCAATATCAATGATATTTCACCCGAGGGCCAAAAACATTTTCTCCTACTTTATATGAATGGTGAGATAAGTTAAGCAAACAAAAAATTAGTATTAACTGAGATCTCCATATGAAAAGTCTGCTTAGAAAATTTCATATAATATAGGTTTAAAACTATACAAACTATAGAATGAATGTTATATATTGGGATTGAGAGATCGATGAACCTGATGAAAATGTAAAAGTTCTCTTTTCCATTTAGCAACGAAAGCCTAAAAATTAACTATGAAACAATATACACACTAATTTCTTATCAACAGTATCTGGTCCCTTAACTATGAGTTAATCAGTGTTATTAAAATCTAATATGACACCAAAGTGTAAAAGCTGTGTAGTCGTAAAAGGTACTCAGGCGCGTGCCGTGTGCCGCTGACCTTTGGACGTCGCAACGCTCGTAAAATGGTCAGACAACAATAAAGACGATCGGTCGATACTTAAAAGAAACCTTTTCTAATAAATTAGGTGCAAAAGTCACCTCGGTTAAATGAATCATTACTGATTGGCCGATGTCTGGTTTGGAAAATGCCTTTGGATGTCTACATACTTTGAATGTATTTAAAAATTATCTGAAAATTGCGAGTGTCGTCTTCAGCAAAGTTCGTTCTTCAGCAAAGCTCGCGCTAAAGTTGGATCGAGCCGGTAAAAGCTCATAATATTTAATGAAAGTGTACATAAATATGTTTTGAAAAGAAAGTAAAAACAACTTAGTGAAATAAAATGACTAAATTGCAAGTTCATATTTTCGTATTTCAGGAGAAATACTGTTTCATTAAGTCTCTTTTTTACTTTTGTTAGTTGTCCGTTGTTAAGTTACGTTACGGGAAACGATTTTCTTAACGCAAATAAATAATTTTTTATTTGCGTTGTAAAAAACGTTTCTCTCTGATTCGCAAATGATGAAAAATGTGGGACAGTACATTTTAGACAAAGAAAAATTATGTCGTTTGGGGAAACAAATAATATGATGGGATTTTGCCTGGAATTCTGTGATCAGATCATATTAAAAATACGTTCCATCAATCGGATATTAAATTTCATTCATTTCAGAATAAATAGGTAACATATCTTTAAATGTCTAGACAGCTTTTGCGAATGTTTTACATTTTATGTTCCAGCACCGGAACTAAAAAGACATTATCCGAAATAGTATTAAATTATAATATGACATTATAAAATATTTGAAATAGTATAAAAATTATATATCAATAGTAATAAAAGAGATGAATTAGGTGAGAGTTTTTGTTTATTTTTATTTTAGTGTATAAAATGGCCGTATAAAATTTCAAAATTGCTTTCAGCCTCCATTATTTTCCAGAATAAATCGCTATGATGTGACATTTCAGACCCAACAGCAATATTTCTTTAGTATTTTATTTATTTCTATAACTATGTCATATTAAAGCATCGTTAAGCATGATTTATAAACAGATCATCTGCAGACTGAATCTTTAGTTCTTTGAGCTTTCGTCGAGCTAATTATAAATAATTATAAAACTTGTAGATGAGAAACTTAAAGGCTTAAGACATTTAGTCGGCAACTTATATCTGTCATGTAAACTCCGATATCATGGGTCACGGCCATATAATGTTCGCTTCCTATAACATATTGCAAAGTCGAGATAGAAACAAATGCATTGCTTAATATAGCACCTTAAATTAAAAGTGGTATGTTTTACTAGAAATAACACTTTTTTAATTAGAAAGGCTAAATGTGAACGAAATGACAATAAATCTATGTATTCTATTTAACGACGCTTATTAAATAAATACAAATGTTTAACACGTTATCCAATTCGTATAACAGGTGATGTTTTTCGTTACAGCCGCACAACCCCTCCCCCCCTCGAACACTAAATCGCCCCAAATAAGTTGATCGTATGCTCAAGGACGTTGCACACGGTCGCACGCGGTAGCGCCATGGCGGACAGTCACCAAAGCCGCGTCGGATACTAAAAATACCCAATCCACTATTAGCGTTGACAGAATCGCAGCAAACATGTCGCCGCGGCCGTTAGTCCGTCCGCACTTCTCCAAAACACGCACGGCACGGCTAACCATTCGCATATTCATCGTCTTGTGATCCACATTCTTGTTAGAACATAAATCTATTTTGGGAGCATCTGCAACAGGTGAGTGGATGGTGAAATGGAGCTGGAAGGGTGTAATTTTCTAGTAGATGAGAACTGACAAAACAGAGCTCCGTACTAGCATGGCGATTATTTATCATTTCTAAGGGACAGATACACTTTTGTTACAAAAAGTACTTGTATATAATAATTGTTTACCGGTTGTAATTACTATAACCTAAAGCAACCACTTCTAGTTGACTGTATATATATGTAGATATATGTGCAACGTATATGACAGAAATTAGTGCAAGGTGGAAGACTCCAATCCTCAGTGCAGTTGAAAAAGGGGAAAACATTGGATGTTGTAAACGATTTTTGCAGCTCTATCATAAAGACCTCAAGGCAATTGTTGATTCGGCCGTGACGAAAGATGAAACTATGTTTTTTTACTATGATTCAACATCTAAAAGAAGTGTGTGGAAAAGCATCGAAATGGGAAGTCAGTGCCAAAGAGACAGATGTTACTGAAAACTTAAAAATACTGATGTCAACATTTTTTTCGGATCATGACGGTATCCTTTGGATTAACTTCAAAGAACGTGATACAGTTACAAACGCTGAATGCGATTCTAGTTTTCTGTAGCAGCTTAGTCAAAAAATCGGGGAGAAAAGCGAACAAAAATTACTCGAGTTTTCCGATTGCTTCATAGCAACGTGCCCATTTTGTTATTTGAAAATGCAACTTTACACAAATTTATCACCTTCCTTATTTTCCTTTACACTGATTTCGATTTTAGAAATTGACATCAAACTTAAGAGGGAAAAAATTAAAAGTGACCTCGAAATCAAAACAGTGAGCAGGTATTTTAACAGTAAAAATGCATCCTGTTGTTTAATGATATAGTCCATAATTAAACATTCTACAAAGGTTTCGAAATAAAAGACAATTTTCCTTGAAAAATAACAAAGTGGTTTTTTTTTAATTTTGAAAAATAACCAACTTCTTTTTTTAAATCCCACTTTCCCTTCTATGCTAAAAATACTTGGACATATACCTTTTTTATCAATATAAACATATTACAGTTGATAATGTTATCAAACAAAAAAAAGATTTAATTATTGAAATTAAAATATAAATATCTAGCCAATAAATCGTTCTAAAGACGCAATTTTAACGATATTTTGCAATTTTCGACGATGATTATAGAAAACTACTCTTAATATTCGTAATATTTGGGGAGATATTGGGATCAGGTAATATTTAGTGTGGTGATATTATTATCAGGATGATTACATTTCTACTTATTTTCATTTAAAGCATAGTTATTATTTTTTATTATTTTATATTTACCACAAAATTATTAAATATTTTGCTTTAAAAGAAAAAAACGAACGACCGAAGGTATAGCATGGTTACCAAAAATATAGAATGTCTACTCTCGATGGGTTTATTTTAACCGTTTATTCGCGAACAACTCTGCAAATTTCCTGAAATTTCCATTGCCAAATATTATTCCCCAAAAGTATTATTTACCACATTTACCCGAAAAAAAGTGAAACTAATCTTCTAAATAAAGAGATGAAATTGGAATATGCGGGAATTCAATTCATTTTCCCGAGAAATTTGTTTTGTTTGAAATTTGTGTATTTGTTTTCCTTTTGCGACAAATATTATCATAAACGATATAATTAATTGTTCCCAGTGAAAAATGGTGGCAAGTATTATTTCCGGTTTGCAATCTTAGTTGAAAATTTGGAGATTTGTATTGAGTGAAAAACGTATTACAAAAGAATATTATTCATCTTTTTTATCTCACATGATTCTGATATTTATAAATCACTTGGATTGTAGAGATATTTAAGGTATTAAACTTTTAAGAATTTAAGATGCATATGTAATTCGCTTTTTAGCCAATATAACTCACAGGACCCATAAGATAAATAAAAGCCAAACCAAATAGTGGATATGGTCTAATTTCAGAATCGATATGTCATTTAGCCACTTTCTAAACGTGATGGCCTCTCTGACCGACAATCAACGGAGTCTAGTTAATTGAACATTCGAGAAGACGCATCATCTTCCCGCAGTGGCAAGATTCTAAATCCAGATCCAATCTGAAACCAGATTGTTCAAAAATAGCTCGGTGTGCACTCCATCATTGTTATTAGCATGTGTCAAAACTTTGACATTGCAAATCTGAGAGTCGTCGCCTTTTTATATGACCTTGATGACTTTCAGTGCTTCAGACGGCTTCGTTCTCAACTGGCAGCGTCTATGCGTCAGCTTATGTCAGGGATGGCATGCAGTTATGAAATGGTTTTATTATGAAATATCATAGAGGACATTATTCAGGGAAGCTCCTGCACCTTTGTCCTATTAATGTCCTATTAAAACCTTGCGTGTTACGGGAAATTCACTTGGTTTGTATCGGCATCGTTTTTAATAGCAAAGAGGTTATTGGTATTGTCCCTTGAAATGAGATTATCGCAAATGGCAAGTCTCGGAAGCTTTAAGCTGTTAAGCTCTTAAGGCTTAAAAGATTAAGAGAGAGTTGGGGGATAAGACAATTAAAAACAAAGAGATATATTTGCAAATGGAAGATTTTTCTTCATATTTTTTGAGAAGTTTTTTAACAATTAAAGAAAAAACAAACGTGACATGGAAAAAATAAACTACTTAAATCTTTTTTAATATAGAAATATGTAAATTAACGTAGTTAGTTCATAGTGACAGAAAAAATCTAGTCTAATTTGTAAACACAATCTTAGCAAGAGTGAAATTTTATAAACGTAATTGTAAATAAATTTATGAACTTTTACCAATTTTTAGACCAACAAATAATAAAGTAATGCATTATTAAGGAGCTGGCCAACAAAAAATAGTTAAGACAACACGTAAAATTATTTCGTAAATAGTTTGAAAACATTTACCTAATAACGCTTACAAATTACGGACAAACAAAACTATCCTGCAATTTAGCTCTTCATGTATTATCTTCTCTATATATTATAAGTCTATTTCCCTGTTGACTCCCATATTTATTTGTCTATCCGTCCCAATGACATTAGTTTAACTCCTTATACTCTCACGTTCATCAACCATTTCCTACTCCGTCAACTGGACGCCGACAACCCTGGCCCGGGAGGCGAATGCGGCACACTCTACTATGAATCATTTGTTGTAGGAATTTTCGTTTTAAATAAAACGAATTACGTAATAAATAAGCATGAGCGACGGCGCGTCTAACCGGTATGCGGCTGCTCAATTTATTATTATTATTTCTGTTTTAAAAAAAAATTGAATCAGCTCTCAGATATTTAGAGAAATTCTCAGAAAATCACCAACACCAATCGCGCCTTGTAAAAGCTCGCTCAAAAATATCGCTCGTCGAGTGTGGCGCGTGCATTATTCGAATTTTTATTGCCGACTGCGAACGGACTTTTCTTTATATTATATTTGCGGGACCATAATGTGTTTCGTTATTGCAATATTTCCCTCGCGTAATTCTGCCGACATCCGCGCATAAAAGTTTTACTACGCTGTCGCTACAAGACGGAGGCGCGTGAAATTTTAAGAGCTCGAAGTCGGTGACATTTTGAAAGTGATCTTAAAGTTACACAGCTATTAAATTATTTGATAACAATATAATTAAGGCATATTAGTTGATATGGGATATGTGCCCAAAAAATGAGAAAACGTTGTGAGCGTGTTCCTAACGAGAATGTGCATTCGAATTAATAAAAATTAAAACTTTGAAATGCACACAATATGAATAGGATAGAAACAAGTGCATCTAAGGAAATATATTTAAAACGAAATGAAACTAAAGAAAAAAACCAGGAATTCCACCGGTAGCACATACTTTGCCCTAGATGAGAAAATGTTAAAGCAATTTTGTGAAACTGTTATAGAATTATATTTAGCGTATTCGTTACAATTTTTAGAGTTCCTTAACACAAAAGGAACAACAGAACAATCAGATCACTTATCTGTCTGTCCGCCTCTCTGTCACAGTCGAAACTTGAGATTTGACGTAGTAATAAAATATTAAACCGCACAAGATTCAAAAATATTTATATGAAAATTTTAGGGGGAGGTGAAATTATTGTTTCAATTCCATATATGGTATCGGATATCTCTTGAAAGGCCCAGTACACAATTTTAATTGGTATATCTTCAGAGATATACTGAAAAAAACAGTGAGCCGTCACGGGACGCCTGGCAGATGTGAAACATCGTGTTCGTACAAGTAATATGCATAAGAGACAAGATTATTACATAAAAGAAATATAGCATAATGAAAAAATAAAATATTACGAATTTTTTACAGAAAATTGTGACTTTATTTAATAAACATTGATTTACAATTAATACAAAAGTAATAAAGCACAGGTTATATGTACCGTAGTAAACAACAGCGTCGAACTGAGTGAGGAGGGGGTCGCGTAGTCGGTTGCGCATGGCGACACGTTGCCATACCGTACACTCTACTACATATAGACTATATATATATACCTAGCCGGATCGTTGGCGTGGCGAGCGTCGCCACGCCAACGATCCGGTTTATACCTGCGCCTATAGAAGTTTCACATCAAAATGTGTAAAAAACCTGTCAAACGCGAGTAGAACTCGCACTACAAGGGTCCGTACATATTTAGGTATACAAACATTTTAATGGTACGTAATATTCCTATTAAACTATTTGAAGTATTGTAATTTTTGGGACGAAAATATATTGCTTACTATATCATTCACAGGCGCATATTTAAAAAAAATATTTTTTGTGTGATATACCTACAATTAACGATTTTCGAGGATTTTCTTTACTTGTGTCGTGAGACCTTGCTCTTGACAAATTTGATGATTTTTGGTCAAGGGGAGGTTAAGATTCATTTCCGAGTTTCAAAATATATGGCATTATATTTAAGGTTTGGTCTCGATTACGTTGACTTAGGGGATTGCTTTTAGTAATAATTTATCAACGTATCCATAGCGTACATAGCTCCAAGGGACTATAAACCTAAGTATTTGGTATTCATTTCAACTTGATACCTCCACGTGTTCCTAATGAAAAGGGTCTTGAGAGACCGATAGACGGACAACGAAGTGATCCTATAAGAGTCACTTCGTTGTAGGTCTATGCTAGATTTTATATTTTTTTAAATATACACCGTGTCTTAACACCTGTGAAAGATATATAGTCTATATATTTAAATAATGTATTTTTGTAAATATTTTAATAGAAATACCGTGTATCCTTAAATGTTTATAAATACCTAAATATATATATATATATATATATATATATATATATATATATATATATATATATATATATATATATATATATATATATATATATATATCTATATAGAATGAGAAATAAAACAATTAGAAATCCTAGCTATGCCAAGAAAATGTTTAAGCACTTCATTATTCAACTGAAAACGCCTAAAAAATTATTTACGGGGTGGGGATGAAATACATATTGAGTAATCGTATTTTTTAATACCATACACAGCGTGGGATATCGTGTGAAAGGGCTAAGAATAAGGGTTTCAAAAATATTTTTTTCATAATTTTAGATATATATATTTCAGAAATGTGCACGGAAGTACCAGCAAATTATTATACTACTTACATGCAAATTACTAGGAAGTACTGGCCTAAAGCTAAGGAATGAAATTTGTGTGTTACCATACTTGAACTTAAAAAGTTCTCTTTTTGAAAGATTATAAATAACACTGTACATAAAAGTTTATTCATGATAACTCCGTCATCGAACATAGATCAAACAATCCAGCTTAATGAGGCTCGATAAAATCAGTAGAAAAACGTTTTGATCTTACCAATCGGATAAATATAAATTTAATTTGACGACTTCACTCCCCCAATAGCTCGCTACCTGTCCAACAATAGACAACCTTCACCTTCTCGCCCTTTTCATAAATCTCATGGACGCATCGACCGCAGCCCATAAGTTGGGTATTCGAAACCGATTCATGACACCTCGATAATCTGCTGTCATTTCAAAACCGCCGAGATTGTGGCGAATTTAAGTACACAATTTATGACAGCGTCAAAGTAAATCCAGCCAAGTATGTCTATTGAAGATGCCGTCTGGCAATTTTGTACCTGCGAGGTACGCAATTGGCAGACGATTCTCGGTAAACCGTTCAAACATTTTCAAATAATGATAAAGCATAAGAAAAAATTGATGCCGGACAATTTAATCGATTGTAGGGTTAAAGTAAGTCTGAGATACTGCGATACTTTCAAAGAATTCCAAATTTTTTTCTATGCTGGGAGCATATAAACTGCAACACGTTAGCGGAAAATAAGGCTAACTGATTATTTCCAAAGCAAAGTCTTGAAATAAGTGAAAATGAAAAAGAAATGCTACGCTTTTCAAGAGTTTTACCTTTATTATATGCTTACGCCATTTTTCGTCTAGTTCAATTTTTAAACCATGTTCTGCGAAAATTTGTGAGTGATTATTAATTGGTTGTAAAAATTAAATTAAAGATTAATTTAAATAAATACGGGATAAAAAAATGCTTATTCCAAAAATCCGAAATATCACTCGAAGATCTTGTTTGGCACCAAAAATTGTTTGCATCTAGGGTCAAAGACGCCGACAATTTTGGACCTATAAAAAGATTTAGGTTAATTAACCTGTTGATTACGAGATGCGCAGTGAAGATTCCATATAGATATATAGCTACAAATGTAAGCTTGTGCATAGTGTTTCTTTTAAACTATTTCCAAATATTATTTGTTACTTGCAATTTTATCAAATTAAAGTATTTTGGATTTGTGATGGTACCTAAATTACAACTGTTTTTGCCCAATGAACTATTGAATTCTTCTGGGTTAAGAAAATGGCCTTAATGAGTGAAAAAAGCAAATTATTAGTAAAAATTTTAAAAACTTTGAATGATAATTGGCTTTTTCCCACAATTTGTCTAAAATGAAATGAAATAAGACAACAGTGCCCCTTTTACATTATAACAACAAGTTTATACTATTTTACCACCTATTACATCACGACTGTAACGAAAAAAAATATTTTATGTAAATTATTATAACTGTGATCCTTGTACCACACAAGGATAACCAAAAAAATATTTTACGTCACAAAAAACTGCGTGGCTGGAACTCATTTCATTCATTATCTTATATATATTATAGTCATTTCATTATTAAATTTGTAATTTAAACATTACATCTAAAATAATAATCTGGACCAGCAAATTCTATAATTGTCCACTGGTTCTATTGCTTTAACCACTAAAACATTTATCACTGACCATGTGCTGAATTTATTAATCCATTATCTACCTTCAAACTGCGACAAATAGGCTATTACGGTTTCAGATTAAACTTCTTCATAAGCCAACAAGTAATCCGCTCGTATGGCGTGTTATTGTTACGGAGAAAAATCGACGCGCGCACGTGTTCGGTTCTTGTTACCAATTGCGTTGTAAAAACACTTTTCCATAAAGCATTGTGTTCCTGCTTGTTTATCGATTTAAGCCGACACAATGTCGATAAAGTGATTCCAGCAAGTAGATCGCTTGTAAGGTGACCAGACTCACTATTTTCTGTTTTTAGTATTTGATTATTGACGATTTAAAAAAGGATATTGCCAGTCTGATAAGTATGATCTGCTTGTTCCCTCATAAGCTGAAAAATTGTTAAGACAATTTAAATTTTTTTTTAAAATACTAAGAATATTTTAGGGAGTTTTGAGATTAATTTCATATAATTTTCTTAATAATCTTATTGGATACTTTTGTTTTTATTCTGTACTTCGTTCACATAGATTTTTTATTACGCAGGGGATTTTTTCTCTAGTAATAACATTTATATCTCAAAAATATATTTTATAGAGAAAAAATAATTTATATCTTAACTAGAACTTAAGAAGAATCGCTGTGATAATATAGACCTATTCTTAAACCCAAGCACTAGATTCGACCCTGTAGCTTTTCCTGACTCTTCAGCAAATATACAAACAGACAGATAAAAATTTGAAAAGTTATTTTAGTCTCAGGATGATTCCACATATGACTCTGATACAGTATTTTCCAAAATATTCTATATACTACACACCCCCAAATCCTCCTATCCCCAGAAATTATATAATACTATAAAAAATATTGTAATATACGGTATAATAAAAATTTTCTGCTTTATTAAATACACTTTCAATTTTCTTTCTTCTTTATTGATGGCAATACTCATTCGACCATACATCTTATCATACTAATCTTTAAAAATATCATGTAAAGATCTTATCGATCACCTAATACATGGAAAATCGATAAGTGCTTATTTTGCATACCGTACTTTTCAAAACGATCGTTTTATCGCAATATTTAGTTAGTTTGACGTATTTATTCGAAAAACTGACTCTTATCTCTGACTCTGATCTTACAGCTGACTGCGATTTCATCTACGTAACTGTAACCGTTATTGTTAAATTATGGCAAAGCTTTTATTATGGTTAAAAATTAATAAAAGTGGCGATAAATATGATACCTTCTGTACGACGGGCGGTAGAAAAATTTTAAGTAATGGAAAGTTTTATCAAAAGATAAAAACTACCACAAATATAAAGTAGGTTATACTCTATAATTCTTTAGTACTAATAGTAGGCTAACTGAGCCGTGACTACGAAAAAGGCCCCAAGTTCAAAGTATCAAACGAATTTAATAATTCTCTCAAAACCGGAACAATATATTGATGGAATATTTGCTCCTATTATTCAACGAAACTGGGATGTGAGTATTAGTGTGCTACGGTTTATCATATGACATTCTCTTATATAGCATCACGACTTAAACAAGTTTAGTATAGGTCTTTAATACTAATGTATTTGCTATTAAACCAAATTAAAGGTCAACCTGGTATCGGTTTATGAAAAAAACGACATTATGCGCGAGAAGAAAAAGACATTGGTTAAGTTTTTACAGAAGTTTAAGATAAATTAACGCCCCATAATATTTTGTGAACCGTTCGCTTAGGCGATTGAATGTTATTGCGACTCTAGAACTCACTACCAAAAATTTTGTTTTTTCTTCATTTACTGCTAAGCCAATATTTCTAGCAGTAGTTTCAAGGGCAATAAACGTCTCCATAATATATTTTTTGGTTCGCCCAACTATATCAATGTCATCAGCGTAGGCCAGCAATTGTGCAGATCTTTGCAGAATTGTATTTTTGGTGTTAATCCCCGAGTGTCTTATAACTTTTTCAAGGGCAATGTTAAATAAGATGCAAGACAGAGAGTCTCGCTGTCTGAGATCTCTCTCTGTGTAGAATACATCTGAAACATCGGACATAAACTTAACTCTACATTTAATACTTCGTAAAGTCATTCTGACAAGATTGGTTGGTTTTGGTGGGATACTGAATTCACACATCGCCTCAAAAAGTTTCTTTCTGTTAATGTAATCATACGCTGCTTTGAAATCTACAAAAAGGAGGCAGGTATCAATTCCATATTCCTTGGTTTTTTCAAGGATTTGTCTAAAATATATACGTATTACGTACCTTGATACCTACATGCACGAGATCGAGCTATACACGCTCACAACTCCATAGTTGTGAGCGTGTATATATCGATGGTTCGAACTTATCCACTATCATTTTGACCTGAACATCCTTATTCTCTATTTTAATGAACCCTTCTATTGGATGCTAACTTAATACTTTCTAGTTTTTGATGAAAGTAAAAAGAAAATCTAGGTATCGTATACTTCTATATCTCCTTGTACACATATACGTCCAATACTGGGTTATGCTCTGAAATTAGAGTAGCGATTTATACAATAAATAAACTATATGAATGAACAGATTAAAATAATCAAAATATTACTATACTAAATTAAATAATATTAAATTGCATACATTACGTCATTACCACTTAAGTAAGAAATGACATAAAATTATGGTATAGAAATATAAATACGTCCACAGAGTAAAATTGCAACACCTCCACTACGCAACACTCAAACTCATTTATAACATAACACTAGCATTTTCTTCCGAGAAAACGACATCACATCTTTCCGGACGTCCCGTTACCGAGAATCGCCAACTATTTTAACAATTTTCTTTGAGCACCAACTTCTGAGAAGCTGTCAATTTTTTTGACCGCACACTAATACGGCCGTCTAGACGGTCGCGTCGTCGGGTAAAAGACGTGACGACGACGTTATCTGATACCTCGTGCAAATAAAAGTTTTAGCTCAATCTACGCAGCCGCTCCGTGAAGCGCGTCCGAGCATCATCTCCGAAGCGAGAAGTACAAAGGCTTTTTTTGCATCAGTCGCCCGGACAATTTCTCTACCACATCTGTAATTTGTTATAAAGCTTGACGCAACCTTTTTGATCACACTTAACACTATATCGACACGTCAAGCGAAATTTATGTCGCATTCTTTGATCAGTGCACTTCAAAATAAATTTGCCAAATAACGTCAGTGGTTCCTCATGCATAACATCTTTTACAAGGTC
Source organism: Druceiella hillmani (assembly GCA_039881145.1). Classification (NCBI taxonomy): domain Eukaryota; kingdom Metazoa; phylum Arthropoda; class Insecta; order Lepidoptera; family Hepialidae; genus Druceiella; species Druceiella hillmani. The sequence continues at coordinate 4,969,800 of JAYKKI010000023.1, read as the reverse complement.
ATATCACCATCGAAACGTGAAAACCCTATCCATATGTGTAGTTAGGCTATAGATTTTTCTTGACCCTGATTTTTAGTGCTAGTTATATTCTTACTTAAAATTTCTGCATGGAATGAAAAAAATACCTTAAATTAATGAATGAACACTTGCTGGTACTCGGCTGAGAGCGACTTTGAAGCCACTATGCTGCTGTAGATACCGTAGGTGCACGAGCGCTTTCTACTGCTTCTGTCCATTTCTACCAGTCAGAAGCTACAATATTTGCTTTATATAAGTCAAGCTTCGTTTTTTTAAGTCTGCCTCGATTTGTTTCCATCATTTTTTCAATCCAACTTATTTTAAAGCTCAACAAGCAGCATCATTATGACCCACGTTACATTTTCGATATGGTAACATTGTCACCGGTTATCACAAATGAAGTCTCTAAACGATTTCCACATTATATTCACAATAATTACAATAAAAATTTAATGACGCGGCGAAACCCTACTTCATAATTGTTAGTCGTCTGAGGGAAACTTATTGACAAGTTAAATCAAGTAATATTAGCCAAGGTGTGTTTTTACTATTAACTTAATTAAAGCCAATATCCACTTCTTCACAAAATTACTTTTTTACTTCCTTTCTAAATGGAAAAGTCTTCAAACTTACGTTTGCTTTGGCTTTAAGAAATATATTCATGATATCAAGCAAAAAAATTGCTTGTTATTTAATGGATTATTATCTCAATAGATATTATCTCAAGAGACATTATCTCAGGAGATGGATTATTATCTCAAGAAAGGTGCATTTCATGACATGAGAGTAGCGATGATTATTAATAGGATGGATGACAAAATTTTCCACTACACTTAAGACATGAGACATTTTTATTACTGTATTAGCAAGTAGTACTGTATTAGCAAATCGGTACACTCGTAATTTGCAAGTCTGTTTTTTTTGCTATATAGAAATTGTATAAATATACACTGTAATGTATAAATTATAATATGATTACTAACATATTTGTAATTTATAAATTACATTACATCAAACATTCTTACGATTCCGTATCTTAAAAGAAAAAATGAGACCTTTATAAGATCATTAAGTTTGTCGTCTGTCACGACCATTTTCATTGAATTATCACCATTTAATATTGAAACTTGAAATTCGGGATAGTAATATGTAATAAAACATCAACCCATATCGTAATAGCCAACACTCAAAAATGTTCATAAAGAAATTTAAGGTAAATTAAATACACGATTTTTTTTTAAATCCATAAATAGTATCGCATGTCAAATAAAATATAATTATATCCTATTAAGATACTTTAGATAAGGATATATGAAGACTTACGAATAAGTACTTAAATGAACAACGAAAAACCAGAGAAACATATCAAGGTCTACAGTATGCTAAATGCCACTTTTTGGCGAGAATAAAAAAACAACTTGTTGACTCTCAGTTCAACAAGTTTTATAAAACTCGCATTTGAAAATCAAATAGCAATTCAGTTTCCTGCTGTCACTCTGCAATTATCCCCCGTCGCGTTCCTTATACTCTTACCCAATCAAAATTTACGAAAATTTATGTGATAGCAAAAAACTATAAATTCACCTGACATCACCTACCAAAAAACGCTCGGTGCGTCACTGACAGCTACACTTTTATGGCTAAATCAGGCGTAATTCAATAAGAGGCAGGCTCATTGCGAAGCCGATCACGTAGACCTGCTTCTGGTAAATGGCATTCTTCACGGCCACGTGATCTGTCCAGATGGCGTCATCTCCCGATATTCCCGTCAATATGGGGTGCTCGATTGCGCTCGATGGACACCATAATGAGGTTTCTAATGATTAAACATTTCTATTCGATTATGAAATGTTTAATCATTAGAAACCTCATTAATCGATTCATTTTAATTATTTATTACACTATGATCTCATTATTCGGGAACAACAAAAGGAGATACTCTATTGATATTACATTAAATATGATTAGTGATCGCCGATTTTTGAACGTCGGTTTATCGTCGATATACAAAGTTGATAATTCAAGATTTTAATTTGCGAAAAAGCATCGACACGGAAAGGAATTTGTGTATTAATTTTAAGAATTCTTTTTTATTTTGTTTTTTAATTAATTATTTATACATATTGAAATAATTTCAAGCCAAAACTAGAAAATAAGTATTTTCAAAATGGTACCAAAACTGAGATCGCAAATTGAAAATTACCTTGAAACAAGAGACAGCTCGTGGATTGAAAATGATCAGTTTACTTTAGAAGGAAAAGAACTCTTCTTTTTTTTTTTAAAGATTTGCCGAAAATAGTTTAGAAGGATCATAAATCCATAATCATTTTTGTTTTAATAAAAACTTTTCATTACGCACAGCAACCCTATTCCCTATTTGTGTATAATGAATATGTCCTGATTTAGAAAAGTTAATTTAATTTTAACGTTTTACAAAACTGAAGATAGAACAACGGCCTGTAATACTTATTAATAAATGATGTATGCCAGAAAGGAGAGAAAAGACAGAATATAAGACAAAAATGAAAGAAACGATAGGAGATACCACTAAATAATTAAGGAATTTATTTGTTTACATCACTTCACAAAAAGCGAGGAAGTGCAATCTAAGCCAAAGAAATAAAACAGTTTTTTAATAGAAACGGCCATTAAATAACTCCTTTCAATGACGGATAAAATAAATATAGAACAACGTTTGTAAATTATTACTTTTCAGATATAATGCTGTTTTTTACCTTATCACATCTTATTTGTTGTTTCTTCTTCTATTTAACAAATATAAACATATATCGGTTTTTCATTTAATACGTTAGACATCTCTATATCTAACTGTAAGAAAACCACGCCATTTCGCAAATAGCAAACATATAATAAAACTAATACAGAGTGAATCCTGGACATGGAAAATATTTAAAAAAGAGTGATTGGTTTAGCGTACAGAAGAATATATTAGTTTAATATATTAGTTTATACCCTCTAGCAACATTAGTGTTGCTAGAGGGTATAAACTATTAAATAGGAAAGATCACAGAAGGATAGATAAAATTTATTTTTGACGATGTAGATTCCTTAACTGACTTTAGTGTAAAATTGTATAGTTTACAAAAGTAGATTGATTTTAAAATGGTAAATATTTACTAGAATGCTTAGTTCATTACAAATTTAGTGAAGCATACAAAACAAGAATACAATGAGCTTATCAACCAAACTACTCTTCTCACTCAGTTCTCTTTTTGGCAAATCAATAAAATCGGTAACAGAGCAGTCTGGTGCTGTTTTGAATACATCAAGAATGCAAGTAATTTCCGTGTTCTTTCGAGCACCGTTTCGTTGGAACCGTTCTTGACAAAAAAAACAGCCTATATACGCTATAACTAAATTGCTTACGTCGATATCGAACCATTATGGGTAGGCACTTCGGGAATCCAAGCCAAGGTTGGCAGCGGTACATGGGCAAAATGATTATTGTTTTGTCGAAATTACTTACGTTGCAGACGTAATTTATTAATAATAAACAATTGTGTCGCTTTTTGCGCATCGGAGACATGTTCGAGGGTTGAGAGGTAGTAAATTGAGTAAATTGTTTCGTGTGACCGACACCGCATTTATCAACTTTGACCGAAAATGAAACTGAGTATTCGGTCTCGTTTCGCTTTCGGTCGATAGCGAAATTTAAAGGTGAAACCTTGTAAAGGTATAATTTACCAAACTTTTACGATGCTCCATGTAATTAAATGGATAAACGAAATTAAAAAAGAAACTTTACCATTGATTGACGGTTAGTAACTGATTTATTGCTACTAATTTATTGTTTATACCACTATTACGTATAATACGTCATTATCAACCGCTTATGCCTCTTATACGAATAGGTTGCTCATGGTTCAACGCTTGCTTTTATATCGATACGTGACCAGGGAGTTATAATGTAGGTCCCTCTAATATTTTATGGTTGCATTATTTAAATGTTTAAGTAGTTACATATGTATATTTTATTTGCGATCTTATGCTATCAAAAAAGTGGCGTTTGTTACAAATTTTAGAAAAATTGGGAAAAATATTTTTTTTTATTCATTGAGTTCTAATTGATCGAGTTTTATTCTTTCCCATTATTTGTTTTCTAATATATTTATTTTTTTACTGTTACGCTATTTTATGATTTAATATTAACCTGAACTCTACAAGAGGTAACATAAGATTCATGATTATGGCTATAAGTTTTATTATAAGTTTCATTCTGACACAAAATACAGCAAAATTTTTAGTAAAAGTTAATTCCACATCATCTTGATTTCGTTTGTTATGACTAGGAAGAAAGCAAAATAGTGTTTTATGTCGAACAGGAGAAGGTTACAGGTTATCAAATCGTATTTACATTGAAAAGTTTATGTCATCCTCATAATTAAAGTTTTGATTTTGTTTATACTCGCCATTTGGCGTTTACACTCGCTATCACATAACATTGTGCTTAGTTGTGGCCTTTTAGTTTTCTCATAAACTGATATACTCATATCTGCTCAGTAGTTACGAGAATTTGTCCTTTTATCACGTACTAATTACTTTACATACAATTTTTCTGAGTCTTCGCTATCGGATGTTCAACATTATCTCTTTTTAGCTTTAGAATTCTTCCACATTATATTCTCGAATATCTGTTTTTTATAGAATGTCCGCTTTTTTAATACTACCATATAATTTATCCCTAACGTTGTTAACTTTTCTGTATTAGTTACAAGAATTTCTTTCTTTTATCACTCTTACTTACTCCATACACTATTTTCTCAGTCTTACGCTGTTATATGTTTAACATTACCATTCTCAGTCTTTCGCTGTTATATGTTTGACATTACCATTCTCAGTTTTTCGCTGTTATATGTTTAACATTACCATTCTCAGTCTTTCGCTGTTATATGTTTAACATTACCATTCTCAGTCTTTCGCTGTTATATATTTAACATTACCATTAGTTATCTTTAGTGTTCTTCGACATTTTATTCTCGAATCACTTTTTTTCTCAAATTTCCACGTTTCCAATACCATCAAATAATCTTTCCTTGCCTATATTAATTTAAAAGCTTTTCTCCTTTTATCACATACTTCTTACTTTACATATAATTTTTCTCAGATTTTTACAAGGTAAATAAAATGTATTTTTAAAATTCTTCCACTTTTTACTCTCGGATATCTTTTCCGATGAAAGTTTACTTTTTTGTAATAATATCAATAAACCTTTTCATCTCTCTTTAGCATTACCGGAAAATACCATTCGTACATAATCGTTACATGAGCCAAACCTCATATTTTTAATTTTCTCTTTGTGTTTATATTTAAGATAGTAATTAAAGCATGGTTCGTTTATCTTTAGAGGCTTTAGTTATCTTTCAGTTTAGAAAATAATATTAATTTTTCTTGCGGGTATATTAATTTAAATTTAATTTTTGTCCAGTGCCGCTTTGATAGCATAAGTCACTTCTGTTTCCTTATTTAATAATTTTTTCTCGTAGTATTTGTTTATAAAGAATTCAGAGCAAATTTAACTTGTTTTGTGTAAAGTATATTTGATTAAATTAATCCAGTTGACTTTAACAAAACGATGCAGTAAATAATAAATATAATGAATGACTAAATGAACTATTTAAATTCTATCTATTTTTTTTTAAATCTATCAAACGTGAATGATAAACTTTGATACATTTCCCTTCTATATATTAGGATATTGTCTTTCAAAGCCCTAAATTTGGTTCGTAAGTATATTAATAATTAAACTATGAGCCAGTAAGTCTAAAATCTTTCCATCGTGATTACTAACTAGCTGCAGTAATTCAAATGGAACGTCAATATTAAATATCAAACTTAGATTCGGATTGCTTGATAATTACATTAATTTAAATGAAATTCAACATCTAGGACAAATTTAACGTAATGGCACAAGAAGGTAATGAAGTTATAAATGGAAACTGACGTTATTGACATCGTCACTTACTAGCCGGGTTGTAACGGAAATCCTTATAAAGAAAACGTTTTTATGAAATTGATTTCGAAAGCAAAGTTTTCTCGTGTAACGAAATAATATACACGAATGGACACGAGACTTGATAAACATTGACGACTAGACACGAAACGCTGATCCGTCCTTTATGGGCATTCTATTCACCAGTAATTCATTTGCCTTATTAAAACATGTTACTCCGAATAACAAGATTTGGCTGTATAATAAGTTACAATGAAGAAAACGAAAGTGATCACAATTTGTAGTTTTTAAAAATAAATTTTTGTTACATATTCGTGATTTTATTTTAACTGAAATAGAACCTCTTACGTGAAAGTATTTGTTGCAAATTTCATGTTAAACCTGAGTATGTCGTCAGAGATTTTTTTTAATTGAAATAAAACTTCTTACGTGAAAGTACTTGTTGCAGATTTCATATTAAATCTTAGCATATCGTGTAAACAATAAACTGAACATTCTAAATGGAAAAATTAACCGCAGATGACGTTTGTTCTACACAAGCTTTGTCGGTGCGTAGAACTTATAGCGCAATATGAAACCTTTTGTAACAAATATTAAAATTTATGACTTGATAGTTCAGATTTGAAATGTTAGCCAAGGATAACGTTCGTTCTACACTACATTTGTCAGTGTATAGAACTTATGGCGCGGTGTGAAACCATTTATAGCAAATTTCATGTCAGACCTGAACATTCAAATTAATGGAGTTATCTACGGACGATGTTAGTTCTACACAACCTTTGTCAGCGTATATAATTGCTATGGTGTGGTTTTATACCATTTCTAGCAAACTTCTTGTTTTTTTTATTGAATTCAAAAATGTAAACAATCAACTAAGCAACGATGTAAATATACAAAGAGGTAAATAAATTAGTTACATATATATATAATTTGGCTTTTTTATATGCTTTCTTTAACTTTTTTTAAATTGTTTAGTCAAAATTCTTTTTGTTTACATTCTTAGAGCTTATATTTTGAATAAAGTTCAATAAAAGTAAATAAATTTTCCGTAGAAGTTAAACTGAAAAGGTAAACGTAATTTAACATAGACTCGCCAATAATATCAATCCATTCATATTACAAAAATAATATTTATGCGAATGATGAATTTAATGTTTTCTAGGGTGCGCCACATTGGAATTCATGAATACGAGTTGATAGATTCGATAACGTATTACTATTTATTCTCACATTAAATCAAATAAAAGGCGGATAAATAGAAGCTGATACGAATAAAATATCCCTATAATCAATTTAAACGTCATATTTTAAAGCGTTGCAGAACATGAGCTATTTATCAAATTAATTCCTTCGTCCGTATTTGGAAAAGCGACCACGTCCGATTGGTTCATGAAATATATTAATCCACCTTGTTAAGGAATATTAATATGATACATAGTATTGGTGGACATTGATCGATCAATCTGGTTCAGCAGATCGATTTCTGCATCTAAATACCGCTTTGCGCCCCGAGTTAAGTAAGTGTCTATTTCTAAAAACCCCACCCCTTTCCACATTCCGGGCTGGAGTCGCACAGTAACAAGTAATGACCTTTCTGCGAGTGACTAACAATCGACTGAATCAATAAACTAGCATTTACAACGACAAACATCAACCGTAAATATCACACCGAGTTCCGCCGACCTAAATTCGCAACTACAATAGTAATGAGTTTATCGACATCGAACGCGTGTTGCCGTATCGATATTGGTACGTCATTATTGTAGCAAGCGGGCGGATCTTTTGTTTCGCATGTAGATTGCGCGGTATGGGCGGGTATAATACTTCATTAATGATAGGGGCTAGACGAAAAAGGGTTTATCTTCGATATTTATATTTTCAAGAATAACATATGAGTATACCTTTAGAACGAACCATTAGCTCGGTGTTTGCGGTGAGTGTGTAAATTTAATAACATTTTTAAAGAGAAGTTTCTCCTGCTCTGGTAGTATAAGTTCGTATATTGAGAAACCGGTACGAGAAGTAAAACAGATCGGTAATATAGAGAGTGAGAGACGGATAGAGTTTTCTCCTCTATTGCTAGTCACTCAACGCATCAATAATGATAACAAGGCAATTAATCAGTAAACAATAAAGTAAACCTAGCTCGCAGTCGTAATAAATCGTATGTTCATTCATTAATACACACACATACCCACATTTTTCATTAATACACACATACACACACTCACACACACGTCTGTGTGTGTATATTAATGAAAAATAAATATGTCAAATATAAGACGGATAAACCTATATGAAACTAAATATAGCCTGACGATTGAACGTGCCCAAAAACAAGATATGTGTATATGAAAGGATACAATTAGTTCTCTTTTCTATTTCCTACCGATTGGTATTAAATTACAATACACTGCACTACAGAAGAAAAGGCTCACCGGTGAAGTTTATTTTCCGATTGTTAAATGGAAATATATCTCATTATGCCCGGTAGCTACCTAGGCTCACACAATCATCATCTTTTTACTGCCTTCTTCTGATTGTGATTGCAACAGAATAGATATATCTGTGATAAGAGAGTCATGTGTTGTAACGTTATTTAGTTTATTAATTGCCTTCTTAAATGAACATGATAAATTAAGAATTACTTAACAAGGATTGCTTAATGGCTTGCTAAAATGAAGATTGCTTGATTAGTTAAATTTAAATAAATATTTCCTAAATTTTTTTAACGATATTCTGCTCATCAAGTCAAAATGTTTTCTGGAGCAGGTCCAACAAATATAGCAACTTCATCTTACTTTTGTATAAATGCCGCAATGCAGTAGACAGAAACAGTTCCTTACCATATGATTAAGTTTAAAAAAGTGCATATGTAAGGAAATTACTACACATTTAGTCAAACAACAAAAAAATATTTTCTCTTTTCAAACCGTTCATTTAAAGTAGTAATTTAATTATTTCTATGATGATATTATTATGATGATATTATACTTAATAAAACAACGATAACCATCATTGCTTTTCTGTAATATATTAAATTGCAAAACTAGAAATATCAAAAATTTTTATGTGCCCCTTTCCGCTGGAACGCCCTTGAGATGTGAGCAAAAAACACATAATGCGGTGCGGCGCCAAGCCCGAAGCAGTCGATATTAAAACGTGAGATTACGTCAAAACAATCGTTAATTTAGGAAAAAAGTTAGTAAACTTCCTTCGTTTACATTCCACTATACACATTCTCCACTCTGATAGATCATGAAAATTGGAGAGACTAGAATGGATGATCCTAGTATTCCAGTAACTGAAGGAGAAAACCAAAAACTGAAGTGGATTATAATCTAACCACTGAAACTTATGTTGTTTTAAGATTACTTGTTTTTTCATATCAGAGAAATAATTTCTGGAAATGCATTTTAACAGTCTCATTCGATTTCCTCTAGGCATTTAGTATTTCTCAGTATTTTTGTTATTCCATTCAACATAAATTCTTATTTTGTTTTATACATCTTATCTTTCATGAATTTCAAATAATAACACAAATCCCCATAGTCACTAAAATTATTATACACAATATATCGTGCACGATAATTTCGTTTAAAAAAAAAACATTTTTATCAATAACTATAAAAATTGACCAACAGTTGGAGTTAGGATAGCTTCATATGTCAGTAAAACTTCATATGTCAGTAAAACACCACCAAATCAAGTATTTAATTATAGTCAATTAATTAAAAAGAAAAACGAATAACCAAAATCGCCCAAGAGTTGGGAACTTTAGTTTGTCCTCATATGTACATATTGTGCAAATGATCGAAAGAAACAGCTATATTTTAGCTTAGAAGAAACAGTGGATTACTTGTAAAACTATCCGAGTTATATTTCCATCTTCAAAACCCGAAACATCGAGGGCTAGTCGATAATAAGACCACGCGATGTGCAAGACTTAGAAAACTTGAAAAAAATATGTTTTTTTATCAAATGATATTATTACATAACTTTAATAAAGAAATTAGAAATAAAAATGTGGATAAACTGCTATTTAAATTCTAAATTTACTAAGCTATATAAACAAAAAACGGTGCTAACAACACTGTGCTGATTAAATAAAAAGCTGCACTTCATATACACAAAAGGATTTGCGTTTATTTGAACGCGAAACTAAACAAAACACAAAATGATAAAAATAAGAAACATGATGATAAGATCCAAAGCGAGTCGTCTTTTGAATTCTGTCATGAGCTGCGAGTGGTAGCTCTGACAAGACAGCAAACTTAATATTCGTATTCGCAAACAACAGTGTATTTTCTATATCTTTGCCAAAATTCTTGCTTATCTCATGTGAAACATTATGAACATTGCTGGAAACAAAATAGAATACATAGCGCTCTTTCTAAAAAAGAGCATTTATGTTGACGATAAACATTATCCTTGGGGTGATGTTTCAAATAATACCGGACGATTTATTGATATTTTGCATCTTTAAATTGATAAATTTAATCTACTTCAATGTTAAGAAATCGATAATATGCGTCTAAGCTTTTCTAAATTAACTAGATTGTAACTTTAAACATTTCCCTTAGAAATAATTGAAATGTAGATAATAAAATAATTAATAATTTTATAATAAAAATATTTTTGCCAAAATTCTTGCTTATCTCATGTGAAACATTATGAACGTTGCTGAGGAGTGAATTATATACTATGAGGAAAGAAGTACACGCTTCTACGCCATCAATAAGTATAGACATAGGATGAAGACAGTTCCGTCAGAGCTTTATAACTACATATATATTCATTTTTAAACCAAAACTTTAATCTCTGTAGCTAATTTTCAGCTCCAAGATTAAGTATACCATTTTTAATTTACAAGTTTCCGTAGAAAAGCAAAGAATTCTTATAATTTTGTCACATCCGACCGTCCATCCAACAAATGCCTCCCCCTCCTCTAGTTGTTCAAACACTGGTTTAAAAAAGTCTAGATATTTAATTACAACTTCGAAATTAAATTATTTTGTTTCTTTAGCGTTGACAATTCCAGGAGTTATAGACAACTATGCATCGCAGCTTTACGCATCTTCCAACATAGATTTACTCGGTTTATTTATTTTCCATAGCATCACATCTAAATAAAAGAAGCTAATACTGAGTGACATTGCTAACCATGATACATACAAATCAGCCAAAAAAGAGCTTTCAGTTTAATCTAAAATAGTCAATACAAAACTTTTTCATAAATAGTTAAATAATATTAAATTGTTGACAAATTTTTGCCGGGACAAAATAGTGATAAGCACAAAGGAAATTAATCCCGATAAACACGTACATGCAACCGGAAAAGGGCTTCGCCCTAATAATTTCAAAGGTATAGTCCATCTACGTAAAAGTACGTTTAATTAATTTTACGTATTCCCTTATATAAAGCGTGTTACAAGATACACACTTAAATTTAATCTAGTTCCATCATTATAATTACTGTTTTGTGCAAAAAAATGTAAGCATGAATCACCATTTCATTACTATAATTAATACCCTGGAATACTAAGTGGAATATCTTGTAATAAATCGTATAGAACCTGCAGAATACCATGCAAGTAAAATGTCGGTACTCCAAACTTCGGCTATTTATTCCATGTAAATAAGTTTATTGCCTTGTACATAAAGCCATAAATAGACATTAAAATATGTCGTATCAATTCTCGTTATACGCATGTCATGCATAAATGTATTTTTTGTTAATCGGGTTAAATATAATTAATTTAAAATATAAGTTAGTCATATTTTGCATGATCAATGAGAAACCACGTTTGAATATGCATGTTATGAACGAACATCTCATATTAGCCACAGTCGCATTTGTGACATGAAAAACCTGTATAATTCATAAATTAACTTCACAAATACATATTTGAGCTTTTTTCTCCCGTCTCCCATCATGCATCATATTTGTTTGTACATCAGTATTAATTTGATTTACAGTCTTTAAAACTTAATAGCATTTGAAGTTATTATGGTTACTCAATGGAAAGCTTTCCGAAAAAACGTTAATTTTCCAGTATTAAAACTTAAAAGAAATGAAATTCTTTGCCTCCAAATAACAGCGAGCATTCAAGATATGTATTAAAATACATAAACGCTTGTTTAGAGCGAGCATTCAAATATTTCACTGCCATAAGTTCATTAATTGAAGAGAACCAAACTAGTTGAAAGTGGCACTTGACAAGTTTTTGCATCTTAGAAATTTTGGTCTTCTTCACGATATGAAGATTGCCACTATATATATTTATTTCAGTACTTACTTCTATTATCAAGGACTGAAATTTTAAATGAAAAATGCAATTGGAAACTATAGAGTTTATTACCTGAACTTTTCATCGTTACTTTTAGATGAAATTATATCAAAAATAATATTTATAATTACCAATCTCAACGTTAACCTTAATCAGCTTCGGTAAAATACGATCTATATTAAGAAAATGTAATTCCTTTACAAAGTTATGAAAATTATGGTTAATGTTGTACTAAGCGTAATAAACAATGACAGAAAATCTTTTTGGGCATTCGTTAAGCATTTTCTACGGCTGCAAAACATTTTCCAAAGATATTAATCAGCTTCGATTGACGTCCTTCTTTCGCAATAAATTCCGTATTTAATATACAAATTTTCATAAAATATTCTGCCATCTAAGTATATTTCTAATTTTAGAAGATTTTTCTAAATCATTCCTATCCCGCTATAATATTCCCAAATATATTTCTGAAAATATTCAATTTCTTTTGCATTCAATTTCAACAAGCTTTTCAATATATGTATATATATAAGCATTTCCCAAAAATCTAATTTAATATAAGCCGCATGGTACTACAACATATAATTTAGAATCAATAATCAGTTGCTAAGTAATTTACGCAACCCTTAAAGGTTAACTTTGTTGTCCGTCCGCCCTTCCGTCTTTTGTCGAACTTTCTTTTAGAAATGTTCTGAAATATCAAGTTGAAATTAATATCATATACTGAGACCTATGACCTTACATTTCTGTCTAAAATTCAAAGTTTTTTAGTCTATGCAACAAAAAGATATGGCCATTTAAAGCTTATTTTTTATTTATACCCTCATCAAAATCTGTAGGGTACTTCCAGTCGACATAATCTTGAAAGTCGGTATAATGAGTGGTCTTATAGCACAAGTATTAACCTACATATTATGAACTAGCTGTATCTTTTAAAATATTAATTTAAAGGGTTTTTTTAATCTTATGTATCATATGGAGTATCATTTGAAAGAGCTTATTATTAAGAATGCAAATATATTTTTTTTTTCATAATTTCAACTCAAATATTTAAAAGATATTCCAAAAATATGCAAATGTAGAGCATTCTCTCGTCTCTCATATTTCCAAAACTACTGAGCCAAGTCATCAAGAAGCGGGGTTGATAAAATCTGCCTAGAAAATTATAGGAAAACTTTAGCAATTATCCTAGAACTTATCATTTTTTTAAATACATACCATATATAAATGTAATATATATATATATATATATATATATATATATATATATATACACATATAAGTGTCTACATGTGTTAGTTATCAACATAGTGCAAGTTCTACTTGTTATTTGTCTCAATACTCCAGTCTTGCACATATTTAAATAATTTAATATACATAAATAATTGCGTAAAAGTTTATAAACCCAAAGCTTTAGATGCAAGTGAAAATCGGTATCATGCGGCGGGAATAGGTGTTAAAAGAGACATAAACTGTCCCATAAATCCGACACAGTAATCTTCTTTATGCCCGAGGATAATGGATTTGGATCAAGTACAACGTGTATAGGGTTGTCCTATGTCTCATATTTACGAGACGTGGCTCCAATTTAATGGACTATAAATATATACAAAAATCAGCAAAGTGCGAATGCATGTAACACACCGAATATTTCGTGCGTATACATTATATCGTGGAGGATTTATATCATAATTATCAAGTAATTACATTTTTTTTATTCAAATATATTTTAACTGTAATCTGCAAGAATTTAATATGTTACTCTTCGGTTTATTGAAAATAAAATGCAGCAATAAACGGTTTATTTTGTTTTAAAATCTTTATAATAACAAAATAAACCTTAACCTTACAATGATAAGAATTTGCCTTTGAAATACCTTATTTTGTACTAAATTTGTGAAAACTTTAATTATGTTTTTCCTGTAATGTTTAAGATTCATCTATTCAATAGTATTTCTTTCTGCAACATGCTTTTTACACTATTGTTTAAGTCGTTTTGCACCATTCCTTTTGAATATCAGTATTATAACAAATCACATCATCAATCTAAATTTCAAATCTACTTTTACTAAACCTAATATATTAGGACATTGTCCCACATATAAACAAGTAACAAGTTGTTCATGTGAGGTGAACTAAAAACTCTGAATCTACATCTACATCAAGAAAAAAGAATAGAAACAATTAAGAAAGAATAGGAAAAATTATTTAAATTTTATGAAAATTTATATAATTTTTGCTTGAACAGAAATTCTGCGACATTTTATAGATGGCTAAAACTATATTTACGTTAAATTAATTATTTTATACAGATATGTCAAATCTATCAATTTTACTGTTTTCCTGAGACAAAGTGACAGTACGAATATAATATTTCTCTAAACACAAAAGTAGCCCCATGTAGCCTCGAAATGTTTTCTAAATTCTTAAAAGTAAACATTTCAGGAACATATATCAACGGTATAATATAGGTTTTGCTCTAAACTCTATTAACTAGAAAAAATGTTCGACCTTATTTAAGTCATAGTTCAAAACAGTTTTATTGGTGCAGAACTTAGATTATACCACAAAGGTAGAAACAATGCGGTGTAATAATCCCCGCAGCAACACTCAACGCTCCGCGATCACATCGTATGTTGGAACAATCAAAATTGAACGAACATATATCAAAACATAATAATATATGGTTCGCTCTAAACGCAACCAACTAGAAAAAATGTTTGACCTTCTTAGGTTAAACCACAAAAATATCAGCAATGCGGAGCAATGATCATCGCAGCAATTCTAAACGCTCCGCTATCACATCGTATGTTGGAACAATAAACATTGAAGAAACATATATCAAAACAGTATAACATAGGGTCCGCTCTAAACGCGACCAACTAAAAAAAATATTCGACCATATTTAATTCATAGTCCAAAACAATTTTGCTGGTACACAACCTAGATTAGACCACAAAAGTATCAGCAATGCGGTGCAATGATCCTCGCAGCAATTCTCAACGTATGTTGCAAAAGTAAACATTGAAGGAACATGTATCAAGATAGTATAATATAGGATCCGCTCTGACCAACAAAAAGAAATGTTCGACCTTACTTAAGTCACAGTCCAAAACAGTTTTGTTGGTACACAAGTTATGTTAGACCACAAAAGTAGCAGCAATGCGTCGCAATGATCCCCACAGCAACTCTCAATGCTCCGCGATCTCGTCGTGTGTTGGAACCCTGTAGAACACCGCTATAAGTTAAACTATAATTATTTCGCACTCAACCGCTTTAATGCTCGTCCGCGGAATGCAGACACAGCTACTGAAACAGTTTTGGACACAAAAAGGGATCAGTACTCCCGTTAAATTCTTTGCAAATAAACGGAATCTCATGCTTGGCGCTTCAGAAAACCCCAATAACATTTGTGAAATGTGTGTCACTTTGATACATATCTGCAACCATCTTATCATCTTACAGCAGACTGTTCGCTATAATCGAATGTTTTTATTTTCTCACTACAGCAATTATTTCTAGATCGTGGAGAATATTCTTGCAACTTTTAATAGAATTAGGGGTGACACTCTATCCATGTAATTTAGGGATGAAAAAAAATCCAGTGAATTTAGGCGTGCGGCGGAAAGTATCGTTAGATAGGTCTTGAAAATGATACAGACGTTCCGAAATAACTTTTTTATTTAAGTCAAGAGTTGGTGAGATATGCGCTTTTAAAGTCTTAAAAAATGTGTCTTCCCCCGCTAACTTTTCAACTAACGTGTGTAAAATTCTGAAAAAATTAAGGTAGTAACTTAAAATAAACTTTCAACTAAAATTTATATTAAATAAGATATGTTGTTCAGTTTTTCAGATGTAGGATATTTTCGGTACCGACCGCAGCAATAACTTTGTTTTTCACAGTGTCTTTGAGAAATACAAATTTATAAGTGTAATATTGTTTGATGCTACGAAAACATCCATGTGCGAGCCCGACTCGTTGGGGTTGATGTAAGAGTACTTCTGTGGTGACAATATTCTTGCAATACTTCTTTTTCATATGGGACCTCATCTATCTTTTAAAATAAACAGACTTGCATTTTTTTGTTGTTTAAATGCAAGTTTTTGTCGGTGCAACATTCATAAATCTTCCTCGCTCCGCTTTCTTAATTTAGTTGCGAGAGTTGGTATTTACCGCTGCTTCCGCTATGACCAACATTCTTTCGTATATTACATTTCTTATTCAGTTTCTCAAAGAATTTCCGGATATATCCGATAGTGTTTTATGATTCACTCAGTTCTAATTTCAGATAATAACAATTATTACTTCAGGAAATGAAAATATTCATATATTTAATCTTCTCAATATCTCCAAAGGGTCCCCTCAATAATATTAGAAACTCGGGTATACGGGAAACTGCCCTGTCCTTTACGTGAATAGATGTACGTTAACCGGTTATATTCTTTACGTTCCTTCACCGCTTCACTCTATCTTATGGTGTTTTATGGGAATCACTATATTGCTCTTGAGTAGCTCTATCCATATACAATTTCTATATTTTGATTTGGCTTTTTTACGAGCATAGGCCTACCTTTCATTAAGTTTTATTATTTTTTAAATTTGACACTATAAATATCCACCATAACCATTCCCTACTAATGTTTTATTCAAGCAATCAATAAATCTTGACGAGGCCTGTCGATTGAAACTCAAACGAGCGTCATAGTTTCTCCGAGTCAAAATTTACACTAAACGGAAATTATGTGACGCAGTGAAACGCCTCCAAAACGGCGGCGCGTACCCCTCCACTGCACGCAATGCATCACGGTCTCTACTCAATGTAACGAATTCTTTGGTCCTTTAACTATCGAGTGGTGAAATTAAATTTTAGATGTTGCTGCGTTGTTTAACTACAATGCCAAATTTTATCCACCCGATTTTGTTATCATCAAGTTTTCTGAATTGCCTCCCACTATGCAGGCAAATTTAAAGACATATTCACGTCAAAACTTTATATAAACTTAAAATATCATATAGTTTACAATCAGAATGCACTATTTATTTAAATTTTTGCCCTGCTGCTTAATATTAACTCAGCAGATAAGTCGCCTGCACTTATTAACCTCGCATTATACACTCGACCAATAAACTTATTTAAATTAAAGTACCGACCTAAAACGGCAGATACGAAATGGCGATACACAGACGGTACTTGTCAACGTGTACTTACCAGAGCGTAATGCTTCCGGCAGCGTTTGCCAAGAGCGGCATAAAAAACGTCTGTGTCCCTGTTACTTTGAAGACGCTCTATTTTGGCAGTCAGCCTCATAGTTTCAAGGCCAATGCCCGCTCCTGTAATGGCGTTGTGTAACGATTATGACGAGCTGTCGTGTAATGAATATGACGTGACGAACGTGGCTTGGGTGCGGAGCTTATTCTGAGAAGCAAAAGCTCGTAACGAAGCTTTTTTGTCCAAAGTAAAAATTTACTGCGATGCTTTCGCTATGAAGACCATTGTATTAAATGTTCCAGTGTCTCTCCAATATTAAAGGTTATAAGCAACTAAACATTTATTACGATACTCAAAGATATCAATATAATTTTCTTCACAACTAGAAAAATATTTGTAGCTCCAGACATTAGCAAACGTTTTAGAGAATTTAGTAGTTATCATTTTGTATGTAATATTTAAGATTAAACTCTCAATTTAGAAAGGTAAATCTTTATTTATGTGTATTTCACTGGCTTCTGTAACAAGTCCCTTTTTTCTTGTAAAATAGGCATGAATTGAGCAACTACTGAAACTCATAATGATTACTCAATGGTTTCTCAAAATTAATTTTAACCAGTATTCATTTTTTCCCAACGCTTAATGAACCAACCTCATTTAAAATTCTCTACAACTGAAAATTTTTCTAAGTTCAATACACTCCCCAAACGGCGATAGCTATTCAGACACTGTCAAACGAGAAAAAAGGAATTCCATTTACCAGGAGAATCTGCCTCAAATCATTACTTACTACCACAACAGAAAAGCACATATACAAACAAGGAGTGTATGCTTTTCCGATGCAGAGTCTATATCATCCAATATTTAGACAGCACTTTTGTGCCAAGAAATGTTGCGCTAAAAGTGGCTCGGATACTTATCTTTCTGTTTCATTAGAATTGTTCCATCGCCATGTAGCGATACATAACGTTTAAAACTGTTCGTCTTGAATAATAACACAGTAGAATGCTCTGTGAACTTGATCTTATACTCGGTTTTAAATGAAACCCACATGGTATCGACTCCTTCTTTGAGCTTTTAATAGCTTTTCGTTTTTCGTCTGGCCGTTAACCTTCTTTTGTTTCACAATTAAAAGTTTTTAGACATGTATTTGAGCTAACTTTTGTTTTAATGTGGAAATTGTTAATTTTTGCTAGACAGTTATTAAAATTAACAATTAGTAAGTTATTAAAATTGTAGATCAATTATTTTCAGACACAATTTATGTAGAACGTCAGTGAGGCCTCATTGAGTTTTGATACAGAATCATTCTATTTGAAAAAGAATATGTGACTCGCAACTGGGAAGCCTCGTCACTTTTTTTAACGATTGGAAGAAAATAGTAGTAAATCTTTTACTTGGTTTCTAATTTTAACCACAGAAATTTCCATTTTCTTATAGAAATGTAGAAAATACTAACATATTCTTAGCCACAATGTCGTCGTATATAACACCAGGTGGTGTGAATTAATGGGAACTCAATTTTATTGCCATATTTATTTTACCATACTGTATTATTAAATTAAATGATTTATAATTGGTATTAAAAAATTTTCACAAAAAAATCTTGTACAATTTCTGCCTGCAACTTTGTTCTCATGATTGGTTTTTTAACTAGAATTATTTAAATAATTATGAAATTGTTAGTGATTTTAATTCTTTGGGTACTGACTGAAATATAATACTAAATACCGAGAAGAGAGATGATATTTTAGGTGGACAGAGTGAAATGACTAAAAATTATTACAAATATTTTCCATTCGTAACATTATGAGACTCGATTTTCTCGTTACTCTTCTATCTGACATTATAATGATATAACACATTTAATTGATTGTCTAGTCTTAAAAAACGACAGAACATAAATTTTACACAATACAAGTGCAAGCAAATAGACACACAGAGAAAATTTCAAAAAGGGTTGATATTTCGTTTATTATTTATTTTACATATTTTTGTATTGTATTTTTCTTTATAGTTCTTGTTTATATTTTTAGAATAATTTTTTCAAAATATGTTTTATATACAGGCTTTTTATGTCTATTATTTTATTATAGAAACTTCGATCCTGTTTTCTACAAAGGAGTATATTACGTGCGTCCACTTATATGGACACCATAACATAAAGGAACGTCTTCGATGACACAGGGACACGTATCGTTTTACGCGGAATGATCCTGTCTCGCTGCAAAACTATTCTATTAGAACTTTACGTATTCAGTCTCACCACACTAAACATTTATTTAAATATTCCTTAATGGTCTCATATAAAAGGAGAAAAATAATTTTAATATTACCCGTTTATTTCTTTAGGGTTTATCGTCTATCCCTTTAGTTTATACATTAACCGCTTAGATTATTAATTGACACCGCCATCATTATCTTTGACTCTTATGTTCTCCGTTTTATCTTAATTTCTCCTTTTGCCACAGCCGACGCCGCACGTTTCACAAATATTGTAACTAGACAGATCTCGACGCGGCGACGGCGTCGCGCTGGCAAACAACAATAATGAGGCGGCGGGCAAATATTTATGGACCATCATCATAGAGCCTGATTGCTTATTATTGATTGAGCGCCGTGTACAGGCAGCCGCGTGTCGATTTGATGAATACCGCTGTATTTGCCAGGTTTCACACCGCTCGGAATGGAATATCAAAATTGAAATCAACATTATTCGTTTCAGGTATGTGACAATTATTTACTCTACAGTTTCTTATTTGATTGGCCTTCGTGGGAATTACATGAAGCGACAAAATTATTTTTGCAAAATTTTTTAAATTAATTTGGTGACTACTTATGAGTTACACATATATTTAATTAACTAGCCAGTGAATTTTCTTAGCATAACAATGATAGTGAATGCCTACTAACATTAAAATATTTTATCCCATAACTCAGTTTCTAAGCAATTTATTCGAATTTATAACATTGCATATATTAGACTACTTATGAGTTACACATGTATTTAATTAACTAGCCAATGAATTTTCTTAGCATAATAATGATAGTAAATACTTACTAACATTCAAATATTTTATCCCATAACTCAGCTTCTAAGTTTATTCGAATTTATAGTACTTCATGTATTAGCCAAAAGACTAAGCTACATAATAATGACATTCTTTAAAAGTCTGATTAGTTGTCTTTAAGGGACGCTTCGCCAAACTGACAGACAAGTTTACCAAAAAATAAAAAACGCAAAAATTAAAAAAACTCCAAATTAAAAAGAAATTGTTTCGATATTTGTTCACTGCGCTTAGCATATAACAAACACTTTAACAAAAGTAGCCTGTCTGTTTTAATTTTTATACACATACTAGCTTTGACCCGCGGCTTCATTCGCGTGGAAAAGTAAGACAGGTGGTGGGAGAAAAAGTTTCTAATAACTAAAATTGTACACTTGAGCATTGGAAATAGCTAAATATTTTAAGAGACACGGAATCGAAGGTATGACGTGAAAGAAAGAAATCTGCGCCCAGCAGTAGATAACAATAGACTGACATGTTGCTGTGATGTGTAACGTACGTATGTTTAAGCTCTTACTTATATTCACGCTCTTACTTATATTCACGCTCTTACTTATGTTCACGCTCTTACTTATATTCACGCTCTTACTTATGTTCACGCTCATACTTATATTCACGCTCTTTTTCATATGGATGCTATAACTTATTTTCACGCTCTTACTTATGTTCACCCCTCTTATCCTTAACAGAATATTTTTTTAATTAACGAAGTAAGTTTTAATTTTGGGATAAATTGTTTAACCTATGTTTATCTCCATGATACATTTTGTACGGAGATTGGTTGAGTAGATGAAGCTTGAAAGAACAAAGAAACAAACAAACTCGCTTTCGTACTCATAATATTAGTTAAGTAATTTTTTTATATATATTTTTACCCAAAATAAAACAGAAACATTTATGAATTTAATGTGATATATATTCACGTTTTTGCATTTCATATACTTCCAATTTCAAAACTTTGTTAGGTACATTGACTTAAGATTCTGTCGAGTACTATTTACAATATCGTACCGGAAATAGAAGTGTATTTTTCTAAAGAAATTAAAAATATTAAACCAAAAAAAATTTACAATAATTCTCAAATATTATCTATCTCCTATTTTAACTCCAGGGACATATTGATTATATTTAAAAAAAAACTTTTTTTCAACGCAGTCTACCAAAAACTGAAATAATGTGGTTTTCGTGAGAAAAACATTGCGAGTATTTTGAAAATTCCGATGTTGCAAGCAAAATCTTACGGATTCTGATTTACTTTGTTATTTTTTTTTAATGATTATATAACAAGGCCGCCATGAAAAACTAATCGTGCACTTATAATTGAGTGACTAACATTTTCTTTCCTCATCTTTCTTAGTGAGTTTTACACAATGACACAAGCTGTGTTTTCCATGCGCGCTTTCCTCCGTTTTTTTTTCGATCAAAAACAATACCAAGAACATAAAATTCATCAAATGGCTTGATTTTATTAAATTACCCTTTTCTGAACCGACCACGTAACTAAGTTTCTTCAAAATCATTTTGAAAGGGCGTCTTTGCCATGGAATAATTCGACGATTGTTGACACGGCGATATCATTTGTCACGAGCTACTTTAAAACCTCTCTAGAATCTAACAGGATTGCCACTATCTTCAATGTTATTCTTTTATTATTTTTTAAATATTTGCAAATAAAAATAAAATAGGACATCTTTGTATGGAGCTAATAAAATTTTCAAGGAAAAAACAATTAGCGAGTATATAATATAGTATAATAATAATATAATAAAGTATTAAATAATAATAGTATAATAAAGTAGTAAATAATAATAGTATAAAAGTACAATAGTTTTATCCTGAATCATGTTTCGGTCGCTTACCAACCTCCTTTATTTATTTTCAGAAATCTGGAGAGGAGGTCTTAGGGAAAAACATCGTAAAATTTATAAAACTTTTCAGTATTTTTTTTATAAAAGAGCGTTCAAAAAAAATATGGTTTACTCTCTTCAGATTTTTCCGAAATAGAGAAATCAATACATGTTGCCCGCTTAATCTCAAAATCCTATTGTCGCTTATCTGTTTGTCTTTTTCTCGATTTATTTCGACACTACGTAAAAATTACAAAAATAACTTTGACGTGGTCAAACCAACTTAAAAATTATGTACAACTTAAATATATGTAATGGATTTAACAAGAAAATAAGACCTCACTAAAATATTAACTTCCATTCGATCTGCATTTTTTCCTAATTAACGTGCTTAAAACAGAAAGAAAGAGAAAATGATTTTACAAATTGGTTACAACAAACCTCAACATCTGAATATTAATATCGTTGACCTTTGCTTATAGCCGTTGCTTATAGAATCACAAAAACTTACGTTCATATTATAATTGAAGAGAATATTTATAATTATTTAAACAAACACTTTCAAAGACATACGAAAATTACTAAGGCCATATAGCTGAAAATCTTCATTTTAAAGATTCATTTATAATTTCTAGCTTACTCAGTCAGACAAGAAAACTAGATTAATAGAGTTTTGAGTTCAATAACCCAATAAATACTAAAAAAATACTACAACCATATAAAAAACACCAAAATCGATCAACCAGTCCAATGCAACGATCGTAAAAAAGTTCTAAATCTCTTTTTGCCCCTGGACGTGCGATGAATCATGTTCTAAATGATATGCCTCTTGCGCGCACCAATATTATAAGACATGCTTGGCTTACGTTGACAACGGCGTTAGTCTTTATATTATTGCTACTGTGCTCGATTCAATATCACTTTTGTTAATCTTTGGTATATCAAAAAGACGACCGCAATGCAGTTGACCGACTCTTCAGGGTGACCGTAATATTTTTTATTTATTATTTGTAAATTAGAATACTTAAAAGAGTAAGATAAGTAAGTATTTAAATATAGAATGAAGTGTTACGACCTTAATTCCATATTTTCGGTGAAAACGTTCGAGAGTGCAATATGACATTTTCATAACGTTGCCTACCCCATTTTTATAGCACTTTTCAGCATTTTCTTTTGGTTCTTATTTTAATTTCATTAATACCGCAACATGCGAAATATGACGTGAATACACATTTTTATCTCAAAAAATCTTTGATATGCCTTCAAAATTCCTTGATGTGTTTGCCTCTCGTCTTTTCCACTTTTATCTCGTATCTTTCCTCTACGCTCTACGTATGTACATATTTTGACTTAAATCCGTGTATCAAATAAAAATTGTTTTTCATAACATTGTCTGAACTTTATACAATCGATTTAAGTTAAAAATCATGCGACACGTATAATATTATCTACTCAAAAAAACATTTTCACCCATTTTTATGGTCCTTATAGTTTTAGAAATTCAAAAAATGAAATGATGTCATAAAACTTTTTGAACATACTTCCGCTATCATTGAAACCGGCAGATTCATTATGAAAAATATTAACTACCCTTTTTACCTTATAATAATGTTAACAAGGCCATTAAAACACATCCCCCAACTGGATAATGCTCTTCTCCCTAGAGAAGAAAGAGAGATGCATCAAACACAGTTCCTACCTTTTCTTGGTGTAACGTACTTGTCCTTCAAATCTCGATAATTTGTTAGTACCGACAAGAGTGCCAATCCTGTTGCTATAACTTTAAGAAAGACACTATTATCAAAAGACACACCCACACCGTCCTAGTAGCAATCAGCTTACGAAGTTATGTATTTAAAAGGCACTGTAAAACAATATATTTGTTACAAGCGATAAAACAAATACCAAATAAACGACATATTATACTTAGTCGGGTAGGTTAATTTTGGTAGGTAATTATATAGGCACGTATCTTTTATCTCGCTAACGATAAAGAATCGCAAATCAATCGCCACATCGAACTTGACATTAAAAAAACAATAACTGTATTTCCAAGTAAATCTAACATTTATCTATACTGTGTATATTACATACATTTAATAGCGATATGGATAGGAAATCAAACAAAATAAATGGATAAATTATTTTCATCATTCTGGCTTAACCTTTTATCATTTATTTCCAAAAACAGAGAATTATTTTACAAGAGTAAGTTTATTAAGTAGCATTATATTGGATGCATCTACACTTAATGATAAAATGTTAACGAGGCGGTGTTTACACCCACATACCGTAGAAATCACTGAGCGGATTTTAATATAACCTTTCACTTTTATATCTTAAGGGCTTGGTCATTATATGCAATAGAAATAATCGATTTTAACACACAACTTTATTACCACTTATCCAATTGATAGCTACATCTGGTTATTTTATAAACAACCACCATAAATATGTATTTTTGTAATTATTATCTAGATGGCGGTATTTATTTTATTTGCAATAAATGTTTTTAATTTAATTGATAATATTATTAATTACAGTATCGTCACACAATATTAATCACAGTATCGTCATATCATAGGACTCTAGAGTTTCTTTGGTGCCCCCCAGAAGGAAAAGTTTGAAAATGTAGAAATACATAATATATTACCACTTTTTTCCCCCGCGAAAAGCGGGCCAAACTTGTTAGTAATAAAATAGGCAATTCAGATGTAGTCGTTAGTAGGTAGGAACTTATGTTCTTATGAGTACAGAGTCAATGTTTACTAATTATTTTGTTCGCACAAATTGTGGAATATAAACTATGTATTTTTAGTTTTTGCACCCATGAATATACATATGATTAAGTAGAACTTCTTATTTTACGCAGTTAAATTTTTTAACTAGTATCGGTGTATAAATGATTACTCGCCATATGTAAAAGTCAAAATTACTCGCAATGTGTAATAGTCAAAATTTTTTTGACTTCTCCGCCTGCATCTTAAGAAATAGGCATAAAAGATTACTCGCAATGTATAATAGTCAAAATTTTTCTGACTTCTCCAACTGCATCTTAAGAAATAGGCATAAAATATAAATATATATTCAATACAACAATCTTACACAGTCGTACGAATTTTCCATCAGTAGATTTTCAGGTTGGCTGGTGAAGTGATTTTTAATTGTTCACGTAACAACATTAAAATATTAGTTCCCATATTAAAATATTGGTAAGAATTCTATTAATATTGGAAATTTGAATTCTATTAACTCGAAATTTGAATTCTATTAACTTGAAATTAGAATTCTATTAACTTGAAATTTGAATTCTATTAACTTGAAATTTGAATTCTATTAACTCGAAATTTGAATTCTATTAACTTGAAATTTGAATTATATTAATTTGAAATTTGAATTCTATTAACTTAAATTAGAATTCTATTAACATTGGAAATGGAAATTTGATTCAAACACCTAACATAGAGGTTTTAAAACTATCGAAACACGGATTATTTAAAACAAAGTAATTTAAATACTAATAATATGCTACCTTAATATGACACTATTTTTTATTTATTTGCTATACTCTAAAGTATTTATCTATTGTATGTAGGTATTTATCGCACCTGCACGTAATATTTTTACTTTACTTAGTGACATCAGTATATCACGATTTCTTATCATCGACATGTTATACTGATGGATGGCTTCTAACTGAATTAGCGAAATCATTCACTGAATGAAACTATTTCCTTTCTGAAAAAGTTTCGTACTTATTTGCCAAAACTTAACAAATATTTTAAAACATTTACTATGAAGTAAATAACTTATCGAAAGTTTATCTGAAATAGACTAATTAATAGTGTTCAAACCTTTGACCAACTTGCGAATTTAGATACAATAATACTGTTTAATGATTGCAGAAAATTGCAAGAAGATTTGGCGCTTTTAATTTTGTTATAATTTACATATTAGCGACTACAATATCAGTGTTAGCAATCAGATATTTGAAAACCATTTTGGTGTACACCACATAGAGATAAAGTTTGAAAATCTAGGAATGCATAATATAGCAAAATTTTTCTAGCTTCCAATTCAGGAAAAATTGCTAGTTATGAAATAAATAATTCATAAGAACCAGTTAGTATGTACATATATGTGAAGTGTATGCCAGTGAATCGTGTCTGAAAACATTATAATTTCTTCGAAAAATAGTCATTTAACGATACTAAATTTGATTCTAGACACAGACAAAAATATTTAAGAAAAATAATATAATTTAACAATAACCGACAATGCCAATAATATGCTTGATATCTTAAATTCTACTTGATGGATTTTCCATATCCTTTCCCGTGACTGATAACTTACGTGATGAGTACTAAATCCATTTCTATAGAAAATGGTATGACTGTGAAAATATAAATACATACATAAATAGCTCGAAAACTCTATCTATAACTTTCTATCTTTGTTTTAGAAATATTTGTGTTTACCGATAAAAAAAACCTTATTTTGTAATAAGGTTTTTTTATCGGTAAACACAAAACATCTTTCTTGTACTTTTGGGATCCTTTACTGTCAAATTAATTTATTTCCGATACTTCTGAACCACGAAAGGCCGTTTGAAAACAGCCGATACGGAAAAGATCATCTCACGCCTCCGAAGCGGATTTACCGACCCAACAAAGGCGTCGAATCCGAAATAAAAATTAATAACAAAATAAAATAAATTTAAAAAAAACACGAACAGCACAGACGCCCGAAGGTCCCACCGTTATCTTCGTTGGCCTTGTTTTTTGAAGAAGTCGGCGCCACGGGCGACCTTCCGCCAGCGCCCTACATGGAAGCAGAGACTGCTACCCGTTCCTGCACGCGACTGTACGCGAGTACAGTTCGCGCAAATACAACCGTAATGGGCATAATACGCCATTATCTGTCACCTCTGAGGCGCTCGGATCACCCTGCAGCTCGAAGCCATGGTACATTGTTCGTTTTGAAGTATACTTTTGAATAAAAACTATTTTTTATGAAAAGAGTATTTAGTAACATTGAAGATTCTATCTTGTTCCAAGTTTCTTTATATAAATAATTTCTAATCTCAAGAATATATTTGCAATATTTCCACTTGTATATATACATATTTCATCACTAAAATAGTGACATAGTATTTAAAGACTACATGTTATTCTCAAATAATTTTTGTTTGCAAATGGTAAAATTTTCATGTTCAGGAAAATGGCCCACAATTAGTTATATAGAGGGTAAATAGGGAAATTAATACGAAACCTACTACAAATACATTTATGTACAATACTATATTATTACAATCGATTAATAAAAATAATTAAAATATTCGATCGAAATTCGAAATTAAAATATTCGAATAATTAAAAATCGATTAATAAAGATAATTAAAATATTAAATCAAACCTAATCGCCAAACAAGTATTTTGGTAGAATCTTTTATAGGCAACCATTATAAATGCAATTTTTTTATAATTCTCCACTAAGTAGTTTTTATTTATTATTTATTAGACAATTCACATTGAGATTATTAACCAATTCAATATACGATTGTGAATTTACTTAATGCAGCACGGATCGATCGTAAGGCAGTATCTTGTTAACTTAAATCGTTATATATAATATAACTTCTACTTCTTTAAGGATTTACGTAAAACTAATTTCAACTCTTCAAATAGGCAGATTGAGCAAAAAATGACCTTTCGAAAGAGTCAAACGAGAGTAAGAAGTTGACTTTCAAAAGAGTTTAAAAAGGGTAACAAATAGGCATTTCAAATGAGTGAAAACAGTAAAAAATGGTTCTTCAAGAGAATCAAAAGAATTTAAAATTTGACATTTCAGAAGAATCGTAAGAGAGTACCTGTCGAAAGAGTAGAAAGATTATAAGAACTGGTCTTTCGAAAGAGTTGAAAGATGGTAAGAAACAGGCATTTCAAAAGAGTGAAAGATGGTAAGAAATGGTCTTTCAAAAGAATCAAAAAAGGTGACAAACTACCTTCGAAAACAGTTGAAAGCGGGTAAGAATAGGCATTTCAAAAGAATCGACTGTAAAAAATTGTCTTTCAAGAAAATCGAAAGAAGAGGATAGAGTAGGAAGTAAAAAATGTGCATTTCGGAAAAATGGAAACAAACTACAGCACATTTACTGACAGCACCACATTTATGACAAAATGCCCCACATTTACTTTTTTATGACACCGAATATGTTAGGCAAGCTAAATACAGTGTTTCTTAAAATCTTTACCAAATACTTAACAATTTTTTTTCACAGTCCCATCCCATTTCCGACGGCCTGATACGGCCACGAATGGCGACGCGCCGTTAGCAACAAACATTTGTTCACTGCCCGATCGGAGTGGCGTCGGCTGTGTTTGCCTTCGGAATTAAGCGTTGTTTGTTTTATGTCGCTCTTCCAATTCACCTACTATCGTCTAAAATGGTACGCAGCACGGTGGCGTGATTCACTGCGCGCGGCGCCGCCGCTTCGACGGTACTCGGTATTGAAATATTAGCGAACATATTTCTAACTCAGAACTGAAATGTTGGCGGAAATGATAACTAATATTCAAGCTTAAGCCCGATTTAATATTTTTGAAGTTTACTCCTTAGAATCGATGTTCATATACAGTGCCCGATATGAAGTTTTATGAAGGGTAAAATCAGAAATTCAGAGCGTACGAAGTTCAGAGCATTAAAAAAAGTGTAAACGTTAGGTGGCTTCTCCGCGCAACATTTCTGCGCATCTTTAAGAGTGAGATATTAATATGTTTATTTGGTATTTTCTTATGGCGTAATCGCAATGACAGAGTGTGAAACACATAGTTTACTATCGTTCGCTTATATCAAGATGTAATCAATAAATGTCATTATGTGTGAATATTTGGTGTCTTCTATCCTACAAAACAAAAAAGACTCTTAATTTTAACTTCTTAGTCTGACGTTAACAAATGTTTTTAATTTTGTTGTATGAATTTAATCTTTTTCGTTTATATTTTACTTGAAAATAATTGTATTTTAGCACTTTTTATTAAAGAATTTTCCATTTACATTTAACGATATTGATATTTATATTTATATACAGTGTTGCCTATTTTATACATTCAAAGATAACAGAACATAAGGAGTAAACACCAGTCGCGCGTCGGAGCTGACGCACAATTTTTGAAGGTCACTTATTGGAAGGTAATGCCTATTATTACAGTTATCTCAACGATCGTCCGTCCATTCGTATGTAAGAGGATTTTAACTTCTATACAAAATAATATGACGATGGAAAGTAAACATATAATTTGTAATTCCTTGTGTACAATTTTACTTCAAGGGGGAGTACACTTGCAAGGGGAAAGAAGAAATAAAATTTTCTTAGGTATATGTGATGATACCATTGAAAAAATTCTTTCCGAAAGCTTTTAATATCTTCTTTCTTTAAAAGTAACAATGTGAGAGAGAGTCGATTTCCTTATGTGTATAATCTATAATAATTATATGTAATTATATATAATAATTATATATATATATATATATATATATATATATATATATATACTATATATAATCGAAAATATTACCTGTACATCCCAAATTCCTGGTAAATATTATTAGGTTTACGTTCAACTATAATAGTTTGTACGTAATGAATAACACAATGACAAGTGTATATATATATATATATATATATATATATATATATATATATATATATATATATATATATATATATGTAAATCATTATCTTCTATGCCCCCATTTGAAATACAGTGGAAATAATGTAATTTCTGTAATTATATCACGTCCTGTGATTTAAAAAAAATGGCATCTATTATATAAAAACGTACATAACTTTAAATAATATGGCTGCGGAAACTGACTCTTGCTGCCCAATTTTATTTATATGTATACATATTAAACTTTCAAAGCTGGAAGAGTGCAGACAAACAACATTCGCATCAAACTTTTGGTGTCCAATACTTTGAAACCAACATTTATAACACTTTCTGTGCCAGGTACATAATTACAATTAAACTTAAAAAAACGCGAATAGATATCTAGCCAAATCTAGTGCCACAGTGAACAAGAATAAGTAAGATGTCAAAATGCAAGATATTTTTGAAAAGTTTTTTTTCGAAACATTAATTTCAAGTAGAACTTCTCCAAAATTCAAATGAAATAAAAGTTTTTAAACGATTTCTTATTCACTTACTTATTTTCTTTGAAGTCTTGCAACATTCTGGCGTTAAAAAATATCGAATACTAATTGTTTAACATTCATCAATGGGCTAACAAATAATTTATGAAAAAATGCCATGACAATTAAATGTTATTTGACAAATAATTGGTTATAGTAGTTGTTATAAAGAAACAATTTAAAAAAAATATTTTTTTTTTAAAAATCTATATTTATTAACAAATGGGATAATTGACTTAAGTATCAAGTTAACATTTTTTTATGTTAACACTTAAATTACATAAAATGTCAAAATATCAACTTGAAATTACTGATTATTCTCTTTGCTATTGTGTCTGCGCTTTGTTTTTAAAAGGAAAATACAACGTTCTAGAGCACACATTTTCAACAGACTATCGCATCGGTACTGAAGTCAGTTGGCTTAGTGTGAAATGGTACATGTAGTGAAGTCAGTTAGCTTAGTGTGAAATGGTACATGTAGTGAAGTCAATTAGCTTAGTGTGAAATAGTACATGTACTGAAGTCAGTTAGCTAAGTGTGAAAGTCAGTTAGATTAGTGTACTGAAGTCAGTTAACTTAGTGTGAAATGAAGTCAGTTAGCTTAGTGTGAAGTCAGTTAGCTTAGTGTGAAGTCAGACAGCTTAGTGTGAAGTCAGTTAGCTTAGTGTGACTTAGGTACTGAAGTCAGTTAGCTTAGTGTGAAATGGTACATGTAGTGTCGGTGCCAAGGGCACCTATAACATTGACGACGTACAGTTGCTGTACCGAATAATGTGAAAACGCCCTATCCGGGATAGATTATCGGGTCGATCTGATATTACTATTAATTAATATATTTCAACATTTTGGGTGATTGTGTGTCCTATATTTACTTAACCTACTTATTTCACGCCCGAGTAGTAGTTGGTGACAATTTATTGGCAGTTAAGTTTTAAGACATTGTTGACCAGATTTAATGATTTATACATAATTCTGGTGAAATCATTAATGAAAAATATTTAGACCATAAGCTTTAATTATTGTGTACAATTTATTTTGTGTCCACTTTGAGGCCAAAGTTCCTACATAAAGTGGCCATACTCTTAGAAATTTTGCCGAATGGCAAACGTCTTCGCAAATTGAACATTTCAATTGCTTTCGTGGGTGTCATAAAAAGCAATATTTTATTGAAAAAGAGATTGAGATAAGCAAAAGAGATTGAGATTTATTGAAAAAGAGATTGAAGAATACCTTATCCAATTGCAATAAGCTGAGTAAATTATATGTTGGTAAATTATAGGCCATAGATATTTCTATGGCATAAGAGGTTGAAAGAAAATATTTTATCAACTCCATTAAACTTAAATTCTATATCCGTCTATTACGTGTTTACGTTTAAATTATCATATGTAACCAGTGACAATATAAAATGCATACTTTTATAACTTTACTAGCAATATCTTATCTTATGCATTATAATAATAATACTTCTTTTTCCTTAACACAACTCTTTTTAATAAAATGGTCGATTTAAAATTGACTCTATTTTTATCAACACCCTTTTAGCAAAGCGTCCATTAATTGAAGTAAAGCATAATTTATTGAAAGATGTGCGCTATGAAAATGATTATTAAAATTTCAATGATGAAAGTAATATTTTGAATTTGAATCAGTTGTTAGCAATGATTTGAGTTACCGTGTAATAAAGACTGAGAGCACTTAGTCTAGAAATTACCTATACACCAATGCCGAAAGAAAGCTCTTTTAATGAAAGCAAAAAGCTTCAGGAAATCGTAACTCTCGCATTTCCAAATTTGAAGACTGACTCCTCTGGGACCACAATTCAAAATCGATCCATGAATGAAATATCTACGACTTTTTAACAATGTCGAATAAAACGAACAATTAGCCTTCAGCGCAAAGTGAAAAACAGGAAATTCCCGCAATGCACATAAGACCAAGTTTAAGAACCAAATAAAAAAAAACAATATGCGCATCCAATTTAAGCAAAACAGTGATTGAAATCATTAACCTGACAGAAAGAATCTTATGCACTAAAGAACACCACTAGAATATAAAATCGCTTACTGCTAGCATATTGATCGGTATAATAGATCATAACTTTTCCTTGTATTGCGACATTCATAATGCATTGATAACAATTACAATTTTATAAGAAAATAATACGAAAAAACCAGAAAGGAGTGAAGGTACACAACAACAAGTTGTTTTAAATAAAAAGACAATGTCAGTTACAGACTTCAATCAAGTCAGTTAACCTTTTAAGTATTGTGGGATCCTCAACCGTTTCACTCCAACTACGAGTACCTTTGTCTCCATAAGGAACAGATCGCATTTCGTGCACGCTTGTCAATTCCCAACTGTCAGTTTCTGTGACAATTTTGATTAAAGGACAATTATACTTAATGCGCTTTAATTGACTTGAATGGAATTCTTATTCCTAAAGCGACCATCTTTCAAGTCAAGCTATAATTATGCTAACTTAATTTTACAAGGATACTGGTTCTCTATAATGTAGATGGTATAATTTTTTATTTTCTTAGTTTAAAATTATCCACAAGATCTTCGACAAAATTACATAACAGGTCATTTTTCCAGTTTTAAATATAACTTGAATATTTTTTTTAAATAAAGATATTATATTAAATATACAATTAAGATATCAAGTAAATATGAACAGATATTTAAAATAAGCTTAAGGATTTATGTACGAGATACTATCAATGAAATCTTATAATAATATGAAAAATTTGCAGTTATAGTTTTTACTGCAACGTTCTGTTTCATCCCAACTCTACTTTTACAATTATGATAGACTGTTTACATACTGAGCTTGGTTGGTTTGTTATTGGTTTTATTAATCATTATGAATTAAAATTTGTAGAATTCAACTTATTAATAGGGTTTGTTTTATTAATTATTATGAAGTAAAATTTGTAGAATTCAACTTTGAATATATTTGGCGTTAATTTTGTAGAAATTCATTATTCATAATTAAATGAGACTACGTGATGTAGTATTATTTCTACTTTCTTTAATTTCTTTAACCACGATGCTATCTTTGCCAATATCCCACCTGAAGATGTTGTAATACAACGAAACCTAGGTCGTGGTTAAAGAAATTAAAGAAAGTAGAAATAATACTACATCACGTAGTCTCATTTAATTGAGAATTCAACTTATTAATATGGGTTGTTTTATTAATCATTATATAGTAAAATTGATAGAATTCAACTTATTAATAGGATTTGTTTTATTAATCATCATGAAGTAAAATTTGTAGAATTCAACTTATTAGTAGGGTTTGTTTTATTAATCATTATGAAGTAAAATTTATAGAATTCGACTTATTAATAGGGTTTGTTTTATTAATTATTATGAAGTCAAATTTGTAGAATTCAACTTATTAATATGGGTTGTTTTATTTATCATTATGAAGTAAAATTTGTAGAATTCAACTTATTAATAGGGTTGGTTTTATTAATCATTATGAAGTAAAATTTGTAGAATTCAGCTTATTAATAGGGTTTATTTCATTAATCATTATGAAGTAAAATTTGTAGAATTCAACTTATTAATAGGGTTTGTTTTATTAACTATTATGAAGTAAAATTTGTAGAATTCAACTTATTAATATGGCTTGTTTTATTAATCATTATGAAGTAAAATTTGTAACGAATATTTGCAGTAATAAGAAGAAAACATTCGGCAGAAATATCCTGTGGAAGAAAACTCGGTGTTACAAATCGAAAAGAAAATGTTAAGGTAGTTATCACTGGACAGTAAGATCCAAATTTATTATAAAATGTTTTATTGATTTTTTTTCAAATTGTTAACATAACATGATTTTATATTGACTTAGTTTTTTAGACAAATAGCTCGACTAATTTTTTAAATAAAATGAAGTGTCGCGAAATTTGCCCATAATGTTAATTTTATCATTTTTGAGAGATTTGGATAATTTTTCTTTTCATTATTTTACACAAACTTAGTATTGTAGACAAATTGCTTGACGCGTTTTTTAAATAATATTAAAACTGTGGCGGTATTACTACCTTTTGCAAATTTTTTTTTTCCAAAATTTTAATTCAACATATATATTGATTTAGTTTTTTAAACCAATCGCTCGAAACGTTTTTGAAATAAAATTAAAAGTGTGGTGAATTTACGACTTTTTCTGAAATGTTAATTGTACAATTTTTAGAGCAATTTTTACCAAAACTAAAAAGTAAATAATTTTTAAATTTAATTTTTAAATTCTGTTTACTATAAACAATAATATATTAAAAATTCAGCGAATTCCGTCAATAAGACGTTTTACACTACAACTACCTCAAGATATCTTACTACTTAGAATATAATTCTAAAGGTAGACAAATAAGCATGGACTTAATGAAGAAATCGAAAAAAAAATTAGGACATGGCAAGAAGACACTGAGAAAAACGATGTAAGATGTTATAAAAGTCATTTGTTTCCCTGATTGATTTAAAATGAGAGCTTTTGAAAAAGCTTCGTAATATAAAAAGAAAATTTAAAACTTGCATAAGGTTCGAGACGGGCTCAAACAGGTATCTTCTAATTTTATCGACATTAAAATTAACTATTAATAAATTTAGTATTTTAAAAAAGTTTCAAAATCTTAAATGGCCGGAGAGGCCTAGAGAGGGCTTACGTAGTATAGCATGGAGTTTGACTCAATAAAGTGAAAAGCGCGTCTAAATAGAGTAAGTAATATGGATATTATGGTTTCAAGTCATAAACGATTTCGTTTAGTATTGATCATCTATTATTCAATCAAATTATAACCAGATACAAAAATGCACTTCATAAAAGTCCAATGCAGAACGAAACTGAAAGCAGAGAGCACTTATCACTAACAACACTCTTAAATAGCAAAAATATTAAAATAACAAAGTGTATAAACTACTGCATATTAAACTGATGCGAGCAGGATCAGCCGACGCATTCCGACGCATATGGCGCGACGCGCCACTCTTCAGATGCATTTGCAATTATCGCCGATTCATCATCCACTTTACTATCGCGTGTGGCCGTAAAAATTATTGCGTTAGAATTTATGTAAATTTATCCACTTGTAATTCCTCGCCGTCCTGCCGTAATCGCTGTGGCTTCCACCTCGGTGCTATACTTTACATTCACGGCGAGGTTCATCCGAGACTTGTGCCCGCGCGCCCGCTGGAATAATTCGACGCCAAACGACTTTTAAGGCTGCTTTATTTAGTTATTTAAATTAAATACATAAATTACGCGTCCTTTATGTCGCGAAAGCAACTAATAAATCCGTAGACGGCTCTACTAGATTTGAATGTTTGATTCGGGATCGAGTCGGTGTTTATTGTTGTCTAGCAAAATCCGACATCGACGTAACGTTGATAAATGTAGTAAAAGATAAATTAAAGTATACCAAAGTATATAAGCAAAGTATATAGACCGAACAGTTTCATAAAGATCAACTGACTTGTCACTTTACTTAACATTGCCTTTTTATTTAACAAGGCCTCTTGTTGGTTATCTTTAAGATTGTCTTTTCCTTTAACGAGGCCTCTTGTTGGCTATCTTCACTCCTTTCTGGTTCGTTGTATACTTTTCTCATAAAATTGTAGTTATCATCAACACATGATGAATAACAAAATATAAAGAAAGTTGTGCTCTATTCTGCCGATGAATATCTTTGTTAGTCGGCACATGTATATTTCAGTGATGCGTTTTAGTGCATAAAATTCATAATGCACTATTTCTGTCAATACAGTGATCTATTTATTTTTATATACATACATATATATATATATATATACATATATATATATATATATATATATATATATATATATATATATATATATTGCGTATATTGTTTTGTTTCGTTTGGTTCTCAGACTTCTGTTTTGCTCAATGAGGATATTTCCTATTTTCCACTTCTGTAGTGACATTATAAAAGGTAACTAATATATTTCAAATATTCAGTGTTACATAAATATTGTATTATTCTATTAATCCTGTTGCAAAAGTACATCATAAACTTTAACTGCTCCACTTAAAACCCATCATAATCGGGAGATGATTTAGTGTTTATTTTTCGGGTATTTGCTACGCAATACAGTCTAAATAAGTCTATTGAGTCAACAATATTGACAAAGTCATAAAAAATAAGCCCCAACCACTCCTCACCTTCCCGCACATCAATCCCATAAGTGCCTATCCGGATGTGTTACTACTGTGATAATATTCACAATAACATTATGAAACGTTGTAATCTATTGAATAACTATAACGCTTATGGCGAATCTCGGTGCGGATATACATTATACCTGTACCATTAATACAACTGTACCAAGTTAATTATGTATCACTTGTATGGAGGTTAATGTTGCAGAAAATTTCTAAATAACAGTCGTTAAAGTACTTTCAAACTGTTACATTTATATCCCTATTTATTGTGTGTTACTTAACTTTAAGTTTAAGTAACACATAACGATTAGGGATGAGTGAAGTTATGTAAAAACTTATCTAACAAAATAGGTTTGTATATTTGTCATACCCGAGTATTTTAATTCTTTAATTGTGGATAGATTTACTGAATAATCAAGCGGTTTAAAGTAAGAAAAAAAAAAAAAAGTAGTGGAACAAAGTAGAAAAGTAGTAGTGGTAAAAACTGAATATACCCAAAACTGCACCAAGAATAGTATGTAGATCAGATTATGACAACTTTCATTTTCTCAGAAAAAAAGATTAATTTCGAGATTCGAACTTAAGTTCAAACTTCATTACTTTATCCCTACGCAAACTAATTGCTTATAGAAACGAGAGAACAAATTAAAACGAACTTAAGTTCAAACTTCATTACTTTATCCCTACGCAAACTAATCGCTTATAGAAGCGAGAGAACAAATTAAAACGAACTTAAGTTCAAACTTCATTACTTTATCCCTACGCAAACTAATCGTTTATAGAAGCGAGAGAACAAATTAAAACAAACTTAAGTTCAAACTTCACTACTTTATCCCTACGCAAACTAATCGAGAGAACAAATTAAAACGAACTTAAGTTCAAACTTCATTACTTTATCCCTACGCAAACTAATCGCTTATAGAAGCGAGAGAACAAATTAAAACTTAAAGTCAGTATGATATTTAAAGTTCACATTTATAACTTATTGAGGAGCATTCTCATTTATTATATGATGATTAAGTGCCAAAATTCACAAAAGCAAAATGTATCTAAAAATATATAGCGTGCTTGTTGGTGTGAACTAGAATAAGAAAATCTTCGGCTGATTATACATATAGAGGTAGTGTAATATTTTTCCCACAATGAAAATTTATTTCATTTCAGCAAACCAAAGCTTTGATAGAATCAAAAGTACGTAAAGCACCCAAAAAACAAAGAAATTTAAAATATCCACTTCAATTTCCGCCTAATAACGGTAAGTTGAACATATCCTGTCACAATCTTTGCCTTCTGATATTACCCATTTTACTAGCTACATTCACGAGATATTTCGTCGCTACGAACTCACGAGAGTTAGCCTCACCAAGAAACAATAGTGTCAATTGAGCCGAGGTCAGATCGTGCAACGTGACCTTGGACTAGGCGGTCGTGTGACCCACGAATCACGATATTCGCAGTCATCGAGCAAAGTCGGCACTTTGAAGTTTCTATATGGATAGAAAGTAAATCGTTGAGCCTGTTATATATACAGCATAGCCTACCTAATACTTGAGAAATCGAATGTTAAATTTCACTATTGAAATTATTTTAATTTATCCATAAACATAAAATAAAATTATTTTATTTATATTTTTACAACACTGTATTAGATTCAATTTCACGGCGTCTTCATATGCAATAATTGTATGGATTAAACACCCCCGTAGGAATTTTTGGAGATAATCAACACTTATTAAAATATATTATTCCAGCTAAGACTCGGTAATAAATAAACAACATTTATAAATTTCTCATTCCATAATTAACAAAATTTAATAATTTATAAATAGCAGGACAGAAACTAAGTAAAAGTTAACTCTTAGTTTAGTTTCGCCGACTGTTATTAAAGAATTGTATACAGATAGACATTCTGATATGTACTTAAATCACAATCATTCTTAACTCTGGCCAGACTATAAAAGCATATTCCCTAAGCCTGAACCACTTCAATCACGTAACAGCCCGTTGACCAGTACATCGGTCGTCATCGATCACATCGTGACGCAGTGAACGAGAAAAGAGCGCCTCTGATGAAATCGACTAATGCACTTATATTGGTAGCATATTGGTAGCGCGGTTCCACCTTGTCATGAAGTAGAAGGTTCGTTTAATTTTCGTAATTTACCAAGTATCCAATTTTCTCGAGTTGTTCAATATCCTACTCGTGATAATAAACTACCAAATTAAGTTGATAAACTCTATTCTTATTTTTTAAGGTAAATTATATTTTGCAACTAATTTAAAAATCTTAGCTATAGTCAGATCAAATTTGCTTATTTGATTATTAATCAGACTTTAGTGATGATGTTAGTGTAGTCAAAGCCAGCAGATTAACAGAAAGTCGAAAAAGTTGCAATATTTTTCAAAAACTTCAAAGTTTCAAGAAAGTCTTTTTCTTATCATGTGTCATAGTTTCCGCACACGTGAAATTAGGGAAACACTTATAATAAAAACTTTACACTATCAACATTTCAATATTAGATATAGTCAGATCAAGTTTGCTTATTCGATTATTAATCAGACTTCAGTGATGATGTTAGTGTAGTCAAAGCCAGCAGATTAACAGAAAGTCGGAAAAGTTGCAATATTTTTCAACAATTTCAAAGTTACAAGAAAGTAATTTTCAAAGTTACAAGAAAATCATTTTCATCTGGTGCCACAGTTTCCGCACAGGTGAAATTAAAGAAACTCTTATAATAAAAACTTTACACTACCAATATTTCAAATTGCAATTTACATTAAAGCTATTCATATACATTTCAAACTCAACTTGAATTCAACTTAGAAATGTAATATCAACATATGATTTTATTCCAGAAAACCCGCAGAAGTTTCAAATGATTAGCAAAATTTTAGACTATGAACATAATCCATGTCAATAAACTTGCATTGCAATAAACAACTTATACTATTAAATTGTAAACAACTTATACTATTAAATTGTTTCTGATACTGAACTAACGGCTTTCACGTTTGATTGCAACCCATAATATAATTTGCAACTAAACTCGATTTGAGATTAAATGCACTCGCTCATATAATAAAATATTATCGTTAATTAAACCAATGAAATAATTTTACAAGACATGTTTTGTAAAAACAAGTGCAGCTGTTTGAACCTGATAATTAACGTTAGAAACGGTGCTGAAGTGAAAATGTACTCATTTCTTATACTGTCATAAAAAATAATTTCAAAGAAAAATAATCCCTATTCTTATTTTTCTTTGCTATGTTTAACATCATAATTTAGACTAAAATATTTTAGGTTCAATTTTAGACCAAAAAAAAAATTCATTTCGAGATTCGAAGCCACTACGTCCGAGTTCAAGCTTCAATAGTTTGTCGCTGTGCCAAAGACTCACTTAGAATAGCTAAGAAATAAACATATATTTACCAAGTATTTTCCACTTGTTAATTTTTTACCGTAAATAGGTAAACAATTGATATAGTCTGAATTGTTTCTCACATGTTATGTTACACTTAATATTACGAGACTAGAGTATTTTACTTTAAGTAATTAGATATTTTATGTAAACACTACTAAGTGACGTATAGTATAATATTATTTATATTTCTGACTTAGTAATAACGTCACTATTAAGTAACGTTATTACTAAGTCAGAAATATAAATAATATTATACGATTCCTTTAATTTTCGAATATTTTAGCAGCGAGATATAAAAGCAATTACATATATATCACATGCATTACTTTGCTAGAGGAATATAGGTAAACATCCGGGTCGTTTTCCATAAAATCAACCTCTCACGACATAATATCTCTATTGACTTAAGAAGACGTAGTGAAGGCATAAATGGAATACCTCATTTAGGGTATCGAAGACCGCAAATCATTTACGCCATTCCTAAACCGTCATCTACAAAACACCATCTCCATACACGGATAACTCGTAATCAGTGGCCAAGTCATAAAGTGGCAACCACATTACGCGCGAGGAGTAGGGTCTCGGCGCCGGCGCGACGGACGCCGCCGGTCACGCGCCTAACGACCGGCGCGTCGTCCGACTCGGTCGTAAATTGACCGCTCGTATCGGCCATGGTGTGGTAGGTCGGGGTTGTCATCGTTACGAATGTTCTAGGAGGCAAATTAGCATACGGATGGTAGTCGACTCGTTGTTGAATATTGATTATGAATTAGTGGTTGAGATCGAATACTATCATTCGAAGAGTTATAGTTGAAAGCCCGGCGTTTTGTATACCAATTTCACAAGCGTTATCAAGATTTTCTATATACTGAAATTGAACTTTTCCTTCCTCAAAATAGTCTTATTACATTTGTTTAATTGCAGAAGTGTATTATCTTGGGTCTGACTAAAAATATTCGTAACAATTAAAACCACTTACAAAATGCATTTGTTTCTTTTTGTCGTCAAGTTGGTTTACATATGTAAGCACGGATCACGCATTAAATAATACATAAAATGCCACGACCATTCCATATCTCAAATAATCCTCATAAGACAGGAAGAAATCCACGACTTATCTATTTTTCTTTCTATTTCCCGAACAATTTACCCTTAAAGTAATTTTACAGAAAAGCAAAGATTTCCAAAATAAATCCGCGTTAAATACTCCTAAAATTCATCAGAATAAAAACCCATTTATAATCGCTCCTACATGTCATTACCTTCTGCTTCTATTTTGTTACTTTTCCTTTACTGGGAAATTTGATATCTAAAAGATTTCCTTTTTTTAATTACTGAATATTTTGTGTGTCATTTCCAAAATATGTTTGTTTTTAAAAAATTCACTTGTTTTTGAATTAAGTATATTTTCAAATATATAAGTAAAATGCATACTTCAATCGACTCTAAGCTTTGTCTAACCTCTACCCAATCTGCCGGTACGTCCTTTATAGACAAACACTACCTAAACAAGCAACTAGCAGTTTAGCCGGAATGGAAATATATGTCATTTACTGAATTCCATACTCCCAATTTATTTTAATCTAAAAATTCAGTTTTTAATAGAAAATAACACTCTGTTAACTCTACAACGTTACAGCTAACTCTACAACCTATATACCAACTGTAGAGCAAATAGTTAGTGTACGATATGACAGAATTAAGTCTCTTACAACAAATGTTCTACACATTGAAAAACGTTGTGTAGAACGAACGTCATCCGTGGCTAAGTTCATGCCACCCCATAAGTCCTGCACACTACCAAAGGTTGTTGTAATACGAACGTCTTCCATGACTAACTTCTCAAGTCTGAATTATCAGGTCTGACATGAAATTTTGCTACTAATGGATTCCCACCGCGCCCTAAGTTCTACATACTGACAAATGTTATGTAGAAAGAACATCATCCGAGGCTAACTTCTCAAGTCTAAATTGCCAGGTCTGACATGAAATTGAGCTACTAATGGATTCCCACCGCGCCCTAAGTTCTACATACTGACAAATGTTATGTAGAAAGAATATCCGATGATAAATTCTCAAGTCTGAATTCTCAGGTCTGACATGAACGTTTGCTACTAATGGATTCCCACCGCGTCCTAAGTTCTACATATTGATAAATGTTATGTAAAAGGAACGTCATCCGAGGCTAACTTCTCAATCTGAATTGTCAGATCTAATATAAAGTTTGCTACAAATTATTTCACACCGCGTCCTAAAAAATGGTACTTCAAAAGTATGTGCCTAGATTGACTAGTATTCAAACCGCACCCTCATTATCAAGATTATATTCTTATACTTATACTATGCTTAAACTTGCAGGACTAGGTTGCAGCGAATGCAAATTCAAGGCTTTTGTAATATAAACATTGCAGGACAGTTTTATTAGTCTATTGTACTTTAATCAACTTCAAAAAAGGATATTTGCATTTAATTCCAAAGTTTTCCTTTTTTTTATTTTTTATTCACTGTCAATTCAGCAAGCTTCAATTAGTTAATTTTATGTAAGCACCATTAAGCATATCATATACACACCAAATTTATAATTCTAAGACTAAAATCAAATTAGAACCTGGTAATAGAATTATACTCGTTAATGGTCTTGCTCTTTATATTTTATGTTACAGAATGGTAAAACTAGACAAATATATATATATATATATATATATATATATATATATATATATGTATTGTATATTTTTTTAGGATCCTATAGGTAAATAAGACGCCCTTATTGTTAAGTCATTACCATCCATCTGTTCTCACAGCCTCAAAATGTTTACAGTTTACAACCTAGGATAATGAAATTTTGCAAGTAGACACTTCATATAGTGATCTCAGTTAACAAACATTGAAAAACAAAAATTGAAGAAAAATAATGTACGTCCCCGTGTAGAAGAGACAAAAATCTGTTTTGTCCAGTATATCATTGAATGGAGTATCATAGGTAGATAGGTTTAAAATTAAAAATGTGTGTCAATCAAGTGCTTGAAAAATCTGAAAAAGTTTTGACACTTATTTTAATTAACTTGGGTCAACAATTTCTTGGAACATAGAGCATATTGTGACATGTACTTGCCTCATTTTTATTTCCCTTCTATTTAAATTTTTTTTTATAAAATGTTTATTTCACGCACTTTATATATAAAAAATTATAATTCCTTATGCAAAATTTATGTTAGTCAGCTTAATAATTTTACGTTGTATTTGCAAGAAAATCAAAAAATCAAACATATTTCCAGTTTAAGTAAATAAACAGTTTAAGTAAATAAACAAAACGCCCCCGAGGAAAATCTGCATTCAATTCATTAACTATTTAGCAAAATGCTAATTAATTTTAGCAAACGTTTCTTATTTATTTTTCAAATTCATCTGTCTTGTTCTTGGCAAATGCTGTCGAGGTGTAACCGATTATTTATGTCTTGTTGATCTCATTCTTATGTTCGCGTTCATTGATAATTATTGTTTTTTTTTACTATTTTCTTACTCATTATGTACTAGTGACATG
Organism: Druceiella hillmani; assembly: GCA_039881145.1. Lineage (NCBI taxonomy): Eukaryota > Metazoa > Arthropoda > Insecta > Lepidoptera > Hepialidae > Druceiella > Druceiella hillmani. Next base: position 4,926,043 of record JAYKKI010000023.1, on the reverse strand, counting down.
ATTGAGCACTCCTTGCGTACCAAAATTACAATACGCTGTGACTACTATCTGTTATGAATGTGAATTGTATTTGAATAAATAGAGTTTGTTGGTCTATTTGATGTACTAGAAGTATTATTACGGATATAATGCAGATAAAGGTAATAGCCTCATCAATCAAAGGTCAGGTTAATTCACCGATCAAAACAATTTGTTTCAAATATTTATTTTATTAGGTTTTGGTATTATGTTGAAATTAGTTAAAGTATTAATTTTAATCGCGTAACTCATTTTGAAGTCACGACTTCTATTCTTTTAATCTAGTATTATTTTTTATATTTTATTTTATTTTTATATTTAATTGTTACGTCAAGCGATATCGGTAAGGATTTTTGTTAAAAACACCCTTAGCGAATCAAATTCGTCCGTCTGTGAAAAGAGTCAATCGATTGGTATGATACGAGTATATGAAACATATGCGTAAAATTTTCTTCTGTATTAAAAAAAACATTTATACAGTTTTTTTCTAAAACGACTCATGGACTCTCCATTATACTGACATAAAAACATATACACAATTAAGGTAAAAGATAACTTAAAAATTAAGGAGAATTAAGCAACTATTACAAACAAACAAAAATACAAACGTCGATTATTATCCCCTTTATACCTATATATATATATATATAAATATATATATATATATATATATATATATGTATACATATATATATATATATATATATATATATATATATATATATATATATATATATATATAAACGTGGAGTCTGGAAAGAAGAAAAAAAGTCATAAAAAATACTCATGTTGTTGTAGAAATACAATTTCTTAATCAAGTTATTTAAAAAACATAGTTTTCTGGCACCAAGTAGTAACTAATCATCACGAATCCTGCCAGTCATCTCTTGTTGAAACGATGTAGACTACAATAAATAATTTTTTTTACTTATTGGTTTATTGTAATCACACAAATATGAATAGTCTCTTCAGCCAAACAGATATTGCGAATTTACCACCTATTCATTAGTAAAAATATTAAATATAACAAATTCATACAAAGTACGTACAAATAATTTAATGAAAAAAGAAAACCGGATAGACTTGTTGAAACAAAATTTGAAGGTGTAAAATAGTAATAAGAAACTTAGACAGAAATAATTTTTCCACACGACTTTCGAAAATGTAAATCGACAATGTATTTTGGGTAGCACAATTAATTTTTTTCAGACTTTGGCAACTTATCCAGTGAGGGAGTAATCCGTTTGGGAATAAGGACTGTACGCATAAATTCAGAACGCAATCGAAGATCATGTACAACTAAAGTTTTCATTCTAGAGTTAAGGTTAGACGGCCGTGATTATATTCCAAAATGTTGGGAAAGATATAAGATAGATATATTATACCAGTCTCGTATTTTCATTCAATTCAGCGATTTTTCATGACCTGAAAAATAGCAATATGACCATTTTGTCCGAGGTTATATTTCTAGTGGAAATATAAATTTTGAAGGCTATCCAATTTCTTTAATTGTCTTTTTCCATGTACTCTTTTTTCGTTACCGTATTTGGATGTCCGCCTGTAAAACCCCCAGATGACCGCAAGATTATTTTTTAGATACCTTTAAAATAATGTACTCACTGATACAAGCGATAATAAAGTGATGCACCTCAAAAAGAAACTCGTGAAAAAGTTGTTTTATATCCACAGTTTCTTATAGTTAATTGAAATAATTTAACTTTAAACTGTTATTTTATTAATTACGCTTTATTTTATCTAAAGAAACTTTATTGAATCGTTAGTTCTTCATAACTACTGTCAAAGGAACATCCATGGTACAATTGCTTTACATCTGATTCATGAATATGCATTAGTTCTTATGTATACTTATTCCCATAATATCATCTTCTTTCTCCTAGCCACCTAGAGTCCATTCCATTCTAGTCCATAGAGAGATTTTCGTTAGATCCCATATCTCATTTGGGGTCAGCCCACCTCTTGCGTTTTCGCCACAATAGTCTATCGTGTGTTGTCATTGAGTTTAAGTCGATACATTTAAGATCTTTTTCTATAGTACTCTTCCAAGTGGTATTAAGTCGACCACGGACTCTCTTCCCTTCTTCTGTTTTTATAACTGCTTTAGTCATATGGTTTCGTTGCGCTCCATAACGCTTTTTCTCTACTTTCCCTCAATCTTTACAACTTTAAGTGTTCCTCTAATGTACTCATTTTTAATTCTGTTCAATCTCGTAACACTCCCGGCCCATCGCAGTATTTTCATTTCTATCACACGTATCTTTTGTTCGTCCACCCTCGTCTCATCGGTCAGCATTCTACCCTTACATCAACTCTGGTCGTAATGCCTGCTTGTAAACTCAACCTTTGAGTTTGATGGGTATTCTAGCGTCATTTATTCCCATAATATATAAAGGAAAAACCGTAATCCAGTTCCATTGACATATCTGCTTATATAGTACAAATAGCTTGGAAATAATTTCTTCAGAAATCTATGGACAACGATCGTTTCTTTCAATTTTATTATTTTATATATTTTATTCAGTTTCGTTTATTCTAAGTACTATTAAATCTAGAAAACTTTCATGATCTACCATTTTCAAAAAAACGTTATACATCCTATCTTTAAGATGGAAGAGACATTTTCTGTTTTCATGGAAACATTTCACTTTCTATTAAATACAAAAATTATTTTATTGCCAGTTTCGATAAAAAATATCAATACAAACAATAGTACAGCTAGGAATTAGGATATAAACTATCATTTCCATTAGACTTAACAATTTAAATACCTACACCATATGCAGAATTAGTTTTCTTTAGAATCTACAACACAATCTATGTCATTCATATGAGTACAAAAGATAGCTTGTACAAGATCCATCTCATATACTCTATATCTAAATCTTGATTCACACTGCAAGACCGTTCTCGATACGCTCTCAGTTCGCTCTCCGTCCAATATAATTCTTCATATTCACATTGTTCAAGTTTGCATCACGCTCCGGTCTTTTTTCGTGAGACGATATGGTCGTTCAATTTTTCCACAGAAGAAAAATCCAAAAACGATAGAAAAAGAAAAGAAGGATGTGGGCGCATCCATATTTGCCTTTGCAAAAAATTGAAGGCGAATATTATCCGCTGTGTTGCCATTTAATAAACGAAAAAGAAAAATTCGTACAGTATTCCAGAATAAATTCCTGTACATTCGAAATTATACTTACCACAACAAAATCAAAAGTCGCAGCAAGCCGATCTCGGTCCCGGAAAATTCGTGCAGTATGTTAAAATAAATTCCTGTAGATTCGAAATGATACTTACCATAATAGAATCAAAAGTCGCGGCAAGTCCAATCTCGGTCTCGGAAACCTGAACGCTCATTGTTCACGTAAAAATCTTTTACCTGACCGAAAGCGTGTTGAGAACAGCCCTGTAGTGTAAATCAAGCTTAAAACTACCTATAACAATGTTAATGTAACTTTGAGTTTAATTCGAAGTCGATATTTTAGTTATATTACTTTATTATTAACTATACCAGAGCCTGTATCTACTACTTTACTAGATGCTGTGAACCATCGAACATGTGTAGAAATTTATTAATAAATTACTTAATACGTACTAGGTACAAAATTTATAAGTAGACAAAAAAATACAATATATTTATTCTATTATACTGAAAAATAGATCGAAACAAATTGCGGGCCTGTGGCCAGTGCGGATCACTTGCGAACGCTAGCGAGATGAGCAGTGACTCCACAACGACAGAGAGCATCTACTATGCCGAGTGCAAATGTCAAGCGTTGTCGCGCACATCAATCCCAGCAGGCCGGTCGTTGACACGGCGCCGCCCGCGCGGAATCCCGATACCGCCGCTGCTCCATTCATTCGCCAGCCTCTCTAGATATAGCTACGTCTAATGAGTGAGATGGGTATATAGAAGATTAGAACTAAATGAGATGTGTGGGAGAGGAGTTTAGGTCAAGTATTATATAAGGATATGTATTAACAACTAGCTGTACCCGCAAATTCTACGAGTATAAAGTTTACTAAAAACACTAATAGATAGCATTGTAGCCAAATCGGTTCCGCCTGTTCTGATATTAGCGTACACAACGAGCGTCAATTAAAGATTGGCATTTATGTTCTTTATGAACCAATTGAAATGAAACTAAATGTTAGCCCAAGTTAATCTAAATACATCACTGAAAACCGCATACAAATCGGTTCAGCCGTTGCTAAGATTATCGTTCTGTGCAAACAGTGAAGGTGTGCACAGACAAACAGACAAATAGACGAACCGATAGACAAACTTTCTGAAAACTATTATTTTAGACTTAGTAGCGTGTCTTTTAGAATTTGCTTTTAATTAAAAATATTCAATGTACTCAGTTTCTTTACGATTTTATTATATACTGGCTGTATCCGATGGTTTCACTTGCATGATATTCGGAATAAGAAAAGTTATTAAAAATGTTTTTTTCTCTCACGTGTTGCATTTGGGTATAAAGTATTGCCATACCAAATTTCATCAAACTCTCACCAGTAGATTTTACGTGATTGACAAACAAATTAACATACGTAAAGACCGACAAAAATTGTAAAAACAGACAAATATTTTCTAGCTTCTATTATAATTATTTATGCTAAATTCACTCTTTTTAAAATATTTTTTACGAACAGAATTAATTTTGTTACGATTTTATTAATACTATAGATGTAGATTAATACATATGCTATACTTATACAGTGATTATAAGACAAAGAAAAATCGCCTTTTAACATTACATCAACGTTTTTACGCGACCGACGAAATAAAGAAGCTTTGAGCTCCGTCAGGGTTTGAATACGGAAATACTACGACGTCTGTTTCTCTTTAAGAAGTTTCACTTCTAAGAATAAAAATAGCTTACACTTTAAATACTCACGTAGCGGCAATTAATAAGGTATGTAGTAAGATTTAATAAAAAAAACTTGGAATTACTCTATAGTCTCCAGAAAAAACAAGTCCATATTAACAGTAGTCTCACAATTTAAAAAAAAAGAAAGTTAACAGTTACATTTATTTTATAATTTGATATTATTTCAGCCAAATACAATCAGTATTAAATATAGTGTCTTTTTTAAAACAAATTACCAAATATCAAATTAACCAAATTTTGATGGAGGAAGAAATATGTAAAATGTTATGTACCTATTGATTATTTTACGTAAAAAACACAAATATATTGAAAATACATTTTTCAAAATGATTTTAGTCCTTATAATACATATGTTTGTAATATAACAAGAAATACATTTATAAAAAGAACATGTAAAAGAACACGTGAAAAATTTCATAATATTTATTTAACACACACCCAGAATATCATGAAAATTAAAAATATGGTCGGAAAAGCAAACTTATATAAAGCCTCACACATATACAAATATGTATGTGCGTGTGTGTATGTATAATAAAACAATTGAGTTATCTTTCTTGTATCTAAATGACATATATTCGTGTTTTCGTAGTTCATGTGACTGAGGAAAAATTGTTGAAACTATATATCAATTTACGTAAAAATGTAATATTAGAATGGAAAAGAAAAGTATAAAGAAGTCATGTCGTCTTGATACCAGTTTAAACTAATGGAAAATATATTCTTAACTTACGTTACGTAATAAAAAGGCAAAGGTCCAATAGAGAATATGAAATATCACAAACTTATATAGACATATATACTCATTTTTAACGGATATTTATAAATATTGTCATATATACTTTAAATAGACATCTTAAAGACTGATTTTTGTCATTAACATAAACTTGGAAATAAATCTCATAGCCCATCTTGTATCCTTACTCGTTAACATATTTAGTTCCAATTAGAAATTCAAGCATGTTTTGTTAACATTGGTAAACAAATTAAATATTTTAAAAATAAATGTACTTAATTTTAATCATAAATAACATTTCAATTTAATTTTATTGGTTTTAAATGTTATTTTTTGATATTGCTGTATTAGGTTAGATATGGAAGGATCATTGCTCCACGTAAATATCTAGGAATAACTCAAAGAAGAAAATACCGATGCGAAGTCGAAAAGTAAGCCGTTTGCTTTGCCGATCATAAAATTCAATGTTCACAATAATAATTTAGTTCTGCAACAGCGTCTGTCACGGTTCGCATTCCGGCAAAGCTATTTGCGATGTGGCATTTGCAAGCGTCAAAGCTAACTTTCAATTATTTAACACTCTGAGCACGAACGAGACGCAAAATAACGAATATTATAATGAAAGACTATTTAAATTGTTTTGAAATGAATAAAATAAAAATTTTATTACTTGGAATTAACTTTTGTCTATGGCTATTCAAGTGTAATGTAAAACTTACAGTTGGTTTTGTTTAACTTATTCCGATTAATTTAGCTATGTCTTGTTTTCTAAACTTTTAAACAATATTAAATATTCGATACCATGTTATAATATACAAATTTGAAACTGCCGTTTAATAATTTTCCATGTTATAATAGGTTAATAAAAGCCTAAACTAAGATAAGCCATATGTTACGCGATATAACCCTAACGTAACCCGTTCTACAAGCTATATTCTAATTTAACTCGTACAATACGCAGTATAACCCAAACGTAACCCGAACTTTATGCAGTACGCTAATGTAACCCATACATTGTTCAGTAAAACACTAATGTAACATACTTCAAGCAGTACGCCAACTTAATCCGTACATTACGCAATATAACCCTCTCGCAACCTATACTTAACGCAGTACGCTAACATAACACATTCATTACGCAATATAATTTTAACGAAACCCGTACCTTAGGCCATACGCTAACGTAACCCTTACGTTAGGCAGTATAATTCTAACATAACGCTTACGTTACACATTATGTCAACGTAACCCTTATATTATGCAGCTAACAATGATGAATGAAATGCATTAAAATGCTATCAATAATTTGAAGCACCAAGGTGAAGATGTAAACTTGATTTAGATATAAAAATTTAAACATTTAAGGGTATAAGTTTCCATTAAATTATTAGTGAATATTAACTTAATTTTTAACTATTGAAATATTACACGAACGCCTACGACTCCGGACCCATTTAATTAGATAGAAAATTTTGTTTCTTTTTCTCTTATATGTGTTACTTCTGGGTACATACTACCATAACAAATTTGATCAAAAACCTGGGTACAACCATACCAAATTTTACCAAAATCCGTCTAGTAGATTTTGGCTCCTATTATCATTTTGTATGCTAAATCAATCACCTTTTTTTTTAAATATTTTCAATGTAGAGAATTCACTCTGTTACAATTTTATTATATGTATAGATTGTCTAGCATGACAGTAACAAAAAAAAATATACTGTATTTTTTTTATTTAGAAAGATCTTTTCAACGATACCCCTACTCGAAATATAATTTAAAGTCATTTTAAATATCGTTTTAGTGTTGGGCCAAAAACAAATTATTACAGGTGAATTTAAAGCTACTATCTTATTACGTTTAGAAGTCAAAAACCAGCTCAATAAATTATGTTTACTACAATAGCAATCGAATCATTTACATTAATATTGCAAAACTAATTAAGTTATATTACGGTTCTAAATGTGACATAATTTCTCCTGACCACGGAACGGGTTAAGGTCGCCACTGGAGATGCGTCAAACGGGACATCATGAATAGCATTTGAAGCATTGTCTTCCGTTGTTCATTATCGTTCGCTCGCTCAGCGGAAACATTAACCCACCGGCACGCTCGTGTATCTATTATTTATGGCGCTATTCCACTCTATTCTCGCTCTTAATTATTCCTCTCTGCTTCTGCGATATCGCGGCGCAGTTGCGAAATAGACACAGTTCAAAAGTGCAGCGGATTGCATTGCGTGCATCGAATGCAGAATTTATCTTTTATATGTCTATATCTTACAATAAGAACAAGGTCGAAAAGAGAACTATAGGTTTCATTATAGGCGTACCTATTTCATTCTGTTTTAATTCGTCAGTGTCTAAAACATTCTTCGATGCTGCAGTAAATATCTTCTATATGTCTATATCTTACAATGAGAACAAGGTCGAAAAAAGAACTATAGATTTAATTATAGGCGTACCTATTTCATTCTGTTTTAATTCGTCAGTGTCTAAAACATTCTTCGATGCCTTCTATCGTCAACAATTTTATATAAACAAATGTTGTTTATTTATTTTCTTTTTGTTACCTACTTTTATTTCGAGGTACTTTCGAGTATAATTAAGTTAGTTGTCGTGCAAAACGCATTGTTGACGAAATTCGCTGAATTTTGTATATACCATTCGAACTATAACATCTAACTTATTTAAAAATGATTTACAGTTTAGTTTTGACAAAAATTACTCTCAAAAATTGTATAATTAACATTACATGAAACATAGTTATTTCACCACTTTTTCCATTTTATTTAAAAAACGCCACTACCGATTCGTCTGAAAAAGTAAATCAATGTAGAATGGTCATATTTAAAAAAAAAAATTATGTCCCGTTTAGTTTTAGTAGAAATCGCTCTTCCGAAGTATAAAATCTTATCGAAGTATAAAAGGCAGTATTTGGAGCTACAGTTTTAAAAACAAAAGTTGGACCTATTTTTTATAAAACTAATATATTAATATTTTTCTATATAAAGTACCTTGAATTTGAAGGATAGAAAAAAAACAAGGAAAGCCCCAGTCGACAGATGTTTATTAGAAATTGCCAAATATTAAATTTAATCTAGATCCATCGATTGGTTTAGGCGCTAGAGCAACGAATACACAAGCATGCATGCACATATGCACATACGCATGATCACGCATACGTACACCTTAATTAATAAGAACTACATAGACTGAAAGAAACTGCTCATATATCGTTAAATTCTGCAAATGGGCAATATTTTGTATTAGTGCGCAAAACCCCTTTTTTCTCATTCCAGCCGTATGGCTGGAATGGCCTTTGAAGAAAATATATCCACAATAAATCAAAATAAATTATCTAAACGATACAGATGTCGATGAGCAGCTACCAGTACCAAAGACGTTGGACCTGTTTACGTCAGTGCTCAACCGTAAAATTCGATGAAAACGCAAGTCTCATTTGTATACACAACCAGCACTTGGCGTTTGCATTCTCAGAATGAGTAAACCGCAACCGACATTCATCTGTCCAAACATTCCGCTGAAACAATGACCCCGAAGAGGTTAAAACAAGCGAGAAAATTTTCGTTATCTAAACTGTGATCTTAAAAATATCATCATGTAAAAATATAACTAACAAATACACCATTTACATTAATGCAAATTATTATATTTTTCTAATAATTACAAGTCGTTTTAATGTTACGTCACAAAAATGTCTAAACCAAGTAAATACATTAGTCAACCGAATTAAACCAATCAAAATTAAACTGCATATGCATGTTTAAATCCCGAGTCCTAACTTTAACTAAAATATGTATTTTGTTGAAAGTTACTAATCAATTTAATAACACCATCTCATCGCTTAATTGTGAAGTCTGATAATTTAATTGTTAAAACACTTACATATACACATACTATGTTATTCAAGATATTCGGCAAAATTCTGTATAGAAATTTGGTTACTATAGAAAATTTGCGATATAATACCACCAACCTTAAATTATGCGATAAATAAAGTAAAAAGGTAGTAATAAATTACGGAAACACGGTTTATAAGATAAATGTCTTCTAAAATTAAGTTACGATAGGAATATTAACTTTAAAATATAAAAGATAGCCCTTAAATCGATATTCTATATTCGGTAGAAAAACTTGAAGAAAAATTGTCAAGACATATGATATACAGACCATATGAACTCGATACCTAGTCTTGAAATAATTTTTAAAAATTATGTTAAAATATACAAACAAAATTACCATGTTTTTGAGTAAATAAAACAAATAAATATACGAGATTCTCAAAAGCCTAATGAGAGATAGCTTTTGAAATGACGGCACGTTACAGTAAACGTTATTCATGTTACACTAGCAAAAAGTACCAAAAAGCCATGTACTCATCAAGACTTGACATCAGTGCATTTAAGATACATTTAGAAGCCTTGGCGGATATACGAATAGTCCAATAAATAAATATTATTTTATTGTAGAAATTATTTAGTAATTATACTTAACTACGTAAGTTTAAGTTCTAAGAAGTACTGGAAAAATTAAAAATAATCATTTTGATCGAATCAATTATCCGAATCGAAGTAAATATCGTTAACAAAATATAACTTTAACTAACTATGTATAATTAAAAACTTTTAGTTTTTAAGAATAATATAAATTATATAAGTCGACTAAGTATTAACATAAATAAAAGGAAATATGTATTTTAACCTTCATTTGAAAACAAAACCCTGATGAAAATCTTAGATACACCGTAGTATATCAGAAACAGTGAGATCCACAAAGACTTAATAAGAATTGACATTGTTAGATAGATTGTCAACAGACTAGCCGGGAACCATGGTTCCATCACCATGTTAACGTCGAGGTTCTCTAGCTGCTGGACAAGATGACTCGATAGGATCAAACCCCAAGAGTTTAGTGCAGTGAACTGATGAGTTTTCAAAGGCAAAGCACAACATTGTTGCAGTGTACGTGATAAAATAATGTATAAACATGTAACATATCTAATAGAAAACTAAGGACTATTACTGAGTATGACTTTAGGCTAAGAGGCGTCATATTAAATTAGATTTGAAACATTGTTCAAATTTGAGAACATATTGTAATCGTATTCCGAAAGGTTTTAAAAAACATATGTTAACCTCAATTTAATCAAGCTGCTATCAAGTGTACTGCATATAATTTCTTGAATAATGTAAATTACCGTTTACAAATGTATAACACGAGACTCGATCAGTACAAACCAAACAAAAAAAGAAATTGAATTTATTCACATATTTGGATTCAAAATAACACGATATTTTGAATCTGTATTTTAAACGTATGTAAAAGAACCACCTCAATGAAACGAAGTCGCGTCGGCCGCCACACCCCATAAATATACATAAATTATGCACGATCCAATATTTTAATCTGTCCTCTCCTCCATGACCAAATTTGTATCAACAATACAAATGTTTATACGCGGCGCGACCCAGAGCGAATTGCTGTACGGCGAAACATCGAAGGTGGTTGCAGCGAGCACGGATATAGCATATACCCGTGGACGCAGCATGAAAAACGAGTAAATCAATGTATTCTAAGTAAATATGGATACACTGAACAAGAAAAGATAAGGAAATGTAAACATTTTAGGAAAATTTTATCCGGAATATAGTATTTTAGATAGATGTTGCAAATCACCGCTTGCAGTATTTTAAAAAATTACAAGACTCAAGATAAATATATAGTTTATTTCTAAAAAGTATAGAAATCAAAAATAAATTAAGACTGTTGTTATAAATATTTATTATCGTACTAGACGTAAGTCACAAAAAATGGCCATTGGCATCGAGGGACACATATAACATACCTGGTTTGAAATTAAATTATTTATTATAAGTCATTTCTAACAAGTACTTCCTAGCATAATATAATTGAGTAGTTGAAGGCATACATATCATCCTGGATATCTAAAAAACAACTCGTTTCATCATCATATAAAATATGCATTTCCCCTACAACCTTCGTCTAAGCTTCTAAAAATCTTACTCTTTTCATAATTTTAGTTGTAGTTGTTTTAGAATTAAAGAGGGACCATATTTTTCATTATATCTTTGAAGACATATTGCCTAAAATCACTCTTTTAAACGATACCCGACAACGTATATTTTAAAAGGTTTTTGAAATACTTATTTAAACCCTAGGCCTCCTCATTCCCGAAATATGTCTTTACAAATACTTTTGAGTGTTAGCTATTGAAATATATGTGAGTTAAAATACTTTTCTCTTTGATAAATTTCAAGTTTCTACGTCTAGAGATTTCTGTGAAAAATTATATATAAATGAAACATAATATATAAATTATAAAACGTTTACAAAAACATACTTTCACTACTCCCTATTTTAATTCTATAACTTCCTCTATCATTTAATTTGAATCATTAATGGATATTTACAGTTCAAATATATTTAAATTTATCCTTATATAAATGAAGCAACTAAAAGTCTTTTCAAAGATAGAAAATATATTTGGCGAAAATTTCCCGAAACGTCCACGATAATTTATTAAGTCTACTTGCATGCATAATAAATTTAGTAGCGGAGGTTGTAGTCATGCACTGGCGCTTTCCTAATAGGGCTACGGATCGAGAGTGTCTACATTCAGAAAAAGCTTGACCGACTGTCCAAGTCTCTCCAACGAACGAATTATTATTGTTCCATACTAAAATTATACGTAGCATAAAGACCCAGTGCATGATTTAATAGCAGATTGGAGTTAATTATTTAACTGTATAACCACAGTTTATTACAAGTGAGACAAAAATAATTTGAAAACATACGTATAAAAAATTTAAATATTTAACATAAATTTAGCAATATAAATCATAGATAAAATAGGGTAAACGACAAAGTATTCTGAGCTGACAAATTGTGGATTAAATCATAAATAGGAGAATAAATATAATTGTATGTCACCAGTAAATAAATAACGGCTATTAAATTCGTGATAATGTGATATACCTAGATATATAAATAGCCTTTGATAGTCAGATTGGAGTATTTATTAAAAGAAGGAAACAGGCAGATATGAATATTATTTAAAGGAAGCAAGTATGATGTATCAAAACTCTATTACCACCAATTAGAGATTGATGTTCTTCCTTGCCTAAGCAGAGTAAGATATAAACAGGGAAAATGGGCCTAGGCAAATTACTAACAGTCAACGAAATCTACTACGAGTTAAAGTAGTCAAAAGGAGATCAATTGTCTTCCATATATATCTTTCATAAAAGTGAAATTTGTTAAGAATAATGCAATCCAAACAAGAAAGAGGATTAATTTTTTTGTCCCCATTTTTTATTAACCTATAATGATGACCATCTCCTGTTCATTAATAAGTGCACAAATAAGAGAAAATTTATTGTAAGAAAAATTGAACTTTCTAAATTAGATATGCGTTGCCCAATTGAAGACTTTACCACTACTCTCAGATGAATACGTGACAAATATTTTTCCCAGTTTTTAACTTTGGTCCTAGTGATAGTTAATTTCTACAATGTGGTGAGTATATTAAAATAAACTCACCTTACCATCGCTTTCCATCACTCTAGCAGTTTGTGATTCATAGCACCAATAGCTGTATTAGGCATATTAAGAACAAAGGGAATCTGCATATACTTTTTAGTATTGCTCACTGAAACTATATGAAACTTGTTAAAAACTTCATTAATAACAAATGGGGCCAAAATGAAGTAGCCATTTAATTTCATATTTCTTTGATTAGTAATAAATTAGTTTGGCTTATATCTTAAGATCAACTCGATCAAATTAGTCTTGTAAAAATTAAATAGATAATGTTTATCAGCTCTCAGGTTCTCTCTAGTCATTTCTATTCGCGCTTACTGAAATTACCTATCGCTGTCATAAATAAGCTCTATCGTCTCTAATTATCTGGGTGAGACGATATCTGGAAGATCTTCTTGTAACGTATTTCGTAGTAGCATAATTTTTTCTGATAAGTTTATTAGTTATCAAATGATCAATAGATCTGTGAGTGTAATTAGCTCAAGCTAGTGAGACAAATAAAAGCTCTTTAGCAAATACAAGTAGGTACCTGAAATACCACATTTGGGTAATTAGAACTGCAAAACAAATTTGCGTAATACAAGCAGGAAAACTTTAAGGAAATTGCAGTAAGCACATGGACTGCCCTCAATAGCTCCAACGTCGCAGCACATACGCAAACACGCCCACAGTTCAGTAAAAGCCAAGCCGTGCAGACACAATATCCCGTGATGCCGAAGACAAATGGCGCACTCCGCCCGCTCGCCTCGAAAGCGCAGCAGATAATGATGCATAATTATTCAGATCTGTGGACCTCGGCAAGCAAAAACAAATGAAACAATAATCTCGCGCTAGATGTCGCGATCGTGTCGGACATGCGCGTGCGTGCCCGTACGATTATGCAAATATAGCAAGACAATGGCGCCTGCCGCCATTTTGAAACGCCGCCGCCATTTTGACGCGCACTTCTATTTGAATTTAGAAGACGTCGCGATTTAAACGTCGACAATGGTCGTTTGTGGCGCTCTCGCACGTGATTGGACATTGATGTTGACGTGCGATTTTATCGCCCTTATTAAAATCAACTGTCAGTTTGACAGACAGTGGTGGCCTAGCTTCGTCTTGTTTCTTATTTAATTGTCACTACGCTTACATAGTTGGCGAACGCGAATCACTTTTGTTGGGCTTGTAAAGTTTATTAAGGCAAGTCACGGTCGGACATCTTCAATTAGTGATATGTTTGAGTTGGTTATGGGATGATCATTATACCTAATTTATAACATTGTCTAGAAACCGCATTAGCATTTTATTAAGATTAGATATTTTGTTTCATCTATTAAGACAATGGAACGACTAGAATTTTTATAACGTAATTGAATTTAATTCACATAATTAGACTTTGAACGTTAAGAAGTAAAACACAACGTTTCAGAATCTTATAGGCAATTCGAAACCTATGAATTCTGCATAAAGAGTAATTAGTATGAAACCTACCATAACATCGTGATTAAGAAATAATTTCACTGAATAATGACTGCCAGTAAAAATCTTTGGCATTGGTCATTGAACTTGGACATTAAAAACTACTTTGTAATTGTAAAAATTAAAACTTACTGTCAAAACTGTGGGAAAATATATTTATTTTTTTTGAGTTTCGCTGTCAGCAAAAATGTTAATACGCCACTGGATTAGAAAGATCAATTTTTCGTAACTATTTATAACTGATATAATGAATTCAAGCGTGTCCGTTTTCACCTCGATGACGATAGTCAATACGGTCATCCTACTATGGAATTCACCGAAGTTAATGTCAATGCTGCACGGCTCATTTTGGAAGCAAATACTACTTATCGACAAATGCAGGCTAATTTGGATATCGGTATAACAAAAAAAGAACTTTTGCCGAAATAGAGTAAAAACTCGACAATTGAACCTGCGATTCGTGTACCTTTTAAAATGATATATTGCGAAATATATTATAATAATTCATATTAATTTATCTCAAGTACACATTCAAACTGCGCACTTAGGAGTTTTTTTTGAAGTTGTACTTCTTTAGGTGCGTTATGAACAAACTATGAGAATTATATTTTACGATACATGCGCACGATGCAACAAAAATCGACAGGATGAAGTTGCTCACTAAATATACGTGAGTTGTTTGTATGCATGAGTTTTTTACTTGCGTGAGTAAGTTGCTCACTAAACATAACTCTCATAACTGATACTATATTCATGATAGTTATTGAGATATTTGTAAATACTCAACACTTGTTTTATATTCATACAA
Source organism: Druceiella hillmani (assembly GCA_039881145.1). Classification (NCBI taxonomy): domain Eukaryota; kingdom Metazoa; phylum Arthropoda; class Insecta; order Lepidoptera; family Hepialidae; genus Druceiella; species Druceiella hillmani. The sequence continues at coordinate 4,910,524 of JAYKKI010000023.1, read as the reverse complement.
ATCTAAGTTATATCCGTGCTTTTAAATAATATTGTTTTACAATTGAATTTCAATCCGTGTGTGATGTGGTCCGGATAACAAAAAAAAATGTATTGTGAATATTCGTGATAGAAGCAGTGCTTATAAACATTTTAAAATATAATTTAAGTGTATCTGAGTGATGTTAAATTTAGCATATATTTATTTGGATTATAAATTGTTTAAAATTTAATTATTTGATTTAGATTTAGATTTTACCAACCGTATTTGTAATCACGCTCCAGTCTTTCTATTATTTTATTTCCATTAATTAATTGCGTGCTAAATAAAATTATTCTTGTTTTATGCCAAAGAAGTGTAACTTCTAATGTGTGTACATAAGTACACGCACAATTTCTTTTGACAATTGTGGAATTATGGATCCCTTTCTGATTTTAAAGTTTTGTTTGGAAATGGGAGGGCTGGTCACACATTATAATTAATTTGAGGCTTAATTTTTCTTAAACGGCGCTTAAAAATGAAAAAGTTTAAATGGAACCTACATTTCATTTTAAATTACCTTTCTAACGATACCCCCATACAATTCCTAAAATGTTTCTCATCCCCATTTTTTAATAAGGGGAAAAACCTAAAAAATAGTAAAGTTAATGTTTGTGAAAAAACGTGTTAATAGAAATGTTTATACGAAGCAATGTACTAGCAAAATTTCATGCACGTAAATCTAAAACTATAAAAACGGCAATGCTATAACAAACGGACACATACGGTAATAACTTAATTTTAAGGATTCTGTGTATGACCACGGGAAGGGCTTTAACTAAAAAAGGATAATATACTGATAAGACGACGGTAGCATCTTTCTTTAGGCGATAAATTTGTAGCCATCCGTTTCATGAGCGCGAAAGACACTATGACTGATTTCTAAATGGCTGTATATAGAAAAGACGCCTTAAAAATCCAGTGCTCCATGTTCAACTTTTTCGACATATAAAACAGTATTATAATATCGATTGAAACGGAAACTACTTCGAAGAACAATAGATAATAACAAATTTTATACCTAAATTTTATATTATACAGTCTAAGTTTTCTTCGATGTATAAGCGACTAAAAAAGTTTATCCATTTTATTTCGTTAGTTACTAATGATCACTGTTAAAATAATAGGAAAGTTTAATTATAATAAAGATTGTTTTTGAACTTTGAAATGTTAGTCTGAAATTTTACTAGTGTAATTATAATGAGGTAATATTAAAATAATTTCATTATCCATTCCCTTCGGAAAAAAATCCACTCTCCATATATACATCTCGAGACATTCTACGATAGTATTAGCCATTTCAATTACCATTGCGTGTAAATATATTTTGTTGGGGACGACAGGCAGTAGTCAAATCCCGCACTTGACTGTTGCTGGATCGGAGGAGTTGCCATTCATCAGATCTACGTCACTGTTGACTATGAAGTCAGGAGTGAGCTCGCTAAGTCAATTACCAATGAATACTCCTCGTAGGTGGGAGACAATTTCCTTATCAATTAATTCATTACTTATGAAGTATACTATTAACATACTTAAACTAAAAATGTAACGAATTAGAAGTTGAACTCGAAATCGAATCAATGAACTAATCGATGACATAATTTTGTGACTTCACTTATATGCCACTATGCGATCCCTTTGTGCGACCGCTAGTTGTCACGCCATGGGTAATGAACCCGCGGCTGCCCGATCGTCGCATTGGTTAATGCGGTTATCCAAAACATAGTTAATATGCCCCGAAGCTCCATATACATTTACTGGAACTACAAGGTGCATAAATACAATTAAAACTTGATAGTTACCGCTACAAAACTTACCAGCCACGAGTGACTAGTATAGAAGCCACGGTTAATGTTGAATGTATGTACAAAGCCTAATTCTTCAAGCTCCGAACTATCGACGGCTGTGATACGCTGGAATATCCAATACATCAGATGACAAGCATTGGATAAACTTCCAATTTTTTCCTCTTTCTGTCCACAAATGGTAAAATAGCGGAACATAAATACAGAGATATTCTTCTAAAGAAAATTACATTAAACATCCATATGTATATAAGTAAAGTTTAATCATTCATAGCATCTTGTATAGCTATTGTGGTATTCTTCTAAAGAAATGTTTACATTGAATTGCCATTGGTAAATAAGTAAGGTTTAATCACTCACAACATCTTATATACCTTTAATAATTGCTGCTTATTTGGTTTCTAAATAGACCGAGTTTGACAGAGAGGTGAAGAGACAATGTAATATCTAATTCTATAATTGCTAGGTTAAAACAATTTGAGTGAATAAGGTTTGTCTTTTATATTTTTCTTTGGTACCAATACATTGTTATTTGTATGATACATAGTGCTCAAAATGAGGAAAAATACGGTTTATCTATTGTTTTTTCTGTTCAAACTATTGTTTTTTTCACTTATCACCGTAGGGCGTTCCAACTTTCTCCAAACCAACTAAATGGTACAACATTCTCAGAGCCTGAGAACAATGTAATTAAGTCATATTTGCTTTAACACTTAGTAATCAGCTTAGCAACTGCTAAAAAGCTCACCCATCGTGTGCTTACACGCGCCGAGAATTTTTTTTATAAATATTTGTTTTTCCTTAGTTTCCTACATTAATTTCGTTTGTGGTGTTTTTTCTTACCTTAATTTAATAATATTGTTTTTTTTTGCTCAATCGTATAGTCGCTCAAAATTTTTTGCTCAATCGTAATAATAATCCTTTTTACATTTCGTTCAACACTCTCAATCAATATAGATTTCCTTCATTTTTCCGTAATTTTTTCATTACTTAATTATGACGCAATTATCTAACTGTTTCACGTTGTTTCCACTGAATTATCTATATTATAAAACAAACCTATAAAGTATTGATTTACTTTGGTAGCTAAATGCGAATTATGTTCATACAGATATTTTACGTAAAAAAATGTGCTCACATTCCCACACCGCATAGCGTTCTTAACCGCTAACCAAAAACCCAAAAAGACCAAAGCAAATCTAGCGTAAATTATTTTTCAGATGCCATCAATAAACGACCTATAAACAATATAATTTCCATTTGATCAACAATAATAATAATATTTCCAGAAATTCTAATTGAACATAAAATAAAAGATATTCAATCGTACGTAAATGAGAACGTAAACAATGAGTACTGGCCATTAAAGAGCTATCACACTTTAAGCAGCGGCGACGGCGAAAGAAAAAACATCTAAATTGAATTTATGTTCTGTCCACGTAGATGTCTTTACAACGAACGTGTGTAGCGGGCCGTTCGAGTTGACCAACGTGGAGGTGTTAAATTTAGGTAGAAGCAACAGTGCAGTAAAGTTAGCTGATTCTTTTCAACGCAGGGTATCAGGTGAATGAGTAGTCAGTACCGGAGGCAGACGGGAATTCATTTTCTACTTAAAAAACAAGTTTAATAACTAAAGCTCTTGTAACCTGCCTATTGGGAAACGTTGTGATTTACATAGTTTATTATATGTTTATTCACAGCTAAAAAAGTTCCTTCGCGTTGCTTAACATCGCATTGCATTTTATAAAAATGATTAAGTCATGTCGAACAAAACTGGTAAACTTTTCGCTATTTACACCGTCACATAGTTACACATTATTCGGGTATCCTTTAATCTTCTTATTCTATTTCATCAACCCAAATGATATGTTCGTTTGTAAGATATGATCGCGAAAATACAACGCGGTTAGTAAAAACCAATGTTTTTAATGTTTATGAAATAAGTCAGTGATTTGTGTGAATGACAGACTTTGATAAATTTTAAATAATATATTCATCAATTTGTATGTTTGTAAAACAGTACTTCGCTTAATCCACTCCACATGAGTTACTTAATACATTAATTCATTCTAATGATGAAAACCATATCCTAAGGTAAATCGTATCAGTTTTCAGAACACAGTTCATTTCCAACCAATTTTTTAAATCCCTTTTTATTATGTTATTAATCAAAAATTACACATTTCTATCTTATCTTCCAAAGATCTCGTGTTCAACTCACTGACTTATATCATAAACATTAAAAACATTGGTTTTTACTAACCACGTTGTATTTTCTAAACATTTAACGATTAAAAATTTTATCGGAATATACTTATATACGTCGAAACTTAAACATTTTTAAAACGACACTCACTTTTGCATATCACAAAAGCTTCTTATTTAATATTTACAGTTATTATACATAAGAAGCAGTGAAAATGGTGTTAAAAAATGTTAATTAAGTGAGAACTATCCGCATTGTGGGCATATAGATATAAAAGTGTTATTAAAATATGCCACCTCCATATTTAAATAATACGTAGAAGGTTTAGGAGAGTTTTATGGGCCGTTCAGAGGCCGATCGCCTTTTCACTGACGTAACCGAGCAGTGCCCGCTCGATGTGACTCATGCGGACTAAATGAACGAAGAGACGATAACTTGTATGGGTAATAATAATACGCTCATGCGTCAAAACAAACACTTTTATGGCAAAATATACAACATAATTTATGTGAGCGAGTTATGTCCCTAAACAGGAAAAATTCTATTACGGTAAATATATTGTGATATAGTAACAAAGAAGTTTTGAAAACATTATTAAATATCGCAACTGGCTTCGCTCGTTAGAGCAATATATGCCACAACTCTGAAACGACTAAAGCAATTTTAAGATCGAAATGATCTAAAATACTTACGAGCAAATAGCTTGTAAATTACTTAAAACTTAGTAGTTTTAAAGATAAGTGACGAACAAAATAATATTTAACTTTAGCTACGTAAGTTATAATTGTTTGTTTTTAAACTTGCTTTATATTGATTTTTTAAATTCTACAAAAACTAATTCCCTTCAAAGTATTTACAGTACATACAATTAAATTTATTATAATTACATATTGCTACGTAGGATATTGGTTCATTGGTATGGCAATATTTTTTCCAAATTCCTCTTGAAAATGTAGTATGAAATATGATTAAGCGAACGAACGAAAGACTAATTTTATTCAAGGCCGAAAAAGGTGTTCGGTGCGTCGCGTAGCGCGTATATCGCGTTGATGATATAGCAGAGTGCTCGGTGTACGTACTCTGTAGAACGCTTAACCCTTCCGGTAGAGTTGAAATAACGTATTTTTAGAATGAGAGATGATATGAAACAAATATATACAATTTGATTTTAATCAAGAAGACCCGAATATTGAATATTGTATGAAAGAATAAAAGCTTCAAATAAGTCATTTTCTAGCAAGGAACAAAAGCACTTTTCAAAACGAGTTTCCAATATATACTATAGTATATTGGTTCATAAATATATAATGAAAGTTTTATAGAAGCTTTTCTTTTAGAATATTATAAAGAAGTGTAAGAATATATAGGTTGCGCCAATTGGGGACATTTGAAAGGGCTTGTTACGAAAAACATAAAAATATTCATATTATAATAATTTCATATTACATATTTTAAAAAAAAATTCTAAAAAATATGCAAAAATAAAGTATACACATTCCCCCCCCCAACATTTCCGAAACTACCGAGTCAAAAATCATGAACAATATGGTTGTCAAAATTTGAATAGATGATTAGAGGAAACTATATCGACTATCCTAGATCTTATAATTTTTAAATATACATTACGTTGTTATGCCTGTGAAAGACATAGCAGGCAATATATTTACGTCATATAATATTTATAATTGTAAATAATTTAATAAAAATATTGCAAACTCATAAATATTTATATATAAGGAACATTTTTATACGGGACCCTCGTAGAGTAAGTTCACTCCTATTGACCGGTTTATTTTTTTTTCCTAATGTCACTAAAAATAATATCTCGTAGAAATATTTCTATACTTTCACTTTATACGTAACCAAATTTATACCAAAGTCTTTATACGTAACCAAATTTATACCATGACCATTTTTTTACTCTTTAACTCATAAAAACCGAAAAGAAACATTTGAAAGACTACGTAATCCATATAAAAAGGCAATCGAAGCAGTCACCTTACCCTCTTTCATGCGTCTTTATTACACCTACTATTTATTATCTATGCACTTGCGGGTGACACGTGGCGGTAGATAACACGAGACGCTAGCAAATAGCGTCGCACCCGACACCCGTTTCCGTTTGGACATCCATAGACGACGCGACGCACCACCGTGCGGCAGTTCCCATGCGTGCGACGCGACTTCTATTACGCTCGTTTGCAGTTTTAAAACGAGAAGATGTTTGCTTCTAATGTTTACTTCGGTATGCGAGGTCAATTGAGTTAAGTTCTAGACAAACAAGAGGCCGAAGTGACATTTTCATAAGAAGCGATCTCATTAAGCAAGCGGTCGTGTAAACCAAGTCTTAAGTGTCGCAGAATTGAGCTGTTTTAATAGATAATCTAAGATGCATTTGTCTAAAGCAAAGCATTCATTAATTAATCCCAGTTTCAAAACAATAAATAATGAAAGCAAAGCATTCATAAATTAATCCCGGTTTCAAACCAATAAGTAATGAAAGCAAAACATTCATTAATTAATCCTGGTTTCAAACCAATAAGTAATAAAAGCAAAGCATTCATTAATTAATCCCGGTTTCAAACCAATAAATAATGAAAGCAAAGCATTCGTCAATTAATCCCGGTTTCAAACCAATAAGTAACGAAAGCAAAGCATTCTATAATGAATTCCGGTTTCAAACTAACAAATAATGATTTCAAAATGATTGTTAAAACTTGAAGAGTCGATACTTTAAACAGGAAACTACTTATATTTTATAGATCACCTCTATATTATAGACTCCTAAAATTCCATATAATAATATATTTTATTATTAAGCCAAATCTCCACGTTAAACGGTGTCTGATAAAAACAGCTATGACATACAAACAGACACGTTAGTGATCTTGTAAGGGTTCCATTTTTCCTTGTAAGGTACAGGGCCTTAAAAAAGTTAGAGAATTATTGCGGACAGAATAAAAACCTTTGTTTCATGGTGCGTAATGAAAAAGATTTTCGATTAATGCGGTCAATTAACTAGTTCCATGCCTCGTTAGTACAAAGAAAATTGAAATACAGTACCAGCATCCAGAGTCCACCAGAGTAACTTGCGATATCGGTACCCGAGATAGTATAGTGGCTTATGTTTTCCAATTCTCTTCTGAATATGCTAGAGACCTTAATCTTATGGGACTAATTTTCTAATCCAAAATATGAATTTTGTATTCTATATTGAGAAGCACTCCTCTAAATCTAACAACTTTATACAAAATCATAATATCTATTAAAATTAGGCAGTAACTGCTACATTTACGCAGTGACCACTCCAATATGAAAGTTATTATTGGCGATAAGTAAAAATTAATAAGTTGGAATGCATATATAGTGGATGGAAAATGTTCAGTTTATTTTTAATTACTGAAAAGTATTTGTATCATATTTCCATAAGCGAATGTTCAAAAATCTATATATTTAATGAAACCGTAGAATTGGCTTCTCTGTATTTACAAAAAAATTATTTAGGGGCACATAATAAAAGTAAAGAAATACAAACATATAGTTTTTGCAATTTTTCTCTTGTCTATCTGCGTGTTTGTTTGAGCACGCATCACATAAAAACTTGTGACTCGATTCAGTTGGAGTTTTTTGACGGAAGTAACATTTAGTTTATTTTCATCGGAATTAGTTCACTCAATCACGAGATATACAAACATAATATTTTCAGAAATTCATTTACAATGCATCGCCTAGCTACTCGATGCATAATACGAATAATTATGGAAACGTATAGTATATCTCGGTATATCAATAGATGCGCCAGAGGTGAAATATGGAGTGGTGTATGAGGGATACGTGCTTAAAGCAATAATATAAAATTATAAGCAATCTGACGTACTTGTTGGCCACCTTTTCCACATGAACTTTTTCTATATTGTACAGAATCTATATAAAATTGCTTTATTTCCTCAATTCGTTTAACATTTCAATTTGTTGTCAATGTTTGTAAGTTCTTTTCTAAATTTATTATTAGGCTGTATAAAACTGTAAACTTAAGTTATCTGTATATTAAAAATGTTTACAAAAAAAATATTTAGGGAAACATAACGAAAGTAACAGAACGCAAAAATATCGTTTTAGGATTTTTTGTACATTTATATCTTCGTCTGTTTGTTTGTTAAAAACTACTAAACCAATTCGAATGGTGTTTTTAGGACAATATAATAAAATACACAAATAATATTTTGCGTTAATACAACAAGACATAGAAGTGTAATTACCCAAATGTATAGTGTATATAAATAGATGGCGCTGTGTAGTTTTTACGTAGCGTGACATGGTCAGAGGTGAAGTTTCATACTTGTGAAAAGACCGTGTAGGCAGTGTAGGCAGTCGCATGAGGGCGGACATCGTATTCGGCATCTTCAGCACATAACATTTTTCGATGTTGTTTGTATTCGATATAAGCTGACTTTGTTTCCTGAATTTGTTTAAAATTTGAATATGTTGTCTATATTTACAACCTAATTACTTTGGCAAATAGTTAAAATAAAGAACACAAGTATATTGTTTTTGACTGAGATAACATACCGCCATGTTTTATTGCCATCGACCTTTGAAAAAAAATATGGCAATTTGACTTTTCGACATAAGATATACTTACTTAAAAAATTACTTTTATGATCATTATAACAGATTCTTAAAGCTAACTTAATAATATTTTCTAAATGTTTACATACGAATGAAGCCGCGGACAGAGCTAATAAATAAATATGAATAACTATTGTTTTTACGTTGGTTACATATTTGAGTTAGTTATATATACGACCGCTTATGTCAGTTAGCCTTCAAAATGACTAAGAGCTTATTATTCTCTTCTACATTTTAACTTAAAACTGAAAAAAAACATAATAATAATGCCATAAAGATGTTTTTGTCTTGTTTAGAATCATAAAAACAGTGTACCTTAATAAAAAACTTGGGTATAATCTTAATCAGTACTTAACTTGAGGAAAATAATATCAGCTTCATTAGTTATATACGCTTTAAATTAACACGACATTTTAATAGCATGATAAAACTGGAAATATATTTTATAGGAAATATCTATAACACGCTCATTAATAATACGAGGAACATAAGTGCGCCGTCTATTTATGCTAGAATGCATTCTTAAGCGTCGATTTATTTCATTTTATCAACAACGAATAAAACAATTGAATAGTTGAATGCTCTTAAATTTTCTGTTTTTCGTAAAATACCATAAATATATATTAATTATAAAGCAACATTTAATAAATTATAAAAACTTAATAAAAATTTTAAAAATGTAATTGAATGGTACTAATATATCTCTGTCTCAGTCGCTCAAATATAATGGACATTATAATTCTTAAAATAATGTCACAATTCAGTGTTACGGTAACATTGAATTGTGACATTATTTTAATTAAATTAAGTTTAAACTTTTATAACTCGCCTAATTTTTAAGATTTGTCAAAAATTGTCGCTTCTCGTCAGCTTGTATCTTTAAATTATAATTTATGAATAAAGGAAATTACGTCGGTATTCTTTCTTTTATTTGTATTCACAATTTTCACCAATAACCTTGCTGGTTATTTAGCAATAAATTGCCATATTGAGCCATTTTAGCATATTAACTTCGCGAAATAAAGTGGAGCTCTCGATTACTCCATTATTTTTTGTTCTACTATTTCGATTATGAAACAATAAACCCATAATGTACGTCCGTTCGTCTGCTAGTCACAACCCACAATTTCTACAGTTTTAGATCTTATACATGATTTCTTGCAATTATATGCTTCAATGGGAGACCTCAATAAATAAGTTAACTCCCATATATATCTATTCAAATTGATGTGCGATGTATACGGCCCACTCCCCGCATCTCTACAAAACTCCTAAACTAAGATTTTGAAAAATTATGAAAATAATAGAATTTCTAGAGATCTACTTACATTTCACAAGCGAATTACATTGATTATTTCAGATTTCACAGTTTTAGAGAAAATGGAAAATTGACATCTGTGAAAATTGTACTAAGCAACTATTTACATGGTGAAAATATTGTCGGGAATAGGGTATTTGACTGATGTCGATATTTTTTTGTAAAAATGTTTTAAAACTGTAGAGTGGATTCAAAAAAACCTTGGGATAAAAAAATAATGCATATAACAAATAATTAATCAAAACTTCCAAATAGAAAAAAGTGTAAATTTGTTGTTGTCATTAAAGAAAAAAAATTATTATGAATTCAGTTCCCTCAACAAAAATTAAAAATTATAATATGCAATATCCAACTTAAACGCGCTATTTAACGAGATACTAAAGGTATTTAATAAAATCCCTTATAATGAATGCTACAACTGTCCAGTGACGTCATAAGCCAGTTGTGTTTTGTATGGGGTGTTTTCGCGCGAATCGTAGTTCGTCCGTTTTTAAGTCGTTATAACTTTATAATGAAAAGTCCTAGGTACGCTACATTTATTTTAACCGTTTTGAATGTTATTACTTATTCTATTTTAGTAATAAAAAAATATAGTCAAATATCCTATCGTAAATAGTTTAATAAAAATACAGACTACGTATCCTTGAATGTTAAAACGTTTATATGTATTTTAATGCTAGTTTTACTCGTTATTACAAGTTTGCTTTATTCTAAACTTATTGTTTTTGTAACCCACTACAACTTTCTTTACATCTTTATGATTTACCCTTATCTATGTTTTTAAATATTTACTAATTTTCAATCACCGAAAACCTATCTTTCTAACACACAATTTGATTCGTAATTGAGAATAGTAAAAGTAACGATGACAATCGCATCAGAAAAGTAAATAGAGCTCAACATACACAGGTAGTGATGAACACTGACAAATATATAATCAACAGTAAAATACAAACACTGCATCTAGCTAGTGGGTCTAAACGCTAAGAGTAAACAAAGTGATTCATTCTAAGTTTTATTAGAGACTTGAATTGGGTTTACGCAGTTGCCCAGGTGTCATTTATGCCGTTTGTAAAATCTCTATAAGTAAAACACTAACGGACGCTAAAACGCGCTGTTTATAACCAACATTAAACATGAACAACCTACGAGGAAACAAGAAGTTAGGAATAATAAAGTGGATGGGGCATTGCGATGGTAGTACTGTGGTGAAAGGCGGCCTGGTACTGGTTGTTGTGCTTAGTCATCTCTACGAGTAGCCAGTCGAACTGCTATATGTTGCAGAGTGGAAATTGTGGTGTTACAAAGAATTTTACTAATATACTTGAATCTTACTGATTAGTAATATCACAATGTAGGAATGTTCTTTTTTTCAAAAAATGCAAACAAATCAAATCTTTTTTCCAAATTGTTTTAAGCCCATTTTCAGTTCATTATATTATCTTAACCATTGTATAATCTTAATCTGAGTTTAGAATAATGGATATTATAAGATAAAACTCGACAGAACGAGAAAGTTATTATTGTAGCAATAATGATAAAATAATGACAGAATGAAACTAAATGCTCCTCACAAATTACTGTCCAAAATAGATTCATTTGGAGTTCATTATATTATCTTAAGCATAGTATAATCTTAATCTGAGTTTATAATAATGGATATTATAAGATAAAACCCGTGAGAACGAGAAAATTATTATTGCAGCAATAATGATAAAATAATGACAGAATGAAACTAAATGCTCCTCACAAATTACTGTCCAAAATAGATTCATTTAGCTGTCCCGCATTATTAGCGTTTGCGTTATCCGTAATGGATGTGTGTAATATAATTAATTATTGATAATTTAATTGTTTGGAATAACTAATAAATAAAACTTTTCTTCTTTTCCGCCATATTAAAAAATTGTTACAATATTTCCTATATAATGGTGTCCGCTGAATGATCTCTAGCTATAAAGTAATATGTATTTTAGTATGACGATACTAAAATTCATATCACATTGCAGCTAAGAAGCTTTATTTTAACATTTAAATTATTTAAGTTCATAAAAATCTACGTGGAGAAGCTTCGTATAATGCTCCAACCTGCGGAGTTGAAAACTTGACATAAAATATGGAAAAATGACGTAAGTACTTGATATTCTTGATCAGACAGTACTTCACTCTGTTGCCTTTACGATTCTTGACGTTGTCGATGTGACAATTTTTTACTTTATTCTCATACCAACACTCAGAAGCTACCCGCTGCAATAAGTTATGTTGTTACAACGACTGACCTTGGTGTACAACACTTAGAAGTTAACGTACAATACTTGAGCATTACGACAATTGACGAGCGCATCACAGAGACATTGATTTAAAGTTTTCTATTTACCAGAAGCTTCGTATTATTTCTCACCTCGTAAATCGAATCCTCTAGTGTTAAATTTAACTTACGTGGAAATAAATAATTGTAATCACGCAGAAGTAATACGTTTTATAAAAGTGAAATACAATTGAACACTTGAAACTCTTTTTTCGGTTAAAAATATTGTAGAAAGTTTAAATACATTATACTTCTAATTTACCATTAATCTGTCACATAGATTACACAGATTATATTTCGATAAATGTCGCATTTGTGTTCGATGAACTCGTCGATTTTTGTTATTTGTAAAAAAGAAAAAGTTAAACATAGCTACTAACATTATTTAGGTATCCACGATCTCCACATATCCAGTGAATGACAAAGATCTATATCTTCCATGGTACTAAAAAAAATATTGAAATTTGCATTTCAGCTTCATAAATTTGACTTATATGCCATTTCTTTCTACACTTCACCTACGCTTTCAACCACTTATTCATCGCAGTGGAGCTCGTGGAAACTGAAATTAAACATACTTATTGTAGAAACAAACTTATGTCATTTTATAAGCTCGATTGCCATAAACTTTACATTCTCGAAGAGTCGAAGAAAGAAAAGTCGTAAACTGAAATTAAACATACGTATTGTAGAAACAAACTTCATCTACTTATATCATCTTATAAGCCCGATTGCCATAAACTTTACATTCTCGAAGAGTCGAAGAAAGAAAAGTCGTAAACTGAAATTAAACATACGTATTGTAGAAACAAACTTCATCTACTTGTGTCATCTCATAAGCCAGATTGCCATAAACTTTACATTCTCGAAGAGTCGAAGAAAGAAAAGTCGTAAACTGAAATTAAACATACGTATTGTAGAAATAAACTTCCTCTACTTGTGTCATCTTATAAGCCCGATTGCCATAAACTTTACATTCTCGAAGAGTCGAAGAAAGAAAAGTCGTAAACTGAAATTAAACATACGTATTGTAGAAAAGAAACTTCATCTACTTGTGTCATCTTATAAGCCCGATTGCCATAAACTTTACATTCTCGAAGAGTCAAAGAAAGAAAAGTCGTAAACTGAAATTAAGCATACGTACGTATATTGGTGTGTTGTGGATTCGTTAGATGACTTTAGGTCACATGACAGAACATGGCAACGAAAGGTATTTGATTGTTTATTAAATCTTAAAGAATAAATATCGGTATATAATTAAATTTTAGTATAAACTTAATTTGATTTTTTATTAATAAATAGCAATATTGAAAGAATTTACATTTTTCAAAAAATGAGCTACAAACAGAACAAATAGAAGTATTAACAATTCGATTAAAAAACGAGAATTCTTCTAAATATATGAAATAATAGTTTGAAAAATCACATATAAAGTGAGATTTTTACTCATAGCAAGCGTAAATAAAAAATCGAGTCTCAGTTGTTAACAATAAAGTCATTCGATGAAAATCTGATAATGAAGTTAAGCAACCTCGAACGCGGTTAGTAGCCAAATGTGTGAGAGTGCGGAAATACACCGTAACTATTTTACAAAGTACCACTTGCTGTGAACACTATTTTTTTTGTAAAATATGTGTATGAAAATTACTTTTTCATCAACAATTAACAATTTTTCCAAAAGTTTCAAACACCGCCAACTTCAATACACCAAATTAAAGAGGCAAGTATTTTTTATTATTTTTATTGACGAAACGGAATCCTCAAGTTGACTATAAAATTCACATCAATATCAAAAAATCTTTATTAAAGTTTTGATTTAATATATAAGCATACAAACATGCATTATCTTAGCCCAAACACCTATAAATATATACAACTATCCACTATCTCAAAATCATTATTTTATTTTATTCTCTCTACCAAAACGTATATAATACAGAGATCAATTAATTTCGTTTATTTCATTTTAAACAAAATTTCAAAAATACAAATCTAAATGCTTATTTTTTTTTATTTGCAGCACGCCACTGATCAAACATTTAGACGCGCCAATAGCCACAAGTCTATGTAGCATCCTACACAACACGGTTTCAATTAACGTAACGATCTAAATTGCTCGAATCCATTTATCGATAAGCCATTTTATGACGTACGCTCGCGAACGGCCCCAAACGGCGCCACTCGCAGGCCCGTTCATATACACGCTTATTACATATAGACTGAAAGACTCATTTAACACATACGTACACTTGCCTATTCGTACGCAGATGCAGAATTTAAAACATGTTACTTTGGCTCAAAAATCTCCAGATACGGACCTTATTCTGGTAATCAAGTTTGAATTAGTATTGAAGAAATTACGGAGCATATAAAACCGATTTCTATGGGAATCATTTGCTCCTAGATCAAGCAGTCAATAAGATTAGAGTTATCTTAATTCGCATTTTTTCACTTTTAAAAGAAGTACTTAAATTTTTTTTTATTGTGCAATCGTTTAAGAATAATTCACGGTCTATATATTATATAGAATCCATAAAAAATTGTATGATTTAAATCGATTATAGAATTTACTTTTTATTTTATTCGTCTTTTAAATAAATATAATAGAAACGGTGTTATATGCAATGAGCTTTTATTTTTATTATACGAGTAGTTACTAATCAAAATTAGATTTAGGTCTTAAACTTCAAAATATTTATTTCATACATTTTTATTTTCACCAAAATCCGATGATGCTCGACAAAATTGACTTATCATATTTTGGAATTATTAAAATCAAATTTACTTTAAAAAATGATAAAGTAATTGACAAACTTATGAATAAACAAATACACCTTCTATTATATTTTATGGTCAATTGCCTTAAAAAAATAATGCAAAATTATAATAAAAAAGACGCCCTTACGAAATTTCAAAATTAAAACTTTGAAACCTTATTTATGTTTCTTTTTTCACTCATTTCCACAATTTTCGAAGACTGGCCTGTGATGATATAATTTCTTTATTAGTTTCTCAAATCGTTGATGTATATTTTACGACTAACCACGACGTAATAATAAAGAGGTAAATCACAATTTAACATGGAAACCTACTACGATACTTCAGCTTCAGTAAAAGATAAGAAACTTAGTTTGAATTTAAAAACAGAACTTAAGATGCAGGAAGCTACTGGATGGAAATCAAAATTACTATTTTTTTTCTCAAACAAAAATTATTATGAATAACTCCCGTATCAACACAGCAGATAATTTTTAAAAGAAGGTGATGATGATGCGGAAAGCCCTTCTTATTCTAAACTATTTTCAGAAGGTTCTCGAGGAGAAAAATCAGAGAGGCGGTGGAAAATGCGGTAAAGTAAAATTCCAAAACATTTTGCGCCGTTTGTACAACTTTTTACAATTTACAAACTATAATCTCTTGACTATTGCTTTATTATAATTCAAACACGAATATTAAGAAATGTAAGGTTGCATTTTAAATTACTTTAATAACCGTACAATAATGTAATAATATGTTTAGTTGATTTTATACTTCCACACCTAATTAGGACAAGCAGCAAAAATAAAACGCCATGCTCCTTTATCTATTCATTTTCATCTTATTTAGATCACGCGATATTCCCTTATATAATCATAACACTAATACATTAATTCAGAATTAAGACAATAATATGTGATTTAATAAAAGCGAAAATATAGCAAGAAGTATCCTATAAGAACAAACACTTGCAAGTTGACAGAATGGCGTATTAGGTCATAACTGTGACTTGCCTCCATCCTTGTTACCTACATAAGAACCAACTCTATAAATATCCCAATTCTAAAAGAGATACCGTTAAGATATAGATGTATGCGAGCATAAAATCATTTTAAGAGTCTTAGTTTAAATGACGCAGATTGGCGAATGCCTACCAATTCGAAGGCCGACTCAACAACGACAGCAGAGAGAGTAATATCATAATATTTACGCTGACCGCCAAACAGCGTACTGATCATCGTCTATAAATAGAGCGAGTAATAGCTCGTAACAGTGCGAACCGATAAAGTAATAATTACACGAGATATGATATCGCCGCGGCCCGACCACGTGGTCGATGCGGCGGTTTTCAGTAGAGCTAGATAGGGCCGACCATACGATTACGTAACCACTATGTTCCAATTTAATTAATTATAAACTTACGTTGGAGATCTTTATTCAAGGTGAAATATTTGGCTAAGACCATTATTATTTTTAATTAATTATTTTTTATTAATTATTTTCAGCCTGGCCCCAAATTTATGTAATCACCTCTAACAGAAACTAATAATGTACATTATTATAAAATATTAAAAAAACGCCATTAGCTAGGTCACATTTTAAGAATAGGTGCGGATTGTTTGCGAATCTTGAATAGAATCCTGAGAGTTAACGAGTCATGAAATATCGAAAAGTTCTAGATTTTAGCACGTGACAAATTTTGTTTCTTTTAAATACAATATGACTTAAAGTACGCCTTTTTATCGCAACCTTTTGTTTATGTAACTCTAAATTAAAAAAGACCTTTCAAAACTCATAAAAAGTAGGAAGGAACAATTGATTTCCCGCGCTCGTCTGTCAGTATTATGACATTCGAACAATTTAAAGTTAACCTGTTCATAAAAATATTCTAAAGAAGAGTAGATAGAAGAAGTTATGTATAATCAATTACAGGTGAAGTACAGGGGAAAGAGTAACGCATCACTATTATTATTTTCAGGGGAAAGAGTAACCCATCACTATTATATAATCAGTTACAGGTAAGTATAGGGGAAAGAGTAACCCATCACTATTATATAATCAGTTAAGGTAAATATAGGGGAAAGAGTAACCCATCACTATTATATAATCAGTTACAGGTAAATATAGGGGAAAGAGTAACCCATCACTATTATTATTTTCAGATGAAGATATCTTGGCTTTTATTTTTTCGAATCATCACTGTGCTGTCACTTATTCAGGTACAATGTTTGACATAACTTTGCATACATAAACTTCGATAAAGAGATTATGTGCATTTAAAATGAGATCTCTGATAATGGAATGAGAGAAGGTTACACGTGGCAAAGCGTAGATTGAGGCTATAAGAGATAAAGGAAGTAAATTTGGGGAAAAACTGATAAGAAATCAGAAGAAATAAACTAAATTTTAACTTTCCTTCTTTTGTTTAAAGAACTCTTTGGCATGTCTAAATAATGCATGTTTGAAACTAAATAAAGATGTTGTTATGAGGACACCTGTACTGGCACTTAAGCATACACTCGCTGCATTTCGAATCGACAGCACCTGCTGGGAGAAGCTCGTTTATAATTGTGATGAGTGAAGAAACCTGTTACGAAAGACTGGATCACTATACCACTTGTTTCATAAATAATAAAAAACTAAACGATACAAACTTGTCAATAAGTTTCTCCCATTTAGGGATACACAATATCAGGATTACAAAATTGCTGTAGAATTGATTCTGTTTTGTTAACGTAAGTATTAAATAAAGGAAGATACCTTTTTTATGTACTGAACCCCAACTAATATTATGGATGCAAAAGTGGATTTGTTTGTTTGTCTCACTTTTATGCCTTCACTACTTAACCGAACTCCGTAAACTTCTGTATATATGTAGCCTGTATTATAGAGGTGTAGAACATTCTCTCTATCTGTCCGGATTTGTTTATCGTGAAATAGAATTGTTTTTCGGTAAATGAAAACTTATCACGTAATTGATGAAAATGTGAATGGGGGTATAATAAACACAGTGCGTATATAAAATTGTGTCATTCTTACAAATAATCATTTTAATTTTGAAAAACATTTTCAGGCACTACACAAACATTTTTCCCTTTTCAATGCTAGCCGCAAACCAAAGCCGGTTACATTAAATAATTATATTTAATTCTTATTTTTTGTTATAATTCATGTAAATGTGGCTGCTTTGATAACAACACGCAATGCAAATAACCGAATATTGTCAGTAGCGGGTCGGCGGCCGATAACTGCCGACTTTCGGTCGACTCAACCGATTCGATATGAAACACTTGTTTCCGACTATATATATACATCTTCTTCAACGCATGTCATGTTTTATCGTTTCTTTCTATAGTACATTTTCACTTGTCATTGACGAAAGTCGGCCAGAATTACTTTGAATTTTTAGGGTCAACTTTTGTAGGACGTGTGCTTAAATATCATGTATTAAGTTTTCCCCGATTATTGTAGGACCAGTCGGATTATCTTTGGTTATTTGTTTTGCGCAGAAAGTAGGAGTAGATCTCAAAAAATCTGGAAAAAAGATATCTATGTCATAATATTAAACATTGCTGATAATGATGAGAGCTGCCATCGTTGTTTTCATCGCTTTATAACTAAACAATTAACGAAGTAACACAACATTGATTGTTATTTTACTTTAATTATGTCCCACTAAATTCATGGTTCGAGGCTGATTCGCTACAATGATGACATCGGAGTAGATACGAGCGGAACCATCTGCGACGCCCCCAGCGCTCTAAGATAATTTGCATATTATTTACACAGCGTTTTATTTTTTTTTCTCTCGTACGTCTCGCCTGTTACGTACACTTACGTGCCTTATCAGCCCCACTATCTTGAGCTCATATAAACTCGCATTATTTTCGCGTTCACTCTCGCTGACAATTTTCGCGCCAATTACAGAAAGCTTAGTAAATTCTAAAAATAGGTTATCAATGCGAAATAAATACTGTTAATGCCGGCTTTGTCCGTTTGATGGACGATTGCCACCGTGGAGTGTCAAAACAAATTTTGTTTTGATTCATTGTTAATGGACAAGAGAATTGATGACGATTTCGGTACGAAGTTGATGTAGTATTTAATGATGGAGTGATGTTATCACTAACTCGGCCCGGGTGTGTAATTTTTGTAAAGAAGTTCACAATAATATATGTCAAAATGATATTTGTTTTATAACGTGTTGTTTTGAATTATGTTATATACTTTTTAGACATCTTTAAAAGAGAACCCTTATGTCATCTGTGTGTCGGTCACAACTTAGTTTCTGCAGTTGTATGAAGAAATCTCGACTAATGTTTATCAAAATTAGATTTTTAGGGTTCCGTAGCCAAATGGTATAAACGGAATCCTTATAATTTCGTACTGTCCGTCCGTCTATCTATCTGTATGTCACAAACCGTTTTACTCTCAGTCTTTTAGGATTATACAGATGAAATTTGGAAGGTAGATGTCTTCCATGAACCACTATACAACGAAATAGTGCAGATATAAAAAAAATAATACTAGGGTGGGACTCCATACTTGTAACTGAGGAATGAAAAAAAATCCAGTGCACATATTCGTGTGGGGTATCATTATATGGGCCTTGAAAATGATATAAAGTTCCAAAATGAATTTAAAATGATATAAAGTTCCAAAATAACTTTTTTTTTAATTCAATAATTGATGATATATGAGCTTCTAAAGCCTTAAAAAGTGTACGCATCTCCCCCCTCCCCTAACTTTTCTAATTTAAAATAAACTTTCCACGAAATTTGGTTTGAACAAGATGTTATTGCGAAGTTTTTAAAATATGGGAAATTTACGGTACCGACCGAGGCAACAACTTTGTTTTTCACAGTGTCTTTAAGAAATACAAACTTATAAGTTTAATATTGTTTGATGCTACGGTACCCTTTATGCGTGAGTCCAACTCACGACTCACTTGGTCTTTTTATAAATATTACTTTCCACACATATGAAAGCTAAGTCGATTTTTCGCCCATATCATTATTAAGTGCAAAGTTTTTTTACAATGAATGAAACTGAGGTGCTATTTCTATTTTTTTTAATTTTAAGCTCCATTTTAGAAAAATTAAGCTTTCAAAGTGAAGAATTAAGCTTTCAAAGGCATTATTATATAACTTTTAGTAGACTGTGTCATCGAATCCTTAAATTTTCCACCCTAGATTTGTAAAATCTGAAAAAATTCTATATTAGAAACTTCAGGAATTGATTGGAACCCTTTTGATTTTATAAGATCCCTCCAGCTATCCATCTGGCTGTCTCTTATAGCCTCACAGTTACAGTTTTACATATGTAGAATATATAAATAGAATATATAAATCGCAATTAATTTTTTGTAATGTGCACTGTTTCCGGGAATAGATGTCGGTTAAAGAAAGACGCTACAAAGGAAAAATTGTCCTTAAAATAAAACGTAAGACACGCCCTTTTTATAAATGAGTGCAAAAAAAATAAGACGAATATTAGAACCTTTTTAACACACCCAATACTTTCCCGGCGTGCGGGGGTTCACCCGCAGTGGCGATGCTTTGCGGGTTATTCCCCCGAGCGGCGCTGAGCAATGTGCGCAAGTATCATGTGTACGAAAAATATGACAAATAATTACGAATATTATTTTAAATTTTCTACAACAACTACAGAACCTTACTTTGTGCATTTTCCTATCGTCTTATGTGCCAGTTTACATCCTCTACTGGCTAGCCCCAAAACCTTTATAATTGCAACAACTTTCAATCAACGATAACAAATAAATGGAAAAATTATTTTTGTGGGTTTAATTTCGAAAAACCATTTGAAAGAATGTCAAAATATGTCGTAATAATATGTAAAAATAGTATAAAAATTAATATATATATATATATATATATATATATATATATATATATATATATATATAAATGTTTATTTACGTACAGAAAAGTTGACCGTACTTTAAGTAAGACTTTTTCAAATGTCTCTTGAAAGAAACTTTCAAATTTCTTCCTCGGTTTTTTAAATTTTGAGGCATTATTATATAACTTTTAGTAGAATACAGATTTTCAGTGTGTAATTTAAGACACGTCTTTAAACATACTTCTGAAATAAATCTGTTTAGCGCACCAATTTCTGTATGTGTTCAATTTGTCATATTACTCACTCCGAGGATGTGTGCTTTGTTATCAACTAATCAGCCTCGGGATTTGATAATATAATCTATACTATTAAAAAATTACTAGCGTGACCCATGCGAAGTCTTCGCATTATTTATTCCATTATGAAGCTCAGATGACAGATCAAACAAATATTTTACTAAAATTGACATATAGAGGCGCAAGTGTCAAAAGCATTGAGCTAAAGCGCCACTTTATTTATACGTGAGTGGATTTGAAATTAAACAAAAATTTTACCGACCGTCAATCATATTGACGTTGAGCCGTTAGATGGCAGCATTGCTGTTTTGTGTATATAATTTTAATAATTAATTAATTTGCAAAAACAATACCAATAATAATTTTTTTAGTTGTGGATGCCGGTAGAGCAAGCAATTATCTATAAAATGATATATAATTTATGTGGATTAGTTGTGAGGTTTTTTATAAAAAGGGAGTGTAACATCTTAACCTTAGCGTATATATGATGATGATGATGATGATGATAATGATGATGATGATGATGATGATGATGATGATGATAACAGTTAATTCCATACATGGATATTTAAAAAAGGGATTGATTTAACACAAAGAAATAAGCCAGAAAACCTGTTTTTAGAATTTTTGTCTGTATGTATGAATCATACTGTCTGTATGTTAATTTGATCATCAATCCCGTGAAATCCATTAGGCAGATTTTGATGAAATCTAGTATAATAATAGTTTTAAGAGCAACATTTGAAAAAAAAGCCATTAACTTTTCTTACTTCGAATTTCACAAGTTTCATTAAACCATAGGGCGTATCTAGTCAGTAATAACTCGGGTAATTTTATAAGTAATCAGCTCTTTAGGAATAAGGGAAAACACCCCAAAACGATTTTTTTAGTTTTTGAATTTTATAAAAGATATTAGATTATAAACTAAATTTGCCTCTAAAAAGTCATATGCCTCTCCATCCGTTGTTCCATACGTATTTACATTTATATATAAGTATAGACACGCTACAAGTCGCAAATCTCGACCGATTTTGGAGATTTTTTTCTTTTCATTTTTTAACTAGTTCAGTTTAATTTTTATGTGCAATTTTCTACAAAAAATACCTTTTTCGTGCCCAACGACCCTTACCATTCCTTTTTGTATGGATTTTCTTATCCTTTTTTCCTGCATCCTGTTGTTTTAAATCTTTTTTATTTCTAATTTCTTCTTACAGTTGTTTATTATTAACAATAAAAAACAGAATCTCCACTTTGTTTTTATTAAAGATTTTGGATTACAATCAACTATTCAATTTGCATCGTTATGTTCACATCTAAACTGTCACAGTCTCAAACAACTGATATCTATTGCCAGAGTATAGAAAGCAATTATTTGAGTCTGTACTCACTGTACCCAGCATCACAACCAGTAGAGCCTTAACTCCTTGCTCTACATTACACAATTGATGCGTCATTGCCTTCTGAGTTCTGATTAGCCTCTTTCGGCCTTTATCGAGGCCACCTGACCTCTTTGTACGCGCTATCGATTGAAATATAAACATCTTTAAAAATAACAAGGAAAAATGTTGTCATAGCTTTTATAAATAATCCGATCATACGAAGCGCTCCCATTGGTTGCCCCTTTGTTGACATGCAATGATTGTTCTCACTCACTGCGCCCCGCTTGGTTGAATCGACGCTACGTCCATAAACTTTGCAATGCAATGTGCCTTATGTATTCGCTTTGTTACAATTGTATTAT
Source organism: Druceiella hillmani (assembly GCA_039881145.1). Classification (NCBI taxonomy): domain Eukaryota; kingdom Metazoa; phylum Arthropoda; class Insecta; order Lepidoptera; family Hepialidae; genus Druceiella; species Druceiella hillmani. Next base: position 4,887,584 of record JAYKKI010000023.1, on the reverse strand, counting down.
TTTACCTTGTACATAACTAGCTGGTATCCATGACTCCGTGCGCATAAAATAAGGTATTAGACTATTTTATTTGTTATTTCATAAATAATAATCCATTATATGATACAAGTTATAGAGGAGTGAAACAATTTTTGACATATCTTATAATTTGAGACAAGGACGGCAATACTGAGTTGTGACGTCATTTTAATGATACTCATTCTGCGAATTATTAATAATGCTTATATATCTACACTATCTAATATAATTATATTTAGACTTGTTAATTTTGAAAAGGACGGTAATACTGAATTGTGACGTCATTTTAAATAATGATCATTGTATTCTGCAAATTATTAATAATGTTCATATACCGACCCAATCCATATCATTGAATTTAAACTTATGAATTTTAACAAGGGCAGTATATGAGCATTATTAATAATTATGGCTTAATTTTGACGTCATCCATATATATAATAAAAGTTTAACAGAGTAAATACTGTACATGGAAAATATTTTATGAAACTGATTGATTTAGCGTATAGAATAATAATAGAAGCCGAAAAATCTTTTTTTAGAATATTTGTCTATCTCTGTGTTATTTTGTGCGTCAATCACGTAAAATAAACTGGACGGATTTCGATAAAGTTATTTATTGGTATAGTAATAATTTATAATCAAAAGCAACATATGAGAGACAAAAAAATTCTTATTCTGAATTTCATAGAAGTGAAACCTTGGAGCACAGCTAGTTTTAAATAATGATCATTGTATTCTGCGAATTATTAATAATGCTCATATATCAGCACTCCCCATATCATGAAATTAGGACTTATCATTTTAATTTAGACACATTTACGCTTATTAATTTAACTCGCTTATGTTTTAATCAAATTCTGCAATACCGTTTTCAGTTAATCTTACGTTCCATATGTTGCGAAAACAGCAAAACTAGGGAATAGTCAACTACCCTATTCATTTATAATCCATAATTAACAAATGCTATTTTGTAATTATTAGAATTGTGTGGTAAAAATTTAATAATTGTAATTAATTGATAATTCGATAAGGAAATTGCTTAAGCTTGCTAAAAAATTGCTTAAGTAAAGCTGCAGCGTCAAACACAATGACAAAACGTTAGTAAAACCAAAAGTCCGCACACCACTTTTTTCTGTTTTTTATTATGTAAACAATTGCAAGATATACTTAAAAATACTTAAAACAGAAACTTAAAAACAGTAGAAGCACTGAGACAGGGTAAAAGATCCACACAAAGCGGAAGCCGAGCACTGTTACCGAGCACGAAAAAAGGAAGTTTTAGAAAAAAGAACCATTCAAAACGGTCAAGATTTGCAACATGTGGCGTATTCTCTTACGTCCATACATAAATATAAACATACGTATACACCAACGCACAAAAACACGTGTCATTTTTCAAAGCATAATTTAGACCATAATAGATATTTCAAAAGTGTTAAAAATGGTGCAATTTGTGAAGGAAGATATCCTCTGACTAACTGTGAAATTACCCGAATTATAATTATTTCTATTATCAAAACTAAATGTTGCGTACCGGTTGACAATGAAGCACAAACCCCATAGGTTTGTGCAATAACAAAGGCAATAACATTTCAAGGAAGATGTCCTTCGTCTAACTTAAAATTACCTGAGATATAATTACTTCTATCGTCAAAACTCAATACTGGCGCGCCGCGGACAATAAAGCATATACCCGTGGGGTGTGCAGTAACGATGTTGAAATATAAACGCAATATAAATTATCAATCATTTCTATTAAGAAGGAAGATGTCCTTTATCTAACTATGAAATTACCCGACATATAATTACTTCTATCGTAAAAACTCAAAGCTGGCACGCTGTTTGACAATAAAGCATAAACCTGTGGGGTGTGCAATAAAGAAGTTAAAATATAAGCGCAATATAAATTATCCACAAAAAAAATTCTAGTCCACTAAAAAAATGTCTAATATGAACCAACAATATCATTATTATCAATGAAACAAAGTAAAACACTGCTATTTTAATCGAATGTAAAGACAAACTTTCTTGCTTCAACTAAGTAAAAGTACCTTTAACTTTTTTGCACCTTTATGTATTATAATAATACATAGCATGTATCGAGCAATACATAATAGTTCATAGCATAAAGGGATAATTATTAATAAATACTTTATCAAAAAAATTTAAGGTCTGATTTAGAAACTCTGGTCTGAGTAGTTAACTTCCATCCGAGTTGTATCACTTCATTAATATAAATCAAATTGACACTCAACGTCGATTGAGCTATAAAAGCCCATTCGCAATTTTCTGTACGTGAAGTAGCGTAGCACAGCTACTTCCTTATTAAATGTCTGCATTAAATTTTTACCCCTCGCTACTTGGAAAAATATAGCCATTAAAGTGAATTTCATTCTATGGTTACCAAAAATGTAACCGTTCAGAATTAAACTGAATTGGTACAAACACTTGATACTCAGCTACGTATTACCGGACAGTAATCGCACTAGAGTGTGAAATATAAATTTTAACTAGTTAGCTCTTACAAATAATTCGTAAGTCACCGATAGGTAATATAATGTGGAAATAAGTAAGTGAAAGGTATTTTATTTGCTTAAAACGTTTACACATAGTAGGTTCATGCAGCGAGGGTTTCAAGGAAAATTGCTTTACTTGTCATAAATCATAACTAATATGGAATTTCTAACACAATAAATATTTAATAATATCTGAAATAATTGAGTAAGGGCAAAATACATAATATTTCATTAAAGGAATTGTTAATAAATGGCGCTGTTTACAATATAAAAACATTTAAGAAATAAAATATAGGGATGTAATTACCGTTATTAATATTTATACATTTTTTTTCAAAAACAAAAAAAAAACATTTACTGCCAAAAATAAAAAATACTTTGTTTTTTTAATCAAATCTTGATATAAGAACATTTCTATAAATTATCTTTCGATCTTAATATACAATACATTTATACATATATATATATATATATATATATATATATAAATATATATATATATATATATATACATATATATATATACATATATATATATATATATATATATATATATATATATACAGACTCATTGCAGAAATAATTATCTATAAAGATATTAAAAATTAACATCTTTATTACCTAAATACCGATAATATTATTTGCTTTTACTTTTGTATTATTTATTTTTTTTGGTTAAAAAAAACGCTATGCTATATTTGATTGATTCTTTTCAACATGACGTAATTAGAGGTGAATTTCTCCATTTTCTCCTCAAAGCGAATGTTTCTGCCTTTCTTAGGATTCACAAGCGAGGATAAATAAATAAAAAAACCGAAATTAATTTATTTATAATTTCTATGTGGAAGTGTTACCTGAAAACCAATTTTTTCATTTTTTTCGTTTTTCAGTTTTTTTTGTAAATTCGTAAAATATGTCTTTAATAAAATTTACAATAATATAATAAAACGATTAAACGCAAATTCAGGACATGACTTCTACTCACTTGATTGTATTTTAAGTAATGTGTTCCGTTAATGTGTTAATTTCGTTTTTGTTTTTAAACATATATATGTTTTAGCTCTATGTAATAATACGTATTGTTAAATGTACGTTTCTCGAGCCACTTCACTATTCATTAGACGCTTTCAATCACAGGCAATTTAATCTCATTTTCAGTCGTTCATCACTTCTTGCTTCCTTTCTCATCGGTTAACCACCTTGAAGACTATTTGAACACATTTTAAATATATTATCTATAAAAATGCTACAGATACTACTGACACGTCATTTTTAACGGTATTTATAATTTAATTTCTAATAAAAGTCATCGCGTACGCATGTGAAAAATAAATCTTACTGCAGAATTATACAACAAAATAATTATTTTTTTCAGGATTATACGTGATGTTTAGCGCGTTCAATGCCACGGATTAAAATGTTTTCATCCACTGGCTTAGTTTAATCGTAAAATCGTTGCGGAATTCGAACGTTACGTTGACATATCGGCGTGCGTTATATGTAATTACTGTGTCTAACGTTCATGAAAATAATTTTGTTTTCATATTAAATGTGATAACAGTGACTTTAATCCATTATACAAATGCATCTATAAGATGTTCTAGCCTCGATCAATGCAATCTCATTCCAATTATACTTAGTTCATAACCTTTTTCTATGACGAAACTTTCAGGTAGGAAATCGGGAGATGGCTTTTAAAGACAAGTGAGGATTTCAGTTGCTACTATTTTCTTGTAATATCAACTATTGAATATATTTGGTGTTAATTATGTAGAAATTCATTATTTACAATTAATCGAAACTACGTGATGTAGTATTATTTCTACTTTCTTTAAGTACTTTACCACGACCTAGGTTTCGTTGTATTACAACATCTTTAAGTGGGCTATTAGCCAAGATCACCTTTCATGGTGAGCAGAGAAAGTGGTACATTTATCACTTCTCCATACGAAATGCAAATATTTTGAAATTCAAATAATTCTTTTGATAATTTTTCTCATATTCCCGCATATAGAAAAAGAATTATAGAGGGTTAAACAAACGATTGTCTTATCCTCTCCCGTTAATTTGACTTCTCTCCAAATTGCTATCGTGGTACCCATTTAAATGATTATCGATGGCGTCTCCAATAAGCCCGCCGTGCGCCGGTGAGATGGTCATATCTTTATGATTGTGAAGATACGAGTACATTACCATTTTTTGGAAACTTTTGTATTTTTTATCCATATCTTTCTTCAGCTTTCACTTTTTTTACTAATTCTGTATGATAAAACCATAACACTTCTTGCATTTCCAATATTGTGCTGATATTTTGTTCCGTATACATCGTTTACAATCTCGTTTTAACAGCACTTTCTCTGACTATCCTTTTTTTGCACTTCATTTACCGCACTCTTCCGTTCATATACATTTTGTTCTTCAGCACTGTTACAAAAACTCTCATAATTTACATTTTGCTTTCGACCCACGATCCAAAAATAAAGGCAAGCAATTATTGCTTTTAGAGTTACAGGCGTTTGCGGTGTTCGTATACGTAAAACAAACTAATTTAAAAAATGAGCCAATTTTTTTTGTTTGACCGACTTTTTAAGGTTCTCCAAAACCACGTTCAAAGGTAAATTTTATTTATTTATAAATTTTTTTGACTTTGCAAATAATTACACTTCCAGGAAAAAGTTTTCTACTATATTCTGCATTTTTTTTACATTTTCTTTAGTCTATGCTTCTAATATCTTGAGAGAACTGTCATAGAATTAAAAGCGGAACATAATCTGTGTTTTTTCTTATCTCTGCCAACGCCGGAAGTGAATATTTTATGACAACTTCTTGCTTGCTGCAAGTTTTAATTTATTCTAAAGACACTTCCAAGGCGAGTCTTGAATAACCTTGGCAAAGGAGACGTCAAGTGAATTGAATATTTATTATTAAATAGTCAAATTAGCATTTGATTTTTGAAATATTGTGTATAATAATACATATTTGAAATGTATGCAATAGGTGATCAATAAAAGTAAGCGAAATTTCCACAATAGAACGTAGAGCAAAAATACAAATTTTCTTTTAAGACGACTGTGTGATGCAGCAGGTGCCGATAGACGGTACAAAACTTATTAGTTTCTGTATGTCTCAGGCACCCCACGCTTTGGGACAGGTCTCGCTGTGACGTAGCGACGATCACCGACGGGTCGTCGCCCGCGCCCGATATAGACGTCGCGACGCCACCGCCCGCCGCGTCGCTTGCATTCGACGGACACCACTGCAGCATGTTTACGTAACCTCTTAACGCCACAAAAAATTATTGATTTGGATTTTTTTTATTTATATAAATTAATCATTACGAGTGTCGTACTAATTTACCATTACGAGAATTACGAAGTTAATGATTAAGATCATTATGCACATATATGTTTAATCAATAATTGTAGTATCCACTGTCGCAAGTTTGATTTAATAATATAAGTAGCACGAACAGAAAATGTGGTAATTAACTGTAGATGAAAAGTATTTTAACAAACATCATAAAAAACAATGGAGTATCCCAAGTTAATAAATGAAAGTTAGTCGCATTTAAATCGTTATCAATTTTCTTGGGTGAAAGTACACAATAACACTATCGCACACTGCTTAGAAAAAAAATATTCGGACCGAAAAATATGTTATGGAGAAAGTACTTACCTCATTGATTAAAACATCAGAAAATTAAAATAATTTATTATTTAAAATAGAGAAAATACGTTAAAATATTCTTATTTCTACTTCTACTTCTACAATTTTGACAATTGTAGGACATTTTCATTGCTGGTGTATTGAACTTATCATAATTGTATGGAAATTTGAAGCTATCTTATATATTTATCGCTGGAAATATGATATTAAGAATAATATTGTTGATTATAGCGTCAGAGTTTCTTTAATTTCATCAATTGCTCTTTTTTAAAAAATTACCTTATAAACATTTTGTAGTAATAAGTGTTTAATTATAAGCTATCTATTATAAAATATGCTGTTTAATATATTTTATTAATGGGATGACTTTTCCAAGTTAAATTTTCCTTTAAATTCAAAATTGTGAAAAATCCTTTCGCATCGATATATAACATCTACGGTGCCAATTGAGCCGAGATTTTACATAATTGCATTAAAATATCTCTACATTCCTCTTTAGCATTTTCCACAACGCATAATCGAGACGAGGAAAAAGAATTGTCGGTGCAATGGAAGGTCTGTACGTCGATTGCTTACATAATGCGCTCGCTGTCATTACATCAAATGACGGCGAGACGAGTTACGAAAAGCGCTAAATAATTGCATAATGCAAGCGCATCGCGACATACGCGGCATGCCACAGTATACATTGCATATTTATGCAATGAACTATTTGCATAAACATGCATTTAATATTGCCTTCTATTGATTTAAAATAAACCTAATCATAGTTTAGTTTTAGCCAAAATTTAACACTATCGCACACTGTTTAGAAAAAAAATATACGGACCGAAAAATATGTTTTGGAAAAAGTACTTACCTCGTTGACTAAAACATGAAAAAATTAAAATCGAAGGTTAAGACAAAAATAGTAATCTTATTGATCAAAACGTGAGAAAATGAAAGTTTCAGAAAGACTCAGAAAGATCACAGTCAAAGGTACAAACCTCATTGAATAAGACATCTGAAAATGAAAGTCAAAGATCACAGATAAATATACTAACCTCATTTCTTAAAACATCATAAAATTAAAGTCAAAAATCACAGACAAAAGTACTAACCACATTGATTAGAATATCAGAAAATTAAAGTCAAAGATCACAGAAAAATATACTAACGTCAATGATTAAAACGTCAGAAAATGAAAATCAAAAATCACAGACAAAATTAGTAGCCACATTGATTAAAACATCAGAAAATGAAAGTCAAAGATCACAAGGGAATGTGAGGTAATTTAAAACCAGCTAGGTACGTATCAAAACACAAACAAAAGACATAAATATAGATTTCCATGGTTGTTAATTTCTTGAAATTATTGATATAAATTAACCGAAATATTTTAATTTCAACATTTAATAAAATGCTAATTTCTACGTATATAGTTTAAAGTTTAATATTTCGAAAACAAAAAAAATTTAAAAATGTAAACGAACCCTCAATTTTATTTTGGAAGACCTTTCCCTCTACATTCCCATTCGAAACGATGCGCGAAAATAATTTTAGCTTCTAGTCTACACCTATCAAGGTTCATTCAATAAAATTAATATTTAACCACGTATTAATTTGATCTCCAGCTGAAGTGTTTATTTGCAAACTTTCATGCATAAAGATCTAAAACTATGGAAACTGTGAGATTGCGACAAACAGATGGACTGACGGACATAATGTAGTTATAAAACTTCCGTGTTTCTCTACCAAACCCTAAACAGAAGATTTGTTTTCAAGGTTTCTAACCTTAAAAACAAATCTTAATAACATACTTTTCTATTATAATGAAAGTAACAAACGATCAACATTTTAGCACAAATCGATAACAAAAGAGGTGAAGGACTCGGATGTTCTAAAAGGACCGACACGCAGCCCTGCGATCTGTGCAAATTCTAAATTTTCTCGTATTTCTTGAAGTATGGACATACGGCACAGCGGCGTGTGCGACACAACACTGCGTCATACTGCAAGCCATTGTCAATTTCTGCTTATCGCGTTTGCTGCTAAATTGTTCACCATTATCTTACCTAAACCTAAACTACATAAACGCACTTTTCTTTAATTTTCCGCTTTATAAAGTGAACTTAGTATTTGATTTAAACCTAATTAATGACTACTCAATACTATAGGTAAAATAGTGGTAGATGGAAAGATACGAAAAACCTAAGAGTAGATTTTATAAGATCAAGTTCCGGTACAGAGTAGATACAATACAAAGTAATAAACAAACGTGTAATCAAGTTAGTATTTGATTTAAGCCTAATTAATGACTACTCAATACTACAGGTAAAGTAGCCGTAGATAGAAAGATACCAAAAGCCTAGAAGTAGATTTTATAAGATCAAGTTCCGGTACAGAGTAGATACAATACAAAGTAATAAACAAACGTGTAATCAAGAGTAAACTAAACCACTTTAAATTGACGGAAGATAATGAATTTTATTAAACCCTTTAAGCAGCAAGTCAACTTTAACAGAGATTATATGAATATTTTTTTTTTATTTCATAAATCATAATTTCAAAGTACAATCTGACGTGGAGTGAAAGTTTTTTGATGAATCTTAAAAAATAACATAGTCATAAAGGTTTTAATTCAAAATTTAGACAAAGATAGCAACATTGAATTATGCTTTAATTTCTAGTAATGCTCATTTTATTCTACGAGCGCTACTGAGACAGGTAAACAAGCCCACTTTGTCCGTACCATAATATCTCGAAGCTCTTAACGCGCTAATTTTTTAATCATTTTTCATATTTTTTTTTAAACACTGTTTTTTTTACTGACTTATGTTCTTACGTGACTTTATCAAAAAAAGCTAATTTAGGAATAGCCAACTACCCCATCATTTGTCATAATATTCACAACGACTTGTTTCCACTTCTCTACAATCAAATTTCAAATATTTTTATGTCAATGTTATGTTTTCAAAGTAGTGGAAATACAATGGTTGTGTATATAATATATAATTTAAAAAGAATTACATAGGCACATTATTTTATATTAGATATGAAAATTCTATTAAACTAATTTTTAGTTTTCCCAAATGTCAAAATTAAAATGTTTAATTGGATAAACTATTTTATAACGCGGTTTATACACCTCTCGTTGAAAATACTAAAGAGTAGATGTTTAATAAAAATACTATGTAAATTGGAATATATTTAACTATAGTGCCACGTTTCTAAGTTAAACAGTTCAAATGTTAGAAGACTATGATTAAGCACTAAACGAATGCAGTGATAAATCCATAAGTATTTCATTTTCCCTGGACTTCTGTAAAACTCGAAAGCTCCAACACGTTTATGAGTAAGTCTTTACAATTTAGCATTTTTCGTCTGAATTATGATTTGTATTCATAAAACGCTTAAGAAAAGCAAAGCTTAAAAACAAAAGAAAATCTTAAACAATTTAAATTGTTTAGCTTGAAAGCTTAAAAGATTTTACACGTTTACAAGTAACCCTGTCTAAGTTATCATTATTCGTCTAAATTGTTATTTTTATTTTCAAATTGTTTGAACTTAATAATGTAAATACTGTTTAACACTTCAAGCTTGAAAGCTTAAACACGTATATGAGAAAGCTTTTTCAATTTATATCGGCCTTTGCCTAAATTATAAGTTTTATTTGACTTCATCAATCATATATGGTGGCACATAATCCTGTTCTGTACTCTTAACGAATATAATCATCAAATTAAAAAAAAATTAATCAAACTAGTATTGTCATCGATGAAGCAAAACTGCTAAAGATTATTTCGGGAGTACACAATTAGATGAAGATCTCAGACAATATAATTGACACTTGAAATATTTCTAATTTTGATGAAAGAAGTGACAATGAACATCTATCTAGATCCGATTGATACCTACAAAGAGACATCCGGTAGATATCTACAAGATGATATTAGTCAAATATCTAAAAAGATAAATCAGACAGATATTTACCTCAAACAGAAATCTACAAGGAGACCTCTATCTACGATGAGCATATATTCTTAATTACGGGCAAATAATCCAATTTTAAGAAAATGTCTATTATCATATTCCACCCTAACTTTTAAAAGCAATGCCGATAAATTTCTAAAGATAATGGCAAAATAAAATACAATAGCGAAGGACCTAATTGAGAGTAACCGGAAATATATTTTTGAAAATATTTGGGATAAAAACTATAATAACACATAGTAATTTCAAATGAGTTTTCTTCCACTTTCTAGAACAGGTTTAAATTTAAAAAAAGGAAATATTCATCCAATACCATTGGAACGAGCCACAAAAATTGGCTTAAAAGTGATCATCAAAAAGACATTGTGAAAATTTGTATCACTTGTAGACTAGGAAGATACAGATCTTTGTCATGTTTAATTTCAAGTAAATTAAATATATTTTAGGGTATATCTTAAAAAGGAGGAAACCCGTTAAACTGGTTTGACCATGCTTTATTAGTGTAAAACTTTATAGACAAAAAATAAATCATCTCATATTACAAGGTATTGTCAAATTAATCAAATTTCAACTTTCTAAATTTCCCTTTCAAAGGCACAAATCTATTCAATTTTTCTTCCTAAAATTTTAGTTACACAAATTACTATAGACTATAGATTTCTGGATCGGAAAGTGTTAAAAGCAAAAGTTGTGTCACTCGTTAGTGCAGCGGCTCGTTATCGGGGCACTTCGCGCGAACCGCGTGGCTAAGTGCCGCCGTCAATTGGCCGGACAAACGCAACGGAATGAACAAGAGCCGGACGCTAATGAAAATAAATTTAATGCATCCATAATGCGCATTAAACTGCAGCGAGGGGAGGGGAGAGGTGGAGCCGCTGCTGTCCTTAAAGCTGGATGTGTCAGTCTCAATTGCGCCGGTCGTTATTTGAAATTGTTTGGACGAGTATTTGTCATGCTATTAATTATAGGAAGAGGGGGTGATGGAAGTTCTTAAACGGTTCTAATGGCAGGAAGTATCGAAACAGGCATACCAATGTAATCGTTTAATAATATATCTATAGCTTAGTGCAAAGGCACAAACTAATTCCACTAAAATAATTTCTGTGTTTCGATAAAATGAAAATAAACAAAATAATAGATTGTTTCAATAGCCATTTTAATGCTTTTTAGACGTTTATTACTCAGAATTAAATTTAACCAAAAGTTTATGTATTATATGTCTGCAGATGTTCTTAATAATTATCCTGTATAGGGACAGATATGATGAAAGGTATTTCTGTAGAAAATGTATTTTTTAATCGAATTCTTTCAGTATGTTTATGTATTATATGTCTGCAGATGTTCTTAATAATTATCCTGTATAGGGACAGATATGATGAAAGGTATTTCTGTAGAAAATGTATTTTTTAATCGAATTCTTTCAGTATGTTTATGTATTATATGTCTGCAGATGTTCTTAATAATTATCCTGTATAGGGACAGATATGATGAAAGGTATTTCTGTAGAAAATGTATTTTTTTAGTCGAATTCTTTCATAGTGGCTTAGGAGTCATATGGTTCTTTCACATTTTCTACGCATTTTAATGCACTGGGTCAGCTGTATTAATGTTAGATACGTTTTATGGTACACTTGTTTATGTGTACACAATATGTCATAAAGAACTTATTTATTATTCATAATAATTACATGTGTGAAACTGAGTATATCTGAAATTTAGTATTTTATATATGTGAAATTTATTTTATATATTTTGAATTTATTCGTATATATTTGAAATTTAATTTTTTATATTTCGCTGTATGAAAATGTCATTTTTTCCAAAGAATTGAAATTTTCACAATGTTTTTCCTGACTCGGTTGGAAACTTTCATATACTTCCTTAATATTTTCTATTCAGTTTGATGCACCGAATCACCTGTATGAATAAAAGGCAACTTAGGTGCATATATATATATATATATATATATATATATATATATATATATATATATATATAATATATATATATATATATATATATACTACGTGGAAATTCAAAGTGTGTTTACTGAGCATCGTTTAAATTGTATTTAGTTTGAATATTATTTTAATTCTTCAATTGTGGGATCACTGTGCTGTATAAGAGTGAGTACTAAATATGTTAATATTTTTATACAGAAAAATTAATAACAAAAACAAAGCATTTTTTTCCAAATTTAGCTTTTAAAAGTTTGACATTATTTATTTTTTTAATATTTGACCTCTGTATTACATCATGCAATTAGTATTTGCACAGTAACTTAGATGTTATCTTACTAGCGTGGTAAAAGAGATTTCTAGTTGTGCGATAATATTTTTGTTACGTATTTTAAAAATATATATTATATTATAATTAAAAATTGTAAATAATCACTGTTATTTCATAGTTAAAAAAAATTTGAATGCACTAAAGTATTTCAACGAAATTATTACATTATACACAAATATTTATGAGTGTTTAGTATTCAGATTTTTTTAAGAATTTCAAGTTTTCACGTTAAACAATTTCTGAGTGATCTTATACCTATTCCGTCTTTTTTTTCCTTCTGATATATAGAATACTTTTGATTTCAACATCAACAAGCAGTAAGCTTCTTTTACTTGAAAGCTTCTTAAGCTTCTTTTTGATTTCAACATCAACAAGCAGTAAGCTTCTTTTACTTGAAAGTTTCTTAAGCTTCTTTTTGATTTCAACATCAACAAGCAGTAAGCTTCTTTTACTTGAAAGCTTCTTAAGCTTCTTTTTGATTTCAACATCAACAAGCAGTAAGCTTCTTTTACTTGAAAGCTTCTTAAGCTTCTTTTTGATTTCAACATCAACAAGCAGTAAGCTTCTTTTACTTGAAAGCTTCTTAAGCTTCTTTTTGATTTCAACATCAACAAGCAGTAAGCTTCTTTTACTTGAAAGCTTCTTAAGCTTCTTTTTGATTTCAACATCAACAAGCAGTAAGCTTCTTTTACTTGAAAGCTTCTTAAGCTTCTTTTTGATCACAATCAATCTAATAGATTTTTAATTCATATTTAATTTATGATAACTTAATTCAGATAATCATAAATCGATTACCTGTAAAACATTCGTATTTTTTTACTCATCGCCACTAATACGCTGAATTTAAAAATATTATCTTCATCAATAAAACATAGCGACCTTCAAAGTGTTTCCCTTTATAAATATAGACCAATTATTGGCAATTCTTTTAAAAATTCGGGATAAATTTTAAAACTTCAAACAAAATTTTATTAATTTCCTTGTGTTATGAGCTAGAATTTTCGTTTAACAATTATAATATATTTCACAGGGATTTCGTAAAGAACAAAAAGTGAGAATTTAATTTCGTATAGGTCCCTCAGTTCTGTCGCGCTAAGTGATAACAGAATACATTTCGGCATCATTCGATACATTACGATTTATATTTATATAAACATTTCATCATCAAAATACCTATTGTGAAATACGCTCGTCGATTTAAAAGCTATAATTCAATAACAATAAATTATTATAAACCGTTAAATCAAACTGAATGAATCTTAACGAAGTGGACCGGGGAGATTGGCGAGGACGGCTATAAAATATTGTTATATGCAACTGTTTCAATTGAATAACAACTACAATTGAGAATATCATTTCTAATGCACCCACAATGAATGCATCAGTGATGCAGTTTAAGCGCCCTATCGTTACGTCTACGATCTAAAATGGTTCCGATATTTAAATGATTATATTTAATGATAGGAAGACAAAAATATCGTTTTATGTGCTTTGTTCGGCGAAAAATACTAAATAGTTGTATTTTAAACGAAATTTTCCGGAAAAGCTCTTCATGTCGCTAAAATTACTAAAATTTTGAGATGAAATATAAAAGTAAAAAAATTGTTCACCACAACTTTCTCCAGAGAGCTGTCTGTGGATGTAATGGATCTTAATATGGTAATAATGGAAGACAGTACTCAGGTTAGTGTACATCTTTCTACTGAATCCCACGTCTCCCATATAAAATCGTTTTAAAAAGCTATGTAAACGATGAAAATCAACCACTATCTTAAAACATACTTATCCTATCCAAAGATAGTCGATAAATAAAATTTTCCTATCTCCATCCAAATGTTTCCCTATTCATAAACATTTTCCTTTTTACAGGAAAAATATTGTACTAAAAACGTGTTTTCTGACAAAATCCTAAGATTTTATACTCGTAACGCATCATTGAGCTTCACTCGTGCTCGTGGTAATAGACCATTTTCTATTTTTTCTATCCCAACCATTTTCTCACTAAATTTCATTCAAATTATAATCTGCATCTAACACAATCGTGCCTTTTCAAGAAATACGGTTTTGATCAATTTGAAGATATTTGAAAGAAGGGAAATGTGAGAGTACATTAAGTAAAAGTGTGAAAAAATTAATTGTTATTACATGTAACAATGAGAAATAGCGTGAAGGAATTAGAGAGAAGTAAATAGGTATATAACAGTTAAATAGAGTTTTCATTTACAATTCTATTTTTTTCTAAAAATGAACGAACCAATGAGTCTTAAGTAAGGCAATGCAATGACGTTCTTCTAAATTTAACACAGGAAATTGTCAATAGTTTCATTGCACATGCCGCAATAAATAAAATAAGCTGACTACATCATGACTCAATAAGTTATGATTTCGTCATGCCTTTCAGAACAACCAAAAACTCGCAGCAAAACGATAATGGGGAAATTAATTAAATAATGTATATAATTTCCGATAGCATTACAAGAAACGAATAACCAACTTGTAATTTTCTGCGAATTTCTAACCCTGACTAAATAATATTCCGCAAAGTAATCAACAGAAAAATAATTACGAGAATGATAAGCCGTATCAATGAAAGCGTAGCTATCTTAATTATCTGGTGAGATACGCAATAGGCACTAAATTATCTTTGAGATAAGTAATTGTCATTTTGTTTATATCTCATATACACTGGCATGGAGCATTAGCAGCCGGTCCGCAGGGCTATCACTTTTCCAAATCTTAATTATGGTTAAACGCTTTTTATTAACGATACCCGCCCATGGCCTTATCGGTGTATTGGGTGACATTTTGACCTCATCAAAATCCTTATTTTTGAAGATATTAAATGTGCCAACGTCACGCCATGCATAGGCCTTATCATAAATATTAGAAGATCCTATCGGCCATGAACAGATAATACACTTAAATATACAAATATCAAGTTCGTCAATTAACAAGCATAAAAAAACAACGCGGTTGCTATTGGTTCTATATATTTAAATTGAGAAGTTTGTGGTAATAGATCATTATGGCTCAATCAGGATTTACATATTCATATTCACCTCAAAAATGTATTTCCATCGCAAATAACTGAGAAAGAAAAGAAAAGTTTTGCTAGCTTTAGTGACTTTTGAATCAATACAATTAATCCAGGCACTGTTTTCCCTAGTTTTCATTGATTTCATTTTTATTTTTAATCTTGTTAAATTTTAATGTTTCACAATCGTCAAATGTTCATATTGTTACACGTCTTTATAATATACGACACAAAGGAGATTTTTTAATAGAACAGTAATTTCCTCAAATATACGTAAATGTATCTGAATTATTGATGGACCCTGACTTGACAAGATTCTCTTTTATTTAACTCCTATTCTTTAGTTGCACAATATTAAAACATAAACTACGGTGTATGTGATATAATACTTGTTAATAAAACATAAAGAGAATCAAACATATTTATGTTGCACAATATTAAAACATAAACTACACTCGTATGTGATATAATACTTGTTAATAAAACATGAAGAGAATCAAACATATTTGTGTTGCACAATATTAAAACATAAACTACACTCGTATATGATATGATACTTGTTAATAAAAATAAAGAGAATCAAACATATCTGTGTTGCACAATATTAAAACATAAACTACACTCGTATGTGATATAATACTTGTTAATAGAACATAAAGAGAATTAAACATATCTGTGTTGCACAATATTAAAACATAAACTACACTCGTATGTGATTTAATACTTGTTGATAAAACATAAAGAGAATCAAACATATTTGAATGTTTAAAAAGTTTAAGGTTTTATTTAGTAACTAGCAGCCCACCAACTTAATTCGCGTATAATTGGAGAGAGAAAAAAATCTGTTTTTTTTATTAGGTATACGTTGCGCCTGAGTATAAACTATTACCATACCAAATTTCATCACAATCAATCCAATAGATTTTTCGTGATACCCACTCAAATTAACATACAAACAGACTAAATCAATCACTTTTTTTAAATTTATTCAAGGTACAGAATTCACTCTATTACTATTTTATTAAATGTATTGATTTTATAATTAGTTTTACATTCCGAGCAGAGAACAGTCTATTTTTTGTCTTTGCGAACTGTTCTTTTCATATTTTTTCAAATTCGATATTTATATATAATTAAATATCATAAAATTTAAATTTAGAATATTTTGTATATATATATATACATATATATAAAACAAAATAATAATAGATGGATATTGGGGCCAGGTGCTCCGTGTATCATTTGATATTCGTAAATATTGTATTAATGAAAGGAAACAAAAATCGCGTTTGGAAAAAAGGAAAGGTTTGCCGCTTTGTTATTAAAATAATAAAAAAAAATATAAAAAAAACCAAACTTAATAAAAATTTCCGTCGTTTTTAATTTTGTATTTGATTTACAACATATGTTATATTTATAAATTTAACATACAGACGAACTCGCGCGCGCGCGCCCATACGCATACACACACACACACACACATATATATATATATATATATATATATATATATATATATATATATATATATATATATATAAATATATATATATATATATATATATATATATATATATTATGATTTTTCACAACGTAAATATATGGTCTAACATATCTTTTACACGTGAAATATCTTTTAGATACGTTTTTATATGCACACCTATTTAAAGAATGATGACATCCAGAGTCTTCACTATTGTTATCCTATAACCTTTGCTAAGATTTCTTAAAACTTTATTTTGCATAATTTTAAGTTAAGTAGCCTTGAAAATAAAGATGGGGCATATTTTTGACTATATCTCAGAAGATATTACGGAAAATATATTTTGAGACCCTTCAAACATTACTCCACACCATATACCAAATTTAAAAAAAAATCGAGTACTTTATTTGCCTTGATCCCCCTAAAATGTCCACATAAATATTTTTCATTATCAGTCATTGAAATATATGCCGGTTGACACGTTTAATACTACGTCAAATTTCAAGTTCATGCATCAAGCGGTTTCTGAGAAAAACGGCTGTAACAGACTGACATACAGGTGAGTAATATCAGGAGGATTTCGTTTTTCCTCTTAAGGTGCAAAACTCTAAAAATGACAATAGTTTTAATTCTACTCTTTTTCTATTACTCACCAAATTTAAAATTCTTCCATTAATTTAAACTTAATGAAACTCCTATTCATTCCACGTGAAAATAAATTATCATCAAAATTAATTAAATTGGCGATAAAATTATCATTTTCTAAGCTTCAAATCTAATTTCCAATCGATCTTTCTAATTTCCATCTGATTATTTCATTTCAGTATCTCAATTTCCCAAATTTTTTGAAGATAGTGAAAATGTATGATTTGGATGGATAGGTATGGTACTCGAGCACAGTATTTGCGTCTGTCAGCCCTGCCTAGGACGCACGAGAGTGGCGAAGGGGACTGGCGGCTACAGAGTCGCGGCGACAAGTGGAACGGTCGACTGACGCGCGACTGATAAGGTCTGAGCGCGCGACTGGCAGGCGCCTGGCGCCTACTTGGACGCGCCACACGCACTCGACGTGACTTGGTCATCAGCTGCTGGCGAAGATGTTGCAGATTCACACGCAACCGGTTTGCTGTACCTTCATTAGGCGAAAATAATAAATTTGCACGATTCTGCCTTCTGCGTTCATCCTTTAAACTTTGTTTCACGCATATTTATGGGTATGAAGTTTGAGATAAATTAATTTTCGCCAAATTCGAATGTTTTTTGTGACTAATATATTTAAGTTCAAAAAAATTGTTCCTTGAACAAATCTCTTTATCCATTTTGAAATTTCTTTATCCATTTTTCCGTTTTTACGCAATACATCTCGATCAGTAAAAAAATTATTCTCAAAAAATAATTCTAAAAAAGATGTTTTAGGTTTTTCTTACATTGATGATTTATATTTTTTGTGAATTATCCAAGCATGGAACTTATTTGGAAAAATATATTTGTCATAAAATAAAAAAAATTAACTTTAGACCCTAGAGCCGATACAAAATACGACAAAATATTTTTATCAACAATTTTTTAGTAAAAAAAGATGGGAACTAACTGATGTCTTTATTCACAGATGAGGCACTTAAATATTCCATTAGAAAGTATAGAGACAGATTATATAAGCTATTAAACCAACATCTAATTATAACATTATGACAGCATGATATGAACGAAATATAATTATACTGGTAATTTGTAAAAGAAATTTAGATTGACTATTTGATTCTATTCAACAATTAGCGATATAAATATATGAAACATTTATGTGTTTTCAATCCTTTCCATAAAAATATAATGAGCATTCAGCGGTGTAAATTTATAATAATGATGTTATATACATATATATATATATATATATATATATATATATATATATATATATATATATATATATATATATAGCCATATTGAAATGATACTAAACAAGTACATAGATTCAAAAGTCGTAGAAGATGAACATAAGATTCAGTTAGGTTATGGATAAGTACTCACAGTTGCTGTCTCCGGGACAGGCTTTGCAGCAACGACCATGCAGGAGCACAGGCGTGTCACATGTTGGCTCCGGACATTCGTTTTTAATGTTTCGACACTGCACTTTAGCTACTACACGTCTTTTCTTCTGAACCTACAGGAAAAAAATGTTTAACGTCTTTAAAAGATCCTGTGACGTCTTTAAAAAACGACTATAAAAGATCTTTTTTTTATTTTTAACTGCTTCTAAATGTTTATGTAATATCTTAAAATATTTGTATAAAAGTTCTACCTTCTTGTTCAGTGCTAATGGTATTGAAAAGCTAAAACGTAGTTCTTTTTTTTATTCCGTCGATAGTAACATTTGTTATTAGAATATTAAGCAGTAAATTTCCCTACTAATAAACAAATCTTAATATACGCTAATATAATGGTCATTCAGTTAATAGGGTATTATATTATCTTCGTATTTATTAAAATAGTAACGAAGTCACAATTATGCGCGAATCAGGAAAAAATCACTAAATGGCTTCGAATGAAACTGTACAGTTTCATACCTAAAAGACTTGAGAAGAGATATCTACAATAGAAGTCATCACACTATTCTTCATAGCGGTTGAGCCATTAATTAATAAAAAACTACTTCAACAGCGACATCTTTTTCTCTTGCAACCATTATAATCACAGTTTTCAGTTTCTTTAAAGTAAAACGCAGATTGACAATCCTCCACTAGATGGCAGTATATAATTATTTTCAATGTTTTTAATTTTTATAATAATTATATTTATATTCATATATTAATTATTTATTTTTATATTCACATTTAGATAATACAGCAGTTACTAGTGACAATTTTAAAGTCTAGGCTACCCTCCTGGATACATATGAGAGAAAAAAGTTTGGAAATGTGTAAAATAGTAAAAATGTTCCCATGCGAAAAGGAGAAAGAATTACTACCAGTGTATATAAAAGTATTTTGATATAATTTCTATATTTTTTACAATGTTATGACTATATTTGAATCTAGATTGACTTTACTAACTGTCTAGTGATCAAGTTAACTTGAATATGTATAAAAATGGTTTTCTTATGTTAGTCTCACTATAAATTACGATTCCTACTCTAGCTAAACTAGGATTATTCTCAGTATTATGTCATGGTTTTAATATTTTATAAATATAGCATTAAATCTATGCACCAAGACTGCTGAATAGGTAATACATTTGAGAAAATAATCTTTCAAAGTTACTTTACACTTCAGTGGTTTACATATCTTAAGTGGTTTACATATCTTTCAAAGTTACTTTACACTTCAGTGGTTTACATATATTACACTTCAGTGGTTTACATATATTACACTTCAGTGGTTTACATATCTTACACTTCAGTGGTTTACATATCTTTCAAAGTTACTTTACACTTCAGTGGTTTACATATATTATGTTATGGTTTTAATATTTTATAAATATAGCATTAAATCTATGCACCAAGACTGCTGAATAGGTAATAAATTTGAGAAAATAATCTTTCAAAGTTACTTTACACTTCAGTGGTTTACATATCTTAAGTGGCCATTTAAGTCGGAGGCTTAATCGGATAAAAAGGGATAATGCAGTTACGATAATATGTTTAATTGAAATTGTAATTATGCATGTTACTTACGGGCACACACTCGCACTTGATGCAGTACATGACGCCGAAGGGCGGGCCCAGGTCGGCAAACCAAGTGGAGCCCAGTTCGCGAGCCTGCTTTCCGAATTGACATTCTGCAGACAAAGAAAGAAACGTTTATTAATAATTTGACTCGCTTGCACACTACGCTGTAATAAGTTATTAAGTATTTATTTATTTCATAATAGTGTTAAGAATGTAAGTTAGAAATGTCTAACGACAAAGAGGGTGAAGAATATTAGTAGTACTCGTAGATGGTTAAATCGTCTGAGAAATATTACGTTGAGCATTTTCGTAATTATTAATTTAATGCATTAATCGAAAATTTTCATATTCCCTTTAGGTTAGTGATATAAACAAGATTCATATTGCGTCAAAATCATAAAACGTGTTTTCAGTTTTGTAATAATTTGTAATTTCGCTACAATTTCTATTACCTTTCAGAATCGGCCAAAGAGTGATACTGAACACTTCTCAAGCACATCAAGCATGAGCAAAAGTCACACAACGTGTTATATGGAACACGTACATATTTTAATACTTATAAACATTTAAGACTAAATAGTATTTCTATAAACCTTTAAGGCTACATAGAATTTCTATAAACAGAATCGACCAAAGAGTGATACTGAAAATCTCTCAAGGACATCAAGCATGAGTAGAACTCGTATTACGAGTGTCTGAAACGCGTACAAATTTGGGTACTTATAAACATTTAAGGCTACATAGTATTTCTATAAACGTTTAAGGCTACATGGAATTTCTATAAACAAAATCGGCCAAAGAGTGATACTAAAAACTTCTCAAGCATGTCAAGCATAAGTAGAACTCTCACTACGAATTGGTATCGAACGCGTACAGATTTGGGTACATAGTATTTCTATTTCAAATCTTCATTCATCATAATGCAAGTAAATATATTGCCTACTTCATCTTTCACAGGCGTAAAAACATGGTGCGTATTTCAAAAATAATAAGATCTGAGATAATCGCTATAGTTTTCCTATAATCTTTGCATAAGGTTCTGAAAACTTTATTGTTTTCATAATTTCAGGATGAGTAGTTTAGAAAATGGGGGAGGGACAGAAACAATTTTTGTGCTCGCTTTAAAATATTTCTGATTAATGTATTTAACATAAAGTATCTTTCATATAACAATTTAATTAAAATTGTTAGTCCCCCGAACGGGCCAAGAAGCCCCTACTTTTTAGAGTCTCTCTTTAAAGTTCACTCAAATTCGTGTTAGAAACGTCGCCAAATATTACTGACCCAAGTTCGGCGATCTGCTCTTCACTAAAGAATTTGGCTTCTATGGAAAAAATTAAGAATAGCAAAGCACTTTCCCGAAGATACGATCCGAAATTTCTATGCAGAGCGAACAGCTATCAAGCAAATTCGTAAAATATAGTCCCTTTAATAAGTGAATTGCATAATTACGTCAAGATTCACTTAATCTATATCCTTGCAGTCATAAATCAATCGCTTCAATTTAAAAATATGCTATTTCGTACGGAACCACGAAACAAATGTTGACATTAACTTTGAAACATAGAGTAAAATACGAAAAAAACTTGATCTAAAAAACAGCACAGTTTTGTTGAAAGAGTTTACATGAGTAAGATACGAAAAAAATGTGATCTAAAAAACAAGACAGTTTTGTTGAAAGAGTTTACATGAGTAAGATACGAAAAAAAATTAATCTAAAAAACAAGACAGTTTTGTTGAAAGAGTTTACATGAGTAAGATACGAAAAAAATGTGATCTAAAAAACAGGACAGGTTTTTTGAAACAGTTTACATGAGTAAGATACGAAAAAAACTTGATCTAAAAAACAGGAAGGTTTGTTGAAACAGTTTACATGAGTAAAGTACGAAAAAACTTGATCTAAAAAACAGGACAGTTTTTTTAAAATAATTTATATGCACACATCGAATATGCAACGAATAGTTGACAAGAATGTAAACAAACTCTGATTGACTGAAAGATGGGTAAACTATTTCGTGAGATATTGATGGATCACATTAAACGTTTTCACAGAGATGAACTTAATGATCTTAACAATAATCAAACGTAATTTTAATAATAATCAAAAATATCATAACAACGGTCGGACATGCAACAAAAAAAAAACAAGCAAGATGCGTAACAACCATACGATGATACGATAAAACTCCCTGTAGTCATTATGTATTAAATAAGTATTCCATTGAGCAAAAAATATAAGTTACATGCGTTCTTATATAAGTTATATATAATCTTGTATCTACGAGATAGAAACATTTTTCAATTTATTGCAACAAACCACTATGCAGCAATAAGATAAACAAAATTTATG
Organism: Druceiella hillmani; assembly: GCA_039881145.1. NCBI lineage: Eukaryota > Metazoa > Arthropoda > Insecta > Lepidoptera > Hepialidae > Druceiella > Druceiella hillmani. The sequence goes on along the minus strand of JAYKKI010000023.1, from coordinate 4,864,589 downwards.
AAAACTGCAATAATTGAATTAAATGTTTGCATAACGTAATTCAACAGAATGTCCCGTTCCTTATTAACCGCATAATTGCATTGAAACTTGTTTACTACCAAGATCACTTTGCAATATCAAAGCGAAACTATGAAAGTCAGATGCTTATCAACGGATATGCAATTCAGTATTCAAATTCCTCCCTATATCGCGTTTTATACATAAACACATTGTAGCTTCAAAAACCTTCAAAATATCTGGCAATAAACTGATTACACAACGAATGGAAAGATTGTAACCATCCTTTACCCAACTTCAAATTTTGCAATATAGTATCTACATTAGATATGAACGAAAGTGACTCTACCAATTAGCTGGTGCCATCCAAGACCATCCGAATCAAATACGGTTGAAAATTCATTATTACATGGGCGTCTAATCTGCAGATGAACTGGAACAAATCGTGACTACAATTTAACCCACGTAATATCCACGAGAATCTTAATTGCAGTTGAAGCCACCTTCAACTTAGTTAATCACCTTCATCACTTTTGAACATTTACAAGTAATAGAATATTAAATCGTTGGCAAAATTTAACCAGATTTCCGAAATTGAATATGGAAATTCTTCTGTTTATGCCAGGTCATTCGTACTTAAGACGTATTCGAAAAAAGGTAAGCAAGATAGCAAAATGTCGATTAAAAAGTAAGAAGGTTGTGAAAATTAAAAAGAGCATTTGAAGTTGATTGAAACATATTGAGTTGATCTCGTACACCACAAAATATCTCTGAAATGGAAATATTTTGTTTGACGATGAAGTCACGCCTAATATGTTTAAAACTAGGCTTACGATGTCTTCACATTTTAGGAATAAAATTATTTCACAAGTCTCAGTTGAAAATATGCAATTTCAGTTGAAATTCCCAAGCCTCGACTGACAATAATAGAAAATGTTAACAACGCTTCTACTATAGAACGAAACCTGTAATATAATGGCAGAGTCTTTTACACGCAGGCTTCATTCCAGCCTTCTATATTAAAATCCTATAAGTATCGGGTTGGCTAAAACGTAATAAGCATTTTTTTCGAAAATTATCTAGAAAATATGGGAATATTCTAGAAGCTTCCATGATCGAAGTTATATAAAGAGGGCGGCACATTCTTAATAATTTAGTAGCAATTAAGAAGCTGCATGTTAACACCCATGGACGATATTTAGACGCATGTGAGATACTGTTTACTCTACGAGTACCAATCTTGTAACTCGGCTGCCGAAGCTATGCGTAACATACGCGGGCCTTCTGAAGCAGTATCTGAAGCTACTGTAATATGAGGGTTTTCACGATTTTGCAGAGGCTATTTTCTCATTCAGGTCATTCAGTGGAGTCAATTTATTTCAAATACCGTTCTGTTCAGTTAACGCTGAAATTTTATTATTTATATTGAAATACAATTTTTTTTCTTCTACCTAGGAAAAGTTTTAGTTGACATTTACGATTTATCGTGTTTAATTGTTAAAAAAAAATTCTTGTAAATTAAAAAAAAATTAAACCTTGTTCAAGACTCAAGGTTACTCTAACACTGCTTTTTTAACCTTTACACTATACAGGACTTTATTTATAATCACTTTAAAAGAAACACATTTAGTTTCGCTAAAAATACGATTATTGCAGACATTACACATTTCTTTCTTAGTGACTTAATGCAAGTCGCATTAGTTTCTAAAGATGTTGCAATAGTTACATCACTATGATTTTAGTCTAGACTATATTCTAGGGTAGTTTTTATGATTGTAGGAAAATTTTACAACCGTATTTTTTTTAATGTATTTTTCGAGGACAAAAAATCAATATAAAGTTTTAAACAATAGCAGTAGCTAAGAATAAAACACGAAAAATTGCATGCTTGCTACATAAGAACTCTATTACTACACTAAATGTCATAAGATTTAGTGGAATAATTTTCAAAAAAAAGAGATTTTTATGACTGAAATAGATTTTTTTTAAAAAGTACAAAAAAATCATAACTCCTAAACTACTGATTTTTGCAAAACAAATGATTTTTAAGTGGCTTGTCACGATATTCCCTACCAAAAAAATGTTTTTGATCACTATAAATGGGTGGCCCCTTATATTAAAACTAAACCTTGATTTGGCGCGGGTGGAAAAGTTAGTGAATTATAGTGTAATTTAAAAATAAGAGTTTTTTAATTTCGGAAAAGAAATAAATTTTATTCTATTATAAGAACTATCTTATGTTCATTTCCACCGCACATATTTTATGGGGATCGATGGAGTAGTTGAGGCGAGGCAAAGTAGCAAAAGTGAAAGCGAGCTACACAAACAAACGAGCAAACAAACTCATTTTTCCATTTACAAGATAAGTTATTTCATGATCATAGCCAAGTATAAACGCGAATCGAATTTCCATTTAAATTCAGAATACCATAAGCAAGATTTATTCACATAACGTGCAAAAATCAAACAAATCAACCGCGACATCGTCTCCTTGCGCGTAAACATCAATAAAGATTTATAATGCGATTACTGGGAAACCGACGGCGACCGTGACACTGCAACCCCACTACACATTTAGATGTTCATCGTAATCCTACGTTGCCCGCCTGCCAATATTCCAATAAGCACAATGTAAGTAATAAATTACAGCAAAACGAACCTAAGCAAAAGCCCGACTAAGCTTAAACGTGCACGACAAAACAACGACGACACCCTAGCCTTTTATTAACTAAGTGAACTTAGCGAGTGGAAGAGTGACGATGCGTATCGCCGCCCAGTTCGCCCACTCAGCTTCGCCGAGCTTTTAAGCTTCCTTCGAAGCTTATGAAAAACTTATACTCGTTTTTATCGACATCCGATCGCAGTTAACGTTTTGCTGCGGCGTTTGTGTCAGTTATTCTATGATTCATTCCCAGTTACAATATAAGTTAATGGGCGTAATGCTGAATGAATTGCGTTAAGATGAGAGTCTGATGCGTGTATTTGTATACTCTGCAGAGTTTACTTTATTCTCTTATATTCTATTGGTATATTTTCTTTCATTTCTTAATTTATAGCAAGAATGACACCATATGGGTAATATAAAACTGTTATATATATGCTTATTAATGTATGTACGATGAAATTAATAAAAATATTTTTTTAAATTTATTTTTACAAATGTTATGTTTTTTTAACATTATGCCCACAATTATAAATCAGGCTTTGAATATTTTCTTCAATATATGAAATATGTAACGTCTCTATATTAGTAAATGCCATATTTGATGTATGATATTTGCAATAGGTGTACAAAAAAGAGGTGTATAAAAATACACCTAACACAAGGACGGCTGCGGTTCTGCTGGTTCAGACATATATATATATATATATATATATACATACACGCACATTATATATATATATATATATATATATATATATATATATAACTTTCAAACAATCCATTTTTCGAGTTCAGGTATGCATAATTTGTGAATACATAACAAAATTTTCAGAAATTTTCACAGTACACAGCCTCAATCAGTAGCGTCATTTGCTTACAGGAAATTCTCTATAAAAATAACAGAATGAAAAAAAATACAAAATGCAATATCGACATATTTATTACATTAATAAAAAAATATATAAAATCAAACATAATAAATATTTAAATACTAAAATTTATAATAACTAATAATAGGTATTTTTAATAACTAATTGTAATTAACAATTAAACTCTAACAAGTTAAACAATTTTCATTACACCTGGTTATCAATTATAATATATTGTAAATTTTACAATGTAAAGTCTTGTATTAACAATATTGTATTTTTGAATTTCAAGAAATAATTTTAAATTTAAAATAAAGTTTCGTTTGCTATATTTCGCCGATTTCTCAATAAAGTGATCGGAAATTATTATACTATTTCGAAAGCTGGAGAAATCGACGTTAATCTAGGCTACTTTGCTCGTATCTTCGAAGAAAGTAAGCCGAAGAAAAAGATAATCATTAAAATACTCGTCAGAAACTACAAGGTATATTAATTAATATTGCCTCTAACTACACCGCTTTAGGTAACGCAGATAATAAAATAATTAGTTAGACGTTTACACTTTTATAGAAGGGAAAAATGTTTAAACTTAGGATTTCTTTACAATTCGATTCATCGAACAATACCAGAGGACACATAGAAATCCTACCATACGTTTTTGATACAAACTCGAACCTAGAAGTCAATAATTTCTAAATTATGAAATATAAATATTTTATTATGATTTTTTATCAATAATTCTAAAAACTATGAAAATTTTATTATGGTTCTTTATGATAAGTTCATATTTTCTTACTAAAAAAATAGTTTACTCGTATTGTATACATACACGACTTTCGATTATTTATAAACTAGCAACAATCCGACCGGAAAATTCATTCACGAAAAGAAACGAAGCAGTTATGTAACGACATAAATATTTACAAACATCTGTGAACGCATTTCTGGCAGACAAAGAAGGAAATTCTTTCTCTAGACGTGAAGGAATTAAAGAATATGTAAACAATGAGCTTACTGGTTCGCCCGTCACACAGTTTGACAAGGACGGACAAACGTGAGGCAAAGTTCACTTTATTTACTATCGAAATTCATCTTCAACGTGCCACCGCCTGTCACAGTATGTAATTAAACGAAAACAGCGTTATTTTCGGATTTTCACAAAAATCCATCGTCGTCTTAAAAACCGTCATGACAAGTTTTATGGGCTACCATCGAAATACTAACTCTAACAGAAAGGGGTATGTACGTTAAAACTGAAGGATCATCAAACCTTTAAAAATATACCTTTTGGGTTATTCTTAAACAGCTGTAACTTCTTGAAAAATCGTTCGAATTAAATTTAATAAAAAGCATTTGAAAGCTGAAATATTTATGTTTGTGTTTTTTAATTCATTTATTGAATGTTTTAGGGTTCAGTCTCTCAAATTAAAAAAAAACCTAACATATGTAGAATCACTTCATTGTACATCCGTCCGTTATCAAAGCACTTCTTCTCAGAAACGACTTGAGGAATCAAGTGGATATTAATATGGTATACTCAGGTCTACGTCCTTACTTTGCTGTATATTCAAAGTTTTTAATTTCAAGTTTTTTTGCTTCACTCAATAAAAAGATATAAACATTTAAAGGGTATTTTTTCTTCATGCAATAGTGTTACTCACGGATCACTGAAGCCTTCGGATCGACTTATAATCTTAAAAGTCGACATAATAGAAGGTCTTATAGCACGAGTATAAGAAATAGAAGGTCTTATAGCACAAATAAAGACAATAGAAGGTCTTATAGCAAAAGTAAAGGTAATAGAAGGTCTTATAGCACAAGTAAAGGCAATAAAAGGACTTATAGCACAAGTAAAGGCAATAAAAGGTCTTATAGCACAAGTAAAGGCAATAAAAGGTCTTATAGCAAAAGTAAAGGCAATAAAAGGTCTTATAGCACAAGTAAAGGCAATAAAAGGTCTTATAGCACAAGTAAAGACAATAGAAGGTCTTATAGCAAAAGTAAAGGCAATAGAAGGTCTTATAGCACAAGTAAAGGCAATAAAAGGTCTTATAGCACAAGTAAAGGCAATAAAAGGTCTTATAGCAAAAGTAAAGGCAATAAAAGGTCTTATAGCACAAGTAAAGACAATAGAAGGTCTTATAGCAAAAGTAAAGGCAATAGAAGGTCTTATAGCACAAGTAAAGGCAATAAAAGGTCTTATAGCACAAGTAAAGACAATAGAAGGTCTTATAGCAAAAGTAAAGGCAATAGAAGGTCTTATAGCACAAGTAAAGGCAATAGAAGGTCTTATAGCACAAGTACGCCTGTGACAGAAATATTAGGCAATATATTTTCAATTTGAAAAAAAATAATATTTGTAAATAGTTTATTAGAAAAACTATACACCCCTAAAAGTTGATAACTGCCTAAATGTGTACGGAATCCTCGCAGTGCGAGTTCTACTCGTGTTTCACTGTTTTTATCTGTTACTTCCATAGAATTACAGTGAGAAAAATTAAAAAAAAACATTAGTCCCAAGACCACAATTAACTCCGTTATAATGGTTGCTTTATAGAAGAAAATGACCATTTCTGATGAAGGTTTATGAAAGAAGAAGTTAAAGGAAATCGCTTGCACTTGAAGTATTTGTATTTTATAAAAAAAAACGTTAAGCTCCATGTAATATTTTAAGTTAAAAAACATTTTGAGAGTTTTTATTAATATCTCAACTGTATTTCTGTCGTATGTATTCAATATAAAAATATTGAAAGCATGAAAAACTATAAGATTTCAGCTTTCGCAAAGTTAAGCTATTTAAAAATAACCCAATTTTGTTTAGTACATATCGTATTAATGAAAACTAAAACCACTAATTTTCAGTAAAAATCTTTGTGCCGTTGCTCACCCATACTTTTCAGCAACAATAAGGAAATATATTTATTATAAATTCACAATTATTTTATTTCAATCATCATAAACAAATCAAATTCTACTATAATTGCTACCAATTGACGATTACTAATAATGCGAATCTTTAAACGGGGATAAAATTATTTGGAAGATAAATGTTTTCTTTAAGTTGCAAAAGATAGAAATTTATCACACCCAGGAGAAAACGTTTTTGTCATGGAGTATCATTGCCTCTTTAGTACATACAGTACCCATACGGCTTAATATTCATTAAGCCGTATGGGTACTGTATGTACTAAAGAGGCAATGGGATTTCTCCCAACCGGGGACTGTCAGAGTTATGAAACATAACCTTTACCATCCTTTAAAACCTTTACCATCCTTTTCGTATCATTAGAAATGGTAAACCCTCAGACTAAGATTGAAAACTCCATTTCCTACCATTTTTAAGCGGGATACAAGTGACATATCCTGATATTGAACTTACAAGTAAACAAAGAGAGAAAACCACACTTGTTATTTATATCTAACGAATCACTGTTTAGAACTAGACGCCAACTACATAATGAATGAAGGCGAGACAGGCGGCGCCAGGGCACGGCTTCTGGCAGACGCCGCCAGTGAGGCAGAAACAGGGCTAACGATATGCCGGCGCCGCGGCTCCACGGTCGGCGCCCACAGAAGGTCGGCGCCAGGCGAGGCCTATAGAAGACGGTATAAGGTACGCCAGACATATGCAAGTAAATCAGACCCCATGAATCATACTTTACGAGTAAATGATAGCTCATAGCCTACTGTAGTCTGCGAACAGCCGTTCGATCAAGTTATGGTACAAGAAAATGAGAAACATGTGTTGTACATTGTTTACCTTAAGTCATTAAGTTCCTTTATAATACAAGACGTAGTTAGTATCACATACAAGATGTATTTAGTATCACATACAAGATGTATTTACTATCACATACAAGATGTATTTAGTATCACATACAATATGTATTTAGTATCACATACAATATGTATTTAGTATCACATACAATATGTATTTAGTATCACATACAATATGTATTTAGTATCACATACAATATGTATTTAGTATCACATACAATATGTATTTAGTATAACATACGATATGTATTTAGTATCACATACAAGATGTATTTAGTATCACATACAATATGTATTTAGTATCACATACAAGATGTATTTACTATCACATACAAGATTTATTTAGTATCACATACAATATGTATTTAGTATAACATACAATATGTATTTAGTATCACATACAAGATGTATTTAGTATAACATACAATATGTATTTAGTATCACATACAAGATGTATTTAGTATCACATACAAGATGTATTTAGTATCACATACAATATGTATTTAGTATCACATACAATATGTATTTAGTATCACATACAATATGTATTTAGTATAACATACAATATGTATTTAGTATCACATACAAGATGTATTTAGTATAACATACAATATGTATTTAGTATCACATACAAGATGTATTTAGTATAACATACAATATGTATTTAGTATCACATACAAGATGTATTTAGTATAACATACAATATGTATTTAGTATCACATACAAGATGTATTTACTATCACATACAAGATGTATTTAGTATCACATACAATATGTATTTAGTATCACATACAATATGTATTTAGTATCACATACAATATGTATTTAGTATCACATACAAGATGTATTTAGTATCACATACAATATGTATTTAGTATAACATACGATATGTATTTAGTATCACATACAAGATGTATTTAGTATCACATACAATATGTATTTAGTATCACATACAAGATGTATTTACTATCACATACAAGATTTATTTAGTATCACATACAATATGTATTTAGTATAACATACAATATGTATTTAGTATCACATACAAGATGTATTTAGTATAACATACAATATGTATTTAGTATCACATACAAGATGTATTTAGTATCACATACAATATGTATTTAGTATCACAGTAGTAGAAACAATCCTCACATACACTTGAAAAGCACACATTTATTAATTTTATTCTTAACGTTTTTAAGAATTAACGAATCTTGTTCTACATCCAGGTACTCATATGTCATAACTATTACGATTTTGAAGTGAAATGTAAAGAACAGAAATAGAAAACTCAAGGAAAAGAAACTAAAAGAAGGAAAATAAGTCAAAATACGTTAAACTAACAATCGGACCTTTTAGTGTCATTAATTTATTTCTTTCAACTTTAATACATGTCTGAGGTACATATAGAAAAGTTCAACAAATGTTCAAGAATTTTTTTTTTTAATTTTAGATACAGCTTATAGTATACAAAAATAAAATATATAATGTAGATAATCTTTTTCAATGTCTTTGATATTTTTATAGTTAGTTTGAAGTAAGTTTAATTAAAAATATTATTGTCATATATAATGATTAATTAACGTAATTTTCTTTTACCATCACGTAACAATGAATATGACATATTAAACGAACACGTAACATATTTATGAAAAAATTAATTTTTGAGTGATTGAATTAGATATCCCCTGAAATATCGAATTCAAACAAAATAATAAACTTGTTCTTTTTAATCGTTTAGATTAGTTAAAAAATGATTATTGACTACACCTTCTTAGTAGCAGAGAATAATTCATAATAGTATAATAAATTATTGGTTTTAATAAAAAAACTTAAATTTTTTCTTGTGATTAATGACAAATGGAAACTACCCAAAAAATAAATGATTTAAAAGTGAGTAAATTAAAGAAATAATCACATCCTTATTTGATGGAAAACTGAGAAAAAACTGTTTGTTTATATGCACTACTGCGTAATAGTTTTTCGATATTAAACAATCCACATTTAAATAATTTATTTTAAATAAACATTTTTCTCACTTCAAATTTCCTATTTCTTCAAATTTAGTTTTTTTTCAAATTTATACAAATTTTAAAATGTTTTTTTTATTGTCTATTCATGAAGGCTTTCATTTCAAGCGACATATGTACACTCAATGGCTAATGCAATTTTTTAAATAGTCTTTCGTAATTCCAAAAGTTGAAACAAATTTATATTAAAAATACGTAGAAGTTACATTTATAATATGCAATATATTAACTATGGAAATCTTAATAAAAATAAAATGATTTTTCCATAGTATAATTAAAAATGTTTATATTAAATACACCAAAGGCACAGAACCACAAATAGAAAACGTAAAATACCATATTACAAGTGGAACTCTAAAGTGATTTCCTTTCAGCATTGATATACTAGGTTAAAAGCGGCGATGAAAGCGGAACCAGTCATCACTTCCTTTCTAACGATCGCGATGACATAATTGTTTAACTTTAATTAAAACATCTCAAATAAATGTCCCTGAAAGTCCAAATATATTTAATAACCCAACGTTATAACTTATGCAATTATGAACGAACAAGACGACATTAGAATCGACTCGACGCTAGACGTAAAGATACAGTCTCACCAAGTCTATTTACAAAGAATCCCTTCAAAAAAACGATAAAGTCTTCATAAAACTCGATAAAATTTTACACACGATAAAATCAAGTGAATATTGGTTCAAAAAGTATCTACGATAGAGTCCAATCTGTGCACAATATAATCCAGTCGAAAACTGATACAAAAAGTAAAAAGTAACACAATAGACTCCATGCACAATAGAGTCGAGACTGTGTAGGACAGAGTTCAATCTATACACGGTAAAGCCCAATATATGCTCAATAGGGTTTAGTCAATAATGGTTCAAAAAGCATAAGTAGCGCAATAGAGTCAAATCTATGTACAATAGAGTTTGTCTATGCACGACATAGTCCAATCTATAGACGATAAAGTGCAATCTATGGACGATAGAGTCCTGCCAACACTGATTCAAAAAGTAGACGCATACTTAATTTATAATTTTGAGGATTCTTTTTGAATACTCAAAAACCTGAATAAAAATACGATGGGAGTTTTCCAAACTTTTTTATAAATATCCATTTTAATCCTCTACACAAAAGAACGAACCAATTTTTGGTTGATGGTTTTCGATACATTAGTTTCTTAGGGATACGAGCGAAAAGCGAAGCGGCTGTTTATAAATAAATTTCAATATACAATGGTATATATAATTATATAAATATAAATAATAATAGGTATATTTTTTTAATTAACCCTTTCGATGTCAGGGATTTAAAAAATATGCTAAAGGCAGAAATTCTCCAGTATACGAAAATATAATTTAAGTCTGCCACTGATATAGTTTCTGAATCTCCAACCTGTAAAGTTCCAAAATGATTGTAGCTATTAATATTTAACATTATTGAAAAATTTATAACCATTTTTACTTTGCAAGCTGTCCATTTATTTCGTTCTATTAATATTTAATTATTTTTCTAATTAGTGTAATAATTTTTTTATTTACTGTTTACAATACTTATATTTCGTGTTTTAGGTATCTAATTTTCTGTTACAAAATCTGTAACGATTACTATTATAGCAATCCTCAAAATTAGGTTACGGAAGTCCTTAATTTAGCTTCCAGCAATTTTTTTTCAAATTAAAATACATATGCCGCTTGAACTTTTTATTTCGATCTAAACTGCCTAAGATAAAATTACGGCAGAGATAAAAAGTTTATGCGACATATTACAAAAAAGAAAATCTAATAAAAAGAAAATGTTCGACCAATAATGATTAAAGCCTCACGTCGGGCCAGACGGTTCAGTGCAACCGCATCCCGCTCGTCGACTGGACCGACGGCGCGATGTATTTCGGACGCTATCATTCACCGTATTTTAAGAAGCGTCTGAGATGTTCCCTGGCGCCGTGCCAGGCGGCCGCCGCCACTACGCGCCCCGCCCGCCGCGTAGTAAATAAACACCGTATCGATAGTAAATTTTCGGCGGGTTCATTGTTTGGGTGGTAATGGACAGTGAAATACTGACAAAAGTGGTATCTAAAGAAGATTGACTGAAGAAGGAAAACTTAAGAAGAATGTGAAACTAGGTGGACGAAATTAAAGAATATCTGAAAACAAATAACGAAAGAATCACGAACCAGAAATTAAATGAAAACATATACGAGGAAAAGGAAGACAAAATGTCTTCATAACTTATCTCGTTCAGATGAAAAACGGTGTAAAGGAATAGATATCTTCAGAAACGTTCGTATGTAAAGAAGGCAAGTGTGAGCTTAAAGATAAATAGGTCAGTTAACAATTAAATCGTTTGTAATCTTGAAAGCAATCGTATAAAAAAGACGAAAAAAAAATTATGACTTTTAGGAACATCTACAATTTCATCTAATGTAATATAAGAAAATCTTAAAACTCTAATAATCTGAATACACCTCCAGTTTGTTTTATAAGCCGTTTTCAAACACGGTATTGTAGTACCTGCTCAATAGAAAGACAATATTATATATATATATATATATATATATATATATATATATATATATATATATATATATTCTCTAGCTCTCAGTAGTCGTTATTATATATTAAAAACGTTTTATATTCCTAAACAGAAGACATTAACATATTAAAGAAAAGCCGTATATTTGTTTAGTAGATGATTTAACTATAAGTCATTGTAAACAAAATATGTAAGTTATTTTTGATTAGCCATATTTAAACCTGTATAAAAACTTATACAACAATTAATGAACATATGTGAATGATTTATCGAAAAGCAAAGCATAATAAAGTCCGAAAAAAGGAGGGCCTCTTTAAATAGACAAATGGTAAGACGCCGCGAACAAAAAAATCGAATGAATCTCTTTATGCGTTGTGCTCCAAAAGTTGAACAATTATTCCAGTACGGTGATAATATTAAGCTATTTGAAAAGAAAACAAAATTGTAAAGCATTCCCTTTGAATAACTTCACCAACTGTGACTCTCAAATAACATTAATAATTTCTTTAAAGTTGTAATCAGTAACCATATCACCAATGACGCCATTCGATCTCGCTGTCAGAATGAACCGACCATCAAACATTAGATTCAATATAGCTTAGATGATTTAGTTACATGTGCCACATAAGCAGCTTCTTAGAGTAAATCGACCTAATCGGTGAAGAGACCAGCAGGGCACCACATTATTGGTTAAATAAATCAAGAAAGACCTGAAAAACCAAAACTTCAAGTTTTGCGAGCAAAACTCGCTGCTACTGACCAGATAAAATGGACAGAAGTCGAAAAGATGGCTCGTAAACCAGTAGCATTTATACCAGCATACTGGCTTTGTGGTCTCCCTCAACTGAAAACCGTTTAAGGACCATTCATTTAACAAATACCAACATCAACATGGATAAACTATAACAAAAAGGATGTGTCCAAACTTTTGACGCATAAATTGTGAGATTATTGTAAGCAATGATTAACAAGAAAGAATTACTGCGAAAAATAGACTGAAATTCCACGTAAAATAGAGAACATATTCTTCAATCCAAACGTTAAACGGAAGTTATCGTATTCATGAACTATAGGCAGACAACATTTAAAAATTTCTGTCATACATACATACATATATTGTCGTATGTACGTGTAAAATTTAAAATATTAAAGCCTGTATCTGAATTGATCGTTAAAAATAAAACTTTAATTTCCCGTAGAATTTAACGAGAAATTATTAATTTCGCTATATAAAATGTAGATTACAAATATTTCACTCATATCGGTATTTAATGCCGAACTGTGTAATATCACAATATTCCGAGTGTGACAATTTAAGAACTTTCACTTAAAATGCATGCCGAAATCGCCGCCAAACGCCTGAGCCATTAAGCAATTCAACCGCAAACTGCACTTTAAAACTTGTCACAGCACATTAAATTCAAACAAACCGAGCGGCGCATCGTACATGGCCATTTTCACACAACCGCGCGACCGCAAACTCGTCGTAAACCATTAAAACGACGCCGCAATCCGCATACCGATTACTCATAAAAGAAGGCGCTATTTCCTTTTTACTCTTATTACTCGATTTTACATTGTCGAGTTGTGTCATTAATCTCGCGGACAGCGTCAGGCCTAGTGCAGATGCGCGCTCCGCATACAATAGAGTAGCGCCCACGCAGCGCCATTGTGAAACGGCCCCTACTTTGTTATGCAGGAAATATACCAATTGATCAGGAATTCCTTTGTAATACCAGTTAGCCGGCAAAAAGTGCATTCGCGCACTCGAGAGTCTTTCTCAAACTAATCAAAACCAGGCAATGAAACGGTACCAAATTTAATATGCGTGTAGTTCATGCGGTGGAATAACACATATTCAGTCGTAGAGTACTACGAACAATATCACAAATAACATATTTGTATGTTTGTTACGCAATAACAACTAAATAGTTATATAGATTTTTAGAAACTTTAGTTTAAGTATAGCCCATTATACTATTTAATATATAAGCTACTTTTTAAGCAAGAAAATAGCATAATTTGGGTAAAACTTGGTATTTTCAATGATGCAAAGTTTAGTACATACATAAAATAGATGGCGCAGTTTGTACATCAAATAGGCAAAATATTTAACGTTATTTATAAACTTTTTGTCTCTTTGGGTCAAAAAAATCCAGTTTACCACAAATACGAACCCGATAAAATCCAATGTCTTGATAGTTCATATATTTTGAATTTCTAAAACATGTTTTCATCATCAATAGTAGAATGATTATTTACGTCAAGCATATTCCTAATAAATTTTCTAAAAATGTAACTATACATTCAGTCCATGTGGTTTTGTTTTTCTTTTTTGTAAAATAGTTTGACCCGAAATATTTAAAATTTCGTAGTTTAAACCTATCCGTTATTCTACTTGATTACTCTATTATTCTTATTTCGTTATGTAATCTCCACTTGAAATACAGAAGTAAGTACAGAAGACTGGAGCAATATACAAGTATAACAGAGTGTTTGATAAATTGTACGGTTAGGTTAGGTTCGGTTAGCTATATATAAAAGCTAATACACAATGTTTTGAAAAAAGCGAAATACATACACCCCATATGAATTATGTTTTTTTTATTTTATATTAACTTTAACCGTAGTATAAATACACTAAGATTAAAGTTAATGTAAAAATATGTTTAATTGTGTTTTAACAAAAAAAAACCTTATTGTTAAAATAGACTTCATTAATCAAATTTTAATTACATATCAAATATTCCCAGTAAAATAAAAACAATAATATTTGTTTTGTTGCGTCTGTTATAATATAATATGAAATATAATAGAAAGTGTTATTGAAGTACATGTATCTGGATGACGGAATCAGATTAAATTGAAGTTTGTTCACATTGTTTTTTTTGTTTTACTTTATTTGTTTCACTTTGTTTGTTTGTTTATAAATTGATCGAATTCCAAAGTTAAGCGTGCAAAGTTAAAAAAATAATGGTATGCCATTATTTTTTTTTATTTTTTGTAACTCTGCTACCAAAAAATATAATGGATAGATTGTCATATTAATATTATTCTAAACTTACATTAATAAACACTGTGCCGCCCAATGGGACCACGTTGTTATTATTTAAAAAGTGAAAGACAAATGTTGGAGACACATGGTAAAAAGTATATCGTGTTTTATCTATATCCTGATGAAAATTGGATACAGTGCATTGGATATGGATACAGAGTGTTGGATACAGGATTAAAATTGTTATGTTTTAATAAAGTGGTTTAATATCTCTCGAAAACTCTCGCAAATAGCAGGACCTGCGCGAAACCTAACGAGTGTCAGGCAAAAAAACCTTGGTTGCGCTATGTTATATATGTTAAAGTAATAATGAGAAAGCAATTAAAAAAATCCCAACTTTATATTTACAAATTAGTTTAAAACTATTTGTCTTACATTTTTTCTTTTCATTTTATTTAATAAATATGAAAAATGGAATCAAATTTGGGAGCCGCTGGTCTCCGAGGTATTTTTGTTAGATATAATCTGATCCTTATCTTATAGAACGTCCTCCAAGAATTCGCAGAAGGTGTCTGTGGTAAAAAAATGTATAATTCCACGGCGCCAACAATTAAGATCTTTTGTTACGAAATATTTCGGGTCAAACTATAATCCGACATTAATAAACACGGTGTGTCGGAGTGAGGTCGTCGGGTACGCAGAGATACAGGTAGATATTTAGATTTATATGACACATAGGGTGACCAGGATAAATAGTTTATTTTCGGTATTTTCAAGATATTTTTAAGTTTAAAATGTTTAAGGTCGAAATAAGATCTTAAAAGATCGAAACGAGATTTATGTGATGAAATCCTGTCGCTTATCTAACTGTCTGCGTATCATGGACTTATAAACGAAAAGTTTGGTTGTTTAACTATGTATGTAATAGTATTTTAATTTCTTATCTATAAATATATAAGCCATAATAATATTTGATATAACAAAACTAAAACTTTTCTTTTTTTATAACTAAATAACTAAGACTTTTCGTAAAGTTTAAATTTGTGATGGAAAAAAGTGAAAGTGGAGGGGATAGCACTTTACGCCACAGTCAATCACTGACTTGTGGACTAATGTCTGTAGCGACGTGCCTTTAGCGGTCGGCTACGATGCGTTAAGCCAAATTCACACCGTACCATTTTGTGCTACAATTTGTTTAATTAAAAATAAATCGTTAACATAATATTGAATATAAAGAAGTTTCCCTTCTAACGTCCAAGTTTTCATAAACAATTATTGTATTCAGTTTATCCATCTAACTAAAAATTCACCGAATGTACACACTGAATGTTTTATTACATCTATGATACTAAAATTCTAACGCAGATTCAGGCATAATATCTTCAATGTGTAAATCCGACTGGCAATATACACCTTAAATGTTTTATTACATCTATGATACTAAAATTCTAACGCAGATTCAAGCACAATATCTTCCACGTGCAAATCCGACTGGTAATGTACTCACTCAATGTTTTATTACATCGATGATACTAAAATTCTAACGCAGATATAGGCACAATATCTTCAATGTGTAAATCCGACTGGCAATATACACCTTAAATGTTTTATTACATCTATGATACTAAAATTCTAACGCAGATTCAAGCACAATATCTTCCACGTGCAAATCCGACTGGTAATGTACTCACTCAATGTTTTATTACATCGATGATACTAAAATTCTAACGCAGATTCAGGCACAATATCTTCGACATGCAAATCCGACTAGCACCGATACTTATTTCGATTCACAAGACATTACTTTTTCAGCATGCTTTTTATATTAGCTTCACTTATATGTATGTATGTACGTTCGTACATACATATGATATCGGTTCTTGATATGTATCGAGAACCGATGACAATATAATAGAAATTTAGAAAATAAAATTATGGTTTAACAAAACTAAAAAGTCACGCTTTTGTGGCAATATGAAATAAAAAAATAATTTTTAAATAAAAAGATTTTGGTCAAGAGTAAAAGATGTCTCGCAACTTAATTTATAAAAAGCGTTGGTTCTTTCAACTTACATTTACAACAACTGATATCGAGAAACTCACTTTTTTTACATTAAAATTAATTTTTCATCAAAAAAAATTACGTCACTCCGAGATATGAGACATCCTTTCGCTCTTGACCAAAATATTTTTATTTAAAAGTTTAGTTCGTATTACTAGAAAAGCGTGGTTTTCTAATTGTTTTTTTTAAACTACAATTTTATTTAAAATATTTCCAAAGTAATGAAATCCTCTTTATAAAGAAGTAATAAAATCTAGGGACACAATATTACCCGCCATGTCGAGCAACGGCAGGATAATGAATATAATTAGCTGAAATTTGATTTGCGATATATTAATCTAAATGTTTAAAATGTTTATTAAAACTGACTATTATCTAACCAGCGTTACCTACAAATGAATCAGCCAACGCATTATTTTTAAACACATAAAGGGATACAAACAAACATACACATTTAAGTAACCTATAACACAATTTGGGCCAATCGATGTTACTTATTCAGATAAATGTACTGACTGAAAACGCCATGATGCATTTTATTCATTGTATATGATTTTACTCTTCATACACAATACACCTGTCCCACACACGAATAATTGACGCATTATAAAACATGATTAATTACAAAGTACGTTATCGAACCAATGCATATTTGCGCTACATGCATTCGTGTTTACCACCAACGTAGAGATTGCACCGTTGCAACGCGACCCATATGAACACAGAACAAATAATTATATAACTAAGTAATCACATGTTACTTTATAATCGAGTCATCAAGTGTTTTTGTTGGCTCATAGCGTACAACGAGCTGACGGTTTAACTCGCGTGTTTTTTTTAGTGTTTACTTAATAAAGTTATCTTGATAGTTATACATATATTTGCATTGCAACTACTGAAGGATGTACTTATATTTAAGTACGCAAGTGGCAGTTACACCTCGTCACACATATTTTCTGAGTGCACGATCTTGTCATAGTCACGTATATGAACCTTTGAACTTATAATCCAACTGTGTTCGAATCGTAGCCTAAAGTGGTTGAATATGAACCTTTGAACTTGAATATGAACCTTTGAACTTATAATCGTAGCCTAAAGTGGTTGAATATGAACCTTTGAACTTGAATATGAACCTTTGAACTTATAATCGTAGCCTAAAGTGGTTGAATATGAACCTTTGAACTTGAATATGAACCTTTGAACTTGAATATGAACCTTTGAACTTATAATCGTAGCCTAAAGTGGTTGAATATGAACCTTTGAACTTGAATATGAACCTTTGAACTTATAATCCAACTGTGTTTGAATCGTAGCCTAAAATATGAACCTTTGAACTTATAATCCAACTGTGTTTGAATCGTAGCCTAAAATAAAGTTACAGTGAATCGCACTCAATCTAAAGATCGTCTATGACTTGATTGTTGAAAAATCATCGTAAATATTTTTTCCATGTTGTTTTTTCTCTTTTCAACGCAGGCAGCAATACGAAAGAACGGAAAGAACAGGAAAGCGCCGCAAATCTTTAATAAGCTCAGTAGTAAGTTATTGATCAAATTTCTGAAATAACAGGATCAGAAAATACTTTCCTTCAAATTATGCAGCCAAATTATACAAAATTAAACGTGAAAATATTGATAAGTTAAATTTACTTCTATGTTAACCTTCATTCGCTATCACATAATCGTATTTTCTCTAAAAAAGCTTAATTTTCATCTTCCACTTAAATTATTACAACTAAAATTTGATAACATCGTATAATACGTTAAGCTAATCTCGAATACATAGATAAAACACACGAACATAACTTCAAACATGAAATACAAATTCACAACTCAAGTTCTTGAATGCAACTCTACGCCCGATTACCTTAAGTAGTACCCCGACCTCGCACCAATGTTTACTCAGTTCAAAACCCAAGAATTTGCCCTCGTCAGACCTTGAACCCAAACCTACGAGTCAGCAATCGCAGCAAGTACCTAAAGCAGGTCCTGGTCTGTTTACAGTGACCTTTCGGACGACAGATTACCTAACACTTGTCGAGTGGCACAACGGACGACGCGGCCGCTTGTTATTGACATAATTCGCGCCTCAATTTATCGCCACGCTCCGTTTCGATAACGCACGCAATTACAGATAAACTACATCGGCAATTATTTGCCCTAGTCGACTGCGCCATTAATGTCGTTGTACTTTCTCCATATGCCATTTGCATAGATACTTTTTACCCTATTTAGTTCTACGGTTATAGCCATTTACATAGATACTTTTTTCCTATTTAGCACTACGGTTATAGCCATTTGCAAAGATAATTTTTTTATATTCAGCTCTACGGTTATAGCCATTCGCATAGATACTTTTTTCCCTATTTATCTCTAAGGTTATACCCATATGCATAGATACTTTTTCTCTATTTATCTCTACGGTTATAGCCATTTGCATAGATACTTTTTTCCCTATTTATCTCTACGGTTATAGCCATTTACATAGATACTTTTTTCCTATTTAGCACTACGGTTATAGCCATTTGCAAAGATAATTTTTTTATATTCAGCTCTACGGTTATAGCCATTCGCATAGATACTTTTTTCCCTATTTATCTCTAAGGTTATAGCCATATGCATAGATACTTTTTCTCTATTTATCTCTACGGTTATAGCCATTTGCATAGATACTTTTTTCCCTATTTATCTCTACGGTTATAGCCATTTGCATAGATACTTTTTTTCCCTATTTAGTTCAACGGTTATAGCTATTTGCGTAGATATTTTTTCCCTATTTAGCTCTATGGCTCTACGGTCTATTTAGCTATACGACATAATAACAGCAATAAATATATATATCAGCAACATTTGTAAAAAATTCAATAACAAATAATATCCCTGCATTCTCTCGAATACCTAATACTAATTTTCCATTGTAATCCAACTTGTTTTTTTTTACATATTGTTCCAGATCCTAGCTTATAAAACAGCGGATAGATGAACGCACATATATTCTCTTGAAATGTGGTGCTGACGGTATACACGCCAAATTTTCTGGGTACACAGTACAAACGAATCCATTCTGAAAGAACTGGAGTTCAAACAAGATTATTCACTAATACTCTGAAGGTAACCTGCATGACTGCTTACTTGTGGCCAAAGAATCACACGAGCAAGGAATCCTTAGTTAATGTTTAATTATGCCCAAAGTCATATCACTAAGGAATCTTGCATTAGTGCTCACTTATGATAAAAGGGTCATATTACCAGAAAACCTGTTAATAGTCATGAAAATATGTTGACAGGAAAAGAAAAAGAGCTTAGAGGTTGTAATCCAAAAAGATGATTGAAACAATTCCTAAAAACCGTTATTCTCAAGATTTACGACGATTGAATACAAAAAAGATTCCAATATCCGGTCATGAGCTATCAACATGGGAAGGACTTCTCCTATAGTTTATCGATATGTTAATTATATCGATATGTTAATTATATCGATATGTTAATTATATATACTTCCATTGATAATGTATACATTTCAGAATTAGTTATACACACTATTTAGCTGTGTAACAACTAATCTAATCCTGTTTAACACTTTTAGTTTTTACAGTAAACGTTTTTCGGCGTAAGTCTTTTTTTGATGTAACTTTTTCGCCCTATCCCTGAAAATCTGATCAAGTAACGGCTACGATGAGCTATTTTAGCGAAAGTAAAAATACCGTAACAGTGTATGCTATGATGTTTATAATTTATGACAACATAACTCAGTCATACGAATGACAATAAAATATGAAGAGATTATTATTTAAATGCATAAGCCTAGTAATAAGAGGAGTACATCACGTGGAAATGCATCGCCACTTCCTCAACCCATCACTCCCGTCATCTCGCGGACGGCGACCCGCTCCGCAAATACTGAGCGCACAGAACGACAACGCCCACATGGGTGCAGCAAACCCAGCCCAACCCGACCAGTCTCAGCTCATAATGAACCTCCATCTAGTGGGTGGCGGGCCCACGTCCTGTTCGACTAGCGACCGGAGTTCAGGTGTTCTAAGGTCTCGGTCGTCCTCGTGACCTTCGTCAATACGAGGCATTCATGGCGCCGCGCCCACGGCTCATTCACCCGCGGCCCACTCAGACCTCCTCAATGATATACCCATTCCACTCTGGAGAATTACGTCGCTATCTTTGGGGCGACATGTGTGTACATAGGTGCGGATAATGGGCAGTTTAGTCGAGATACTAATTTTAATAATAATCTGTTTGCTTATCTGTGCGATAAGGACGTGTTTCCGAATGGTTAAACAGGCGCTTAAGGACCGTTACTGTCTAGGTAAATTGTACATATTTAGATGTTAATCAGGCAATGATGGTGACGATTTTTGATAATTAGAGCAGATTTGAATAGGCAGCAGGTAAAAATTGGTATAGAAATTTGAATATTGATAAAGGAGTTTTAGATACCCAATTGGAGAGAGTTATTCGTACAGTCTAGCAGAAGTAAATTTGAAATTTGGTACTCTGGTTTGACACATCGATTATGAATTTAAAAAATTGAGGGAAAGCTACGAAAAAATAAAGAAAGAAATAAAAAAAAAATCTATCGAATAGTTTTAGAAAACAGTCATAACGCTTATCCTGAAGATAGGAAAAGTTTGAAAAAAAAAATTCAACAAACCTAATTTAAACGAAAAGATATAAGAATAAATTATCATCAAATCATCAGTTTGTTAAAAACCCACATCAGAGTCAGTTGGGGACGAACGATTCTGAATTTACTGATATTGAGATTCAAAATGACGGCTTTCTATGACCAATCAAATATGTAAATATAAAATAAACAATTTATTTGGCTGCAAGATATTGCTTTCGTAGCAACAAATTCGCCATATGCATGAACTGTATACATTAAAGTACGTAAATAAATAAATTTAAAATATTCCATAATGATATCTTAGAACTCCCTAATTTCTTAGGTATATAAAAAAGCAACTGAAATCAGTTGACATAGAAACTAACGGACAAATTTAGCAGTCAAATACTAAATTAATTTTTGATGAAGCTACATAATTAATCCTAACGTCCGTTTTTGAAAATTATAGTTTTAACTGTTGCTAAATATAAAATGTACTTAAACAAGAGAAGAAAGTGTTGTAACGAATAAAGTAATCAACAAAAACCATCAGATAATACAAAAATTAATTAAAGCACACAGCGTTTATGCTAATTTGAGGATTCTAACTCAGCAACTAAACGAGGAAACAATTGGTGGATATAAATAAACAGATGATACTCAAAACACCACTGACTTATAGTCGTTTTCCATAGAAAGCTTTGAATAACCACTATGCCTGAATTCAACTTATTTTTCCATTATTATCGTCTCACTGTAAGATATAATCTAGATTATAAATCAATATCAATTTTATGAGCACAAAACAAATGACAAAATCACTGTTAAATTTTTGGTACCAGCAACTTCTGACTGGCGGAGAAACGGACGCACAAACCAACATTTCACTGTGAAATTCTGGAAATTTAAAAACCTGTCAATCGCAATCATTGTATCACTTATAGCATTAACTCTTCATCTACCTCAGAATAAGCAGTACCGAGTAGGTCAAAGCCATCAAAAATAATATTAAACCATTTTGACAGCAATTCCCGATATCAGATCTCCAAAGTAAACTATCAACACGCGAGATCATTCGCATGAGCGATTTAATTTTTTTAGCACACGTCGCGTCGGGGCCCTGATCTCAATAACGCGACGATCAAAACTAATAATAAATTGAGCAAATAGGCAAATCGAATTAAATAAAGCTAACGCGCTGTATATTATGCTGCGTCTCAATCCTTGATCCCGTTTCCACTGGTCTTTACAATTTGCAATTGAAAGTGTTATAGATAAATATTGATATTTATCGTAAAATTCATGCTTCGTCTAGAATATATTCATGACAATTTACTTAATAAATCACTTTACTTTGAATCCCGTTGGTATCTTATGGGATAATTATTCTCTTACCATACATTAAACAACAACATACAAGTTACCTATACAAATATTGAGGGAAAATAAAAATATAGACGAAGGGGTAGTTGACTACTTCTAAATTTACTGTTTTTTTTAGTAAAATGTCATGAAACATAAGTTAATTGAAAACCAGTCGTGAAAAAATTAAAACCAATATTAACATATAAGCGAATTATGAACTTCTAAATTCAGTGGTATGGATAAAGTAGGGCTGCCTCATTCGCTGTCGTAGAATACAATGAGCATTAATAAAATAACATCACAAATGCCGTCCACGACTAAACGTTGATTTTAGACCTTTTATATATTAGTCTGTCAATAATTTTCTCTACTCCTCGTCAGCTTACACCTTGAAATTACGAATTATGAAATAAAAAATCAAATTAGCCAAATTCCCCATTATGACGTAATAGAACATATACAGCTTAGAATTGAATACAACAGAATCTGAATAAATGCCGTCTCATTCCAATTACATAGGATTTAAATAATCTCAAGGGTAAACAAATCGCTAGATTTATATAGTAATATATCATAGGGATAATTATTCTGACGTCTCAAAAAAAATTGAAGATTAAGATGACTGTATTAAACTCTATGAACAAATGGATAATAGAATACAATTCTTACCGCCTACGCAGTCGGCATTGAAATTTTTAGAAGCTCATGTGTATGAGTGACAGGCTCTGTCAAAAAAGTGCCCAAACACCAGGATATACGAGAGATCAAACGAGATTCTTATTACTATCTTATTATTGGTAGTGTATTCTATATTACCAATGATTCAGTTGATCAACGCTTATTAACAAATCTTCTATGACATCAAAACCAAGGTATTCAATTTTTATTAAGAAGTGTTATGGCCAGAGAAACTTTATGTCATATTTTCTGGGTCTGTTCTTTGAATGATTATTTTACTGTCTATATTTTCGACAGCTGTATGATAAATTAGACTCAGCAACTCAAAAATAAAGTATTTTATGTAAAAGATAAAGAATTTTGTAAACGACAACTGAAAAACACCAGACTTAAACGTTTTTACTTAGGGCACTTTACATTTCGTAAATTTCATCGAATTAAAAAAAAATTCCGTTTAACACTTTGATAATTCGAAGTCAGTTGAGACGACAACATGGGTGTTAACATACCGGCTCATTATATAACCATGGCATGCAGACAGGCGCCACACTGATTTGCATAGAAATAATACCATTGTTCAATTTGTCACGACATTGAAATAGCACAGGTAAAATTAATTACTTAGTACATTTCGTATCTTGTATGTATGAGGTGGTGGCACGCTGACATAATGCGGATAGATTATCTGCGTTGTGATTAATAGAAACAATCTATACTTTATTAGATTATAATTTATCGCCATAAAACGATAATTAAGAGATGCATTGCGATTAACGTACGTGAATACAACATATGCATACAACAACAGAGGTTATGAAGGTGAAAAGCTATGTAATCAATTAGGCAACCAACATTCCGCTTAATGATACGCAATTTCTGTATTAAAAAAGTCACTAGGATACGCCAGTAAACTACAATCAATTCCACAGCGATGTGGCCAAATTTTACTAAAATATAAGAATTTTCCTGAAAACTTTCAGGAAAATTCTTATCGTTTCAGCATTTTACTAAAATATAAGAATTTTCCTGAAAACTTTCAGAAATATTCTTATCGTTTCAGCATTTTCAATTTAACATCAAATGGTAAAAATATTCGTAAGTGAATCTTAGTTATAAGATTGATCTGAAAATATTTTATATCTAACCAAAGGAGTATTAGTATTTCTTGGAGGAAAAAAGTCTTTTTTCCTTAAGCACCTCCAAGAAATACATGAAAAATTAATTTGAGAGAAATACGTGAAAAATCAATTTATTTTATTCCTATAATTATATTAAGATTATTAGTAGCCAAGGAGCTATTCTAGATTTGTAAGCTATTTACCTAACACTTAGTATCTTCAATGTAAAGGTTTACCAAACTTTCTACATGTGCGATCTCTCCCCATAATCAAAACTAATTAATTAGATCATGTTACACGCTGCGGAAAACTGACCAACCAATAAACCTAAATTGTCTCTTTCCATACTATAATGGAAATATCGTATCGATGATACGTTAAGGATAACAAGTCCATTTTATTTCATAATTTATCATCTTACACATCGCAAGTAAATTTATATAATTATACGAACGATATCCTATAGAATGCGCCCCTAATGCTATAAATCTGGACTTTAAATAGCTAAACCGTTAGGAGTAAGCTTTCATGCTAGTATCGAAACAAATTTGCATCAATGCAAAATGTTTAGTTTCTGAAGGTCTAACGTTATTTTTTGTCTCAGTGTCTCTAAGCGTATAGTTTCGTACCAGAATTATTCAATATTTTCCAAATTTTTTCCACGGATTTTAGATCTTATAGCAATTTGTCGTCATCCTTCTTTTTCTACAACTTGCATAAAATAGGAATTAATTAATTAATTTCATATAATAATGACAGTTTTACATATTCAATATTAATAAGTTGTTTAATATCATGTATTTTATCTCACTTCATATGCATTGGTATTCATGCATCTTATCATAACATAGGGGGGAAAAATATGACTTCTTTAAAATTTCGTTAAAATGAAATGATGTTGTTATAGAAAATAATAACTTCATTAAAATCCTAACTAATCACAATGATGTTCTTAATATGTTCTAATATTGTTCAGCATATAACCGCTTAATGGACAGCGAAACATTCTCATGTCCCGATTAGCAGCTGAAAACCTTTAAAAAAAAAAAAATTTTCCAAAAAAATTCAATTAAAACTACCACAGAATCCTCTCAATCCATTGTCAATGTTTCAAGAATATTTATAATAAGGGTTTAGCCATTGAATTATATATATATATATATATATATATGTGTGTGTGTGTGTATATATATATATATATATATATATATATATTACTCTATTGTAGACTGTAATCCGCTTGAAATATAATAACTTCACATGGTTTTCAGAATGTGACAAAATTTTATCAAATGATTTTTTTAACCTTAGTCTATAAGTCATAAAAAATTTCATACATAGTTTCAGATAGTGTCAATGTACCAATGTTGCTTTGTTAATAACAATACTTTTGTTCCACCGCTCAGTTTGTTGGCAATGATTATACAGGCAAAAAAGGCAAAGGCGGATAGCATAGCAAGGAACTGTAGAAGTCATTAAGTCAGAGAGATATTCAAATTTAATCGAAGTGAAGGTTATACATATCACAACTTCTAGCCGAACAAATCTGCGAGAAAATATTTAACTGTAAAATTATGGAACTTCTATCAAAATGTGGTTTTATTACTTACAAATGCAAATAAACCGACAAAAAAGACAAACAACAAACTAACATACATTTTAAGATTTACTGTTTCTATATTTATTCACTACGAATGAAAATGAGGTAAATAAATTTATACAAAATATTTAATATGAAAACATAATCTCAATATGATTTTATTACCCATAGATATGAAAACATAGTCTCAATATGATTTTATTACCCATAGATATGAAAACATAGTCTCAATATGATTTGATTACCCATAGATATGGGTAATTTGGTCGCTCTCTCTCTTTCGATTACAGATCTTACAACAAATTTTACAGAGAGAAATCTGATTAAAGCGGCAACATCTCAGCATCAACATCAACTCCTTCGCCGAAGACGATACCCACATCGAACGAGATCGAAACACAACCCGCTCTCTCTATATAAAGTCGGTACGAAAGTGAACGCGCAGAGTATGAGTCACGGGCTCAACGACCCTCGAGTCCCGTTCGAGGCACCCTGTACCGATTTTGGGAGTTTTAGCGGGTACAGCCGTGGTCGCGTCCTCGCTTGGATTTGAAGGTGTCGTTTTGGAATCCTATAAGTCTTACTAACATATAATAATGTAGCTAAACTATTTAAAGGTCATCGAATACTCAAAATCAGTGTACATACAACCAAAACGATACATACACTCAAATCATAAGCGTACGTAAAATAAGGACTAATTCCTATTGGTACATTAGAACGAATATTAAACGAAGTAATGTTAAATATACATGGATAAAAAATTAAAAATCATGAAGATTTTCAAAAATATTCACCTTTTTAAAAGTATTAAACAATATTTATAGAAAGCAATAAAAAAATGTTTATGATCCTGTTAGCTCTTAAAATTGGTACAAATTAGATAAGTTATAACAAATTAGATAGTTTAACAAAAAAATGACCCATTTGTACCAGAAAAACTAATTTAACTAATTATACAAAATAGTTTAAAACCTTAAATTTAATAGTAAATATTAAAAAAGTTTGAAATTTTTATCGTCTTACTCATTTTATAGAAGTTATTTTATGATAATTTTATAGAAGTTATTTTATGATAATTTTTTGCAAAGATGCTCTTTGAAAATTACTATTTCTTTTTTTTATTTTCACCTTCCTTTTAACTATATCGATTAATAAAAAGATAGCCATTTCAATTTAAGAACTATATAAAACTTGGATTCAAATATATACGGATGGTAACTTTGATTGAAGTACATTCTTTTAGGTTATATCCGAAACGGAAACTCTATTCGGAGAGCAAGTGTGTTTATCAACCCTTTTACCCAGGACATTGAGAAAAACCCCAAAATTCAGAAAAAGATATGCAACGTAGGATACAGAAAAAGTAATGGTCAAAAAGACAAATAAACGGGCTATATTCTCACAAATTTTAGTATTTATCTAAAGACGTACTCATATCTCAAAAAATACAAGAATAGTCTATATACCGAGTGTCACCTCCATCTAATTTTTTACTCATCATCTTTGTTGTGTTCAACATATTTAGTTTGTAAATACCATGTAAGCCGCATCGTTGGCGACGTTTGTTTTTATTGATAAAACATTTAAACACTTTTTAGATTTTTACATTGTCGCTAAGATGTGTTTACTCCTGCCGCCCCGTAGTCAAGCTGCCTTCTATATACAGACGCATTCATTTTGATACTGTTTGTATAAAATGTGGTCCCTAATTGCTAGTGATTATATAGTTAGTAATCTCAAACAGCAACCTGATTTTATTAACAATCATTATAGTTTATTAAAAAGAAAAATAATATTTGTTTACAGTTATGCTTGTTTATAAAATTTCATCGCTCGTCATTTGTTTACTCATCTCTTTTTAGGGTTCCTTAGTCAGATGGCAAAAACGGAACCCTTATGGCATTTCCAAAAATATAAGTGAGAGATGAATAAAAAAAGTCAGTGCACATAGGCGTGTCGTGTATCGTTAGATAGATTTGAAAGAATGATATAGAAGTTCCAAAATAACTTTTTTATTTAAGTCAATAGTTATTGAGATATGTTCTTCTAAAGTTTTAAAAAGAGTGTCTCCCCCTCTAACTTTTCAACTAACATGTGAAAAATTCTGAAAAAAATTAAGGTAATAGAACTTAAAATATATTTTCAGTAAAAATTGGTTTGAATAAGATATGTTGTGTAGTTTTCGAGATATGGGATATTTTCGTTACCGACCGCAGCAATGGCTTTGTTTATCGCAGTATCTTTTAGAAATCGTCATCATCATCATCATCATATATATTAATACGCTAAGGTTAAGATGTTACTCTCCCTTTTTAGAAAAAACCTCACAACTAATCCACATAAATTATATATCATTTTATAGATAATTGCTTGCTCTACCGGCATCCACAACTAAAAAAATTATTATTGCTATTGTTTTTGCAAATTAATTAATTATTAAAATTATATACACAAAACAGCAATGCTGCCATCTAACGGCTCAACGTCAATATGATTGACGGTCGGTAAAATTTTTGTTTAATTTCAAATCCACTCACGTATAAATAAAGTGGCGCTTTTGCTCAATGCTTTTGATACTTGCGCCTCTATATGTCAATTTTAGTAAAATATTTGTTTGATCTGTCATCTGAGCTTCATAATGGAATAAAAACGTAATAAGCAGTGTGCAAAATTAGAAATGAATTGAATACCTGCAATCAATTTTGATTTATTAAATTGAGTTGAATAATTTATAATGCGAAGACTTCGCACGGGTCACGCTAGTACAAACTTATAAGTTTAATATTGTTTGTTGCTGCGGAACCCTTCATGCGCGAATGCGACTCGCATTTTGCCGGATTTTTTTATTTATGTCAGGCAATTGTAAATAAATGTGTAAATATTAAGAGCCAATTGAAACCCGCTCACTTCTCGAAGATTACTTTTTGATTACACCATCACATTTTCGAAGATTGCATTACGAGGTGTTGAATTTTGCTACCACATCAGAAATCAGCAAATATTAGACGCGAATCATTTATATCAAATATCCCATTTTTATTATAAATGCAATTTAGGAGCGAGTATATATGCATTTTTATATTACGTATTTCTCTACCACAAGAATGACGAAGTACTAAAAAAATGACGAAGTACTAAAAGTACGACGAAGTACTACAAGAATGACGAAGTACTAAAAAAGTACTAAAAGTACGAAGTACTAAAAGTACGACGAAGTACTACAAGAATGACGAAGTACTACAAGAATGACGAAGTACTAAAAAAGTACTAAAAGTACGAAGTACTAAAAGTACGACGAAGTACTACAAGAATGACGAAGTACTACAAGAATGACGAAGTACTAAAAAAGTACTAAAAGTACGAAGTACTAAAAGTACGATGAAGTACTACAAGAATGACGAATTACTACAAGAATGACGAAGTACTAAAAAAAATTGAACGTGCGGGAGAAATACACGTTATATGTTCCTTGTGAACGACAGAAAAACATCTAAGCAAACAGGCTGGTTGGTACGTCATTATTTTGACATTAAAATCTATCGAAACATTCAGAAGAGAAGAAAAATCTTTATCTAATATTGACGATTACTTGAGACTGCTACAAGTCCCTAAGGTACAAGCTGTCTATGTAAGAAATGCGAGGCGTCTAGTGAAAGGACTGTCGTATGGCTTTGATGTCAATACTACAGTCTAGCGAGCATATACCGTCCGATGAATGTACTTACACACACCAAATATAAGTGTGCGAGTTGGTGGACGTAGCTGTGCGTACATAAACGTACACGTCTCTCGTACATAACGGACGTACGTACTTACGGACATGGCGGTAGATGCGGACGTAACGCAATGTTTTTTGATTCATGAATTGCAAAAAATAAATTTAATATATTGTCATAATCGTAATTATTCTTAAGTATTTGTTTCGAAATATATAGATGATATATGTAATGGCTGATTTATTATTATTTTACGATTTTTATAATATAACTATCGCCAAAATATACGATACGTATATTTTTTTACATACTTTTACTTTTTATTTATGTATATTTTTACTTATGTATGTATTTAAAAGTAAATACTAAAAAAATTTAAAATCTTTATCGTCTTAGTCATTTTATAAAAGTTATTTTATTCGCTTTCTTTTAAAATTACTATTTATTTTCTATATTTACCTTTTTAGTTAAACTATACCGATTAATAAAATGATAGCAATTTCAATGCAAAAACTATATAAAACTTGGAATCGATATATATATATATATATATATATATATATATATATATATATATATATATGTATATATAGTATATTTAATATTATTATTTTTATTTATTTATTACGTGACAACTTTTCAACACTCAGGCACGAAACCTACGTAACGAGGGCATACGTGTTACATAAAAGGTGTCAACCTACTTGTAAGCGAATATTTTTATGCTCTACTGATACACAATATCGTGATCTAAGGATTTTCCCTTTGTAAAACGTTAAAACATTTTTTTCCTAAACCAGAGTTTCAGCAATTGTGGTTTAGTGTGGAGAACCATCTGTCAGACTGTATTACGTAAAGTTACGCCGAAGTTCCATATACGCCTCATAATATTATTACAAGGCAGTTACAATAAACCACATACTATATATGCGGACATAATATTAAACAGATAGGAACCACCCAGTGTGGCCTCTGTTCGAAAACGCTCATATAAATTCCTTTTTTTAGAAACTACCGTTCAAAACAGTTGCATTTGTTTACAACTAACTGCGCGTGCCGATCGCGGATCGAATCACCAAAATTTCGTCATCCGTGAAAACCCAGAAGAAGAAAACAAACGATGAGCTACCCAGCGCGTGCTCGGCATTCATCATAGGCACAATATTTACACCTCCCCAGATCTCGCGGTCGCACTCTCGATCACGTCAAAAGTCGCCGCGCAAACAAGCCGTAAAATCTTCGTTACGTACGTTCCCATTGCCCGCGACCGGGTCGCGCCGTGCTACGTGATCGATTTTTAAAGACCTCGGAAGCCCGCTCTTATTAAAATTGCGATCACAGCGGTGGCGGCGAGCGGCCGGGCCGGCCCATAACTCACTATCGGAATGCCATTTGGCTCAGCGTGTCCGCCAGATTGCTGTTCTGCTTAATTATTTTGTAATCAAATCTTAATATTCTTTCTCTTAGAAGTTACTGAGGGTACTTAGGGCGGCTGCGAAACGCACGAAACGGGTGAATGTCAGCGGGCAGTACGATAGTTTAAGTATTTTAATGGAGCAATTGTTGTTTTGATGGATTAATTTTAACTTTGATGGAGTGCGTTTATTGTGCGCAATGCGGTCACGCGTGCAATGCAACTTGTGAGCGAGTGTATTTGTATTTCTATATTACGTCTTCTTTCTCTACCACAAGAATGACGATGTACTAAAAAAATTGAACCTGCGTGAGAAATACACTTTATATGTTGCTTGTGAACGACATAAAAATATCTAAGCGAAATAAAAATCTTAATGTTCTTTCTCTTGGAAGTTATTGCGGTTACTTAGGGCGGCTGTGAAATACGCGAACCGGGAGAGTGTCGGCGGGCGGTACGATAAGTTAAGTGTTTTAATGGAGTAATTGTTGTTTTGATGGATTAATTTTAACTTTGATGGAGTGAATTTATTTTGCGCAACTTTGTATTAAAATGTCAATGCAGAGAAAAAACTAATTTTTATAGGATTAAAATACCAATAGCAATATCTTAAATCGAATAAAGGAAAACTACGAAACACCATAGCTGAAGGAGTATTAGAGAACTGCGAAAAATAAAGAATTTTAATTGAATAGTGAATTGACAGTTTAAGTGCATTAATTTTGATTTAAATAAGTGACTTTAATTGGCATATTAAACCTACCGGAATTGTTGCCAAATATATTTTTTTTACTTTCATCAAAAAAATGAAAGTAGTGCGTCAGCATTCGTAAAATTAAGAGAGTTTGAAGGAAAATTGATTAAATACTTACTACATAATAGTGTGTACGTCTGTATGTATATGGGTATGTACTATTCGTGCCATTTCAGGTTTGTCAAAATTGAACAGTTTCCGGTTTCCTTCAGACATATTTTGGTTATAACTACTTAATAGTACATATATAATTACATATTTACAGATTCTAAAAATGCTCCCCTTCTCGAAATATACCCTTATACTTACGTCCTACAAAAATTTGGGAAAAAATTATTAGATTCAAACCAACTAAATTTTAGACTTTTTGTTTTGATACAAATATTATACCTATTATTATTATTTTTTATATTGAAGTCAGAAAACAGTTATGGATACTTAGCCAAAACACTAAATTTATTTTCAAAATTTCGATGTTACTATCCGTTTTATAGCAAAAAGGCTGTAAAGCCTTACGCGTGCAATAAAAAAATAGGTGTCATTGCTACGATAACGTGATTTGAGAGGTTGCGTTAAATTTTGGTTTTGTGGTTATATTTAGTTGTGAAAAAAACAATCAAATTCTTATTTTAAGAACCTATACGACGACAAATACTTAATAATATGAAGAACGACTGACTTATGTGACCGTAAAATACACATTTTTTTAGTCAAATTTTATATTACATTAAGCCTTACATTTTACTTCGACACGATTGCTTCTTTGACCCCTACGACTCATGTATTGGAAAATGTTATGTTACTTGATGTTCCATTAGGTTTTCCACTAGACTGTATATGTCCTTAAAATAGACCTCAATATATATTTACGTCATATTCATTAAAGGCTAATGATACATAAAAGTAAGTCGAAAGATATAATTAAATTCAAACATTAAACAACAATACAACCGCTTGCAATTCAGTTTGATTACGTTTAAATTTCGTAAAGGTACCGTTGCCAGATTAGGTCACAGCCTAGTTGTTTACACGTTTAATTTCCACGTTATCGACCTAATCCATGTTTCTCTCAGATCTTTAAATCAGACTCGGACAGTTCACTATCATTCACCGGCCACTACCGGCTCGCTAAATAAATGGCACCGCTGCGAAATAGCGCTGCACAATTGCGAGATTTATCCAGCGAGTTGATAATTAACAAATTTGTAATCATTCATTAATGACTTCGTTTATCGTAAATTACATTTTGTTAACATTCCTTTCGGCGACGTTTGTGTAATGTTTCTTTAGACTACCGGCTGGGAATTAATGATAGATATTCGTTTATTTGTTTGTGAATTTATAATTACATTAACCCGTCCTAGCTTTACTCGATTAAAAAAATGTGTGTGCTTCACTCCCAAAAAAGAATAACTTGTTCAACGGTTCATGTTAATAAAAAACTAAAAGAATCTCAAGAAGTGAAACTTCTTTAAAAGTAAATGTCAGTTAATAATTTATAATAATCGTTAATTATATATGTTCCTTTTTTTTCTTATCATATATTAGTCATAAGGGATAGAGTCACTTGAAGAGAGTAACGAGGGGCGAATATGGCTTTTATCACACTTCAGAGACATACTTATAATTAAATTTAATTTCCAAATAAAAGTATAAATTTCAGATACAACGAGGAAACATTCCACAGGTTCACGAGCGAGCCAAAACGTGCGAGAAAAAATAAGTGGGCACAAAACAAGCGCCAAAACATGCTGCCGAGCTAAGCGAGGTAACATCAAACACGAAGATGACCAATATAAAGGAAAAAATCACTTAAAGCGACTAACAAGCAGCAAAAAGCACTTTTATCGTTATTCAGAGATATAGTTATAAACAAATTTAATTTCCAAATAAAACGTATAATTTTCAAATACAACGTAGAAAAATTCCACAGTTTCACGAGCGAGTAAAAATATACGAGAAAAAATAAATGGACACAAAACAAGCGCTAAAACACGCTGCCGAGCTAAGTGAGCAAGAAGATGCTAATATTATGCAAGAAGATGACCAATATAAGGGAAAAATTCACTTAAAGCGAGTGACAAATAGCAAAAGCACTTTTACCGCAATTCAGAGATATACTTACAACCAATTTTAATTTCCAAATACAATGTATAATTTTCAAATATAACATAGAGAAAATTCCACAAGTTCACGAGCGAGCCAAAACGGGCGAGAATAAACAGGCACAGAACAGGCGCCAAAACATGCTGCGAGCTAAGTGAAGTGACATCAAACAAGCAGATGACCAATATAAAAGTAAAGATTCACTTGAAGCGAGCAACGAGCAGCAAGTAGCACTTTTATCGGACTTCGGAGATATACTTATAATTAAATTTAATTTCCAGGTTACGGAAAATTGGGTTTACCCATGTTTGTTTTTCTTTAAGACAAATAATTCGTAAGCGATGTTAATAATATTGTTATTTACTTATTCATCTGTTTACTGGTTTCTTTAAAACGAATTGAGATAAATTAGCTTATCCATGTTAAATAAATATTTACAGACTTCTAATAAAAACTCGAATAAAGGCTTTTTAACATAAAAAGAACGTTTAAAATCTGACCTGTGGTTCCAGAGATTTGCGTGAAAAAAACTCATCAACTATCACTTTTTGCACTATTTTTATTAATAAATTCTACAATCGCTGTGAATTTGATACTGCTAAAGCGATCATATAAAAATGTGATCACTATCAATGTGCATTCAACTTATTTCATTATATTTAATGTTTTAATTGCACTTAATGAAGTAGTGAGCGATGATAGAAATTTTCCTTGACTTAGGTATTACTAAGGAAAAAACATATAATGAGGATATAATGTTGGTATATACCGTACGAAGTTTTCAGGATTCTCGCGATATTAAATGCATTATTATAACTTTCTTTACCTATCTATTCCCTAGAATACTTTAAATTAATGTATCCATAGATCTTTACGAGAAATAAGTTATGTTTTCATTCTGTAGTTAATGTGTAATATATAACAATTTTTTTTTAATCTCAATTGGTTGTGTAGAAACTGACCAATAGTAATTTTGTCGTTTTATCATTTTCATAGCCGCTATGTTTTCAGGAGAAGAAAAGAAAATAGAAAATTATTAAAAAGAAGAGAAAATTATCACTGACAATGAAATTTACAGAACAAAAGAAAACGATAAGTGAGTATTTTACCGACTTATCACGGATACCGATGAAAAATTATATTTACCTGAGTTTTATAAAATGACATAATGATAATTTAACGAATCTTTCACATCGCAGTATTTTATACGGATAAAAGCGAATAATTATTAAAAGTTTAATTAAATCAAACAGTAGTAAATAACAGCAAAAAAATTTAGAGCGACAACTGATTAAAAACAATAATTTCTGAATCTCTTGTAATTCTGCTCCAGCCACCAATTTAAATGTCCAAAAGGAAAACTAATCGACACGTTCTCCTTCATTTATGACCTAATTTACTCGCCGAACGACAAATAATGCTAATGAATTATAACTCAATGAGTCAGATAATAACATATATGCTCGCTTTGAATGGAAACGCAGTAAAAGACTAATAATGCTAATGCATTATAACTCAATGAGCTAGATAATAACATATATGCTCGCTTTGAATGGAATCGCAGTAAAAGACTAATAATGCTAATGCATTATAACTCAATGAGCTAGATAATAACATATATGCTCGCTTTGAATGGAATCGCAGTAAAAGACTAATAATGCTAATGCATTATAACTCAATGAGCTAGATAATAACATATATGCTCGCTTTGAATGGAAACGCAGTAAAAGACTAATAATGCTAATGCATTATAACTCAATGAGCTAGATAATAACATATATGCTCGCTTTGAATGGAATCGCAGTAAAAGACTAATAATGCTAATGCATTATAACTCAATGAGCTAGATAATAACATATATGCTCGCTTTGAATGGAAACGCAGTAAAAGACTAATAATGCTAATGCATTATAACTCAATGAGCTAGATAATAACATATATGCTCGCTTTGAATGGAAACGCAGTAAAAGACTAATAATGCTAATGCATTATAACTCAATGAGCTAGATAATAACATATATGCTCGCTTTGAATGGAAACGCAGTAAAAGCGACTAAATGTTAAAAGTTTAATTAAATCAAACAGTAATAAATAGCACCAAAAAAATATAGAGCGGCAACTGATTAAGAACATTAATTTCTGAATTTTTAATTCTGCTCCAACCACCAATTTAAATATCCAAAAGGAAAAACTAATCGACACGTTCTCCTTCATTTATGACCTAATTTACTCGCCGAACGACAAATAATTCTTATGGCTTATTACACAATTAGATAATAACATATATGCTCGCTTTGAATGGAAACGCAGTAAAAGCTCTGGCTTTAATAAATCTGTTGATAAATTGCCAAATGTCGCACGTCTTACGTGGAACCTTACCTTATATTGGCCGGCGCCTGTTCGACACTTCAAAGCGGCAGCGGGGCCCGCATAAAGGCGATAACATGCACGCGGTTACTTGATTGGTGGTAGCTGAATCGGTCCGCCGTAGCGGGTTGCGAATAGTGAATTAATTAATTTCACGGAAAGTATCAAAGGCAGAATAATAAGGTAAACATTTTACACTAAGGTGTTAATAATCTTCTCGCTCAATATACAATTCTATTACCGTCTCAATTTGTCGTAAGATTGTTCGTCCGTAGCACCAAAATATACTAATTTATTTACACAGACACACACATTTATCTTTTATTTACATTACAAGTAATT
The DNA here is from genome assembly GCA_039881145.1 of Druceiella hillmani. NCBI lineage: Eukaryota > Metazoa > Arthropoda > Insecta > Lepidoptera > Hepialidae > Druceiella > Druceiella hillmani. The sequence continues at coordinate 4,827,576 of JAYKKI010000023.1, read as the reverse complement.
CTTACATTTACATTACAAGTTCGTAATGATAAAAAATTAATGGTTTAACAAGAATACAAAATACACAAGAACTACAAAAGATAACTAGCGCACATTCCGGCAAATTTACTTTCTCTCTTCATAAACAAATCACACTCTTGTGCGACTGCAATCAGAAGACTGAGCAGTTGAACACCGCGTAGAACTGGAGAGTTCCTATATAGTTCGATTCTAGTGAGTGATATAACAAACAGTTGACGATTGCGTGAACGCGGGAAATTGTCAGGCACTGAGAATGAAAGTTTACTCAATAATACAGGGCATAGAATGTTTCGTTTTAATAGCCGGGAGATAAATTTCATTAGTGCAACATCTCTTCTGAGTTGCAAGAAATGGAAACTTAGCATACCCAAGAAGAAGTCAGTAGGAAATAGGAAGAGGAAGCAACCATACTGTGTTGATTCATATAAAGATATCGAAGGAACGTCTTTTGCGAACATTCAATCATCAAACTGTACTTGGCTTCGCGTTGGCTCCAAATAATGGAGCCAGATTCTAATCGGCTCTACGCCAATGAAGTCTGTAATAGACTTATCGCAATCGTCAAAGTAATTCAAAAATTTAACAAAACCATAGAAAAAGGAGTGGTCGCTCATTCTGTAGCGCTCAAACTGTAGCGCTATAGCTAATGCTACGAGTTTCCCACTACCTTTTAATTAATGAACGAATAATAAAGAGCGAGCACACTTCTTTCTGACATTAAATTGTTAAATTACTTTAATCATTAATCGGAAGTAATTATCGCCAGATTAGTTACACTGGTGAAATATTAGAAAATTCGTGAAAGAATTTTTCTTGATTGCACATTGCATTAACTCTAGTTTATTGAGCTAACTTTTGAGCGTTTGAGTCATCTCACTATAATTTCACTAATGAATTAATAGTAAAGAGCGAGCACTCCGCTTTCTGTCATCAAATGTTTGAATTACTTTGTCGATTAATCGGAAGTATCGTGAGATTAGTTACACTCGCGTAATATTAGAAAATTAGTCAAAATTTTACTTTGATTAGATTATAATTTATTGTAAAGTAAATAATTTCCGAGAATATTGAATCTAAAATTTTTAATCTGAATACCATATACTCACTCCACATATATGTAAAAGTTTAGTCCATGATTTAATGGCAAACGAACACATTCACATTTATTTTTTACTAATGACTGCAAATAGTATATTTCTTTAAAGATTAATTTTTTAGCAAAATACGAGATATTAAATCATGTTCAATTTCTTTAAACGTCTTTTAACGTTTTGCAATCAAATCTCGTCCATATTCGTTTTAAATATATACGTAAAAACATTTCTTGCTGCTTGACATTTACACGAACCGGAATCTTTGAGAGGCTTGTATTTTTTAATTAAATTCTTATTAGGTTGATGTGTGAAAATATTAATTCACATGTGGCACTAATGATGGAAAAATATAAGTCACTACAAAAATAAGGAAAAAGAAGCAGATAGTGTTCGAATGTTATCTGCATAAGCGACAAACGACTCGGAAATTGCCAATATAGATTTATATTTCATGTCAAAAATGGTAAAATGTAATATTGATCCTATGATATGATAAATGTAATAGGTGTCCACTTGTACCTTCGTCGTCGATAGATGTAATTAGGTAAAAAATATTATCAGCTATCCGTAGTGATTTTGAAATTTAATTTGAAACTAAACTTTGAGGGAACCAAAAATTGAGTATTAGAGGAGAAGAATACTTTTTTTCTTAAATTTTTATACACCCACATATGTTTTAAACGGCAATTGAAAATATGTAGGGTCTAAATGTAAAAAGTTTACTTCATTCCCTTAGATGTAATTTGCTGAAAACAGCATGAAATAGTATATCATGCCTTTTTTTTATTTTTAAAGTGAAAATATCTAAGATATTGTGAAAAACAGAGAAAAAATATTATTTAAAAAAAGCGAAATTAAAACATGTTTCCTACAATTTGAGTAAATATTTCGAGGAAACTCTTTGCAGTACATTTGCACAATTTTTTTTAAACTATTGTCTTATCACCTGTTTTACTGACATAACCATAATCAACTAGTTTGATACAGAAGCGCTCATATCTTCATTGGCTGCTTTTTAAATTTTCTCTTTGTAATAAAATTATTGCCTCATAAAATATTATTTCAAAATTTAAAAATAGAACTAAATTCAATTTTGCGGTAAAGAATGGAATATTCTGTTTTAAAAAGAATATATCCGAATATATTTTTTCATTCCTTTGAAATAAGTTCAATTTCAAGTTCACATTAAGGTGTATTGAATATTTTAAAAATAGAACCTAAATTTAAATTTACTGTAAAGAATGGAATATTCCATATTAAAAAACATTTTTAAACAGATTTTTTATTCCTTTTAAAATAAGTTCACTTTCGAATTTACATAACAATGTACACTTTTATAATTGGGTATTTTCTCACTCGTTACGATTGCTTCGACACGGTATTTGGAACGGATATGAGAAATAACTGAGCAATGCATGCTGTAATAATCAGATCCAAGAGTGGGGAAATTCGATATCAATCAGAAGTTATATTAACGAACTTGCACTCAGATAATTGAGTAGTACATGGAAGGGTAGAAATCCTTTCCTAAGTAGTAAGACAGCGCTACTGCGACCGCTTAGGAAAATTACACACACAGTTTATTTGAATGTATTTTAATTTTAATGATTGCAGATGTTAGAATAAAGAGATTTTACTCCATAAAGTTTTAACTTTAATTGTTAATTTACTTTTCAAACGTCTCAATTTCGATTAAGAAATATGATAAGATTGTTTCATTTAATCCTAACTGCGATAATAAATATGAAAGTAAGTTTGTTTGTTTGTTCCACTTTTTCAATTATTCAATCGAATTCGAACCGAATTACTCTATGATATTTGAATACATATAGTTTTTATTGTCACGATAAATATAGAAAATGTTTTGTCTAGGAAAAATCTAATTATACGCGAGTGAAACCGCGGGCTTGCCATTGTTTGTTGTAAAAATTGTGAAAATTGTAGCTTCGAACAGTTTTACCTCACATCTGGGATACGGCTATGCTAAACTGAAGTTATGAACGAGATCGACGCGTCTGAAACTAAGATATTGATTTCGCTATTAGTGATGGGATAATTAAAATTCGATAAAGGCAAATTTGCATTTTTTCTGTCATATAATAAAAAAACATTTCCTTTACGTCATTCTGTTACGACATTTAATATTCTTCATAGCGATTAATTTATTAACATCCTCATGATTGAAGTCTTGAAGTTAAAACGTAGGTATCATGCGAAAAACATCACGATATACTTGGAATATTTGCAACAAAAAAGGTGAGCCATTTTAAACCTGATTTTGACGTAGTGTGACCTTTGACATAGAATCCGAATCGACAAAATAAATAGCCATTATTTTCGCGACCGATTAACCAACTGTTTCTGAACATCTCCCTCGCTAACCTCGCATCGGTGCAACGTTGCGCGATCGTAAACACGCGCCCACGAGCGGCGTCGCGGCGCCGACACACATTCGGCGAGACGTCTGTCTGAGAGACGAGAAAACTTACTCCCACATCGGCTGTTTACTCTCGAGGTAAATGTAATTGTGGCATTTATATTCGGAATCTGCGTCTCTGGTTCAGTAAGTACCTGGCACGGTTTACGATGAAACGCTATCCGCACAGTGTTATCGGTAATCAAACTTAAATTTTGCGCTTTCACCATAATTCTTCTTTAGTCGATAACATCACTGATGAATATCTTTCTCTATACGATATCCATCACATCTCCATTTCGATATGTATAATGAGTCTGTATCTACATATTACATTGATTTGGCTGGAGTAAAATTATACACTCAGTAATTTTATTCTACTTTCAAGCTTTGACAGTATTATTTTAATTCCAAACATATTTCAATGGGCTGCTGAATATCTTTCTCTGTGCAATATCCGTCACATCTCCGTTTCGATATGTATAATGAGTCTATATCTACATATTAAATTGATTTGACTGGAGTAAAATTATACACTCAGTAATTTTATTCCACTTTTAAGGTTTGACAGTATTATTTTAATTTCAAACATCATTCAATGGGCCGCTGAATATCTTTCTCTGTGCAATATCCATTACATCTCCGTTTCGATATGTATAATAAGTCTATATATACATATTACATTGATCGGAGTGGAATAAAACTGTACACTCAATAATTTTATTCCACTTTCAAACTTTGACAGTATTATTTTAATTTCAAACATAATTCAATGGGCTTCTTCACAGAAAAGTAGCATTACTAAAACTAGAGGTAGATTGACACCATAGTCATTTCCTTCACTGTGAGATGAGTTAAAACTAAGAATGAATTAAAATGGAAAAAATCGAGATTACTAACACAGTATATTTCTGTCATTACAGACCTTGCACTGTACACGCCGCTAAGTTATAACGACTGCAAATGGACTAACTGATATTCATTTACATCAACAAATTACCAATACACCGCTAAATTTACTTGGCAAGGATGGCGTTGCATTTTGTATAGCATTTTTTTCGTACAGCTTCTCACGGTGCATGGTCGGCTGCCCGCGATAAATCGCCGCACGCCCGGCGGCCCCGTGCGAAGGTGACTAAGAGCACCGGGCGGCGCGCGAGCGTGACAAGATCACATGCGCATCGTGATAATGCAAGTTTTGAGCGAACGAGAGGAATGCGATCGTTTAACCCTGAAACGGGCACACGGGTAAAAAACACATTTACATGCGGCTCCTTGGAATCAATAGTTAACGTCGGACGTTTATTGGGACAGTTTACTCGATTACGTATTCATATTATTTTGGGCACTTTTAATTAAGCTAAGAGTTTCAGATACCTAACAAAATAGAAAACATATATTGTCAGTTTAATCTTACTAACACAAAATATTAGCAAGTGAAAAAACGGAGTACGTATACTTTTTAGATCGCTTTCTCAAGTAATTAATTGGCATAGTGATGCACAACTGGAATTTTAATTTAAGTGTTCAATCTCAAGTATCGATCCTGGAATGATTTTTTTTAAACTGAAAGAAAATATTTATTCTAACGTTTCCAACTTTAACTACCAGTTCCAAAGAGCCGCATTTTATAATGTTCATTCAATATTTTTATAACTCTTATTCTCTTTTCCTAATAATAAAAAAACCTTTTTAACTGAAACAATACATATATCCTTTATATTAGGGGTAAAACACCCAAACATAAAGAATATTAGATTTTCATAAATGATTCATAATCAAAACTGTGTACCGCATGATAACTATTTGCATGAAAATGGTAGTAACAGTTTTATTTCATGCTTCATTTAAGATAAAAACTTAACTAAAACGCTAAAATGAAAATCATATTCAGTATTTTATTTCAAATGTACGATATGTGAAACTCATATATTATGTTTTCACTCTGTCCATTTTTTACGCACTTAATATGTAAAAAATAAGACATCAGACCTAATACCAAAAGTTTAACTCAATACTTACTCCGCATTAAGTATTATTACTAATACTTTGTCATCATCACTATCCTTCACTCGAAACCTTAATTTAGAAACGTTTATATTCTAATTGGTTTTTTTTTCACACAGTCGATGTCCTCATAAGTATTACTCCACTTTCACAAAATTTAATTACTTTTACTCCACTTAATATTTTATTTTTACTTAATATTCCAAATCAATGACCCATATCCCTACAAACTGTCAATTTATGTTCAATATTCAATTTTAACTAAACGAACATAACACTTTCGTTTATTGTGTTTGCTTCCAATGAACCGTCTCCAAAACATCTTCCACCAGTATTGTAAACTTTAATTATTCCATCTTATACATTCTACGAATGCTCCATTTTCATAGACAATCGATAATTTATTCCCACGCAGTATCATCCATTCAGTATTACTCCAGTTATACACGCTTCCCTCTCATTCATTACCACCGCCTACTAAATCCCATTCATCGTAATAAGCGGGTACTCCATTATGTCCTGCCGCCTTTCGTTCCTTCCCTCGTGCCCCCGTCCCCGACCAGCCCACGCTCCCCCGGCCAGCCTACGATCGATAATTGCGAGTCTGACTCATCATCCAATATTTGCGTGCGCACGCGCAGCCCGACGGCGTCCGGCCTCGCTCATAACCTAACTCAAGGTAAACCCGCGTGGGGCGCTGCTGGCCGCCTGGACCGGTTGCCGGCCACTCGTCGCCGGTTCACGAGGATCAGTTAACTGAACCGTTTGATGCAGTTGTGGGAAGCTTTTAACTATGAGGCTTGAAGTAAGTTTTTATAGCGTGCGAGCATTGGAAGATCCATAGTATTTTCTACCACAGGATGTACAAAATAGAACTATTTGGCTTTCGTTAGTATAGAATATACTAACAAAAGCCAAATAGTTCTATTTTGTACCTTGTCATGCCTAACTCAATTTTAAAAATTTGTACTGAATTTTAAGCGACTGTTAACGTATTTAACATTTCGGATGTAAACATTTGAATGAATTGGAATAAGTGCTCAAATCGAATTCTTATCATAAAATTTTCATAATGAACTATAAATACTACACATTTGTAAATTAAGTAAATAATAAGTGAGAAATAAAGCTAAATCTCATAATATATTACAAGCGGCCCATCAAATAACAAAAAAAAACACGAACAATGACAATTAAAAAAAATAATATTACATAATTAAAATCTTCTACATATACTAGATGTAAACTCAATAGTACTTCCATAGAATATTTTCTGATCCAAATTAAACGATTTAAATTTATTTTTGTCCAAAAAGAAAAAACAATAAAATTTTATTTAAATGATAGTAGTAATACTAATTGTATGGAAGTGTAATTTAACGTAATACTTATAATTTCGCAATTTTTTTATTTTGAAAATCTCACAATTCCCCCATACCTCGCTATTGATAATCATCTTGCAATCCCGTATATTATGTTTAGTATATTATTATATTACTAGCGTGACCCGTGCGAAGTCTTCGCATTATTTATTCCATTATGAAGCTCAGATGACAGATCAAACAAATATTTTACTAAAATTGACATATAGAGGCGCAAGTATCAAAAGCATTGAGCTAAAGCTCCACTTTATTTATACGTGAGTGGATTTGAAATTAAACAAAATTTTACCGACCGTCAATCATATTGACGTTGAGCCGTTAGATGGCAGCATTGCTGTTTTGTGTATATAATTTTAATAATTAATTAATTTGCAAAAACAATAGCAGTAATAAATTTTTTAGTTGTGGATGCCGGTAGAGCAAGCAATTATCTATAAAATGATATATAATTTATGTGGATTAGTTGTGAGGTTTTTTCCAAAAAGGGAGTGTAACATCTTAACCTTAGCGTATTAATATATATGATGATGATGATGAATTATATTTATCGTATATATTTACATTATCGTATATTATTTTTAGTTTTTCATTAGCCGTTTCAGATATACAATCATGAAAACTAATTTTCACTTTTTTATTTCTTTATCATGTATTTCATTTCATAAAGTTAAAGACGTTTTATGTTGAAATTAAAACTAAGAAATTTTATAATACAAAATTAAAATATTTCTGTTAAAAAGGTCATATTTTGATATTAGTTACCCGAAATTGGTTACAAAATTACAGATTATGTCAATGACCTGATACTATTCTGAAGAGAAGCGTTTTTTGATACAAATTCGTTCACTCAAGCAAAATGGTATACCTTATTTAATCTACTGTTAGCACGTACAAATATCGTTCTCCGATAATTCGTGTCTTGGCTTTATATAGTCCTGTAATAGCTACTTTAGCGTGCGTAGCATCTATTAAGTACTTTAACGCAAAATTATTTTCGCCAACTTACATTTATAATTTATTACACCCATCACAGATTTACCAGGCAATACATTTACATAACGAGACATAATAATTAAATTTGCAAACATTACGCATCCTTAAATGTTACAAAAAAATTATATATATATACCTAAATGTATATAAAACCCTCATGGGTAAATGCTTGTGTTTATAAGATTTTTTTTGTTTAAGGGTTAAATTTTTCACGAACTAAATTAATAAAATTATGTCTGAAATCGTAAATATATACTTATTTGTATATATTTTATATGTAGATAGCAAAGGAGAACAAACATATTTAACAAAATCCTCAATTTCTAATACATAATTTTCCCTTATCTTCTATTACGTGGAAGAGTTATGGAGAGTAGAGTCTGTCACAGCTGTTTTTCTCCAAAACCGCTTGATGCATCAATTTGAAATTTGGCGTAGCAAAAAAACATGTTAAGCTCAAAAATAATCATATGGAAATTTTGGGGAGAGCTAAGTGGTGCAAATACGGTTCGCGATTTTTTTAATTCCATATATCGTGTGGGGTATCAACACAACATTTTTTCATGATTTTAGCGAAATTTCAGTGAGTTTTTAAAATCCTAGAGAAAATTTTAACCATAACGAAAAAGGAAAATTATAACGATAATTCGAGACTTCATGATTTTTTAAATGTGCACCATTTAATGCCAGAGAAAAATATAGTAGTAATATATTTACATTGTGAAAAACCTTCTTAATATTATAAATATGTGTGAAAAACCAATATTTTAAATAGTTTAATAGAAAAACTATGTTGTCTTAAATGTTTAAAAGTACGTAAATACGTACAGAATCCTAGTATTGCGAGTTCTACTTCAACTTGGAAAAATATTATATCGATTACCACCACTTGCAGGATAAAACACACTTAAACATTATGCAGTCGAGTCCTCGACAATATGGTGCTCAATTGGTTTCAAAGAGCGATCCTTATGTAGTCTCTTATGTATATATGTACATGTATATACGTATAATGTACATTCTGCATCGGCACGATGCAAGTAGCGGGACTATTAAAGATAATAAATATTACGTCGGCGATATGTAATTGCTAACGTAAATAATCGTTGAGAGATCACGGTGATATCAATGGATATCGTAGGTACATGATGTTAATTATTTATAACTAGTTAAAGGGCATCTTGTGAAAAAGGTTTAATTAAATTTTATCACGGTTTCATAACAATTTCAGGTTTGAAGTTTATTAAAAAACCTTGCTCCTAAGTGGGTACCATTATGTAAGTACAATAATAGTTTATAGGTAATTTATATAGTAACATACAAGTATGTAAATAAAAACAAATTTGGCCCGTTTATATCTATGAACTACAATTAAAATTTTAATATTTTTTTCAAAAAAGCTTTTCATTACCGAAGAACCTATATTATGGTACCACATATAAAACACAGGGTTTAGATATACAAACTATACACTACCCTATAATGTAAATTACAAAATTTTACAAGTTGAATCCATTCTCACAGTAATTGGAACAAAGTTCTTTTTAATAAGCTTTTCATAATGCGAAATACCTATATTATGGTACCACATATAAAACACAGGGTTTAGAAACAGAAACTATATACACTACCCTATAGAACACATTATAAAATTAATCAAGTTAAATTCGTTCTCACAGTAATTAAAACAAAGGTCTTTTTAATATTAACTGATTTGTTTGCTTTTTTTTATTTAAAAATAATGTCTTTAATACAATTCACAGTGACACATATAATAATTTCGCGTACAGCATTATGCTTAAAGAACTCTATGTCACTTAATTGTGAGTCACTTCATTTAATGATAATGATAAGAATTTAAGAATAAGTACAATATCAGTATTAATGTATTGTTGTACAGTCATGTAATTGAATTTTTTTGTTATATTTTCCATGTTGTAACATATTCACGTACTGTAGAAAACACAGCAATTGCTAGACGTAAAATTAAAATTATAAACGTTTGCAAAATTAAATTACAGTTACTCAAACAATAGTCAGAAATACACAATTTTACGAAAATTTAATGAAAGTCAATGGTAAAATAAAGTTTGGAGACTTATGATACCGTTGTAAAACACAGAATTTGCACAAAAGCTAGAACTCTCGCGAGAAAGGGAGTATTATATCAAAGATTTAGAGCTTTTTGATCATTGCCTAACACACAAGGGTAGAAGATAAAGAAATGTGCAGATAGATAATGTTTCCATATATCCTTACTTTTTATATTACCCAATAAGAATTCATTATTATCATACCGCCATTTTAGCAGCTTAAATAGGTCACATAAAAAAAGAAAAATTGTAAATATCAAATAACTCAAAATATTAATGAAACTTTTTATAAATAATCTATTTATTATATCATTATAATTATTTTATATATCAATTATATATATTGACTTTTGACCACGATTATGACCGTGTAAATCGTAGATTACCTATGCAATATCGATAACATTTAGTACATTTTTGTACGATTCAGTAACAAACATACAAATAAGAAGACAAAAAACATTAAAATATCATACACTCCTCATTTTACTTCCGAGATCTAAAGCTACGTAATAAAGAAATCATTAGCAAAATGTATCAAGTGATTTCCATATGATATTCACGCAAAGAAAAAACAGACTTAGTACTTTTGAAGTGAAATTGCTTTATCACTAATATGGATTTCCTAATCAGTAAATATTTAATAATATCTAACATAGTTACGTAGGAGCAACATATATATTATAGTAAATATCTCAAAAACTATGACGTCAAGAATCATGGTTATAGTCTTCCTACAACCTTGATACAGTCATCGGAAACCTTTTTTTAAATTCAATAGTTTGGGAAATAAAAGGGAACACATTTTTTGCATATTTTCCTTATATCTTTAAAGTCATATTACCTAAAACCACCCTTTCAATACACCATTTTGTACAAATAATTAAAAGAAAATTGCAAGTACTTAATTTCCTCCCCAAAAAACTATATAAATATTTTTGAGTGTCGGTTTAAAGTGAGATATATCCAGTTTCTACGTGTCAAGCGGTTTCTGCGAAAAACAGCTGTGATAGACATATGAATAATCTTATAAGAGTACCATTTTTCCTTTTGGGGTGCAGAACCCTAAAAACAGACAATTTAGAAAATAGTCGTTATACTCTCTGTAGCTTTATTACAGCCCCGAATTAATTTTTGAAATGATAACTTCTTTCGGCGCGCCATGCGCTCTTTTTCTGAGTAGTGAAAGAAACTGAGCCATCACGATCGGGTCGTTGACGCTGAATCGAGTAAACTCGACTCCTTTCGGCATCAGCCAAGCGAGTACACTGTTCGGGTAAACTCTGCTCCATTTAGCATTGGCCGAGCGGGTTCATTGTCTAACATGGAGTGCATCGGTTAAAGAATTACTTTGTATTTTTGATTAATATTTAATTTGGTTATAATTTAATATAATACGCGTATGTTTTATTTACATTTTTTTATTTTTACTGTACACTGTGTTTCTACTGTAAATATATATATATATATATATATATATATATATATATGCACTAAATATTTCAAGCCGTAAGGAATACTATTATAGAGAGACCAAAATGAATCATGAAAAGTACTGCAGATAATGCTTATAAATCCATTCCTAGAAGAAGATCCATACTGTTAAAATAGCAATTAACTTAAAAATACGTAAATTTGCATAACATTAATAGAAGTTAGACTAAATAAATATTAAAAATCATAGCAAATGACGTCACTAAAAAGTTATTTATTTTCACATGACGTAATACTTAGTGAACTTAAAGTACCTGATTCTTAGACAAACATTATTAGCTCTTCTGCTCCCAATTTTTTTTACAAAATTTACCTATTAAGTAGTAAATAAAAGATATTTACTAATATAAATCACTTTAACGCACGCAAAAAGACTACACTTCAATTAAAATTCAAGGAACAGCCTGTAAAGTAATTTCGAGCGAGTGAGTTCCAAATATTCATTGTTAACTTCTCCCCGTAATTTGATACAATTTTATAAATATAACCTAATGCTCAGACTCTGTTAAGTTATAAAACCGCTTTACAACTTATAAATAAATTACAAAGACGTATGGCTATATCTAGTCAGACATGTTTAGCGGCGTTATAGACAAGGAATTCTGCAAACATGCAAAGTTCAGCAAATGAACTGGTTGAAAGTCACGCGCCGGCGAAAGAGTTATTGCGGGGAAAACTCCGGGTCAGTCGGCTAGATATACAACCAAGTCGTTCAGCCGTGGAATGCAACTCTGGTTACGAAATTAGTTTCCACAAGTCGTAGCGGTATTTAATCACTAAACTCATCAATCAATCTCACTAATCACTCCCCGTAATTTGGTACAATTTTATAAACATAACTTAATGCTCAGACTCTGTTAAGTTATAAAATCGGTTTACAACTTATAAATAAATTACAAAGTCGTATGGCTATATCTAGTCAGACATGTTTAGCGGCGTTATAGACAAGGAATTCAGCAAACATGCAAAGTTCAGCAAATGAACTGGTTGAAAGTCACGCGCCGGCGAAAGAGTTATTGCGGGGAAGACTCCGGGTCAGTCGGCTAGATATACAGCCAAGTCGTTCAGCCGTGGAATGCAACTTTGATTACGAAATTAGTTTCCACAAGTCGTAGCGGTATTTAATCACTAAACTCTGTAGCACTGAGTGCTCGTAACTCAAAAGGTGCTATTTATGATAGCCATTAAATCATTGTATAGGAATACTATAAACCACATAGATGTATTAATTATATTACCTAGCGAAACCATCAGCGTGATGTTTTACTTGGTCATTGAGCCACCTCTATTTATAATAACAAGGATAATCCAACCGAAATTGTTTTAGGTAAACTTCAAAATTATGAAAGTATACTCAGAAATTATATTCTTAACGTATTATTGCTTAAATGTCTTAAAGATGTCAGAATCTTAAGTGCATTATCATCACTCGCTTGATATTAATACGTTACAAAAGTATGGAATGATGGCAACGTAAAAGTTAGTAGAGATAAATTTATATAATGTAGAAGATACATATTTATTTCAAGAGTCACACAGAAAGTCAAATAAATAATATTTTAGTTTAAATACTTGAGAATTTTAATTTTCCGACTAAGAACGCAATTTAACTCGGAGAGAATTTTCCAATATTAGCCTAATAATATTTATTAATATCGAGCCTAACGATATTGATTATGTGTATAAATATTTTGTAACATAAAAATTTTTATATAAAAATACAGTTTTATGATTATTAGCTGCGCTCGTAACTTAGTCCACGTAGACCATTAGACACAATCGTTAATTGAACTGTTAGATTGAAGGTTAAAATAAAGGTAACAGTATATATAATAATTTTTAAGTGAACTTTTTTCAAGTGAGTGCACTTGTGCTGAAATTTCAAATAATCGTATTTTCTTTTTGAGTAGGTCAATTTTTCGAGGACTAAAGATCCAAATAAAAAGAAAATTACCATTTCGACTAACAGGCTAATAATGTAATCGACAGAGATTAAAATGCATCACATCCCCAAATTATACCCCACTTTATTAACAAACCGTCCACATTTTAACTGCTAACTCCGTCATGCCGAAAAAGCAAAGAATCCATTAATCTCATGCCCCGATAGGTCTCTGAATATAAGGACCGCAGATGTCCCACTCAGAATCTCCAATTGCATAATGCGAATGCATCTCATCGCGGGAGTGCGGAGAGCCTCACAAACGCATGCCGATGCTAATGCCTCCGTGGCCCGACCGCAAAGGTCACACGTCCGCACATACAAACGGCGGGTACTTATGCGGGCAGACATATATTCAGATGAATACAATTCCCAATACTGCGGAGCCGTGCCCCTGCAAGGGAGCGCCATCATAGGATCAGTATACTATCGTGTCGTTGGTGAATCACTTTTTAAATAATTATCACAGAATATGGAGTGAATTTATATAAAAAAGTGGCCAAACGTATATTGAATAGTAAACAAAAAAGGTAACAGTGTACGTTGGTTGTTTTCAAATTAACAACGTCAAAATTGATATCGCTTTTATATTCACATATTGAAATAAAAATAACTATTTTAATTTCATTTTGTAATTTTCCTTATAGAATCCATAGAATCCATACTTTCGTGTCGTAGGTGGATGAGTTTTATAGTAGTTTTCACAGAATATTATATAACTTTATATAAAAGAGTGACCAAACGGATGTTGAATCGTAAACAAAAAAGATGAGTAGTGTATGTTGATTGCTTTCAAATTCACATAGTCAAAATTTAAATCGTTTTTAGACACATAAATGAAATAAAAAAGACATTTTCATTTCTTTAATTTGTATTTGACACTAACGTTATTTAAATGTACTGGTATGAATTAATTCGTCAAATTAAATTTTGACAATTTTTTTGCAAATTTCATACTTAATTATTGCGAAAGTACGAACTATAAGTTCTATCTAACGTCTATCCTGGTCCAGTGATACAGTCAGAAATGTTTTCCTCTTTTTTTCATTTTGCTCTGGATTTGTCTCATTTTTTATTGGGCTCTGTCATTCTATATCAAATTAGTTTTATTGTCAGTCTACATCAGGCAAACATCACCTCCCCCTCACCAAAATGCGCACAATTTTTTTCCCACTTTTATTTCAATTTAATGTTTATTATTAATTTAGACATCTAAGGGGCTGACCACACGGTATGACCCTTTCTCTTCCAATGCTAAAAAATTAATCTTAAACCTAGCTTCTATAACACACTTCCATAACACTACATCCTTTCTTGAAATTTGTTCTTGGTAGAATTTTTAAGCTTTTTTCTAGAAATCATAATTTTATGCATATTTAGAATATTCCTTTAAATTTATTACTGAAATAGATTTATATCATGCAAATACAAACACATGGATGTCAAACTGATCATTCTCCGATCGAACCGTCGAATTCTAAGCGAAGGACGGTCAACCGAACGTGACACTTCGCTACAACAATGGCGCATCTGCGCCGCGCCCGCGCGTCGCACCCCGCCGCCAGAATGCGCACGCGCGCGTGAACGCTGACCCTTTATACAACTCCTTGCTTTCCGCCTTTGATATTCCGGCCACGTGC
Source organism: Druceiella hillmani (assembly GCA_039881145.1). Taxonomy (NCBI): domain Eukaryota; kingdom Metazoa; phylum Arthropoda; class Insecta; order Lepidoptera; family Hepialidae; genus Druceiella; species Druceiella hillmani. The sequence continues at coordinate 4,812,494 of JAYKKI010000023.1, read as the reverse complement.
ACTGTTAATGTCATATTTTGCTGTGCGAAGTACCGCAATCACTTCGCACTTTTCAGTTACGTCGGATAATATTTTGTAAGCGGCTATGCCCATAGACATTAGTTTTCAAGCAGATATTAGTTATCAAGGGCAGAGGCCTTCACTCTGCTCCAATAATATTAAATCCTAATTACATTGTCCTAGCTATGTAAAGTAGGTTTGTTTGTTTGTTTGCCTCGCTTTCACGCCTCAACTTCTCAATCTTTCTTTGTAAGATATTACGCAGATTTAGTCTGTGTCATGGTAATTAATACACTGGTCATCATAAAAGAGATTGATTTTGGTGATTAAAAAACTTCTGGTGTGTACTTATGACCACGCAATATATATATATATATATATATATATATATATATATATATATATATATATATATATATATATGTATATGTCTGTTCGATTATAACTTAAGTTCTACAGATGTTCAGATTACAGGACCGTATTTGTGGGGCGTTTTATTGATCGCCGATAGGTAATCGTCATTTGTGGAAGCTGTGAACGTGAAAAGCTAGGTTATATAATTACATTGACGCTATATGATGTATATTAGTCTAACGAAGCAGGAACAATGCGAGATTATTATTTTAAAATACAATAACATACGCGTATTACATTAATATACTCTCACAAAAAAATATTAATCAAACATAAAACGTAACCCTTGAAACAATGCACTCCGTGTTACATAGTGAATTCGCTTGGCTAATGCCGAGTTTACCCGTAAGAATGAAACAATAGGTTTGTGGAAACTGAAATATATTATAAATACTTTTGATACAAATTTAATTAAATATCTAAGAAAAGGGCTCATGGTGCGCGTAAAAAAGTAGTTCACTTAGCGGATGATAAAGGGAGCCGAGTTTATCCGATTCAGCGTCACCGAGCGTGATGGTTCAGTTTAGTTCACTGCTCACAAAATGCACCTAAAGAAGTTTCCACTTCAAAAATTACACCATGTGAATATAAATGTGCGTGTGTTTATACGTATCAAACTACTCAAATCTTTCCAATGGTGAGTTCCAATACATTAAAAACAACAATATTTTTAAATTACGCCACCATTCTTTCCCTCTTCAAAGTTGATATTAATAGTAAATAACAACATAATATAATGCTGAATTAAGAAATTTTACAGTTTATGTTATTTTTCAAGAAAAACTACAATGAAGGGAATTTTAACTCTCCAATAATCCTGATTCAGGACGACCTCCCATATTAAATTTAGAAAAAATTGATAATCCTCATAGAAACATATCCCATTCGCTTTATCTGACAGTTCTACTTCCGTATATATTATACTGATTTCAGAAACAACATTATGCTTTGAAGTAGATGTGTTCTGTTTAACTAACACATTAATACTTACGAATTAATATGTTGGAATTATCAGTTAGCAACCAAACGTAATAGATTTTAATGCAATATTTTAATTTCTAAGATATTTCTAACGAATTAATTTACGATAAAAAGTAATTATTTTATAATTATTAATAGTTTTAGGCCAGTTTAATAGCTTATATTAATGTAAATGAAGTCCGGCAAACTTCATTAAAAACTTTTGATATTCTCTATGCCCGCGACTCTATGGTAAAATAGGCGAAATATAACGCTTAATATTAAAAGTCGATTAATTTATATAAAAACGAATATAAGAAGTAAAAGGATTTATATAATGTGTTTATATAAAATAATGTGATTTGCGAATAGAGTTTAATAAAAACCTCTACTCTTTTCAGAGCAACACAATTCGTTTTATTTCGGCTATGGGCTATGAAGATACAAAGTGTATAGTCGTAAATATACTCTGTAAACTCGTAACCAATACGGTGCATCCCTGAGACAAACAGCCTATTTCTTATGACTTATTCGCAGACTATTTGCGTGGGCATATCCCATTACAATGACGATTACAAATGAGCGACGCCCATTCAGTACCTGATTATAAATGCTTTTATTACACGCAAAGCAACCGACGGAGGGCGAACTCGCCATTAGTCAGGTTAGACGAGATTTGCATTGTTGCCCGGGTGGAATCGCAAGCAGCACGTGGCTACTGAGAGAGTTATCTATCCAGATACAAGTTTGCTTTCTTAATATATCATACTTAAAATGAGAGGCGCATCGTCATTGGAGGCTTATAATATAGCCTCTCGGCGGCAAACAATTTTAAATCTCAACCTGGAAGTTCGTGTAGTTCCATTCCCATTCGAATATTCCGTTTTCCACTATATTCTATTTTTTTTTTCTCTAAGTGAATGGTCGATTATATTCCTTATATTCCATGTTTTTTTCGTTATATTCTATTTCTTAAAGTTGAAAATCCCTGTATTCTCTAGTATTGTCACTGAATTTATTAGATTCGTTAAATTAATCTTTTCTTTCATAAAGAATTTGAGTTTGTGTATTATGAGATTAAATATGGAATGATATTTTTACATTTAAGTTTTTCTAAAGTCAATATGTTTTCTAATGTTTTCAGAATACATTCTCCGCCCATGCTAAAAAAGTGCTAAGCTGTAAATAAACGATATACTGAGAAAGACAACAATGCATCATAATAATTACCATTAGAATTAAATTGCGAAAAACTCCACTTAATTTCAATTGAATTATCTCTTATTACAAATAAATTAATCTAATAAATTAATTTTGACTTAACTTAGGTTTTAAATTAACTTAGGTTTAATCAATATTCTTGAATAACTTGTATCCTTGTATCAAGATACACAAGGATCTCACTTCCTTTATAGTCAAATAACCATTTTCAGCTATCTTCGGGCTTAAGAATCTTAAATTTAATATATCTAATTTTTCTTTCCAACTTATTATTTTACGCATCTAGCCAATATTTACTTTGCTATACATGGCCAGTAATAATTTATCTCAATATAATTCATCTCAAAATACCATTGATGAACTCATAATAAAAACTTAGTATCAATTAATTATGTATCACAAATAGAAAAAAATAATGTGTCAAAAATAAAAATTACATTACACATCTAAAAAAATTTTTGAATGTGTCTTAGTTAAACAGAAAAAAGTGTCAAAAGCTAATACAGCACGCAACACCATGTCAGCTGCGTTATTTTCCATTTCACTCAAAAGCATCCGGTACAAACTTCTCAACAGTGTCACCACGCTAATCGGCTGCCAGACAAAACATGATCGATCCAAAAATGAGTTCATATCTCATTTTCTTTAATATTTTTACTCTCACATTATGTACTGACATCGAAAACACTGAAAACGCAGCCAAAACGCGCGGTCATAGCTTAATTTATAACATCGGCGCCACATTCTCAAAGTAGTTTTAGCACTTCTCTCCTTACTCCTGGCACGCGAAGTAGCTGTTCCGATCTGATCTCCGTCATCTCGAAACGATCAAGACGTCAGACATCAAAGGTGTCGCCGCGACGTGTCCCAGACGCCGTCGCGACCTTTATGCAGTGGACTTTTTGGAAAATTGTCAAGATAAACGATTAATAGTTGTGAATGGACGGAAATAGTCGTGCTGTAATTTCTGTTTCGCTTCGCCGCTGCTGCGCGCGAAATCGCTTGGCGGAAATATCCACTTTTTGTTTGTTTTTTTTTCCTTTTTTTTACAATGAAAATATGAGTCTGTTTAGTCTGATATTAATTAAACAAGCGAGGATTACGTACTTCCTACGATGTGAACTTGAATGAATGACAAAAATGTTTATAAATATATGTATTTAGTTATTAGACGATTGCGTTTACCCCTAAGAAAAAATATTTGTTTGAACATCGTATAAATATTTGTTTGAACATAATCATCTAACATCTTATGTTTTTCCAGTTTTGCTATTTTTACAAGTTTTTCAAAATATTGACTATATCAAGAGTATGAAAACATTAAATTTAAAATGAGGCATATCCAAGTAAATAATTTAATAGACCATGTCTGTGCTGCTGTGGCAATTGTTAGAAATATATTTATTCAAATGTTATTATAGTTTGATTAAGTACGCACAATGATATACATAATTAGAATAAATGAAAAGACGGCCATACAAAGCTTATAATAAAAGCAAACGAAAGTATTAAGACTACATATGGATATTAAATTATTGCTTGTGATTATACTTAGATTTCTTAAGTCAACCACATCAACCATACAAGTAGTTGAACTTTATATAATTTAATTTGGTATTCTCATGTATGTTAAGACAATTAAAATTGCTATAAAGAAAAAACTAGAATCAGTATCAGTAATTGAAATAATAATCTATATATATATATATATATATATATACAATAAAATTGGGCAAATAAATTCATTAAAAATATTTCCAAAAAAAAGAAAAATAATCGAAGGTGTGAAAGGTAAATAATAGATTACATAAAAATAAATAACAGCACACATCATTTTGGAGTTTTTATCTATTTGTACGTTTGTTTGTGCACACATAACGTAAAAACTACGCACCTAATAAATACGTAAGTAAAAATGTTGAAAAAAAAATCAGAAAAATCAACTTGAAGTAACCTTTAGTTTTTACTTCATCGCAATTGGTTAACTCAGTCAGAAGCTACGCAAATTTGATATTTTAACGACCACAATAACAAATGCCTAGCTACTAGATGTATAGGGATTACACAAATGTATAGTATGCCTATAAACATTAATAGATAACGTTACGTGTATTTTCAATAACGTAATGAAATTTTCCATTCGGACATACATTGGAGAAATGGATGTGAGGGATATCGGTACATTTTTCAGTGGTCAGTGGATATGAAATCCGTATGAAATCACATTTTAATTCTGTTTAATGATCTATAGGCTTTACTGTTTATATTAATGTGAACCACTGGTTACAATTAATATAAACGATAAACCCTTTAGATCATTCAATAGAATTTAAATATGTTTAAACTCCACAAACAATTATTATTAATTTTAATATACCGGAGTAGCCCGAATTACCTTACTCGATACGATGATATTTTGAAAAGTAGACAACCTGATCTTGAAATCTAGAATGATGAAAACTGCAAAAAAAAACATGTTTATGTTGTTTATTTAGAAGCATCTATTTATAATTATGAATCACCTACGTGAAAAAGCACAATAATAAATGTTTTAAAATATAATAGTGTGAAAATGATCTGATATTGTAAGCCAACGAGATACATTATCAAAAATTAGAGGAAGAATATTTAATATTAATATATGCCCTAACTGTAAGACTGAAATATTAATAAGATCCCCTAATAACTACTAATCATTTTTTTAGTACCCTAAATTTTCACATTTTCCAACATCCACCTCGCATGTAGCATCTGTTTATCGATTCAACATCTCCAAGCCTATTTTCAAAGTTGGCAGTAATAAGGACGAAATAATGAGATAAGGTAATTAATATGTTCCATTGCTCTTCCTAAAATGTTTCATATTTTCTTGACATATAATATTTTCCCGATTCCTAATATTAGTCCTGAATATTGTCTCTTTGTGAATGTACATCAACGTATTTCATTAATCTTCTAACATCATTACCATCCACTATCTAGTGACAATTTGTTCTAGATCCATTCATATTAATAAATAGATTATTTATTCATTCCAATTACATATTTCAATTAGAAAACTTGAGAACAAGATATAAAATTACATTATAAATTATTAATGAAAATTGCCTTCCATAAGAGGCAATATTTTGCATTGAAGGGCCGTGAAATTACTTATTAATTCCTTAGCATCCCTAATTGATTGAAATTAAAAACAAATTGTAGCATTATTATTGTCAAAACAAACAAAATAGAGACCCAACAATAATTACAATAACAACAATGCCAAAATAATTAAAAGTAAAATGTTCTGTACATCAAGAGAATAAAACGAAATTATTTCCAAACTCGTAGACGTATTTCTAGAAAGCAACGAATTGAAATGGTGGACAGTCAGTCCTGTGATGGTAAATTTCCACACATTTTCTACCAAAGTTGAATAAACAGAGAAAATTGGAAAACAAAAATAACATTTGGCTATTTTATTCTGAATATCCTTAGTAAGACTCAAACCGACTAGTCGGTTTCATCGAATAATTAAGCATTACTGGTGAAAGTTTCCTTTCCAGATTAGTTTTCAAGTCTGTAATATTTAGCTAAGAAATTTGAATTATACGTTTATAATTCTTTTTTAACTTTTTTCTTATTATATAAAATAAAGAACACTTTTAAAAGATACTATCAACTGTTAGTCTGATAATAAACGAAAAATTAATAGAATCTAACAATATGATTTTTAATGGGCGACGTAATGGGTTTTTACTGCATTGGGCATTTGTAATGGTTTTTACCTAGATGAAAAGTATATATAAGAAACAAGGGAAGTAATTTATGTAATTTTAAAGTAAATATACTATATTATTACAGCAAGTCACTTATGTCCCATTTATGCTAGTATTAAAACATATATTTCTATTTATCGACGTCTAGTTACATTAGTTGAATTAAAATCTGCCTTTCCTTAAATTCAACTATAGTACCTTTTCCACAACTACACTACTAAACAGAGAAACAGTACTTCCTTAAACAAACAGACACGGGCGTTTCGAGGACCGTAACCGCGGCGCCCTCCGCTCTCTACCTCCACCATTATCTCTCAGCATGCACGGAGGACCACACCCCGATGACATCACATTCACAGCTAGGCCACCCGCACCCGTCACACTTGGCAACGCCAGCTGAGCCCGTCCGCCGGGGTTATTAGCCACATAAAAAAGTAATCGTATCTAGATTCGAAAGAGAGACCTATGCCGGCGTCTTAATCTGAATACGGAGCGGGGCGAGCGTGTATGGCGCGGGCAACGGTTGTTCGCGACACAGTGCCGCGGCGGCGAGATGACGCGCCCACATGAGTGGCATCGGCGGTTAATGACGCCGAAAAGCCATAACTAATCGTATTAACGCGGTGTATTGTGTGCGCGCGCGGAGACGGCGATAACGCTGCGGTCAGACAGCGGTGGCTGGGTCGATCGGTACCGCTTCGCGATCCTTTTATTTTCCCAACTAATTCAAAATCGGCTTATAATACACGACTCATTCTTTTGTAGTACATACATCGTACGTGTAATAAAACAGTGATATGTACTGGATCCATAGTTGCTGATGACTTAATCTATAGATGTTATAAAACTGTAAGGCAGTGAATTTTGTAATCAGCAGAAAAGCTGCTTTTTTTTAATTTTTGCCTGTCTATGTGTTAATTTGTTCTTCAATCGTGCTAAATCTACTCCACAAATTTTGATAACATTTGGTTCAGTAATAGTCCGTACCCTTGAGCAACACATAGGATTTTTATCTGGATACTTTTTATCAGATATAAAAAAACACCCTAATATTACGATACTATCAACTCCATCTATGGTACCGACTATTACTGGTACTACCAACTCCATCTATTAGCGTTTTTGTTAAACAATTTGATCTTTGTTAAAGTTTAAGCTAATAGAATTCTGAGAGAAAGAAAAATTTAAAAACACAAAAAAATCCTAATAATTTATGCCAACTTCTACGCGAACGAAGTCGTGTCGGTACAGCTAATAATAAATATAACCAAACAGAAAAACTACCGAATCCTAAAAGTTGGTCTATCTGAATATTTCTTTATAGATAAGGACTTTTCACTTGCATTTCGATGTAGGCGATCAGTGACGAAAACTGAGAAGAAAATAGTAAAGAACTAAATGTAGATACCATCATTCCCTGTGTAGTATAGTCGATTACAATGAATTTAATATATATGACTTTGAACACAAAATGTATTCAAAAGTTAAATTAAAATTTTTTTTGCCATAAATCTTTCCAGAACTTCACAAGTTTTTCACGATTTCCGAAACTTGTCTTTTTATTAATAAAAATAATTTCCTCGCTTTATAATCGGACTATGACCCATTATTTTTCCTAGTACAATTTTCTCCTCACTACGTGTCCACAATAAACTAACTTTCTTCTTCTTTTCACGCCAATTAACCTTCGGTTTCTTTTCATTATAATCATTATCGTCTTCATGTATCATTTTACTTATCAATTTGATCTTAAGCATTTTCCTAAGGGCTATATCTCGAAGGCTTCGATGTTCCGCGTGTTTTCTTTGTAGAGTAGCCATGATTCACATCCGCATAAGATAACTCACCATATATAGTATTCTATATTATTTTCCTAATTTCCAAGCTTAGTTTTTTCTCGTTTCAAAATTTGTTCATTTTAATAAACTTATCCTTGTCTGATTATTATTTGAAAATAATGATTTCATGAATTTACAATTAAATAATATAATTCTACTTTGTATTTTATGTAAGTTAATTAATTATTGTTATGCTTATAATCATAACCCTGATCTAACTTCTACTACTAAATACTGTTAATATAAAAATCTATCTGCATATAAACATATTTACAGTTCCTATCAAAGATAACCACAACAAACAACTTACCACCAACTATTAAAATACCACCAATCATTACAAAACGAATAATAATCGCTGCGGCCCCATATGACATCTAGATGTCGAGTTCACTTGAGCATGGCCGAGCCGCATCGGCCTCTGATGATGGCGATTGGCCATAACTAATCATATTAAGTCAATTAGTGGAAGAGCATAGCGGCCGCAAGGCCAACTCCGGAGCAAAGAAGTCTTTTTACATATTCGCTCGTTTGGGCGATGACAGTATACAACGAGTATGAAAGAAATATGGATGTTGATGTTATCTCATCAAAGCTTGTTAGAGGAAAAATACTGTAATATTGCTCCAGGCAATCAAATCTGCATAATAGTCTAATGGATTCGTTAAAAACTAATTGAAAAATATAAAAAACGACAGAATATTAAGCTACCGTTTTGAATAATCTATAAAATCTTTATAATATCATTAATATGTTTTGTAAATAATAATGATTTTGTAATTATGCAAATTTAACATACTACCTATTAGTCATAGACACCTGTCTAAAACACATTTCAGATAGTTTTATTTCTAATGTGTATTTTTTACGTTCATCATGAGACATATTAAATAAATACAGATGAATAGAGGATACTAACAGCGTAGCTACTTTACGTTTTTTATTGGTTCCTGTGTAAAAAAATAAGACAATAATAATTACCAAAATTTAATTTTTTCTTAACTATTTCAACGTTAACGCCAGGGTTAAACGAAATTAAGTACACGCACGCCGAACACTTCGCAACACTATCAAATCGATACAAACACCAACGACGTTCTAGAGATAAACCTCTTATTAGGATTTGAAAATTCAGCATTGGGCACATAAAAATAATTGCACTAGTAATTTATTATTTTTCTTAAATATGTTTCCCCTGGAAGTACTATTTATGATAATGAAACATTATAATTTAATTATTATTGAGACAAGGCCGAAAATTAAAAAAAAAGTGTTTATTGAAAATAGAATATTCTAATCGTATATTTATAAAATGAATCCAAAAAAATCGTTTTGTGCTATTAAACGAACAGCCTGTATAAAATATAGAAGAGTCCATATTCGGAATAATTAATTTTATACTCGCAGACAAATTTAAACCACCAGCGATCCGCGGTGTGAACATCGCCTTAGAAGCAAGAGGCGCCAAGGACACGGTGGCTTACGTCTGCGGTCGCATGCTTTATTCGAAATGGCATCGAGCGGCGACCGGCGATTAGGTCGGGTTAGGTAGGCATTGTTTATTGGACGACATAAATATCAGTGCGACGAGCATTACTGTCGCGCACACGCCGCCGCGGTATTCGTAACGGAGATAGCGCGGCGCGTGTGATCTTTACTGTTTTGCGACCATTTTTTAGCGACTGCCTTTGAGTGGGACGTCGATTTGAGCCGACTACCTAAGAATGTAGCCATGATTTATAACAACACAACACTTCACGTCGATAGAGTAATAATTATTTACATACGTTTTGTTAGCGTCCTATTTCCTATACGATTTAGAAAAGTAAAGGTAAAAAGATGACGTCACACCTATTTCCTATACGATTTAGAAAAGTAAAGGTATAACAACACAACACTTCACGTCGATAGAGTAATAACAATTTACATATGTTTTGTCAGCGTCCTATTTCTTATACGATTTAAAAAAGTAAAGGTAAAAAGATGATGCTACACCTATTTCCTATACGATTTAGAAAAGTAAAGTTACAACAACACAACACTTCACGTCGATAGAGTAATAATTATTTACATATGTTTTGTCAGCTTCCTATTTCCTATACGATTTAGAAAAGTAAAGTAAAAGGATGATGCCACACCTATTTCCTGTACGATTTAGAAAAGTAAAAGTATAACAACACAACACTTCACGTCGATAGAGTAATAATTATTTGCATACGTTTTGTCAGCGTCCTATTTCCTATACGATTTAGAAAAGTAAAGTGAAAGTATGATGCCACACCTATTTCCTATACGATTTAGAAAAGTAAAGTAAAAGGATGATGCCACACCTATTTCCTGTACGATTTAGAAAAGTAAAAGTATAACAACACAACATTTCACGTCGATAGAGTAATAATTATTTGCATACGTTTTGTCAGCGTCCTATTTCCTATACGATTTAGAAAAGTAAAGTGAAAGTATGATGCCACACCTATTTCCTGTACGATTTAGAAAAATAAAGTGAAAGGATGATGCCACACCCATTTCCTGTACGATTTAGAAAAGTAAAGGTAAAAGGATGATGCCACACCAAATTTCCTACACGATTTAGAAAAGTAAAATAAAAGGATGATGCCACACCTATTTCCTGTACGATTTCGAAAATTAAAGGTATAACAACACAACACTTCACGTCGATAGAGTAATAATTATTTACATACGTTTTGTCCGCGTGCTATTTCCTTTACGATCTAGAAAAGTAAAGGTAAAAGGATGATGCCACACCAAAAACAATTATTGATCAGAATACTGAATTTTAAAATTGTATGAATATATCATTCATGAGTTATCAAGGTTTTTTACATGGGTATTTTTTGTTATTTATTAGAGTGTTTGTTATACATGATCATTATATCATACATACTCATTCTCATTGTTCAACTCGTCGTAGATGTTCGGGTGCTTCATTCGCCGTGCTCATTAGACATGTTCATTATAAATGTTCATTGTTTATGTGCTTTTCAGCTCATTTACATATTATTATACATATCGAGTAAGAAATGAATATCATATTAAGACTATCAACTCATTAATCAATTGGTAAAAAGCAGACTCGGACTCTTAGGAATTGTAACAAAATTAGGCATTTTAACGTCTTATAGAAAGACGCCAAGGAAGAACATTGTAGCTTACTTTTGGCGGTTGTGAATTACAATCATATTCGTGTTGTTCATTTCATAATGTTAATAGACATAAAGAAACATGCTCTCCGTGATAAAGAACCGGACTGAAATGTGCACAATATTTTTTTTATGTCTATGTCACAGTCTCACCTATAATCGTAGAAGTGAATTACAATGCTTTTCCTTTGAGTTCCGATAAATATTTGTAATACTCAACGTTGCCGTCTAAAGTTAGATAAATTGTAACGAAACCGCCTAAAATCAAAAGATTAAAATTAATCTGATTATTCAGTAGCCAAATCTAAATCTATACACATACTAAAATTGTAACTGAGTCTGCACATTGAATATTTTTTAGCAAAAGTGCTACTTACTAAAAACACCCTACCAAGGCTAATGCTTTTACAGTTTTTAGAATTGTTTTCTGTTTGTCAATTTATCTATTTTGTCTGTGCGCACTTTCAATACACACGCTTATCTCAGCAGTTTTCAGTGATGTATATAGATTAGCTTGGGCTAACATTTAGGTTTTATTTCAATCGTTTCACAAATAAAAAATATACGTTAATCTTTAATTTCCGTCCGTTGTGCGGAATCGGTTTGGCAGAAACGCCATCTGCGTTAGCGTTTTTAGTAAATTTTATGCTCAGAGTTCTGAGAGAAAAAAAAACAAAATATTTGCTAACAACTTTCCTTACCCCGAATTCCACGCAAACGAAGTCCCGGGCATAGTCATTATGTATTAAATTACTTAAACATAATAAACTAAAAGAAAACTGTTAAGTACGAGTAGAACTTGTACAACGAGCGTACCTATTTAGACACTTATAAACATTTCAGGGCACATAGATATCTCTATTAAATTATTTACAAATATTAATTCTCCATAACGTAAATATTTTTCCAAATATATTTTTCACATTGTTAAAAATATGCACGTTTTTAAAAATAATAAAATTTAGAATATAAGATTTAATTATGAGAGAGGTTAATCCGCCATAATTTTTCTACAATTTTTTCTCTTATTAAAAAACAAGGAGGATATAATTTAATTTTAAAAGGGCTGAGAAACATTTTTTCGTACATTTTTCGGTATATCTTAGAAGATGTATTACCGAAAATTATTAAAAAAAATTAACTCTTATTGCTAGACTTCTCGAATGTTATTTCACATTATATATGGAATATAAAAAAAGTTTCAAGTACTAATTCCCCTCCCACTTCCACAAAAATGTCTATAATATATATAATTTCTATATATTTCTTATTGTTAGCTATTGTGATACGTAGGGGTTAACATGTTTTATTACTATTCCAAATTTCCATTTTTCAAGTCAAGCGGTTTCCAAAACAAACTTCTGTGGCAAACAGATACATGAGTGATATTGAAAGGAAATAAATAGATGAAATTGCCTCTACAATATTAGTATATAAATAAATAAAATCAATACTTTATTATAAGTTATATCAATATTTTCATAAACAAATTAGAGAAATAATGTTTCTAAAATCTATCAAACAAATAATATCTTATGATCATAAGAGCTATTCTGTTACCGCTAATCGTTCTTTTATTGAATCAAACATTCATCAAACGAAGCTTAGTTATAATGAAAGGAAAAGACTAAGCTCATTGCATAATGAAAGAAATTATAGACGATTACTTTCATAACAGTTCATAACACCTCATAATGAAATAAATTATATACAATTATTTTCATAACACTTAATAATGAAAGAAATTATATACGATTACTTTCATAACAGTTCATAACGTTTCATAATGAAAGAAATTATATACGATTTCATTCATAACAGTTCATAACACCTCATAATGAAACAAATTATGTAACATTAATTTCATAACACTTAATAATGAAAGAAATTATATACGATTACTTTCATAACAGTACATAACACCTCATAATGAAACAAATTATGTAACATTAATTTCATAACACTTAATAATGAAAGAAATTATATATGATTACTTTCATAACAGTTCATAACACTTCATAATGAAAGAAATTATATACGATTTCTTTCATAACACTTCATAATAAAAGAAATTATGTACGATTACTTTCATAACAGTTCATAACACTTCATAATGAAAGAAATTATATACGATTTCTTTCATAACACTTCATAATAAAAGAAATTATGTACGATTACTTTCATAACAGTTCATAACACTTCATAATGAAAGAAATTATATACGATTACTTTCATAAGAAGACAAACTTCAGCTCATTCTTACCACCGGTTACAAAACAATTTTCCTAAACGTTCACGTCTTACCTGATAAAGACAAAGAAAGATCTGTTTACTAATATTGGCTGATAAAAATTTGTATTGGTCGGTAGCCCGTGATGACACCACATATGATGTATTACTCGTAAAAGAAGAGAATAAACAAATAAATAAACAAATTTATATGATTACAGAAAGGATCGTTTGTAAAATTTATAAAAACATAATCATCTCTTGATAATCTAAGATCAAATGAGCTACTCTTATTATCACCACTCGTTTTTTAAATTAATTGAATCAAATCATCGTTGACCCATAAAACGAAGTTTATCTTATAATGAAACGAATAACGTAAGATTTCTTTCATGACAGTTTTAAGTTTATATCAGCTCACTCTTGCCACCTTTTACCGCAAACTTTTCCAAAACGTTCACTCTCTACATTACATGAGAGTTCTGTTTACTAATAGTGACTTGTAATAATATCCGTAAACCTTTTCTTCATATTATAATTACCGCACATACTTTATTTGCAACCGTACGACTTCTACAGCGGTACAAATATCAGATGAGGCAAAGCTCACAAATCGCCTTTGCCAACGAGCGATCCGTCAGCGAGACGAACCGTCCCAAAGATCTACATACATCGATAGGCGCACACGAGCACGACGATCTTTTGGCAGCTTGCCCGTCTTCAGTATCAACACCTCATGCAAGAAAAATGTTCGATTTGCAAATTAAATAAATAAATAAAAACTGAAAAAAAAATTAAAATAAACCTCTATCCAGACGGCGGCGTCAACGCCCGAATCGGCCACCATCCAGACGCCATAGATCATAAACACGAATACAGAAAGGAGCGGGAAAATAAAAAAAAATGGAGTAATCTATCTGCCAGCGCGCGCCATAAAACTTAAAACGCGGATAATTAACCTAAAATTTCGAATGGCGCCAATTCTGAAATGGGGTTCCGCATCAACGTCCGTTTATAATAATATTATTTTCAAATAATATATGACAACATTAATTTACATTAAACTATCTTTCGGTTTGGCTCCGTCCACTTTACGCTTGTCGACAGGACAGTTCCGCCGCTTTGTAACTGAGGTTATTTATAAATTAAAAGGCTTCCGATTCTGCAACATATTAAATCAAAATCCTTTAAAATCTTAACCGGTCTATAGTTAGGAACTATGTCAATCTTCTTTTAATATTAATAAAAACAGAAGAAGCTTCAAAATCGTATATTATTCAGAAAATAAACACAAGAAATATTAATTTAGTAACAAAAAAATAATCTTAAAAAAATAATAATCCTTTATGTTTTTACATTTAAGCAAAAATGGCGTTACCAGAGAGCTCGAAACGCCTATTAAAGACGACGATTATGAATCTCCAAGTCAATACAAAGATGAAAGTTGTAAAGACGAAACTGATCAGGAACTATACATCATATGTTAATTTAATGAAGCGTGTAACGTATAAATTTGCCACTGCATACATTATCCTGTTTTGGCCATTGATAGTCTTAAAATTAATATTAAAATTGACATCGAAAGAAATTTTCAACTCCATATCTTAGCCATAATCGCATACATTTATCAATATATCGTTATTTCTCTTGTAAAAAAGTGCTTCGGGTAAACTTTAATACGAGAATCTGCTTTTCTCCCTACCTCAAGAATCGCTGATTATCACTAGAAGAATCATTACAATTATTGCATGAAATATCATTTTTTGAGTGCAATTATATCTAAATTACTATGAAATTATAGCTCACTTCTATAAGAATGATAAACACCGACTATATCCACAGCAGAAGTTTCAAACCGTCCTACTTATGACTACCTTCCATCTTTAACGCTTTAAGTTCCTTTTAATTAACTAATTACTAAAGCAGTTCCACTGCTTGCATCGGTGAGGATAAGGTTACTTCTATCATTATCTGAAACATCCATATTTTCAATATCTTTGATTACATCTTTTACTATATCTGCAGCATTGACATGGTCAAAGTTTTCAATTACGACTTTGGCCGCGAAATTTTTCATACCTGTGGTTGTGACACTGGCAATGACAGTCACTGCGACTTTGCCTCTGACTGTGACTTTAAAAAAATCTGCTGGTGGATACTGAGGAACGCGTGGCAACGGCCAATCTCATTTCAAAATAGCTGACAAGATGGCGGCCGGCGAACATTTTATGATCTACTTTGCATCATAAACTGTCAAGCGGGCCGCGCCGAGTTATGTCGTTTATTTTTAAACTAGACTACTTATTTCACTATGAAATTATTATGTTCGTATTCATAAAGTGCTTTGTTTTCGCATTATCCGCGATGAAATTGGATTCTATAGACCACGGGGATACGCTTTCCTATACGTATATTATTATCATTTAATATGCTATAAAGGAAATAACAATATGATGCAATTCAGTATACAGGTATCATATACGAGTATCAATACTTAATCTCCAAGAAGCAAAATGGAATCATACAACTGTTTCTCTATTTGTAGTTCAAGAAACTGTCAGTAAATGAGCTTTGAGTGTAGCCAATCCCAAATTCCACCTCGGAAAAAATTAAAAAAAAAATGTTCTTATTTCCACATATTTTTAATTAACTCTAATCAATAAACGTAATTCATAAATTTGTAATTATAAATTTGTGATACTGGTGATTTCACTTATGTTTTTCTTTTTTAGTTTCTGATCTTTTAAAAGGTTTTCTGATCGTTTTGCACAAAATTACCATCAAATTGATCATTGTTTCTGGTAAGTTAAATATTTATTTTATCACTAAAGTTTGGTTGTTTATTTTCAGCCACATAAACTAGTATTATTCACGATTTTATTTATAACAGAAAATAAAGCCATTGCAAATAAAATATGTCTCGTAATTTTTATTAAAATATTATATATATATATATATATATATTTGTAAATAAACAGGTAATATGTGTAAACTATTCATATTAGAAATATCTACAATCGATCCATGTCTACAGTTATCGAAGAAAATAACTAGATTTAGAAAAGTCCCTTGCAAGAATGGATCGAACTGATGCGATAAAGATAATCACGCATAATAACTTGAGTGGAGTGTCCAGGAACAAATAAAAAATATACAATCGATTGACCTGATTTTGCGTAATTATCGAAGTTCACGGCTATGAATCAATTGACACATACATTGTTCAAATTTAAAACTATACTTAATGAATTATATTGCCGACATGCGTACATGCGGTTTGCAAGTATTCTGATAGAACAATGTAGCAGAAATTACCTCTTTACATATACAATTAATATACACTAGTGTTGTGAGTACTTTTACGTATATATAGGTGGTATGCTACCTATAGATACGTAGAATCATTCGCGACATACCACGCGCGCCAGTCACGCGCTCGTCTCGAAATCCAAAATCGTCTACCGTCTGGAGAGAAATAAACTTTACGCGTAACCTCTCGAATTTAAAGAGGGAATAATGTGAAACTGGCACGGAGGCCGTGCAAAAATGACGCGCCGACGCTGACTCACGCGATCCGCCGGGCTCCATTTGATCTCTAAACGCGACGGAGCTGATGCTGTGGTACAGAACGGGCCCGTGTGCGAAGGGGAACGTTGGGTCCATTGAGCGGTTTAATATCGTATAATAGCGTTTATTTCTTAAAAAAAAAGCTTCATTACAATTTCTACTGAAATGTATTTTAAATTATACTGCTGAAACTTAAGCACCGATTGGAAATAAGAAAAAGCTTTTGTAGTATTTCAAAGAGTAACTCTTAGATGCATCTGAGGGGCGCCCTTTATAATTTTTAATAATAGACAAAATTTCAATGCGCCTAACAGAATGAAAAACTAATTTAAGACGAATAATGAGTGAATAAATAAGAATTGATCAAAAGCCAAAAATAAGACCGAGACCAGATAGAACGACATAACTGACAGAGATTTTGAGACTATAAAATCCTGCATTTTACTGACCATTTTATTTTTCAAGATAGCCTGTGAAAAACCTCTTTAGAAGGTCGAAATCCAACAAAGAGATGTTGAACCAGCGACGATGGTGATTAAAATCAATGCACGAGTTAATTCGTAAAAGGAAGCATTACCGAGTAATCGAATGGTGGGTAGAATTGTAAAGAAGTCTAATATTGAATAATTTGTACCTATAGTCTAAATGAATATGTGATATAGATGAAAGCTTGTAAATCTAATGTGATTATTTTTTTTTAATTTTTCATTATTTTAAGCGAGAATAACATATTTTGTATAGCCTACATAATATTTGATAAAGCCTTTGAATCAAAGGTATTTTTTCATACTAAACAAACCGTATTAAGTAGATAATTACGATGACATAATTAAATCATATTTAAGCATATTACTCTATCATGCCATTATATATATATATATATATATATATATATATATATATATACTTTTTTTTTAATTTACTTATTTTCAAAGGTTTATATTTTATACAATAATGATAATAATTTTATCATTAAAAAAACGATTAACCTAAAAGTTAGAAAAATATAATACGGACTTATAATAACTTCTCTTTCTTTGAATATCCGTATACACGTGATGTTTTCATTCATCATATATCGTACAAATTTAAGTCGAATTTATATACCAATACATTATAACATTTAAGAAAAATTTAAACTCATATGCCCATCTGTTACTTGTTTGGTGGAAATGATATTTTAAAACAAATCTCGAGAAAACCTACAAATTCAATTTAAAAAAATATATGAGTAAACAAACGATCCCAATCATTTTAAACTTTATCTGTAAAAATTAGATACGTTGTATTATCTAGCGCCCGCCTCTCCCCGCGCCGAACGCACACACACGCGCAAACCTGCGTCCGCAGTAGCGCGTCTGCACACGACTGTCACTTGAAAGTGCTGCGCAAAGTTCGTTGACCCCGTCCTTATATTTAGCGTTAATCGGACCAAAAATACCCCCGATATCGATAATAAACACCACCGCACGCCGATCGGGATGAGTCGACGCGACACCGCATCTTGGGATGGCGGTTGCGGATTTGGATGCCGATCACTTGATGACGTAATTTCTCTTATCTATAGGCGTTTCCATCGCTCTAAGTTTAATTTCTTCCGTAAATAGATTACACTCGTAACCTACATATAAGATATACTTAATATAAAATTTAATTCAAAATGCTTTTTGGTTTATAACTTATTTTGATTTTTTAACACATTTTTTCTTTTTCATGAGATTATTAGTCTACAGAATTAATTTCAGATAGTTTTTATAGGAAATTTCCTGCGATTGTAGCAATATGGTGGTCTAAATAAAACCCTAAAACATAAACAAAATATCGTAAACAAAATATTTGAAACTAAATTTAAAAACTATGGTTTACTCTAGTAATTAACCGTCGATTAAAGTCAGATATGTCTGAATTTTTATTTAAAATTTTATTCCAAAAACGGCACCAGCTTATGGAGGCTAAAATAGAATTTTTATTCTTAAAATTCAAATATTTTAAATTATATATTCACATATACCTACTTAGTATATTTCTGCAAATAAATTCGCATTAGGTGTTACATAATATACAAACAAACGTATTCTGTCGTTGTCTCTCTCGTTCATCAAATTTATCATCTATGTTAAATAAACAGTATAAAAAACCAAAAGCTAACGTGCGCGAAAACATATATATATATATATATATATATATATATATATATATATATATATATATATATATACATATATATATATATATACATATATTTATATATCAAAAACAAGTCTTATAAAGTAAGCAATTACAGTAAATCTTATAATTTATTTAATAATCAAACAGCCGAATAATTTATAATCAGTGTCCCTTCACTTTTATTTTCGCACGCGTCATTTTGCGATCCATCGACACCGCGACAGTATTGCTAACAAAATCGACTATTTCTAAAAAAACATTAACACATAGTAAGTTGATAATAGAAATTGACCAAAAATCGTATTCCAAAATCATTTTAATTAAAACGTCAAACAAAATCAATCTTTGTTTTTAAATTTTCTAAAATTCACGGTTAAAAAATTAGAGACGGGTACATATTTTACATTATTTTAAACACATACTAAGTTGATAATAGAAATTGACCAAAAATCGTATTCCATTGTCAATATCTCTGCAAATAGCCGCTACACAATAAAAAAATAATTTTAATTAAAACGTCAAATGAAATCAATCTTTGTTTTTAAATTTTCTCAAATTTACGGTTGAAAAATTAGAGATCGAGGACATATTTCACATTATTTTAAAGCTAAATATTTTGCAAATGGGACGTAAAAATGAAAAATGGATCCTTCATTTTATTGTGGCCTATTTTTTCAACGTGTTGCTACATATTAATATATTGAGAACCCTGAATTTAAAATAGTTACTTGGAAAATTTCAGGCACATATATCTATAACCTAGCAACTTCTGTTAGCAAACGAACGGAGGAATACAAGGAAAGCATATGGTTTCCCTGTTTCACACTACGGACCCAAAAACCACACTATTTTAACAACTTTCCATAAACCTTGCTCTACGTTTCATTATTAGCTTAATCACTTAGCGTAAATTTGTCAATAATGGATTGTTATTTAGTTATACCAAAATTCAAAATACCTTTTTATTAATTAAACTGTTATACTGTTTTATTGAAACCCATAACATTTTTTATTCTTGTAGCCATTATTTTCATGTAATCAATACTTAACGATTAATTATTAAAGGTAAACTCATGTTTCTACAAACTTTATTTCTAACTAAATTTTCGAAAGTATTAAATTAATATTTAATAACTGGCTATTCAAAAAAAAAATTAAATTTGTTTTAATATTAGACCGTATTTCAGTTCACGAAGTGTGCTTTTAGCTCGTGAAAATTTATGAAACCAAATATACTGTGACATTCTCGACTTGCTTTCCAACAGTTTCACTTCGCCACAAAACATATTCAATTGCAAATTTCGAGAATATTGCTACAGATCGGTGGCTCAATGCGTCCGATTAAAACATGTCTGTTCTTGTTTATTTCTTCGAGTCGTCGACATTTCGTGGCCCCACACCTTTTCCGGTCAGACAACTGTTCCGCAACAAGTTTCCCAGCTAGGAAGCTCGCTTTAAGATATTCTACAACATTCTCATCGTCTTCTTCCTATAGCTACTTAAATTTTATTTACTCAAAACAAGAAAAGCTTCAGATTCTTTTAAACAAAAATCGCAATTAAATTATTTCTAGGCACCTAAACTATATACCAATGTAAAAAACCCCAATATTTGACTTAATCCAAAAAATTGAGAACAATTGTAAAATAGACCACCACTATATATATAGTATATGCAAATTTCTAATCATTTCATTCAATTTACATATATAAAAACAATTAACTTCATCAGAGTTTTAAGCAAATTCATAAAATATGAGTAATAATATAAAAAATATCAATCACTTTTACAGAGAACTATCATACATATATTATACTCCAACTATATATCCGATCACAAAATTATTGAAATTGATAAACGTTAATTTCATAATTTTTTTTCTATAGTTTCAATACAGATTAAAATCTATATATTTAAAGTTATATAATTATTTACAATTTTAAAAGGCCTAAACTCATCCGTGAAAAGGATCAAAACTATGAAATGACTCAACTTTATATAATGATTCTTCTTTGGAAATCAGAATGGTCAATAGGTTCTATACACTTCTATGGAATGGATCAGCGGAACAGAAACGCTATAAATTCAGAATAGTCAACGTGCCAATAAAATAAAAAAATTCTGATCTTCCATAGAATAGGAAAATCTATAGTGTATTACTTCTATGAAGTGGATGTTAATTTTTATGGATTGAGTCAAATTTGACGTTCTTTTTATTTTTTTCTGTGTTTGTATGTTTACAAATTTATTTTTGGATTAATTTCTATGGAATTTTCTTTCCATGAGATGGTGATTGGAAATTTTTAGTCGACATCTTGAATACTTTATATTAGATCTATCTAAAAAAATTTCTCCAGTTTTGATCCTCGAATATCATGCAAGTCAATTTTTATTCTACCATTATTAGCATCTGAATATAACTGATCGCTCGCAGCAGATGTAATGCCTTTAAATTTTCCTTGCAGCAAAATCTGTTCAGTTTTTGCAGCAAAAACACATGAAACAGTTTTCATCTGTAACCTTAGTCATCATTTCAGAATTTTCGCGAATAAATAGACATGACGGCGACGCGACAGCGGCGCATCCCATACTTGATTTTTCGCCAGGTTTTCTTTTTTCGTTACTTTTTTTTTCTTGTCGGCGCGAGTGTAAACGAATACGAGAGACATAAAATGATCGTAATATATTGAACGTAGTGGAATTTTTATAATATTTTGACATCCTCCAGGCGGGCGGGCGCGATTTATGGCGCAGTCTGGGTATTCGCGGGCTGTCAGCCCGTTGTCGCGTGTCGCCGTTTTAAAATTAGCAAGCGTTTTGTTGCGTCTTCGAGTTTGGCCGCGAAATGCACTCTGGATGAGAATGCCCTGTATGAGTTTATGTTTTTATTTACCGAATTATATATTAGGAGCGCGTGCAGCTTTGTTATATAAGAAAATATGCTTTCAGCATTTTTATTAGCCCTCTCTAAATGCCATTTTCATTTTAATGTCTTTATTTACTCGTTAGTCCGTTGCCGTAAAAACGGTATCAAGTTGTTTCTTTATATTAATTTATTGGCAACAGAGTCTCCAAACGATAGTGCTATCACATGTAGACAGAGGAGCACCATTTCGTAATTAAAAATATATAAATTCATAATTATATTCAAGTTTGCACTTCATCTATATAAAGTTTTCAAGCGAAAAATAAACTTTCTCAAGATTTTGTCATCTATGTGCAGTGTTTTTTCGTATTACGGCACGCAGAAATGATACTATTCTTTGGTATAATTATAGGAGAACGCCAAAAATAAGAGATGAACTTATTTATTATTAATTCATCAACATATAACACGTAAGTCAAAACGTTTAACAAGTACAATATAATCATATTGCAACGTAGTTCGCGTGGAATTCGACACAAAAAAATTTATTATTTTTTGTTTTCTTTTTATTTTTTTTATTCTCCCAGAATTCTATAAACATAAAGTTTACTAAAACACTAATAGATGGCGTTGGCAGTACCGATATCGTAATATTCACCAAATTAGGGTGCGTTTTATATCAGATAAAAATTACCCCATATGTTGCCCCAGGGTATCAACTATTACCATACCAAATTTCATCAAAACCTGTGCAGTAGATTTTGTGTGATTGAAGAACAAATTAACACACAAACAGACAAAAATTCTAAAAACCGGTTTTCTCACCTCTACTATCATTCCATTCGTTAAATCAATCACTTTTTTAAATATTTTCCATGTACAGAATTCACTCTGTTAAAATGTTATTATATATATATATATATATATATATATATATATATATATATATATATATATATATATATATATATATATATATACAGATTATGTACTACACGAATACCGGAAAAATAATAGCAAGTATTAACATGATCAGATTGGTACCTAAACCCGTCACGATCGCGTCGCTCCAATTACGAATTAAACAAAATAACAGGCCAAGAATAAAAGTCATGCGCGACACGAAATTAATCAAATTTAATGCACATACAATAATGAATCGTAAACAGACAATCGTGCGTAAAACAAAACACGCACTATGACTCTGACGTAATAATCAAAAAAACAAATAAATTATAAAAATAATATATGCCTAATTTAGAAAAAATACAAAACCAAATACTTTTTTCACAACTTTCTTATCATGGTTGTTTTCATACCTGGAACGTTAAAAAAAACTTCCGCTAAATAAAAGACTTATAATTGGATGTGAAAGTCATCTAAAAACCAAAAAACCTAAAATATAGGATATATAGTGCTCCATATCTCATCTCCATATATCTCATCTCTATATTTACACATGTAAAACATGAAATACAATGAACGGTAATTTAAAAGGACTCGCAAACAAAAGCGCATTGTAAGAAAAATACCCTTTATTACGCTTATATATGGAAGTAAATGTAGGTTTTTAATATCAGGGCTTAAAGTATAATTAAAGCAAGATCAATACAATCGAAATGGGATTACGAGCATTTGTGAGCCGGCTAAACGATGCATTGTGTAAAATAAGATTCATGAAATTAATCTATATTTATACAACAGTCTATCTTTTTGTCTGCTCACTTGTAACTCGAATTCGACATTATTTATTTATTGTGACCCAGTTTTTGCTATCATGTATGCTATTTCTACTGAAAGTTTTTCGTTTGTTAAATTTTAGTGCATATACTGAGGTTACAGAGCTATGTTAATGTTTATGAGAGGTGTCCTAGAGTGCAAATAAGAAGGAAGCGCTATGAATAGCGTTGGGTTGCAAGAGAAAAAGCCATTCTGTCACTAAAATTTAAGTTTACCATTTTCTTTCCAGTGGAGCTTTGCGTAAAAGCTTGTGTATAAGATAAATTAAAACATTGAAAGAATATTCGAATCTACGTTCAACTAATAGCTAAAAGTAAAAGAATAGGGAGGATTTTCATGCTGGAGAAAAATCATGTTTGACAATAATCGGAAGAAAACAATGTCTTTTCCAAGTACACACCCTTGAGAAAACTTTGGTTGGATGACGGGAAGTCGGGAAGTTGGAAGTTGGGACTTTGAAGATGATGAATGAAAATTGTAAACTTGCTGAAAGAGGAATGTGTTGACATAGGTCAAGATATTTCATGGTCTAATTCTTGTGCTTTGACGTACTTGGTAAAATAGTAGAAAATAATTTCAAATCAATTTTCAGCCGATTTTTAAATCATTTGACGTTATGTGCATTGCGGACTCTTGTCTTATTACGTTTAATAAGAAATTCAAATATTTTACTTGGAAATCTTTCTCACTATATTAATAAGGATATCTTTAGTAGACCAAGAAACGTAAAAATTACTAGTATAATTTCATATTTTAAAGCCAGGAGCACAACTAAATTAGTTTCAAAAAAGCTGCAGTTTTACAGGAGAGGCAAAAAGCTTTTCAAAAGTAAAAGGCAGCAAAAAATATTAGAAATACTTCATTTCATTCTTATATTTTTAATGCATTGCACAGTGTTCAGAATCTTATTATTCTGACACTGTTCAGCGCAGCAACTGATTTCGGATGTTGTTACGGTACACCGACACAAATTTAAGTAAACCCAAAGATTTGTTTTAAACAGCCTTCATATGTTTTAATTTTACCTATTTTCCATGTATTTTTTTTCGGAAGGGCTTGATACATCGACAATATGTCAGCAATAATCAACACAAAATAGATGTTTTTATGTCGATATCTTACGTTATAAAACTTTGTTGTCTTATGTTATAAAACTTTCACAATGAAAAAATAGTAACTTAAACTTTTGAATTTTGATTTTGTACCACAATTTCAGATGGACTAACTGACTTTCAGATTGCTTCATTTGCTGGGAAATAAAACGGGCATAAAACAAATCTCCTCCTCCTCCACACACCTCCAAACCAAAGGCCTCAACTAAAACTTATCTTATAATTATGATACTTCAAATGGCTGCTTTTAAAACGCAAAGTACAACTTCAGCTTCTTAAATTTAAACAACCGACGACGCGACCCAAGTGACAAATTAACATTTTGAACGTAGAAACCCAGCACTTTGCCGTGAACCGGCGGTTACACGGCATCTATTAGAAATCCGATAGGCCGAGAAAATCGCCGACAACTTTGTTTTCCACGCGTTGAAAACACATATTGTCATAAATTATGCACAAGGGGAGGAGACGTCATTGTTTTTATCATAAATATTCAGCTTACACTGTGAACTCAATATACGCATCGTGTTGAGCTGTGACCTTCTGCCGCTAAAGTGGACCTGGCCACGCAGACAACATTTTTTTAAACACAGCATAGCAAAATTTTATATCATATATAAAATAACATTTACAATTTATTTTTATATTTCATACGCATCGAGTCGAGCTGTGACCTTCTGCCGCTAACGTGGACCTGGCCACGCAGACGACATTTTTTTTAAATACAACATAGCAAATTTTATATCATATATAAAATAACATTTACAATTTATTTTTATATTTCATACGCATCGTGTCGAGCTGTGACCTTCTACCGCTAACGTGGACCTGGCCACGCAGACGAAATTTTTTTTAAATACAACATAGCAAATTTTACATCATATATAAAATAACATTTACGATTTATTTTTATATTTCATACGCATCGTGTCGAGCTGTGACCTTCTGCCGCTAACGTGGACCTGGCCACGCAGACGACATTTTTTTTAAATACAACATAGCAAATTTTATATCATATATAAAATAACATTTACAATTTATTTTTATATTTCATACGCATCGTGTCGAGCTGTGACCTTCTACCGCTAACGTGGACCTGGCCACGCAGACGAAATTTTTTTTAAATACAACATAGCAAATTTTACATCATATATAAAATAACATTTACGATTTATTTTTATATTTCATACGCATCGTGTCGAGCTGTGACCTTCTGCCGCTTACGTGGACCTGGCCACGCAGACGACATTTTTTTTAAATACAACATAGCAAATTTTATATAATATATATAAAATGACATTTACAATTTATTTTTATATTTCATACGCATCGTGTCGAGCTGTGACCTTCTGCCGCTAACGTGGCCTGGCCACGCAGACGACATTTTTTTTAAATACAACATAGCAAATTTTATATCATATATAAAATAACATTTACAATTTATTGTCATATTTCTATTTCTATGTATAGGAAGAGCCATATATTTGATTCCCGACGCGTTTTAAATATAGAAAAATATTATTATTTGAAAATAATCATAAGTTCAAATAACTACCTTGTTACTTAGACATGAACTTAAAATGCTTCATAAGTCTTCGCGATTCTAATTAATGTCTTTTGTCCTTATGCACTTCTTATAACATAGCTTTCATGTTTTTATAGAAACACCTATTATTTACAATAAAACATTTGCCAATTTCCTCTGGCAGATAGAACTTATTCTGGAAATTTTGTTGTTATTCTAAAATAGTCGTATTATGACGTGGTTATCATTTTGTAATTCAATTGTAACATGATGGAAAACTATTAGTTTAATAGATATATAATTAGATTTTTTCAAAATTTAATTCCAAATTTACAATATTTTCTTGTGTCATATTATTACGCCTTGGAGATGTGTTGTTAACATATTTACGAAGCAAAATATTAGCAATAGTTTGTCAAAAATGTAGGCTTATATTCAATTAACGCTATCTAGTGGAAACATGTATTCTAGATGTTTAGTTATAGTAATCTAAATACGTATGATTTTATGTACATCGTCCAATCATAGACAAGGACTATGTCCATCATGAATTCAAAATTAGTCTAGTGATTTTATAATGTTTACCAATTTCCTTTTAATCGTGACCTGGTTCTTATCTTACAGTTATGTAACCAGGAAGTCTAGTTATTTAATAATCTCGTAGACGACTAATTAAATGGTCTTTCGACTGTTTAGACGTAACTGAATAATCTCTCAATATTCTACTTTGATAATCTTATTACGATGGTATACGCGGCAGGCTTTCAATTAGTTATACGATTATTTATGCGATGATCTCGTAATATTGTAGTCTGATATTCATATCATTATAACACATATTGTTATTATAGTAGTCTTTCGGTCATATTACCAGAAAGATTTGATTTTCTTATATATAAGATTATTTTATCCAGTTTGCATATTTTGTGTACACAGCTAAACTAGCCGTACTGTACGCGTTCTGTGTTCAAACGACCTTACGGTAGCCGTTGTCGATACGTTTGTTGTTATGCAAAACGTATTTGCAGACAATAAACATAAACAATGAGCAGAATGTTTGAACATGTTTTTGGGCATGAAGTTCGCGAAGGTCAGCGGGAGGCGCGGTTCGAATATCATGCCTACATAGTGTACTTCAAATATGGTTTTATGAAAACTGATTGACATTTTGCTGAACAGACAGACAACAACGATCACAATATTAAACGGAATAAAACATCTTATTTGGGTACTATTCATATTCATTCTGTCTAGTAAATTATTTGTAACTGTTCGTACAAAATACATCTTAGTTCGTACAAAATTAATCTCATACAGTACGCTTAATAGAAATTATATATATTTATATATATATATATATATATATATATATATATATATATATATATATATATATATATATATATAACGGTAAACCCAGGCATAAAATTTGTCTATTAAATTATTTGTAACTGTTTCGTACAAAATACATTTTAATGTTATACAGTTGCTTAATAGAAATTCTATATATATTATGATAAATACACGCCTAAAATTTCTTTACATCGATATAATCCATGATTATTAATAATTTTGTAGAAATATTAACTACATTTCAAATAAAGAAGCAATTTTTTTCGTATTTAAATACTCAAAATACGGAAATTTAATCCTTATACAATAATCGATTAAACGTACTATCTGACGATTTCAATATGCTACTATTGTCAAACTATGAAGGTAGAAAGTCTGAATAATTAAGAAATCCTCAAAGAAAAATCTGTTAAGTAT
This sequence comes from Druceiella hillmani, assembly GCA_039881145.1. NCBI lineage: Eukaryota > Metazoa > Arthropoda > Insecta > Lepidoptera > Hepialidae > Druceiella > Druceiella hillmani. The sequence continues at coordinate 4,784,161 of JAYKKI010000023.1, read as the reverse complement.
GAGTTACAAATTACACCACAGTTTTGTACTAATTTATATATAAATAAAAACGAAATACAATTAAATGAAACTAAGTGATGTAGTATATCTCTACTTTCTTTAAGTTCTTTACCACGACCTAGAATTCGTTGTATTACAACATCTTCAGCTGGGCTATTAGCAAAGATGTTGTAATACAACGAAAGCTAGGTCGTGGTAAAGAACTTAAAGAAAGTAGATATGACCCTCCCTCACGTAGTTTCATTTAATTGTAAATAATGAATTTCTACAAAATTAACGCTAAATATATTTAAAAAAAAACAGTGCGCCGTCACGGGACGCCTGGTAGATGTGAAACATCGTGTTCGTACAAGTACTATGCATAAAAGACAAGATTATTACATGAACTAAATATAGCATAATGAAAAAATAAAGTATTACGAATTTCGTAGAGAAAATGGTGACTTTATTTCATAAACATTTATTTACAATTAATACAAAAATAATAAAGCACAGGTTATGTGTACCGTAGTAAGCAACAGCGTCGAACTAAGTGAGGAGGAGGTCGCGTAGTCGGTTGCGCATGGCGACACGTCGCCATACCGTACTCTACTACATATAGACTATATATATACCTTAGTATAGCGTGGCGACCCGTCGCCACGGCAAGCGTCGCCACGCCAATGATCCCGTTTATACCTGCGCCTATAGATGTTTCACATCAAAACGAAATAATTATGGACATAAGTATTTTTGTTAAACTATAACTTGCATTAATACCTCTTTATTATTATATGAGTAAATAGGAAAAGAAAATGAAAAATTCAGTTTTTTAAATTTGCGTCTCTCTATGTTTTCTTTGTACGGATTTTATTTAGAAACCACTGAAGAAATGTAGACAAACTTGCATGATTGTATTTCTTAGCATTTAAAAAAATCGAAGTGTACATGTAGAACCAGTAGAGAAACATGTGTCAGCCTATTGGCAAAAACAACATGAATAGTCTATGGTCATATATTTTCTTCTCACTTTTATTAGAGCTAAGTAAGGTCAAGTAAACCGCGGGAGTGAAGTCGCAGTTAAAAGCTAATATTTTATCACACATGGTCAAAGAAAAAGTCCCAAAATGGGTCATTTCGAAAAGAAATCAGGCAAACATTTATTACCGTACGTTTTTGAAGTTTACAGTTGCGCTTTCATTGGATATTCATTAATTCTAAGCACGCACGAGCGGCGTGCCGCTGAGTTTTACCAGTCACGGCTTCTCTTGCGGATTGTGGTAAAAATGTGACAAAACGGCCGACGGCGCCACGGGCCGGCGTCACCTTGTATGGCGGCTACTGTACAACCGGAATAGGCGAGCGGTCGCCGCCACCACAACTCGCAGCGCACAGCGGTTTCACCGAGGAGGCAGGGATTGCGAAAAGGTTTTTGGCGAGGCGGCATCCTATGATGCGTAGACTGAATAGAGAGAGATGTGATGCTGTTATTTCGAAAAGGTGCAGTCACCTGCAATGAACATCGTCAGACGTTTACAACGGAAACAATATCGTCAGTCGTTAAAAACGCAATAAGTATTTTCCATAAAATTTTGCGCTAATGGCATGAAATATTACGATTTTTCTTTTTTTTAAATGGAATACATTTAGAGTTTACTTTGTTTTTTGTTTTTTTGTATGAGTGTACTTTGATAAGGAGCTGATTTCTCATAAAGGTATATTTGATAATGAGCTGAGCATAGACGTACAGACGTACAGAAAAACTTTCGATTCATATTTTAAACGTAGATTTTGAGGAATGACTAAATATTTTTTTTACTTCCAAACCTATTAAGCTCGGTTCAGATTGTGCGATTGAGAATATCGGTCACGGCTATTAAAATTTCATTAGTGAATTTAACAAATAATAAGATAGAAAAAAAAAGAAATTGGTAGCAAACTTACCCGATTTCAAATTATTATAATAGATTAATAAAAGGAAGAATCAAATATATATATATATATATATATATATATATATATATATATTTATATATATGTATACATATATATATATAGCATTTTACAAGAACTACAAACCTTATTAATAATTAAATCTGAATGTTTAGATATACATTACTCGATAACGAGTACAAGTTTTTATGATAAAGAGAAATATTTCTATTAATTTTCTCAATGGGGCAGAGACAAATTTCTTCAAAATTCACGCAAGCAAAGCCACGGGAAAAGCCCAGTACTATTTAGATACAAAACATGGTTAATTATTATATGAAGAATTATAGTAGAAAACGTGTAACAAAAATGAAAACATGGAAATATGCAAGAAATCGAGACTTCCAGAGAGAGCTGAAAAATTAATCAAATTCTTGTTAATATGATTATAAATAAAATTTTTCGAAAAACGAAACTTCAATATGAAATAAGTATATCTATTATATAAGAAAGTATATTTCTGATTAACAAATACGCAATTTTCGCAGAAAACACTATTAGCTATCGATAATTAACGTAACGCATCAGAACTCACGCGTAAGAAATTACCCCTACCTGAGAAATAAATTGGTGTTGAAAGCTTTCCTCAACCTTCAGAATCCCTATTTGATAACAATCTATATAAATCTGATAAGAGGCAGGTATACCTGACCTTTTATCTGAACCACTATCATATTTACACCCATCATGAGACTAAAAATATTGTGCACAATACCCATCATCAATTTCCCAGACACAATTGACGTACTTTGGCAAAGAATATCTTTACTTTTCAAATTTCCTAATTAACTACAAAATTCAATGTAATCTTTTATATATTCTATTTTCCAAGCTAAAATTTAATAAAAAAAAAGTTTTAAAATAAAATTTTTCCTTTTATTTTTATGTAATATATTGATACCAGGCAAGAGCCAAAAAAATTCTCTATAAAGTAACGTTCACGTATATAAATAATTGAATAAAATAAACACAGTAAAAATGAGATGACGACGTAAAGTGCTTAGAAAAATTTTACGAGAGGGAGACAAAAATAAAGATTCAATATGGTGGAAAGAATGTGATTAGAAAAAAATGTTGTTATCAGCTTCTAACAGTGTAACGCTTGCCAGCCCTGTTGAGTCTTCTGGCAATAAATGTATTACGTCTATTGGCAATAAAGCAGGGCTGAGCAACCAGTCATTAATATTTCTGAATATTACCAGATACAGAGAACATACCAACAAAACTCAGAACGCTGAAATAAATATACATCCAACTAATCGAACGGAAGTGGAGTGCTTTAAAATGACAATACACACTGAACGAGACATTAATCTCATTTCGTGACTCTCTGTGTGAATATATTAAGTTATAAAAAACCATGAAGCAAATAATGATAAATCTCAATCAGGTTTCCAATCGATCACTCATGGGCGCGTTCAGCTGACTCACCGAGTCGTCTTCTCTCGACCTTGAACCACTGCTGGTCCTCATTGTGGAACTTCGCACACGGTGACTCATATGTAGGCTAAGCTCACATGGGACGACGTCATCAATACTATTAGTCAAATTTTAATTATACGCTTTGTTTTGTTATCCCGCTTCATAAATATATATGTGTATATATACAATGCAGACGATAACAATATGAGTAGGTACAGTAATTCCAACTACTTTTAAGCCTTTATTAAGTACAGAAAAATATTTACTTCGATTGTTAAGTGTTCCAGTGGGCAATTGTGTCTGTTAATCTGTTGGACCGTACGTACCGCTTTCATATTAAACAACTTAAAATGTTTGAATCATATTTTAATAACATAGCCTTTCATAAACACGTAAGTTGAGTGTCGTTTTAGTGAGCAAAACCTTTCGAAGTTAAACTAACAATAAATCTTCATAAATGATAACGGTATATATGTATCACATCATTCGTCGTATTTCAGTAGTTTACTAATATTTTACAAATATCATTGAGAAAGACAATATGCAGATAATACTCTACGAATGTAAGATTAGAATTTTTTTATGATTACTTACAGTTTCGTCACAAGGTTTATATTAAGTTGGCAACTAATAAACCAGCTAGCTCAGTTCATGTCGTAGGGCAACAGAATATTTTCGCTTCTTTCCCAAAGAATGGAGTTGTTTTTTCTATTACAGTGTGAGAACACAAGAGTAGCTCTACCGAATAATGCGAACTTAATCTGGAATGTGTTTCAATATGGTTTTTAGAGATTTTTTACGTCTATATAGAATGTTGCTCTGGATGAACATCATTGGGATGATTAAAATTTCCTTCTTTGAATCTGTCAGAACCAATGCTTGACTTTTTATAAGAGAGTTCGCCTTCACCAATAACTATGCGTATATCACGTGCTCCTCAGCTCGCTTTTCGTTCTAAACTGAACCTGTAAGTTCTCTTCGTTAACTTTCCATAGTTTCTTTGTTTTTTACCCTTTCAAACTCAGTTACTAACTGAACGAAAGATTTAGTGCTGCGCTCTTTACCCTATATCCCTACCAGAGATATTAGGGAAGTTTATACAACCTCCCAGAAATCTCAGGAAAAGTTTGAAATACATCGGTTGCCAATTTATTAAATAAATTTGAACCGGCTATCATTTCGCACATTTAAACTTATATAATTAGACATTTAACGAAATTGAAACTTTCATTGTGGCAACCCTTAAATATAATACAGTAATTTAAAATAAATTTTGTTAACATACATTGAACTATGAGCGATTTGTTAAAAAATATTTTTATTTTCCTTCCCACGTTTCGTATAAATTTATTCTCAACTGTTATTGTTTATTAATCATGACATTTACGTATTGTGTTTTAAGTTCATCCGACTTGCTCTTGGCAAATGCGTCAGTGGCGCGCTTGTTAATTTATGATCTTGTCGTTTTTATTACCCTTCATTGATAATTCTTTTTCTTTCCACTTTGTTATTGTTTTTATTCTATTCAAAATAATAAATTATTTTGTGCCTCTGGCATGATTGAATGAAGAGTAGTATCGTTATAAATTATCGATTTGTCTATGACTTGTTAATACTTTTACTCTATACAGTCAAACCTCGCTGAGGGAGTAACATATAATTATTCAAAATTAACATCACATGTATTTAAAGAAGAATACTTTTTTATAAGAATATTTGCATATATGAGGAAACTATCACTGGAATATCCTTCACTGAAATATTGCAATATCTTTCCCTGTGTCGATATTATTTTATTCCTGTATTGAATATTCAATTGCATAGATATATTAAAATATCTTTCCCTGTGTCAATATTATTTTATTCCTGTATTGAATATTCAATTGCATAGATATATTAAAATATCTTTCCCTGTGTCGATATTATTTTATTCCTGTATTGAATATTCAATTGCATAGATATATTAAAATAACTTTCCCTGTGTCGATATTATTTTATTCCTGTATTGAATATTCAATTGCATAGATATATTAAAATATCTTTCCCTGTGTCATTATTTTATTCCTGTATTGAATATTCAATTGCATAGATATATTAAAATATATTTCCCTGTGTCGATATTATTTTATTTCTGTATTGAATATTCAATTGCATAGATATATTAAAATATCTTTCCCTGTGTCGATATTATTTTATCCCTGTATTGAATATTCAATTGCATAGACATATTAAAATATCTTTCCCTGTGTCGATATTATTTTATTCCTGTATTGAATATTCAATTGCATAGATATATTAAAATATCTTTCCCTGTGTCGATATTATTTTATTCCTGTATTGAATATTCAATTGCATAGATGTATTAAAATATCTTTCCCTGTGTCGATATTATTTTATTCCTGTATTGAATATTCAATTGCATAGATATATTAAAATATCTTTCCCTGTGTCGATATTATTTTATTCCTGTATTGAATATTCAATTGCATAGATATATTAAAATATCTTTCCCTGTGTCGATATTATTTTATCCCTGTATTGAATATTCAATTGCATAGACATATTAAAATATCTTTCCCTGTGTCGATATTATTTTATTCCTGTATTGAATATTCAATTGCATAGATATATTAAAATATCTTTCCCTGTGTCGATATTATTTTATTCCTGTATTGAATATTCAATTGCATAGATGTATTAAAATATCTTTCCCTGTGTCGATATTATTTTATTCCTGTATTGAATATTCAATTGCATAGATATATTAAAATATCTTTCCCTGTGTCGATATTATTTTATTCCTGTATTGAATATTCAATTGCATAGATATATTAAAATATCTTTCCCTGTGTCATATTATCTTATACTATATCTTACACTGTAAAAAAAGCGCGAGGTACTCTCGACTTATATTTTTATAATGACACCACCTTTAGAAATAGCTGGCGACAAAAAAGTTTACGACAACTGATATCAATCACCCCACGTCTTTTTTTTAATATTAAACTTAATTTTTTTGTTAATCACTTAACTCTTATTTTAAGCTTATTAAAAAAATTAAGTTATACCGAGTTGTAAAACATAATTTTGCTATTAACCATAATCTTTATATTTAAAAACAATTTTTTTATTTTTCATTTCATGTTGCTACAAAAGCATGCTTTTTAGTTTTTTTTAATTAGAAAATTTTATTGAAACTAAACAAAACTTTTTTTAGGGTATATTAGCATAATTTAATTTTTTTAAATTATTGTATCGTCATGCATTCTTGACATACACGTACAAAATTTTAAATAATTCTGCCGTCTGGAAGCGGATAAAAATTTAAAATAAAAATTCGTTACATTTGTACGTAGATACATACAGACAAGTGAAACTAATAAAAGCATTTTAAAACACAAATCCACGAGACCCGCCGTCTGTAACAGTGTACCTGCTTGATATTTTCCTAGCTTTCTACGTTCACAGCTTCCACAATTGACGATTACCTATCGGCGATCAATAAAACGCCCCACAAACACGGTCCTGTAATCTGAACATCTGTACCAATAGTTTACACCTAAACAATTTTCTGGATCAATACTCTGTATTACAGTGGAAATCATATCAAAATTTATACAATAGAACTTAAGTTATAATCGAACAGACAGACCTAGCATTATATATATATATATATATATATATATATATATATATAACGAGAGAGAGATGGGGAGAGAAAGATTGCAAGTTTAATAATTAAATACGTGCAATGGATGAAATTATTCTTGCGAGAGAAATCTTTTACTATTCAAAAAACCTGAAAAATTTGCTAGAATGGGTTCATACGATAATCTCACATAATCTGAGTGAATCGTTTAGTATTAAGATCAAATAACTGAGGCGTACTCCAAGACACTTTTCACCAAGCTCTTGAAAAATGTGGACAAATTTTTTGAAGTGTTTACTACAGTTCGAAGCGTTTAGTTCAAAGCTTACACAGTGTTTAAAAAACCTGAGGTGTCCATCAAATACAATACCAAGATCCCAAACGACCGACGTTTGGGTGAATGTGACAACGAAGTGCTTTTTGGTATTGAGGAGCATATTTTGATTCACCATCTAGAAACAGTACGTAACCTATATGTGTACGTCTTTGCGTGAATCGCAAGGATTATTTATTTTGATAAAATCGTTTAAGCCATTGAAATATTATCTAAAGTAGACAGGGTGATAACTATCTTTCGAAAAGGTCGTTCATGAAGGTGACGAACAAACGAATCAGAAATTTTACTTCATTTAAGCTAATCTCCAAATAGCCATATACTTTAAAAATACACGGAAAATGAACTTTTTATTTTGATATACGAGTATGTAACTACCCAAATTAAACTAACGTCGTATTTTTTAAGATTTGGTAAAGGGTATAATTATAAAAATCAAATTTTGAATCTTTACTTGTTTTTTCCTTATTTTTTGGGCAATTTGCTATATAAAGTCAGGATTTGTTTTTTTTTTTTGCTATATAAAAGATAACAAAATTGCAAAAACAAATATCTGTCCATTATCTCCTAACATTGTTGTATAAATATTTCAAAATTAATCATAGTGTTCCGTAAGAATGACTAATCACGGGCGGAATTCACAGCGCTCAGATCGGACAAGAATTTATTCGGTTTTGTTTTACAAATCTCCGTATATCATACATCCGTTTTGTTACAGCTGAATGGATATTACTTTCAGTTTACTTCAAAAATTACCCAAAAATTCTCATTTACCTCACTTTTTGACTGATTGAGGTAAAACTCTTTACAGTCCATGGATGACTGCTATAATGAATAAAGTTTAGATACCTATAATATTAGGTAAACAGAAACTCAGAATAACATCATTTACGTGCGCAACAGGAAATGACGTATCTCTTTGAAATACAGGAAGTATCTGGTGTTGCACCGTAAGTCATACATACCATTAATATAAATACAGCTCAACATTGCTTTAAAAAAAAATATTCTATTCCAATTTTAATTCAAAACATTAACTTTTTACAACGCTTCCCGAATTTTTAAGCTTGCTCGTGCAAAATTTATCGCATTTCTTTTCTTCGACTTATCCTTCCAGACTTGGAACTAGGAAACAAAGGAGAGAGGCTGCAATGGATCGTAAAGGGTTCGAGGTGAATGCCCTGCAAGGGTTAAGCGCCACATACTGGAAGCGGGCGTCGATTCCCATTTATTTCACGTCACGAGCCGGTACACCCGATAAGTTCGGACGGCATCGAATGCGATGGCGATTCACGTCACGATACCGCACGTGGGAACAGACGACCGCTCGGCGTGCACATAAGTATACAGTTTTTGCCTGGTCACATTATTTTGGTCGCAAGTGCATTTTTCAGGTCGGGTAAGTACAATTTAGCTGAGAAATTTGTGGTGTCGGACGGAGTAGGTGATTGATGGAAAATTTTAAAATAGGCATGTCTCGTCTTTATTGATAATTCGAAAATTTTTACTTACCATGTTCCAACGACCTTTTTTCAACGAAGTCAAGAAAAATTTACAAATAAATATGCAGAAAACTCACATCACACTTTTAGTTTTAAATTCCCCATTTATGTAATGTTATATTCCTATATTTTACTTGGAACATCATCTATGTAGACACGGTATCGGATTTACACCTCATTATGTGTAATATTCTACGCTGAAAAACGTTAAAAGTTGAATTTAAATAAAAACAGTCGTGTTGAGTTATGAACAAGCAAAGATTTCAAAAAGCAAACTGTTTATAAATCCCGTTTATAATAAAGTCTAATAAAAATATTTAACACTATAAAGTTTTATCATTTCATAAAATATTTCAGCAAATATGTGTTAATATTTAAGATTTTAGATAAGTAATCAAAATAATAACATTGCAAATCCAATTTTAAGTGTTTGCAGTATTTGCATAGAGCATTTCCTATTTTGAACAGAAACAGTCACTTTTTCGTGACTTTTGGTGGTTTCTTATTTTTATACAATTATTTATACATAATTGAAAAAAACAGAGCACTAATAACCTTTTTATTATTCTTCTGTTTTTTTTCAGTAACTCCTCGTAACCTTTTAATAAAATTACCTTTTCTAAGAAATTTATGAATTTTTGAACCATCCGGCGTAGAAAGCTAATATTTTGTATTTCCAAAAGTCGCGTTTGTGGTGGCTATCCCATAATCTTGTTTTGCCTCCATTTTACAAAGTGAATATCTATGTGTGATTATTTATTACTCTGGTTGAAGACGGTAGTCCTTGCTTACCTCTTATTCCTTGCTTTTGCTTTGCCGCCTTTATAAAAAAAATAAGGTGGGTGTCTTATCCATTACTCTGCTTTACCGCCTTTTTAAAATAAATAAGGTAGGCGTTTTATCCCCTACTCTTACTTTACCACATCTTTATTAATGAATACCGGTAATTATGTTGTTTTTAACATTTCGTGAAACTTACAAATAAAAATATATACTTTGGTAACAAAAACCTAACAAACTTAATTTAACATTCATATCAAATAAAACTTAATAGAAAACATTAATGAGAACAAAAAAGATATACAAACAATTAAAAGAGATAGAAACTTTTCTCATAAAAAAATTAAAATAAAAGCGAGTATGTAAATTACTCTTGCTTAAACAAAACTTATCACTAATGAGTGTAGAATCGCATATATATATATATATATATGTATATATATATATATATATATATATATATATATATATATATATATGTATATATATGTATATATATATATATGAAATTATTTTATATTTCTCAGCAGTAACTATATGTCTACTCGTCACTTAATTGCATACAAAAGAATTCTATTGTTAGACAGACGACAATCATGTTCATATGCAGTAAGTTTTTATTTATCCTGAGGGAGTGTATAAAACTATTTTTCTCAGATAGATGGCGCTATTAAGCATCTAATTCCTTTATTGTCACATAGTCCATTAGGTATGCCTACGGCTTCGTTCGCATGTAATTAGGATAACAATTTTTTTCGTTCCTGAGTATGTATTACAATAACAAATTTTATAAAAATCTGTCCAGTAGATTTTGCACGATACCCACTCAAATTAACATACATATAGACAGACAAAAACTTTAAAAAAGTTTTTCTAGCTTCTATTATCACTCTATAATCAATCGCTTTTTTTTTAAATATTTTCAATGTACAGAATTCACTCCGTTACAAATTGATTATAAGTATAAATTATATCGATTAGTTAATATGTCAGTATAAACGCCAATGTTAGTTAATATTATATATGTTATGTTATTGTATGTTAATAGTATATATTATATATAGCTGATATTATACCACATTTAACAAAATCATAAAACCAACTTGAAGTTATGACTTTACAAAAGACACTCTTCAAAACGTCCCCAAAATTTTCTACCGACTAAAACGAAAATCTACCTTTGTCAAACACTCCTATTACCGCTAAATGCTTATGCAGATGTGTGCTATCCTGATCTTAATGAAGAATATTTTTATAAGTTGGAACGTCTTCAAAATGTATGCATCCGGTACATCTGCGGCCTCAGAAAATATGATCATATTTCTGAATACAGGTCACTTCTCAAATAGCTGAAGGTCCGTGATCGACGCCAACTTCACATACTTACACTTCTTTTTAATATATAAAAAAATCCTCAGAGCCCAAATTATCTCACTTGTAAATTTAAAGATTTGTCTCCTCACGGCTTTGGGCTACAATCTGGAGTCACTCACCCCACTTATTCCTAAACATACCTCTACCACTTACGAAAAATCCTTCATTGTCCAAACAGCAAAAATTTGGAATCACCTGGATTCTGACATCAGTGAAAAAGTCCTCCCTCTCCTGAAACCTTTCCTTTGTGTCCTTGTCCTTTCCTGTCTTTCCCATCCCAAATCATGTCAACAGTTTGTATTACTTATACTTTTGTATTTTTAAAAAAAAAAATTGTCTAAAGTACTATAAAGAATTTTCGTTGTAAAATCTCTTACAGTCTATATATGATCTTATAAATATTGTGTCTTTTAACCGTTACGGTATAAAACGCCAAAAATAAAAATACTAAAAACCAATTTTTAATAAAACTTCAACGTTTCCAATTTTATAGTTATAAGGGCTGTTTCTTTGCAATACTTCCATTTCTCTCCTAATATGAAAATAAAGGCGCGTGTTTTGATGAGGACAAATGCAGCAACGCATGTCAGGATAGTGGAGGATGGTATTCTGTAATTGCTAATTTTTTTTATTTTAAAAATAAATTCCAAACTCTATCTGCATCTTAAGTTGTAAGTACCTATGTAACTGTAATACGGTAGTTGACTCATTCTAAATTTTGATATTTTAAAAACCAGTCTTGAAAAAAATTAAAAATTGAAAAATTAGCCAGTTGCAGTCTTTTAAATTTAAAGACATGGATAGAGTTTGGTATATCCCTGTCAATTTTCCTCTCGTAGAATATAATGTGCAATATTAAAAATGACGTCACAACACAGTATTGCCGTCCGTAAATTTAAACTTTTATAACTCTGTCAATTTTTAAGATTATTAAATTTTTTTTCGCTCTTCATCAGCTTGTACCTTTAAATTATGATTAATGAAATTTAAAAAAATTAATCGAATATCCAATTGTATACCACATACGTAAGCGGTGGCGTGTAGAATGACGGTCTTATAAATGTTTTCAAGTCAAAAAAGATTGACACCCGCTCTATCCACAAAGACGACTTGTATAACTGAATAAGAACACAAATGAATTATTCACAGACATTCTTTGCGCGTGTCTGTCTGCTAACAACAAATGAAAAATTCAATCATGTCGGCGCCCGCTCGTACTATAATACTATCGTCTGTCTGTACCGCAGGAATACTTTCAATGAGAGCGAATCTCGCTCATCGCATAACTACGTACACGCCCCGCTGTTGCGGAGCCAATATAATCGCAATATTTATTGTAAACAAGCTCCAGTTTCGCCTGGCGAGCCATTAAATTTATGCCGTCTTGCTGTAATTATTCGCGTGTTGTTATAGTACGAGCGTATTTGCTGTATAGCACGTGAGCTGAAACTGTATACAGCGTGTTTTGGTAGAAGATTTCTTTATTTTATTTATTTGAGGATCTTTTATTTTTTTTAATTGTTCGAAATGAATAATGAAAAAATAACGGAACGGAATTGTTTACTTCCATGAATGATAATAGGAATTGATGAAACGATTCGTGTTTCAAGATCTAATTTATTTATTTTGCAACTTGATTATTGAGAATATAATCTTCTTTACGATAGCATATATTTTATACGGATATTGTACGTATTTGCTACGAAATATTCAACTAAAACTAGTTATCTGGATATACTTTTATTTCAGTTGATCGCTGGTGGATAACAGAGCGCATCTCGGATACGCTTCAATCAGGAAGTTTGGTCTATTCTAGAAAGCGATTTTCGAATCATTACTTAAATCCAGGAGTATTAAAGCAGTGAACTAAATGATGCCAATAGAGCAAATAATTTTTTTATAACATTTTATATTTTAAATTACGACAAAGTAAGAAATTTATGACAAATTTTTTGAGGCAATATTTACAAGCAGTTACAATTTAAATTACACTTTTATTATTCAATCTTGTCATACGACACCAGTAGGGCAACTATATAAAGCATTGAAATCCGGAAAAATTCCCATAAACCAAATATTTTATATAATTATATATAAATGCAATAAGTTGGTAATCAAATGATAACTAAATAAATGAAACATATATCACGTCAACATACCCATTACTTACTTGCTCGTATAGCCAATCAAGAAAAAATTAACGAAAATAACAAAACGACACCAGCCTGTACGCGCACCTCCCAGTAATTGCAGAGCGTGTAATCTTTCGAGAATTGACATTTGGCGCCAAAAGGGGCCGCTGTCATTGGCTGGTGGGAGTTATTGGCGCCATCTACCGGCGCCGCCGCCATTTGCTTTTTACAGCCGGCCAGTACCGTCGACTGACAGGGCTGCCAGAAAATTTGCAGAATAATATTTATGAAGGTAGTGTTTATTATCGACGCAACGCGTTGAAATATACTCCACAGAGATACAAATAATGATTTTGTTACTATCGCAATACGATAAATGTTGATTACGTATATGTTAAAACATAAAAAAATAACCACACATGAGATATCTTACTTTTCACAATTTTTTTAAGGAAATTTTGAAAAGTTTGAAGTGAAGCAAATAAATTTATTTATGACCGTGCGTCCGTCCTTCTGTCACAGTGAAGCTATGGTTTCTGAACTTAATTAATAAGCAAAACTTATTTTTTTACAATATAACTTATTAGGCATGTAACGTGAAGGCGATAAAAAAAATTTTCACGCCTCGAATGTGGGATCTTTGGATAGGTCTATTGAATAAAGGTTTTATTATCATTTCTTTTTATTTTTAAACTCTGTTTTCGGAATATTAAGCTATAAAATGGCTTCCCTTTAATTTTTTAAAAATTTGAGATAATTGATATACATTTCATGTTATAATAGTGAAATATTTTTTAATGTTATATATCTGATAATTTGACATTTATAATGTAACTATTGAATTCGTAATCTTATTTATGCTTAGCCATTTTTTCTTCCACTTTCAAATGCTAATGACTTGCATTTGTTATTTGAAAATCAAAGTTAAGAACATTGTTTCTTATGACAGTTATCCACCATTAAAGAAAGCTTACTAGAATAGCTTTCTTTAATGACAATGATAACAATTCTAAACGCATTTCAAATAAATCAAATATCATACGCGTACTGTTTTTTAGCTTAAAAATTTTGTTTTCATATCTCAGACTTAAAAACGAAATCCTTATAATATCACGTATGTGAGTCGTAGAAGCTTGAAATTATCTTAAAATATCCAAATAAGAATTAAAGAGGAGGTTAATAAAGCAGTTTTTATTTATACTTAAACAGGATTATTAAATATTTTACCATTATTTTAAATTTTGTATTAAAGAGATGTTGTAAAAATATGCGAAAATAGAATTTATCCGCCCAACCTTAATTACGAAAATCATCATCACAGGAAAATTATAGCAATTATCCTAGAACTTAAAGTTTTTCAAATATGAATCATATTTTAAACCTGTAAAAGATATAATATATTTTGGTTGTCACAAATTAATATTTATACTAAAAAATTAATTAAATAGATTAATATTTAGTAATAAGAATAGGTACTATATAAAAATGTTTATAAGCGCCTAAATGACTATGAAATCTTCATAGTGCCATTTCTACTCATCTTTTTTAATTACTTACTTTAAAAAATATTGAAGTAATTGTTCAAAGGATAGATGTAATTGTAATATATATATATATATATATATCTATATGTATTTGTGTTTTCTTTATCAATATATATTTTTTTTAAATGCGCAGGCTAAGTTTCATAATTCAGCAATCAGAATATCTATTTATACTACCTATAACTCATATGTGATGCGGATAATTTTGCAATATCTTCATATTTTATTGCAATCCCGTAAGTTTTATCGACATGTTAAAATCAATTTCATTATTTTCTTTGTTGTTTATTCCCAGTACTAAAAAAATAGTCAAACACAACATGAAAAATCAAAACGCAACGGGACGCTGCGGCAGCCCTGGCGTGAGATATAAATCTTTATTATGAATAGTTTTAAGTGAAACACAAGGCGGGTAAGTGGAGCAATGGCTCCGTCGGCGATGCATTTCGATACTGCGCGGTTCTGTGCAGTTCGATGACTCCTCGCGGGGGTAGGGGGGATTTTTTAATTGCTGATGTTGTGAAAATTAATGATATGTTGTTTAGTATAAACATTAATCAAAATTAATGATATGTTATTTGGTATATATAGTTAGTTTTAATTAATGATAGAGTGGAGATCTTTGTTGGAATAAAGAATGTGATTGTGATAAGTGAATATTTAACGTCATAAGAATTTATTTATCAATACATGACTTACTATTTATGTTCTCAGCGTAATGTGGATGGTGAAGCTCTCCCGATAGATGTCCCACGTATTCTTTACTGATACAATAGCTGACCTAGCTACGATATTTTTTTGTTTGATTACGCTATTTCACACTTGAAAGAGCATTGCTAGCGAGATTAGAATTCACTATTTATAGCAAAATAAACGGGCAGATTAATTTATAGTCACTGAAAAAAAGCATGTTTTTTTGTTGGCTTAAAAGTTTTTTTTTTTAAATAAAATCATAAATTAAGTAAAAATAATTCATTTCAAGTTTTTAAAAAACTTACAAAATATAGCTTTAAGTCTCTATTTAAGATTTATTATAGGCTTTAATGATATTATGATATAAAAACATTCTAAGAAGGAGAAATAAAAAAAATCACAAATCAGAATCCAGATATTTCCAAACTTATATTAAAACTGCACGAAGTTTTAGCATCAAAATTTTGTTACAAAAGCATTTGTTTAACATACATAAATTATTTTTCATACGCATTTTTCTATGTCATACGCATCAATACAATTTTTAATTTAAAGATTTATTCGGCGGGCATAGGAAAGGTCTTCGTTCTTAAATTTTCTAAAAATATTTAACTTCTTAATTCAAAAATATTTAGAACAAAAACAGAATGAGACAAAAACTGAAATACGACAACTTCTTATTAGAACAGAAATGTGACAACGTAATAAAAACAGAATTACAACAACATAATAAAAACAGAAATACGACAACATAATAAAAACAGAAATACGACAACATAATAAAAACAGAAATAGGACAACATAATAAAAACAGAAATAGTACAACATAATAAAAACAGAAATACGACAACATAATAAAAACAGAAATGCAACCACATAATAAAAATAGAAATACGACAACATAATAAAAACAGAAATACACCAAAGTAATAAAAAGAAAAATTCAACAACATGTAAGAAAGATGTGACGGTGTGGCATTTCCATTGACTTACAACGTGGCAACCACGAGAATAAAAGTATGTAAGCAAAAACTGAAAAAAGAAAATTATTGGAGAATAAACTTTTTTTCCATTTAAGGCAAATTTACCTTCAATACAATATCTTACGCTAGAAGGATATGTCAATCGCTGAAGAGTGTACGAGCCTTCAAACAAGAAAGGAGAAGTGGAAAAAAGAAAGATTGCGATAAATAGGTATACATGTAAATTTCAAGGATGGAACAAACCTCAAAGTTCTTGCGAATCGCTACGAAGTAGTGATTATATATAGCTTGCTTTGTAAACATACATCGCAAAGAATTGAAAATAAGCTATACATCGACTCTTTAACCCATTCAAAAGTGTGAAATTATGTGCATCGATATAATAATGCTAGCGCGGTCAGAAATCTTCCAAAAACAAGTACAGTATACTCGGTTAAAACAGGACTCAACTTTGGACAGCACCATCGATGGCAGCGACACTGCGGAGAAATCATTTTGTCAACGAGAAGTTCAAACTCAATCTTCAGTCGTGAAAGTTCTACGCGAGCAAATCCGTGGGGAAAACTTAGTACTTAATATTTACATTTTAACAAGTGCAGAAAGAGTTGATAAGATATCATACATTAATCAATATGAGGAGCATAAACTATGACATTCAGAGTAATATAACATTTAACAACGACCGTTTAAAGTATACTTATTTCTAGAACCTTACATTTCATAATTATACAATCGTTTATTTGAAATAACAACTACTTAATTTCGTCAATACATCCTTCTAAACTTGTAATCATCACATTACCATCATCCAGCATGCAGGCATGAGGCATTGTGACTTTTTTCTTCCTCACATTTAGCATCCCCAATTCGTTTGCGTCATAAAAACCTAAAACTGTAAGACCGTTGAAATAATACGAGAAACAAAGTTCTCCGCAAAACAATTCACTTCCCTGTCGGCCAACTGCGAAGTCGAGAACAGTGCAGACGTTCTTGCGAGATGCGGATGTTTTGACAGAGCAAATATCGCGCATGTCATATCTCGTCGTGCAAGTGTTACGAAACATTAGTCCATTGTCTCGGGACGAGACTGTTAGATGAAGTTGCGCATGTGTTATGTAAACCACGATCAAAAATACGCCATTATACCATTTCATCAATATATCGTCGTATTTCATAGACCAAGTCGTTTGGTGAAAATTTTAATAAAATAGTAAGGCTCCAAAAAGCGTTCTGAAAAATTAATGATCTAATTCAATAAACTGAAAGAATAACGATCAAATACAAAAACAAACGAAAATAATAGTAAGAAACGGAAACTATAAAATCACATAAAAAGACGTAAATAATAATGATCAAATACAGAAAACGTAAATAATAATGATCAAATACAAAAAACGTAAATAAAAATGATCAAATACAAAAGATGTCGCATACTGAGGGTATCGCGTTTGATTCCGTTTTTATTTTTAAATACAGAATATAAAGCGATTTTATACACACACAGCATATTAATTTGAAGAAAATAAAAAGTTATGATTTCGTTATATATAGCCTCGAACAGGGATACATTTTAGATAAACTACAAAAATGTACATATTCCAAAATTGTTAATCAATCCATTTCCACAAAAAAGGTTCCAAAGTAGCATCCCTTATGATGCATACATCGCCAGCTTTGTTACGGATGACAATGTAATAAAGGTTTTTATAACTATTCAATCTCAGTCCAAAAATTTGTGAAATTTGTGGACATTAGAAGGAAGTTAACGTCTTATCCTCCTCTCTTATTCTTCCGTGAATAACTTCCACAATTATAGGTCATTTGATGGAACTATTCAGACTCAGTGTAGAGTGTTCCTACTGTACGTAATGTTTCCAGGCCATTTATTGTTTATTTGAATTAAATCAGCAACTGATTCTACCAATTATAGTGGCTAGAGAAGTTGATCACAGTTAATTTTTTCCCAATATACACTTCCGGACTGATTCAAGTAAACATCTATTATAATGCAAGGATTTTTAGGTTCTTGTTTTAAATTATGCATATAGATCTCAATTGATAAAAGAATGTATATAGGCATTTACACTATGTCATTCCTAATTTCCAAACTCAAAAATTTATAATTAGTTGCCATAAGGGAAGTTATAATTTTTTTCCAAATTTGCTTTGCCTGCTTGCCAGAAAGCTGTACAAAAAATGTTGGCAGATATATAACGTAGCCTGACAATAAAAATAATTTCAATATACTTAAAGATTTGGAAAATAAGCAAACAATAAGAGTCATAGATCTATCAATACAGCCCGCCTTACAATGGGAGATCGCCATATCATAAATATATCGATTTTATACGCCTCATCTCAACTAGCACATTGATGTCTTTAACGCGCTAATAACTATAATTTAACAACGACGTCTTAAAGCAAATTAATTACAATGAATTAACAAATCAATTGTCTAATGCCACTACGACTTAAGTCTCATAATCAATAAACTTAACGAGAGTTGAGGTATAATCATTATAATTTTATGGTCAGCCCGAAGAAGCTCCTCCCAAAGCGAAGATTCCGTCATAACCGAGCATATTAATTACTTTAAATCAGTGTGCATTAAAATGGTATATAAATAATGTATTAGTTTATTAATAGTTAATTTCCTCATACAATAATGTAAGTTATGGTAATGTTTCAACAATCGAATGGGTCACGGGTGTTAATAGGTTTCGCCCTGTCGCTAGCGAGATAGAATACCGAGAGGTCGAACTTTCGTTAAACCGATCTCTTACGATTCCTCATCCCAAACGAAAATTTTAAATGAAAATTTTTACAATATACTCCACTTTAACTGAAATTTTTACAATATACCCTCTACGCATATCCCTCTTCGTAGAAACTGAGAAATAATTATTTTGTTTAATTTATCCGAGTAAAAACATAAAGTTGGATACATTTATTTAGAAATTCTTTAAATAAAAAAATGGTTTAAATATATATCAAACCCAAATATAGATACTTGTATTTACTGAGATGGATACCAAGTAGATATGGAGTTTTTTGGTTTTAAATATCTTTTGTAGATTTGACATAACATTCTTCTCTTACAAATGCTTTTCAAAAACTACTATCGATCTCAGTGGCAGTTTGGACAGTACTGAAATTCTAAATCTAACTGTTATGTTACTAAGTCTGAGGTAAGCCAGAGTAGTAATTTAAGTTCTCTCTTATTTCTTTTAATGATAAATAACTAGCCATTAGAAATTAAAACTGCTTAATTTTTTCTGGCAAATTGTAGTTGTTTTTAGATATAAGTAATCATTGCGACTGTAATATGTTTCAGTACGATGTCGATACAGTTTTTCAAAAAAGGGATCGTACGCCCTATATTATGAAATTTATATTAAATGTATCAGTTTGTGTTGTTTATTAGTAATTACTGAATTTTATACATGTGTAACCATAATATTAACATAAATGCCTGTTAATAAATAGGAAAACAAAATCTTTTCCAACGTTTTAAAACTGGGTGGTAATAATAATAAAAAGTTAACACTCGATGGTTGGTAGATGTTTTGGAATTTTTTATTAATGTCGAAGAACCCCGGGCATTAATTTTCAACCTACGTTCATACGCATAATTATTCAATCACTGTTGTTGATTCTACAAAAGTATTTCTAAAAACTCAGTATAGACAGTAAAAGGAAATAATATTTTCATAAGCAAGACGTTTATAAACATGACGTTTAAACAAAATGTTTGAAGAAAGTTTTACTTGTGCGTTAAGCATTTTTTCCAGCAGCAGGCCATTAAAAGTTTACTCTGTTAATCACTAAATAAAATTTAGATGAATTTGAGCACATGTGTAATTGTAAAACTTTTCAATTGTTTTCAGCAAGAGTATCCAAAAGTTATATTTCAAATTATACATTATAGATTGCATCCTCTTCCCCTGATAAAACTATATGACTCTTCTCTTCTGCTTCTCACTCTTCTGGACAGTCAATTTTGGACTGACTCACTTATCAAAAAATATTAGGTATCACCTGTTGACCTAGAATCTTTAAATTTGCCTAATATAAAGGTAGATTTAATAGCCCAAGTAGGGGAAAAAATCCAAAAATCATTAATTTCTAATTCTATGGTGAAATACTACTTGGCAAAATACCTTCTTACTAGCCTTATGGTAATATGACATAACGGTGTGGAATCCTAAGGAGCTTAATGTTGGAATTTGTAAGTAAATAATTATCTAATTCAAAGTAACCAACAACTTATACATTTTTCTAGATCTCAAGAAAGTCGTTATAACATAATACCTTTCCCTAAATTTACTCTCCTTCACAACGGCCGTCATCGGTGTCAACCTACAGCGAGTCACATATTGTAGAGGCAGGAGCACGCCAAAGCCTCAGTCGCGTCGTGTGTGTCTCACGAGGTGCATATATAAAGTCGACAGGTAGAAGCTGATCCGATCTGCGTTGCGTAACTTGCATCGGTTCACAGCTCCGGTGGTCTGGCACCCGCCATTACAGAGTCTAGATGATGGGCAGACCGAGTCCTCTTATTTAAGGAGACTTCGACCGAGAGCACCAAATTAACGACAGAAATATACTAGAAGTAAAAAAATATAAATATTCCGTATTTTCATTACAGATATTGCAAGTTATATTCCTTAGCAGGGCCTTATGCCTTGTGCCTTATACTTTCCTTAGCCTTATGTTCCCTATCAAATCATTGGAGATGATTAAGTCTTTGACTGCACATAAAATTGAAAGAAGATTGTGAACCATCATGGAACGCTTGGCAGACGTGAAACATTTAAATTGTTTTGACAACATCTTGATTTGTATTGAAATATGTTTATTTGAACAAATTGAAAACAAAAAAACAGATATTCAGATAGTTGTTAATAATAAAATAATTATTTTATTTTATTTTCTTGAAATAATTTACCACAAAAATATTTCGCAAGAATCCATTGAAAATATATTTTAATTTTTATAATATTGTTAGCCGATAAGACGCGATATTAAGTCGGAAAC
Organism: Druceiella hillmani; assembly: GCA_039881145.1. NCBI lineage: Eukaryota > Metazoa > Arthropoda > Insecta > Lepidoptera > Hepialidae > Druceiella > Druceiella hillmani. The sequence goes on along the minus strand of JAYKKI010000023.1, from coordinate 4,762,740 downwards.
AGTCGACAAGACGCGAAGCTCGCCGAATTAAGCTGATAAGACGCAAAGCTGACCGAACGGCACTTCGTAAAGTCAGAACGTCTTAAATCCTATCTAAACGCGCGATTAGATTTTTCACATGAAAAATGCTTCACTCTTTATTTTATTATAAAAGTCGATATATTGTCTTAATGAATGTTTTTTTCTAATTACGTTTTCGACGTGAGATACAAAACTCAATCGTTTGTCTGTAGAATGGCGTCTATTCAAAAGGTATGTACATTTTAAATGTTTTGAAAAGATTTATACAGAGCGTAGAGACATGTTTATATATCTATTTAAATAACAATGACGTAAAAATAAATAAGCTTTGTTTTTATTTACAGATTTTTTTAAATTTTAATTATTGTTAAAAAAATTATTAAAAAAATTACCTTTTAAGTGTGTGTAGGATTCTCACTGCCTATATAAATATTTAAGGCTACATAATATTTCTATTGTACTATTTATAAATATAACCATAATTTTTCACCATGCAAATATATTGCCTAGGATATCTCTCATAGGCGTAAGAACCTCAGGTATTTCTCAAAGCTATGAGATTTAGAATCATCTATAGTTTTCTGGGAAACTTTGTGGAAACTTCTAGCTAGTTTGTTTTTGTCACAAACTTAACTTCAGCTGTTTTTAGATGAGGGGGGCGGAATTCGTATATGTTAATATGTGTTTCTGAGGATATTTAAAATTATTTTGCCTAATATATTGCAATTAATAATTTTGAATTCTTTATAACTTTCTATCTTCCTTTCTATCGGTATCCCACCGGAAAAAAAACAATGTAAGAAAAATTTTTTCAAACATAAATTTGACCTCCATAATATTTCCATAGAAAACTTTTCAGTTTTTATTATTGAGATATACCTTATCACTAGCCCAAATTTCAAGTTCCTACATCGAATTGTTTGTGAAAGAAACTGCTGTAACAGACGACAGATGAACGATCGTATCAACGATCTTATAGTGTTTCTTTTATTTAATTTTGAAATACGGTACCCTAAAAATAAAAAAAGACGCTACCCACTATCTCATTCATTATATAATAATTATTTGGTTAAAATAAGTACAGAAATCGCTTTTATACCAAGAAATACATTTATTTTATGTTATTTCGGTTTTGATAATTATATAAAAAGTGACGCACAAAATGACTATCACAGCCAGCAATTGGCCAACGTTGCTGTCTTTACCTGCTTCAATCAAAGTCATTTCTAAACATTAGTTTCCACGATATGTAGAATAGTATTTCTCATATTGGAAACAAATGATATGAAAAACAGGCAGATAAATAAACTTTTTTCCGGAATATTTATTTTTATATTTTTGATAAAGAGAAATATGAAAATAGGTATACATAAACAATTGTAACGAAATCAAGGTGTATATAAACAATTCGTAAAGTTAATTTAAAACGTTATAAACTAAAATCACAGCCCGTTGATTTGATTCCTTTTTATTTTATATTTAATAAAGAAACATATGAAAATAGGTATATGTAAACAATTATAACGAAATGAAGGTATATATAAACAATTCATGAAGAAAATTTTAAACGTTATCAACTAAAATTACAGCCCGTTGATTTGATTCCTTTTCAATTTGTATTATAATTTTCTTTCGAGGTGTCGTCCTATTTTTTTTCCTCATTCCATATTAATTCCTAATAAGAATAAGCTTAATCCCTTATTTTTGGCTATTTCTATTAAAAACTGTTTGAGACCTATGTTGGGGAAATCGATTCGTAGAAATTTAACTTCTTCTCGCATCTACTTGACGTTTGATGATAGAAACTAAGGAATTATATAGAAATTAGAAACTACAAAACATTTATCTGTTCTGAGATTCAAAGTTTGACTATTCTGGGATGCAGAATTTTCCTTTTCTAATATTTTCGTGAAAAAACAAAAAAAAATATTAAAAACTACAAAACTATTTACTGTGTCAGTAGATGTCAGTAGACTGAGTGCGTAGACATAAAACAGCAAAAAACAACAAGTCACTATCTTCTGACTAAATTAAATTAAACAAGGTCTCCAAAATGTTTTTTCTGATTTCCATCTAAGGTTGCTACTCCGAGTAGGGTGGTCTGTGGCGGACCAAGTCCGACAAACTTTCCGCCATCCATTGTAAACAACAGGTGACTAATAACTGTAATACGATACCGCCAGCACGCCCGACCGCGTCGCGTTACTCGTAACGGCCACGGTTTTATTGGCCACAAATAGCCTGAATAAGTTCAATGTCATATTTTGCAAATATCAATGGAGCCACAAGCCAGATGGCCATCTGGTCGAAATACGAGGCTTGAATGGCCAAAGCGAAACCAACGTTTTGATCTGAACTGCGTCATTATCCTTATTTTATTTTAAAATTAGTTAATGGCATAATAACTTTAGTATATGAATGAAATTATGTTATATAAGAAGTATATTTAAGAGAACCATTTAATGAGAAATGACAGGTGTTAAAAATGCTTTTGTATTGAGACGTTTGACCGAACTAAAACTTATGGTCTGAACGTGATCGAATTTCAATGGCACCATTGGTAATTACCGTAAAATTTTTATAGCATGGCATTTAATATTTCTCATAAAAAATGAGTATATGTATAGTATGAGATTTGGCATACCAAGCGCTATAAAAAATTCTACCCATCGTAATCCTAAGTTCTACCGCTCCTTAATATTCGACAAATTCCTTATTTATATCTTAATATTTGAGGTATTTCTTATTTGTATCTTAATATTGAAAAAGTTCTTATTTCCAAGCATTATTATCAAATTTTTAATTGTTGATCGTTCCCTTCTCTTACAGTTTTGACACTTTTAGACCTATGGATGAAATTTTTGCAAGTATATCTTAATGTGGAGATCTCTATTAACAAATAGTAAAATAGTTTTTAAGATACCTCCCCATGCAAGTAAAATATGACATTTTTTTCCCATGTAATGGTTAATCTAATCAAAACTCTACTTAAACTCTATTTAAAAAATATTATACTTCAAAGTGGGATGCAATATGACACCTCAAAAAGTAAATAAATAGCGCTAATGCACCTGCAACCGTATGACTCACAAACTGTCAACTTTGACAAAACACGCGACAACACTCGTTTCATAACCTGCTTATTAACCGGCGTTGACCCCAAACTAGCTAATTCCTTTTGCTATTTAAATTAATTTGATGTTAATATTCGAAAAAAAACTTAATTAACGGCCACTTAAAATCACAATGTATGATGTAACCACTCTAATAAAAATAACTAATGAATAGAAACAAATATTCACAAAAAGATTAGAAACGTCCAACATAGCCTAACAACAAAGTAAAAGAAAAGTGCAAATTATGGATTACATATTACATACTCGTGTAACCAACCCCACTAAAGCAAAAGATGGTTCAAGAATTAATGAAAGATTGCCAAAATTAAAATTATCATAAACAAATGAACGAATCAACAATCATCACATCAATGAATCGCCTAATTATCAATCGGATAAACATATGTTCATAAATAAAACCTCAATGCAAAAACTAGAAACGTCTAATATAGCCGACCAACAAAGTAAAAGAAAAGTGCAAATTATGGATTAAGTATTACATATAACCAACGCCACTAAAGCAACAAATAGTTCAAGAATTAATCAAAGATAGCCAAAATTAAAAGTTTCATAAACAAATGAACAAATCAACAATCATCACATCAACGAATCCCCTCATTCTCAATTGGACAAACATATACTCATAAATCAAGCCTCAATGTCAACAGTTAACCCATATACAAACCAACAGACCCACATTGAAGCAATAAATCGTCCAAACAACAAATCAACCGCAATCAAATCAACGCATTCTCATAAATCAACTCCAAAATCAACAGTGCGCCCGTAAAGAGATCAACAGCCGGTCGAGACGGACGGCATGGCGTCTCAGGCGTTGTTGCGTGACTGCGAATAATTAGTCGGCTAAAAGTGAAAGTTCAATAACTCGCCGCGAGGGCGACGATGAAAAGCGATACGGCTGTAATCGAATACGCGGGCCCCGAGTCGCGACCTGAGCTTGTTGCATCTGTGCACTGGACGCACTCTTGGTCGACTCGCACTCTGCTACGATTGGCGTGTCTGGAGATGTCCGGTGTTACTTGTGTCTAGGACAATATTTGACTATGATATATATTGAGTTCTGGTCGAGTTATGATAGTTTTTGATTGAGTCAATATTTATGCTTAACTGTACAGCTTATCACAGTGAGTTTTAGTAGAGTCGTTTAGATTTATGTCTTACTGTACAGCTTATTCTACTGAGTGTGAGTTTATGTTTAATCATGCAGCTTATGATATTCGCTTTTGGTAGACTCGACTAGATTTATGCTTAATCGTGCCAGCATAGGATATTGGCTTTTGGTAGATTCAAATAGATTTATGCTTAATCGTGCCAGCATAGGATATTGGGTTTTGGTAGATTCAAATAGATTTATGCTTAATCGTGATTTTTGGTACTCGATTAGATTTATGCTTAATTGTATAGTTTATGATGCTGAGTTTGAGTTTATACTTAATTGTGCAGCTTATGATATTGGCTTTTGGTAGAGATGAATAGATTTATGATTAATCGCAAAGCGTATGATGATGACTTTTGGTAGATTCGACTATACTTATAAGTATCCTGAAGCTTATGATATTGGTTTTTGGTAGAGTTGGCTAGATTTATGCTTAATTGTACAGTTTATGATACTAAGTTTGAGTTTATACTTAATTGTACAGCTTATGATATCAGCTTTTGGTAGAGATTAATAGATTTATGGTTAATCGCGAAGCGTACGATGATGGCTTTTGGTAGATTCGACTATATTTATAATTACCCTGAAGCTTATGATATTATCTTTTGGTAGAGATGAATAGATTTATGAATAATCGCGAAGCTTATGGTATTGGCTTTTTGTTGAGTCGGCTATATTTATGCTTAATCTTGCAGTTCTTATTGTCATGTCTAAGTTAGACTGCTTTTTATCGTAATCTTCATTTCGATAGTGGCATTGTTTATATGAGTATGTTTATATTTTCACGCAAAAGTTTAAATACAATTCAGGTACAAGAAACTTTATACTGAAAATGTTTCGTAAACAAGAACAGAATTTTGTCACGTTTTCTTTTCAAATGAATATAAGATTTTATAACATCTCGAAGATGCTAATAACATCAAGAAGGTAAGCTTTGTTGTGAAACCGAGTAAAAGAATATAAACAAATATCGGTAAACTGTTTTAAAAAAGTTACTAAATTCATTCTTGCACTTTACACTGAAGTCGCTATTGATATTTATAATAATTTATGCGCGTGCAACCGCATACTTAAAAAAGTACTGATAAGTATCTGTAAAATTGGTTTTATAATTTAGAAAATGTAAAAACTTAAATAAACATTTTTTAACGTATATATTACAGATTTTCTACTAATTTTCATGTAGTAGGGTAAGTTGCATAAAATATGTTACGAAAAATTTAAGGTAGGATTAATAATAAAAATCGATCCAAGTGCATATTTGATTAGGATACATCATAAAGTGAATGCCATATGCTTATTTATGGAAAAAATAAACCAAGAAACTATAATAAACTGTGACCGTGTACACAGTCAAGATTGAAGGAACGCGCGCGACCTGTCTGTATTTGTCACAAGGTTGATTTTCGAACAAATTACTTAAAAACCACTTACTTTTCAGAAAATTAGTCAAGCGTATCAAAAAATTAATCAAACAAAGCATTACGTTATTACAACATTAACATTACATAATTAAGTGTAACATCAAAATAGATATTGCCCTAATAATTCTAGAGATATAAAGCTCTGTCCTTGACTCGGGATTTTCGAATAAATCACTTACTTTTCAGAAAATTAGTCAAGCGTACCAAAAAATTTATCAAACAAAGCATTACGTTATTACAACATTAACATTACATAATTAAGTGTAACATCCAAATAAATATTGCCGTAATAATTCTAGAGACATCACAAAGCTCGGTCCTTGGCCTATTCCCATCAGATTCCAGTAGATGTGTTAGAATATTACGGTATAGTTAATTTCGAATTGGCGCTTTATAGTCTGCTGATTTTTGAACGATTGAGACTTGGTTTTCAATAGGAATCGAAACCACGTAAAATAGAGGAAGCGATGTGAGAAAGAAGTGATATCTGGATTAGCCAAAAGCATGATTTTTCTTTAAAACTATTTTTGAATATATATTGGTAAATAATTTCTGATGCTGGAATCAAATTTATCCCATAACTAGCTTTTTCCGCGGCTCTGCTCGGTTGTAAAGTCCACAACTTCCACGATTAACGATTGAATTTAAACATCTGTGATAAAATTACTTTTCCTAATCCTCACTGTCTCTGCCGTGGTCATGCTTGCGCTTCATGCTCATTCGTGTTCAAAAACACGTCTCACAAATATTAACATTACTCTGGAACTTAATCATCTATACTAATATCCTATACATAAAAACCTTTCTGGATAAATAGTCTCTACAACAGTAAATACCGTACAAAAATCCGTCTGTTAGAACTCGAGTTATAAGCTAACACATTGACAGACTGCGTTTTATACCTAAAATTTTAGACCAGAACAAATTTAAAACAGAATATTCTATTCATTTTCATTAGATGTAATCTTAATACTATTGAAAATGAGATAAATATTGTGTCATGGCAGACTGCTCATGTTTATGAAGCACAAAACTGCGTTATTTGAAACCAAATAGTTTGAAAGGATTTAATTCCGCAGTAAAATCAGATCCTTAAGATTAAAACGAAAGGAACGTCAAACCGTTTTAATTTTGAGAATGGAGTATCATTGTATAAAATTTAACAAGCAGGCTCGGTCAACGACCTATGGCTTGTGATCGCACAAGCTTGGGTGCGCTACGTGCTAGGCAACTCGTAGTTCGAGGTGGCAGCGCTTTATGAAGTTGAGAAATGACGCAATTGTTGCTACTATGACGCGGCAATTATCGCGGGTAATTACGAAATGACCTAAGTGTTTATTGTAGCCAATAACGCCCTCAAACGCTTAGAAGTTGACAAAATCCCAAGTATTATTTTTCCCAAAAACTTCAATACGTCGAATCTGCCAAATGTTTTTATTATGTACACGTCGTAATATATTAAAGAGTGTTGGGTTTTTTCGAGTCGATTGTAAATAGGCTGTAAAATTAAATAAATAAATAGATCCGTGTCGTTTGATGATAATCTCATTTCTATGCGATATTTATTAATAGTGCGTAAAAACTGCCCGAAAAAATTGTTTCGCCACACACGGGGAAACTAAGTAAATTGTTTTCATAATAACAATATTTTTATAAAGCTAACCGATGTAAAATACCCGGTATGAGAGGTTATTCTAAAAGGTCGCGTTTATGAAAATATTTAAACCAAATATCTCATAAACCGTTGATAAAAGAAAAATAATCACGTTTAGCTTTTTCGTAGAGCATTAAATTCCTCGTAATTTCTTCCCTTTGTAAACTTTTGTAGAACATACCGTTTACGTGTTAAAACACGTTAAGTTTACAAACATTACATTTATGATTAGTAGTTTGCGGAATAGATGGACCGTGTCATCTTTGTCGTAGCGTCGTAGTAGTCGTTGTAGACGATTGACGCAAAATTGAGCTTAGAGTCAATTATTCAATGATATTAACAATAGAGGAAAAAAACTTAGCGTATCCACGCAAAAAAGAACAATTTTACTCATCTGTAATATAATCTTACATATCGGAGAATGGCTGAGAATTTATAAAAATAAATAGAAGAAAAGTCTACGTTTTTTGAGTGGGTAACTTTGACTTAATTTCTGAATATGTATTAAAATAATACTATTATGAACGCATCAAATTAATTTCATAAATATTGAATATATTTGGTGATACTTTTACAGAAATTCATTATCACTACTTTTTTATTCACGACTGAATGAAACTACGTGATGTAGTATTATGTCTACTTTATTTAAATTATTAACAACTCCCTAGGTTTCGTTGTATGACAACATCTTCAGGTAGGTAATTTGAAGAGGAATATAGGATATCTCTTTGAATTGCCTACTTGAAGATATTATCATACAATGAAACCTAGGGAATAATTAAGAATTTAAATAAAATAGATATAATACTAAATCACGTAGTTTCATTTAGTTGGAATAAAAATTAAGTAATTTTATAGTAACCCTAATAGTAAATAAATAAAAAAATAAATAAAAGAAAATTCCCATTTACAAGATGTCCCTTCAAAATGTATTTTCTGAGACAGACGTCTTAGATAGTGGATATTATTATGTGTCACTTTATATTTATTATGAGTCACTTTATATTTTAAAAATATTATTATGAGTCACTTTATATTTTAAAAACATTTTAATCTAATAGAAATATAGCTACATGCTGTATAGCCAAAATCAAACAATCCTGGTTGAATCGTTTTAAGTATGACAACTTTTAAGTGGCTTACGTTTGATACAAAATACCAAAGCAAAAGAGATAATCTGCAGTGGAAAATAAATCAAAAACATGTCAAAGGCTATTCAACATTACGAACAAAACATGAAAGTATAGAGACCAAAGAAGAGAGAGAAAGTATAGAGTCACTTTATATTTTAAAAATATTATTATGAGTCACTTTATATTTTAAAAACATTTTAATCTAATAGAAATATAGCTACATGCTGTATAGCCAAAATCAAACAATCCTGGTTGAATCGTTTTAAGTATGACAACTTTTAAATGGCTTACGTTTGATACAAAATACCAAAGCAAAAGAGATAATCTGCAGTGGAAAATAAATCAAAAACATGTCAAAGGCTATTCAACATTACGAACAAAACATGAAAGTATATTGACACAGCAACTGACACCAGTAGACCTGGTGCAATCGATCATAGTGCAGTATGAAACGATTAAAATATTAAACGTATCTTGATAATGGCGTACTCAGCAATTGTTATTAAGTCATTAAGGTACATTCATTTAAAATTGTAAATATTAAATGCAAAATATGCACTGCAACGCTTTGATAGAATAATTTAAATAAATAAATGGATTAATGTCAGCGCGGAACGCCATTTATCATTAACTACAGCCATGTCGGTTTAAGTTTACAACCGTTTTTCACTTTGTACCGCATGTTGATAATTGTACTTAACAGGAATGGGTGGGGATTATCAATTTATTAATTTAATGGCTTTTAAATGCAACTTTGCGTTAAATTAGCTTAACTTAAATAGTTTTATTAAAGTTGAAATCCCTTTTAACTATGTTACACTAGCTCTTACCTTGAATTAGATCTTCAGCTCTCGAATAATAGAAACTGTCAAAATTTTATTAGCAATTATTACGTGATTATCAAATAATATTTTTTTTTAATATCACGTTTCATGTGAGGTGTCATTTGAAGAAGCTAATAAAGATCACAAAATATATTTTTTCATAACTCTATATATAGTAGTAGAGAAATATTGCTGAAAAAGTCAACAAAAAACATGACCCCTTACCCCTTCGTCCCTATTTGCTAAGCCAAACTTATAAAAAAAAACTTTCGTTACTAGAAGTTTGCCGGAAAACTATAACGAAGACATGTATTTATGTATGTACAAAGATATAAAGATATATATAAATATATAGTGAACAATATATTTGCATAGTGAAAATTCAAATTAATATTTATAAATACTTCAATAGAAATACTACGCACTCTTAAATATTTAAATTTACTTAGCTAAGTGTGCACAGAACTCTTGTAATACGAGTTCTATTCGTACTTAATTGTTTTTAGTTTTCTGTGGCATAATTGCCAAACGGAACACTTATGGAATCACTTCGGTGCTTGTCCGTCTGCCACAAGCGACTTTTCTATAAATTATTATACGTAAAAATTTTAAATTTAGCACAGATATAGAATATGATAATTCAATAACATACGTAAAGTTTCATTTTAATTCTGGAAGGCAATTCCAAAGGATTAGAAAATAAAAAAGTCAGGAAAATTACGTAGAGCGTAAGATGAAAACTTATTGAAACACGATTTCAGCGATACATATGATATATATATTTCCCGATGAATATAAAACATTTTTCGGGAAATATCCTTAAAAATGTTTCCCTTCTACACTTATCACCGAAATGATCACTGAGAAAAATCCGAGAAGAATCGGGCACATTAATAATTGGAATAGACTAAGGTAAAATTAACACGAATGAAAAATTCTAGTCCGATTAAATGTTAAAAATTGTTTAATTTTTTATTTCCTTATAAAAAAAATTTCAACAATAAATGTTTCTCGTGACTCAAGGAACAACTTTTGTACTTAAAAGTTTTTCAATTTTTTTTTAATTAATACGCACTCCAACTATGTGCAACGCTACCGTCATCCTTGGATGCTAAATTTTACTTTTGCTAACATCCAAAGTCGAGAACAGCGCGGCCTAAGTCGGGTTGCATCATTACTATTTATAATTTAAGTGAATGTCACATTACACTACTTGTGGAATTACGGCTTGCACTTAATCTATTTTTTATATTCCAAATTAATTTAAATATCCTATTCCCCTGGTGCTAGCATAGCTACAACTCAGAACCCTAAGTTGTCATAACGTAACGATGCATGCCTCAATTTTCAAGTTAAACTTTTAAACAATTAAACCATTATCAAGATGTATTTAACAATTATGCGTGATGTCGGAACAAATAACGAAATATACAAAAGAAAAATGTATTTATTTTTCCGGGATGTCGACCGTAAACACCTTCAATAATATCTTCATTACGTATGGACTCAACCCGTTACAACTTTATAACAGTGTACTTCAAATTAAAATAGCCTTTTAGCCTTTGCTCAGTTCCCTTTTTGAAGATGAGGTTAGGTAATTTTAAGAAAATTTATTACTTTTTTGTCCATTTAGTGACATCCTCCTCTATCGTAAAGTATAAATTATCAAGTCTTGCTAGTAGCAATTTCAAATCGAGTAAGTTATCAAATCTTGCTAGTAGCAATTTCAAATCGAATAAGTTATCAAATCTTGCTAGTAGCAATTTCAAATCGAATAAGTTATCAAATCTTGCTAGTAGCAACTTCAAATCGAGTAAGTTATCAAATCTTGCTAGTACCAATTTCAAATCGAGTAAGACTTTTTAAATATAATAAAAAACTAAAGTATAATGAATAAGATAAAGAATTGTACCAGAAAATAAGAATAATAGTAACCCTTTCTAACCTCTATAAGCTTCATCATTCGATCTCAAATAGTATACTTCCTTTTTAGTTTAATTTATATAATATAAATTCCTTCTACTTCTATTATGATTTAAAGAATATTTAATGAATATGTTATCCAAAACGTGTTGCACTCATATCCATTTTCTACAATCGCGAACCGCAACCTTAACAATCAATCAATCTGCTAATGACACGGACAGGATTGATTTGAATAGAATCAGCAATGCGGCGCGACATCTATGAAGGAATTATGTTAATATTTTAACACCGCTGATAAAAACAACACACCTATAACCATCGACTAACTATTCATCCACGTGACGACGTACTGCTTTAAGTTTTTTTTTTGTTTAATTCTTTAAACAATACATCACAAGCAGTTTTAATTAACACTATAGCCGTAATAATCATCGCCTATATACAGTGCAAGATAAGTTTTGTACTTTAGCTGAAGTGGATATGCCACTCACTGATCTTTGTCATTTAAAACAAAAGCTGGTCCTAGGAAAGAGGAGAGGATGATGCATCAGTACCTTCAAGAGCAAAGTTCAGACTATTCAACGTCGTAACTACAACACAGGAGAAGATAGTGTCAAAAAGTTAACAATACGTGGTCAGTAAATTAAATTACCTAACGATGAAAAACAAGATATAGACTACTCTTGTCATAAAGAACAAATAGGATCAGTGATGAAAAATTTCTGAAATATTTTTGACAACTATCCTTATCTTCTACCAGATGGATACTCAGAATCTTATTAAGAGGTGAAGCAAGAATGGGAGGGAGGAACTTTGCATCTATGTATTGAAAACCACACCCGAACATATAGACGCAAAATTTCTCGTTCAGCAATCGCTTACCGGTACTAATGCAGTTGGGGGTGGCAGTTTTTCTGTGCCACTTTATGCAAACGATGGTAGCTAGATCAGAAAGGTCAGGCTTTCCCGCTATTTCTTTCTAAGAACTAAAATATTGCAGATTTTTTCACCTATATACATTTTCCCAGGTATATCCCGCTACAAGGATATCAAGACAATTTAATACACACGATTTCCTTTATAATTGCGTAGCGATTGCATTGAAGTTGTTGAAAAGATGAGATTAAAAAATTATAAAAGCATGGATGATAGACAGCCTAAGAAACAGTTACGTTGCTGAAGCTGTTAAAAGATGAGTAGGATCAGAAATCTTAATTCTAGGGGGATGTGCAAAACATCCGGCAAAAGGGCATATGAAACATGCAATGCAGCAAAGTTTTATAGTCTCTCACCATTGTAGGTTAAAAAAGGCATAACATGAAACTTGCTTAATAATTTGCATGTTAACATCAAAATGGCACTTCAAGATTAGTAGAACAGCTACAACGACATTTTTAAAATATACGCAAAGTTATCTTTCGTAAACACGGCAAAACATCTAAACACTGCCAAACACCATTAAAAACGATGAAGTTATGGACAAAGCGGCGTTAATCAGTTATTATCTTAATAGAGATTGGTGTACTTGTAATTGTTGAAGATAAGCGGTGTCGCGCGATATGTAGCCCCGTACACGCTTTAAACGAGTATCTGTGCCAGAGGTGGGCAAACTTTGAGCAGATGATTATTTCTGTTCCACTATTGCTTTAAATGGTCATTTCACGGAGTGAGTATATAAGTACGTTCTCCTAGTCAAATCATAAATTCAGGTTATGTAGTTCTATATAATTTTACTCGTGAAACAAAATGTACATGTAACTTTTCATGTCATCCTTCATTAAAACAATTATGTGACACCACATTTTGTATCCGTAAAATTACCCGTGATCGCTTTACTCCATGTCTTAAGGAACCTCTGTTAGAGCATTACTTTCCTTGTTTACTTTACTGATTTTATAGAATATTTAATCCCCTCGAGATGACTTTCACGTAACATCACATAACACACAATTTCAAAAGTTCTGATTTTATTGTAACGTACTTTATTGCGTAGACAAAGAAAATGTATTTACAATGTAGTCGAAGCACTTGTACCCATATTTATGTAGTTATAAGTAGAAAAATAATGAAAACAAGAAAAACAACATTTCCCTGTTTCTATAAAAAAATTAGAAAGGAAAAGTTTTTATAAGTTTTTATAAAAAAGCATTTATAATAATTAAAGGCGAAAGTAAAAAAATCATTCATTCTACCAAAAATGTATCTTACCGTTAAGTTTCTAACCAAAATAAAATCATACATAATTCGATTCTTTATTTCGTACTCTTTCCTATGACAAATAATTGTATTATATTTATTTCATTTTAACCTGATTATTTACATTTGGGTGACGCTAGTTGCCATGGTACTCCACAAGTGATATGAGCACCCGTAAGGTTAAGCCCAATCAATCCGTTCTATGGATAATTACTAGACCTTTAGTTATACATCCATAAGACAGATTTTAAATTCGTCTGTTTGATTGGAAGTTAGGAAAGAGTATTTACTTCTAATCATACAGATTAATATTAATAACTGTCAATAACGTAACGAGTTGCAGTAACTTTTGAAGATAGTTGCAGTAGCTTTTGACGAGTTGCAGTAGCTTTAGTAGTAGTAGCTGCAGTAGCTTTTAGCTGCAGTAGCTGCAGTAGCTTTCGACGAGTTGCAGTAGCTTTGACGAGTTGCAGTAGCTTTTGAAGAATTTCTACTGTCAATAACGTAACGAGTTGCAGTAGCTTTTGATTAATATTAATTTCTACTGTCAATAACGTAACGAGTTGCAGTAGCTTTTGAAGACTACGAACGCCTCATGAGATAAAAAATGTACGGAAATTTTCTTAACAAATTTAAGCTTAGCTTAACACATCAGGTAATAAAAGTAAAAATATGAAAGAAAATATAGTAAAAAAAGTTTACTTTTGAAAAATTTTGGTGTTAGAATTGAATTTTTACTTTGACAGCATAAACAAAAAAGTCTATTCGTGGAAGAAGACACTACGGTTGAGAAACAAATAATTGGATAGAAGATCTTTTTCTGATTTTTTTGGTTCATAACATATCTGAAAAATACTGATTGTAAATCGAATTGAAAAATAGTAAAATTCTGGGACTAGACACGCTGAGTCAAGTCATTTGATCAAATCAAGAATTCCTATGGATATGTTTTTATTGCCTTTTTTTCTTCTTAGCTGCAGAAAGCGCGATCGTGGACTATTAGTTACGCATCGCTGGCCTGTACTTTTCTGGTAAATGTCTTTCAGTCGATTACACGCTTCTAGTATCCTAGGCGTTAAGAGTATTTGGTATTATTTTATTGTAATAACTCGCCTTTATTATTTTTTTTTAGTTTTTAACATAGGTACAGCCGCTGCACGTGCACCAGTTCATTGCTGGTCAAGCACAACACCTCATAATCATAGCTACATATATACTGTTAACATTAACATGTCGGTAACGCAAATCCTTAAGATTTTCCACTACCAAAGATCGTTCAACGCGCCTAAAGAAGTTTTCATTTTGACAATACATTTCGATAGCACAATATACTCTTAAAATGATAAAATCATTATATACTATCCACAGCAGCCTTCAAATTAAAATGGCTTTATCATCACAACTTCCACTCCGTCCACATTACATAATTGTTTATTCATTATATAACAGACGAGTTTTTAGTGGTGCCGTATTGTACACAGGTAGTCAATGTATTTAATATTTGTGAAGTAGGAGTAGAAATTGCACTACGAGTTACATTTATTCACAAAATAGTAATATCATTATATACAATCCACAGCAGCTTTCGAATTACAAATGGCTTTATCATGTCACAACTTCCGCTTCATCCACACTATATAATTGTTTATTTATTATATAACAAACGAGTTTTCAGTGATGCCGTATTGTACACAGGTAGTCAACGTATTTAGTACCTGTGCAGTAGGAGTAGAAATTGCACTACGAATTACATTTAAGCATTTATTCACAAAATGATAATACCATTATATACAATCCACAGCAATCTTCGAATTAAAAATGGCTATATCACATCACAACTTCCACTCCGTCCACATTATATAATTGTTTATTTATTATATAACAAACGAGTTTTCAGTGATGCCGTATTGTACACAGGTAGTCAACGTATTTAATACCTATGAAGTAGGAGTAGAAATTGCACTACGAGTTACATTTAAACATTTATAAACATTTAACTGTACATAGTACATAGTATATAGTATTTTTATTAAACTACTTTCAAATATAATGCATTCCATATCTTTCACAAACACAATAAATATATATTTTAAAATAAAAAGTTATTTTTTCAGTTGGTTTAAGTCACTTGTATAGAATTTTTATGAAGTTTTCACAGACCCAAGTACATGCTAAAAGTTGATGGACTATTACTCGTAAATAGTAAAGCCTACTATTACGATAATTTTCCTTTTAATTTTTATATACATACTACTCTTGTGAGTGCTTTTCAAGTATTCAAAAGTAACGTTTTAGCTGGTAAAGGCGGTGACACGTAACTTTAACAAAAATGTCCACTTTAAAGCATTCATGACACCCCCAATATTTTTAAAACACCTATTCAATGATACCCTACACAATGGGGTATGCGAAAAACAATTCACACCCAATTTATTCATAAGAAAGGTACCCTAAAAAAAATGTTTAAAGGATTTTATTCTATAACTTTGTAGGCGTTGTAAATAAGCATCGCCACGCAAATAATACGGTTGTGACAGACGGACAGATATGGCGAAACTATAAGGATGCATAGTCTAGCTAGGATAATGTAAACTATTTATAAGATGATTCGCAAACAGGAGATTCGCTCTATTTACCAATGCTATGAATTCATATATATCGGTTGAGATAAAACTGCCGAATAAATTGGTTACTGGAAGAGATCTTGAGAATTTGAACTGGAAGAGATCAAATAACGGCTACAGATTGTCTGTTGGATGTAAAGAAACACCAAATGAATAAAAACATCTTCATATTAAAATTGTAATTAATTCGATTTTTATTCGTATCGCACTTATCAGCATCAAAATCATATTTTACTATAATGTACATAAATTGAGATAAGATACAATGTTTTAAAAACTTTGTAACTTCAAATTAACCGTACAAAAAAATCCGATCACATATCAAAATTCCATACCTAATATTCGTATTCTATACATAATATCTTAAAACACTGGATGGTTCTTAAATATGTTGAGCTTTGTTGAAGAAAATTTAAAACAAAAAAAGGAGAATTTAATTTCCAAAACACATAAAGAATAATCACATTCAACACTAAAAGGAATGGCGAACAGCTAAAAAAGGAATTTCATAATTAAAATGGGATCATATTTCCCTCTATAGTTTAATTGTTAAAAAAGAAGGAAATTCATAATTAAAACGGAATCATATTTCCCTTTGCAGTTTAATTGTTAAAAAAAGAAGGAAATTCATAATTAAAACGGAATCATATTTCCCTTTGCAGTTTAATTGTTACAAAAAGAAGGAAATTCATAATTAAAACGGAATCATATTTCCCTTTACAGTTTAATTGTTAAAAAATAAGGAAATTCATAATTAAAGGGGGTCATATTTCCTTCTGCCGCTTAATTGTTAAACAAAAGAAGGAAATTCATAACTTAAGCGGGACCATATTTCCCTTTTCACAATGTAATTGTTAAAACAAAATTAAAAATGAATATTTTGACTCATAAAGAGCTTACGGCCGTAATAACAATTAGACACACCGACATTATCGTCGCAGACACCCGCCTATCAATCAATAAATGAGCCTGTGTTCATTGCTCTTTTGGTGTGAGTGCGCCCGTGCGTGCCGATATCGTTTGTGAAATGATTAGTGACACACACACCTTATCAGCCAGGGGTGGCCATTACTTCGGTCAATGGATAATTAAATATGTCAATATGTCAGTCTTCCTTATATTAAGACGATGACTCGTTATAGTCAACAAGAATACCGCCACAAGAACAGGTTTTGTTCATTTATTTATTTGTATACTTATTGACATATATTTAGATTATCAAAGACAAGGGGCCAAGTAACAATTGTATAAAGAATTATATAAGAATAAAACAGGTCGAACTCACAGTCTAGATTTTAATACAAAGGAAATTAATTACTAATGTATCATATAGAGATGACGTCGTGGTCTCTCCAATTATTAACTATACTGGAGGATCACACGTTTATACAGGCGTGCGTGGTTTGTTAATATTTATCGTTTAGGATAATGTGTATAGGAATTGACGTAAAGTTTTTGTGCAATAAATAGATAAATAAAGTTCGTAATGTTTATTGTTTACATCCAATAACCTTAAAACAAATAAAGTAGCCAATTAATAAAATTAATTATAAACGAATAAATTATACAATAATTGCAGTATTGAACGAATGAATAATTTAATTGTTGTACCAAATTATAGCCTAGTAATTTAGAAAATTATTTAAATAAATAGTGTGTAAGAAGGGAACATACAAACAAATACCAATTTCTTGTTCGTATAACTAGTCGCTGTATATTCATCTTACTCTTAATTCTAAATTTGCGGATATCAAAATTAAGTTTAAATTAACAAAATAATCTAGAAACGAAATTAATAAAACTGTTAGTAGTTAAACTGTAATTAACTAATAGCAAACATATTACAACCGGCTTATTATATAATTTAATGAATGAAGACATTCTTGGTGAGATCTCAAGAAAACCTAATAATTTGACAAACGATCTCAGCACCAAGAGACATACACACATTTATAACCATAAACCGTAAGGAAAATTATTTTCGATTGGAGAAAGCAATAGAATTATACTAAACCAAAATCTTTTGCGCAATCGATATAACAATTGGGTAACTAAACAAAAAATATGATCAGAAAAATGTTTACTAATTAAAAAAGGTATTGAAAATTGAGTTTTCCAAAGAAGTGAAATAGTAGCAATTGCGTATTATCTATATTTTCCTACCATTTTCGTATTCATGCTGGCGGTACAACTAGTTAATTAATATAAACTGATCATTATAATTAAGGCATCGTATAATTTATCATTAAAAATAAATACCAGTAAACCTGTCTCGTTTGCGTTCAAGAAACATTTATAATATTAATTATCCGTAAACAAATAGTGAGGAATCGATTTCCACGATATTGATATTATCCTTCGATCTATTTACTTTAAGGCAGATAATTTGCGACCGTAAATGAATCATAATTTTTGCAATTAGCAATATGGTGAAAAAGATATGGGTACAATAGAAAAAGATAACACAATCGCTAGAATTGTTTAAAAAATCGTAAAAAAGATAAAAAATAAACGCAAATGTTGGAGAAAAACCTATTTGCTCCGAGAATAATGTTAACTAATTTAAATTATTAATTCATTGTGTTCTTAATTTAGATATATTTTATTGCTACATATGAATTTAGTAATTAACACGTAAAATGTCACTGCATTAATTCAGCGTACGTTGAAATCTTCATGCGCATCTATAAAACCACTTGAGAAATATATACTAATTTAATTATTGCATCACAAATTTTGATGACATCACCTTGACAAGTCAATATTAATGTAACTTTTACTAATAACGCATAATTTTATGCGTTATTAGTAAAATATAACCTCTGTATGAGATTAATTTTTGCGGTGTCTATGTACGCGCATAATTAAGCAGTAATTAAATTATCTTTATACTGTATTATTTTTTTAATGTGTTGACTTCAATCTATGAATTAAGCAAAGATTGAAAGCAAGTTTTTTCCTTTTTTTCTTTCATAAATATAATATGATTAAAATAATATTTTTTTCGAATGTTCTGTTTCTATTTACACAAGTCATAGCTGACCATTTTTTTATGGATAATTCACTTTGCGTTCTGTAAATTAAGGAGTCCTAAGGAAAACCCACAGGTCTTGCTTTTTTTGGTTCTTGACAACTTCCATAAATATAAATTGGTTAGAATAATAATTATTCAAGCGTCCTTATTTTTATTTAACAGACATGGCACTCATGTATTAAAACTGACAATTTTTTTATCGTTATTTCACATTGCGTTCCATAAATTGGGGATGACTGAGGAACACTCATAGGTCTTGCTTTTTTTGGTCCTTGTCAACTTCCATAAATACAGATTGAATAGAATAATAGTTCTTCAAGTGTTCTTATTTTTATTTGACAAACGTGGCACTCATGTATTAAAATTGACCATTTTTTGTCGGCATTTCACGTTGCGTTCCGTAAATTGGGGAGGCCTGTGAGCCAACATCGTTTCGCCCGATAGCCGAGTGACCTGGCCGATTACATAATCCATATTAGTAATTCGTGTTTACTCCGTGGAGACTCGACCCAAACCAGCTCCTACTCGTACATGGATTTATGTCCATACATATGTGTGTATATATTCAGTAGAAAGTGTTGCATTAGCGCCGTACACTGTGTTCGATACATATTTTAATCGTCGGAGCGGAAGTTTTAGCGAAATTATCGTTTTATTATTTTTCTCTTATAACTATTGGGTCATTGAGAAACTCTTTAAATGAAACGAAGTTATATTTCCAAATCATTCTTCGTTCGTTTTTATACACTTCCTTACCCCGTTCAAAACACCTTTACCTAGGATTGCCAATGGATTACTTTTATCTTTCGCAAATTTTGCAAAATTGCTTACGTAACCATTAATATTTAAAATAAAACCGTTAGGTAACTAATTATGTGTCTAGGCAATTTCATATTCCAAACTCTCTTTGGAAGTAAAAATCGAGTTTTTTTTTAAATATTATTTATTTGCATGTTTATTATAAAATAACATTAAAATTCCCAACTATATTGCTATCTTGATTCTGAGTTGGTTTATTAATTTTAATTAAATTTTTGACAATCGTGGCGTTATTAGTAAATATAGTTAAAATGGCTCTTACGAGAAGTTGATGTTAGTTTTTTATTTGTTGCGTTCCTGTGTAAAATTTATGTAACAGGTTTTAGCACAGTTTTCATAAATCGTTGGTCTGAAATATCTATTTATATAAACAAAATTATAAGCAAATCTGAAGAATGATTGAGAAAATTATACAAGAGTTTAATATCTAATTCAAATTCTAACTCGTAGTTTGTTACCCTAAAAAATATCTGAGCTAAAAAAATTATCACGATTGAAGAAACAAAATTACGCTAATACATGTGTATATAGGCATACATACATATGTATATACACAAAAGAAATAAACCTACTGTATGTATATAACCAGTGTTTGCTCAAAAATTGGGAGACCATATCCATTAATGAAAGAAATAAAATCAGAACTATTCGTATTACTAGTGGTTTTTCACAGTACATTTTCTCAACTTTTAGAGTTCCATAGTTCAAGAACGGAACAATTATGAAACCACTTACGTATCTGCCCGCCTGCTTGTCGTAGTCAAGTTTCTCATAAACTGTTTGTATAGTTTATTAAATCACATATATTTTAATAAGACAAAACATTCAAAACAAATTTATTAAACATACATATTTTTTTAATTTGCTTTATGAAGTGTAAATTTAAAAAAATAGTTAGAGTTAGAATTCTAAAACTATTTTTTTTCAGAATTAAGAATAAAATATTTCTAAAGAGAAAACGTCAAGAAAAAATATGAACCCATGCCCAGAATTACTAAAGTTAAAGTTATAAAAACAGCGTTATTGAAAGTTAACCGAAAAACTATAGAAATTATTGAAAATCATAATTTTTTGACATATATTTACTCTATTTGTAAATTTTAAAAAATAGTTAGATTTAGAATTCTAAAACAATTGTTTTTCGGAATTAAGAATAAAATATTTCTAAAGAGAAAACGTCAAGAAAAAATGTGAACCAATGTCCAGAACTACTAAAGTCAAAGTTATAAAAACGGCGTTACTGAAAGTTAACCGAAAAACTATAGAAATTATACCAAATCTCAAAATGTTTTAGACATATTTACTCTATGTTTACGCCTATAGACTATACACTAGTAATAAATAAATAGTATGTACCTTTAAAAATTTATATACAATAATTTATTAGAAACACTCTGTACCTTTAAATATTTATATATACCTAAATCTCTACAGGACCTTTGTTGTTTTACGTATCCTTAATATTGAGAAAACACTACTACGTATGGTCTACGCAATAACCTTTCGTAGCTTTGTTAACTGATTTTACATAAAAAATCCTGAATATATTTGCAGGGAATATATTAATGTTAATATTCCTAAATATCAATTGATTCACTCAATATAATACTGTTAAATCTAACGTGTCACTAACTGTAATATATTGATAAATATATGACACATAAATATTAAGAAATATTTTGAAATAGGCACCTTGTATTTAACTTGTTTATATCTCCTTAATTTAGCTTACAAATCGTAATGCACAAGTGGTAAACATGTGAACGAGCATCGTAAACGCAAAAAATTAAGTAAACAACTAAATAAATTATTACCAACAGAATAGATGGCAAACTACCCAGACGCGCCACAATCATGTTTATGCAGTTGTGAGACAAGCAGAAAAAACAAGTTTAGATGCGAAGTCGCGCTACGGGATATAAGCAATTTACACACATGCATAAAAACATATCAGCGGCTTAACTATGACACAATATGTTTTAATTAATTACAGTCAATTGACGAAATAGATGTCGCAAGTGCAGACATGAATAAACAAAAATTATCTAACCGAAGATGGTTAACTATGATGAAAAAAATTAAAGTCCTGAAAAGATAAGTATGTTTTCAGACAACTTTAGTATCGTCTAATCGAAGACGGTTAACTATAAGCATGATGAAAAAAATTAAAGTCCTGAAAAGATAAGTATGTTTAGACAACTTTAGTAACATTTTCTATAAATAATAATTTTATCAATTATCAGAAATAAAAATAACGTGAAACCGTGAACATTAATAAATACTAAGTAATAGTCGAGAAAATCGTATTGCGTAGTTCTATCTGTTATATATTTCGTAGCCTATGTCTCCTGAAATTGTAGACACAAATTAACTGAAGTAATTTGATTTGGAAATTCTAACCAAAGGCTAACCTTTAGAACTGTTTAGAATTCAGGGGGAGGATGCACGTTGAACGACACTTTAAGGGTAATATTACAGAGTATCAATTTAAAAATTAATAAGTGTAAATAAAATCTCATTTTTATTTTAAAAACCTCAACCTACTCGACGAGATAAGTAAAATAATTGTTTTGGCTCCCACTTTACATGTATGGAGAAGTATATTAAAAACTTTCCAATACTTTGCTACATATCACTTAAGATCTCCATGCACTTACATAATTCCATGCGCATAAGTCTAAAACAAAATTTAAACCTTGAAAGCCGACTTCATTTCTCCACTTATCACAAAAGTCACTAAACATCACATTTCACAATATAGAATTCACCGCAGCAATATACTTAAACCCATAAATAAAATTTTATAGCCTGACGCTTGATTGTTACGAAAATAGATTCAATATCCAAAAATATCACGCAGAACACGTTGGGTAAATGAAACTTGAAAGTTATAGTATACTGCGTTCCCTACTTATCGTCTGTTATCAAAATCGCAATTTCTATACCGAATGCGATGTACTAAACCGTTCCATGTGATAATTAAAACTTTATCACCGACGCTCGTTATATTGAATACGAAAATATGTTCGATACCCTTAAGCATAAGAGCAAGTGATACTCACACCGGATAAAACATAAAAGCAGCACCGCTTTCGCCACTTATCGTCAAAGTTACTTAGAATCGCAACTCAAACGCCGGAACACATCACAGTAAACGGATCCCTTTGATAAGTAAAATTTTATCACCAGATGTTTGATGGATACGAAATTAAATTCAATATCTTACACCAACATATAGGGCAGATAACACTCAGCGCAGATAAAACTTAAAAGCGACGCCCCTTTCTCCGTTTATCGTCGAAGTCACTCAGAATCGCAAATCGC
Organism: Druceiella hillmani; assembly: GCA_039881145.1. NCBI lineage: Eukaryota > Metazoa > Arthropoda > Insecta > Lepidoptera > Hepialidae > Druceiella > Druceiella hillmani. Next base: position 4,739,465 of record JAYKKI010000023.1, on the reverse strand, counting down.
AAAAACGGGTCAATCATATTCTGCTCTCCCGTGAATGGTCGTAAAGATGCGCCGCGTCCGGTGCTTCATCTTAAATCATCTAAGCAGCGAGTTACTGCGAGAGTGCACTCGCGGATTGGCGAACGCGATGCGTTTGACCCAAATTGCAATTTCCTCGAAGCGAAGTGTCGAGAAATCGCTAAGGTCGTGATACACTTACTCCGGTGGGTAAGTTGTAACATTTTATTATTTAATGTCAAATAATAGATTAAAAGACGTAAAAATTATTAGAATTTTCTTGATGGGCGTTGTGGCAGTCGAGACCTGGAAGTCTGGATCGATTTCAATCACGAAGTAACTGTTCATTACAAAGATCTACGAGTCGAAATAGAAAAAAAAGATATTTGGAGCTTATTTTGTGGCTTAACTTTAAAAAATACAGCAATCCTAAGCATACTAAAGTAACTCAAGAAATTCTGTACAGAAATATACTCAACCTAAGGCGCTGTATCTGAATAAAGCAAGTCTTTTTATGTACATATTTATGTACATTTTATTTCACGATCTACAAGGAAAAATATATGGCAACCATCAAATATTACATTAATAGGTTAATTATGTGAACAAACAACTAGAAATTAAATTATCCCGGAAATTTTAATCAACCCAGTGCAAAAACTGATTATTTTGAATAGATGCTTTCTTTACAACGATTTTATTTTAAAGTTCTCATATCCTAAAATGTTTGCGAAGTGGTTTCTTTCATCATTATATCAAAATTTACTTCAAATATATAATTGTTTTGGTGAAGCCATTGCTCAAATTTCAAATTAAATCACTGCATAGTTTCTAATTTTGTAATATGCTATAAAATACACGAATACTTTTTAGTTTAATACTGACTTCAAAAGAAGTTTGCTTTAACTATAGCTTAATAATGAATAGACTTAAACTGATTAATTAAATTAAAGCAATGCAGAAAAAAATGTAACGAAAAATAAAAAATTGTAAATTCAATTTAATTTTCCGGAAATATTCAAAACAGTAAAAATGATTTTCTTGACTGTAGAAGATTTTACACAACTCAAAGTAAAAATTATTATACAACTAACATAGTTGTGGTATAAGAATTATTTACTACCCCTTGATTAGACGAAAAAATATTTTTCACAAATTTGTTTACAGTAAAATTTAGACCAATAAATTAAACTATAGACATTGTGAGTAATTTATCACCTCGAAATAGATACATTATTCCCACTATTCCACCCAGGTTATCTCAGGGAGCCGTAGCATCTCACCTCATACGAAAGAGGGAACTTCGAAAGTTCCCTAATAGTGTCCCGTATCATCACAGCACTTCCACCAAATAGAGTTAGAGCCTGTTCCTTCTCAAAGAATCATGTAGGATCGTTTTTTCAAGAACGCATTTTGCAAATTCTCTAAATGACTCAAAGATACCACATTCTGAAGCTCCGCGTGATTCTACTTTACTATTGAGACGCATGCTCTCTAACAAAAGTCTACGCTCATCATGATGCTCACTGCAATGGAATAAAACATGACCCATATCCTACATCTAATAAGAAATGCATATAGAAAATCCATTGCTAATTAAAAAATAAACCAATTGGATTTATTCCATTTGCGGCACGTAACAATGTAAAGTAGGCCATTTTCATCCTTATTCAAAATAACAAAAAATGACATAATTCAAAAACATTGGTTTACTGGATAAAACTTAATACTTAGCCTGTATAATATAGAAATTTCACGTAAAAGTTAGAGTTGCAACCCTTACAATAAAAGATTTTATTTTTTTTCACGAATTTAACATCTAAGATTTAAACTCTCATTTTCATAACTGACCATGAATGTAAACAAATATATTGCTTTATGCCATTTACATACGGCCACTATCAGGCTTATACCGCATAGAGACCTCACCTCAACCCCACAAAAGGTCCATCGTGCGAAACCCGAGCAACGCCACCGAATCGACGCGCGCTTCGAGGTACCGCCGCTTCAATCGACGCCGCGGACGCGCACTGAATGATGCAGAATCAACCGCCCAGTTGACGTGGAACATTACAAACTTTCCATGCCAATTAAGTCCACACGAACTACACTGAGATACACAAGCTCTACTTAAGCTGAGGATGCAACATCAAGTGCCAATAAGGGCAGCTTGCACTCAATGCTACTGCTGTCGCATGGTGGTAAATAAATTTTGCAGTTTAAAATTCATTTCAAAGGTTTCCTATTTCAGGAATATTCACGAGTAATCTTTAATCCACACACGTACTATCGATCGTTATTCTTTCGATATCATTAATACTTTGATACTAATTTAAAAAAATTAAATTATCACCAAAAGTTAAATAGTTAACTATTTAAGTTTTTCATAATTATTATCAAATTATCAAATCGTAATTATCGTATTAGTTAAATTATTAAATCATAAATTAATAAAATCATGTAAGATAAAGCGATGTTACTTTACTGTCGATATAGATATCAACCATCGATAGTTTCCTTTTTTCCGATTTTTTCGACTCATCGGATTTTTCATCTTTTCAGTAAGCTTTAATTTTATACCCGAGCTAATGACTTCGAAAAGTTGTTTTCGTCTTCCCTCACCCTACTACCCGCTATTTCTTAAAATAAAAATTGCATTTACGTTACTGTTCCCTACTATTATGCCAAATTTGGATTATCTATGTCAAATATCTTCGAAGAATAATGCTTGTGACAAACAATTATAGGCCGAAGTTTCGTTTTTTTTTCAATTTTGGTAGGGAACCCTAAAAATTTAATATATTGGATGTAATTGAATAGATTATTTACTTCGATTAAGGTGATAAATATAATAAATGAGGATTATACCCTGCTTTCATCATTACAACTCATTCGTCTGTTCTACTTCCATGAAGTATATTACCATGAAGCATATTACATTATTCTAAGCAGAGTCTCGTTGTTGGTATATTTAATAAGTACGAACTGTACAATGCTCGAATTTAAATCCATCACTTGTTTTGTCATTGGATGCAAATCCTTTATTACGACAATATAAGTTTGACTACAAAAAAGGTCGCAGCCAATAAAAGGAACATGACATCACAAAAATTAAGACCTTTTTTGCATTTTTTTCATCTCGATTCCATCTCAAAAGGCCTTCTAGAAAAATTCCGTCTCCGTCCATGTCATTGCGATCTCGACAACTGATCAAACACACTCGTTAAATCCACGCAGCACACACACAAACCGCATTGAGCTCAGCGATGATGGACTAAGAGGCCGATCGAACGCTTTAATAACCCGATTTTAAATGGTTAATTGAGACCGAATGTTAATAATAGTTCCATCAATGGCTCCCACCATGATGTCAGAACCGAAACAGTCCGCTTTGGATTACGTCCAAATCTAGCGCTTACTACTCTGCCCTTGAACTCTGTTGCAAATGTGTTTTTTTTTTGTGTGTAACTTATTCAATAGTGATCATGTACCGACGACGTCGGAGAGCGATATGGAGCATTTCAAATGTCCTATTAATCTGATTTAGGGACTTTTTTGCAACGCGTCTGTGATTTGTGATGCAAGAATATCTTAAGCCGCCGGCTAGAGGATGTTTTCTTTTTTAACTATTACGTGTTTACTGATTACGTTGCTCTGGTTTGCGTATGCTAAGTTTATGCTCCACACTCAAACAAATACGTGAATTAGCACAATTTGAAACGAATAATTCATTCATTTATTTGCATACCGACTACTTGCCTGACTTATAGCTCGTACGCTAAAGCGTCATGCAATTATTAAACATGTGAACAAATACAAGGAAACATAAAAATAAGGCGCACAAAAATAATAATAATTACATGAAACTACGTGGACGAATTACCCATAAAGGAATTCACAATTATGTTAATGAAATCGTGACTCTAGTTTTACAATGAATGAATCTAATAGCAATACAACGTATGAATCTAACAGCGATTCAATCCTTGAAACAATTAGTGATACAACGTACGAATCTAACAAAGATACGATGCATGAATCTGATAGCTATACCACGTATGAATCTAACAGCGATACAACGTACGAATCTAATAACGATGCAACGTATAAACCTAACAGCGATGCAATGCATGAATCTAATAACAATATAATGTGTGAATCTAACAACGACAAATGTAAGAATAACTTCCACGGAGCTCCTCTCGCCTGGAAGTTGTGATATCAACATTTTAGTTTCGTGGTAATATGTTCAAATTACTCGTCGAAAATGATGTTTTAATACATACACTGACCTCACTTAATGTCCCAGCACTTTTTGTTATTATTTACAATATTCACAAATATCTCGTAAAATTACTCCTTGAAATAAAATACTGCTAGGCATTACGTATAATTAATTACCTTTTGATAATTTTCTTGTTTACAATTCAAATATGTTAGTAAATATATTTTTTTCTTTTCCTTACTTTAATGTTAAATTTCTAAAATTACTTATTGTAGTTTATTTATTACAAACGATCAGGGAAAAATATGTACCATCTATGTCGGATTTTCCTTTGCAAATCTTTTTAAAACCTAAAGTTATTTTAATATATCTCCAAATGTTTAAACAGCGTAAGTCAAAACAGGCCACAATATATAAATCTTTCCCCAATTTGCTTCACAAATGTCGCCATAATTCAATAATCTAACAAAAAGAAATTGTGAGCCGTCATGGGCGTCTGGAAGATGTGAAACAACTAAATTATGTTATATTTTTGTATTGAAATATTTTTATTTGAACGAATCGAAAAGAAAAAAACAATTATTCAGATCTTTGTTGACAATAAAATATTTATTTTATTTTATTACATTATTTTTATGAAATAATTTATCACAGAAATATTTCTTAACAACCTCTTGAAAATATATTTTTAATTTTATAACACTGTTAGCCGACAAGACGCGAAGCTAGCCGAATTAAGTCGGAAAGAACCGACAAGACACGAAGCTGGCCGGATTGAGTCGAAAAGAGCCGATAAGACGCGAAACTGCCCGAATGACATATCGCGACGTGCGATCAGAACGATTTAACTCCCGACCACATGCGCCGTAAGTTCTTACACATCAAAAACTTTTCGGAACAAACACCTTGACTAACATTGGAAGTCACATCAAAATCCATCTAGCAGAAAATTGAGTTAAACACGAACAGACATACAATGATATTTGTAAATATCAATATATACAATGTACAACAATGAATGACGTCACGCAGGTGTTATCGAGAACCGCAGACGGATATTTATGCACGATTGCGGTAAACAAAACATAACATGTACTTTTACTTTAAAATAGCTTTTGGAAACAAAACAATATGTTACCAATTCAATCGAAACCTGTCATCGATTCGAGTAATTCTTTTTTAAACCATATTTAATTATATCCCAGATTAATTTACTTAAATATAGATTGTTTTTTATAGTATGTTACGGTCAGTTAGGGGTAAAATTACATGCTTATTATAAAATAAGTTAAAAACTAAAACCTGTATGTTAAACCCAAGCACGAGCGTGAAAAATTCGGTTGATTGATTTGATTGATCAAAATAATGATGACACGCAAGCACGAGGAATCTATTTTTTTTTTCAGATAGCTCAAGCATCATTATATAATTATAGAAATGACAAGAAGCTTATTCCAGAATAATACAAAATTGCATAATCAAAATAACGATTACACGCAAGTACGAAGAATTTAATTTTTTTTCAGACAGCTCAAGCATCGTTATATAATTATAGAAATGGCAAGAAGCTTATTCCAGAATAATACAAAATTGCATAATCAAAATAACGATTACACGCAAGTACGAAGAATTTAATTTTTTTTCAGACAGCTCAAGCATCGTTATATAATTATAGAAATGGCAAGAAGCTTATTCCAGAATAATACAAAATTGCATAATCAAAATAACGATTACACGCAAGTACGAAGAATTTAATTTTTTTTCAGACAGCTCAAGCATCGTTATATAATTATAGAAATGGCAAGAAGCTTATTCCAGAATAATACAAAATTGCATAATCAAAATAACGATTACACGCAAGTACGAGGAATCTAATTTTTTTTTCAGACAGTTCGAGCGTCATTATATAATTATAGAAAAGGCAAGAAGCTTATTCCAGAATGAGACAAAATCGCATAATTTTTTATTGCAAAACTGCTTAAATATTAAGTATTTACATCTCATATTATTACATTTTTAGGGTATTCCCGATAAGACTCATTGTATGATTGTACAATATGCATATAAATTGAAAAATTATTTTTAGCGACACCATTTTGCTAAGCCTCGTTTAAAATAAACCATTAGCCTGCAATTACATAACTTCCATGTGTTTAAAGCATTTACTTGAACTACGATTTTTTTCAAATTTATCTCGAAACTAGGTTAGGTAGGTTTTTTCCTGAATTATTCAGACGTATTAAATATGTGATGCATTATTTACTAGAAAAATACCCTCCGTTAACATTATCAAAGAAAACTGTTAATGAACATTTGTTTTACTCGATTTCCTATTCGGTTCGAGAATTCATTGATTCGAACTTAAAAGACTCAAGATTTTGACATTCCCATTTCGAAAGTTCTCATTAATCAGTATTATAGATATATCAGTTAGAACTACAGCTTAATTACAGGCGAACCTGTGCACATAACGTTTAAAACGTTTCTTTTATCAGAAACAAACAAAAAAAATAATTTATGTTCTAGGGACTACAATTTTCTTAAAAAGTACGGAGTAAAACTTTTAAAATTTATATTTTTTTACCTTTTTACAACTAAAATTACTCTAATCGTATCTACGTACTCTAATTAATCGTATCTACGTACTCTAATTAATCGTATCTACGTACTCTAATTAATCGTATCTACGTACTCTAATTAATCGTATCTACGTACTCTAATTAATCGTATCTACGTACTCTAATCGTATCTACGTACTCTAATTAATCGTATCTACGTACTCTAATTAATCGTATCTACGTACTCTAATCGTATCTACGTACTCTAATTAATCGTATCTACGTACTCTAATTAATCGTATCTACGTACTCTAATTAATCATATCTATGTACTCTAATTAATCGTATCTACGTACTCTAATTAATCGTATCTACGTACTCTAATTAATCGTATCTACGTACTCTAATTAATCGTTAATGTTTATATAAGACAATAATTAATCAATTTTGTGATAAAGTCAAAAATAACGCATCAATTGAAAAGCGGATAGTGTGAACTATAATTACGATTTTCCACAAGTTCCCCTATTTATACTAAAGACTTCCATTTTGACAACCTTCACTATGTTCTTACTATCTAATTCTCTATCATAGTATATTCTGGCATTGAGTCGTGAATCTCTTCACTGGTCAAAGCCTCTTATATTTTCTTAAGTATTATAAAATATAAAGTTCCATACCTGGTTTTATATCCACTTATCTCAGATATATACGAGTAATTTACGGATTATAATTTACTTTCTTTATTTTAAAGTTCTTTTACTCTATACATTTATAATTTCTCTATAAAGATTATCCATCTGTTGATTGGTACAGTAAGATTTTTTCACAAGAAAAAATCCTCTCGAAAATGTAAGAAGATAATAATCCATAACATTTTTTAATTGTAGCCTTCATTACCGGGATTTTTTTTTCATTTCCAACGTTTTCTCAATCATAATTTACATTTAAAAAATTCATTATCATAAACAGAGTCCTCCATAAAAAAATCTTAAATAAAACACTGAATTCCCATTATGGTCGAATTTCCTGTGATATTCTAAGCAGATTTCTCAATATATCTAATCAAAGGAAATTTTCACCGCGTTGCATCGTATCGCTTTGTTATTATCGCGTGGCACCCTGTGAGCAATCAAGCTTAACCCTTGCGTTAACGTTGTATTACTATATCTTAATAACAAGATGAAGAACTTCTTGTTTATAATTGTATTGGTTATAATCGTCTTATTTTTGCACTGAGGAACTTATAGAAGCTGACCTTTTATAACAATTTGACAACAGCCTGTGTAATAAGGAACGCAGAGACTTAACAGCGAATTAAGACTTGTGTACTGATTATGCTACATACCTGTGGCCGAGCTATTTGCAAATAAAATATTTAAATCGATTAGAATAAGTGAACTTGTTAGTATAAAGAACATATAATGTTTACTAGAATATAGATAAACCCTCTCCGAATTAAACAAAATCTTATCCTGCCATTTTGAACAGTCTTAGGGTTATCAAAAATTTGTTGATTATTTTGCCAACCCTACCTTTTGCCGCGTTGCGTTTGTTTGTAAACAAGTTTTTTGGACTTATTATTTTTTGGTGATTTGATTTGGTTAACTTTTTTCTTGGCCCTAATTATTTTAAATTGCCGTGTTTACAAACAAGCTAGCGATACGAATTATCTGAATGCGATAGCGTCAGAATGCGAATTACTTATTCGAGTTTACGAGAACACATGCGGAATGACTATAGGAGATAAGACTAGAAATATGAGACCGGAATATGAAATTAAAGAGTGTGTTTTTGTGGAGTGAATAAACTGGAAAATGCGCATATTGTCGATTAGAAGAAATATTTGAAATGAAGAAATGAAAAATGACTTCCGATTGGGAAGGTTGACTTAGTCTTAAATTATCTTTAGAAGCACAATTTTCTTTATAATTTCAATTATATATATATATATATATATATATATATATATATATATATATATATATATATATATACATATATATCTACAAAGTGTCCGGAAATAAATGTCGGACAAAGAAAGATATTATTCTATTACTGAAAAATAATTGATTGTTGTTAAAATAAAAATTAAAAGGTAATTTTTTTTAGCGGTTGACAATAGGTCAGCTTTTGTTTTAAACAAAAGCTGTCTATGGTAACTTTATAAACGTTCATTTTTCCCTTTACACCGGAAGTTAGCAGCGGGTACTAAAAGCTCTTAGCGCCACAGGAAGCTCGTTGTCTCATGCTGTTTTAATAAAAATTCTTTTCCATTCGCATAAGAAACACCTGTATTCCCTCGCATCCTCTCCGCTGTACTTCGTTACGTACGACTTTTTTTTCGTTTGCGAAATCATTAAGTCCGTGAATAACGACAAGAGCTCTAAATCAGGCGGATGGAGGAAGTTTTAAATCAGCCATCATCCGGTCTTCGAATGCTTTATTACACCGCGTCGAGGCTAAGGAACTCAATTTTTTTTTCAAAATTTGTTTCGATTCGAAAATATACTAATACATTTTTTTATTACACAACAAAATGCGTCACAAAACTCTCGAGGTCCAAATATAAAAACCATTAAGATTTACTACATTAAAATTATGAACATAGAATTTATTACGATCGATACATATGCGAAATGTAACACCATAAAGTAAACTTAATAACCATAGAGCTAAAGAAAGAAATTAATCATGAAGTGCCAATATTATTTTGTGAACATTAGCTAATGGACTATTTATCATTACAAATTGTTTATGAGACAAATTGTTTATGAGACAAATTGTTTATGAGACTGACGATGAGGTTAATAATCAATTAGTAAAAATTGTAACCAAAGACAAATATTTTCCTATTGTCAACCGCAAAATTTATAGGAATTGACACAATTTATCAATTTATTTATTTACATCCATATCGATGACACATTTCAACAAATTAACTCTCACTACTCACAAACAAGACACGCTTTTTACGTAATCAATTGGAAAATGTGGGAAAATGGACAGCTCAGACAAATTTCGTTCTGTACGCTGGTGTTGTAAAAGTAAAGTAGGGTCGCGTAGCCCCACGTTAGAATTAATCAAGAACGAAGAACGATACCTTGTCAATGGTATGGAAAATCTATCTTTTAACGATAAGAAAATATATTTCATAAGCTCGACGTCTCTCCTAAACAACAAATAATGGAAACCTTAAATGTTCAAAAGAAAATGAATAGATGACTAATAAAGGCAACCAAACCGAGACTTTTGTACTATTAATAATCAATTAGTAAAAATTGTACGTTTACCACTAAAATTTCAAGATTATAAAGTTTAACCTTAAGAGTATAAAGTTTTATCTTATATACTGCATTTTTTCTCGAAAGCTACTAGTTCCTGATATATTTATTCTTTCTGTAGTCTTTAAACGATTATCTATTTATGGAAATAATTTTAAATATTTTGGCTTACGGACTTCGGAAATTTAGCACACAACACTATAAAAGATAGTAATAAAATAAAGATATTTTCAGAATGTTGCTTTCATGAAATAGCAACTCTTAAGGAAAAAAAAATTAACTTTCCAAAAAGACGGAAGACTTTTGAGATTTTGACACCGAGACTAAGTGTGGGTGAGCAACTTATTACACTATTCAAGTTAACTTAGTGAATAGTTTCAGAGAAAAACAGCCACAGACAACATAGTTAACATAAAAATCAAAATAGTTTTAGAATGTGCTCATTGTAGAATGAGCTTTCATATAACAGCAACTCTTAAAAGAAAAAAGGTGTTAACGTTCCTGAAATACATTATTAAATTATAATATTCAAACTAATGTCGTGTAAAATTTCGGAGAAAAATAGCCACAGACAACACAGCTAACATTAAAAATAATAATTCCATCTCTAATATCAATACTACGAAAATTATGTTTGGATGTGTGCTACACCTATTTAAGAAAATATTGCTGACCTCCCAGAAAGAGAAAAAAATTATATTTTTCCAATTTGTTAATTGTATGTTAACTTTTTTAATATGCTAAAAATAATAATTCCATCTCATTCCATCAATACTACGAAAATTATGCCCCGATTTAAAAAAATATTGCTGACCTCCCAGAAAGAGGAAAAAATTATATTTTTCAAATTTTGACATTGAAACTAAATGCAAACAAGTAATTTATATAATTAAGTTACTTTTGAAGGTGATATCATGTATAGTTTCAGAGAAAAATAGCCACAGACAACGCAGCCAACATTAAAATAAAAATTATTCTTAATACGCTTTGAATCAGCTTTCGTTTAATAGTAGCTCTACTTGTAATATAAATACTACAAAAAGTATGTTTGAACGCGTGTTACTCCAGTTTAAGAAAATATTGTTGACCACCCAGAAAGAGAAAAAAATATTTTTCAAATTTTAACATTTAGATTAAGTGTGGACAACCACCTTGTTTACCTACAATAACTTTCAAGTTGATGTAATATATCAATACAAAAAAATAACCCCAGGAAACATTGAAATAAAAATAGTTTTCAATGTGCTAAGAATAATTAACTCTACCTCTAATATTATAACTAAGAAAAATATATTTGGATGTGTGTCAATCCAGAATTTCAAAAATATTATTTATTAAATTCTGAAAAAATAGCCGTGATCCATAGACCAAAATTACAAACGGACGGACTATAAAGTCTCACGATAACAATTCTTATCATTTTGCTACGTAACGCTAAAAATAATCATAATGTCTTTTACAAAATAGACGCAGAAACATCGCTTAAACCTAAACCCAAAGACCTTCATGTATGACTGCGAGTGGACCGCATATGATATTAATATTTACGTTAAATACACAATACAATAAAATATACGTTGATTGATAAAAAATCTATAGCATATCATAAACGGATCCGTGCCTTTTTAAATAATTTTTTTACTACATCCACTACACGATCAAGTAAAGTCAGCATTGAATCGAATCTATCTCCGATATCGATGATCTCACCAAGTTGGCGCCGGCTTATAATACATTCGTAAAATATAATAGCGTACACTTAACTGCAGTTGACCATGCTTGTGTTAATCGGTAAGTTAGATCTCGAATAACTGCTAAAAAAACAGTTAAATGCGAAACGAAACAAATATTCCGAAGCTATTCTTCACAATAAAAAAAATTAAAAGTCGCTACCTTCGCAACATTTTTTCCTGTTATCATCAGAGGATCAATTTTTTGACTCAAAAATGAATCTTTTATTAGTTTTCACATTTTAAATGTGCTGTTATTATATATTTTTACTACCAAATACATTATATTCTATAATATTAATTCATATTGAATCAGACCAAAAATCTTTTTCAATTTACCCACCAAAATTCTCCTCCGTCTTCCAAAAATTCCAATTTTTGCGATTTTATGTGAGTATGGCAAACATGATTGTGCGAAAATATTTTTTTTTATTAAAGTGATCCATACTTTTTAAAAACCATCTTAAGACTCGTATAAAACAGAAAACATATATTCGGTTTAACTTTATTTCTAGAAGCTTCCCTGAAGTGATGCAATTTAAAATTAATTATTAACAGCTTTTTGCGCGCAGTATCGTTCGCGTGGATTTTTTATTAAGACGGTTGGATTTGTATCTGACATTTTCGCGACTTTTATCTATAAATAATGTTAAATATTTGTTACACACAGATCGCTTCATCTGTTGACATAATGCAGTACTCAAATTTAATTATTGGATAAAAGCTTCACCCTACAGGAATGCTACAAGTTATCGAATTAAAGTGACCAATATATTAGTTTTAATTATGAACTATGTCCATACCAAGTTTTAAGAAAATTTGTGTTGCCGTTTAGGCATGATCGGATAACAAACATCCAAATTTAATTTTCGTAAAATAATTAATATTCCACAAAGTATTAACATTCCACAAGGTCCTGAATAATCTACAGCGTATGTCTAATTCGGTTGTAAATTTGATAATAATTCGTTGCTTGATTACAGAATTATTAGGTAACAAACAAACTTTCAAAATTACGATATTGATTGTTGTGCAGCACCAGGGGCACATTTAAATATAAAATTAAACCAAAAAGATTTTCTCGATTATCAAATGAGTCCATAAGGCGACTTTTTGTTAATACTTCATTGTAATAATTTTCATTTCTTTTGAAAAATATCCCTTTATGAGTATCTAAAGAACTGCATATGGTATAGTATGCTGCAAGTGTCCCAAAATAGGCAAATAAATTATGGCTGAAATTGACTATATTACTATGGGCGACTCGTAGGTCGCAGGACTCATTGCTTAGTTTACAACCATGATTAAAGAATCTTAAGGAAGCATTATTCTTGCTAGTTGGTGTAAGACCTCTTTTGCAGAACACACCCAAAAAAAATTCGTGTAAAGAAAAATTTTACTCCACGCCCATATTCTTCTGATAATACACCATGTGTTCGTCCTTTTTTCTGGTCATTAAAATTATGTGCCAAATAGACGAATCTACAATAACGAAGAAATTAAAGCAGAAGGTGGCAGTGTATTTAAGTCTAAAAATAAATTCTAAAACCATTTTTTTTGACAACTTAACATATCATGATGGCAAGAAATCATAGATTATGAAGGTGGAAAAAATATTTATGAAAATGTTTGTACATTTTCAATTTCTCTTAGATTACCTGATAATTAACTTTTGTGTTTTGTTCTAAAACTGCAAGTAATCAAAAGGACATTATAGTGTACAATATTACATACAGAATTCACCTCTGACTACATCCAGATCATAATAAAGTTTTTCACCCCGATAATGTAATACTGAGTTTCAGTTCGACAAAAATATTAACTTTTTCAAAATATTCTCAAGGTTTTTTTGAAGTTTTCCGAACTATTTATAATAAATCTTCACATTTTATAGATTCACGGAAAGAAGCCCTTATGTATTTACATTATTCATAATCCGTTAAACTAAATCAAACTTCAAACTGCTATACAAGACAGACACAGCTTCAAATGCCGCATCACGAACGTCGTCCGCATTATCCATGAACGATTAAAGAGTTAAGTGTTCATCCATAACCAAAATTAGACTCTATTTAGAAACTGTCGCTATGATTAGATGTATTTATAAATGCATTTGTGTTTCTATAAATTTCATACATCCTATCTCATAATATACTTAGGGCATTAAAGCAATTCTTATTTCACAGTTCCCATAAAAGACATATTATTTTTAAATTTTTAATAAGTTTCATTTTGAACGATTTTAAAAAAAGTCGTACAAAACCGCTAACTTTGTCATCCCGCCTCTCGCCATTAACTTTAAAAGAAAAAGATACAACAACGCAGCCTTATTAAGCTTAATTAATTCCTTACTTATGGATAAAAAAGCAAGTCTAAGTATTTTTTTATTATCATAATATGATTTTTTTATTTACGGTTAAACTAATACATTATCTGTATTGAATAATGCTCATAAATTCTTCAGTTTATGTATCCTACAACAGATTGACAGAAAACAAAGAATTTAGCAAGTTTAGTAGACTATTCGTTCTTTTCGAATCGTGAAAATGTCCTCGTATCCCAAGCCCCATAACACATGTACTGTGCAGCAAATAAAAAAGCTCCCGATAGCTTTGAGTTGTAAAGCTTCACCACATAAACTTACAGTTAGGCTAGAAGTCGCGGTTGTCCCATAAAAGCCTTAATGGTCGTAGAACCAGTCCGCGAACAGGTGGCTGCGTGACTCACGTCTCGCATCCGAGGCGACTATGTGATAACCAGGCTCATGGTTGTCACTTTCTCCTTATTTCTAAAACTCTTTACTTCTCATTAGTGTTCTAAAGCTCATTCACATCCTGAAGCTAAAAAATTATTGAAAATTTTCCTCTGAATATTATGAATAGTATCATTTTCAGTGAATTTATTTTTCTTGAATTTTAAAAAAGCGTCTTAAAAGTATACTATGAAAAGAACCTAACAATGTAAAAATGGAAAAACAACGTAATAAAATTAATAACAAAATTAAAGTTTTTTTTCTAATAAATACTATGCATATATTTATATTTTTAAATTTTATATGTATTTTGAACAGTTCCATATCTACACAATGAAAATATTTGCAAATAATATAACAAAATGATGAGTGAATACACTGAGGCAAATTTTGAAATCTTTGTCGATATTTGTGTATTTGTTTTAAACGCATTACGTAAAAACTGCTGATCGAATCCGGATATAGTTTTTAAAAAAACATGGTGGTCAAGTAGATGTAATATTTCGTTTTTGTGAAGATACTTGAATTTAATATTTTAAAAAAATTCTTTGCTTTAGTATAAAACTGTCTAGCTACGCGACGCATAGTAGTTACACAAATGTATAGTGTACCTATATACATCAATAGATGGCCCTATGTGCAGTTCAAATCGCGCAAAAAAAATGTTTCACCCGGATATACATTGGCGACGTGGATATAGTCAGAGATGGAGTGTGGAAGTATACATTTAAAAAGAAACATCAATACATTTTCAATGGTTTGGTCGTACGAAGTACCACGATTTTTTTAGTGTCGAAACCATCTAAAAATAATGTCACATATTCTATATGGTTGTAACAATTGTATAAATTTTAAGAAATTATGAAGACTTTGGAAGTGAAAACTGGTATGTTAAGTATGGAGAAAATTTAATGAAGTTTGGTCCGTTAGTTTATGGCAAAATATAAAAAATACAAAAATACTAACATTGGGCAATACGTTAATAAATTTTAAAGAGTGAATCCGATTGCAAATTGGTTCTTTTTTGTTGCAACATTGATTTTGATTTTAATTCTATGCATATAAACAACCATTGGTGTGAAGAATTTTTATAAATCTTCCGCTTTTCACTAAGTTTTATAGATTTGTGACAAAATGTTTTTAATTAAACATTGATGAATGTTTACGGTCAGGAGTAGAGATAAAATCAAACCTATGTCTATAAGACTACCACCAAATCGATGGTCGTCATAATATGCGAGCAGCACCACCACTATCCTTCTTCCAGATTCACATGTGCTTTATTAATTATATGTACATTGATAGTTAATATATTATGGATAGGGGTGGAAGCGTAGAGGGCTAGTAGGAGTGGAAAGCAATAGCTCTGACATACCAACAGACGCGTGGCCAATATTGCCAGTTACACTAATTTCTATGGAACCTAAAAACCGAAGAATAAAAATGTTAAGTACCACAAATCTTTCCTAAGTAAAATATGACTATTTATACCCATATTTCAGACTCAAATATGAGTCTGAACGAAAAAATAACTAAACACTGTTTTAAAGGCTGAATTTTAACTATGAATGCAACATTTGTACGCGAAACGAATGTTTAAAAAACAATCGATTTGTAAAGTAATTGTTGGATAACAGAAGAATATAAGATTTTGGGCATAAAATTACCGCTTCTATCGAAGTATACAACAGATTCGGTAATTTTATGCCCAAAATCTTATATTTTACGGAAAATATTAATTTTTTTCTACCTGCCAACCCTGAATAAACTTCTCATTTCCTAACGAACATCCGATACGGACATTATGATAATTTATGGTAATGTCGATAGATAGCGCGTAATTACAATGTGTCATCGGCGGGCGGCGCTGAAGATCACTGTCCCGATGGTCATTTCTCATTAACGATTATATTAATATTATTTATGTCCCGACCGTGTCCACGCGACTCACTGCGCACTTGTTCGGTCGTCATCAGCACCTGACTGGCGAGTTGAACTCTTTATGTTTCCGTAACTCGAATGGCAAAAAAAAACAAAATTGCAAAAGTTTAACTTTATTTTCCTTCTGTTTGTTTGTCCTCATAGTACTCTATTTTGAAACCGCACAAGGTCCAAAATTAATTTGGGTAAAAAATGTATTTTGCTGAAGTTACGAAAGTTTAAAATAAATAGTAAAAGGGAACAAATGGTTCAAAATGGAGACGATTTTATTTTTTAAATATGTCTGTCATAATAATGTTTTAATGGAAAAAGCTAGAAAACTCCAAAATCGCGAAACTACCAATGAGAAAGATAAATAATAATAAAGAGAACAACAAAAGGAATACCGTCTAATTGAATGCAAGAGAATATAAACTAAGTTTAGAAAAATTACTGTGCAAATTATATCATAAGCCAAATTGCCGGAAAATTAAAGATATTAAAATAACAATTGTAACAACTGAAACTCGGTCGGCGATCACGGTTGACTGAGCAGTTGAATACCGTGGAAAAACGAGAATTTCAATATAATTATTATTACTGGTGTAGCATAAAATAAAGGCTACGCGAGCGCTATCAATAAAGTGATAAGAGAAACGGGGGTATACTCAATAACACACGACACCTAAATATTTCCATTTAAACAATAAATACATTTCTTAAAACAAATGGTCCTTCTGACGGCAAAGAATGAAAAGCTAAAACGCCCAGGAGAAAACTGACAAGAAAAACCAAGGAAAATTATATCTTCTCACGTATGGATGGATCACAATATATTATAAATTATAGTGACGATTGTAAAAATCTGTTTTTTAAATATATTTAGAGGAAATATTTGTATGAAAAGAAAGGTTATGTATTGCTACTCTGCAATAAATAAATAAAAGTAGAAAACTAAAATGAGCTGTTTAAAAGGAACAATTTTTATTAATATTTGGTTCATTTTTCTTAAAAAATAAAGTATAATCCGATATTGCCACAGATTCACTTTTTTTTATTAGAATTAAAAAAGAAGAGTTTTACTGCCGTATTTGTACTTTTCACGTCTCTTTTTTCGGTTACTTCAGTATAACTGCAACAATATGAATGATGCTAATAGCAAAAAGTCAGTGAAATTTTTTTTTTATTCAAACAGAGGCAGGTATTTTCTTTAATTATTTTCCTTGTAAATTGAGTTTTCGAAAATTTAAAACTGCTTCTATATCAACATCACCTTAACTTTTTAGCATCACTATAAGAAGCAGGACTGGTTTTATTTTTGTTCCAAAAATATTCAGAATAGACCACCGCCCGCCCCTCCACCGAGTACTTCAGAGCCAAGTTCATGAATAGGCGCGCCCTACATCCGCCCACCACTCCATATCCGTTAAGCACGGCGAGTCGGTATAAATAAGCGTGTTCACGATTGCCCCATTCACTTGTTGCTGGTGACGCGACGCGTGCGGGCGACGCGGGGGTGTTAGACAAGTGCGATCACACAGGAGTCTGATGAAGATCACGTTTATCGATGAACAAAAAGAGAAAAATTGCCGTTCGAAAAACAAATTGGGGTAAATGAAAATTACCCAATTTAGAGAAATTAAATATATTTTGTAGTATATATATATATATATATATATACACGTAAAACACTGTTTATTCTTCTCCCGCTAGAATTTTTGTTTATGAAGAGAAAAATTGAAATGGGAAATGGAAACATTTATTATTATTATTCTTATAGACTTTGTGTTTGTATCAGCATGAAGAGGAAGTTTAACAGGTAACGATTTTGAAGAATTTACTGTCTATTTTGTATCATTACAAGATGCATACCATTACATTTTTACAAATTCTAGTATCATAGAAAACATTTTAAAAAATATATACTTAAAAAACCCATAAAATGAAATTTGCATGATTTATATTTGCAAACTAAGATTTATTTAAAATATATTAGTCCTATTACAAACAATAAGTACGTGTATATATATATATATATATATATATATATATATATATATATATATTTATATATGTATATGTATATATAAGGTACTGCATCCAGTGTAAAGTCTCCCAAGCAGAATAATTTCATTAAAATGTTTAAAACATATTTGAAACAAATTTCTATGAAAAAAAACTTTTTTTACAAAAGAAATTGAACCGACTTCAAATAACCACCGAATTAGAAACACCTTGAAAAATGTAAAACAATGAAAATACCAGCACTTAGTTGGAACTTTTGCGATGCAATACCTCTTTCGAACACAAATGAATTTGCAAAATACTGGTACTCCTAAAGATTTTTGGAATCAGTGCGAAATCGACACTTCGTATCTTTCATATACATGCACACCCGCAAACGCAGATTATTGCTAAAATTTCAATATGCGCCGACCTTTTTGTCCAAAACTGAATCAATTTATTGAAATAAATAAGACTAGGGAAGAAAACCAATGACAGATTTATTTTGCCTTTATTAATTTTTTTCTTTAGTAATTACAATAAATCAGATCATTTTAACTATATTCACTTATCTAAATATACTTAGAAAACATTTAACTTGAAATGAAAAAATACTATAAACTAATTGTTATATCAGCACCAGAATATTTTCAATAAAACTTTGTTATATCAGCAGCAGAATAACGACCGAAAAATTTTATACAAAACATAACAAGCCTTCAAATCCAGCTTAGCTCCATCGCTTAGCTCCTCCGTCAGCTCGGTGACGTCGGTGCGAGCGGCGACTGCGACACGACGTGCTAATTACTAGCTCGCGTCACGCGGAGCGCGCCGTCACGTCAGCGGCGACGCCGCGGGACGCCCGCGCCGCCGGGACATTTGCGATTCACTCGTCGAGTGCAACGAGAAGTATATTTAAAATAAAAAGACTATTTATCAATTGACATCGTGACAAATATATAAATGTAAAAACGTGTATATTGGTTACGCGATCCTCTAAAAACCGCAATGAACGCATATTTCCTTCAATGATGGTTTTTAACCTATCTTTCTTTAGTAAGTCCTGTACCCAATCCGACCATATAATATACTAACGTAAATTTTTCGCTAAACATTCACTGCTTATTATTCTCATAATAACATTTAGAGTATAAATGTTTTTGTAAACATTTTTTAACTTTACATTTAACTCTTGCTTCAATCACGTTCCTGGTTTATGTTATCATCACATCCTTTTCTTTTACATTACCACATTTCGTAAGTCAATAATTGATAATCAGTTACGCATCATCTCCAGAGTGATAAAATATAGGGCATGTATATTTAAGTTTTGTCAAAAGAAAGCTAAGCTGAGATGGTTAATGTGTACAAAAATATATATAATATATATATATATATATATATATATATATATATATATATATATATATATATATAAATATTCACCTCGAAAATGTAACTTTTATAAAAACTTTTACATGATAGTAAAATAATAAAAACGTCACGTAAAATAAAAAAAACACAGTAAAGTGTAAAGTAACTCAGTAACAACTTTACGAATTCAGAAAATTATTTTATCGTTAGCAAAGATTACGCTGTATTGTTTTTCTTCATCATAAAGAATATTACCATCTACCTAGGACTCAACTAATCCTGATAATGTTCCCGCCCAATTTACAACTAATAGACTATGACCCCCAAATATTCATACACGTATTTCATTACCCAGAAAAAAAGGAAATAGCTCCTTTCCCTAATTCCAGTCCAAAAAACAGATTTTAACGTACGTAATTCTCTGTCACTGTATTTAATTATGTAATAATTGCAAAGCATCGATTAGTAATTGTCTATTGTAATCGTTTACAAATTCGAATCGGCGTAAAATGCCAGTATCACATATAATTGAAAAACAAAAAGAAATTAAATGTATATTCTCAGTTCTATCACTGCCTCAGCGCCGATATACATTCGTATTTTATTTAATCAATTAAATCATCAATTAAGCGACCCCGGTAAATGATTGCCGCAATCTAAATTATATTCCAGCCCATACGGCGTAGCAGTCAAGTAACTCCCACCGAACGCCCAGACGCTTCTGGCCACTGCGGACGCAACCCGATTGCATGCTGCGAATGAGCAAATAGCAACAGACAAGAACCATTAACGCGGCGATAAGTTGCTACCGGAAACACCGAAAATTGCTCGCTTATCACGTACACGTTAATTTTCTACGTTACGTCACCAGTTCTGCATTTGCTATTACATTTGTCGTAGAGCGTTACGACCGATGAAAACACGTAGTTATAAGAAAATTTGTTTGCATTAATATCATATGTTTAACGTACGATGTTGTATATAATACATTTATTTAGGTATTTATAACTATAAAAAAGTTATGTACCTTCATTACAATTTTTTTAGAAGTTAACTACTTCAAAAGTTAAAAATTTCGTTTTTATTCCTTACAGCAACACTGGATCGCCCGCTGTATCATAATACGGTTATCTCTAAAATAGGTACATCCATCACCCTGAAATTTCTTATATCATAGAACTAATAAGCACAAAGCGCATATTAACTAATATGCATAACGCTTATTTTTCTACACGTTAATCTCTGAAATTACTCTTCAAATAAGTCTGAAAGAAATATTAAATACACATGGCCGTATGTCGTTTTATGTAATACATACTTACAATTATACGGTTATGTCTAAAATATGTTCAACCATCACCCCGAAATTTCGTAATATCATAGAACTAATAAGCACAAAGCGCATATTAACTAACATGCACAAAGCTTATTTTTCTACTCCCCTATCTCTGAAATTACTCTTTAAATAAGTCTAAAGTGATATGACCCAATATAGTTTTATGTAATACGTACTTACAATTATACGGTTATCTCTAAAATAGGTACATCTATCACCCTGATATTTCTTAACATCATAGAACTGATAAACGCAAAGCGCATATTAACTTCAAATAAGTCTGAAAGAAATATTGAACACATATGACCCTAAATAATTTTTTTTAAACTAAAAAAAGTTTTCTTTAATGAAAGTAAAGAAAGCTTTTTGTACAAGGTTACTTAGGTACGTTCATCAGTCCTTAATCTGGAATGGACCCTAGAAAATAAAAAGAACAATTAAAATTATATTTGATATAAATAGTAAACTCTGTACAAGCACTTTGTAAAAATTATCTTTAAATTCACCATCTTTAAACGTGATTTACTTTACAAATACATTATTTTACATCTCGAGTAGACATTTGATTTTATAATGTATTTATATGATAAAGAAACATTGATACATGATTGTCAGTCATGCTTCAACAATTCTTTTATTTATATACAAACGACTTGTAACATAAAATGCTAATAACGCTAATTGTATTGGCTAACTTCTAATCAATAACGCCTGCACATTACAACTTCATTGGCTAAAAATAGATGCACATAAATGGACATAATTGTTCCTTCACTCCATACTAAACTTAATCCAATATGTACGAATATCTCAATATGTACGAACAAACTTAAGAAACTTGCTTTGTATATCTATAAAAATTAAGATTGAAGCGTGGAACTCAAATTTGTAATTCCAATATATTATTTTAGTTAGAAGTTTTATAAATCATATTAAATAAATTTTCTAACATTCTAATCCACGCTTGCATTACAACGAATGAAAATCTGTTTTCCTTCACCGAATTCATCATCAATTTTATCATATCGCCACGTGATCACTCGCCGGTCACAACAGTACAAATGATGTCAGTACTTAATGAGAGATTTTCGATATTTTGTTTAGCGATTCGCGAAATTGACTCGTTACAATATTACCTACCCACCGCGAACCATTTTCAGCTCCGTACCCAATTCGCTCAATTCAATTCAATTTAGCAAAGTGCTCAATTCACAGCGACGACCTTGAGCGGCTTTGCCGTACGTCTTTTATTGGTCAAATGCATTAGACGAGTGAATGGTTTGACAGAAATGAATAATCATTAGCGAATAGTAAAACTTTTCAGATATCATAAACATTTCAAAAGTTGAGAAATAAAATATTTGTGCCGACTTATTAAGAGAATCGATCTGGGAACAACTTGATTTGCATATGACGTTTCGTGGATATCTGTCGTTTGTAGGGAATTGAGATGTTTAATGCCAGGAATTTATTATAAATACATATATTAAGTACAAGTAAGTGACAACCAAATTCCGTCATTTGGAGTAGGCATGAAAGAATCTAACGATTAAACACGTTCAAAAGGTGATTTTTCGATATCTATACATTCAGTTCCCGCCCTATTTTATTGACAAAATTACTGATAACTTCTGCACCTGACGTGCTAAGAAGGTACCTGAAAACTTGCTACTCTCGCGTAGTCATTATCTTTTCGCTATAGCAATATCTGGAACTGAATTATAAGGGATTTTCCACTTTCCCACGATATACAATTGCTTAATCGTCTGATCGCTGCTGCTGTATAGTGTGATTTGTTTATGATAAATAAGAATAAACTTCTTGAAATGTACCATCGTTATGTATTATAGTATCATTAAATTTATTAATTGTTTGTATTATTGTAGGTATATATTTCACTAACTGTATACAAATAGATAAATATTTTTTCAATATATTCATTCATCTCAAATACATTAAAATAAGGTATTTAGTAGATACATCCTTTTTGACGGAAAAGGTATTATTTTCCTTATCAATAATCACTCAAATCAGACTGGCAGGTTTTCAGTACACCCTTTAGCATAAAGTTAGGCTTTATTTAATAAATCGATGGTTAATATTGCTACAAAGTGTATTGAACTTATTTCCAGGCAATTTTTCCACTTAAAATAATTTCACACCCCCACAATTACCGATCACTAAAAGACAAATAATAAAATTGTATATTTATAAATATAACACGATAAATTCTTGCTGAAATAAAGAGAATTTCGTAGTATTTATATTATCGTAATTTAATAAATCATATATTAATTTCTTCCATAAACATTTTAACTTTCTTTTTCCGACTACATTACATAAATAAAGGCGATACAGGCGAAAACATAAGATTAAGTTTGTGTATGTATGTATACGCATACATTCTAAATCTTCTATTAACAAACATGACATTATTCCTTTAAATATTGGATACGAGACTGAATACAAACAAAATCAAAACTTTGAACTAATAACTATCGATGCCATCTTATCGATTCGGAAACATGTGAGTTTTTTATACACTTTATGTAACATCAAGAAAGATCTCACGAAAAGTAATATAAAAATGTATTAATTAAATATATTTTTGATCTTCAGACCATTTTCAGGGACAACAAAGGGCATTTTCAGTTACAGTTTCTGGGATAATATAAAATGGCCAGCTAATGCTGACTCTAGAACTCCAGAAATAAACAAATTTCAACTTGTTTTATCAAAAGGTATGGCTAAATTCTGAATGGTTTTTCACAGGTCATCTGGCATCTAGTACTAGCCTCGTACCTTTTCATCAACTTTCCACTGACATACGTGTCTCCGATATCGCTCACACTCAGCGTAAAGGTCGAGCAAAAATGTGTCCTTTACCTCTCTTTTCATTCACTACCGCAGACCACGCTAGCTTACGAAGAGCCCGCTAGATGAAGCGATATACCGAAAGCCGGCCGAACAAATCGCTGGCACCGCGCCGGAACAAGGCGGAAGCGACGCTCCGCGTCACGCGACGCTCGTCTCGCCCGTAGACCACCGGAAATAGGCGATTTTCGCGATGACGTTTTTTCGTGTCTTTTTTGTTTTAAAATTCCTTACGTCAAATTTGGGCACCCCGATAGCGTTGATTAGACGTTACTTGCTAGTTTTATATTCGAACTTATCGCGTTCAATATAAAGATGACCTTAAAGTTACTGTTCATCTGATTCAATAAGCAATATTGAAGGATTATTTCTGTTGCAGTATAATCAGCTGAGTTTACAATTTCGAAACTTATCTTAATATAATTTAACGATCCTTGCGTAAATGTAGCAATTAAATTATTTTAAATTTATTAATTGAACTTTATTATCTGTATTAATAATTTCTTAAAAAAACACACTTTGACAGAATATAATTAAAAAACCATAGTTAATTATAATAGTTTTAAGTAGAGTAAAATTACATTATATTTGACAATGTTGTGAGAAAAATGCCTTGAAAGTAAATATACGAAAAGGGGATACCATTTCAAATATTTCTATCCAATAATATAGTAAAACATTTCAAGCGTAATACATTTATTGCGTACTAGCTGCCCCACGGATTTACTCACGTGAAATTCGGAATAAGAAAAGTTATTAATTGTTTTCCTCATATGTTGCTCTTAGGTATAAAATATTACCATACTAAATTTTATCAAAAAAAGGTTTTCGGGCTATTATCATTGTTTATACTAATCAATCACACTTTTAAAATATTTTCCATTTATAGAATTAACTCTGGTACAAGTTTATTAATGGTATGTAGATTATTGTTTTCGCATTTCAAGTTAGAATAGGTATATTCTAACTAATGTTATAAATGCAAAGTACAAATGAAGGAATGGTTGTGTGTTAGTCTTTAACTCCGTAATATATGAGTGTATTTACACGAAATTTGCATACAAATAAGTTATAATTAGGATAAACTTACAGGCTACATTTTATCATGAGATAGCCTCCGTCTTTCATGATGTTCATTACATTAAAAACCACGTCGAACCGATTAATCCATGTAGAATATACTGCCATAAAAAGTTTTCAAAAAAGTGCCTTTTTAAAATAACTTTCAAATATCTTAATGGAGCAATATTTTTGAATATGCATTATTTCTTATACAAAAAAAAAACAGAATCGAATGCCTCAATTCGGTAAATCGTACGGTAAATATTGTTTTTCAAAAACATAAGAAACATCATTATTATTTTTCGAGCTCGAAAATGAACAAAATAATGATAACTTGAGCTCGATTAATGAATACTTACGAATAATTACGACCAGAAAAATTTTTGAGCGTTTTCAGCTCGAAAATAGCGGGAAGTTTCAGTGATGGCCTTAGGGCCAACCATTTTTCAAATTTTTCGTGTCATTTCTCTTTAAATATGTATGAACCATTTTACATGTAAGTCAGCCAGAGG
The DNA here is from genome assembly GCA_039881145.1 of Druceiella hillmani. Classification (NCBI taxonomy): domain Eukaryota; kingdom Metazoa; phylum Arthropoda; class Insecta; order Lepidoptera; family Hepialidae; genus Druceiella; species Druceiella hillmani. The sequence continues at coordinate 4,713,837 of JAYKKI010000023.1, read as the reverse complement.
GTAGGTTGGGTCGGGGCCGTGCAAGCTAGCACCCAGCTGGCAAATGGCACCTCGAGTATATGAGCAGTCCGACACTATAATTATCAACTCAAATCTTATGAATGACATTTCGAGAAACGCTACTCGATTCCGGTATCCTACGGAAACGGAAATATCACGACTTGATAAGGTGTCGTTTTCAATCGATATGGAAAACTCCAGTACAGTACTCTTAGTACAAATCACTCGCCTAAATGACCACATTCTATGAAACAACGAAAAAGATTCAACGTAACTGATAAATATTTAAATTAAATTCAATAGCTATTGTATGTTATAATTTATAGATATACATAAGAAGTACTACTTGTTAGTAGTTTCAAATACAAAAGCGAAAAGATAAGTAACCTCTATCTTTTGTGCGGTCCAGTTCAGTGGACACATGTACGTATCTATGAGTAAAATGACGTATTACAATCAGTCGCATGTGTGGTTCGTCAGGTTCTTGATGAACAGTCCAAAGCACGCAGCTGTCCCTAGGCAAACTGTATGCATTATGGTACAAATATTAATAGAATAATAAGTCGTCCGAGCCGACTCTCTTTCCATTCTTCGTTTGTATTTAATTGATTTTGATAACAAATTTAGTTTTTAATTTTTTTTTAAACTCTCGAATTGGATCCGAGCCGGCAATTGGAATTGGATCAGAGGATTTTTTTCTAATGCCTCGAAATTTCTATATCACAAAAAAATTAAATTCAAACTGCCAATAATCAGATTATAGTTACTGCTGCAGTGAAACTGAACCAAGTTTGATTTATATTACGAAATTTCTAAATGCGGTATTCAAAACGGCTCTCATCACCTCATGTGATGACAGATCTTCATATTCAGTTTCAATATAATCTTCCATATAGCATACTCGTATTCTATAAATTTAAGAAATCTACCCCACTTCCGAAAAAACATTTGATTTGGAAGTTACTTGCCTTTCATAACGCAGTTATCTATAAATAAAAATTATCGTATAAATTTGTAATAGGTAGACTTTTTTATTGAAGATACTGATGTTAGAAACAAGATAATTGAATTTATAGAATCAAATAGCTTATTTGAGATAAGTACTTTTTTTCATTTCAAGCTATTTATTATGACGAAAGTATATACGTACAAAAATAAATAGCTCATTTAAAATTAAAATGGTATAATTCGTAACCTGAAGCTAAAAAAAGACAAACGAAGTCGCAAGCAACAGTTGGTGTTAACATACGAGTAAATATTCAACACTGCAACACTTTATCGTTTACTTACCCGGTAAAAGATGTGGAAAAATATAATATTTAGTAAAAAAATATTGACTGTGACAAAAAATAACAGGTTATTCAAGATTTAGTTAAGTTAGAAAATGAGATTTAAGTTAGATCATCATAGTTCAAAGACTCGTTAAATGCCGGTAATTCCTGTACGCATATAGCACGTAAAAGCTGCAAAGCCTTGGACTTATAGAGTATCTACTATTCGAAATATCGAGACATCAGAGCTAGAATATTCTCAATCCAATCCGTACAACGCGACATTGTAAACAAAATGCTACGACCTTGCAATAAAATCGCGCTGCCAAATATTGCAGCTTAACGAGAAGAAATATAGATTTGACAAAATGAAACAAAATAAAATGATAAGAGACGTATAGATAAGGAAAATTTGTAAATAAAATTTAAGGAAAAATAACTGCCGTTTTCTAGATATCGATATTGATTATTCAACATGCATATATCTTATCACTCCTGTAAATGTTAAGACTTGGAGAAAACAAAGAAATTTAGTGATGTGTTAACCTTTCTTGCGAAAAATACCTTAATTTCACTCAACAATATTTTCATTCGAATACTTCCAGCCTAGGCTATACTCTGCAAAGGCAAAATAAAAATTTCCGTTGCTTGTACCTAAATATCCTTTTATGTAAAGGGAAGAAAAATAATTTATTTGTTAATAGAAAAAAAAATAAGATTTTACGATATCTTCCCGAAAGCTTTCTTTACCTGTCCAATTTGCCTGTTTTTCGGTTAGAGTTTCATCAAAAACATTCCGAAATATTTACCCGTTATAAACTGATAGACCGGGTCTGGCAGGAGTGAAAACCGGAATGACACCATCAAAGATTTTTTCCTCTTACTACTTATGGGATACTAAAATTAAAATTCCATTATTTCTGTTCAATAATAGATATTTGCTCTCTATAAATGTTAATCTCAAGCATTTTCCTGAAACGAAATCAAATTAGAAACACATTCGGCGAAACTATCAAATTCGCATTTAGCTAAACCATTATGGCAGGCCAATATTGATTAGAGCAACTGCGTAACAGAACAACCCAGCTGTTTGCGCTGCAGAATCGCCCATCTCATTGAAGCGCAGTACGATTCGACATAAATCATTCTGCGGAACACCAGATGGGTGACCTGGCCGAACCGGGCGTCCGCCGGCCTTGGGATTGCTCATCTTCACAGTCATCTTCCCCATTAAACATGTGCTGGTAGCGGTGCTCAGCCTCTCGTCCCGTGGATAGACTTACACGAGCCAATTGTTTCGTGAGTCTGGTCCTTTCGACTTTGCAAATGATACGAAACCGTCTAATGTCATTAAAATAAGGATTTTTATTTTCAGCACATCTATCATCCGCAAGGAATAATTGACAGAACGAAGGCATTCGACACTACTACAAGAAATAGTATTATAGAGTAAATGCTCTTTAATATTCTTTAATTAATATCCAAAATTATAAAAACTTGATCAAAGTGGATACTGATGTAATTTCTGAAATACAATCAAAGGCAAACTATTTAATCTAATATCAAAACTTATAAAATTAAAAATTAAACTTAAACCTTTGTTTTATATTAAAAACAAATATATTATTTTACAGTCATACCATGTGAATCAATAAATCAAACGTTATTTCTTTCTGTAATTTGAGTCGGTTTTTCAAATTGTTAACCAAAGTTCGGGCCAAATTATTAGATTAGAGCTAAAAGCAGTTCTCTTTGGGCTGAATCCATGACACTATTAAAAACGTTAAAAAATTACTAACATTTAGAGTATTTACTTTTTTTCCTTGCAAAATAGACAATGTACCATTGTCAAGAGTATTAGAGATTTTTTTTGAAAGCGTATTATATTTTTCTTTAGCGTATTATATTTTGTTTGTAGTATCATATCATAATGTTTCATATAAGTGTATTATGTAATTTTTCATGCACCCATTAAAAGGCTGCTTTTTTATGTTCTTGAGATCAGATTCGATAAAAGATCCACTCGTCTCTTCGAAGTCTATTTTTTAGCGTCTGCAGGATCCGACATAGTGGTGTGTGTTTCATTAGAGATTCGCTTAAGTAGACAGTCTGGACTGCTATTAGCGTATAAGTGTTTCGCGCTGAGACAACCTAGTTTTGACGAGGATGATGCGACACTGTGACTAGCGACGCTCTGTCTGAACCCGCGACATGACCTCTGAACTCTGAGCTAATTATTTTTGGGGTATTGTTTCAAGTCTAATGATGACAATTCTAATTTAATGATACGCTTTCTGAATTATATGTATACTACCCAAGTTGTACAAACTGCCTTGGTAGATAGACATTTCGATTACAAATGACAGACTTAGTCAATGGTTTCTCAAACTATATTTTTTTAATATTTGATAAGATTTTGATAGTATGATAGGAGGAGTACATACAACTTTGGGCTGATTAAATGGATATTTTATTTGAACCACAATTCCTTATTTACGCTGATATTATAAAAAATACTTATTTTAAGATACTGATAATTGTTATTATTAAGGATGAAAAAAGTATATAAAGAAGTGCCAATTTTTTAACTTCGTTAATTTTGCTTCAAACCAGTATGCCCATCAAAGACAAATGTAGCTTCTATTTCTTATATTTTATATACTGAATCTAGAATAAAAACACTAATTTGTCCCAACTTATAGACCTCTCAAAATGACCTAAAATTTTGTTTCTGATTAAATTTTAAAATCGCCTACCCGAATAGTTTGGTACATATTTTCTCTACTATAAATTTCCCGCAGTTACCTTTAGCAGCTTTTAACGCACGTGACGAATGTACAGACAGACATTGGGACGTAAGGATTCCATTGTTCCGTTTTTGGTACGGAATCTCAATAAAACTCGTACCCATACCGCTATATCTCATCTTCTCTTAATTTGCGATTAGATCTAGACTTTATTATTCTGTAATAATCTTCTACATAGATCGCGAGATCCATTTGAATGAAATATGTTAATCACTTAACTGGTTCAATAAAATGATGAAGTAGAACTGAGAACTTTCTTTTTCTAACATTATTAAAATAATATTTTACTAGCCACTGCTAGTAGACCTTCAACTTAAAAAAAAGGATAAGTGGGTCCTCAACTTTTAAAATTTCACAACAATTCAAAGTCCTATATCCCATGTAATAACTCCAGTGAAAGAAGTATCACAATTCGCAACCACTGAAAGAAGTATCACCAGCCTCAATAGTGACGTCATACGTGGTCATTGACAAAAATAGTTGACACGAGCCCCCTGACCGCGACGCGACGGCGCAACATCATTATCGGCAACCGGGCGGCGCGCGCTCTTCGTTCGCAGGACGGCCGCTTCCTCGTTTGCGGCTACGCTACTGTGTAGGGATGGGTTGAGGGCCGAGGATGCATCGATTTAGATGTAAAGAAAAACTATTAATTGTTGCTTCTTGTTTATAAAAAATATTTTCTTTTTATGTTATTTACTGATCAATAGAGTTTAAGAAGGTAAGATAAAAATTATACATTTGGAAGTATGCGTAAATATTTTTCTTTATTACGCTAGTCTGCATCATAATTTGTCTCAAACTAAAAGGAAATTATACAAAAAGATTCATATATTATTTAATATTTAGAAAGCATATTTAAATTTACTGAAAGTATATTTTTCATTTTCACCACTTCAGCTCATTTTATCCGAGATAAAAGTGTTATTATTATAATTATTATATATTATACAATATCCCCCATAATTATATATTAATTATTATATATTATACAGTATTAACTTCTCTTTTAACATGTTAAATTCATATTCACAATTGCAAATTCTGAAAAAAAAATCGTATATTTTAAATATGATATAATGGCCATCTGTTACTCGGGTCAGTCTCTTTCGGAAACTTGGGTCAGATCTTAAATACCTTGATCCGTTACAATATTGTATAAAAAGTATTTTTGAAAGAACACGTCAATATTATGAAAAATAAAAATAATTAAAATTATATAAAAAACGTAAACTTTTATCGATGATGACACAATACATCCTCAATTGACTGAATACTTCTAACATACTTGTCTTTTAACCTTTGCAATTGAGTATGATTATGTATTTTTTCAGGAATTTCTTATTTGTAAGATGTCAAATGACTTTAAAGAATTTTTTATTCTTAAAATGATTCTCTTCATAACGTAGTTTGAAACACGGTAATTCCTTGAAAATTTCTTTCTTTTTAATTAGACATGAATGAGCATCATAGACTATGACATAAATTTAATAAATATTTTTTATTATTTATTTACATGCGATTAAAGTAACATGATATATATTTATCCTTTTCTGTATCAATAAATAGAATAATTCCATAATCTTTCAATTGATTTCTAACCGCCTATTCACATTTGTCAGATTCTATTTAAACAATCTTCATCAAATTAATAGTCACTTTTTTTAAACTTAATACGGTTCTCTGGTGCAATCTTAATCAAATGATAGAGCAAATGAACAAGATGACAAAGCGCAAAGTTCATATATAAAAATAATATATTTAGCGGTTCATATGGCATCGCAAAACGATAACGAGGCAGACATATATATATTTCGCAACATACAGAAAGCTTAATTAAAAATATCAAAAAATAAATTTCTTAAATATAATACAATCACAACAATTTTAAGCTAAAAGAAGAAAGAAAGAAAGAAAGAAAGAAATATCGATACATCGTGCTCGCGGCCACCAAGCGCATCCCTACAAACGCACAGCCCAAGCGCCTCGCCAAACAATTCAATTGCCATTATTAATTTACTCCACGCTCCGCCATAACGGCACCGGCACGCATGCGCGCCACTTATTATACTGTTTTTACGCCTTGTTTACACGATTTTTTAAGGGAAACAAACCGCTGTGTTTATGTGTTTATAGCCGGGAAATATGTCACTGTTTACGCACACATTTATTTATAAAACCTCCAACTAGATTGTCAGAAAAGGAGTGATGACGTAAGAGTATATGGACATATAGATTTATAGCAATCTTTACTACGTTGTGTAAAGATTGCTATAAAGCTCGATTAAGAAAGGTAAGCTTTTTGAAATAAGCTCTAATATTTTTAATACACTTCATACTTAAAGTGGGAAGTACATAACCTAGCTGAGAAACACATCAACTGGTTTTATTTATAATCTACTCTCGGGCAAAGGAAATGGCTAAGTGCACGACTAAATCGCGCGATAACGATGTTCCGGCCCGCGGTAGAAATGAAAGGTCTCATGTTCTGCTAAAAATGTTTAGTGAATATATTATCTAGCCTATTACGGTATCTCTACGATTTTTCATATTATTTTTTGCTTTGGAGAGAGAAGAGCAGAAAAAAATGTATTAAAAAATTGTTTACGTGTCATACCTCACACGATGGAGTTAAAAAATTGTATGTATGTATGTATATATATATATATATATATATATATATATATATATATATATATATATAAGAGTTCCATTTTACTAGTTTGGAAAGAAGCGCTAAAAATAAAAATCTTTCCAATCTTAATCCATGAGTTTATCGTTTCTAGTAATATAGGAGAGTATGTTTTACAAAGTTCACCCCCATCAAGCCTATATCTTAATTTTAACCTTCACGGTTTATTTCATGTACGATAATAATCTTCGATGTCAACTCTCTGTGAAGATACAACCAAAACCCGTCTAACACGAAACGAAACAGAGGCTCACTCTATTCCCACTTAGCGCTCTGGAAATAATTCATCAATTAGTTTCTTTCTATTCATAATTAGTAATGGATCCACATATAATATACCTAAATAAGTATACAAAGTTGGACACTTTGTACACTTATTTAGGTAATACAAAATTCTGTAATACAAACGTAACTTCAGAATTCGGATTGATTAAAAATTATACTAATAGTAACCGAAAATATGTTATGGTTATTACACAATTTAAATGTTTAACAAGATTACTTAAAATTATTCCAAGCTACATCAACACACAAACTTGAATATCGTACGAATAATTTTATTATTATTGGTAATATTAATATAATTATTATTTTTATTATTACTTTCAAATGAATTGAATTTATCAATAATTTTTTAACCAAACCCTAAAGTTCAATAGAAACACTTCGCTAATTTCCTCGTAAATTATACGCGAAACTTACGTTTAATGGGATTGTATAGGATTCTTAACCTGGATGGTGATAAAACAATTATTGATAAAACAATTGACAATTGTGATAAAACAATTATTATAAATTCGCAAGAAAAAATTAAATAAAGATATAATTTCGTCATAATTATTTACGACTTCTTATAATTAATTCTGTTTTGAGAATAAATTAACAGCTCGAAAAAACAGGCGTTAACATATCAGTTTTAGAGATTAACACATAGCCTCCCTAATTTCGTTTTTTTATTCGATAAAATATAACAATAACTCTTTTTCATCTGAAGAAAATATGTTGGACATAATTCGGTTAAAAAAGAATTCTTTTTGAACAAAACTGTATTTACAAGATGTCTTTCAGCTGGATATACCGGAAAGAAGATGTCATCCTGTCATATTTATTTTTTTATAAGATGTCTTTTAGTTACATTGACTTTATTTACAAGAGGTCTTTCAATTGCATGTACTGTCTTAAAAAGACAGCATTTAGTAGCACATACTGTATTTTCAAGACGTATTTACTGTATTTTCGCATTATTACGCATCGACAGTTAAATTCTAATTAAATTAATTGTAAATTTAAATTCACAGCGAACACTCCAAAAGCATTACGTAATCGACAAATCTGTCTCGTGTTATCTCAACGTAGAACCGAAATGTTGTTAAAGATACGCCAGTATTCCATCGTTATCTTTATATAAGTTATCAGTTAATTATCGACCGATACCGAATGATTAACAGTCAACAATCGACATCTCACATTAAATAATCTATAAATATTACATCAGCGTTACGCGAAAATATTATTGGCTCTTAAGAATTTGCCGTCTATATGATTTAATCTGTCTTAGGCAGATAGTTAAAAACAAAACGAGAAAGTGTCTTATTTGCATTAGCAATCATTTCTATTGACCATACTTTCTCGTTAGTAAAATTGACAAAAACACACTTTTAACACAAAATTGTAACGTAAACAGATAATAACGTTTTTAATCAGGCTAATTATTCATATAACATCGATTTAATTATTGGCTTACTATACATCTGAGGAAAGAAAAAAATACGATATGATTAAAATAATGTTTAAGCAAAGAGTATTTATTCATGTCCGTATATTACACTCCTATCTGAATCTATTAATTTAATGACTTACAATATATACTACAAAGTTAATCATTAGCATAAAATTGGTGCAATTCTTCCAATACACTCAATAATATTCAATGCGGTGTACAATCAAACACATACTTACCTACAGTCATGGCACGTACTTCAGAAACTTAACGTTTTCGCTCAACACCCAAAATGTGGTGGAAAACGTGATGATATCAGCAACACAATTACAATGAGCAAAAGCTCTAAAATGAACAATGGAAGTTTCTAAATCTACCAACGCTATCGACATTAGTGAAATTATTTTTTCTAAAGTGATTTTACTATTGCTTATTATTTATTTCCAAATATTTTCAATCCTTCAGCATTTTCTAGGTAAAAAAATCCAGGTAAAAAATTATAATTTTTCGATGATTTCTGAATTTAATTACTTTTTTACCTTTCAGTTATAATCATCTATAATTTATACTATCTATACTTTTTTATCGATTTAGATAACGAAAATGTAGTGTCAAAGCTTATTTGGAAGAACAAAATACAAAAGGGAAATTAAACCATTTTTTCTTTTCATATGAACATTTTCTATGGGATATTTATTGAAATGAAAAATCAAAACCGAAAATTGCTTAGTTATATACGTAAGTAATAGTAACCAACTTTGAAAATCAATGTAAGTACAACTTTAACGAAATTATCGGAAGCTTTTACGCTATAAAATTTCTATCCGAAAAATTAGCTTTCCAACACACCACGTCGTCGTCGTCGTCGTGGTGTATTGGACTGATCATAAGGCTTTTGAAGGCACGGTGCACCGCTAGGTCCCGGTTTTAATTCCTGGCTGCCCCGTTTTGCTGCTCGTCAAATGGGGCCAGATTCGTGTTATATAGTAAGCCTTACGATAATATAATATAACGGCACGATCTCACAGAGCGCGAGGTATTACTCGCATTTGATAGCCTTTTTTGATATAAAATGCTATATTATTAACCAAATTTATTTTATGATAAAATAAACACTAACAATATGTATCCAATGAATATTTTAACCTAATCTTAAATTGCATAAAACCGCGAAATCCCGCATCAATAATTTCATGTTTTCTCTTAAATAATTTCTCCATAAGCCTCCATTTCCGTATCTTTACTTCACATAAAACTCCGATATAACATTCCCGCAGAAACAATAGACCATAAATTCACACTCACAAATATATATTTTACTGCAAAAAGAGTGTCATCACATTTACTAACGTTGTGGAACCATATTTTATAGCCATATTGGCTTTAAGTTTATATGTGCTCACACAAAATTGTAATCGCATATGACCAGGTTCAAACCTCGGCTAGGATGTTTGATGTTACACAGTTTATTTTAAATAAAAATCAACGTTCGAATCGTACCTACATCCACCACCAAATTCCACTTATCTTGGCAGTGCAGTATCATTATGACAGTGATATATCTGATGCAAAAGATACAGAGTGTCCCCGAGTGGAATGATCGTCCATTATAAAATAAAAAAATGAATGACCGTATCTCAAAAATAACCAATGCATACGAATATCGCATAACGACAGCGTTGTCGTTTTGCAACATTTCAACCCTTAAACTTCTACTGAAGTTGCTCCAAAAATCACCAAACAATTATATTATTAGGTATATTATATTTACTAATACTGGAAAAATCATCAAATAATTATTTTAGTACATATATAATATTTACTTATAATGGAAATTAAAATCTAAAGTTAATAAACAAACAACTTAACTTGAAGATTTATTTAAAGAATTCGTTAATTTTCGAATTGAAAAAATTACATTTACTTATAGTATACAACAAAATTTTAAAAAAAAGACAAATTTAAATTTGCGAGGACAACAATAAACAGCTACACTGATACTTGAACTACAAATAAGCAAAATCTATATTTAAACTAATTAAAAACTATTACTGAATACTTTTAAATGTTTTTAACCGTAAAATATTCGATTAAATATCCACGTAAATAAAAGCAATTCGTTACATCTGTGGATAAAATCACTACGTTACATCTATGGATATTGCGTAACCCAAGAAGATGAAACCTTTACAGTACCTGAGGTTTCGTATCCACCCATAAATATGATACGGTGCTATATCATCACAACTTAATCAATCCTAGAGAGACATAGTATCAAAATATTAGAATACTCTAGTAGAATGAAAATATAGGTTAATTAAAAATCAGTAGTAAAAATAAAAAAATTAATGAAAATAAAGTATATATGAGCTTTTAAATTTAATGGTAGGGAAAGAGGGGTTATCTCTCTCTCTCCCTCTCTTCGAATAAAAAGAGCTTTGCTAAAAATTACATTACAATTCAGTATTACCGCCCTTATGTAAACGTTAAATTTATACCATATAAAGTTTTAAGTTGAACGTTTTCAGGTTTTCAGATTAGTCAAAAAAAATTCACTACTTTGGACTTATGATTTATAAAATAAAAATAAATTTTCAAATGCAGTGTCTACCCAATAAAGACCAAAAATTCATTACGAAAATGTTACGGCTTACCCCAACAAATGAACAGACTACTCGGCCACTATGACGCCTTATAATTCTTGAAAAACAACTTCTAATTAATCCCACATGTGTTCCATGACAAACTTCAAAACAAACAAAATTATTTCCACGTTTTACGACACAAGCATGACTCCATCCTGTCTCCCGTCTAGAGCGCCCAGCACGCGACCTTGAAATGAATTCAGACAACAAGAATAGCTCTAACATTTGCGCAAAATAGCTTTCTATGAAAAATTCTTTATGAAGTGCTATCTCGGCCCGTGCGCAGAAGTTTCCTTAAGTTATATTACCAAAACATATCAAAATAATTCCCAAAACGTATTTCCCTTCTATAAAAAGAGTTATATCAAAGCAAGGTTCTGCAAAACAATATATCTGCCATTTTGACATAAAATTTTCAAAATTAGTAATTAAATTTTATAAAAGATATAAGTATTGAATATATTTGGCTTTAATTTAGTAGAAATTCATTATTCACAATTAAATGAAACTACGTGATGTAGTATTATTTCTACTTTTTTAAAAATTTCTTTACCACGACCTAGGTTTCGTTGTATTACAACATCTCAGGTGGGCTATTAGCAAAGATTTGCTAATAGCCCACCAGGTCACGGTAAATAAATTAAAAAAGTAGAAATAATACTACATCACGTAGTTTCATTTAATTGTGAAAAGACATAAGATAAATTTTCGTTCACTCGTCATTCTAAAAGGAAACACATGTCTGTATTCATAAACGTACTAAATGTTCCATCAAATCAGCTTGAACAGAGACATCAATCAGTGCTACACCGACCGCAGATGGCGTGAACTGACTTGAGACTAAGTCCACGGGCCGCTCATAAACCATAAATGCAACAGGTGCATACACAAAAAGCTAAGAGATTCATGAGATTCATAAAACGATGGAATCTGTTATTTTATTACTGAGCGCTCGGAAGACCGCAATAGTTAAAGTCAGAGTTACACGACAAGCTAGTAACTAGAACATCGATGCTTCATCACGTAATATATTTATTGTATATTTCTTTGGATTATTAAACTTATCATTTAAAAGTATACTCTCTGACAACCCATTAATCAATTTTTGCTGAACTAGAACTTAAACATGGAAATATTTATAGTATTTTTATGCTTATATATCAATATCTTTATTATATCAAGTTCAATTGTTTACCTTAATTCTAAATTTAATTATTTGTCTATTTTTCCCTTAATGATGTTATTGATTCGTTTTAATTAAATCAACATTGATTTTAAAATTATTTTTATCAATGTCTAAATTAACTTTTTTGTGCCGATGTGTGTCACGTCAAAAATTATATATTCCACTTCGTTTATTGGGATTCTTTGATACCAAATAATAAATAAATAAAAGCATTTCCTTTTTTATTATTTTTTTACACGCAAATATCTGTACTAAATAAATATTAAGCCAAACAACTCATTAACGAAACCTTCAAGAAAACTCTCAAAAAATGTAAAAATAAATTACGAAAAACTTAAGAACTTTAAATGACTTTCTATTTTTAACTTTATTTCCTAAGTAATAAGTAGATCCTACTAACAAAATGATATCAATTTAATAGTCTAATAATTATAATAAAATAAAATTATTTTGAAAATAATTAGCACATAGAAACTCGAAGTTAATAGAAGAATTCTAACATTGCCAAAACGCCTTTATATTTATCACTGCAAAATTGGATATACAGAGTGTACCGACACTCTGTATATCCAATTTTAATTAGAACGATAAGAATTTTCTTTTTTTGCATTCCTTTCAATAATATGGCATGGATATAATCTATATATATATATATATATATATATATATATATATATATATATATATATATATATATATATATTATTTTGTGTTATTCAAAACTATGTCATTTTTAAGCTTAATGAATGTTAAAACAAAATTCATTCATTCTGAATGTAGTTGTAAATTATAATTTACTTAATCAATTTTTAAGCTTAATGAATTTTAAAACTAAATTCATTCATTCTGAATGTAGTTGTAAATTATAATTTACTTAACCAATTTTTAAGTTTAATGAATGTTAAAACAAAATTCATTCATTCTGAATGTAGTTGTAAATTATAATTTACGTAACCAATTTTTAAGCTTAATGAATTTTAAAACAAAATTCATTCATTCTGAATGTAGTTGTAAATTATAATTTACTTAACCAATTTTTAAGCTTAATGAATTTTAAAACAAAATTCATTAATTCTGAATGTAGTTGTAAATTATAATTTACTTATCCAATTTTTAAGCTTAATGAATGTTAAAACAAAATTCATTCATTCTGAATGTAGTTGTAAATTATAATTTACTTAACAAATTTTTAAGGTTAATGAATTTAAAAAAAAAATTCATTCATTCTGAATGTAGTTGTAAATTATAATTTACTTAACCAATTTTTAAGCATAATGAATGATAAAACAAAATTCATTCATTCTGAATGTAGTTGTAAATTATAATTTACTTAACCAATTTTTAAGCTTAATGAATTTTAAAACAAAATTCATTCATTCTGAACGTGGTTCTAAATTATAATTTACTTAACCAATTTTTGTTTGTGGATAATGGAATAAGAGAGGAAATTAACAATTCATGTTTAATTCCCTTCCATTTCCTTTCAGGTAAACAATACTTGAAAGAAATTTCAAATTATTCATCAGGGAATATTTTGTTTCAAATATTTTGTCACTTGACTATTTTAAATAATTCGGACTGTTATCTTTAAAAAAAAACATTTTATGTAATATATAATTTTGCATAAATTTCCCTTATCAAAGCCCCTATCCAATCATTGATAACTATTTGTAAGAAATGCAATACGTTGTTATTCTCAAATACAAACTTGGCAATGATAAAACTTGGTAGCGAGGAAGTGATAGCTGACAGACGCATGGCAGATTAGTTGACAGTAAGTTTTCTAACATTCACACTTTACAAAAAAATCGAACCGCACAACTAATTATCTACAGCTCAGAAGCCTAACTCGATCTGTTTCCTGACAATAGTATGTATCTGAATCATAAATGTCTAAAACTTACCATATAAGCAAAATTAAGTTATCTCTGACAATGTCAAATACATCAAAGAAACATCGCACAGTATCGATGTTATTAATCGAATATCTATTTACACATACCACAAAGCAGTTTTATTTGTAGATTTGCGCGTGCTAACAACTAATTAATTAAAATGTCAAATTGAAAGCTTATTACTAAATCATGATCGTAAATGTTCAAACTTTTCATAACTTCACTTTCACGACATTTAACTTTTCATCAATAATTCATCATAATTTCGCCAAGCTAAGGAAATAAAAAACTTTCAAACTTGTATCAAAACTATTCCCATCTTATATCTCGACCCGACAATGGAGCCCCGCCCTTATACCGCTTGTACTTGTCGCCTTTTCATACACAATACATGGATGGAAGAATGATTAGAATGTATTGTGTGCACAGATAATGACGGTATATGTATAAATCCTTACCACGGCATAGCCATCAACACAATCAAACGCTATAACTCACTAATAATAAACTTGATAAAATTGTACTCGATGGAGAGTTGCAATAGATGCGGTGCTGCATATACTCGTAAGTGTAGAGTCAGTCACTGTTCTGGTATTGAATATCGCCGCGCCATGTTGCCGAGTGTCCAGTTTCATAATACGTAATGTGAAAAAACAATATTAATAATATTATAAAATGGCTGGTTCGTAAATACGTATCGATCTTGCAGTCATTCATTTGGTACAAGTAGTTATTTATTGATCGTGTAATTGTCAATTGGTGCAACGAAATACTAACCGGTGTGTAAGCATGTAGCAATGTACATATTTATATTTCAATGACCATGTAAGTTTATATTCATGTACAATAAACATATATAAAGAACCCTATTTAGGGAACTAACATATAAAAAGCGACCTTATTAAGGAAACTGCGACATCTTCTATTACAGTATACCAAGATTTTAGTAACTTACTAATACTATAAACACATAAAATACTCGACAAAATTTTTCTCGAAAAAGCTGCCAAGAGCAAAAGTTTCAAAGGAATAAGTTACTTTTCTTTTTCCGTATCTACAATGAGTTATTATTGCCTATTTATTTCTTTAATAATTATGTATTACCCCATCATAATTATAATAATAACTTATAAGATACCTTTATTTACATAAGAGCTTTTTCTGCCATTCGAGCTGATTTTGAACTTTAGATATAGAATAACTACTCCTTTCGCGGTACAGCTCTGTTTTCGCCTTTTATAGAGCTTTCTGTTCGTGCTCTAAGATACGCTCCTTAAATATTAATATAGCTTCGTAATCTCAACACCTACACTAAGATTTTATATCCAAAAATATTCCAGAAAAAACAACCTAGCCGATGGTGAAAATCACATCAAAATCAATCCAATACGTAGAATTAAAATTATAAATGAAAAGACAGAAACGCGGTCCTACTGTATTTTTATAACTGTAAATTTATTGGTTTATTAGTTCATTACAGGAATATTACCAAATGGCTTTTAATTAAATTTTTACAAGTCGTTTGCTTGCCGACTAATTCTCAAGAGTTGTTAAGTGGCTCAAATCTAAATAAATAAACATAACATTCTCTAAAAAATATGACTCTCAATATACCATACTGCTATGTTACGATTATATAAAATAACCCAAATACACGTCTTCAAGCCTAAATACTTAGCCACATGCGCAGACAAATTCATGGATGAAAATATTTTGGGAATACAAAAAAATGCCTTTAACACTCACTCGATTTTCAACATTGTTTTCAAAGAGTCAAAATATATACGGATCGAATAAATTTTATTACAAATTTGAAAGAACGAAGTACGTATAAAGAGTTTAATGAATTTCCTGATTCAACTGTGACTAAACTATGAAAGTAACACTGTACAGTTTTTAAGAAACTCTTATAAGGCTACTTTTTCGATTCGTTTTTTTGTACATGAGTCTTAACGCACAATAACTACGAAGCAACTAAAGCAATATACTCGTATATTTATTTGAAGAAATGAAAATTCAGGTCAAGTCTCAACCTGTCGGTCTCAAGTTCTCATCTGGTCATTGAAGGTGAAGAAAATGTTTCTAGCATCAAAAAAATTTTAATTGTCGATATTTGTGTACCTAGTAGTACCTAGTATATCTAAAAATAATTCGGTGCTTATTTTTCCAACAAAAACTTTGACAAACGTAGCTATCAGTTTGTAAAAAAATTACGAGATTAAGATTAAAAAGGTTTACAATCCTTAATAAAACATTTTCCAACTTTAAATATTAATAATAAACTTATATTGCACTAGGTAGTGAAACATAATTTTATTAAAAGAAAGAAAATTCGAAGCAAAAGTATAACAGTGGTTAAAATCGAACTATATAAATCTCCAACATTTTCTACTCTACCTCGATAAAGATTTAATAATATTTTGAAAGGGAAAAAACCTAGAAAATAATGACTTAAAGAAAAATTTACATCTAAAAAAATTTCCTAAACTCCTAAAATAGGAAAAATATAACGCTCCTAAAATAAGAAAAACATCAAAGGTAATAATTGTTTTTCTAAAAGAGGAAGTTACACTTAGAAAAGATTAATGGTTGATTTCAAGGACTTGATGGATGTCGTACTCTACTGAAACTAGGCACTGTGCCAGAGAGGCTGCGCTATCACACATTTAAATGCTCACACATGTGTATATATGTACAATAAGTACGTAATTAATAAACATATTTAAAGGTACTTCGTGCACTTTAATCCAAAAGCTGGCCGAGATGTCAATAATCAAGGAAATACGTGATAAGAAAGCAAATAGTTATGCTCAGATAAACCAGCGTAAAATTACAAAATTGGAATGATAGCATATATGGATATATATGAAACTTATGAATACAATTAGTATCAAATATAAATTAATTATTTCATATTGAATTTAACAATTAATAAATAAATTTAAAATAAAATTAACAAATTGAAAACTAACGACTAAAATAAAAAAATATAATATTAATTTTTAATAGCGAAAGGAAAACGATATGGTTGTTTGAGTGTATTTAGAATGTTGTTTTAGGCGTTTTTTAATAGTCTCGATAAATCAAAAAAGTATTACTTAAAATCTTGTTGAATTATTTCTAATAATTTCCACAGTTCGCACACACTATTCCATATGATGAAAAACCATTTTCTTTCAGTTCATATTTCTTTTTAATACCATCATTTTTATTGCCTCTCTCAAAAGACTTTCGACATATTATCATAACACTTTTTTGCCTTCTGTTTACCTATAATGATTACCATACCGTATATCCAATGTGATTAAGAAATTTCTTCTTATGTCTGAAAGTTATAATATTTTCTTAAAATTAATATCTTTATACATACCCTCTTGTTCCTATGACTATGAAAATATCTTCCAGTTCAAAGAAGAAAGCTTACATAGATAACAGCAAGCCTCATTATCGTAAATCAGATTAATATAATATTCGATCAAATATATGTAGTGCAAATAAAAATATATATCATTCTGATCTAAATTTTCATATCAGTTATCCAGCAATACGTAGCAAAGAAGCGTACGCCAGAAAAAAACATATAATATAATTCTAAACATAATTATCGTACGTCAGGATGAATCGTGAATGGTAAATAAAAATATTTAAAAACATGAACCGTAAAAGGACAGACTCTACGTGTTAGAAACTACGTCTTTTTAAGGCACACGTAAAGAAAAGTGAGCGTTAAAGCCTTCTTTGGAATACTTAGAAATAAAAAAAGCTTGTAATGCATTAGGAGAGGCGCATGCGAAGTACGCTTGGTTGTTTTTATAGAATCTAATTAAGAAAATACATTATGATGTGTTTGTGCACATAGCGAATTGGTTTATATATTTATGTCTTTATTATACCAATCTACCAATAAGCCCGACTATTCAGTGATAGCAGAATTCCATACTTATTATATTGTCTACCCAAAGTACTATTTTCTCTTCTAACATATTCTTTCACACTCTTTTATTTCCTTTATTGTTAATCGATATCTTAAATTAATTTCGTTGTATTCTTAAGATCCATAATAGATCCATAACAGAACTGAAAGATCACCATCTTCTTAATATTAATAATAACAAAACAAAGAAATAAGTGTTAGAAATTGATTAAGCTTAATGCCATAAACAACTTTCGGTTTCCAACAACATACAACTACCTCACGAATTATTTTCATATTTACGGTGCATTTTGGCAATTTTCAGAATTTTTTCAAGATATTAAATTATTAACTAGTCGCTATTTAATATTTTGACATAATGAAATCAATTTCACATAACGACATCTTTTTCTTAAACTTCTTATATACAAACTTACATTTTACAGTTCACGTATTGAAATACTTTTTAACATTGTATATAATACGTTCTCACATTGTATATAATACGTTTTCACTTTGTATATAATACGTTTTCATATTGTATATAATACGTTTTCACATTAATACATACAAATAAAAACTACCTCCAGCGCGGAAGACGTAGTGAAAACATTTATCGACGTATTTGCTGTCGTAAATTATCCACAATGCTAGTTATTCTCTTCTCTCTTTCCGTATCATTAAATCATAAATGAAAAACAAGAGGCATTGACAGCCAATTAAAAAATTCCATCTATGGCAGTCGAGTTTATTCTCCGTCTTCACAACAAGGATGTATCTCGATTCACTCAAAACTAAATCTGTACCTACAAATCAAACTATGGTGATTCAGTGTACATATTGATTCAATGTATCTCAAATTACCGAAACAAATAAATTAAATGCGTACTCCGTAAAACTTTAAGTAGAAAAAGTAGGTTTTTCTTTTCAATTACACATAGGTCGATTAAGAAAGAACTTTTCCTGGTATGGCAAAGGGAATTTGCACTAAATAGGTTTTTCTTTACAATTACGTATCTTGGATTAAAATAAAAATAATCCTATTATCAGTCTTTTTTCGGTCTATCTGCCATAGAGTTATGCATTTTGAATTGCAGACCGTAGTTTTTATAACAAAAAAGTATTTGATTCTGAAAAAATGTCAATATTATTTGACTGTTTATACTGCAAATGTAATGCTTTAAAATCTTTAACTATAATAAATAACTTTTTAAGTTTCCCTTTTTTACGTATTTACATAAAAATTGTGATATCGGAAATTAAGAAAATGTTTAAAAAATTAAGTTATTTTATTAGATTTGGGTTTTTTTTCTCTTTTATAAAAAATTAGTACAGAATATATTGTAATAGTTTCTAATTTCATTTAACTAAATTTAAAATTCAAAAATAGCCATTTAAATAAATTGTTTACCGACAGATCACAATTCCTAGCATCCAAATTTTAGGTTCTTTATGTGAATTTGGAAACTGCCACCATCGATATTAATTGCAACCGAGAAAATATTAAAAATGTATTTTCTATATTATTTTCAGTATTTCTATGTTTTGATGTAAGAAAAAAACAGGTCAAAATAGTCGAAAAAGCGATGAAATAATTCTTAATAAAGTAGTACGAAAAGTGGTTCTTAACAAAATCACAAACATTTTCTCTCGTACTTCAACGCCAAATAGTGATGACAAAAGAACATCGATTACACAACTCGTGTTTTTGAGAACATATAGGCATAAAAAGGGACGTCAAAACTAAAATGGATAGCAAAAGATAACGATAAATGCGAGCGTTATATACAGGACAAAACAGTCGATAAAGACAATTATTAATTATGAAATCGTAAAATTTAATAAACAAACGAAAAATTTAATAAAAATTGGCACTGGTAGTCTTTTATTATTTTACTTTTATTGTGAATTTTACAACAAACTTCCAGACATATTCGCTATCGAGCCTACAATATTGAGAATCAAAGGACTGTCGCGTATAAGTCGAAGCGCCACTTAGCGAATCAGCTATTCATTCGACATTCTCATAATTCATGGTCCTTGGAAAGAAGAAACGACCACAATGACGTCGATTCTTCTCGCTTCCCACACCAATCGTCAAGAGTATAAACATGTGCGGCTTCGCAATCTCGCATCGCGAGGCTCTTGTGAATTTTAATATGGGCATGCCCAGGACTGTAAGCGGTTTATTGCGTACCCAAGTAAGTTTAATGTTGAGCACAGCACTTCCACATCCTCGTACGAGAACTGAGATCACGCTTCTAAGTAAGAAGACTAAGATCTTTGAAGATTGAACGTAAAATGTTTAATCCAGATAGTTAGTTTCCAAGAAGTCAGATTCGTAGGCCACAGTTACACCTACATTTGACAAAATTCACAAAGTAAAGTTTAGTAAATATTTTTGAGGAAACTATAAAAACGGATCATAAAAATCAAAAAAGATTTAGTTGATAATAAGTCACAATTATTCGACAACCTAAATAGTCCTAGGTCAACAAAATTATAAACAAGTCTCTAAGGTGACAAAACTGATCAGATACTAAAAATTTAACTGTAAAGTAATCAACAAATATCCTCAAACTAGCGTTGTTAAGACAGTCAAAATCGTGTTAAATTATAATTATTATTTTTCTGCAGTAATACTGCCTACTGAAAATAAAACTCTGCATTAGTGGGTATTTTTTCATTTAAGACTTAAGGCTAATACTCAAATATAAAAAAATACATAGCAATGAATTGGAGAGTTTTAACAATATTTTATTATTAAAGTAAAGTCACAGTTTGTGAATTTATCATCAAAATAAACTAAACTTTCTTAATGCAAGCATATCAAACATTCCTTGAGGTAATTAAATGCAAGCTTTAATTTTGTATGTTGCGAAAACTTACTATCTAAAACACGATATATTTTCGAGATTTACCCCGAAAATTACTCAAAACTTTCAGGTTTTGAATTGAAATCAATCGTGTACGGACACTGACTATTACATACTAAATGCAGTAATATAATACGGTATTGAATTCAACAATCTGTAAAAGAACATTCAATTTTGATTTCTTCAATCTTACCATGCGAAAGGGTTTGAATCTACGCTCAAAATGCAGGCAAATATTTTGCGCGCTAAATTTTAATCACATAATTATATAATGTAAACAATGACATATGCAGAGATAAGACAAGGTCGATTGTGATTACTAACCTCGAATAGCTATCGTAAAGTTTTTATCGTACGCTTTTATTTCATCACAAAATCGTTACCGTTTATAGATTCGCCAACGTCTCCATAGGTACAGGCAGTTCAGGATGGGAGGGCCAAGTAATTCTGGCCGATTGCCATGAGACTTCATTTAAATTATTGTAGTCATTCATATAACATGATATAAGCTTATTTTTTTTCAGTTAACGCTCTCAATACCCGCATATACGTTAAGCCAATTTGTTTTCTTTTCGAAATTCCCATATTATTTCGAATGAGACTTGTGGAATTGGGCATTCTGGCTGCATTTAGAGACAATTTTGAACATCATTGTTTATCTTTGGTGTTAGCGCAGCGGATTGCTGGATATGTGACGGCGAGTCGTGATTTTCATTGATCGTATCGACAGAAGGGCAATAGGTGCGCGACAAACGTGACATTGTCGCATTGCCTTTATGGTCACATTCCCCATGCCGGCCGTGAACAGATGGCCACACGAGATAACCATAGCCATTCTGGCTAGAGGCGGATAAGGTAAATGTTGCTACGAAGTTAACACGCGGTCAAAGAGCGTCCCCTGTGATCGTGGACTCTTTCCAACGGAAGTAGTTTGCGTTTTTTAACAATTTTGGCATAACGATTAGATAATTTTTATACAGCTCAAGAATTTATCTATGAATACATTTCGATTATGTTACCCCTGTTAGGAGCGTTTATTTAGGTAGTTTACATAATTTCCTACCCCATTTTTTGAATTATGATCTTTTTTAAATATAGGCCACATTTTTCCTCTAGAGATGATGATACTGAAAAATTCTCTTGAAAAATTATTAGGGCGTTTTACGTGAGCTAAACAAAGTCCCTCTTGGGGTAAACTTTTCTTCCTATGCACATATATATATATATATATATATATATATATATATATATATATATATATATATATATTCATAAATAAAGTCTTTACAATGGTGAATCAAAGCTTCCTTAAATTTCTGATCTAAGTTCTGATGACTTTTGCATTAAAAGCTTCTAATTTTCCTCATGAAAAGATTAAATGGAAATTTTCAACAACTCGGAGATTTACGGCTCTATTTAACATTTAATCAACGAGGTTCCAGTTGGAATTTTCCTGATGTTTTCTTGATTTTTCCAATGATCTAATTTTGGCATTATAAAGGGACACATAAGGGTCATTTTGGGTATTTTGCAGTACAGTGTATGTGGAAATTGCTAAGAAAATGGAGTATGGTTTTATACTTCAGTGTAAGTAAGCGGTTCTGGGCGGGTACTCACCAGCGGGCCTGGTGCCGCGCCTGGCTGGCTCGTCTTCGCGCAGCTCGGGCGCGTGGCGGCGGGCGAACGCGCCGCCCAGCGCCAGCCACGCTACCAGCGTCCACACCAGCATTCCACTCACACACAACCGCCCGGCCTAGCTAAATACTATTTCTGCCGCGTCCGGGCGGCCTCGCCGGCACTGTTAGCGCATTCAACGCGAAACGGACTGTTCGACACGCGGGTTCAGCGAAAACGATGCCCGCATCAAAGGGAGAAAACTTCGGAAGACACTCGGCGACGAGATGCGGAGACGCGACGCGCGCGGCTAGAGTCGGGATCGAGCGGCAAAGAGAAACGTAAACGTGCGATTCTCGCGACGGCCGGGGCCTGACTGACGGGCGGCGGGCGATTTCCCGGCGCGGGCGCGGCGGTGCGGGGTACGGGGGGCGAGGCGGCGCGCGCGCACTCCCCCGGGGGAAATTCGGCGACGCGAAAATGGCCGGGCGCGCCTGCGCCTCCCTCGCCAGCGCCTCTTCCTCCATTCACGCGCGCGTGCGCCGCACTCGGTGGAAGTGCCGCGCGGCGACTACCGTGCAGGTGAAACACCCGTATTGAAAAAATGTTCAAGTAAATTATTGTGATGCACAAATTTTACAAAGCGGAGAAATATTAATAATGTTAATTTATTATTCTATTGAGATCTTAACATTTCACATGGTTAATTAAAAAAGTGATGAGTGAAATTAAGAAATTGTACTCATTGACATATATTTTATGAATGCCTAAAAAATGCTTCAATTTCAAGAACTCATAAATTGTTTATCCTAATATCATAAAAAACGAAAAAATAATGTCAAATATTGTAAATATTCTTTTTCCTCCGACGATACTACGCAACATGCTGGCCTCACGAAATGCCGATCTCAACTCTTCAGTCTTTATCAATGGTCATATTTCAGAACTTTAGGTAAAATTGGTCAAAGAAGAGTGTTGTAAAAGAAAAATTTATGTTTTTCCTTTCAATTAAATCAATTTTTAAAATGTTTCCAAGGTCATAAAAAGTCTCATTTTTAACAAAACCCTATCTGTATTTTGGTGTAAGGTCTTATTTCGATAATTAATAACAGAGGTCAGATAAATAAAGTCGACAGCGAGGAAACAAAATTAATTAATTTTAGTATCAAAAGAAGCTTGGATCACAGTTTCCACTTCTTATACAAGACATGTGCTGAATTATCTCTACATTGATATTAATTTTCCGAAGTTTTGTAGAAGAGTTTTCAAATGTCAAAGCTTCTTTTAGTGCAGCGAATTATCTAGCAACAATGTTGACGTCATCAGCATTTGCAAGGATTATAACAACTTTTTAAAAAATTGTGTGTTCTAATGACTGTCTCTCCCTCTTGCCTTGATATTTAAGTAACTTTCTCCAAAGCAATTTTGACAAACAAGTATGCAAAAAATCCCTCTGCTATCGCCTATTTTTTGTGACAATATTGTAAGTTATGTTTCCCAATATATATTTGAATTCTAGAACTTGTGTTTTCGGGAATTGCTTTCATTACGTAATCAGCTCAGTAAGATTCGCCTTTGCGAGAACCGCATATCCAATTTTCAACTTGTTCCTAGATGAAATATAAAACTCACATAAACAAGATATCTGAAAAATACATTGCAAAGTAAAAGTGGAGTTCCCTATTTAGTATTAGAGAAATACCACTGGTATTTTAGTCATTAGGAAATTTTTGGGATTATGAAATTTTAAGAATCACGTTATAAGTGGTTTTGACTACCTCTGGTCCATAATTTTTTAACAGTTCAAAGAATAAATTCTGAAAAAAATAAAATAGTAGAAATTAAAATGAACTTTCAATGAAAATTGATTTGAATAAGATGTGTTGTGGAGTTTTTGAGATATGGGATATTTTCCGTAACGATCGCAATAATAACTTTGATTTTCATAGTGTCTTTGAGAAATACAAAGCTATAAATTGAATATTATTTGGTGTCACGAAACGCTTCGTGCGCGAGTCCGACTCGTCGTTGGCCGATTTTTTTTTAATTTACACCCAAGTACAATATGGCACTATGTGATTACTAACTAAAGTCATGGTTAGGAACTAAAGTCATGGTTAACTGAGGTCATAGTTAGGAACTTTTTTGTTCTTAATTTTTTTTAATACATACTTTAATCCATTTAAGAGGTGGATGTCAAATTTCATCATGATTTCTGTTAGTAAGTAAAAAAACAATAATAAATAAAAGAGTAAATGATATAAACAGGGTTGTTTATACCATTTGTTCTCTCGTAGAAATATTCAGCATATCATCCAATAATGGCTTAATATGTAAACGTCTCCCACACATATACCCACAGTCTTATATAATACATATATTTTCATATACATAAACGCATATGTTCATATGTAAGAAGCGTAATAAACTCAAAATAAATATATAGATAAAATTAGAGAGCTTTCTGGATGGGTCTATAGAGTTGACATTTGTTCTATGAGCAATAGAAACATTTAATTTTAACGAGCACCAAAATGAAAGAAAACTTGATTCATGAAAGTGGCGGCGCACATATATTTTTGATGTTCTAGTCACCAGTGACGAATGACCGACGAGTATCTTAAATAAAGAGGAAGCAGACGTGGAAGAATGCGCGTAAGAGCACGAAAAACGTGCTTGGCTCCGTTCCAGGCACTGTTGACAGATGCTAGTCATAATGTCAGGGCATCTGGTAGAGCCATTGCTGCTCATCCACCTCCGTGCGGTTGACGACCATTAGGGTCGTAGTTTGCTTTACATGTACGTTTTCATACGAAGCGGTTGCTATATTTCTCCATAGGATAAAGCAATTAATGGGTAACTTGAATAAGATAATTCCAAAGTAAGAGTTTTAAAAGATTTTCAAAAAAATTAGTTTTTGCTTAAATAGAATTCAAGTTCCCTTTCTAGTGCAAACTCTCTATATATACTTTCACTCTATTCGCCCAAGGTTATTAGTAATCACATAGCCATATTGTACTTGGGTGTAAATTAAAAAAATCGGCCAAGTGTGAGTCGGACTCGGGCACAAAACGTTCCGTGACACCAAACAATATTCAATTTATAGCTTTGTATTTCTCAGACACTATGAAAATCAAAGTTATTGTTGCGGTCGTTATGGAAAATATCCCATTACGCAAAACTGCACAACTTATCTTATTCAAATCAATTTTCATTGAAAGTTCATTTTAAGTTCTATTATTTTTATTAGTTTCAAAATTTTACACATATTAGCTGAAAAGTTAGAGGGATACACTTTTTAAGACATTAGAAGCGCATATCTCACCACTATCTACTTAAATAAAAAAGTTACTTTGGAACCTCTATGTCTTCTTAAGACCTATCTAACGATACAACATACGCCTAGATATACCGGATTTTTTTCATCCTCAATTACCTATATGGGGCGCCAACCCTAATAATATTTTTCTTCATAATTCCACTATTTTATTGTACAGCATTCGTAGAAGACACCTACCATCCCAATTCTATCTATATAATGCCAATAGTCTCCGATTAAAATGGCTATAAGATATGGACAGACAAACAGACGACGTAACGAAATTATCAGAGTTTCGTTTTTCCTTTTGACTACGAAATCTTAAAAAAAAATTACTACGCAAAGGTTTCTGAGATTACGATATATCTTTATATACACTGGTATTTTTTATTATATATGTATTATATAGCCATAAATACAATTTAATCAAGGGCTAAATAATTAGTTTCTTAATTCTCATATTTCAGATTTGATACCGATCTTCTCTTTCATTCATACGTAAAATACAACACTAAAATAACTTGGAGCCGAACAAATATTTTTACTTATATCCTTTTGTCTAAATTTATAATACATACAACTAAATTTATTGACACAACAATATATAATAATGACATATTGGAAATTATTTATTTTAAACCGTTATAAACAAATCACACTCTGTTGCAACCTAAAACAGATCGTTGAATACCATACAAAATTTAGAATTTTCTTGGTTATATAACTTATAATTAAAAACCTATTATTGCAATTCGTGATTTAATAAAATCGGACCTTTTTTACTACATGCATATTTATATGCATTGGTTTAACTTTAAAAATGAAGAAAAATTCTAGATCATCAAGAAAACTTAAAAATTATGTCAGACTGATTATAGACAGATCGAAATGCACCATAGGAATAGACCACCATAGGATAGAAGACATCGCGTCTCAGAGGAATTTAAATTAGGACTTTAAATTAATCAATATAGATCTTAAACTAATGTCTGAAAGACGGTTAGTTATAATTCATGTAAGAGTTGCTTATTTCAATACAGAATTTTAAAAATCACTTAATATTTAATATGCCTTCTAGTTAATACTAAATTAAATTCTTATTATAGATAAAAACTTCTTTAGGTGCACCTGCACACTTTTTCTGAGCACTAAACGAAAGTGAGTTTTCACCCTCGGGTCAGTGATGCCGAATCGGGTAAACTCGGTTCCCTTCGGCATCAGCCGAATGAACTACTTTTTTAGGCGCAGTCTACCCTCTTTTTTTAGATATCAAATGAACTACTTTTCAGTCGCACCCAGCGCACTTTTTGATTAATATTTTATTTCAGTATAATTTATTGAAGTGATAACTTCCTTAAGCGCACCTGCGCACTTTTTCTAAGCAGTGAACGAAATTGAGCCGTCACGCTCGGGTCGGTAGCACTGAATCGGGTAAACTTGGCTCCCTTCAGCATCAGCTAAATGGACTATTTTTTTAGGCGCACCATGCGTACTTTTTATTTATATTTGATTTGAGCTTAGTCTTATAGAATACGCGTATGCAGAAATTTTTATTCGGTGGTAAGTCCGATTTGAAATATGTTTAACAGTAAATTGATTTCTAGGCCAATAAGTTTGTCCACGTAGGTTGAATGTAGACTTTACTTTTTAAATACAATTACTTTCAATCGCCTTTCTCGAGTTCTTATGTCAATGTCACAGAAACAGAGTTAAACAGAATCAAAGTTGACTTCAACTCTGTTCAATTATTTTCTTGCTTATAATACAAACGACAAATTGTAATTTGATCAGAAGATTTGCTTAAAAAAACAAGCTAATCAAAATTTTTCAAATCTCCATATTTTACTCTCTCAGAAAAGAAACTCCCAGTAAGATAATGTTCAATGATAGTAGGTATGTGTCAAGGTAAAATAATTTTAGGTAGATTGCACAAAATTTAAACGTGTTTGATGTGAAATTTCTAATACGATTTCTAAAAAATAACAAATATTATAAAATTAAAATTATATTTTCCACAGATTATTAAGAAATATTTCTGTAAAAAGATTATTTCATGAAAATAAAAGAATAAAATTAAATTCTTATTTTATTATTAACGACTGTCTGAATAGTATATAACAATATTCTAATACAAAATATAAAAAAATTGGTGATAGCTCACAATTGTTTTTTAAATACACAAATATTTTAAATGTTGGTACGATTAGTTTAACTAAAGGGTGGAATTATCGGTATATGAGCGGGAAAAGGAACACAAGGAGTGGGAATTTTCCTAGTTCGGAATAAAGAATAACCTATTAAATACTCGTAGAACTTGGACTAGAAAAGTTCCTTGCACACTTAGGCACATGTTATCGTTGAACTTGGTATTTCTATTAATCTATACTTCCATATATATTATTTTTCACCATGTATATACTACTGGTGAAAAATAATACCTAGTAAAATAATATTACCTAGTATACATTTCGCAGGCCATAAAAGATCGTAAATCTTCATAATTCTGATTTTATTGTTTTCGGAGATAAGGGAAATATATTTTTTTGTGAACATTTTCAGCGACATCTCTAAAATTACCTTATATGAAAATTCAAAAAAAAGAAAATTAATTTGACCTCTGCAATATTTCCCAACATAAATTTTTGAGTATTTTCTATTGATATATACAAGGCTTAATTTACTTTATAAAAACGCCAAATTTCAAGTTTCTACCTCGACCAGTTTCCGAGAAAATCGGTTTTAAAAGATAGAGGAACACGTTAGTGACCTATGATAATGCATTTTGTTCCTTTTAAAATGTCTATTAACAGTTTTTAGTTACCTAAACAAGCGCCCTAAAAAGAGTTTCTAATGTCAAGAAGCCGTGGTGCTAAAGCTTAGCAGCTTGGGTAAAGACAATCATTTCACAGAGAAATATAGTATTTGGGATTAAGGAACCATTGTAGATTTTCAGGATGCAACAGACAAATTATTAAATCTATTTCTGAGATAAATTAAACTGCACTTACAAATGTTGACAATATTCAAAAGAAATGTAAGTCAGTCAGTTATCAGCAATATAAAAACTATAAATTTCTAGCATGTATTTGTACAACAGGTTTTTACATTTTTTAGCTTTAAATAAACACAAATTCAGTAAAAGAAACCTGCAACATAACGAAGTACAATCAGCGACAAGCAACTGCATTTCTAAGCAAACAATCCTATCTCATAAAATACTTCAGATATCAATTCGTTCTCATTTTTTCGTTTATCTACAGAGCGTGGAAGATTTTACTTTTATTTTATATTTCACATTAAGCGATTTCGATAAACAGGCCAAGTAATCACCCAAAATCATTGAACTTTAGTTCGTACAAACAGTAATTTTGAAGTGATAACTACTTTAAACGCACTACATGTGAATTAATATAACTTAATTAATAGTAAGACAACAATTAATAAAAGAAGTAGCGTTAAGAGATAAATTAATAAAAATAGTATAAAATAAAAGCTTTACAATCACACCATTTTTCCAATAAATTAGGGCATCAAACTTTTCTACTAAATTTATAGAAAAAATTATGTTGTTATTTTGGAAAAATTTAAGATTTTAAAGATTTCTTACTATTTTGTTAATTTATTTTATATATTTCATACAATTATTATTAAATTACTGAAAAAACTCGTTCTTCGTAACTGATAACTACCGGCGCTCGAGTAGTCATCATTTTTTTGATATACCAGCATCTAGAACCCAATTATATAGATAATCCTTACTTTTCCACGGTATACAATTACTCAACCACCTGATCGCTCTTGCACCAGAATGTGAGTTCGAAGAGGAAAATAAATTTCTTGGAGAGTATATGTTATATGTTGCAATGTTAATGAATTTATTTGAGTGTGTTTTTATTGTTATTAAAGGGCGTAAGTGCAATAACTGTAATTTTTGCATATCTGCAACATAAATTGCCCAAAATGAATACTGAAAACATTTACATCATTCAATATCAAAAAGTGATCTTTTTTAAAAACCCTTCTTCAAATATAAACGTGAATTTTACATTACAAAAAAAACTTTACCAAAAATTTCATTTCAAAGACGATAACCTTCATAACGAAAGAAAATTT
This sequence comes from Druceiella hillmani, assembly GCA_039881145.1. NCBI lineage: Eukaryota > Metazoa > Arthropoda > Insecta > Lepidoptera > Hepialidae > Druceiella > Druceiella hillmani. The sequence goes on along the minus strand of JAYKKI010000023.1, from coordinate 4,683,786 downwards.
TACCAATCAATTCATTTGAAAGACGAAAACCTAGCTCGGCTTCATGACGACCTTAAATTAGCGAATGATTGAAATCAAAACGTAATAACCTTGATACAGCTCGGAATATATATATATATGTATATATGTATGTAAATATATATATATATATATATATGTGTGTGTATATATATATAGATATATATATATATATATATATATATATATATATATATATATATATATATATATAGTAATATGGCGAAAACCTATCACAAGCATATACAAAAAAATCGTGTTCAGGACGAGACGGCACGTCCGACGTTAGATACATTTTCAAAACCTATCACAAGTATATACAAAAAAATCGTGTTCGGGACGAAACGGCACGTCCGACGCTATAAACATTTTCGCTTGCGAAACGAAATCTCGAGTGAACTGTAAATAAAACGAAACGATAAATGTCTCGAGCGCAGATCGCGGTCGTTAGGAGCTCGTCTTTAATTTTTAATCCTCACTTTACAGTAGCCTTGCAGTGTGTCAGCACGATAAGATAATAAATCAAACACACTTAAACGGCCGATGCAAGTGTTGCTACGCCATCTAATGCTGACATGTCACGTATTTGCAAATTGATATATGGAGGCTCTACGCGTCGTCAGTCACGTAAGTCGAAATTATTCATTATATATTAAGTTGAAAAGTGATAAGTGGGCATATAACGCAAATTGCTGTTGAGCGTTATTTTCCCTTTAAAAATAAGGAAAATTGCGTTATTTTCTCTATTAGAAGCTTTTTATGGATGAAGCGACTTACAGATATGTACACATGATTGGCGACTGGTGGTGTTATAAGGAGAGCAGTGATGCACAAAATAAAAGAAATATACACGAAAATAATTTTATGTCTCAAACACAAGACTATTCAGAAATATAAATTTTTTTTTTCACCCGACAATGGCAAACACAAAAGGAAAGTTTATGAATCTAGTTACACATGTTTATGGACGCATGAGACTTATATGCTCTTCATAATTCCAAAACTATTAATCCGATTTTCGTAAATATAATGCCTATCGTTTGTTTTCTCTTAATAGCCCTGGTAATATAGATTAAAAATCCAATATAATTGCCGTCGGACGCTTTAAATTAATCGTTAATTTTATATTCCTCGCAACCCATTACGATAAATAAGTCAATCAAGCTTTGAAAGTTCATTTCAAATATGATATGTTTATCTAAATACATAATGAAGGGTATCAAATAAAAGGATTTTTAATAAAAAAAGACTAGGTTTTTTAAATCCTTTCATAGATCAATATTATTGATAAATATATAAAAAAACACATGCAGGTAAAATTTTGAACTACAACAGGCAAAAATATTTCATTTTTAATTAGCTTTCGAAACGTCTTTTTTAACATAGACGTGTTTGTACCCAAGGTCCAACTTGCCTAAACTCTTGTCAGGTATCTTACTCAACAATATCTGAATTAATGATTTCATCATGTAGATGGACGTATAATATAGACGGAATAAGAAAACGGGGAGACCCCAGAGGACCTGGCTTTCAAAGCAAAGAAATAATTTTTAGGGATAAAGAAGAGGTCTTAAGAATAATGTAGGAAGCGTTGACATTCTATATAGTTAAGATTTACATACTTCTAAATAAATTAATCAATAACTGATAAGCTATTTGTTGTTTTCTACATTGAATAAAAACACGTTGTTTAAATTAAATTGTAATAATATATGGGCTTCTATGAGTTCCTGAATACAAAATAGGACGATCAGTAGCAATAAGATTTTATCTGATCTCATGTCGTTCTTGAGATACACTGTTTCAACATTATCGCAAGGTTTAATCTTCCAGCAGTACACGAACTACCCAGATTCCTCGCGGCACGATCAAAGCGATACGACGCGACGCATTAACTCCTTACTCGGCTTTGAATATTTAGCGATACGAGTATTGTTTAGCAGAAAGGAAATTCGATTGTACTTATAGTTCAACGTTTTTCTTAGGTTCATTTTTTTAATGGGGGTTATGTTTATAAAAACGAAGCCTTTAAATTTAGTTAGGATGGAGAGAATGTGGAAAGCAGAAATATCTTGTTATTGAAAATGAAATTATTTCTCGTTTATAAAGGGCTAAAGTACAAAATAAACTATTTTCAACAAATTTTTTCAATAGGAATTCGAAAGAAAAATTTGCTATACTATTTAGTCTGTATATTTCGATATCAATAGTTGTAAAGTTATGTTCTACAGTCTCGTCTTCAAGATGAAAGATTAATGAAAAAAAGACTATATAGTTTTATTATCAATTTTATTTCTTTTTTTTAATTATTAACAATTTTATTTCGTGACTACCGAAAAAATCTTACTTAAGAATCAAAATTATTAACGTAAACTGTTTAAGGTAATTGTCGTATGAATTTTTTATATACTATTCAAACTATAAATGTCTAACTTATTTTAAAATTTAACAATTATTTATCGTTTAGTTTTGGTAAAAATCGCTCTCAAAATACTAAACAATTAGCATTGCAGGAAAAGTAGTAATTTCGCCACACTTTTAATTTTATTTAAAAAACGCGTCAAGCGATTAATTTAAAAATCTAAATCAATATAAAATTATGTTACTTTAAAATTTTGAAAAGAAAAATATCTACCGTTTAAATTATTTACGTAAAATTATTTATCGTTTATCGAGATTTTTATTATTCAAAATTCACGTAACTGAAATTGTCGACATCGTGTGAACTATTTCTATAAATGAATAATATATTCATAAACACATATCTCTTATCATATCTACTTTATCAATCTCTGATCTTAACAGCAAGTTCGCCGCAATAAATGAATGTTTATAAGGTACTTCTAGGTAATCGTTTGGAATAATCCTTTAATTATATCACAATTGATACATATCGAGGACATATTTCTACGAAATCACTGTCTTACAGCTAATCAGAACATCAGACTAGCTCCGCCCAAACATTGACTGGGAATCGGACCCGGGTCTCTGCACTGCATCGCGCCGAGTCTTTGCAGTGCAAAAGCCGTATTCCTTGCGATCAACCCAATACCCAGTATATTCCTGATAACATTGATTTATTCGTATATGTGTTTATATCTTATATACGATACGGGTATCTATATTTGATAATATCATAAGGACAAAACGTACTTTCTAAAATACAATTCCCATATGAATGGTACCGGGTACAAGCTTATTAAAAAAATATTTTTATTGATCCTATCGTTTCAAATAATTTTAAGTTTATAGTATGTATATTTAATGTAATACTTTTAATCAATTATTTTTTATGGTTTTCATTTTTCATAAAATTGTAATGAAAAATAAAAAATTACTTAATCTTATATACAGAAATATATCATATTTGACAGTTCAAAATCATAGTTTCTTTTTAGTTTTTTGAACTTTGACAACTGTGTGTTTCTTAATTGTTCAGTGAGAGTTCTTATTTAACCAGTTCTTCGTGATTGTGGTTTAAACTAGTTTTAGTTTTATTTGTGTTAATATGATACTAATATAGGTCGATATAAAATTTTCTCAAATACGCTTCGATAAAAATCGCGAATGGTACTAATGAAAATGAAACTTTATAGAGATGTGAAATCTTTCGGACATAATCGCTTTTAGTCGACTATTAACCGTCTTTTTAAGACAAAAATTTAATTACATTTTTGCCTTCTTAGTTAAGGCCGAGATATTTTATCTTCTAAACGAATTCTTATAATTGAAGACAATGTTTTTCAGAGTATTTTTAAAGAACAACATTTTAATACTTCATAAGTGTAATCGAAAATTTTCAGATTTAAATATTTTTAAGAAACGATGCAAAAAATCTCTTGAAATGTAAAGTAGGCATTCTTTTTAATCATGCAATGTCTTATTATTTTTTAATTTGTTTATTTTATATATATATATATATATATATATACATATATATATCGTCGAGTCTACGTAATTACGCTAATTATTTTTATATTTTAAATAGTAGCAATTCTCAAATTTCGTAGTGATATCATTGAGTTTCAGTAGCGAGTGTCGTCCTCATCTACCGCATGTTACTTATTATTTTTTTTCTATCTGATCTTATCATATAAATTACTATTACAACATTAGTTTTCCTCGGTAATATAACGCCCATGGTATAATTAACAGAATCGCCTTTGATAGAAGTAGCAAATATTTTGTCACTTTTCTTTGAACATTCTTTTCTTTTCTTTAAATATTGAGAACTTCTTTTACGTATTTAAAAAACAAAGATAAAAACGAAGTCTTGCTGTAAAAGCTCGCTTCAACTTTTCAGGCTATTAAAACAAATTACCCACTGAAAAATAGGAAACAAAAACTGTATAGTAAATACAGTTTTTTTTCCTATTTTTTATTTTACAATTATAATTAAAAGTCAATTTTCTCAAAATCTTCAACGAACAACAACAATTACTATTTAAAAAAGTGAAATGAATGCGGAAACCATCATATATATTAATACGCTAAGGTTAAGATGTTACTCTCCCTTTTTAGAAAAAACCTCACAACTAATCCACATAAATTATATATCATTTTACAGATAATTGCTTGCTCTACCGGCATCCACAACTAAAAAATTTATTATTGCTATTGTTTTTGCAAATTAATTAATTATTAAAATTATATACACAAAACAGCAATGCTGCCATCTAACGGCTCAACGTCAATATGATTGACGGTCGGTAAAATTTTTGTTTAATTTCAAATCCACTCACGTATAAATAAAGTGGCGCTTTAGCGCAATGCTTTTGCGTACTTGCGCCTCTATATGTCAATTTTAGTAAAATATTTATTTGATCTGTCATCTGAGCTTCATAATGGAATAAAAACGTAATAAGCAGTGTGCAAAATTAGAAATGAATTGAATACCTGCAATCAATTTTGATTTATTAAATTGAGTTGAATAATTTATAATGCGAAGACTTCGCACGGGTCACGCTAGTATGAGATAATTCGATAGTGGGGCGATATGGTTAGCTATAGACATTTAAAATTTTATAAATTGTTGAAAATGGAAAATTAAACAAAAAATAGTATTAAACAAAGAATATATTCTATATCCGAATATATATATATATATATATATATATATATATATATATATATATATAGAATATATTCTATATAGTTTTTCCTTTGATCTGTATTTATGTACACACAGATGCGCACGCGCTAAAATGCTCGTGCATAGAATTATGCTTCTCTAAAACACAAAAAATCAAGAAACATGCGCGTATTGACTTCATAAATCTATTCATGTTGAAATCTTTAGAATAATTAAATATACCACATTTTCTTTAATAACGTGATTTATTAAGTAAACACACCGACTAGTAACTCGTGTTCATAAGAAACCTTGTTGGTAGCCGAAATTATTAGTGACACTTGAATTGAGCTGGCTATAAAGTAATGAGCGGTCATTAATGTTATAATTTTTTTAATATATTTTAAATTTAAAATTAATTAATAGATAGTCGATATTTATAATCAACAATAGTGTTCATTATAATCACATACATGTCTCGAATGCACTAGCAAAGAGTGAATAGCATCTGCCTAAAATTCAGGTGACTTGGAATGAAAAAAATAGCCTATGGACTTTCGTAGGTGGTGTTCATCATGAAAGTTTTTATTCGCGTAATACGTTGCTGATCGATCTAAACAAACAATAATTAGTAGGTGCAAGGTCTTAGGAATATGACGGGTGGAGGATCTGTGTCCAACCAAAATCCAAAACTTTAAGAATATCCTGCATGTTTCACCCACGCACCGTATTTAAAACTTTTTGCCAAGCGGTGTAAATGATTCTCTATAATTCCGTGGGCGCACCCAAGCTCTGTTACTAGCCAGCGTGTTGTTAATCGGCTATCTTCTTCAATTAACAATTTTAACCTGTCGCTATCCAATTCCACCAGCCGACCAGAGAGTGATTGATCGCTCGGGGTATAATCGCCGCTGCGAAACCGCTGGAAACATCGTTTTATAGTAGCTTCAGATATTGTTTCGGGAGCTAAGCCTTACATATGGCGTTGATATATATTATGTATAACTTCAGCACCAGAGTGACCAGATTGGTACTCATAGAGTATACAGTGTCTCACAGGTGTCTTAATATCGTCTTACTTACTACTGAATCAGTGAGAGCGTGCCGCGCCCTTTATACATCTTCTATCGTGGAAGCTTCTAGAATGTTCTCATATTTTCTAGATAATTTTAGAAAAAACGCCCATTAACTTTTAGCGAACAGTATAAAATTAAAAAAATTAATTTCAATAGAATATTAAGAAATATTTGTGAGATAAATTATTTCATAAAAATAAAATAATAAAATAAAACTAATACTTTATTACTAACAACTATCTGAATATTTGTTTTTTCGTTTTCAATTTTTTTCAATAAAAATATAAACAAATTACATGTTTCACATCCAGTTGTCCTATGACGGCTCACAATTGTATTTGAAGTTATACTTCTTTAGGCGTGTTATGAAAAAATTTTGAGAGTAAAATTTTACGAATGAAAAAATTCTTCACCCTGTATTTATTTATAATACGACAAAAATTCGACCCACTGAACTTGCTCACTATGTAATAAAAATTCGACACCCTGAAGCGGCTCACTAAACATATATTTACATAGTTTTTTATTCTCTTTTTTAGTAATTGAAATTTAATAACGGTCCATATAAAAGAACATTTATTAAAATAATTAATTTTAATTAACTTTAAATTTAATTTGAGAGATTAGAAGTCCACTATTTCATTTTTCTGCTGGCATTCCATTATAAGCCAATCATCTGCCAGACCGTTTCCAAATTATCGCGAAATTCCAATTAACTTTATTGTTCTCTTTTTAAATAATTGAAATTTAATAGTGAACCACTATTAAATTTCACACATGTAATAAAAATTGTTTATTTATTTGGAATAATTGTGATAGAAATAATGATAATAAGCTTTTTAAAATATATTTTAAGTATATTTCTCTAAGTGAGGTTAAGTTTCAATATGTATGTATTTATTATAAATTATTACTTTATCGTTTATAAAATACTTACAATTATAAATTAAAATAAAATTTCAGCATATCCCTTTATTTTCATTGTTAATTAAACTTTACTTAGACTGTTATATTAAATTAAACAATTCATTATATACACGTGTTTATAACCGTATTTATAATCACATTCTAGTTCTTATATTATTTTATTTCCATTAATTATTTTACATGCTAAATAAAGTTATTCTTGTATTATGCCAAAGAAGTATAACTTCTAACGCACATACACAAGTGTACGCATTTTAATTTTTTTCTAAAATAAAATAAAGTTATTATTTTTTATTAATCAATCATCCTTGGAAACGACACAACGAATATGGATAGAATTACATCATAATTAAGGTTATCGTTAACCACACCGAATCAGTAGTTGAATGGTTAATATTCAATTTTCGGAAAAATGTTTTTCTTTTCACTATTAAAACACATTTATTATATTTTATTTATAACATAGATAAAACTATTACTACCAAACACAATTGTCGTTAACAAACGGAATTAGTAATGATGCTTGAATTATCATTGACCACGTCAAATTAGTAGTCGGATCGTAATGATCAAGATACGGAAAGTTGTTTTTCTTATCAGTATCGGATACAACTATTATATTTTATAAATAATAACGTTTGGGGACATTATAAGAAGCTTAACATAGAACTATTACTACCAAACTCAATTGTCATTAACAACCGGAATTAGTAGTGACGCTTGAATTATCATTAAACATGCCGAATTTGTAGTCTGAACGTAATGATCAAGATACGGAAAATTGTTTTTCTTCTCACTATTAAAACACGACTATTATATTTTATTAATAATTACATTTGGAGAGATCATGAAAATGACATCGATAGAACTATTACTACCAAAAAAAATTAATTAACAAGTTGAATTAAGAGTGGCGCTTGAATTATCATTAACTACGCCGGATTAGTAGTTGGGTCATAATGATCAAGATACGGAATGTTGCTTTTTTTTGTCTAGTAATCCAAAATTTAATTTTGTATTAATTGAACATTTTTTGAGATGTCGTGAAGATAAAAATAAATAGAACTGTTATTATCACAACAAAAGTCATTGTCGTCACAGTGGTATGTCGGGTTGATCGCAGAGCGCAAGGCTTTTGACGGTTCAGTGCATCGCTGGGATCCGGGTTCAATCCCGGCCACCAATCGAGCGGGTAGGACTGTTTGGTCTTCCGGTTGGCTGTAAAAGATCACTTTCGTAGTAATAAGTCCACTATATGATTTAATTGTATACGTTAAAGTACGTAAATAAATATATAAATAAAAGTTAAGATTAACGATGCCGTAAAGGATTAGGGAATTTCGGAAAGATGGATAAAGCGTTGATGATGTTCACTTCAAACTTCTTTCAATGATGTTTCTTTCTTTAATGATATGCTTATTTCGAAAATTATGCTTCTTTCAAAACGATACGACTGCTCGAATGATATCCTGCGTTCTTTGACCATATCTCATGTAGTTTACGTCGCATTGTTTTTCCGGTCACGTCTTGTTTACATATTGTTTTCGGCCGCTGACATCGGTCATTCGCTCCGCGTGATCGTTGCATTGAAATGAAACTTTTAAATTTTGGATACCATGCATCTTATAATCTCTGTTTTTGCTGAAATTTTAGAATCTATTCTTTAAAGACCTCTTATTTTTAATCTAATCAATGAATTGTTTTCTTAATTTATGTTATCAATACCAATTATACAAAATAATAACCCAAAATTATAAAGGAACCCTCATAGTGTGAGTTCTGTTCGTACTTAATAGTTTTATGTTTACACTTTTCACATATGATTATTCAAAAAAATATACTTAAATTTCATTAGTTCGTTATCATTAACATTTTGAATCAATAAAACTGTAAATAAATCGACAGTGATAATCTTACCCAAACTTTGCTTTGTAGTTTCTAAATATATTTAATTAATTTGTCTTACACACACACACACATGTATGTATGTATATATATATATGTGTGTGTGTGTGTGTGTATATATATATAAATGCATAAATTTATCTAAGGTAATACACCTTATGCGTTTGTTACAGAAATTTATACGCATTTTTTTTTAAACTCTTTAAATTAATTTTCTTTATATATCTCCATATTTTCCGCGAAACAGAGAAGCAAAATTGTATATATCCGAATATGTTCTGAATTTTAATTTAGTTCATTCCAAAGTTGTTTTCTTAAAGACATATTTTATTTATTGAATATATTTGGCGTTAATTTTGTAGAAATTCATTATCCACAATTAAATGAAACTACGTGATGTAGTATTATTTCTACTTTCTTGAATTTCTTTACCACGACCTAGGTTTCGTTGTATTACAACATATTCAGGTGGGATATTAGCAAAGAACATTACAACATCTTCAGGTGGGATATTAGCATCTTTGCTAATATAATTGTGGACACATTTTATTAAAAATAGTACTTTTAAAAATGATTATAACACAAATTTAAACAATAGATTAAGATGTTTAAGTGAAACTAAAACAATTTTTAATTCTCTAAAAAGCCCTGAATTTTTTACTCTCTAAAATTATCCCATTCCAGTTCCTTTCCTCCTCAAGTTGGGGAAACCCCCTCAATTGATTATACTACATTCCATTTCAAAAATATAATAATATATTAATTTATCTTAAGTATGTTAGATAGAAAAATGATTAAACTTGTTACTAACTATAATTTTTGTAGAAACTTCAGTCTTTATTTCTATTATGAAAGTCAAACTTATGAATTCAATGTTGACCATTAAGGGCAAGGTTTTGTTTAGGGTTCCTAGTACTAACGAATTTGACACTTAATATTCTGTAAAACGGCACTAAGAAATGAAAGGAGTTTAATGTAACTAAACTTCAGTTTAAAAGATTTTCCTAAAGAAGTCCTACATATAGTGTACGCTATTTTTTTCATTTACAGAAACATCCTACTTCTTGATAAAGGGTACTTCCATAAAAAGAATTGAAAAAATTAGCTACATATTCATTAAAACCTCCATGTGAAGAATATCCTTCATGCACATATATTTAAAACTCTAAAAACTACGTGGGTGTGACAGACAGACCAACCCACGCACGAAAATAACGAATTATGATCATTCTTTTTTTAAACTTCTCATGATCATGAAAATGTACATGTATTTGAGTCTTAAAAAATTGTTTTTCCCCGAAAAATCAGATAAAATACAACTAATTTTTGAACATATAAAATCAAATAATTAAAAAAGTTGAAAATCACTCAGAGTGTACAGAAAACATAACTAAGATTGTAGTTGTAACTTACCGGAATTAATTTTTTTTTATATAACCAACAATTTTTCTTAAAACTTCATTAGCAATAACTTCTTAGCATTAAACAAATTTTTTTTTATAACATATAGTAACAATATTAAAAAATATAATTGGGTAAATCTTAGAAATATTTAATTAAAAATAATAAAAGATTTAAAATAGCATAATCAAATTCCTCTCGAAAATATAATACGAAAATAGTCTATAACTTTTTTTGTAAACAAATGTTTACTTAACATATAGTAACAATATTAAAAAATATGATTATGTAAATCTTAGAAATATTTAATTAAAAATAATAAAAGATTTAAAATAGCATTATCAAATTCTTCTAGAAAATATAATACGCAAAATAGTCTATAACTTTTTTTTATTACGGCGAAATAATTAATTTTTCAATAACAAATATTTTTTTACATTTTCAACATTTTTCGAACCCTAATTACATTTAATCTATTCATTATCGCAAAAATCATGAATAAATCATAGTTAATAAAGTCTGACTAAAATATAATAGCAAAACTACATATATTATCATAGATTAAATATTTTTAAACACGCACTTTTTTTACCTCTGTGAAAGATATAGTAGACAATATATTTACGTTAAACGTTAATATTTGTAATTAGTTTAATATAAATATTCAATATTCATTAATGCTTATAAATGCCTAAATGTGTACGACACCAGTGCAGTGCGAGTTCTACTCGTACTTGACAGTTTTTGAATGCTGCGGTTACAAGATTTAGTTATTTACATTGAGTTATGAAGTTATGTCATATAAGATCGTGGTAATTATAAAGTTTTATGTTATTTATAAATTATTACACTTGAACTTAATGTTATGATTTATTATATAATACATTAAGTGGGGCACGTGCCTCTTGATATGCTATGCTACATTGATACTAATGAGAAAAAACTTTCATATTTGACTCATTTTTATTTTGTATCAACTACCTCAATTTTTTTTTATTATTTTCCTCAACAAAATCAGAAAGAACTCATTTCGACGTTAGTTATACAAAGTAATCTCCTTATGTCGACAAGGTTTACACTTCCCAAAGTCTTAAATATTTACAGACGATACTGAACGTATTAAATATTTGCAGACTTAGAATTCCATATTGGCAAGATATCAGACAGATCTAATAACAAAATTAGCCTAATTTGGAACAATTCGCCAGCTTTTCATATCCTTATTTTCTTATTTTTAATTAAAGAAAATTATTGAATCTGTTAAGTTTGTAGAAATTCATTATCACTTAATTTTTATTGACAACTAAATGAAACTACGTGATGTAGTATTATATCTGCTTTATTTAAATTATTAACTACGACCTAGGTTTCGTTGTATGACAACATCTTCAGGTGAGCAATTTGAAGATATTGATTTTGAAGAGTTTGAATCTCTTCAAATAGCCCACCTGAAGATGTCATACAACGAAACCTAGGTCGTGATCAAGAATTTAAATATACTAGATCTAATGCTACATCACTTAGCTTCATTTACTTGTCAATAAAAATTAAATGAAAAAAAAGTTAAACGATTTTACGTTTCAATACCTTGAAAGCGTACGTGGAAACGACAGATTGTTAAAAGTACTTAAGTACTTAAGCTGGTAAACCTTAAGTGTAAACCTCCGAAAATGTTTATTAAGGAGACTATGAGCTATAGACAATGTTAACGTAATTTAAATAAAGCTCGTTAAAATGGATTTCGTATGTAAAATTTCAGACTTCAATTTCTAGATCAATATAAGAGTTTAATTTATAACTTTACAATCCATAATAATTCAACATAAACGCTTTTGAGAACTTTACGCATTCGCTTATTAAAGACGGTAGTAATAAATTTAGCCTCGTGGTTTGAACTGAACCTACTCTGGTACTATATTCGAAACACCCTTGGAATCAAATCAAGCAACATTTTAAACGATTTCTATCTTTTAGTCAAACAATACATTCAAAAAAATTTCCGCTTAAAACCTACGGCGTCTAACAAACGGACGGAAATTCAGCGTAGTCACAGCAGTATAGCTCCATTTGGATCCTTTAGCTACAGAACGGTGAAAACATTAATATGATTAATTTATATTATCATTTTCATGTTATTTATTGCATTAATTGTTATTTATCTATCATAACAAAGATAACACATTGCTAACAACAAGCTCGCCACACATACCTATTTTTCTGCAACTAATTCGTATTCATGACTGTGACAAGAGGCGCTCATAAGGATATCGGAACACGTACACTGCGAGTATTAATCTTATAAGCAACATGAAAAATCAATTAATTAATTGATTGTTAACAAATATTTGTCATAACGGCTCGGCTCGTGTAAGCTATTATAAAAACTGTACATAGATTTAGCACTTACCATAAACTAACGTTAGTGAAAAACTAACATTTAAGAAAATAACATTTTTAAACACAGCCGACAAAACTTAAGTCTCGCTGAAAAAGATTTATAACATTGTAAATGTGATCAAATGTGTACGGTTTCCATGCATGTTTGAAATTAGCAGAGAGAAATAATTTTGACTGGTATCGGTAGAAAAATCACGTCTGTTAAACCTATACTTCAATTTTCATATATATATAATATAGTCAAGACAATACGTCACCATTACATAATCTATACTATTGATAAAATTGTAACAGAGTGAATTCTGTACATGGAAATGTTTTTAAAAAGAATGTTTAATTTAACATAAAGAATGATAATAGAAGCCAGAAGATCTCTCTCTTGTCCCTACAGTAAAATACGAAACGCAACTCTCTCTCTTTCTGTCTTCACTATATCTCCCTCTCAACTTCCGTTCGCCTCACCCGATTACACTTTTCGTAACGCTCTCGTCACGCATTCACCAGCTTACTCCCCAAGTCAAGCGTGCATAAAGAAATTTTTCTTCAAATATAAAAACATACATCTTTGTATGTAAGTAAAAGTGGATAACATTAGTATTAAGAGATAACCTAAAAACAATGCCTAATTAAATACAAGCAGATAAGTGCAAAGCATGACTTCCACAACGAGTGATCGGTACTAGTAAAATCGAGTCATAATAACATTAAAATTATTCCAAAAATAATTATTTCAAAAATTATTTAAAAAAAATAATAGCAATTATTTGTATTTACATATTAAATATCAATTTATTTGCATATTTTAAATAAGTACCTCATATAAAAAACAATTTATTTTTCAATAAAACTATTTATTAAAAGAAACAGAAAACGCTTTTTACTAAAAATTACTGAAATAGTTGTACTGTCTACAAGAAAAACAACAGAACTACTCATTTTACCTATATTGGAAATACAATTGAATTGCATAAACTTTATTTTCAATTATCCATTTTTTTACAATATATTTAAAGCACCATATATTTAGTTTAGAAACAAACTTTTTATTACTTTACTTAAAACCGGTTTCAAGCATACTTTAAATAGCCTAAATTTCAAACTTCTTCGTTAAACGTTTTCCACTTTTTCCGAACTCGGTTCAGGTTGTGCCAATCGAATAAAAAATTAAATACAATTAAATAAAACTACGTGATGTAGTATTATTTCTACTTTACTTAAATTCTTTACCACGACTTGGGTTTCGTTGTATTGCAACATCTTCAGGTGGGCTATTAGCAAAGATCTTTGCTGCGTGAATATTTTACAATACAACGTAATGGAGGTCGTAGTAAAGAATTTAAAAAAATAGAAATAATACTACATCACAACTAAATCCACTCAATCGTTTAAACTCTCTATACCCACACATACAACCGAAAAACACGCAGTCGTGTAAAATTGTTGTGTTGATATTAACCATTGTACAATTTTTTTTAATAATTTCAGATTTTAAAAAAATATGACATGAAGAATCTTTATCCAGGTCCGAAAGATAGTAACGCTTAATTGTCATCTTTTGAGTACCGCTTTTATATAAGACCTCGTGCCACACAATAATAGTAATTATTCTCTAATGAGAAATGACGTCATAATTTGGATTTTTATTTTTTCTCTTTATATTACAATGTTATTGGAAGATATTATCAGCAGTACATAGCGTCGTTATATAGCAAGCTTCAGTGAATGCTCATAAAACAATATTTATCAATATTAATATTTACCAAAGAATGCTCGTCGGAAGAGTATTTACCATTAAGAGTATTTGCTATACGGATGACCGCTATCATACACATGTGCATGCATGGATAATATTCCACTCTAGATACACTTCATTAAAAAAAAATACATTCAAAAAAGCTTATCACGTAATTATCGGTCAATGTCCAGTGTTGCCCTCGTGCATTGCAAACGTGTCGATAACAATTTTTTTTTCTCTGAGTTTAGTGACTTTGATTGCTAATCTATTTCTTCTTCGTCTACTAAAATGAGGCAAGGGATCCATGCCATTGTTCCGGAAAGATAAACAACTTTTATCCTATTTGATGACGTCTTCATTTGTGGAAAAATTATTTTTTTATGTGAAAATATTTTATTCCCATTTATGCTAATTATTTTTACCTAAATCAATTCGAAATTATTTATAATTTAAGAGTTTGATATCAATTTCTTTTTATTTATTTATGTTTTTAAAGTATACATAAATATCTGGTAACCTTATGACATCGATTAGTAAATCTCATTTATTGTTACCAATAATTTTATGGATATAAAATGAAAATTGTACTATAAATAAAAAGTTTTCTTCCATTATATAAAATACTTCTTAATTGTACAGTATCTATATTTAAACTCGACTAACTTATATGACTTGAGTATTGCCTTTCATTGAATCAAAATCTAAACATATATAAAATTGTAACAGAGTGAATTCTCTACATCGAAAATATTGCATATATATATATATATATATATATATATATATATATATATATATATATATGTATACATATTTATACATATATATATATATACATATATATATATATATATATATATATATATATATATATATAAATTTGTTTTTTAATCACGCGAAATCTACTGGATGAATTTTGATGAAACTGGGTATGGTAATAGTTTTTACCCTCGAGCAAAATAAAGGATAGTTTTTGTTATATGTTTAGAAAAATCCCTAACTTGGTAATTGTTACAATATTGATACTGCCAATGCCATCTTTTAGTATTTTTAGTAAACTTTATGCCGATAGATACATACTGATAGATATGATGTGGTACTGCCAACGCCATCTATAAATATTTTTAGTAATTTTAATGCTCATAAATAGTACAAAAATATATAAAAAATAAAAGACGGAATAATAGTGATGATAATAATAATAGTTTCGATAGTTCAGAAGGATCAGCGATGATCTAGTGTAGTGGTTAGCGCGTTGGCACAGTAGTCCGAAGACATGGGTACAATTCCCACCGGCCGATCAAATTTTTCTTTGTGTGGTTTACAATAGTGATTACTACATTGAGTTGTTATTTTTTAACAATAAACTTTTTAATTCGGTTTTTACTTTTAATATTATCAAAATAAATTTACAGCTAACGCCACACATTAGCAGCATTTGTAAATTTTAGGCTCATAAAAAATAAAATTTATGTGCTGATATTTTAAAGAAATCTATGTTGTCTTAGTATTTATCCATCCATATTTCATCCATTATTAATATTTTTATGTATGACGGTTGTTCTAAGCAATAATCATCAATGAATGTTACGTGAGTGAAATTGGAAATATAACTAGTATTATATTTAGGCCGAGGGAAATAACAAAAGTACTGAATCAACGTTTCAGACAGATGCAGAATCCAGCCTAAATTTGATTTTTGACATTGGTAAAATCAGTATACTATACATAATGGAAAACTGAAGTCGGTTTAATTGTTTTTAAAATAATTTATTTACTCAATTAGCCTTTAGAGCGCCCGTGTCACATATATTTCACGCCACTACTCGCGAGGACTAGAGCCGATTGACAAAAGTAAATTGTCAAGTTAAAATTAAATAAACAAATAGAAAATTATGTATCAGTTGAATAAAAATACAGTCGTCTGTAACATAAAGTTATTTTTACTGTCATAACTTTTTGAAAATCTTGTATGGTTGGATTTTGAAAGTGCTTATATAATATTTGATGCGTAGTTATTATTATTGTAATATATATTTTGTACCATTAGCATACTTTTTATAATAAACAATATTTTTTTCTAAAATTGACAAGATACTTGATGAAGACACGAAAACAGGTGGTGATAGGAACTCGTCTGTGATGAGGAGTAAATTTATCGAATTTGGAGTCGTTTGAATAGTCTGACGTAGCAAGAAAATAATGGAATAAAGAGGTATATAAGGACGTATTTAGGGATACATGCAATATAATTTCAAAGTTTCATCCATAAATCCTGATAATAATAGTGTACTACCGAGCGATTTCCTATTTTTAAAATAATTATTTTGGGTCTCAAGTAGAGACTATGTCATCGAACTCCGTGTTCCAACTATTCAGTCCTGATGATGCAAGGGTACTGCCCACTTAAACTATAAGACTTGAGGATCTACTATTTTTAAAATGGTATTGTAGGTTTCAAGCAAAAGCTCTTTAATTGGTCTTCGGGTTCTAACTCCTTAGTCCTAATGCTGGAGAATTATTGCCTGCCTAAACTGTGAGACTTGAAGATCTACTATTTTTAAATTAGAATTTTATGTCTTAAGCAGAGACTGCCACTAAACTTTGGATTCCAACTCCTCAGTCTTGATGCTGTTGGTGTACTACCTGCATATGTGAGACTTAAGGGTCTTTTGTTTTTAAGTCAATATTATGAGTCTCAAGTAGAGACTCTCCCACTGAACTCGGGGTTCCAACTTCTCAGTCTTGACCCTGTGGGGGTACTGCTTGTTTAAATCGTGAGATTTGAGGATCTGTTGTTTTTAAATTAGTATCGTGGATCAAGCAGAGACTCTATCATATAACTCCCCGTTCCAACTCCTCAGTCAAGTTGCTTCAGTGGTACTGATGCCAGCCTAAAACGTGAAATTTGATAATATGCTGTTTTTAAATTAGCATTTTGAGTCTCAAGCAGAGACTACCACTGAACTCCGAGTTCCAACTTATCAGTCTTGACGCTTTGGAGATACTGCCTTCTTAAATCGTAAGACTCAGGAATCAGCCTTTTTAAATTAGTATTGTAAATCTCAAGCAAAAACTCTGATACTGAACTCTGGGTGGTCTCTAGTATTTGAACTAGATCAGAAAGAGGAGACATAGAAAGAGGGAGACCCACTCCTTCATAACACGATTAAAGAAGAAGAAAGATTTAAACTCCGGCTTCCAGCTACGCAGACCTGATGCTGTAGGACTACTGCCTGCCTAAATCGTAAGACTTGAGGATCTGCTATTTCTAAATTAATATTTTGTGTCTCAAGCAGAGATTCTTCAACTAAACTTCGGGTTCCAACACTTCACCCTTGAAGCTATGGAGATACTACCTGCATATATCATGAGATTTGGGGATCTTCTGTTTTTAAGTTGGTGTTGTGGGTCTCAACAAGAGTAGCTACCACTACACTCCTCAGCCTTGACGCTGTTGGAGGTACTTCCTGTTTAAACCGTGAGACTTGAGGATTTGCCATTTTAAAATTAATATATTAGATCTCAAGCAAAAACTCTGTCATTACACTCCGGGTTCTTACTCCTCAGTCTTCACACACCTGTTTAAATTATTAAGTTTAAGGATCTGCTGTTTTTAAATTAGTATTACAGGTCTCAAGTAGACTCTGTTATTGATTTCCAGATTCCAACTGCCCAATCTGATACTGCAGTGGTACGGCCTGTTTTGTATATTAATTCATATATCCGGTGTTTATCAACCATTTCTTTTATTTAATTATAATTGCATGAATCTTTTTTTATTTGAATGGCTTCAGTGGAGTGGTATTCATCGCAAGTCTGTCACATTCTGGATAACATAGAATATTAAAGGCATTAAACATGAAAAAATATAACATTTTTACGAAAAAAATTAAATCCAATTCAAATAACCATCGAATACGAAGCGCATTGAAAAGTATAAAATAATGAAAATACGAGTACTCAGTTGGAAATTTTGCGGTACAATGTCGTTTCCGAACATAAATAAATTTGCAAAGTACTGCTATTGTAAAAGGTTTTGAAGTACACTCATCTGTGTATGTGCATGTACTTGAAAGAGGAGAAAAATGTCGACTAAGCTGTTGCATTTGAAAATTCTTAAAGTATTACAAACATAGCAATTACATAAAGGACTTAGGCTTATTATGAATATAAATGCATTACTTTTTGGTATTGTATTTGGTTACGGAGGCCTGTTCCATTTATTGCTTTCAATTGTATTTACGGACAGAACTGAGATGGCCACCAAAAACTTACAACATAATTGTTTATTAAGGTAAGTAATTTTTTTATTTACGTTCACGTTTAATTATTATTTATTCTTTTTTTATTTAGTGAAGAAAATGTATTTTATAGACTTTCTCTTTATAAGTTTTTTTCTTACAGAAATTGGGGAACTTTTTTAAATTGTTTTCTTTATCTTTTACATTCATAACTACATAAGTATGGTACAGATACTTCACTATTTTATAATTATATTTCAATCCTCACAGAACATTCGCGAAGCAGATCAAAACTATGGGATGAGATCGGTCACACTGTTTTGCGGGATGAAAGTTAAAGGTATGAAATATTTATTTATATAGACACACAAATATACATAGAGCGAGTTCATTACTACGGGAGTAATATAGGGCCAGTTTCTTCTAACCAAACCGTGATATATGAATAAATAAATTTAATTTATTTGAAGACTTAAAACAAAATGGTGCACGAAAATATTACGACAAAATAAAATTGCATTACACTTACAAGTATTGAAGATATGCTCCCTCTGTTAGTTACAATTGTCCAGTTAGTTACAATTGTGTACAAATGTCAGTTACATATGGACACGCACCACATCATTCTCTTCATTTACAACCATCCGCAAAAAAGAGCTAGATAACACACTAACAGACAGCCGTGCTATCAATATTGGCTCATTTATTCTATCATCTCATTTGTTTAGCAAATATGAACAAAAGTAATTTGTTTAAGACATTTAAGTGCATTTTTACGACCTACAATCTCAACAACGGTCATGGGCCAAGTGGGTTACGTAATAGGTCATGGAGATATTTTTTTAAACTATAATAATTGTTTAATCTCCAGTAATAATAATGAATGATACTCTTCATTTCTTAATGTAGATGTTGTGAAATGCTATTTATATATAAGTACTGACTATTGAATGATATCTACAGGCAGTCCTCGCGTCTCGTTTTACGTCAGACGATATTTTAGTATTGATACCATTCCATCAATAATGCGGTTCACATCTTCTTAATCATGCATCAACGTATATGAAAATCACCAGTATACTAGTAAAACGACAAATGTGTACCGCGCGATATATTCAAACAATTTAAAATTTGTTCGGAGGAAAGTCCTCTTAACTTTTCAGAAAATCTCAGTTTTGTTTTTCTGTAAAAGAGATAATTTAATATATAGTGAACAATGCAAAGAATTTTTATAGAAAGATTTTTTTTTAATAATTAGCTTCATGTAGTCTAAACCTAATAAGGATTTACTTAAATAGAAATACAAAGACAAAAGGACGACCAAGAAGATTTGGGTTCTTCCAGCGTCGAAATATTTTAATTGACTAATAAAAAAATTAAGCTTTTGACTGAATTTACGCTGCAGTGCAAGTATTTTAATTGAATTATCCCAACTTTTAACGGAGTTTTCGACTTAATATTTATTTCATTTTTCTCGCCTATAAATTTTACTGCAAATTCATGAAAATGAAAAGAAAGAAGCAAAATTTTATAACTCAAAAATAAATACCATAAATATGTGTATAATCGTGTTATTACATTTTTTATTTTTTTTAAATCAAATTTTCTTAAATAAAACAGGTTTAATTTTTAAAAACGTTGTATTTGTAGAAATGTTAAAATCAAAAGGATTTGCTTTATAGCTCCTAAAAAATAAAATATTTATATATACTTAATTCTTTTTTGACAGTAAACCCACATATATTGTGAATGTCAGTCATTTTAGTCTATAAATAAAAAAAAAGTTAATAAATTGACTACTGCGCCCCCTATTGAATCCTATCACAGCTACGAACCATCGTCTTGACAAAACATAGATCTTATGTGAATATGAACTCAATCAGTCGAGTCGTTCAGAAGTTACACGATCACTAACAGAGGCAACAACTATTATATATAATAGGATATCCGAAAAATAAAAAAGTCACTGCCATTTTAGGAGCAATTTTTTTAGAAAATCATCAAAAGAAATCATACTAAAAATGAATATGCGAAAACGGTGACCATGATCTAACTGTAACAGAAACACCAAATTTTTTTAGGTTTCATTTAGGTCGCTAGGACCGGCCATAGCCATTAGAGTTACTGAAAAATAAGGAAAATTTGCAAATTTCTAAAAACATGTTTATTATACATAAAAAATGTTTTTTTTATTACAACTTATTAAACAAATTAACTATTTTTTTAAATAACCTTTACATTCAAACACCTACAAAGGCCATGCATGCAACGTAGTAACACATTACAGTGTAAATTTTAAAAATTGGCCCCTCGTTCTTTTTAAATCTGCATCAAAATATAAAAAAAATATGTAACGAACACAATGCGTTTTAGATGTTTGTTATAACTTTAGACCTCAGTCGTAACAATCGCTAAGCTTCCGTAAACTGCTGATTTGTCAGTGATTTTTCTCAAATTTTCTTAATTCTCGTCTTCTTTAACACATCTGTAGATGCACTTCACCTGATTCATATCGCGCTTTATCTCACTCTTCAATATGCCGATAGCATATGGAATAATTTGAATGCATGTTATCTCCAATATAAAGTAGCTTTCCTAAAAATATTCACGAATATCCAAGCCGTAATTTTTATGACTCTTTAGCCAGCAAAACGTATTTAGGTACGAGCTACCAACATTTGTGATTGTACCTTTCATCATTGTTCTGGGTGTTCATAGCTAAATTTTCACTACTTCAATTTAGCTACTTGCTATGTAATTTTTATCAATTATAAAATACCTAAGAATATAATGTAATAGAAACAAAATCCATTTTACCAGACTTAAAAAAAGAAAGAAGTTCTTAATTAGGGTGTATTTTTCATATTTTTACACATGTATCCGGCACGTGTGGCCGACCTGAATTTTTTTTTATTCAGAAGGGTATAACGATGGTATCTGTAAGGATGATATCATATATATAAGGAGGTATATATAAGGGTGATATTGTGCAATTTTGATCAAGAATTAATGATGTACTCCAGAGGCAAAGGAACTCCTCAAAAATGTCAGTAGATCAACCATAAATTGAAGACATTTCTTTCGTTGCACACGTTTTTGATGACAAAACGAGAACAGCATCAGCTAAACTAGCATCTAATGATGGTACATACGCATTTGCCGAAGAACTCCTGGACGGATGATAGTATATCAATCGTAGTTAAAGACTGGACAAACATTCATGTATCAAACTGAGGCGACAAAGCAGAATATAATCATCTTCCATTACTTAGGATCCTGTTGGTAAAGGCTCTCATTCGTGAAAACCTATTTTGATGCTGCTCAGCATTCTGTCCTGAATTATTCTCTGAATATATTTCCCTACTTTTTGACCCTCACTTTCCTCTCATTTCACCACAATCATAGTCCGTTTAGTCAAAATATCGATATGTAAATATAAATCCATTAACTGAAAGTTTTAAAATATATTAAGCTTTAAAAAAGAAGAAATTACTTCAAAAACCTACTTTATTATGTATCACTGAAAATATAAAAATAAGTTGAAAATAATACGAGCTACTGAAATAAAGGTTGATACCAATATCTTACAAACGTAGTATAAAACATTATTTTGAAGTTAGCTTTTCTTTTTTTTATTTTAATTTGCTGTCCACAATTATTCACTTAAAATGACAGGTTAAAAAAATGTAAATATTCACCCTAAATAAATCATGTTAACTACTCGCCAAATTAACCTCAAACTACCCCCTATATGTATTATAAAAACACATATTCCTAAAAATTGTTAGACTAATACTCTAACAAACAACGGAGACATATCTGTTTCATCATCATATAAATAAACACTGCCTCTTTCATCATTGTTTAACGATAGCGCATGCAAAAAATAGGCCTGTTTATGCTTATGAACTTGCGGAAGAATAATAAGGAAGATCCAATATCCATGCAGATAAAAGATCGTTTCTACTGAGGATTTGCCTTTAAAATTTTTACACCGTATTCTTGGAACACTAATAAGGAAAAAAAATACTGAAAACTTTACATGAAAATGTATAATTAAATTAAAACATGTATTTTGTATAAACATACAGGAAAATGTGTTTTGTTTTACGTCACTTATTACTAGTTAGTACAATTAAATGAAACTACGTGATGTAGTATTATTTCTACGTTCTTTAAGTTCTTTACCACGACCTAGATTTAGTTGTATTCACGAAACCTAGGTCGTGGTAAAGAACTTAAAGAAAGTAGAAACGATACTACATCACGTAGTTTCATTTAATTGTGAATGATTAATTTCTACAAAATTAATGCCAAATATATTCAAGACTAGTAAGTACATAACTTGAAGTAAAACGAAAAAAACTGTCTGTGACAAATTCATGGGGTAAGGTATATTACAAGTTGTTAGCTAGATTAATTTATAACCAAGAAAATGAAAATATTAAGATGTACAAGAATCAAATTTTCCAGTAGACTAAGCAATGTATTGGAAAATTTGATTTTTGTAAGCAAATAAGACATCAAATACATAAATAGTAAGTATAAAAAATAGGAATAATGAACGTATGGTAAAAATCGTCAATTTATGCACGACTATTAAAATACCAAACAAACAGAGATCGGGTTTGGTTCACGTAGGAAAGGTGAATTTATAACAAACAAAATTGCTTACGATAAATAAAGGAATTTCGCTTCAAACCAGATACGAAACCCTCGATATACGAGCCAGACTCCCGTTTGGTCGTTTTTTTTAATGCAAATCTCTAAAAACTTACGTTTGTTTAAATGATAACTTAGAAATTATTATATATGAACATAAACTGAGCATTTATTGTTTAAATAAATATTTGCGATAAATGTAAACAAAAACCAAGTGCCTAAAACAAATAGATCTAAACACGACAAATTTGATGATCACCCACACCGTTATCTTTCAAGGAAAAAAATAAAGAAGGAATTATTGTATTTATACGATTCTCAAAGAGCTATTTTAAACGATAAGTCCGAGTCGACTTTTTATGAGCTGCGACATCTAATTACAAAAATACCATGGCTTAAACACAAACACTGAGATCACATTACGTACGTTGATATCCCACCAGTCCTTTTCACAATCATTTTAAAATTGTACCCTATTGGGCTGCAAAGGTTTAAAACAAAATCGGTCCAAACACGACAATTTTGACTATCTCCCATACTGTTAACTTTCAAGAAATTATTGTAATAAAAAATTATTTTACTTATACGATACTCAAAGAGCTGTTTTTATTATTATGTTTGGTTAGAATTTTTTATGAGCCGCGACATCTAATTACAAAAATATTTTTTTAGATGTCTTAAACAAAAATACTGAGAGTTCAATACGTACATTGATATCGTACCAAAAATATAAAAGGGTCCAAGTTCGTTAAAAAGAACAAGTGGGTTTATTGGCTTCGCTGTTAAAAGGACAGAAATTTAAATGGATGAAAAGTCCTGTGACCTTTAAAGCTAACATAAAGAAAATATTGTTTAATTAAAATGTTACTTGCTTGCTTATACTCTACACTACACTACAGTACTATAAGTACTTAACACATTGCTTGATCAGTACTTACCCTATCTTTTTAAGAAACAGGTCAAAGTGTACAAGTGCATATATAAGTTTATAAGACAAAACCATGTTTATTATTTCAAGCACAACAATAAGAGTTACATCAAATAAAAAACGTATCACCACGCCCACTTTTCAGAATTAAGTTTTCTGACCCACCTCCGGTCATTTATTTTATGACTTGCATTGCAACATTTTCGCCGAAAAGCTTCTTCAATCGATATTACCGCGTACAATTGACCGATATCGTAGCTTAGTAACGTTTAGCAGCAACTGTGCAACCGTATTTCTATTTTAAGATGTTTATTATCCGACTATTAGAAGGAAAGGAAATGCTATTTTCATAATAATGAGAAGTCAAAAACCCAAGACCATATCGAGCAGTAATATTGCCGTTATCTAAATGTTCTTTCCAAAGTAGCTTTAAATGAAATTTAATATGTTAACAAACTTTCGTAGTTTATTACATTTTAAAATTATTTATTTATTTATTTAAATAAATAATTTAAAATTATTTATGTTTTAATTTACACGCGACATATATAAATACGATGGAAGAGCTATATGTGTTTCAGTCAAGAAGAACGGATAAATGTGTAAATTTAGTTATGTGGAAGACTACAAAATTTTAATAAGTCCAAAATAAAATATTTTGATATTTATTAAATTCAAAATTATTCACAATTTGCAATAAACATACAAAGTAAATATAAAGTATAAAACAGACCAAGATTTTTATGGAAATTACACATTTTTACAAGAATGGAATTAAAGAGTGGTATAGATTATAAATTATGAGAAGTAAGACAGTGCTATGCAACTCTTGAAACAGTAATAGAGAACTAGTTCTTGGTGTCAGACTTTTGTCGATTCCAAAGCTTAGCAGCTAGAACGGAAAAAGAATTCGTAGAATAGAGTTACGTGTTTGAAAATATTTGGATAAATTTTCGGAGCATAAACTATAAACTAAAAATTAATTGAATTTGCTTTCATTATTGGTTAGATTATTTTAATTATTGAATATATTTGGCGTTAGTTTTGTAGAAATTCATTATTCACAATTAAATGAAACTACGTGATGTAGTATTAAAAATTATTGCAAATTGCAAAGATTTTTGCTAATAGCCCACCTGAAGATGTTGTAATACAACGAAACCTAGGTCGTGGTAAAGAAATTAAAGAAAGTAGAAATAATACTACATCACGTAGTTTCATTTAATTGTTGTTTTAATTACTTAAAGTATTGACAAGAAGTATATTTTTAGTAGCGTCGATTATGTACTTCCACCTATTTCAACAGCGACTTGTGTTCAAAAATATGAACTATATTTCTGAATTTTACGACTGTATTTCTAAACATAAGTCAACGTTAGTAAGTAGACATGATTTTAGCGGGGAGGTAATTATAACGTTATCCCTACTATTGTTACCGGTTGAAACTGATGGCAAAGGCTACTTTCATGGTATCCGAAAATGACTTTTATATATTTTTTGTTTTTCTTTTTTTCAATAACGTGACTTTAAAAACAATTCTGACATTTAATAAGGAGAAAAGACATCACGGAATTGAGCAGTAAATAATCGTTCTAAGGGTTTTTTCAAAGAACGCTACTATAAAAAATAATATTTTAATAATTAGACAAAATATTATTTAAAAAAATTTAATTAACGAAAATTACCAAAATGTAATTGCAACGTTTATATTTTCTATTTTAAAGCAAGTTTCATTTTCAATTAAAAATGGGTAATTTTATCAATTTCCTTCTACGTAACTCAAAATTAACATCGGCCTAAGTTTTCATCTTTATTATAACTGTTTTAATGAAACGAAAGTTCTAACAAAATTGTACTCAAATTGCTGAAAATATAAAGGTCGATAAAAATTCCGGTTTGAACTTTTAGAAGTGCGCTAAAACTTCGCACGATAAAACTTCCGACTTAAAGTTTTAGAAGTGTTCATGGCCACTGAAAATTATGATTACTAAACCAACATATTAAAACAACATTTCAACCTTTGAAAAGAAACACGTAATTGCCATATTCGCATCAGTTAATAGTAAATTAACCTTTCCACAATATAACCCAGCGCTTGATGATCTTAAATTTGATTTATAAATTATTGATGTAGATGATTTTACACATTCAACCGTACTATTATATAAAATCGTTTGAGAGAGAACGAGTTTATACAATGATTTTTTTTTCCAAAAAATTATGTCAGGGTTTATATAGGACCAAATAGAATCCAAAGAACTTTTTCAAAATTGTTGTCTGCGCGTATGTTTGTTACAGCAACACGCAAAAACTACTAAATTTATTTCAACAGAATTTTCAATAGAATAATTTTTGAATTAAGTGAAAAAATATATGCTACCTTTGTCTAGATTAAATTTTACCTACTCAGTTCCTTCAAATTCCTTACAGCGAAGGGTTTGTGTTGATGATACTTGAGACTACTTGAGAATGTACTTAACATTAAGTACGAAATGTAGATTCGAGACTTGATTTTTCTCGTACAACATTTCATAAATGAAAATAATTAATATTACAACCCTTAACCTTCTAGAGAATGAAAGATTGCTATTCGAGCAAAGACAATGGGAAGAAAAAAGGGGATGTTACCATATATTATCTATTATGTTATAATTTTAAACTCTCTATTTGATTACTCGTCACTTAAAATACACGAAATGTATATTTTCAAATTTACTGTAATGGTGTTAACCATTGCAGTAAATTTGACTCCTAGCTGACAGGTAAAGTTTTTACATAAAAGGTTTAAAATTTTCCCCCAAAAAAAGTTTATAATTCCGAAATTCACGGCAGCAGATTTGCAATTAAAAGGTGTAAAGATGCCAATAATGAAAAAATGAAGACAAACACTACAAATGTAATTAAATCATAAGTGGGGATAAAGCAAGCTAACATAATAGCATAACACTGTAGTAAACAGTGTAGGCAGATAATATTATAGATCTCCTCTAATACATAAAGAAAATCGGCGAAAATTGGCCTGGCATTAAAGAAATAGACTTGAATTTAGAAATAAGCTTGTATTTTTAGAATATAATAGACTAAACAATTTAACGACTACCAAGAAAGAGAAAAAAATTAAATGCAATTTGTGGTCGTAACACAAAAGAATATAATCCACACATCAGGAATTTTTATTAAGAAATAGAAATAACAATAAAAACTTGAAGACTTATTTTTAGTAATAATTATTATTACTTTTTAGAAATAATTACAAACAATAATCATTATCGATCGTTTTTTAAATGTGAATAGCCATTGTCTTAAATAATTAAAATTAAACTATTAACTAGCAGTGACATTCGTTTTGCGTTTTCATATAAATGAAAGTGTTTTTCACTCTTTTCGTATTTTTTATGGTTTTTCTTCAACTACCTTATCGAACCTGCAAGTTTTATGGATTTATATGTCATATTTATGCATGGAGGATACAATGGAATGCAATACGTTCTTTGTTTCATCTTGATTGTGCAAAGAATTCTGCGTAAATAGCATTAATAAGTTATTTTGAAAAATAACCTAATTTTCATACAAAAAACCAGTTTCTCATTTGCTTCATCGATTACTTACAAAATAATGACTTCTTTTATTCTCTCTACATAAGAGTTCATGTTAATTTTGGTGATACTTGGATCCAACACTATGTAAAATTTTTCCGGGTCCCTTTAAATTTTTTGATTTTTACCTATAAAACAGAAATGGTTATCGGAGAACATGGCAACGACATATACATATCATTATTAAATAACATATAGCCTTAATATATGACCGCTCTCCAACACACAATACAACTTCACTCTTATCGATATAAAATTGGCAAAGTTATAAAAAGATAATAAGATTGGATGAGATTAGGGGGTTTAAGTACATGTAAATTAGCTCCACAATTTTACTGCAAGTTAATCAAGAAACGCTGTAATCCGCATTACAATTTAATCGATTAAAGCTATTAAATAAATAAATAAAAGCAGAACTCTTAAACTGCCTACACTGAAGAGTAGGTCTCTTTCTAACTATATTCACAGTAATTTAAAATAATTTAACACGCGCCGTCTTGCCGTGCTTAGGAGCTTTTACGATAATTAAATGAGTTTATTACTACACTTACTGAGAGCTTTTGCATAATTAAATGAGATTATTAACATATAAATGGTTAAATTAAGACCATTAATTTAACAAACAAAGTTTTAAAGTCTCCTAAATCGGTTATCGACAACAGAAAGTTCATTTTTTTTCTAACACAAGAACACTGAGTTTAATGTAATTTGCCGTAACGATTGTGATATTATATTATATTATGATATTATATTTGATTACAATCGTCATGGCAAATTTATCGTGAAAGTTTTTAATATTTTTTACAACTTTCATATTTTGAGAGACTCTCAAAATACGTACTGCAACTTTCCCTGAACTGCTTACAAGAGAATCAATTTTGGAAAATCGGTGTGCGGTGCCAATTACGGTTATCGATATCCAATGGGCACCGCGCGAATCAATGTCTAAATCTTATCTATTTTCTTATTCACTTTGTTAATAACTAAACGGGTCACAACTTTTCAAATCATTTTACATTAAGGGCGCAGTGAACAAAACAAGCTCAGAAGCCACTAGTGAGGAAGAGATTTTGACGACATCTATAATTATCGGTACAGAGAATTAATACCGCTAGGGCAACTTCTCGAAACAAAGATCGTCTCAGCTTCCGTATTGTGAACCGCCCGCGCCGTTATCTCGCTGGAAGCTAATTTTGACTCGCCCGTGATGCCCATCAGAGCTTCCATTGTTCCGCGCGAATGATGTCAATGACCGAATTGGCGTTATTCCTTGAACATTCGCCCGTTATTTTGTTTTCTTTATGACTCAATGGAAGTTATGTTCCCTTCGCTTTGCTTGAAAACCTTAAGTGGAATCGGTGAGCATCCATTCGTACATAGAATGAAAAATAATTACTGAAATCTAATTGAAGTGGCTTTACTAAACGCAACGAGCAGTAAAGTTTATCGACACAAAAACGATTGACGACATACACAATAGGTCTCTTTATATCGATTAAAAGTTTCATGGAAGGTCTTCCGGTACTGGAATTCATAAAGATTTTAGTTCCAGATTGCTGTTAGAAAGGTAGTAAATATTATTGTATACATATACCACATTCAGTAGATGTCTTATTGTACACATTTACCACAGTGTATTAGAATACAGACCCGCAGCATAACCATCTCCGGCATTCGTTCCAAGTCAGTCCACTCTGGATGTTTTATGTCCTCAGTTCAGTCACGTTGCTATTTACATTCTCACCTATTGTCGAATATCTTCCAAGTTTTCTAACCTTTTAATTGGGAACATAAATAAATGTATTATTAAACAATAAAGCAATGATATCATAAGAATAAGAACACCGAATAAACCAATGCAAAGCAAGAGTAGTGGAAGTCTGTAAAAAACCTTTTTGAGAAAATTTTGAATTTTGTAAATTAATTCTTATAGGCTTATTATTTCATTTATGTATGATTCCTGAAAACGGGATATTGCGGTGTTACACAGTTTCCACAGAATTTAAAGGTGATATTATTGATTTTCAAATTCAGTTTCAATCATGATAACAAAGAAAGAATCCAATTCTCATTTAAAACATTTTTGTCCTAGAAACAAAAAAACGGGTGCTAGTAGGACTCGCGCACGAACGTTCTGTAGCACCAAAAACATTAAACATAAGTTTATATTTCTCAAAAATAGTGTGAAAGTCAAAATTATTGTTGCAGTCGGTACCAAAAATATCAAAATATCCTGTGAATATAATATATAAATACTCAATTTTCGTCGAAAGTTTATTTTAAATTCTACTACCTCAACTTTTTTCAGAATTTTACACACGTTAGTTAAAAAGTTAAAGGGACACACCCACTTTTTTTAACACTTTAGAAGCGCATATCTCACCGACTATTGGCTTAAACAAAAAAGTTATTTTGAAACCTCTATATCATTTTTAAAGACTATCTAACGATCCCACACGCCTATGTGCATTGGATTTTTTTTCATCCCTCAGTTATATATGTAGAGTACCATCCCTAATATTATTTTTCCAAATTCCCCTGTTTCATTGTACAGCGGTTCATAAAAGAGACCTACCATCCCAATTTCATCCATATTGTGCCCATAACCTCTGAGTAAAACGGCTGTGACGACGATAGAACGAAATTATAAGGATTCCGTATGCGCCGATTGGCTACGGAACCCTAAAAGCGGTGTAGTTTAAATGGCACTAACGCGGTAAGACTACTTCTCCATAATTTGAATTAATTGGTTATGCGCGCTGCTGGTAATTTTGTTTCTATAGAGATACCATCACCCTGAATTTATTAAAATGTTTCTTGCTCTTGTTTTAAGAAATAGAAAGATTAAACAATCGTTTCTAATGTTTGTTTTTTTTTAATATTGTTTGTAGAGGGGTTTAGTGTATAAATTAATGTTATATTTTTAAATTTCCCATCGTGCCAGCTTGTATTTAGATAGAAGCCTATATAAAGTATTCCATACAGTGCTCTTGTTTACAGTTTTAAGACGGAACATGAAAAATGTCTATACGGTCTTTATATTATATTTTACATAAAATGGAAAAAAATACAAAAAATGGGACATGAGACGATATAAGTTGATGACGAACATACATCGAGTTGATTCCGAGAGTGATATTTTCCAGTCTTAATACAGAACACCAAAGGCTATAAATATTACCCTCAAATTCCATTTCGCATGAAAGTAACGAAAATATAAATATTTGGCAACGAAATAATCACAAAAATATTTTATTTTCTAAAGTTGAAATATGTTTACTAATTTTGAAATGAATGCCCAAACTGATAATTAAAAAATTATTCGTACTTCTCAAAAAAATATAAGTGGAAATTGCGGATCGGAAAGAAAATTGCGAAGACCTGAAAGCCTTTGAAATAAGAAAAGAAAATTAATGAAATAATTTGTGTCGATACAAAATGTTACAAATATTTAAACTATATCTCCTTTCTCAAAAAAAAATTGTTTTTTCAAAAAGTTTAAAGTATTTTAATAAGCAAAAATTGCCTAGTTTAAACTTTCTCGTATACGAATTTTCATATCTCATACTAAAGTAGGTGTCATCATCCCTAGTGAAATACTCGAGGACCTAATGTGTTAAAGGACAACGTTATCCACACTAGGAAAAGTTTTAAAACTTCATTAGGTAATAATTGTACCTATACAGGGATCTGATCATCTAAAAAATGAATTTGATGATATAGATTAAAACCTTAAACCACACCGTAGATCGCTGATAATATGGAGTGCTGAAAAAATATGGGATCAATACTTCATCAATATCCTTCCGTGTGTTGTATATACTAAAACAGCATTAGTTAAATCAAGCTAACTGTATGCAGTTCATTATGTCTTCCCTCGTAAAATGATACAATCTATAAAACGTTGTTAAACTTATGTTTGGATTCTGATCAAAAGATGTTACAAAACTCAATTTTTTCCCACATTGAACTTGGGGAAGTATGACAAATTCCAAAATTACATACAACCTGATTTACTTCGTTAAATCATCTCATTAACTTTTGGTGCCTTCGATCATATCGACCGATTGGTGCCTTCGATCAACTTCCCGGTACAACAAAATATGGCGCCCGCGTATACACATGTGCATAAATAGGTATATCCAAAGATATTCACACGTAAAGTATTTTAACATCTTGTAGGAAAAGAATCATGGACAGTACAACATCTCGCAGTATATATTCAGTTCATGTCGCCATGACCTACGGTATTCCCAATAAAACTATGACAAATAACAATGAAGATTTATTGATATTCGGATAAGTACATTCATTTTCCTGTTCGTAATTAACGAGGAACAATTTAAAGGAACAAAACCAAAATTCCACAATTTGAATCACGACTAAAATAATGAAGTCACTTCCAAGTAAACCATGAACACCTCACAAGGAGAATAGTCATCAAATTACTCATTACAACTATTTAATATGTACTATAACTGGTATGTATATATTAAAAAGGTAACGTCTGTAAACCATGTGAATCAGCGCGGCATGCCAGCATTTTTATTATATTTACTAGATGGTATTTATACTAATACAATTATATTATTACTATATTTACTGGATGGTATTTATACTAATACAATTATATTTTTACTATATTTACTGGATGGTATTTATACTAAATCAATTATATTATTACTATATTTACTTGATGGTATTTATACTAATACAATTATATCGTTACTATATTTACTGGATGGTATTTATACTAATACAATTATACCTTTACTATATTTACTGGATGGTATTTATACTAATATAATTATATCTTTACTATATTTGCTGGATGGTATTTATACTAAATCAATTATATCGTTACTATATTTACTGGATGGTATTTATACTAATACAATTATATCTTTACTATATTTACTGGATGGTATTTATACTAAATCAATTATGTTATTACTATATTTACTGGATGATATTTATACTAAATCAATTATATTATTACTATATTTACTGGATGGTATTTATACTAAATCAATTATGTTATTACTATATTTACTGGCTGATATTTATACTAATACAATTATAGCATAACTATATTTGCTGGATGACTTTTTAAACAAATATAATTAAATCATTGTGTCAATTTGCACACATACACACATTCAGATACAGATTAACAATTGACTCTACATAATATAGATATTGAATCGTCTACAAATATTAATTTTATTTTTCGCCATAAAATATATCGCCTAATAAATCTTTCATAGGAGTAAAAACATAGTGATAATCCAAAAAATTATGAAATTTTCCGGTAAACTTTATATAAATTTCCAACAACGCTACTTTTTCATAATTTTACTTTTGCAGTTCCGTTTAGTAGAGAGTTAAAATATTTTTGTGAGCCCTTTCAACAATATCTCTAGATACTCCGCATTAAATGCTGAAAAAAATACTTTTTGAATATTTATTAGAAATCCTTTTTTCCTTTCAATTGGCACCACATACAATACATGATATGTCATCGCCGTGGTGTGTTGGGTTGATCACAATACCCGCGCAGGCCACTGCGGGGATCCGGATTCGATTCCCGGTGGCTCATCGAGTGGGGCTGGACTGGTGTTATGGTTGGCTGTAAAAGTTTGTTCTCGTAGCGATAAGTCGGCCATACGTATCGATCACATAAATTAAAGTAGATAAATAAATAAATATGTAAAAAGAATTATGGATAACTTTGTTAGCTCCGTCAATAAATTTAATATCAATATATTTGAATGCCAACTGTTAAAATATATGAGCATTAAGATATTATGAGATATATATATATATATATATATATATATATATATATATATCTTGGAGTATCAACTATTAAGATATATGCGAGTTTATATACTGTGATAGTATGCCAAATTTTTCAAGTTACTAAATTACTAGAACAAAAGGTTTCGGAAAAAAATGGCTATATCTGAGGACAGATGGACGCACTAGTGGGTGATCTATAAAATTTCCGTTTTTATTCTTTTTGAGATACGAAACCATAGAAAGTGCATTCAATAAAATGTATTTTCTTCAAAAACCACCAAAACAATATTAATGATGAGATTCATGTTCAATTGTGGCAATCCAGAAAAAAAGTTATCATCAATAATATTTCCACCCTTATTTTCCTGAATTAACTATCTAAAACGTTTTACTTATTTATTTTCAATTAATATTATTACCCAGATTTGCACGGATAGTAATTATTGAACTTATTCCTTAATAAATTAAAAAACCCTTAAAATTTATGCTCCCACTATATATATATATATATATATATATCACCCAAAATAAAAAATAGGATCATATTTCTGTGTTTCCATTACTAAAATAGTAAATAGTTCGTGATCAGCGCAATCGTCTTATTCTTTCGATATTTTATAATATATTAAATAATTCGTATAGATCTTCTTACCTGAGTGCCAAATTCACGAACTTACTTAGATACGCGCATTATCTGAGTCTACGTTCAGGAAACCTAACTGACTCCTGCTTGTCAAAAACATTTTTCAATATTTTATTGAACCGCCAAATTGAGAAGTTTATTGGTATCCTGCACCAAAAATGCACCATCCAAACATGCTTCGAAACGTCGTTTGGAAAAGCATACATCTCCTAATTTCACCCTTATTATTAGCCTTCGTTATTACCTGTATACTGCCTATTTGTTTATCTTTTTCCTGCCCAGTATAAATTTAGGCCATTTAATTTTTATTTAATGTTTGCAATCGGCCTCGGAAATGATCGTATAAATTCTTCAATTACAGTCAAAACAAAACATAAATTTTAAATTAAAAATGAAATGTAAGTAAATGGTACAGCTAGACAATAAATACGGTAACTAGCAGTGATTTTGACCCAAAACTTACAAGCAGACTTCAAAAACATGAAAACATCTTTGTATTTCCGAAACTAAATTTAGATTAATATTTGCGCATAATACAGAATTTACTGCCACTAATAAATTTACAAACCTCTATTTAACAAATTAACGTAACCAAAAACTAATTATTTTATCTACCAACATTACAAATTGACAAACTATCTTAAAAAATATATTATTTCTGCTGGTAAAACTGTCGGCTAATTTATTCAGGGATCTTTAAATAATTTTGGTAAAGATTTACATTTTATGGCAAGCTTCTTTTAGCTTGATCTGTGTGTTCTAAAATTATAAGCAAATCTTACAACTAACATTTCAGCCACTTCTACTTGTATCAATTTGTAAACGTATATAAACTATGTAAACTTATGCAATTTTGATAACAATGTAATAATGTGGTACCATCGAGCTGATGTGACAATAAATGACATGACTATAGGAGCTCATCAATGATAAATAGTAAACCTGTCGAATTTGGACTCGTTTAATTTGTCTCGTGTTAACCTTTGGTTAGGTATTATAACCGAAAGGATCTGGTGATGGAGGTGAGTGGTACGAGTTTCAACTCGTTTGATTCGTCTCAATAAATCTTTTGGTTAT
This sequence comes from Druceiella hillmani, assembly GCA_039881145.1. Lineage (NCBI taxonomy): Eukaryota > Metazoa > Arthropoda > Insecta > Lepidoptera > Hepialidae > Druceiella > Druceiella hillmani. The sequence continues at coordinate 4,648,304 of JAYKKI010000023.1, read as the reverse complement.
ACTTATAACGAGGAGGGTCTGATAATGGTCATGAGAACTTCTTAATGTTAAAGACGTAACCCATCTAGTTCAGGCTTCTTGGATTTATCACAATGTTTCCTTTGGTTAGAAAACCGTTTGTTCACTTGTTTTTTAACTGTGAATTTTTATTTCACTATTCCATGATTTGTAGTTTGAGTGACAAAATCTTAGGTAAGGGTATATTGCGTACCAGTATATAAATAAACGAGTGCCTAATTTTGCACAACCATTATATTGACCGTCCATCTAAATCGAGCTGAAATACAACAAAACAAATTTCTTTCTTAATAATTATCGTCTTATCTCTCTTCCCTGTTTGATTGAAAAGCAAACGCTGATAACGAATACTATTTCTGTACTATGTTTTCCACGCATCGCCGATAAGGCTCAACCTTCGCGGCGCAAATGTGGGCGCCATTGTATTGTTTTGCTGTTATCGCGATTTAGTGGAGCGTAACCTCCTTTCTCCCGTTCGCGTGATGCGATCCGATGCAGTTGGTATGACTAATGCGAATGCGATTGGACTGTAGTAGAAGAGTTTGATGGAGCGACTGTGACGTAGCCTGATTGATTGCTCGCACAATAATTGATGGAGAGCGGCGTGTAGTAAAATGCGAGACTTTATTTTACGCTTTTATAGAGTATTAGAATAATTTTGTTATGATATTTACAAAAATAAGAAAATGTATAATGCGTGCTGTAACTGCACGTAAAAGCATTCAGTGGAGCGTACTGTTACTTGGTCGAATTGATTGCTCGCACAATAATTGATGGAGAGTGAGTGTTGTAAAATTTAAGACTTATTTTGGGCTTTAGAAGATTATCAGAAGAATTTTTATGTAATTTTTAACAAAGCTTGAACGTTTTAAATATATGTTTTAAATTAACTGCACGTACGAGAGATCAGTGGAGCGCGCTGTACTTGATTAATTTTTTACACAAATATTTGATGAGGAGTGGTGGATTGAAAAATTCGAGACTTTTATTTTTTACACTTTCCGATAATTTTAATCACCGGCAAAGTCGTCAAACAATACGATTCTGTGCAAATCAAATCCAAGTTGTGAAAGAAAAAATCTCGAAAAAAAACATAGGCAGTCATGGGGAGGGCCGACAGAAATACAAGCTTAAAACTATTTATTTCTTTTTCCATATAAAAAATATGTAGTACTCACTGTTGTATTGCACAGTGATCCCACAATTAAACAATTAAATTAATAATCAACCAAAACACAATTTTAACAATGCACGATATACACACGCTGAACTTTCCACGTAGTCAATTTAACTTTACTTGTATAAATAAATATTCACAGCACTAATGTTGCACAAAATCTCACCCTTATAGCTACAGATATATTGCTATTGCAGCATGTCGGTAACGCGAACTCACTAGATTTTACCCATCCAAGAAACGTCCATTGCGCACATCATACAGTCGGGTATATACAATGTGTTGGTGTATTTATGTGTATATGTGTACATAGGCCGCTGCGCATTCGCCAGTATATATATATATATATATATATATAAATACATATATATTATACAATCTATGTGCCTGACATGCAAAAGTTTTCCAAAATGTAGGAAAATATAATTTTTATTTTCTATGCACTTATAATATCTAATTAATCATAAACTATAAGTCAACAAAAGTTCTTATACTCTATTAATATTATATTATATATTATATTATATATATTTCTATGTAATTTAAATTACATAGAAAAACTAACTTTCACCCAGCGCTCAGTACTCATGTACTATATTTTTTACGGTGATGATTATCTCTGAAAATTATATTTTCAACCCAAAACAAGGATAGTTTTGAGTTGAAAATATAATTTTCAGACATTACAATAAAACTATGTTTTATTTCAACTTGAAATATAATACGAATCGACGTAATAGCCTCAACAATTTCGAGCGTCAATTTTCCCTTTATTCACAAATGTGCAAATAGATTAAATTATATTAAGTGTGAAATAGACGATTATCTTTTCCGCTCGCCGTTAACTTGGCCTTCCCTTTGAGATGCCGACGCATAATCATATAACCCATTATCGATGACATTTCCAGTAAGTGCATCATGTGTCGGCGAGATGATTGTATCTCTATGGTTCAATAGTTTTTAGCATGATACTCGAACAAACGAACAGACAAATATTCTAAAAAATGCGTTTTGGATTCAAAGAAACCTAAATAGAGTTTAAATATCTTAAAAATCCTCAATGTAAATTACAGTTTTTGACAGAATAGATTATGCGACAATCAAATATAGGTATCGCCATTACCGTCGAACAATAAAGAATATCGTTTTTTTATTCAAATTTCTAATTAACTTAGTAGATTTTGATCGTGTTCTCATCATTCTGCAGAGTATTATTACAAAAAGTTTGAGAAATAGTTTATCCGAAACCATTGATTTTTTCAAAATTATAACATTTGTAATACAGGCCATTGAATGCTACTCTGGATGGTTAAGCAATGATACACGGGTGCCCGGGTATCATTGTTTTCAATTCGAGTTTACTCCTAATGCATGTTCTTTATGCGATACAGTAAATATATATTCTGGAATGAAACCACATTAGTGAATAAATTTGTTACTACAAATTAGTTTGCTTTTCCGATTTCGCTAATCAAATATGTCATAGAAATATTAAAATACCTTCATTATCCTAAAACTTTTATGAGCGGCATACTATTCTTTTTAAATGCACTCCGTTTACATTCATAAATCAAGAGATCAGAAATAAAGATCCATCCGCCCGCCCACGTCCTGTCCTGCCTACAATCCATACGCCCACACAATTTGCTACTGTGGAGATTTAAGATAAAAGCATATTGATATAACATGAATCTCAATGCTCATTATTGTGAATAATAAATTTAAATGACCGCATATTCGCATTTTGACAAATAAAAAAAATCGTGTTACTATAAAATTAATTACTGAAATGATGAGTCATTAGAGTAAGACAATTAACGAATACAATTAATATCAGTAGGTTTAAAAAACACATATCTAAATAATGAAGCTCCTAAATATAATATAGTATTATTTATTTCCATTTGTATACCTCTGAGCTAACTTTTTGGCCTTAAAATAAAAGAAAAATACTTCGCGATACTTTTTTTTAGTGTATCCCATTAAGATGAATATCGTCTAATAGGTTTTTTTTAAAATGCAATAAATTAGCATATATTTTTCTCAAGGTAACATCATAATGTTTAGATCATATCTCTATGCCGTTATAATTTTCAAAGAGATAAATTAAAAATAATATATATTAATAGCCCAACGAGGATTTCGTCCACTCTTAGGATACGTAATATATGTACTAAACCACAAATGCTAATAAAATGTTTGACTACATAAATATATCGCCTAGAATCAGGACAAAAGCAGTGTCATGTGTATCCGTCGAATGTAATACATCGAGCTGCGTTCGACCTGTTTTCGATTATAACTCAAATTCTACTCAATAAAAAGGCTTGTAGTTTTGTTCGTCTCTGAAGAACCATATAGAAGTACAATAGCAAATTTTATAAACGCAATACAAATAGATTTTGAAATATATTGACTTAATTTAACTTGAAATATGGCATGAAATTAGGTCATTGGACGTTAAACTAATTTTTGAAATATATTGACTTAGTTTAACTTAAAATTTGGTATGGGGTTAAGTCATTGGACAAAAATCCAAATCCAACGTTAAACTAATTTTTGAAATATATTGACTTAGTTTAACATAAAATTTGGCATGGGGTTGTCATTGGACAAAAATCCAAATCCAACGTTCAAATATTTTTTGAAATGTATTGACTTAGTTTAATTTAAAATTTGGCATGAAATTAGGTCATTGGACGAGAAGCCAAATCCAAATCCAAAGTTCAACTAGTTTTTGAAATATATTGGCTTAGTTTAACTTGAAACTTAGCATGAAGTTAAGTCATTGGATGAAAATCTAACTCCAAAGTTCAAATAGTTTTTGAAATATATTGATTTAATTTGGCTTAAAATTTGGCATGACGTTAAGTCATTGGACTAAAATCCAAATCCATCGTTCAAATAGTTTTTAAAATATACTGACTTAGTTCAACTTAAAATTTGGCATGAAGTTAAGTCATTGGATGTAAATCCAAATCCTACGTTCAAATAGATTTAAAATATATTGACTTAGTTTAACTTGAAATTTGGTATGAAGTTAGATCATTGGACGAGAACCCAAATCGAAATCCAAAGTTCAAATAGTTTTTAAATATATTTGATTAGTTTAATTTGAAATTTGGCATGAAGTGAGATCATTGGACGAAAATAAAATTTGTTGTTTTACTATTACTTCAATAAATTTATTGCAGCAAATCCTACTACGCCCGAAAAATTAAAACTTAACAAATATTATAAACTTTTTCAGAAATAAACATCATTATTACCAGCAATGCAAATTGATCTGATTAGATCAGCCGGCCATTTGCACTGTTGGTATAAAGTTTTTCCCATAATTTTTACATCATCCCGCCGATATGAAAAAAAATACTCTGAAGAACAAGCTAATAAAAATGATCTTATTAGAAAAGAAAATGTGGAAAATATTTAATTTTTTAAGATTAACAATAGTGGAACAAATCACCAGTAAAAAGATGTCATAAAGAAAAATACAACCTACGAAAATGTGCACGGAAGCTTCGTAGTGCGAGTTCTGCTCGTACTTATCATTCCGACTAATTACGAAAAAAACTTCACATTGGAAACAAAAGTAGCCAATATATGAAATTATTACAGACATGGTGTCAACTGTGTCTTTGCTCACATTTAATTTAGTATAATAAAAAATCATGTTTTGCCTTTTTCCTGTTCTTTTTCAGAGATGTAATACTATTGTTTTTCCCATACCATTAGAGAGTATTTTCCACTACACCCAGGTTTTTATAACCAAGCATCTAAGCTAACCTAGTGGTGTCTATGAACTTCTTGTCTATCCGGCAGATGTTAAAGGCAGCTGCGTCCTCCGGTTTCCTATGGGTATAAGAAACCAAACCTAAAATAACCTTAACGCATTCATCCGAACTTCTTCCATACTGACTTTCTGACTTCTTCCATACCGACGTCCTGCCTTTTTTCGTATACCACATACCGTTCCCCCGTGACTCAGACGACAGATTGCAAGAGTTGGGTGTAGCAACGTCTATTATGTGAGTTGTCTTGTTCTTCTTATTCACTGTGTCAGGTCGATTTTGCTATAATGTCTTGTCCGTGTATTATCCGGTCCCGTTTCAACTCGTGGGGTATTAGCTAGAATTATCTGGGACTAATTTTTGTAGTGCGGGAGTTAGGTTTCAGTCAAATTATATTTAATGCCAAATCTCTTGTCGATGATACATTAATTTAGTGCTGCATACAGTATATACCATTAATTATGGTGCTTCATTAATATGTCATTCATTGGAACGTTTTATCCGTCATTTATATTATGTTGGATCATTTTTAAGGTTTCTAGGCAACGCTGGCAAAATTTAATAGACATGATAATATATTCTTCAATATTATCATGTCTTCTCCTAGACACGATATTAGATATCGTACGTAACCGAGGATAGCATTGCCAAATTTTCGGTTTCCTACTAAAACTATGTATAAAGAAGGGCCTCTATTTTTGTGCACTTATTTTTAAAAAAGTCTGTGTGTGTGTTCAATACTTTTGGTTTGTGACGCTGTAAGTAGTTTGATTTATTCAAGTATAATTGTTTTACGCATTTACGAATTATTTTTGAAATGATTTCTGTTGATAGGCTTATAGGTACAACTTTTACAAAGCTTTGGGGACACATATTTTTAATTACATCGGAGGGAGGTGTGAATGTCTGGTTTCGTTTATTGTGATTGTTCTTAGAGTTTTCAGTACAGAGTAGTGATATATTAGATATGTGGTTTCAGATACCTTTATAATTAGATCAAGTCACGATTCTTGTCCAGTTTAGCTTCGTTCTTTTTTAGAATGTTTTTGGGCACGTATTCAATAGGGTATGTATTTGTGCTGTTATGATTTGTGTTTCAGTGCAACTATTATATGGACTTATTTTGCTTTCTTTCTAACGATACTTGGCCCGAGTAAATGTGTGAAAAATATTTTCTCACTTTTACATACTGGTATAAGAATATAAAAGAAAAATTATAAATTTTTCGTGCATATTAATTGAGATCTTCATCTAAAATAGGTCTACAAAATTCAGACAAATAAATCTATAATTATAGAAACTGTTGAACTGCATAATTATACAAATCTTTTGTTTAAATAGGGAACCTTTAAAAAATGAGACAGTTGAATATAGCAGGAATGGTAGAGGGCTCTGTCATGTGCATATATACGAGTATACCTTCCTAATCTAATGGTAACTGCTAATAGCCAAAATTAAATTGTATTTGGAAGTTTAATAAAAACTTTATAATTTGTTAACTGGGTATATTATATGTATATATTAAAGACACTCACAAATTTTGCATCGGTAATGATTATTATTATTTGTTTTGTATATCCTTACATTTTATCTCCTGCTTCTGCAAAAGGAGACCAGAGATTTTGGTACTTATATGGTTATGAAATTATAACCACTATTCACAAAAACAAACCTTTCCTATAGACTTTAGCCAGAAGTTAGAAAAAATATATATTATAATATACCATGAACGCCCCGTAAAAATACATTAATACTTGATGGCATGATGATGATATTTGACAGACAAATCTAATTTATTTTCTTTGTGGTATATATTATATATAAATCTACTATTATATTCTCTACTATTATATATTATATATAAATCTACTCTTATACTAGTTACTTTAATTCAATGAATTGAATCCTTTGTCCCTCAACGTATATATATCTATTACTAGCAATACTCCAGTATGTATGTCGAAAACTGTAGAAACTAAAAGACGAATGGACCCACATATGGATATAACAAAAATAGAACAGTACCGTATTTGATTACGGGACCCTAGCTACAGATGTACTTTTAACATTAGCATGTCGGTGGCGCGAACTCTTAAAATTTCTACTACCGCTCAATGCGCCTAAAGAAGACTTCAATAAAAAAATATTCTGTAATACAATATAACAATTTTAAAACCAAAATATAAATGTACTTATACCTATTTGTAAACCACGCTAAAGTTACTTATACATAAACCTAGTTAAATAGTAATCATTTGGTTTTGTAGTAGCAATTTGAACTCATGGTAAGCCGAAAAAATTATTTTGCTCTGTATACGACATATGTATGAAATGTAAGCTGAATTTTTCAAATAAATGTTTGTTATATTAATTACTCAATATATATATATATATATATATATATATACACTTTAGACTTTAGTTAGAAAAATTATATATTATAATATACCATGAACGCCCCGTAAAAATACATTAATACTTGATGGCATGATGATGATATTTGACAGACAAATCTAATTTATTTTCTTTGTGGTATATATTATATATAAATTTACTATTATATTCTCTACTATTATTAATTACTCAATATATATATATATATATATATATATATATATATATATATGTATATATATATATATGGAAATAGATTAGAAATAAAATATGATTATGCTGTATATTCAAAGTATCTAAAAAAGAGAATACGAACCAAGCAATATAATTCATGTCCATTTAGTACCATAAAATGGTCACCAACATAATTAATTCACTAGTGCGGTAACTGCAACAAATTTTAGGATATCGATAAATTTCCATACATTCTCTGTGGTTAGATAATAATAAAATATCAACCTGTTTAAATATTATACGAATACCGTTTACCGAATAGACCGTTATTTTTCCTACTAATCCGCTACTTGATATTGTAGTGATATGTTAATTAAAAGAGTTTACTTGTAGGACCTTCTACTTTCAAACAAAGAAAACTCCACGAACATCGATTTAAAATAAATATATTGCAACGTATTAATACAAAGTGCCATCCATATCTAATAAATCAAAAGAAACCTTTCCCATTTCCCAATCTTCGGTTCATCGTGATTATATGCTCTCACATAGTATCAAATTTAAAGAAAATTACGGAATTTATTTTAAAAACAAATTTAATAAAATATAAAAATTATATTGAAAAATAAATGTAATAATCTTATAACGTTCAAGGTACATGTAATAATATAACGTATAACGTTTTTCTAAGTTCATACAAGAAGGAAAATAGCTTCAGAATTTATCGATTTAAGATAGTATCAATTTAACAAAGTACGTACGTAATGATACTGTTTCAGTGAACTTTTTAGTAAAACATTTTCTTTGCTAAACATTTTCCTTTCTTTTAAGAAAACATTGAATATATTTTTCATTGGTTGACATGCAATTAAGGATTAATTTTATATTTTATTACTGTAGTACCAACTGTAATTTTTTTGAAGAATTTTCAATTATTGTGGAAATTAAAAAAAATACAAATATTCAATTTGGTTCTTTAAAATCAAATGATACTCTTGAATTTTGTCATGCTATTGATGAATTCTACAAGATTTACGATATTAAGAAGATATGAAATAAGCAGAAATATACATTTTTTTGTATTTATTGTATTAAATAAACAGATTCATTTGTAGTAGTTGCAAAATTTTTCAAACTACTGGACCGAAGAAACTTTTCAATTTATTATAATTTTGGGTAAAGTATTTCAAAACTGATTCTGCTTCTCCTCAAAAGAGGGCAGTGCTGAAACTTGTTTAATGATATTATTTAATGAGATGGTTTCCTCTTTCTGAATCTTTACATTAAATTAAACAAAGTACTTTTCGCTTCTAAATAATCGGGCTGCTATTAATATTTCCATAGTAAATTATTAAACGTTGATTATCGATACTAAAGATTTGTTGAATTCTTTTACTAAATTTGTTTTTGAATTTCTTGGGAAAATTATGATAAATTAATTATTGGCAAGGAATAAACGAGTATAATTATGTTGATAGCCAGTCATAAAGCAATAACAAAAAAATTGTCAGTCACTTCGTCATTTGTATTAGCACGGATTTTTCTAATAAACGCGAAATGTATATCTATTATTGTCTACGCTAAATTTAATATAGCTTAAACTAGAAAAAAACTACGTGTTTTTTGTGTACAATGGCACACAGATTCAAGCTCATTATTTCTATTCTCTCAGTCCTTGTTAAAGGGAAATGGCCACTAATTTTCTTGTCAAATTTCAGGAACTTTTATTTTAGCCAACCCACAGATCACATACAATAAATACTATAGTTTAAACTATGTCACTTTTCATTGTTTCAACGGTGTGTCTGACTTTTACTACCCTTTTATCCTGTTATTGTTATTGAAATTTAATATTTTTAGTAACGTTTGAAACACGATCACGTAGAATATCTGCGTTTAACCTTTACATTAAAGCGTAATGATATTACTATAAATTAAATATTCATTTTGCTGTTTCGTAAAGTAAAGCAATAAAGAAAGATACCCCCATTCCGCAAATACCACGAAAAATCAAGAAGCAACGTTGGAACAACTTTTCTTTGAGGTGTATTGCAGTAAGGGTTCCATTTTTCTGTTTCTCTTAAAAATCGATTGGCCAAAACTTAGTTTTAGTATCTGGAGTCCAATTCTTAAGCGTTAAGGTTTTCATCTAGGTTACATGCCGCTCATTATTCTTTGGAAAGTTGCCTATAAAGCATATTAAATAACTTAACATGGCAATTATCAAAACTTAAATTTTTCCAACTGACTAGTTCTCATATATAAACAATTTTAATAATATACATTCAAATTAATATTCAACAAACATTTGTAATTTAATCAAATTTCTATACAAGAAACTAACAAAATTTTCTGGTTTTGTATTTGTTTTGCACTAAGTAATTAATTCAAATAATCAAAAAAATAATATTTATATAAATATCAATAATATATCACATAGTTCGAGAAATCAATTTTATCGATAGCGTCATCTCCCTATGGTAGTCAAAATACATGCGAAACTAATTAGTTCTAGTTTTATTTCAAATTGTAGGGGTAAGTATTAACTTAACTTATATAATTTGGCTACTTCAATATAGCTGAATAAATATATAATATATTTTCGTGGTATTTGGTAACTTACAAGGGAAATATTTCAAAAAATAGAATTTTGGAATGAAAATATGTCCCAGCATTTTTCTTGACATCCGACATTAGTACAACTAGAAACATTTCTTAACATTGGTACACCTATAAGCACAACACTTCCTCATTATATATTTATATGTATTTAATCTAAAAAAAGTAACCATTTCCTTCCCAAATATATAATCACTTTCATTGAAAGGCACCAGAAACAAATGGAAGAATCCTAAAATGGCGACCGGTAATTAAATGAGCACTCAGTGTTGTGAGGTCTGCGACAAAAAACAAAGGGTCTTCACAATTTACTGATGTCTCTTTCTAGCAGGTTGCGTCGTTATAGCGTTTAGAAAAGAAATAACATTACATTATTTAAGTAATTTTTATTCATTCATTTTTTTTCTCTTTCTCTATAATGCTTTCTTCGTATCCTCTCTTTTTTTATATGCTTTATATATAGGACATGTGTGTGTTTTGATTTGTCATATTGGTATTCCTCAAATTAGCCATATAATAACATTTTGACACCAGTGAGTTTGATGAGTTTTATTATATTGATAGTAATCGCTCCATAATGTAAGATTTTATACTAGATGTTTTATCAAATCGTATTAAAAAAACGAGACCAAGGGTCAATTCCATTGCTTGCTTCAATCGTTAATATTTATTCATCACCTATATTTACACCAGTAATGCTTATCAACTTCAAGTATAAATTTTGAAACAATCTTCATAGGTTTTTCACGTGAAAAGGTCTATTAATTTAGTTCAGCAAATCAAAATTTCCGATGCAACGAAATTATGCTGAATTTCGTGGCGTGATAATTTTATTAATAGTGGGCCTATTGGAAGTTGCGGATTAAATTCAGAAAGCTTACTCTTTTAAAATTAATTGGGTCATTACAACAATTGAAACAATCTAAGAGCATAGAGACCTCTGCGAAAGAGATTGAAATATAGAAGTATGCATATTTTACAGGCGGTCTACCACGTGAACGTGTGAAGCTTAGGACACCGGTCGTGGAAAGCCCTTAAGTAGATCTGATAAGACCTCTAGTGATATTAGCTTTAATAACAAAAATCAAAATATAACTGCAAAATTGACAAGTTATATTTTTTTCGGAAATATCAGCCTATATGAGACGAAAATATTATCAGAAGCAAAGGATATGGCAATCGGAAGAAAGAGGCGATCAAGGAAAACCAGAAAGCGCCCAAACGACATTGGCTTTAAAAACAAAAGTCCAAATTGTATGACCACAAAATTTAAAAATTTTGATTTTCCAAGGATGTCGTCCTGTATGAGATGAAAATACGACCAGAAATGAAGGTATGTTCTAGTTGTGTGCGTGTTTTGTACTCTAGTGTACTTTATCTACTCTCGCTCCTCGAGACTAGAAAAAAAATGGGAAAAAGTGACTTTTCACGTGTAATTCTACGGTTCGTATACGACTGAGCCCATTTCATTTTTTATAGTCTCCTCTAATCCAAGAACGAACGAAAAAAAATTTGACATCCAAAATTGATAGTATCTGTTACGTTTTTAAAATAGCGTTAAATGTTTTGAATGTACACAGCGAAAATGCATTGCTACTACTTATCGGCTCGGTGTGTAAGAACTCGAAACTCGCTCAGCCATCTCTCTCGCAATCGCATTTATGCCGGCCTCGGTGACTAGACAATACCGGTGTGTCTCCTTTATTTTGTCCTCCCTCAAATAGACATGGCTCGCGTTTTGCTCTTGTCCTGATCTGCCGCCAGACGGATTCTTCGCGACGCCAAATATAGGCGCCGCTGTCTCGCGATAGTGATGAGGAAAGGTGCAAAATTATCGATCAATCAATATATTATTTATTTTAAATATATATAAAAATACAAATATAAATGTATATCGCCGCGTACAGTAAATATATGATATAGTGTATCGTGGCATACATTTTTTTAAGATATTTTTCGAAAAGGTGTTATTACGTATTATCTAACAGTCTTTGCACACTAAATGTAAGGTCGATATTACTTCTGTTGTTTCGAAAGAACATCATAGAAACATATGTTTTTCCTTAGTATTCTCATTACGAATTTTATTAAAAAACGATTTTTCTAAATGCAATAATAATACACTAGTTAGCAAAATCAAACTTTCACCAAACATTTGGGAAAATTTAGGATTATTTTAAACAGCTGTACTTTGGCGAGAAATGATTCGATTAAAATGAAAATAACGTTATTTATAGTTGATATAATGTACTTTTTAAATTATACTTTAAAGGGAAAAAAACAGAATAAAAATTTAAGATCGTTTTTAAACAGCTGTTATTTGGCAAAAAATGCTTTTATCAAAATGAATATATTGTCATTTTAAAGCTGAGATTTGGCACTTTCTAATCATTAAAGTAAACGATAGAATATCTTCAATTTTTCAAGTTAGGGCTTTATTATTATATAATTTTTTAAAACGTAACGCCATACTCTTTAAAATAATTGAAAAATGCAAATTTTATATAGTTGTAAAATGAATATCGCGATGTGAAAAATATTAAAATTTACATTCAGAAAGAATATTTACAAGTTTGTAATACTACCCATAGACTAATTATTCGATCATTTGCCCAGCAGTTATGAGTAGTCAAAATTAAAAATGACTTTTTTTTTACTTGACGGCGAATATAGAATATAATTATAATAAAAATTAATATTAAAGGGATAATTCTCTTGAAGTTGTATTTGAAGATTATGCTTTAAAATAGGAAAAGAATCTATGTATCTAAACTCTGTAATCTCTAAAATATCTTAAGAATTCTTTAAAAGTACGAAAGCTCTTCTTTAAATTTAAATCTTTTTCGTTTTAATTTCATCGTTTCTTTTTCGATGTTAGAGCTACTTAATAATAACCAGAAAATATTTCGGTTAACCTCTAAATTTTCTGGGTTATTATGTTATAAACACAAATTATGTGGTGCACATCCACTACTAAACGCACCTGCTTTATGTTATAATTATGTCATAATTCATTCAAACTGTAAACAGAAATGCAAGAAAAAATATTTTTTTTATTTTCTAATATATAAAGATTACATAATTTTACATAATATTTTAATATAATATTTTTACTAATCTTATGAGTTTAAATATTTTTTCAAATATGCGCAGCTAAGGCAAATGAACATTACCTGAAGGAAATCTCGCCTTAAAATAGAATACGAAATCCTAAAAATGAATCACACTCTGTTAATGAAAATTGATCGATATTTCGTCATAGCAAAATCAATTAATGAAATCGAATATATCGATATCTAGATTAAAACCCCATCACTAGCCTGTGGCAAAGTACTAAACGTGAAATAGTTTACGTGGTACCGCACGCGAAATATGCAGTGAATTGTTGGTAACGATTGCCGCTGACATGATACTATGCTTTAGATAGCTTCGGACTGGTCATATCCTAAAATTAACACATGCACAGGGTACAATCCATGATACTTATGAAGAATGTTTGGAAATTATGTACTTTTTAGGGTTCCATACTTCAAAAAAATAAACGGAACCCTTATAAGATTACTCACGTGTCTTTCCGTCTGTGTCACAACTGTTTTTCTTAAAAACAACTTGACTTAGAAATTTAACATAGTGCTATGACATATTAACCTACACATATCTAACAATAGTTAACAGGCAAAAATTTTGTTTGGAAATTTTGATTGATGCAAATTAAGTACTCGAAAAAAATTTGTTTGTTCCATTTATAACAAGGGATATTATTTGAGAGGGTTAATTATAAAGGGAGTTCAAATCAGAATCAGAAGTTCAGAGCGTCCGAAATTCAGAGCGTTAAAAAAGTGTAACCATTAGGTGGCCTCTCCGCGCAATATTTCTGCGCATCTTTAGAGGGAGATATCAACATGTTTGACATTTTCTTATGGCTTAATCGCAAGGACGAAATGTGACACACATATTGGCATCTTCTTATGGCGTAATCGCAATGACGGAGTGTGACACACATAGTTTACTATCGTTCGCTTATATCAAGATGATAATTATGTGTGAATATTTGGTGTCCTCTATCCTACAAAATTAAAAAGACTCTTTCAATTTTAACTTCTTAGTCTGACGTCACTAAATGTTTTTAATTTTGTTGTACATATTTGATCTTGTTTATTTGTATTTTGCTTGAAAATGATTACATTGTCAGCATCTTTTATTAAATAAATTTCCATTTACATTTAACGATATTTATATTTATACAGCGTTACCTGTGTTATACATTCCAAACAATCGTACTTAAGGAGTAAACTCCAGTCGCGCGTCGGAGAACAGACAAAATTATTTTTTGTTTAATTTTAGGTAGTATATCTTCAAGAATTTACTGAAAAAATTGCAAAAATATATGGTCTCCCCTCGTCATATCAAAAACTACTCAAACTAAAATTATGAAAAAATAAGGTTTTAGAAACCTACGCAAAGGTTGCAGGAAAACGATACCTCGTCATTTTTAAAAAATATGCACATTGTAGGTATATACTGGGTTACATTTTGATGAGTGACTAAATTTCGAGGAGCGATTAAGAAACAATAACTAAATCACACGACAAAATTTTTTTTTTTACTTTTCCTAACATTCCCACATTTTATTAAAACGGGTATATTAGGAAAAAAAATTTTAAATTATGTTTTTTTTCATTATATGATTTAGTTACTGTTCCAGAATGGCTCCTTGAAATTCGGACACTCAACAAAATGTATATATATATACAAGACATTTATACCGGCGTAAAGCCTTTGAAAAATATAGTATAATAATACGTTGTGAATACACACTTAAATGAAACTACGTGACGTAGTATTATTTCTACTTTCTTTAATTTCTTTACCACGACCTAGGTTTCGTTGTATTACAACATCTTCAAGTGGGATATTAGCAAAGATGAAGATGTTGTTGACCTGAAGATGTTGTAATACAACCTGAAGATGTAATACAACGAAACCTAGGTCGCGGTAAAGAAATTAAAGAAAGTAGAAATAATACTACATCACGTAGTTTCATTTAATTGTGAATAATGAATTTCTACAAAATTAACGCCAAATATATTCAATACGTTGTGAATAATTAATATTTAGAAAAAGGTTAAATAGAAATACTATGTTTGTGTTTAAATCTGTACGGGAACCTCCATAACGCGAGTTCTGTTACTTGCAATTTTTCTAAAGATTTATTAATTTATTAATTTTGCAAGCTTAGAAAACTAAGCATACAGTGGCAGACTTATTGCTACAAGAGCAATCTCTAACAGCAAACCACAATGAATTAGATGAGAACATTAAGTGCTGTGACAGACTGTAACTGATTTTTAAACATTAATTAATTCTACTTAAAATATAAGACATATAATAATGGGTGGTAATAACATAATATTGATTAAAAACCAGAGCAAAACGACACTTTGGGAGTAGGGAGGAACAAGAATGGGTTATAATGGAAGGGATGAGGATCTGCCAAATTATGATAGATAACGTATTTTTAGACGACTTTTGAACGCAGACAACGATAAGAGAGACAATAATCATTCAACATCATTCAATAATCATACAACTTCTGTCCAGACTGACGGTTTCAGCAACTTTATACCTAAAGGTAAATGCCTACTGCCAGCGTCATTGTAAAAGTATTTGTAACACAATGAAATATATTTTATTTTGTTACATTCAGTCAATATGTTAAAACTGACGACAAAAATATTTCCAGTCCAATTCTTAAAATAACTAAACATTAACGACTGAAGTCGAGTAATGTAACTGACTGTTGATGACATTTTTTTTATTGCCGTTTAATATTATAATATCAAGTAGTATAAGCTACATATTGTGTTACATTCAGTCAATATGTTAAAACTAAAGACAAAAATATTCCCACCGCAATTCTTGAAATAACTAAATATTAACGACTGAAGTGAAGCAATGTAACTGACTGTTGATGACATTTTTTTCATTGCCGTTTAATATTATAATA
Organism: Druceiella hillmani; assembly: GCA_039881145.1. Classification (NCBI taxonomy): domain Eukaryota; kingdom Metazoa; phylum Arthropoda; class Insecta; order Lepidoptera; family Hepialidae; genus Druceiella; species Druceiella hillmani. The sequence continues at coordinate 4,632,124 of JAYKKI010000023.1, read as the reverse complement.
TAGTAGTATAAGCTATATATTTTGTTACATTCAGTCAATATGTTAAAACTAAAGACAAAAATATTCCCACCGCAATTCTTGAAATAACTAAATATTAACGACATTTTTTTCATTGCCGTTTAATATTATAATATCAAGTAGTATAAGCTATATATTTTGTTACATTCAGTCAATATGTTAAAACTGACGACAAAAATATTCCCACCCAATTCTTAAAATAACTAAACATTAACGACATTTTTTTCATTGCCGTTTAATATTATAATATCAAGTAGTATAAGCTATATATTTTGTTACATTCAGTCAATATGTTAAAACTGAAGACAAAAATATTCCCACCGCAATTCTTGAAATAACTAAACATTAACGACTGAAGTCTAGCAATGTAACTGACTGTTGATGACATTTTTTTCATTGCCGTTTAATATTATAATATAGTAGTATAAGCTATATATTTTGTTACATTCAGTCAATATGTTAAAACTAAAGACAAAAATATTCCCACCGCAATTCTTGAAATAACTAAATATTAACGACATTTTTTTCATTGCCGTTTAATATTATAATATCAAGTAGTATAAGCTATATATTTTGTTACATTCAGTCAATATGTTAAAACTGACGACAAAAATATTCCCACCCAATTCTTAAAATAACTAAACATTAACGACATTTTTTTCATTGCCGTTTAATATTATAATATCAAGTAGTATAAGCTATATATTTTGTTACATTCAGTCAATATGTTAAAACTGAAGACAAAAATATTCCCACCGCAATTCTTGAAATAACTAAACATTAACGACTGAAGTCTAGCAATGTAACTGACTGTTGATGACATTTTTTTCATTGCCGTTTAATATTATAATATAGTAGTATAAGCTATATATTTTGTTACATTCAGTCAATATGTTAAAACTAAAGACAAAAATATTCCCAACGCAATTCTTGAAATAACTAAATATTAACGACATTTTTTTCATTGCCGTTTAATATTATAATATCAAGTAGTATAAGCTATATATTTTGTTACATTCAGTCAATATGTTAAAACTGACGACAAAAATATTCCCACCCAATTCTTAAAATAACTAAACATTAACGACATTTTTTTCATTGCCGTTTAATATTATAATATCAAGTAGTATAAGCTATATATTTTGTTACATTCAGTCAATATGTTAAAACTGAAGACAAAAATATTCCCACCGCAATTCTTAAAATAACTAAACATTAACGACTGAAGTCTAGCAATGTAACTGACTGTTGATGACATTTTTTTCATTGCCGTTTAATATTATAATATAGTAGTATAAGCTATATATTTTGTTACATTCAGTCAATATGTTAAAACTAAAGACAAAAATATTCCCACCGCAATTCTTGAAATAACTAAATATTAACGACTGAAGTGAAGCAATGTAACTGACTGTTGATGACATTTTTTTCATTGCCGTTTGATATTATAATATCAAGTCGTATAAGCTGTGGAACCTGTATCAACATAATGGAACTCGTCAATCTCAACCTTGTCAAAAGATTAATACGAGTATATTGCTAGCATGAGGAATGCCAATATGAAAAATTAAAACAAACACATGCAATGTTTACCATTAACTATGCTTTACTCATATATGCTACATCTATGCTATATCTATGTAACTATGCTATATTTTAACTTAGATATAGCGCACTATACTGAATTATAACGTTTTACGTTTGGGTTTTTATTAACTGTACTCTTTAGACTCTACACTATTAAATATATCCTATCGGGGAAGTACAATGACGACTACCTTATTAATAATAATAATGGTAAAAATAATTTATTGAACTAAATTAAAACACAATATTAAAGGAATAAAACACTATTTTCAATACATAACATTAACATGACAACAAGACACACGACAGCCATTTTGTAGTGTACGCGCCCGACTTGATTTATCTGTTTGGCGACGTTTTTCTCTTATTAAATTTTCCCACGAACTGTCTTCTAAAAAATATGAAGTAAATTATAATAAATTAATTGTGCCTGGAACTTCATCCGTGTAAAATTCACTTGTGATTATTATTTAGAATATCAGTCATAAAAAAATATCCACAATGGATGAAAGATGGATAGATAAATACCAGTACAACAGAGATTTGTTTAAAAAATAAAAAAAAGAAGAATTTACAAATACTATAAATATCTGGATTTACCTGATTAAAAACAAGTTAAAATAACATCAATTTAGGGATCAATATTATAAACCGCCCAAAGAAAAAGTCGATCGCCGTGATCCACGTCTTCGAACTATAGGTATAAACTATTACCATACCAAATTTCATTGAAATCTGTCCAATAAATTTCGCATGATTAAAAAACATATAATAGACAGATAGACAGACAAAAATTCTAAAAACAATTTTTCGGGCTTCGACTATTAGTCTATGTACTAAATCAATCACTCTTTTTAAAATTATTTCCACCTACAGAATTCACTCTGTTACAATGTTATTAATAGTATACATGTAGATGATTTTTAATATTTACTAAAAGGATGCAAAAATTAAAATTACCGATTAAAATTTCTGGAGAAAGCAAGTCGACATCATTCATGCACATAATATTGACTAAATTACAATAAATAAAAATATTATTTTTGACATTTACTACTAAACCGAGGCACCAGTTATGAATAACTGATACACCGATACCATTGGGGCTCATACTCCTTTTTCAATCAGATGTTTTACGCTTTACTATGTGCAAAATACGAATAGAATTTAAGAAGCAGCCATGAAAAAGACTAATAATATAAAAAAACAATTAAAAAATGTATTTAATGTGCATCCCAACACCCGTAAAGTGGTGATGTCTTTTGAGCGAAAGAGTCTTTGACAGGTCCTTCAAAGCGAAGCCACGGTGGCAGTCGAACGCGTCCACAAGGTTTCCAATAAAAAACGTTTCCTTAATAGGCCACGTAAACATTTTCGTATCCCCACACATTATCCATTTATATGCCAAGCAAGAACACACTAATTTTTTTACATTATTTATGTCTTAAGCTTTATTTTTACATAAAACTTTAAATCCGTTAAAAAGAAGAAGTTGGTAGAACATTCCTTAATTACCAAGCCAAACTTGACTGTGATAAACTAGCATGTTTAGAGCAGCTGTCATAATAGGTCGACCTGAAAGTTGCTCTGCGTATTTTATTATGGATAAATTAAATATTATTATGGATAATTAAAAGTTTTTGCCTTCAATTTTGTGTTTCAAACAAAATTTCTTATACCGAATCGTTAAAAATGTTAAAAAGAACCTATAGTTACTCAATTATATCGAAAACACAAAGTGGTTCAAATCATTCAAAGTGGAGCGTGGAGTTGTCAAAGATTTATTTCGTCCCAGACGACCTTCGACGTCTAGCACTGACAATAACACCGAAAAAATCAAGTAATTAGAGCTTGAATATCTTCATTTCAGTATTTAACAAACGACTCCAAAGTTGAACGTTTATAAAATAAATTTCACAGAAATTTAACCAACGTTTTGCGCATGAGATGTGTCGAAAAGAGCATGGAAAACAGCTTTCTGAAGCCATGATTTCTCGAGGCATAGACTTCATGAAACGCATCATAACAGGACGAGACCTGGATCTATGAATACGATACATTAACGAGTAACCAACAATCGACCGAATGGTGCTTCGAAAAAAGCCGAATTCAAAATCCGGAACCCGTTTTGATTCGAATGAAAACATCAAATGGAATTGACAGCGGGAATTAAAGGACATACCACTTTCGGCCTATGAGAAGTGTATGGAAGAGTGGGTTCGGTGTCCCAGTTGCAAACAATGGGGATTACTTTGAAGGTAACATAATGTTACAAGCTTTTAGCCACAACTTCGGGACTTTTCTAGAAAGATCCACGAAACTTATAGAAGGTTTTACTGTAGGGTATAAATAGGCCAAAGTGCAGCCACTTGATAACAGTCAGCGACGAAGCTTTAAGTGAATTACGTAAAAGATAATGGATTTAAATCGATATCAAATACGGATTCTATTACTTTACCAATTTCGTCTGGGTTAGAATACAAAGACTGCCACAAATAATATACATCATGCGATGAGTGAGTCCACGGTGTCTTACGCGACGGCAAAGATTTTGTTCAAAAAGTTCAGGAATGAGGATTACGATCTTGAGGACGAACCCCGTACCGGACGTCCTGTTGAATTGAACGTTTGACGATTATGACACCTAATTGAGGAGGATCCTCGACTGACGACTCGTTAATTGGCAGATGAGTTATACTGAAGTCACGGCACCATAGAAACACATTTACACGAATTGGGAAAAGTTTCAAAATACGGTGTGTGAATACCCTACGAGTTATCATCATATAACCTTCATTGTAGAGTTGATACTTGTCAACAGTTATTGATATTGAAAAGTAACTTCGACTAACTGAATCAGTTAATAACAGGCAATGAAAAGTGGGTTACATATGTTAACCATACACGCAAACGTCAATGGCTGGGTATCGGAAAAACAAGAGTTTCAATATCCAAACCTGAAATAAGTGCCAAAAAGGTGATGTTCAGCTGCTGATGGAATATCAAGGGTATTCATTGGGAACTGTGTATAATATGAACTGTCAACAGGATGGAGTTTATTTTCTACATGATAATGCTAGACAACGTGTTGCAAAACGTACTTATGATAAATTAAAGGAGCTCGGCTGGGTTCTACTCACTTATCCATCATATTCGCCAGGCACTGTGTCCTCTGATTACCATTTATTCAGGGCTCTACATAATCATTTACGTAAAAAAAATTCGAAGTTAAAGATCTCCAAAACGACATCGCACAGTTTTTTTTAATCAAATCACCAGAGTTTTACAAGTAAGGCATATTATCACTGCCAATTAGATTAGCATTAGATTCGTATAGTTTTTTTACGTTTGTGGGTAGTTTTTGTGCAGATTTTGATCAGAAATTTGTGGATCTTGGTACGCGTCTATCATAGCTACTGTATATATATCTATCTAGCATTGCACTAGTTATATTCGCGATGTTTTAACGGCAAGCCAAGTGCACGCGAGCTAGACGCGACGTGGGTAATGCAAGTGCGCGGTTTCGAATTTCCTCCTTGGAACCGCGTATACAATACGCGCTAAAACGATAACACCTACACGAAGGACAAGCTGCTCGGCCTTCGCTACATATGTTATTTTTTTATTCACTAGCGTCGACCCGCGGCTTCGCTCACGTGAAATTAAATAATTATATAATTTAAAAATAATGTCCTTGTAAAAATATTGGATCTTATACATAATACTTATTTATGCCCACACAACCCCCAGCCACTTTTCCTTAAAGGAATGATCTTTTTAATTTCAACAAAATTTAGGTCCATTCCGCGATAAAATATATTCTATATCATATGGAAATCAGTTAAGCGTCGAGACCTGAGAGTAAGACAAGCAAGCAAACAAACTCAGTTTTCACCTCCAAAATGTAATGTAATGATTAAACATTAAATTATTAAAGATTTAATGATAACACTAATATAATAAATATATATAATGGCTTGTAAGTAAAAATAGTATTTTATTAAACAAATCCATTACATAAAAAGTATACGTGGTCAAAAGTACAAAATATATTTTAATCGTGCATAATAATAGTAATGAGAAAGAAATTTTCTTGCGTACCAGTGTTATCATTAAATCTTTTATATATAATAATATAATAAAATACAATTTTTACTTACAAGCAAACATTAATTTCAAATAATTGAAATCTTCAAAACAACCTAGCCTCGTGTACAATATAGCGTTTCACTTAGTAGTTTTCTTTCTTTTCATGTTTTCCATTAGAATTGCGCGGCTAACCAACCAACAAAAATCTGCAAGGATTCCTTCTGAGCATTTTCAATTGTATCATCTGTCTATGTCCTGATAAAAGGTTTCACCATGTTCATCTAATAATGCACCAAGATTCTTATGAAGGAGATTTAACCAAAAAATGAATTTTAAGGAAGACATTGCATTTCACAGCTTTATAAGCAGAAAGAAAATTTTGGACGATTGTCAGGCAGTTGTCACTTTTTTGTGTTCAAAAAAACTACTACAAACTTCTATAGAAGCAGTCCATATTCTTTATTTCTGTTTTATTCAACATTATATAGAAATATGCGGACCTACAAAGATTCCTTCGTTCAATTTACGTAGGTGAATCGGGGCAATTTTGTTTCAAGATATTGAAAGAATTCTCCATACTTGTTCTTTGCCTTTCCAAAGCTTTTCATTAGAATTTTTTGTCTTTGCTCGAACCAAAGGTTCTTCAGATACATTATTGACTCCAGAATTTGAACTTGTTCTTCTTTGCTATTTTTTTTACTACATAGTGTTTATCTCTTGTGCGATCGCCTCATTTGCATGAAAAACAACAAAACGTGGTATATCCTCCATGTAGTCCGGTTAACATTGCTACAACTTTTAAATCAACACAAATGTTCTAAGAGCACTGGGAATATATTTTTTTTTCAGTAACAACTTCATATTTCCATAGTTTTCTTTCATATTTATTGCATGTTCAAGGAGGACTGAAGGGTATTTATTGTCATCGTGAAATAAAAGAAATTCTAAACTAATTTTGGACGATTCAATAAAAAGTTGTAATTGATCATACCGTTCTCGGAAACCAAATTCTCAAAGAAGAACTTCATCATTATTACAAAACACAACAAATCAGCGTCTTTGATAAAGTGACTCATAAAGTCTTCTTGTCTATTACGAAAATATGACTCTCGAATTTCATCTAACAAATTCCATTATTTTTAATCTTGATCCGGCTTAAATAACAATAAAAAAAGTCTTTGCATAATTATAAACAAATATTTTTTTCAAAAATATTGGTCCATATGAAACTAAAATATGACCAGCATTAAAAATACGGCAATCAGAGGAAAGGGCCGATCAAGGAGTACTGGGCGAAAAAGGAAGGAAGTTTGTCGTATTTCAAATCTATGTAATTTTCAATATCATCATTCAATATTTTCAAAATAAATTATTAAATTTAATCAGAATTAGTCAATAAAACAAAGACCAAAATAAATTCTTATTGTGAGGATGTTTATAAGATTTTGTAAGCCGTTAAGAATAACGTGAATAGTTTAATTGTAAATAATTTTGATTTTGATAAAAAAATTAAATTGTGGTTGAATTTAGAAACGTACTATCTGATCAGGGACGGAAGGAGTATAAGGTATGTTATGGGATGTAAAAAATAATAGGGGAGGTTGGCAGAGAGATATAATCTTTCTATCGCTCGCGTAAGGAAATTAATTTTTATTAACATTTACATGACCCGTTGATTTTTATTGACATTTACATGACCCGTTGATTTTTATTGACATTTACGTGACCCGTTGATTTTTATTGACATTTACATGACCTGTTGATGTTACATGACCTGTTGATGCACCAACGGTCAATAAATTAAATATAGATCTTGAATTTGTAGCAGAGCTAAATCGAAAAATTGCTAAAGCTGCAAGATGGGAGAAGGACAATCGAAGAGATCGAGTTATTATTATCTGCAATAAAACTGTAACCGTTTCAGATTTTTTTAAGAAAATGGCTTTGTACCTAACTGTGGCGTTGATGACTTGAAAAGACAACGATGGATTGTGGGAGGAAATCAATATCCGAAGACGACCTGTCATCATCGCGGATAATTTTAATTCTACCTCTAAAGCGTGTGGCAGTAAGGGTAATAACCACAGAGGCTATTATATAATTGCAATGCTAGTAGCTCTTGATCTTCTCATTTTCATTTCCAGCACACAATCAAACTTCCAAAAATGGAAAAACATCAAGACTTGATCTAACACTCTGAACTCACCAGTAAAGTTTTAGAACGGCAAGTTCTCGATGAGGAGACCATTCAGCGGTTATAAATATATCATCATTCATATATATGGAAAAAAGTGCAGACTGCCAATAGGAATTGAAACTTATTTGAACCAAACAAAGGAAAGATCGAGAAAACATTTATCTGCTCTAATGTTACAGAATTAATGACCTAGCAGCTGCGATGCAAAAATACCCAAAAAGAAACCCGTTAATAAAAACCTGTCTACTATTGGACAGATGAAATAACAGCAACTACGAGAAATTATATCGAACTTAGGTGGCAATACACTCAATCTAATGCTGAGAAGAAGAAAGGCAATAGGAAAACGAAACACAAAACGAAGATAAACTTAGATGCAAAACAACCAGGTTGGTACTCCGGCTCCCGATTGCTAGGACTATAGGAAGACGATGGAAACAAATTCAGGGGGATGTGGATAAAAATGGACGGGGCTTAGTGCTCGTGATCTGCATAAAAAGCTGCATAAAAACCTCCATCGTAGATAAATCTGCCAAAAATGCGCAAGATAGCAGGAACAGCACACCTGCTGATTTTACATCCTCAAGACATGTAATGACCGATATACTGGAGGCAACTGTTGAGGTTATAGCAACTACCTGGATCAAACTCAAGAAAGCATTGAGCCCAAAAAGCATTTTCCCAGAAATCGTATATCTGTTAGTCTACCCCAGATATGATTAAATGGATCATAAACGCTATTTTCCAGAGAGGATAACTTCCAGTAGCATGGCAAACTGCAAAACCGTAAGCTAAACAAACCTGTGGATAATCCACGTACACGGAAGTTAACTGATACACAATACGGATTTAGAGATGACCGATTAGGACCACCTTTAGGAGCTGTTGGGAATGAGATAAACGTAGCGTAGTAAGGAGGTGAAACAAGGAGTATACCGCACTAAAAAAGTATACACGCTATTAGTCATCGATGTCAGAAACGCTTGTAACTCAGTCCCCTAGGGAACCATACTATATAAATTCCAAGTCACAGAGTTGCCTAATTACATATATAATATGATGAGCAGCAATTTTAATAAAGGGTATAACGTAGCACGAGACGCGTAAGGAAACGCAGGAACAATTAAAGTCAGTAGTGAAGTTTCCCAGGATTCCATCTTGAATCCTACGCTATAGAACAATGATATACTTAGACTCGATCTGGGTAAGGAATTACACTACGTTAGTATTTCTGGCAATATAGTAGTTGTAAGAGCTACTTGAAAGGAGGTTCAATTGATAATCGCTGGAAACAAAACACTTGCCAAAATAAACAATTGATCCAGAAGCGTTTATAGCTGACCCCAGAAAAGACGGAAGCGATAATGCTGAAGCAGAAAAGTCAAGTCAAGCGGAAAAGGAAAAAGGAAGCCAAGTGCCAGAATACAATATGTCTCGATATCATTTTAGTGGATAGTGTAACAGTGGAACTGTAGAAAATAATTAAAATATCTAAAAGTGTGACTATGTAAAAGGCTGTCCTTTAAAGAATATATTGAAAAGGTGGCTTGAAAAGTGAAAGACAAGCTTTTGGCAGACTTGTGCCAAAACAAAAGATTCAAGAGCTCGCAGGTGGAGAGTGCTAACATCAATGGCACACTCCACGCACCTATATGCCGCACCTACTTAGGAAACTGCACTGGAATTCATAAAATTCAAACTAAAGTTACCAAATCATTAACCGGTCACGACATATTTAATGTATGTTTGCATTCCATTGGTAAAGCGGCAAACGATCAATGTACGTACTGTGTCCATAATGAGAACCACAACATGCAATATTTAAGTGCCGAAGCTTTGACGCTGAAATAAACATTACGCAGAATGAAAACTCATGTTATCGCAGACATTCCATTTGTCAAAAGACAAATGGAATGTCTGCGATAACATGATAAGGAACATAATATGCAAAAAGAGGCGAACTACTAGAAAATGCAGAGGGTACCACAAATATAAACAAGCACCTTCCTGAAATAATGCTTATTGCGGTAATATATTTAGTATAATATATTAATAAAGTATAAGTAATATATATTTAAATCTTAAGCTGAAAACAAGAGGACGTTTTAGCCCTTAACTATTGTCTCACTGCCATGGATGTGAAGTCATTTACCATTAAATTAGTTCTGATGATTTGTACCAAAAATTTCCGAAGGCATAGACCTTTTATATGTTCCAACCCGCACTTTTAGGGTTAACATATCATCCTATACAAGACAATCAATCCTGCATTTTCTCTGCAACTCTGACCAGCCACATTAATCGTCATAATTATTCAATCGATCCTCACAACAGCCAAGTTCGCTCGAACAGCGCAAATCAATGAATGAAATACATACCAAGTCCTTTCCACTTACACACTTATAAATTCCTCACAGTGATTCAATCCTGTCGCGAGCAGTTTGTAAGGATTTATGCGCATGTGCCAAGGCATTAGTAATAAACGATTTACCTCTTCCCACCATTAACATTATCCACTTCCCGTCTGCCTACTTGCTTGAGAAAATGTGTGCTATATTTTATAGTCACTGGCAGTTATGCATATGTAGATATATTACATATACACAATACTCATACATTTACATAGAGCAGTCTTGTCCGATGTTACCAGGATGGACATTAATTTTTCAATCATTCTGGTCATGGTGATGAAAACATGGGCAGTGAGATATAGATTCTTTGAGAGTCATGGTTCAAAACTTTGGATTGTGTTATTGTTGTCTCGAAGAGAAACCTCGGTGGTATGTTATAAGCGTTTAGGATATTGCTCTATTTTGGCTCATTTGGCTAGGCATCGAAGAGTCTTCAATTCATGATTGCGGAGTTAGGAAAGGTGATATAAATTATCTCTTATTTGCAGGCTCTTTAAATAATACATTTCCTTCGTTTAGTTATATTAAAATATAAAATCTAGTTATGTATTAACATTAGATCCTTTTTAGCAGTCACCAGTTAAACCATTCTAGATCATACAATAAATAAATCATACAATAAATAAGAAAGAAGGACTTCAAAATGTAGGATATTGTAAATTCAGATATGTGTGTATTTCTGTTTTTTGTTTTTTTTTTTTATCCTTTACTTTGTGCGCCTCTATATATTGTAGTTGTATTTGTTTAATCTGTTAATATTTGTTTTTTAATTTCAATTTAATTTTTTAAACAATTATGACACATATCCAAGGAATGATTTATTTAGTGTTACCTAGCCACATCTTTTAGCTAGACATTGGCAAAGGTTCGCTATCAATAGGATGAAGGCCGCAAATTCAAAGATAATAGATGATAATGATTTAAAAGAAATAATTTTGGGCTAAACTTGAATCAATTGTTTAGATGTGAATAATTGATGATATATAAGAAGGGCGGAATTAAAATAACCCTTTATTGCAATTATATCATTAAACATTTTGAGATATGACCGTAATAAATGTTGTTAAAAGAACTAAAGAATCCAGTGCAAAAGAAATATGATTATATAAAACTAATCAAATGTTAGCATCATTGTTGAGTATTTAAAAATGAAAAGAAAAAATGTTTATTTAAATTTTGGCCTTTTTTTAATATGTTTACTAATATTGAGAGAAATAACGGGACACATAGAATTACTTCGGTGTCTGTCTTAAACAAGCATATTCCTAGCACATTATTTGACATAGACAGTTGAAATGAAGCATGATTTGAAAGAATAATGGTTTAAGTGCAAATATTTGGTATGTCATGTTGAATCTTTATTTTGGGCAAAAGTTTCTGTAACAACCCTAAAAAATCTCTAAAAAATTGCAATGTTTCTCAATATTTTTCTCCTGACTATTTGAATCTAAATTACTAAAAAAGTATTCACGGTAAAAAAAAATGAATGCTTATTCAAATACAAATTACCTTATATTAAAATACACAAAAAGTATCATAACCGTTTTTTCATGTGTATATATATATATGTATGTATATATATATATATATATATATATATATATATATATATATATATATATTATATATATATATATATATATATATATATATATATATATAGGTACGTGCAATGTCAGTTCAAAGGCTTCTAAATAATTTAATCTGAAACCTCGAATTTTTTACAATATTATATTTTCACTTTTACTCTGTAGATATTTTTTTGGAAAAATTAATTCGTATCGTTAGAATTAAAGAGAATAAAAGTGTATTTTTCTTTCAATATTGAAGCGAAATTTCATATTCGACAAAAAATCCAAAAAACATAAATGGAATATAAATATTTTACAAATTATTTGTAATACTACCTAACATTTTCTTCATGTAATACTACCTAACATTTTCTTTATGTAATACTACCTAACATTTTCTTTATGTAATACTACCTGACATTTTCTAATTCCTTAAATAGGCTGTTCCGAATTTTTTTAATTTTAACTTTCATACAACACGTTTTTGGTATATAAGAAAAATATTCACGTAGGTTTCCATTTGTACATTCAGATAAATTTTGTGGAAATTTGTTTAAGTCCCAAGATTTTCGATTCTTATATGCAAACGAACGGACAAGGATTGCTTAAGAGATTCTTTCTCGCTAGTGGTGTTATTTATTGTAGAAAATGTTTAATCAAAAAATTTCACTGAGAAAACCGAAGGACGCACAAAAACAAAAATAAACAGTTAAAACCATTCGTGAAAAGTATATGAAAATCGTGTTAAATCCACTGCTACCGTCCAATGCAAGGATTCTATACAGTATTAGGTACATAGAAAAGTTTGTACATTTAAGGGTACAAAGTTTTTTATTAAACTTTTAGTAAATGTTAATATTATTTTTCATTTTATTAAAATATTTCGTAGTATATCTTCCATAGGCGCAAAATATCATGTATTTTTCAAAATATAACATCTAGGATAATCACTACAGTAGTTCTAGTCAAATCATACCAACCCTATCTTTTCAAGATTCTAGTTCAGTTGTTTCGGTAAAGTAAGGTGGTGGAATTTTGGCGCAGTGAACATTTCTCTTGGTAAGTCATTTATAATTCTGAAATAATTTGTTTGTATTCCTAGTTCCTAGTCCTATCAAACGCTACGATATGTACACAAACGAAATATAAAACTAAAAAAATTACTAGAGCATGTGGGTATGCATCGTATAAAAAATATACATTATATATACATAACATATAAACTAAAAATAATTACGAGGGCGAAACTTACCATATAAATATTTTAAATAGTTAGCTGCAAAATATGCGAGTTAATATGATCTATTGCTATGCCAAATTTCAATAGTCAAGTTATACTTCAAACAATTTCTCAGAAAATCGATTATGATAAACAGGCAAACAGATACGTAAGTTATCTTAGAAAGGTTTGGATTTGCTGTTGAAACTAAAAACAATTGACCCTAAAAACAATTGACATATACATGGAACACTTTGTTTTCAACATTTGTTCTTGAAAGATTTTGATGTTAAACTTAGAAGGAAAAGTTTTTTTTCAATCAATCAAATATTTCCACCCTTTAATGCCTGCTCATAACAAAATGAATAAAGGAAAGTCACTATAAAGTCTCATAGACTCGTAATATTGTAGGACAGTCTTTTATATACTCCATCATCTGGACACATTTGAATTAATGCCTTCTTTGATATCAAAACAGAATTTGCTATCACAAAAGGAGTATTCATCTTACAAGTGATAAGTCGATTTTTTGCCCATTTCCCAATATGTGAGTAAAATTCCATCAAGGTAGGGAAATAAATTGCCTTCGATCTCAGTAGAAATGTATTATAACTTGTCTATATCAATAGTCCAGTTTACTACGCTAGACTATTCATACTTGCTAAGCTCTTGAAGTATTAATAATTAAGTTACCAACGAACAAATATTCCCTAAGACCTTCGATTAACTACGTGAACGCTCGTGAAATAGATTTCATATAATTGGTAAACCTGCTAAATAAATAATAGAAAAGCATAATTTTAACTTTTTTTTTTCTAAAATAGGTTAATTTTATATTTACGCCAAGAACTATATGACATAATTAACATGACGTATACAACTACATTGACACGGTTAATCAGTGTGACTATGACGACGATGAATTGCAAAAAAAATATAAAATACTTTCGAATGTAATATTCAGTCTATAGGCATATCTCCAAACTGTATCTTCCGAAATGTAGTAGGCCACATTTTTAATACATCACCTGGCTTTTAAAATGGACAGCCAAACTACTATTTTGACTCTTATATTTTATGTCAAATATACCCAATTTTCATAAGAATCACAGTGGTCTGATAATAAATGCATCCTTTCAATTTCATTATTACATTTTTGTATTATTTGTCTTGGCAGAATTGTATTTTTTTTATGATTTTGTAATATAAAAGAAAAAACAAAACCCTTATAAGATCACTCAGGTGTTCGTTTATCCGTTTCTGATAGTCGTTTTTTTTCGGAAACCACTTGATGTAGAAAGTTGAAATTTGACAATTTGACAAAGTAATAAAACATAATAACCTGCACGTGTTTAAATAGCTAAAATTCAGTTATATTTGTATGGAAATTTTGGGGCGGAGGTTAATAACACGTGTTTTTGAAGTGAAAACAGCTTTAGGGACCTTGAGCGATTTTTGGTAGTGGAAAATTTTATGGGTTCGTATCACCGACATGCCGATGTTAATAGTGTGTATGTGTGTATATATATATATATATATATATATATATATTTATACATATATATATATATATATATATATATATATTTATATATATATATATATATATACACATATATATTTATATATATGTAACATCTACTGCTCAGATACCAGACTGGCACAGTAGCCTGTGTACACGTACACACATATATACACTAACACGTTGTATATACCCGACTGCATGATGTGCGCGTTGAACATTTTTTGGATGGGTAAAATCTTGTGAGTTCGCGTCACAAATATGTTGTAATAGCAGTATATCTGTAACTGTGAGGGCGAAATGGGGGTGTTTGCTATATTAGTGCTGTGTATACTACGTGAAAAGTTCACTGTGTGTATACTGCGCATTGTTTAAATTGTGTTTAGTTTGATTATTATTTCAATTGTATACGATAATTATTATTATCATTATTAGCATTTCGTTAAATAATTAACTTTGCAAAGTGTAATATGCATCTGGCTCCGCAGTGTACGTAGAGTTATCATATAAACGAATGTACACTTTCCGCGTTATATTTCGAAAACGATTAATCGTACAAAAAAATGATTGTGACAAAACTTTAAAAGAATTTCGCCCTACATATTTTTTGAAAGCTCTAAGGACGTTTGAGATACAAGAAGGAAAATATTTGCAAGAAACTTCGACGTTTAATATTTTGACTGGCAGATACTTGTTAGTCAATCTTTAAAACCTCGAAACAAAGGTCTATACAAGCTTGCCTTCTTTCATTACAAGGTTTAATCCTTATTTGCTGTACTATAGTAACACAAGTTAAATATAGAAGTGATAAAAATTTGAAAAACTTTCAGAATATGATATACATCTCACTATATAACAAAAAAAACATACAAACCTGCCAACTTCATAAATTGACTATTAAATGTTTAGTTTATGATTTTTTTACTTTTATTCACAGTCTTTCTATTTATTTCAACTTTTAGGTTTAATTATTTATTTCAATTTATAATAAAACGGTGAAAACGGTGAAACTTTTGCTAAACTGGACTCGTACACTTTTTGGGCTAAGTCAGGTCTTTATCAGGTAAATTGACGAAGATCCACAAAAGCAATATACCGGAAATGAAGATGAACTACAATGCTATAAGTTAACACTAGTGTGCAAACTTATAAATTGGCAGTTTACAGCCGCGAATTGCACAATAATCATTATAATTCAATGATCGTTAGTTTCGAACCGCTAGCGTCAAACAAAATTTTCACAGGGCTAACCAAACATAGATAACAAGTTAATTAATCAATTTTTAATCATTACATTAATTAGAAAGTTTTCACTTAATGTAATAGTTAAAATGAAGTGTTTTATTACATAAAAGCGTTATTACATTTCTTTCAAATAAGTTTAGGAATATAATATTCCATGTGTAAAAAAATTTCGATCGCTGTTGACTGTTCATGCCTTTTTAAAAAAGATAGTCGATATCGAATAAAAATATTATAGTGTGAACGTGAATAAGTCCAGTAATTAGTTTGTTAAAACCCATAATTTTTTCTGAAATTAAACGAATTTCACTCTATCAGTACAAAAAAGTTTTAAGACATATTCATATTTTCCTTATGTCGAATTTGCAAGTACATAGTGAGATTTAAGTACATAGTGTACATTTTATTTAACTATAAACTATTTATATTAGTGTACAACTTATCGAAATCAAATGCACAATAAGCAATAGAATACCCCGAAAAATGATCACAATAGTAACATTGATAACACGAGTTATACTTGAATTAGTTAATATTAAAGTCTAAACCAGTTTCACTTCATAAACACGGGTTTTCATACATACTTTTATATTGAAATAAAATTACGCTTTAAATTATACTTTGCGTGTTTTAATTTTTTAACAAATTGCAAAGTTTATGACATTACTTTCAATTCAACTGCGTAAACACTATATATCACTATGTTTTTTACTTTCAAGGGACATAAAGAGTGAATGGAGTATAACAAACGTTCAAAAATTTAAACCCAATTTTTTTTATTAATCAATATATTTATAATACTGTGTTAATAGTATATAAAAGTAGAAATTAAAACATATATTTGGGTATGGCCTGTTGGCCTAGCGCTTAAACCGGCGAACCTGGCTGAATTAAATTTAATATTTAACAACATGTTTTATAAATCTCTATCCATTTATATTCTTTTGTCTAATACTAATAATTCGGTACTATTTATATGTAGGCACCATTCATACGATCACTAAACATGCGCGAATACAGGTGTAAAAAAGTATATATATACTATTCATATAGATGATTCTGTGCAACAAACTGATTTTCTGAAAATCAGTGTCGGGAAAACGTATATTTACTTTTCATTGAACTTGCAATGAATTTTGACAGTGATTTTTTTGCGAAACACTTGACAATTTTCCTGACGTCCTTAACATTTTCTACGAAATATATATATATATAAAGAGACAACAATTAGGAAATCGATTTTTCTGATCGAAGAACTGTTCTCTAAATCGGTTTACTCAAAAACTCTTCTTAGTTTCTACATTATTATTGGTACTTTATAATCCAAACAAAATGCCGTAACCCTTTCCTGAAAAATCACAAAAAAAATCAAAATACCAGTTATTCAAACTTGTACCTCTCACATAAAATATTTACAGGGTAACTTTTCGCGAAAAATTATGTGCAGCGTGGCTGTGGCCTATATTTTAGTAATTATTTGTGTTTGTTTATTTTCGTTTCATTAAATTAAATCATTGTTTCGTCGTGTTCCATACCGGAAACTAAAAAAACAGACCGGTCGGAGAAAGGAAATTCTGTTTCCCCGTCCCTATACTCTAGAGTTGGGGCCTACTTTCTCAAACTATTTTCTACGGCCTATTTACTCAAGCTAGAGCCACACTATCAATTTATCGGACACTATCGATCTATTGAACTATCGACGAATATTAGTGATGCCATTTCGCGAGAAAAATAATTATATTCGTGGAGCCTTCGCGCCTTCGGCGTACGGCTATGATATCAGACTAACATTTGTTGGGTATTTTCCCATCCAATTAACTAGAAGTTTCTGCGCCAACTGAGAGCGCGAGCGATCTGTACAATGACAAAATCGTTAAAATCAATAAAAATCATTTGATGCGGAGAAAACCGACAGCTAAATTACCGGCATTCGTTGTCACCCAATAAATAACTGGGGGAAAAAACGTCAGCTAAATTATCACCATTCATTTTCATCCGAACTTTCGTTGTCGGCTAAACCCGACGAATGTTCAAACATGATACGAATCCTTCGTTCATACCCATCACGATAACGTGAATCTTAATCGAAAGTCGATTATATGGCCCCAGCATCAGAGAACACGCAACATAATGGGCTGGATTTGAGAAGAGCGAATAAATTTAAGAAAAAGAGAATATGCAACATAGTGAGTTATGATTCAAATATACTCAAAAATTTAAAAAAAACATTTGTTTACAATTGTAAAGGTAAATTTACACCCTATGTCGAAAAATAAAAATCTGTCTGAAAATGTAATATTCATTTAAATATTGAAAAAGTTTTTTAAACAAAAAACAGAGTAAAAATCGGTATTTCGTGCTTCTTTCTTTCTAATTAACAATAAGAAGAACCTAAATAAATCTAGAAGATATGCGTACCTTAAACAAAAAATATAAGCTGCACAAAATAATCAATTATGGTAAAGGACATATTGATTTTACTAGGCGGATAGATGACCTGATAAAGGTCGTGGAAACCCGTTAGATGCAAGTAAGTTATGTTCAGCACTGGATGTCTTCCGGCTAAGAATGACTAATGATGATCCAGGAACACTTATCGGGCAAGTTCCGCTTGCGCTTGACGGCAAATCGATTGATCGCAAGTTGCTTGGGTATATATAAAGGGGATATATATAAAGGTATCCAGTGGGAACTTTTTGCAATTTGAATTGAAATTAAAAGCAGACAGAAAACTTTTGCTCACTTATTATATTTTTAAAATGCAACAGTGATCTGCAGATTGTATTTTTTCCCTCTAAATGACGTCCACTACTTGCAATACACTCCTGAAAGCCAACCTTCATACTGGGAAATATGCACGAAAAAAGCTCTGGATCAAAGTTATTTTCTTCATAGGGCTCGTACGATGCGGAGTTATTGTAGAACACTTTAGATTTGAAGTATTCCCACATTTTGCACGATTTGCATTTTATAGAAATAAAGATTAATTTTATTTCTCAAAGTCACGTGCACTGTCGTCGCTACTGACGTTGATGGTCCTGGAGATAGTCCGTTAACTGTTGTCCCATGTTGTCTAAACCTCTGCATTCATGATCAGATTAGTTATGTGCTCAGACCATCTCTTAAACGACGAATATGAAAATAGGTGCAGAAAGGTCGATGCACTCGAATCATCAATTCGTCCAACTTTAGAAATTGCTCAAACGTGCGGCGTGCTCTTGTCAAATGACTCATGGCTATTGACCGATCCGCAATGATCTCACGTCAAACAATAAACTTCCCGTTTTCCACCCCTCCCCTCCTCCCACTAATACGACAGTAGCAACAGTATAACCTTACAATTTTTCCATTGGACTCACTTTAATTATGAGACCAGAATATAAGTCTTATATATCTCTTAACGTAATGAAACTACACGAAAGTAAAATAATAAATTATACTCAGAAATTTTTATTGCTACAAACACGTGATAGTTACGTGCTTTTGCTCTAAATATTCGATTCAATAAAACGTTCGGCAGTATCGCCTTTATGAATTCCACAACCGTTCCGCTCCGGACGATTTAATCGCGAATCCATGAATGAAATACTAAGTCGCGTTGCATTCGCGTAACTGAGAGGCCGCTCTCGCATCACGCGCCTCCGCTACGTGCTGCATCGGCATTTTCCGTTGCATCTGCATGCGTGCGCGCCGTTACGCAACTCATTGGAAATCTCCGTGCATATCGGCTCGCCAATGCAAAATTTGTTTTTGCGTTTTTTGGTTGTTCGCCCCTGCATGATGGTTTGCGCAACTGAAAGTTGCAAAATACAACGGTTTCACTTCTTAATGAATGTCAATAGCGACGAGGAAATTTTGAAAAAGGCAACTGATGTAATTCATTATTAAAAAGGAGTTGGCGATTGTCACGGGAAATTACCTTAGATAATATTTTTTTGTATCAACAAAAATCAACCATTCGACTGTTCAGCGATACCTGCATTTTTTGTGTATAGATGCTGTTACTTTTATCCAGGATTGTTTTTCATAATTGGTTTGTTAGTGCGCGCTTATAATTTCACTAATAGTTATCGGCAGTGTACCTATGTATTACAAAGAATTTCATTTCAAACTAAATTTCCCAACTCATGGGATTTTCTTTTAAGCAAAAATTTGAATCTCATACATGGATTGTAATCTTATCAAGATCAACGAAACGGAGAATGGAAAATGGAGAATTGGAAGAGCGGTGAGACTGTTTCCTAGCAATGACGGCCGCTAAGTTCAAAATCAGCAGCGGCGTCAAGCGAAAAGACCCTCAACAGAATCTCAGTTAGTTTGCCAACGCCCGTCGGTGGTCCTTCGACTATTCGACGCCAAGTCTCACAGTAACATCCGACAATGTTGCCGAAAATGGTCACCGTCCATTGGCGCACAGTCGCATAGCGCCTAAATCTCATCATCAGCCAAGCCGATCCTTTGGAGATGAACTAGTAGATAGTCTTGACCCTTAATCAATCCAAAACGAGCAATAGCCTTTGCTCTTTAGGTATCTCGAAATTGACCCCTTCACGGAGAGAGTCTCCCACTTTTTGCCAATGTTTTAATCTTTTAGGTTCTTGAAAATGGTGCTGTTAATGGATGAGATAATCAGGTTTTTTGTCCTATAGAATGTGATTAGTATGGCAGGCTGGATTGACTTACTACCTGGCCTAGCCCTGCTGTCGGACTTTTCATTGCCAGGGATTCCTACGTGGCCCGGCACCCACTGCAAAGTCACCACCCATCCATGTGTGATAAACTCCGCTAGCTTCACACGATACATGATAGTTTGCAAACAGTTGGTAGGAGCATTATTATTGAGCACAGAGATTGCAATTATAACATGAACGTGAAACAATGTCCATTGCAATCCACCTTCCTAAATAAAAAACTTGAATACAATGTACCTTATACCGAACCTTAAATAATTTATCTTTTACTCCAATCTTTCATTACCACAATGACATAATCTACACATTTTGTTCCTTACTTGTTACATTTTAAACTGTTACTGTAGCCGAGTATATTAAACAGATCTGTGGCTGCTACAGTTATCTCTCCCAAACAATTAGTACCTATGCTATTAATAGTAATGATAAACGGAAAAGTAAGTCACCTATGTCATCATTGCGCAACTCAAATGGATCGAGTTCATTCGGTGGATGCAATTCAGTTACTCGTTACACTTTTTTTAATGTTTAGGACTATTCAAATAGTCCACCTTAACTTAGGAGATTAATTCACTTGTCAAGGGCTTATCTATCAATTGGTTAGAGTTACGACCTGAAAATTTCTTGTGCACATTACTACTTTTATGGGAACTTTTTATCTTCAAGCAACACAATTTTTAAAACAACTAGATCTAAACTATACTCAACTACAACACAGAATAAACAATAAAAAATAATCATTCAGAATATAATTAATAAATTAACCCTATGTAATTATTATATAAAAAATTTATCCGGGTAGAATCGAAACGGACGAATTAATTATTAATTAGGCTAAAGTTTTATGATGACTACAATTATCTCGTTCCATCTCGGAAATAATTTTCTGAATACTTTCGCTGCGATTGACTGGAAGGGATAATTTTGTAACGTTAAGTCCGCCATATACATGACGGTGTCATCTTTGTCACGTTAACAGAATGAGAGATAGGAACTGTCATTCTCTGGCGGAGCGTCATGTCGATGGTCGGAGATAGCCATATTTAAAATCACCTTTTTTAAACGAACAGGCCACACACCATGTCCTCAACAAATCGCTAAAGTTCTACGTAATCTATGTCTATGCTTCATCCAAAGTGATTAAATTGTAAAGTGCGCACATTCTTGCAATTAATATCGGATTGATTCTTGTAAAGTTATTAGTTACAAAATCATATACAAGTTATATTGTTCATGATTTTCAAACGCCATACTTATGTTGTCCTGCCTAAAACCCACACGCTTTTACCGACTTAAATAAAAACCATCCTCAGTTTATATACCTAATACTTTAAGGCCCCATAAATCAATATAAACAATTAATATACATATGATGATACAGTATTTACCGATTAGTCGTAGATATGGAGATGAAAAAGAACGCAGATAAGCGTTCGTAATAAATATACAGGGTGGTTAAATTGGTATAACAACGCTCCAGTTTCCACGAGTCCTGAATACAAAATTATGCGACTGAATTATAAGAAAATTTTCTAATCAATAAAATGTTCATACATGTCGTCCCATTCTCATAAAATTCGTCATTTCTAAGTTAACTAAAGGGTTGGGCGACGCGCAACACCATCTAGACAATACGACGCGATGCGACGGTTTTCAAATATACACCTTATTGGGGCTTAGATATTCATGCGACACGAGTGTTATTACTCAAAGGATATTCTTTTAAATTACTAAAAAAAATATCGATTAAACTGGTAATTCAGCATTTTCCTCAAGTTTTTTTTCATATAATAATTAGTGTTATATTAATTTAATTATTTAAATAAAATAATTATTGGTTGAGAAAATGCTGTAAAAAAATATATAAATGGAAAATAAATTATTTCTCCGTAGTAAAGGTTTAAACCGCGTAGCAATTTGAAGTATGTGGTTCAAATTGATATTTACGCCTAATATTTTCCAAAAAACACTTTCTAATTAATTATCCATTAACTCTATCTAAACGCGATTCTATGTTTTTCATTGTTAATTATTTCTTTTGTTCTACATAATTTAATTCTATAAATATATATTTTAGTTAACAAACATATATATTTCAAACATTAAGGTTTCTTCGAAGTCAGCAGAAGGTAAATTTTAATAAAAAAATTGTAATTTTATAATTCACATTTTGTTATGTTATCATTGCGCTTAACTGTACATTTTATAATGCTTGTCAGATATGATAGAACCACAAAAGGTGCATAAAACCTTTCTCACATTTTGATGTGAAAAGGTTTTACGCCACCATGTTTTATGATGTGTTTTCCATTTTACACTTAGTTGGAGGAAAACTTTTCCTGTTTAATTAAGTATTCATGATTTCGCTGGACTAATTCGCGAGAGACTAACATATATTATTTGATTGGAAAACAGACAGAACGATTTCAAGCTATCTAAAGATGATTTGAAAATATCAACAACCAACCATTGACGACAATAATTTGGCCAACACACGACTTATTAACGTATAAAGAATAAACAAAAGATCATTGAGTGTAACAAAAGATCACTGAGTGGCAAACACAGTGAAAGAAAAAAAACGTTCATAGATAACAGCAAAAATATTGAAATTAAACGACCTTCGGAGACAACTTTCTGTTTCTGAAGTTTAATAATGTGTTTTAGTAAAATCTTCAAATACACTTACTTTCTTCTCCAAGACTCTTATACATCTGTAGGTCACATCATGTAATCTACGCATACATTACGACGAAGGAGGATACAAAGAGAAGTAAGTTACAGACGTCGACATAAAACAAACATAACGTTGTTACGTTAAATTACATACTTATAAATATAAACTTACTTTTAAACATAAGTAAAACCTATTTTTGATAATATTTAGGTAATGAATATATGTCATATAATACTAATTTCATGCAGACCAATATTTTTTTTAAAATTTGACACTAAATCTGATGACAATAAAACATAGTATACATAGTAGTATACATAGTAATGCATAGTATACATCACAGTATCCAGATCGATATAGAATATATAATATATTTTTAGAACATGTGGATAATGAGAAATAAGGAGTAGTAAAAAAGGCGACGTGTATCGGATGTATCAAAAGTTATAAACAATAATAAATAAATTAAAATACTGTATCAAAATATTTTAGACAACATGAAAATCTGCAAATAAAATCCAGTATGCATATTTCACGCACCATCAAATATTATAGATAGTTTGTTATAAACTTCACAAAATTAGACAGTATACTTCTATACTGGACTGAAGCACAAAATAAATAATTATTAACGTTAACATTTCGATTATAAAATTATTATATAAAAAATTTATGGCAGTACTAATTCCTGATAAGAAAAGTACATTGAAACGTATGTTATAAATTGATAACTGAAATAAAATGATACGCCGACAAACAAAAACTAAACAAACAAAATAAACAAATTTAAACAGACATAATTTATTAAGAATGAAGACCTATTAGCGATTGGTTGAGACATGCAAAAATTTTCATTTAAAAAAAAAATTTAAACTTTTTTATACAATTTTTTTCTTCAATATTCATTGTAATGATATGTCCTAATAAAATAAAATTAAGTCGATGTCCATTATTATTACTATTTCTGACATGTCGATATACACGTCATTATAAATATTTTAAAATGCGAATTACATTTAGTATTTGTATGTACTCCTCATGTACCATATGATATTCCTCAAACGTATGCCAAAAATCAGTTAACAAAATTCAGTAGTTTAGTCACGGAAATTATTCTTAAGTGCTTTGTAATTTCAAACACGCCGCGCTGCTTTGCTACTGGTGCCGACGAAACAACAACCGCGCGCCGTCGCCGTGGCCATTATCGCGTAACAAACACTGTTAAAAACTTTTTAATTTCATTGATTTCTTTTTATTCATGACCTAATTATTTATTTTACTATATTAAAGTATTTATGATAACTAATACTGACTGGGTTTTCACTTAATGTCGTTCGGTCAAATCCACATGTTGTACGATCTTAACAAAATTTACAATAGTGAACAATGCGTTGCCATTGTCGCGTAACATAAACATTGTAAATGGTGTTTACATTTTGTTTACATTAAAAAGCTTTTTAATTTAGTTGAATTTTTTTTATTCTTGACCTAATTATTTATTTTACTATTTTAAAGTATTTATGATATAATACGTAAAATAAAGAAACAAATATTTTTGAGACCCTTAAAAATATTTTGACCCCTATTAAGACCCGTATAATCGATAACCTGAACCCTTTCACGCCATACTATGTGTTGAATCTAATTTTTTTAATTCATGTTCCCCCCCCCTCGAAAATTTCTGTATAAATATTTTTGGGAATTAGCTATATAATGATATGTGCGAGTTAATATGCTTTATTAATATGACAAGTTTCAAGTTTCTGCGTCAAGGGGCTTCTGATAAAAACTCCTGTGACAGACGGACAGACGAAAACGCGAGAAATCTTATAAGGGTTCCGTTTTTTCATGAGGTACGGTAACCTAAAAACTATCTCGTGTAACAGGTGCTGATAATTTTTGGTTAGCATAGACCTCACCACCATCATTCTTGGCATTTTTAAAATTTTTTCACAGATAGTTTTCAAAATCGTGAGAAAGAACAGGTATTCATATTTTTGTGAATTTTACTTAAAAAAATTATGTTAAAAAACAGATTAATTACTTTTGAATAGTAATAAGCTTTCATCGGATATTCAACATAAAAAACATATTTTGCCTCTCTCCTTGTCCTCTAAACTGTCCCTCAAATAGAAATCTTACTTTCCACGTAATGTCTGACTAATTAGACCACTGTATTTCAACTTTTGACAAACGCCAAATAATCTCCTAAGAATATTCCTATGAACGACAGACAACCACTGAACTGATTCCCTAAATGTTGCGTTTTATTGACATTGGTACGGAAATAATCCTCTCAAGTGTGAACTAAAGGAAATATTGAAAAACGGTGAAATTAAAAAACCTCTTTCGCAAATGAAGATTTATTCTACATACCGAGTAAACAAAATCTCAGACGGAAATTAATTAGTTTTGCAAGTTCTTTTCCTAACTACTTTTTCATTATTATTAGTTCTTTGCTTACCTACTTCTTCACAATTGTAAGTTCTTTTCTTAATTACTTCTCTGTTATTATAAGTTATTTGCTTACCTACTTCTTCACTGTTACAAGTTATTTTCTTAACTACTTCTTCACTATTACAAATTATTTTCAACTATCTTCAAGATTTGTTTAATTTTCTTTAAATATATTTTTTATATTTAATGTATTTGTTTTATTTTAGTATTTAATTCCTAACATCTTTGCATATGTAATTTTTCGTCATTTTTACGTACATTTTTATAAAAAGAGAAGTATATTTTGTTGTTTTAAATATTAAAGCAATGATTTTACTAATTTTGCTTAAACAAAATTCTTTTTTAAGCAAAATTAATAAAATCGTTTAAAATTTTCATATGTTAATCGACTTTTTTTAAAGTCAACATTTCATAGACGTTAGATAATTTTAAATGAGCTAAGACCGGTTTTTGATATATAAGGAAAACAAAAGTGAAAGCAATTTTATATTCTACCAGCTATGCCTGCGACTTCTTTCTCGTGATATTCGGGAAAAGAAAAGTTATTAGAATTGTCTTTCTCTCTCCTAAGTTGCTCTTGGATATAAATTATTGCCATAACAAACTTCATCAAAACCCATTCAGTAGATTTCGGGTAATTGTCGAACAAATTAACATACAGACAGACACGCAGACAAAAATTCTAAAAGAAGGTTTTCTGACTTCTATTATCATTCTTTAGGCTAAATCAATCCCTTTCTTAAAAATATTTTCCATGTACAGAATTCACTCTGCTACACTCTTATTATACGTATAGATTAATCGATCTCTTCTAAAGTCAACATTCCATAAAATGTCAAATAATTTTAAATCAACTATAGTAGGTTTTTGGTATTCAAGGAAAATAAAAGTGAATCAATTTCCTATTCTATTCTAGGAACAAAAGTTGAATTATAATCCATTCAGCAGGTTGCTAGAAATTTGGCAACAGACGAAACAGACGCACAGCCACTTGATTGTCTTTACAATCATCATTCTTTTCCATGAGCTATTGTTGACAAAAACTTCCATTCCATCAGTCATAAAAATATTTAACATAGCAAATTCTTTATTACACAAATATCCTATTCGATTAAAAAAATCATCCTCGATCCATCATGACCATGCGCATTTCGTTTGGAATTCTATTTTATATGTACCAGGAGATACCTGTCATATTTCTGTCCACCACGATTACCATCTCGCGGGGACCCAGGTCGTTAATTAGTTAGCGCCCACATCTAAATCGGCGTGTAGCAGTAATAGGGCGTTAGTTATTAATCGACGCCTTCTAACATTCTGCTTTTATTGCGTGCACTGATCAAAACTGCATGCGAAGTCGCGTTGCATCCCATTAACACAAATAAACTACCGGATAGTGAGGGGAGCTTGAGGTAATAATGAGCATAGCTTCAAATTAAATGATTAGTGAATTTTAATGCAAATAACTTTGTCGTTACTTAGATATAATTTCATTATTTTTTTGTGATATTTGTAAACCCAAATTTATCCACATTTCAAAATTAAATTATATTTTGTCATATTTCTTAATTTCAATATCATGACACCAGACAATCAGTGTTCCACTATAATTTTAATTTTTGAAACATTATTTTTTTATAATTTAAATTTTTTGAAGTTATGCTTAAGCCACGTTAGGAAAAAATGATGTGAGTATTTGAATTGATGGGAGTATTTGAATTTTACCATGCACGCGTACGATGCAACCAAAATCGACAGGATGAAGTTGCTCACTAAACATATATATACATGCGTATTATGACTGCTTATAATTGAAGTATTTGTAAATACACAACAGGTGTTGTATATTTTTAGTAATTAAAATTTTATAGTGGGTATAAAATAAAAAACATTTACTTATTGCGAATATTTGTTATATAAATAGTACTTATAAGCTTTTTAAAATATGTTTTAAGCATATTTCTCTAAGTGAGATTAAATTTCGGTATGTATTTATTCGTGTTACAAATTATTAAATATTACTTTATTATTTATTAAATACTTAAAATAATAAATTGCAATAAATTTCCAGTATGTTCATTTATTTTAATTTTTTTTAATTATTAGATGATAATGATTGTAATTCTAGATAAAAAGATGACATTTGTTACTACTCTGTATGGCAAAATGTATTTAAATTTTAAAATATAATTATTTGACTGAATTTACATTTTATCGATCGTATTTATAATCACGCTCCAGTCATTTTATTATTTTATTTCCAGTAATTATTTACGTGCTAAATAAAGGCTCTTTGGCATAATATTCCTGTATTATGCCAAAGAAGTATAACGTCTACGCTCGTACATAAGTACACACACATTTTTTTTAATAAAAGTAATAATCTACTAAAACACTTTTTGCGATTTTCAAATTTCTTTCAGATATCTATAGTAATACCACAAAATTATTGCGATCTTTCTAAATACTTGATATGGTCTAACTTATAGTTTTTAATCAATCAAAAGTTGTTTGTTCTAATAGGTATTATTTTTATTTAAGGTTATCCAAAAATAATGATAATAACTAAGTGAAACAAAAAATACAGATGAAAATAAAATTGATTTTTCCACATATTTTTTGTAAAGTTCGAATATATGTTGGGAAAATCCTTTTCCTGGCCCCAAAAGATTCAACGGCAAATATCACCTCGCTTTAGTGTTCAAATATTGTTTTCTTCTTTTAGCTGAAGAAAAAGGTAAAGTTGCTAAAGTCCAGATCTAAGGAATAAACTCGGTATTGAAGTAGTTCAAAACCAACATAAGGACTGGCAATCATCGGAACTTCGGCTTTATAAGTAGGTACGTTGTTTTGTGGAAAGAAAATTTTCATTCGCAGTTTTCTTCGTCTTTTTTCCTTGATTATCTCCCTTACTCTTCTCATTTGCCTTATACATTATGAGACAGTAACAGTTCCCTTTTTCACAATCCATCATTATATCTTCTTCGTCCTAAGAATCAGCCACCATAGCTTTTCCCACCGAGCGTGTGCTTTTCTTGGGTGACAGCGAGGACAATTGCTGTTTCTTCTGGGAAACGAAATGATAAAGCGACGATTAGTTCATAGTACCAAAATGTGCTAAAAGATTTTCTGCATTAATTTTTTAAACAAGTTAATTATCTTTTGTCAAGATAATTGAATTAAAAACTTTCTTTTCGTATAGGAACACCCATCTTAAACATCTAAATTTAAAATAAAGAGATGATAATGAAATAAAATTACTATCTAGCCAGATTACACCTTGAACTATTAACTAATAAAACACAGTCCATTAACTAATAAAACACAGTCCAGGTCGACTTTAAAAATATCTGTACATAAAAGTGATAAAAATATCTGTACATAAAAGTGATAAAAATATCTGTACATAAAAGTGATAAATGTAACATATCTTTCATGATATTACTCCCAAGAGTGGTTTAAACATAATTCTTATAAAACCGATATGAAAGGAATATAAACGTACAAGCCTTACATGTATTGCCAATGTAATCATTAGTGTCTTCCTCTTACTATATTCCTACCAATATTTTCTGTACAAGTATCTTCAGTGTATACTCGTACAAGCCGGCTTGTTTTACCTTGAAACGTATTACTTCACGAGATCTCAATACAACCGCATCAAAAATATAACTATCAATGTAACTACTTCAAGATCACACCGAAGTTATTTACATGCACTAGAATATTCATACCGGAGACAGTGAAGGTATATCTCTCATTGGATAACATGGGCAAAGCTAATGGTCTAATTATATTTTATGATTCCAGAACTATCCTCAAAGCAGCAAGAGAAGAAACTTCAAGGTTCTCTCAAGATATTGGAACAAAATTAACCAGATATAAAAAATATACACTGAATTCCAATGGATTCTAGCTGTTGGCATTGTTGTAAATGAAACAGAAAGCCAATTAGCCAAAGAAGCAATCTTTCTAAATGAAAATACTTCTAGCACACTTTTCTTTAAAGATGCAAATGCAGTAGCAAGATACTGATTTAGACAAATACCTTTGAAAACTATGGATCCATTAATTAATCCAATTAAGTCCATTCAGTATCATTACTGGTAGCCATAACCTGTATTTTAAAATTAAGCTGGTAGCTTAATTCTCTGCATCTAATGTCAAATTCCACGCTAATTTTATTTACGCCAACTGTTAAAGACTTGGGTCTACTGATCTATCAAAATCTTAATTAATAACGTCAAGTAAATGATCTTAGTAATATTTCCAACAGAATGCACTCTCTCAAATATCTTAAAAAGTCTCTAGCTGTTCGAACCAAAACTCACCTCTGTCAAACAATCTTACTACCACAGCTTAATTATGGACATATATGCTATCTTTCTGAGAGTAATCTTACAAAATTGGAACGCCTTTAAAATTTAGGGGCACCCGTTATTTATATTTTTTGTTGCAAAAATAAGAAGTTATTTTCCAATTCAGAGTGCAACTTAAAAAAAAGGAAGTCCATAATCTATACAATCCACATATTCTTTACAATATTTTAAATAATTCAACTTATACAAAATATGTTAAGAGATGATTCCGTTACTTATCTGCAAACGGCATAGGCATATTGATATTGTACTTTCCAGTCTTCCAATTTACACAATTTTCCAGTCTTCCAATTTACATTAGTACACAATTTTCAGACTTAACCATTATTGTTGACTGGAAGAAATCACCCACGTAGTTATAAGTTTGCCGGATACTTATATTTTACATGTACATTAAAATTTTAAAAGAGCAAATAAATAAAAAAAAATTCAGTATTGAGACAATAATAATGCAAGCAGAGGAATTACATATACTACTAATATATTAGAACTGGACACTTCTGTAGCGCCCAGTTCGTAATCTGTACTATGGGTGAAAATAAAAAGAGACGGAACAAAATTCTATTGGCACTATAGAAACTGTTCTCTAATCGAAAATACCCCACAAAATATTTTTGACTACCCTACTATCGTGAAAGCTCTCATCAGTTTAGTTGAATTTCCATTTAGTGAATTCCATTAGTGAACTCTATTCTAACAAGGTCCTAGACATTGTGAGGATTGTGCTTTCTGAATCGACCCAATTTTACTTTCGCTTGGACACGACATCAACCGGCCATCCAGAGATAACGAATAAAAAAGTAATGTGTAAGCAGAGGCTAAAAACTCGTATGAATACTTGAACATGAGATTTTACTATTATTGGTATTTTAATTCCAATTAAAATAAATAATAAAATATTTTCTTCATTTTAACTTAAGTTAATAGAATGTTAGAAAGAAAAACATATTTGATTTTCAATTTTTCTCTTGTTTTTCATGAAATTACCTAGGAAGTACTTATCCTCCGAACATACTTAGAGTATGCTAATACGCACTTAAAGTTTGTAAATAACCTTAAATATTTTAACATAAGTGTCTGATAAAACACGGCATATTTACACAGAGTTATACGTTTGACATTTTAATAATTTACTTAATGAAATGTGGCAAATTGCTGAACACCTATAGTGACCAGTAACACGTGTTCGTAATTTGCAATTCCCCGATATTCGAGGAACGGATGACGATGACGTACACCAAGTAAACATGGCAGTCCTAATAATGTTCATTTTATAAAGGCTACTTTAAGAGAACTTTATATCTGTTTTATATAATTTGAAGAGAATAAAATTATGATTTAAGAAATAACAAGAATAAAAAGAATTATTAAATACCCTTTCATAATGACATATTGGTCAGTTTATTTTCTTAAAACTTTATATAATTTTAAGAAAATAAACTGTGAATATGAAAAGATATTGATAAACTATGTGATTATGAAAAGATATCCTTTCTGATAAAATGACGATTGACGCTGGTGTTTCCACGAAAAACGGCAACGGTGTTGGAAACTAACTCACTTCTTGTTTCACTCATACCACATGAGAAAGAAAGAGAACAAGCGAATGAGAGAAATATATATATATATGTATATATATATATATATATATATATATATATATATATATATATTGAAGTCTGTGCGCATCACAAGCAATGCAGGATCTGTCAAGCGTAATCCTTCATAAGCGTTTGTTGTGATCTGCGATTTACCTATACATTGTTATTTTTCACATTAAATGGCAATATTTTTTTAGAGTTCGTTCTTATACGTATCAGCGACATTCTAGATGCTGTTCGAAATCGAACTTTTCATCCAGAACGATCTTTCAAAGATTAACATCGATCGATCTTTCAACCACTTCTTCCTAGGCGTTGATTAGAACTTTTATTTTATTTTATTTTATAATGCCTGCCATTAGATTAAATCATCTTCATCAACATTTTCTATCTGTAATTACTTTTAAGGTCGTTGATCACACTCTGATCCATTACTTATAGAAGATTTTTGTTAGCTGGAAAAAGTCGAATTCTATATTTTGGAAACTGGAAACCGCAGGGTGAAGTGGACAGTTATCGTTCATTCAGCTGTCCAATGTGGGGTGGCCCCTTGTAGCTTCTTCAAAGACTTCCACTTCTTATGGGATTTTCTGCTTATATGTGTCATAGCGGCATAAGAATAACTAGTAATTAAGAATGGTATGTAATGAATATATTAAACAAAGAAATACCCCTGGTTGATGTGCTTCTAGGAATGTTGTGATTCTACAATCACAACATTCCTAGAAGCACATGTGTTAATTCTCCACAACATTTCGCTTTGGTAACCTATATAATGGAGGTACGAATAAATATTACCTTTAATAAATTAGTAAACCGTTTTTCACATCTAAACAATAAACTTTTTTCTTCGGTATGGAAAGTATGTAATTTCGTTATTCGTACAGAAAGCGAAATGATATTTTGAGAGAGTTTTTTGTTACAGCTGGTTTAATTAATGGAGAGTTTTCTCGGGAGATTGTCTAACCCAATGACGATTGGAATGGTCCTCTATGGGGAGATAAAAGTCATAATAGTTTTCCATTTGCACTAAGCTGCATAAAATTATATCATTTACCATCGAATACTAAAGAGTAAGCAGCCAAACATGGATGATGGATGTGGCTACCTGAGGGTACAAGACTACTTTCTGGCCAATATAATTAGACAATGATCAATTATGAGATCGCCCGTAAAAAGGAATTAAAAAGTAACAATAGATGCACACAGATACAAGAAACAGACTGAAACCATTTTCCAATTGCTTGTTGTACGAACAAAAAAGTTTTTATTTAGTTATTTCAAGAAGAAATACGCACCGACTTGAAGACCTCAGCTGCTCTCGCATGGCAACTAGAGGATATTTAAAACAGATGCCTGAAGTATTTAGACTCAATAAATGGGTACCTCATGAAACTATGATCAACAGATGTCACGATGGTCGCTTGAATACAGTGACTCACTTTCCAAAGTACACTTTGCGTGCTCCGTAATTTAGTCACTGGGGACGAGAAGTGGGTCCTATTTGTTTACCATATCGATAAACAGCAATGGCTTACTAATAAGCATCGGGGAATACCGACGGTAAAATTTAAATGACGGCGCAGTAAATTCCATTGAACATATTCTGGAATTTTAGAGGAATAATCTACCAAGAACTGCTGCCATGTGGTACGATAAACGAAGAAATATTGGGCCGCTATCGAAATACAGTATTTTGAAACGTTTCCTAATTTATACAAATGCTTAAATTCTATTAAGCCGTGACTGCAAGTAACTTTCTCAACTTGACGAAAAGCCAAGAATTGATGAGTCATCAAGGATCTTCTTCTACAGGTAAAACTCATAAAGTAAAAGAATCGTTACCTGATGTTAATTTAAATCCAGTTTCTTTGATGTAATGCACGTGAAGGCTTAGTGCCCACTAACTGAGGGCATTTTGGTCTGCTTATACTTTACTATAAACTATTAGGGTACTTCCCTAAATATCTATTTTTCATGCGCGCTGTTGTGATGAAATAGTTTCAGTAGAAAAATTCTTTGGATACATATAACTTCTAATTGGTCGTAAGAGATTGCTCTCGTAATAATGAGTCCGCCATATATATCAATTAGATACATTAAAGTACATAAATAAATAACATAAGTTATGTATGACAGTCTGCCGTACGTTACTTTTGTTACTTATGTATATCCTAACTACATTTTTTTTCAAAACGCTTGGAATTTTCGACGTAAAAATTAATTTATAGAAAAATATTAACGTAATTACATAATATTAACATATTTCACTAGCTCTGTCCCCCGCCCCTTCGTTGGCGTGGATAATGAATTTATTTTCTTAAATTGTTTACCATTCATCTATTTCATTTTTATTATTTGAAACACATATACATAAAATTACACCACAAAGAGGTGTGTTTGAGACACCTATACATAAAATTACACCGCAATGAGGTGTATTTGAAACACCTATACAAAAACACCACAAATAGGTGTTTTTGAGACAGCTGTTCATAAAATTACGCTAAAAAGAGGTGTTTTTGAGATAACTATACCTAAAATTACACCACAAAGAGGTATTTTTGAGATACATATACATAAAATTACACCACAAGGAAGTATTTTTGAGACACATACATAAAATTTTACCACAAAGAGGTGTTTTGCGATATCCACACATAATATTATATAGAGAAAAGGTATTTTTGAGACATCCTTACACAAAATTACACCATAAAGAGATATTTTTGAGACACCTGTACTTAAAATTGCACCATAAATGGGAGGTTTTTGTGAGACACCTGTACATAAAATTACACCACAAATAGGTGTTTTCTGAGACACTAAAATCCAAAATTACACCACAGAGAATTATTTTTGAGAGCGCAGGATTTTCCTTCTTAAAACTACCCCTAATTTCACGTATTACCTACTTGTTTAAGATTCCTCTATAAATATATATGCAAACTTCTACGTACTATGTCGCACAGTCCATAAATCTCCTTTTGAAGACGTTTTTCTCCGAATTTTATATTTCAAACGTCATTTTCTTCAAACCCATTACATAAAATTATATAAAATGTAGTTTATGTTAGAACTCAGAAATTCCATAAGTGAAAATAAAAATTAAATATGTTGGCAATTTTCGAAATTACCTCGAACTAACAATCTCGCAAAATTTATATATTTATTATATTATTATAGATACAATTTTAACAGCAGTATGTAAACCTGATACAATAATTACTGGCCAAAAAATCAATTCTTATTATGCCATGAGATTTATATTTGTTGTTATATTTTAACTTTGTTTTTTCCAAACTTCAAGAATAAAAGACTTTATAACATAAAAAAAACATTGAACATCTTTGCTAATATCCCACCTGAAGATGTTGTAATACAACGAAACCTAGGTCGTGGTAAAGAAATTAAAGAAAGTAGAAGTAATACTACATCACGTAGTTTCATTTAATTGTGGATAAAAAAACATATATTTTTACATTTTATTTATTTTTACAAGTGAATTTACCAGTGAGTGAGTAGTGAATTTTTAGAAACCTCTGTGTTTTATCTGAATCATAGAAAGTATCAGGTTTAATATTGAAAAATTGATAAGAGATAATTCTGTCTATCGTCTATTCCAATCGACTTTACTAAATAGTACAGCAATTTGCAAAATTGAATATCGTTCTCTGCAATACGCGTTTGGTAGATCTAAGTTTTGCATTTTGTTTTCGTAGAAGTTAAACTCTCACAATAAGTCGATTTAAATTTTTGATATGAATTAGAATTAGAAATGATTGTAATACATAAATATAATTGCTTCCTAATAGTGTTTAAACCAAAACACTCTTGTTTATATCCAAATTTATTACACCACAGCACCATTGATTAACACACAAAAATAAATAGGTATTCTCGAAAGTAATATGAAAGAAGTTTGGAATACAAATCTATGACTGTAGTAAAATTAAATACAACATTTCATACCGGTAACGGGAATTTGAAATCCTAATTAATAATGGTTAACATAATTTTATATGCAATTTTAAGTGAAATTTCATACTCCCTATACTGCTGAAATAAAAGAAAGACTAACATTTGGCAGCTAATGATAATCTGCCGAGTTGCAGAAAAATGGTTAATTAGTAATAAATTGTGGAAAAATGGCCAGTATATTAAATTTATTTAAATATTTATCATATGAAATAATATAAAAAAATACTGGTAATGGGTAATATGATGATATCGGATTCGGTTATGGGTTATGTAAAAAACTTCTGTACGGAAATCGACTCGAAACGATTTCACGGTATAAAGATTGGGAAGAAAATATATAATTGAGAACTTTTCACCGACAACACGGTTCAAAAAACGATGGCATTTACGAATATCTCATTTCAGGTTCGGGATTACTACTCAGAGCTTTAAAGACATAGAGTGATTTCCACGAGTAAACAGCTGTAGGATTCTCGATACAATCGATTGAGTGAGTTACACAGTCGTTACTATATAATAAAATGCTTTACAAATTTTATTTCACAAAATATTTAAAATATGTTCTTATATAATAAAATGGTAGAACCATCTTACTCCCCGTCAAAGAAATTCATGCTTTGCTTAGAAGGTTTAGAACCCAAAAAATCCGTTTGGAGAATTGTTATCATGTATGTTTCTTATATATTTGATGTATTTAGATTTTAATAAAAACTCGCCAATTGTTATGTGATAATTTAAGGTTAAATGCAAATGCAGTAATTTAATTACGAATACAATAACATTTCTCACAATGAAGTTGCTTATTGTACAACAAGAAATCTATGTAAAATCGACACCGTGAAGTTGCTTACTACACATATATTTACATAGTTTATTTGACACATGAGTGCTCCACCATTTTATTTTTCTGCGAGCTTTTGTTTTAAGTCAATCATCTGTCAAACCGTTTCCAATTCGGTATGTAATTATTTATTACTTTATCATACATTAAATATTTAAAATTAGTAAACAAAAATGAATTTTCAGCATATTCATTTATTTTCATTGCTAATTAAACTTTATTTAGATTATTTTAGTAAATTTAACAATTAATCAAATACACGTATTTATCATAAATTTAATGCTGAGTATTCATTTACATTTTTAATATAATTAAATTTAATTTTAAAATGAGATCAAATTTTTTACTAATCTGCATGAGAAAATAATAAAGTTTTAAGCGCAATAATTCGGAAACGGTCTGGCAGATCATTGGCTTACAATGGAAATGGAAATGGCTCCAACAGAAAAATGAAATGGTGGACCACTCATCTGTCAAACAAATTTTAAATTTAATTATTTTATTGAATTTATATTTTACTAACCATATTTATAATCACACTACAGCCATTTTATTACTTTATTTCCATTAATTATATGCATGCTAAATAAATGTATTCTTGTATTATGCCAAAGAAGTATAACTTCTAACGCGAACATAAGTACACACACAATATTTTATTATTCCTCTTCACATAAAAACTGTCAAACAAATCTCAATGAAACTTCCGTGAATTGTTAGCTTAAAAGTCAGCATAATATGTCAATAAATATAAGAATATGCTTAACATATCTGCAAATGAACGTGTAAATTTATCTTTACCCACGGAGTCCGCGTTACACACAAACAGCAAGATGGAACAACTAGTCTATCCACACTATAATAAAACTGTAAAAGAAATATGTGTGTATATCGATGATATTTTTGAAAAAATAGTGGAATTTACTATTTAAGACTTCTCTAAACTCAAAACGCATTTTTTTAGAATTCCTATCTGTCTCTGTCTGTCCGTCTATCCGAGTATTACTCAAAACTACCAAACGGATTTAAATGGAACTTTCGGTAAAATATTCCTTGGATCCAAATTAATACTTAAACTAACTTTTATTCCTAAAACCTATGGTATTAACCATGCATCAAGGAATACAGCAACTTTTTTAAAACTTGATAAAGATAATTACTTCTTATAAAGAGAAAAAATCCGCCAGTAAGTTTTACTCGAAGACTATGCCACGCTACAAAACAAATAGGGAAGAAATTCCAGACTCTTTCCCAATTTGGATCAAGCGGAAGGTTACCGATGAGCGCAAGGAACTCGTAGATCTTTCTAGCATTGCTCTGAAGAGATAGTAGCTCAAATGTACGAGTATACAAACGTTGACATAAGCAGATCAAGTGAAAACACACCGTTACAGCTGAACTTAATTATTACATAACAACACATAAAAAAAAGAAAAAACAATTTGTTTGATGGATATTAGATCGAGACCAGTTTTCAAAAACTTTGGAAAAGCTTACAATAAAATATTTATCCGCACCTGGAAAAGTGTTATAGGATTTAACTATTTTCTAAAAACAGCAACTTGTCTTAAGAAATCGAGATCTGGTAAAGATAAAAGAAATATACTTCTTAGAACAGGCATTCGGTCGTATACTAAAAATGTGGTCAAACAAGCCCAATGCCAAATATTTGTTGCATTTCTAAAAATAGTTTTCATTAAAATAATAATAATTGTTCTATATTTTCTTAAATTACATATATCAAATTGCTATGATGAAAAATTCGTCAATCCATCGAAAAGTGGAGTGGAAATAATGATCAGATGGAAAATTTTTGAAAAAAATGCCCTTTACGACAAAAATTTTCGAGTAACACCGCTGAACTACGGGAATATCTTCACCAGTTTAGAATTTTATAATACAGACCACCACAATTTTTCACACCACAATTTTATAACATTAACCACATTTTTATAATATTCACCAGTTTAGAAATTAATAATATAGAATTTTAAAATGTTGATAATTTTTAATATTGTATTGCGGTACGAAATATGGAAATTACACAAAATGTAGTACAACGCTCGGACGTCAACAATGTTGCCACGTTACTCAAAGTAGTTCACGATTTGCCTGTGTAACTGGAAATGATTAATGAATGGAATATTAATGACGTAGTAATTCATATTCTGCTATTGCGCGTGTTACGGATAGTGTGACGAGGAAAATGCAGATTTGGCGGATTTTAAGTAATGTAATACGGAGTACCCACATGTTGACAATAGAATGTTACATCGACATGTTACTTAAAATGTAATAGCGGATTTTAAGTAACATGTCAATGTATTTCTATTGTCAATTTGTGTGTACTCCGTATTCAACTTTCGTGGAAAGCGGTATGAAAGACGGTTACGGCTAGCCGTTCTCGAAAAAATGAAGATGCTAAATGGTTTATTTAGAATAGACAGACTCTATCCCTGTTGGATGAAAGCGCTGAGACTGTAGATACGGGCCACTATTAGGGGACCTTCGATGGTCCCCTATTTTGTATGAGGTAGATCGTTACCAGTCTCAGGAGGTGTCCTAAGACAACTCGGGTGGAACGATGGGAATAGTTACAGCTAACCTATCTGCCTACACACGTTTACCATTTATCTGGTATAAATGATTGTATTCATCGTACGTTTCATTTTTCTCTTATTTTTCTGTACTGAAAGAAATCACAACTACAATTCTTTAATGGCTATCAAAAATTTAAGGAATCGGCTTTAGAATATGGGCTTTTTATTTTTTTTCTATTGAATTCCATACCTCAATCGGATAAAACGGAAATGAAAGCCTATCCATCTGTCTGTATATCACAACCTGTTTTCTCAGCAAGTGTTTGACTTGAAACTTGAAATTGAAAATTGGCACAATGATAAAGTATACTTGCCCGCATGTCTAGGTATATTGTTGAAAATTTTGACAAAGACATATTTTCCCTCTCTATACCTTAACTGCTAAATTCAAAGTTATGAAAAAATAGCGTTTATTAGAAGTTAACTTAAACTTTACTGGTAAACTACAATGATGGTTCTAAAATTTATAGTTTTTTAGATAATTACTATGTTTATACGCCGGTAAAAGATATACTAGATTGCTAATTGCATGACGAAAAATAATATTAATATTTTAAATTGGTTTAACAAACGACACAACGGTAAAATACCAACAAACTAATATTTAAATTTTTTTTATTAATTTTTAAGTTAAGTTTGAGATATTTTGGACTCGAAATAATTTGATAAGTATATTCAACAAATTAAGCAACGTAAAAAGTGGGAAAGGAACTTTCTGCATTACGATAATTTATAAATTTAAAAAAAATGCAAAAAAGTTTAACTTGCCTTTCCGGTATATTTGGAAATATTAAACTTAAAGTTTTAATGGAAAAAATTAGGTATTTTTATGAATTATCACATTATCTGCTATAAAAGATCATTGACAATATATGCTACAAGTTGTAAAATAAGTTACATCCAGACTTATAAAATCCCAGCCTCAAAAAGTTATAACGTCCGTTATTTTCTTATAACAGCTAAATTCCTTTTTTCTTCCATATCCTATTTCCTTCCTCCGTTCCATATAATTTGAAGGTTTAAGTACATGTGTATGTATATATGTGTGTATATATATATATATATATATATATATATATATATATATATATATATATGTGTGTGTGTGTGTGTGTGTGTGTGTGTGTGTGTTTAAAATAGGTAAATTTTCACTTCTATCGTGTGATTATAAGCAAGCATACACCAATGCTTTCTTCGATTTTTTACTTTCAGTTAACTACAGTCTACCACAATGCTATTTATCGTTTTACTAGTGTTTTGGTTGGCCGTAGAAGATTAATTTCATAGCAATAAGTCCTTCACACTTAAAATTTATAAATAAATAAACATGTGTAAATAAACTGTGACCTAACCTCAATGACACCGAGTTAATATGTATGAGTATGAATATCTTGCACCCTTAAATGTATATTAATAAATGTATATTAATTGATAATGTCATATTTGCCTAATTGTGTACGAACCTTCATAGTGCGAGTTTCATTCTTACTTGACAGTTTATTATAAAGATTCACATAAAAAATACAGAAGAATACCGATTTGATAGTTCAGAGAGTAATAAATAACAAAATTTAAAGAGCAAAACGCTTAAAGAGGAAAAAGCAAACGACCGTATACTCGAATAATTTTATCCTAATTAACCTAATTAAAAACATAATTTCGTATGCAATTTTAAGGAAATTACATACTCCAATATTGCTGAAACAAAAGAAAGACTAATACGCCATCTACACTACTCGCGAAATTACCTCCACGAAGTACTCGTCGAAGTTGACCGCAGTCTGAAGTACGTGACTACACACTCGTGCAACCTCGCGAGGACCTCAGTCGCCGTGAATCGTCCGTACGCTAACTTCGCGAAGTCCTTTGACTTGGGCGCCAAAAACGGATAGCGATCGGAAGTCGCCCGAGGGAAGGCGAGGCGAATACACAAAGCGAATCCAAGTACAGCTCTACACTATTTTCTTCGCCTAACTTCGATCAACTTCGCGAGTAGTGTAGTGTAGGTTTAACAGTGATAGCTAATGATAATCTACCCAGCTGGAGAAAAGCTATTAATAAGAAGATTATGAAGAAGTAACCAGTATTGTAATAACTTTAATATTTTTAATTTTTAAATAAATTTATTTAAATATTTATCTACAATCTTCCAAAACAATAGAAAAAAAATATTGTCAAAACTCTTTGTTAAACGTAACGCAAAAGTAATTTTATTTGATTTTCATAATATCTATGCTATAAGATTTTTTTAGACAAAAAACATTATTTTTCTGAAATTCTTAGCATAAAAATTATGTTTAAATTAAGTTCGTTCATAAATTACTTTAAATTTCATTATCTGTTTTATTTGTATATCATTTTTTCCAAAGAAAAGAAAAAACTAGTTATTAGTATTAAGGAAAAATATTTTTTATTTTGTTCAATTACGGATAAACTACATACAAATTCAGAATAACTCAACTTTATGCACAAAACACAATATTACCAGGAAAAATAAGTTCACGACAATTTAAAAAAATGAAAAATGAAAATAAAAGTTCAAGAGTAAAATTTCAATAGAAATTAAAAAAAAATTAATCAACATATCACACATCCGATTTAAGATATAAATGCAAAAAAATGAAAGAACGAAAAAATATTTGGATTTGTGACGTTGTTGCAACAGATGTACTGTATCAATCAAGAGGAACCAATCGTTTTCTAATTTACTGCCCTGACATCCTGA
Source organism: Druceiella hillmani (assembly GCA_039881145.1). Taxonomy (NCBI): domain Eukaryota; kingdom Metazoa; phylum Arthropoda; class Insecta; order Lepidoptera; family Hepialidae; genus Druceiella; species Druceiella hillmani. The sequence continues at coordinate 4,590,316 of JAYKKI010000023.1, read as the reverse complement.
AAGTACACAAGCTTTAACATGACTTTTTAATCGATACGATACAACCACTTTTCACAAAAATGTCGATGGTAAAACCATATTTAGCGCCGCACTAACGTGCAAAATAAAATTAGTTGCTAACAACTATAATACATAAACAATTATAGTCTTTTTTATGAACATATTTTTTTTATTACGTTGCTACATTTCTTTTATACCCCTTTTCCAAATCGAATATATGTAATTTTTGTGACATGTGACAAAACGATACCTGAAACATACTTCATGAATCGTTCCAGATTTTTCGGCTCAGAAGTTTCAAAAACGATCAACTGTCATTTGAATTACGATCAAGTGTCATTTGAATCACGAATAATAGACCTAAACTTATAGAACCTGTAGACCAGATAGTAGAATTGATGCTGACATATTTACCTATATTTATTATTTATTAAGTTTAAGTACATAAATGTAACTAATTAAGTTAGATTATTCATTTTATTTCCTTATTCATTCATCTTCAAATCGTCGGCATGAAAATGTTTCCGAATAACGGCAAAGATATTGAAAATATAAAATTTTCGAAATAAAAATGAAGTAATAATTTTAGTGGGAAGAATTTGCCACATTACAGTTTACTTTAATCTATTAAATTTATTTTCCATTAAACGTTTTGATAATATTCTCGGGGCAGTCATTCAACGACAAGCGTAATACTGCAATTGTAAAAAAATAGTGTTGAGCATCCAACGACAGCCCGTCAGTATGTTTTGGTTCAAAACTAATGACACTATGGTAGACTTTTGTCGTCATAAACGTATCTCAAAGACTCATTTCTCAAAGTGTATCAATGAGCGTATCTCAAAGCCCCTTTTCTCGTAGTGGATTCATGAACGTATCTCAAAGACGCGGTTATCAAAGTGGATCCATGAGCGTGTCTCAAAGACACATTTCTCAAATGGGATCCATAAGCGTATCCCAAAGACGCGTTTTTCAACGTAGATCCATTAGCTTATCTCAAAGATGCGTTTCCCAAAGTGGATATATGAGCGTGTCACAAAGACACATTTCTCAAAGTATATCTATGAGCGTATCTTAAAGACGCATTTCTCAAAATGGATCCATGAGCGTATCCCACAGACGCGTTTCTCAAAAGTGGATCCATAAGCGTATGTCAAAGACACATTTCTCAAAAGTAAGTCTTTGAGCGATCTCAAAGATGCATTTCTCAAATTGAATCCATGAGCGTATCCCAAAGATGCGTTCCACAAAATGGTTCTTTGAAAGACGCGAATTAATAATGAATTTTATTTTTCTGTACCTAAAACTTACATAAATTCCAAATATCCAACCCGTGGACTATTGTCTTAATAATTGTCGTTCCTACGTCAATAATATTCCTGGAGAGACAATTTTTTTCTTTACACCAAATTGGCAAACAAATACTAAATAACGCCAGATCACCCCATAGTTTAAAATCCATATAAACCCAGATTACGCTGGATTGTAATATTGCGCAATAGTGAGGCACACTTCACTAAAGAGCGACAAATTACATAAATTCCAGATATCCAACCTGTGGACTATTGTCTTAATAATTGTCGTTCCTGCGTCAATAATATTCCTGGAGAGACATTTTTTTTCTATAGACCAAATCAGCAAGCAAATACTAAATAACAGCAGACAACCCCATTGTTTCTAAATTCGTGTAAAGCCTGATTACGCCGGATTATAATATTTGTGATAAAATATTCCGCAATCATGAGACATGCTTCACAAAAGAGCGACGAAATCGCCGTATTGATGTAGCATTCTTCAATATAATTCTGAACCAATTAAACAATCGCGACACAAAATAAACAGCACTTATAGAAAGAATACTAAAACACACGATTTAAAATTTTCAAAAGTTATATTTTGACATCATTGTACGATAAAAGTCATCTCCGTGGTGTGATGGGTTGATCACAGGGGCTTTAGCGGGGCGGTGCGCGTTGAGGGGTAAGATGAATTTTCTATCATTATTTTTACCCGTCCTCTTTGTCACATGACTGCAACAAAACTTCACGCAACACTCCTAAACGCAATAAATACAAAATTAAAACTATATTATAAAACATCAAATAATTCTACTCACTATCATACAAGCCCGAAATAACGTCTACTGTTTTTATAGCACTATTAGAGTCCAAATTTAAAACTGCCATCTTATAAATAAAATTAATCTGCTGTGATATCTAAGTATTATAAGAACTGACAAAAATTTATAATTATTCATTTCATCGAACTATTAACACAACATGTAACAAATTTGTATTATTAATATACTTATATTGTTGACCTCTTTAACCTCGATTGATAACTACCCACTCGATTATTGCAACAGTATCTCATGCAACAAAGTAAATACACTATAACGTTATTGGAATCGCAATTCAAAATTACCTACAATTAATGTGATCGCAATAGTCCAGTCTCCTAAAGCCATTTGCAACAAATTCTAATACGTATACAAAATATAATACAATTATCCACTTCGCTTGCGCAACAATTCCTCATACTTGAATCCGAATATAAAAGCTCCTACTGAGTTCGAAAAGGTAAAGGTCTTATTTGTAAAAAAATAAATGCACAAAGATATATGCTGACTAACCTCAAGTTATAACCGTTCATCTGGTCGTTGGACAATCTCTCATGCGATAAATCGAATTCCAATCTAAAACTACCTACCGAGTTCATCATAGAGTCTCGCACGCAAAAAGCGAATCGAGTACGATATTCTAACCTCGGGTTACAACTACCCACCTGGTTGGCGCAACAGTGCCCCGCTCCTTATTATGACAGTCGACATTCCTCGTAAGGCGCGCGCATCCGTGCATTTAATACGATGCAGATACATACATAATTGCGTATTAAAGACGGCGACGATATTGTTTATGCGCACAGGCGGAGGTGTTCGCCTCCGATATATTTATCGTGCCGTAAAAAAGCGCTCGCTGTCACGGACGGTGCGTAGGCGAGTCGGCCGGCAAGATGGCGACATGCAGTCTCGCCCGCGGACGTGCCCGCCGCCGGAATGCGGGTATAAATAGGGCGAGTGGGACGAGTGAGCGGTCGCAGTCGACGGCGGCGGCGGAGCGGTGCACTTCGAGGAAGTCGCGCCCGCTGCCGTAGAGATGGGACGCCGCCGGTCGATCCTGTAACTGTTTCATCAACTATATGATTATTTCATTTTTAAATGAATGCATAGAAAAAAGTCAATCTGCTTTATTTTATTCCAAATTAAATTTTTATCAACAATCCTTTCTTTTCATATTAAGTACAATGAGACACAAAGCATTATATTTTCATACATTAATGAAAACGTTTACACAAGTTACTCCTGTTTGCAACCTAGCACGATTAAATAATGACTCACCTGTTGGCAAAACCATAGACAAATGATGTTCACTAAAAGTTTATCCCCTCCCATGCCAACGATATTTGTTGTTATGAGAATGAACGCATTATAGAAATGAAAATAAAATAAAAAATTAAACGAACGTTTCTTTTATTGCATTAGTTTAATGTTGAAAAAAAATGTGATAGGGCTATTAAAAATCCTTCCCCAAAATATTTTTTTGACTACGGTCTTGCCTGTGGTTACTATAACGAAATAGTAAGGGATGTGTTTGCACGTTAGGGTTGTGTCGTGTAAAACGTGTTGTCGACGAAATTCACTGACTTTCCGATATATAGTTCAAACTGTAAATATCTAACTTATTTTAAAATTTATAAATCATATACAGTTTAGTTTTGGTAAAAATCAATCTAAAAATTGTACAATTAACATTACAGAAAAAGTAGTTATTTCATCACACTTTTAATTCTATTAAAAAAACTCGTCTAGCAATTTGCCTAAAAACTAAATCAATGTAACACAATGTTACATTAACATTTTGAAAAAAAAAAAGAAATGTTATTCACCGTTTAGTTTTGGTAAAAATCGCTCTAAATCGTACAATTAACGTTACAAGAAAAGTAGTAATTTCACTACACTAATTTTTTTTTAGTTTTGGTAAAAATCGTATAAATAACGTTAAAGGAAAAGTAGTAATTTCACTACACTAAATTGGTTTTAAGTTTTTTTTAGTTTTGGTAAAAATCGTACAATTAAGTTACAGAAAAAGTAGTAATTTCACTACACTAATTTTTTTTTAAACGCGTCATGCGATTTGTCTAAATAGCTTTTTAAAATGATGTTATATTAAAATTTAAAAAAAAGAAAAACATTTACCGTATCATTTTGGTAAAAGTCACTCTCAAAAATTGTTCAATTAACATTATAGAAAAAGTACGTCTCGCCACGTTTCATACTATTTTAAAAAAACACAGTGAAAAACGCAAAAATTATTTCCGTTTTCTCACAAACTGTTAAAATGATGTTATATTAACCGTTTGAAAAACAATAAAAAACAATTTTCATAAAAAAATTTTATAATAATTTTTTGGTCTTACTAACTCAGGACAAATACCTTAATGACACAGGTGGGAAAAAGTATTTGAAATTAAGTGTTTAGGAATATTAGACTTAAGACAAAAAGGACAACAATTAATTGTTAATGATACAGGTAGGAAAAAGTATTTGAAATTAAGTGTTTAGGAATATTAGACTTAAGACAAAAAGGACAACGATTAATAGTTAATGATACAGGTAGGAAAAAGTATTTCAAATTAAGTGTTTAGGAATATTAGACTTAAGACAAAAATTATTAAACAAATATTAACGTAGTTTTAGCTGTTTAAAAAAGAGTCTTTCGCCCTTCTTTATTTAAGTTATTTTAACTTTTATAGAATTGATGTATCTTTTAAATAATTAAAAATATGACGTAGCTAAACAATTTAACCCACTTACATTTTAGCGATAACATACAAATAGATGACCCTGATTACTATAATACTAATATTAGTTTTACACGTCTTAATATTTTAATAAGGTTAATTTCAATGACTGAGAAAAGTCGAACAACTTCATTACTAACGACTGGAATATATTAGATGACATGACTTGTGCATATCGCCCTTAGAGCGGATTCACTTCAGCTATTTTTAATATCGCGTACATCTTTCTTTGATATGGATTAAAAAATCCTCTAAACTATCTGAACATTGGCACATACTTTTTTCTCTTTTATACTCTTCTTTGGGATCCATCTTTCAAAATGAAAAAAAAAACATTGTAGAATCACTTGGTTGCCCGTCTGTCTAACAAAGTTCTTTTCTCAGAAACTAGTTGAGATATAAATTTGAAAATAATATTATTTAGTAAGGCTATACGCCTCAGTATATTATAAATATTGTAGACAGATATATTTTGAAGTTTTTTGCTTCACACAACAAAAAGATATAGCCCTTCAAATTTTTTGTTTTTATTCAGCCAATAGTCTTACTCCTTAACCTATAGTGTACTTCCGGTCGACCTACAATCTTGAAAGTCGGTGTAATGGGAGGTCGTATAGCACAAGTCAAGGGAAAAATCGAAAAATCAATGATTTCTAAGTCTATGTAAAATACACATTTTTATATATAAATAGTTTGTTTTACGCCTGTGAAAAACGTATTAAGCAATATGTTTAAGTTGTTAAAAATTAATATTTTTAAATAGTTTATATAGAAATACTATGTACCCTTAAATATTTAAAAATGCCTTGATGTGTACGAAATCTTTATAATGTTCGACAGGTTTTTCTTTCTTTTTCTGTGACCTGGTTTATGTTGATAATATTGCAAATATTCTATGTTTAGACAGCAGTTATTTATTGACTAAATACATGATAATATTATTTTCGTAAACAGGATAACAAACGAAAATCAATTATTTCTAAATATATGTGAAATTATACATTTTTATAATTAGTTTATTTTTACTGTGAAAATTAATATTTTTAAATAATTTAAATAGAAATACTACGTACCCTTAAATATTTAAAAATGCCTTGATGCATACGAAAACTTTGTAGTGTTCAATAGGTTTTTCCTTCTTTTTCTTTCATCTGGTTTATGTTGATAATATTGGAAATATTCTATACTTAGACAGCGGTTTTTTATTGTCTAAATTCAGGATAATATTATTAACGTAAACAGGATAACAAACAAAGATCAATGATTTTAAATATATGTAAAATTATACATTTTTATAATTTGTTTTTACACCTATAAAAAAAGTGGTAGGCAATATATTTAAGTTGTAAAAAATTAATATTTTTAAATAGTTTAGACAGAAATACTATGTACCCTTAAATATTTAACAGTGCCTTGATGTGTATGAAATCTTTGTAGTGTTCGACAGGTTTTCTTTCCATTTCTTTGGTCTGGTTTATGTGGATAATATTGCAAATATTCAATATTTCGACAACGGTTAGTTATTGACTAAACGCAGGATATTTAAATACATGATAATATTATCAACGTAAACAGGATAACAAACTACGTGATTAACTTTCAAGGAAAAAATATTTAAGAACATATTCGTATTCTACTCAAATAGATTTTTCCAACATTTCATTGAAAACATCGCTTTGAGATACTATATACTTAATTAGAAGAATATTTCGGCCACCCTTTTTCAAATATCATCTGTATAATAAAATAAGCTATACTATGTTTGGGTAAGGATATCCTATATTGTACTATGTTTGGGTAAGGATGTCCTATATTATACTATGTTTGGGTAAGGCTGTCCTATATTATACTATGTTTGAGTAAGGATGTCCTATATATCGTCTGTATAATAAAATAAGCTATACTAGGTTTGGGTAAGGATGTCCTATATTTAGAGTAAGGATAAAGATTTCCTTAGTTCTCTAACAATGGGGTATTTGCAACATGTATAAAGAAAAATTTTATTACTGCATGCCGTAATTATCGGGTAGGCAGTTGTGACAGAAAGATCTAAAAATTATTACAATTTTTTATTGAATATTTGTTGTTTTTCAAACTGCTAATGTAACATTATTTTAACAGTTTGTAAAAAAACGATTTTTGCGTTTTTATTACATTTTTTTTAAATAAAACTAAATGTGGAGTACCTACTGTTCTCCTAATGTTAATTGTACAATTTTTGGGAGCCATTTTTACCAAAACTAAAGAGTAAATAAACTTTCCTTCTTTTTGAAAATTTTAAGGTAGGTTATATCATTTTACATTGACTTAGTTTTTTAGACAAATCACTCGATGCATTGTAAAAAAAAATAAGTGTGATACTAGTACTTACTTTTCCTGCAATGTAATTAACATTACATTACAATTTTTGAAGGCGATTTTTATCAAAACTAGACGGTAAATTATTTTTAAATTTTAAAATAAATTAGATATTTATAGTTTGAATAATGTATTAAAAATTTAGCGAATTTCGTCGACAACACGTTTTACACAACAACTACCTTGAGGATGTTTATTTGCAACAAACAAGATGTAACCGTTTCCATTTATTGATTGAAATTTCAAGGGAATCGTGTAGAAATCAAATGAATGGTATAAAATGAGTACATATTCAAACACAAATTATATATATGATGTATTTTGTATCAAGACTTTATCTAAATACTTAACGGATAAAAACACTTAAAAATTGCTGTTCGCTGCCCTATCACCAAAGTGTTGCTCAAAGAAATCTGAAAAAAATCATGAACATTGAGAATTAAGTATAGATTGAACGAAAATTATCAGGATTGAACATTTTATGCGATTAATTATTATAAATCATTTAATTTTATTGTCCTTATGCTAGCTAAAGCATTGGTTTTAGAGAAAAAACAATTTCGACAACAAATATCACCAACGATGTAACTAATAACTTTGTATTTCCATGTTTATCAAAGTTTTTAATTTGACATAGTTAAAAACCCGCGGGTAGAGCAGCAGCACTCTGGCAAGGCTGCACTTACTCGAAGTGTATTGCTAATAGCTTGTACTGACCTATTTTTTTTTGTTGATAGCATTCCATATTTTGTAACATAATAATATTACGGTGCATAACCATGTTGCCATAATATCACAATTTGGTATCATCATAAAATAATATGACGATCCATGGATGATCTCTCACAATTCTTCCAGCTTACATTTAAAATATTACCTATAACTATATAAAGTTATAATTTAAAATAAAAAAACAATACGAAAAAAGAATTAAAAAAATATCTAAAAATTTTGGTCAAAAGCAAAAGGATGCTTATGATGATAAAAAAATTTACCTTTATGTAAAAAAATGTGGGTTGTTCTAGGCTTACATTTTCGTAATAACTCTGCCTTTACAATTAGCTAAAGATAAAAAAAAATACGACAATTGACATCAAGCAGCCCACACTTTTTTAACATGAAATTTAATTTTTTTATCGTCACAAACATCCTTTTTTCAGAAAAAATTTTGGTCAAAAGGACCAAAATGTTTATATTTAAAGATTATTTTTAATTTTTAACTCATATTGCTACAAAAGCGTATTTTTTGGTTTTGTTTTAAATTAAAATTTTATATTTATTTTTTTAGTCTTTTCTTGTTATAAGACTAATTTTTTATGACATTATTGTATTATGCTCAATTCTTGATAAGTGTGCGAAATGTTACATAATTTGGACGCCCGGAATTGAGTAAAAATTTAATTAAAATATTCCGTTATTTTTTAGTCTTTTTGTTTTATGAAAAAAAAGGTTTATTTTTTGTTTCATGAAATCATTATATTATCGATACTTGATACGTGTGCAAATTTTAAATAATTCGGACGTTTGGAAAAGTTTCGGACATTTCGAGTGAAAATTTATTTCCAAATTCCGTTATTATTTAACCTTTTTGTTTTAAGAATAATAAATTATTTTTTATTTCGTAAAATTATTATATAATCATCTGTTCTTGATACATATGTAAAATATGAAATAATTCGGACGTTTATAAGGGGATCAAAATATAATTGAAATTTTCTATTACATTATTACCCATAAAAAAATTACCTATTAAAAGTAACACGTTCGTTGCATATATTTTAACAAATTTATTATAATCAAGCTTATACCCGCGGCTGTGGACTCCAGTATTTGTATCTTATGCATCTATTCAAGATATATATAATTTATATCTTCCATTTTTCTCAAAATCCGTTCACATTTAGATGTAACATCGTAATCGAGATACAAAAGTATGGAAATTTCGTGGCAATAGCTTTCCCATTTAAGAATTCGGTATAAACGGTATAAGATAACATATACTACAATCAAACCTACTAGTTTTTCCTTAGAGACCATATACGTACTTCGTGATCAACTGGGAACCCAATTTTACAATATAAGCTTGCTTGATTTAATTTCGATGATCGACAAAACTTCGCCGTTAACGGCTGTGACATATTTCACATACGATATATGTCAATCCAACCGGTAATCAGTTCATATTCCAAATTTCATATAAATCCGTCCAGAAATTATGTATATGTAGAATAACGGACGTCCGTCCATACAGTTATTCGTCCAAACTTTCGTATTTACAATATTACGATAAGACGGACTATCTGAGTATATTGAGACTTCCATTTTAAAAGCTTTAAAATAAAATGGACAAAAGATTAAAATTAAATCTCTTTTAATAACAGATTATACTAACAAGTATAATGAAAAAATCTACCTACACGATTAAGAAATATTGTTTGTTATATGGAGTGTGTTTACTCAAAAGCGGATGTGTACCTATTCGTATTGTTTGAATATGCCAATGGTAACTAAACATAATAAGAGTATTAATAATAGATAATTAGTCACAACTCAAATAGGTTCATAGTTCAAAGCAGAACTAATTATTACGAGTCTGTATTTTTCTCTTCAAATCTCATATGTTGGAAGACTTTCCAGATATAATTTTATCAAGCATTTTCGTTATATAAATATTTTTTTCTTCTGATTTCATATGTTGAAAGAATTTCCAAACACTATTTTAACAAGCATCTCCGTCATATAAATATTTTTCTCTTCTATACATATCTTGAAACACTTTCCAGATATTATTTTATCAAGCATCTTTTGTGCACTCACATTGTTTAACACAATATCATGAGATGCATCCAGTCTTAATATTTTTCTCCTCCATTGACTGCAGGAATGGACTTAGAGAAATGCTTGGTGATTCACGACTGATCGCTAGTTAGAGTGATGTTTATATGAATTGCTGTATGTTATTGTCTTATTGGTTATTATCTACCCATTTTGTAATCGTTTATTCTAATGTTTTTCCACACTTTCAGCGCTTTGGGTAAAACTGTAAGTTGGGCGGGGGCTTTTCAATAATAAATAAATAAAACAAACAAATTGAATTTCTCTTATAAGTAATAACATGTTTATTCCTTTTTAATAAAAAGTTGATAGCCTAATAAGTTTTCGCTGGAAACCTTATTGTTATCGTGAAATAACAATAAGGTTAATTCGGCTCCAGCGCACTAAGCGATAGATATAGAAGCACAGCTCAACTTCACTTCGCCTATGTATACTCAAACTGCCAAAATAGTGTTGCTCTCATACTGAATGTAAATATTAATGCGCTAATGACCGGTGACGACTCCAAATGCCTTTAGCGATAGCAGAATTTTGCAAAATTATTTATATTCGGAAACGATATTGTACCACAAAAGAGTAAAAATCTAAAACCCGACTACGGAAAAAATAACTGAGAAGCCCGAAATGTATACATACATAGCCTATGAAATCCATAACATTATACACCCTACATCCTCATTTGTTGAAATCACTTTAGTAGTTTAGTCTGTATGAGGGAAAAAACTAACTCACATACATACATACATACATAGCTTATGAAGTTCATAATGTTATATACACTATATCCATTGATGACACCTCATTTGTTGAAATCACTTTAGTAGTTTAGTCTGTATGAGGGAAAAAACTAACTCACATACATACATACATACATAGCTTATGAAGTTCATAATGTTATATACACTATATCCATTGATGACACCTCATTTGTTGAAATCACTTTAGTAGTTTAGTCTGTATGAGGAAAAAAACTAACTCACATACGTACATACATACATAGCTTATGAAGTTCATAATATTATATACCCAATATCCATTGATTGTTGAAATCACTTTAGTAGTTTAGTCTGTATGAGGGAAAAAACTAACTCACATACATACATACATACATAGCTTATGAAGTTCATAATGTTATATACACTATATCCATTGATGACACCTCATTTATTGAAATCACTTTAGTAGTTTAGTCTGTATGAGGGAAACAACTAACTCACATACATACATACATAGCTTATGAAGTTCATAATGTTATAAACACTATATCCATTGATGACACCTCATTTGTTGAAATCGCTTTAATAGTTTAGTCTGTATGAGGGAACAAACTAACTCACATACATACATAGCCTGTGAAATCCATAGCCCTTCCTCTGCCATTCTTGGGTAAAAAGTTGCAACCAAGACTTGTATTTTTCAGAATGCTTCTTATTTGATTATTATTTCAAGTCGGTTCAATTTTTGGAAAATTTCAATTTTATTTTTCCATTTTTAGTGCCTTTGATATTACTCAGAATATCATGAATCTCGTTTATTGAACTCGAAACAGATGTTTGCGACGTTTAAGGTACCTAAATGTATGTATATATATATATATATATATATATATATATATATATACATATATATATATATATATATATACATGTACTCATACACGTCCATGCATACATACGGACATATAAATTACATTCCCTCTTTTGGCTTCACAGCAGTCATTACATAGTATAAGCCCATATAAACCAGTATATACCTACTTATCTGACTACTAATATTCTAGTTGCAACATTTCCTTGTGAATATCTGTATATACTTAATTACTTACCGATTTATGTACTAATGTACTATAGTTACTTCATACCTTTATATATACCTATGTATATTTACCTACCTGTTTACTTTGTTATTTTCTTACTTACGTCAACATAAGTGAAATATGTCCAAATTCAATTAAGTTACTCCTCATCAATGAAGAACTCCATCATAGATCACTGTGAATATAAGAACTCCATCATAGTGATTTTGCTAAAAGACAGATTTATGCCGCCTTTAGTCATGTCAAAATTTTAAGAGACTTTATTATTAGATTATCATTAGACCTATACCATCTATGCTCGATCGCGGTACCAGTGCTGTTCGTTGTTGCGGAATTCAATGATATATCTTCAATTCTTAAATTTCATTAAAATACAAAATGGATCATTCAAATCAGTTGATAAATGCCGGAGATTTAAGGTCACATACTCAAAAAACAGCCAAATTGAGAACCCCTAGTTTTTGAAGTTGATAAAAAAAGATTATATTCCCTCTGAACTTAAATCATTAAACTTAAAACAGTCTTAATTTGGCTTGAAGATAAAACTGGATGATTTTAAACTCACATCTTCATGTATTTTAATCTTCTCCTTGATCTTGATTATTTTAAACGTTAATTTCCGTCAGAGCATGGTGAGAAATTAAATTTTGAAATTTTCACACGGATTAAACGTACAATGTTGTAGTTTGAATTTGACATTTTTATAATCGATTAATTAGTGTTATGTGAGTTTAAATCGTTTATCTTCTATGTATTTATACATATCCAAAGTTTTAAGTAAATCTGTAAGTCGTGTATGGGTGTTTAATTAACAATAAAATGTAATTACTACCCAAGTAAATACAAATAATAATACTGAAAACTTTTATATAATGACTATTTAGTGACCATCGACTGAATGATCAGGACATCTAATGGCCAGACGTGGTATACGAAAAAAGAAATAATCTATTTTATCCAATGAATAAAGGCATAAAGCCGCATTAATAATAAATCACGACTTGATGACTTAACTAATTATTATTCACAATAAAAACTATGGAGCGCGGACATACAAAAGTTTACAGTAACCCGACCATTTTGGTAAACACAGTTAAAGTATATCTTAAAATATTCTTGTACATTACAATAAAAACAACCTGTCAATTTCAAGCAGCATTCTTAAAACAAGGATTCCACATGAACACTGAAGCACATATAAATGTATATCTATTAAACTATACATAAATATTAATTTTCACCATATATTGAGGGTAAAAATATGCTGGTTATCTCAAAAACTATAAAATTTAGAATCATCGCTTTAGTTTCCGGCAAACTTTAGATAAATTTCTATTAATGTGTTTTTTTCATAATTTTTTCTTTAACATTTTCGAGGACAAAGGGAGAGAAAAACATTTTTTTTAGAAATATCTTGCATAAATTGTTTACTTAAATTAATACCACTTAACAATTGATAAGTTAACAACTGATACCACAGACCATAAAAGAAATTTTAAAAATCCAAACACATTATTTATCCCCTCCAATATTTCCATATAAATATAATGAGTTATATGCAGATTAGCATGTTTAATGCCAAAACAGTTTGTATTACCAGAATGATAACTAATGATCGATTACATAAATGTTACAATGAGACATCCATTAGCTGATAACAATAAAAGACTGTTGATTCTGCACGATTTCCTAGAGCCCATGAAGCTGTAACCCTCCTTCTAAGATCTCTCCCGGACTTGGTGCGACCGAACCTCCATAAGAAGCTAGGTTATAAATTAATTGCCAAGAAATTGTATTAAAAAATTTAAAAAAATATTGGTAACTGGTTCTAGTATACTGATAATAATTGATTACATTCTTCGAATGAAATCTGATATACTAATATGATGTATGCATGACCAGCTTGTATCTCTACAAGGATCATCGCGATACATACAATCATTATCAAAATGTTCGACAGGTAATGATTTCTCTTCTGAACGAACTTACACTACCTCCTTCTTACATACTGTGTCATCATTACAGTCAAAATTATTACATCAAAGATTATCAAATCAAAGTGAACGTAATTAATTACTGGATACTCGTAATGCATTGTTGAACACATGTCCCTCAAGTACGAGGCCTGTTCAAAAAATACGGCGAATCCTGCTGCCTAGCTCCGTGCAATGGTAAAGTAGTGCAATCATTTTTATTTAGTACGATGACCGGCGCGTTTACACATAGAAACAATTTATGATAAGTTTCAAACTGTTCATTGCAGTCAGTTGATAGTCAGCATCAGTTATGTCTCGTTAATGGATCGCCTACAAGTCATTCACTTGAAATCTACATTTTAATACGTGAAGAGCAACCTTTGTACCCTTTTTAAACTTATTGCGCGTATGGAAAACTGTGATATTTTGCATAGTTAAAGTTTATATGGAGAAGGTCCCTAAAATTATAAATAATAAGTGTTGCGAATACTATAAATTATATAACTAAACACTCCAAAATTACACACTCCTAAAATTATATATAATATGTGTTGCGAATACATTAAATTATATAACTAAACACTCCAAAATTACACACTCCTAAAATTATATATAATATGTGTTACGAATACATTAAATTATATAACTAAACATTCCAAAATTACACACTCCTAAAATTATATATAATATGTGTTACGAATACATTAAATTATATAACAAAACACTCCACAATTACACACTCCTAAAATTATATATAATATGTGTTGCGAATTCATTAAATTATATAACTAAAAACTCCAAAATTACACACTCCTAAAATTATATATAATATTTGTTGCGAATACATTAAATTATATAACTAAACACTCCAAAATTACACATTCCTAAAATTATATATAATATTTGTTGCGAATACATTAAATTGTATATTACAAATATTTTAAAAGATTAATTGTTTACGTTCATACTGTCATTGTCAAAACAGATAATAGTCTGGTTAAACAGTTACACAGTGCAGAGATTGTCGCTAAAGAATTTTAAAAGATCAGATTGATTGAATTAGTTTCGAACTGTGAATTTTGTGCGATTTCAAATGGTGCTTTTCCAATAGTCTGTGGAGAGCATGTAAAGACAAAAAAGCTTTTATTTTAAGTTTTGTGTAATAGATACAACTACTACAAAAGGAATATTTTGTAGCAGCAATCTGAAATGACCTATTATTATATATGACCTACCTATATTATATGACCTACCTATTAGTAGGTAGGTCATATAATATAGGTAGGTCATATTTAATAATAGGTCATTAGTAGTATTATATATTATATGACCTACCTATTAGTGTTTTCAACAAAGTGTGTAGGTAAGTACATTACAGTCGAATTTCGATCACTGGGCAACCACTAGTATTGCTTAAAACTACAAAAAAATGCTATAGAAACAAATAAAACATTAAAATTAGTTTATGGTAATAACGCAGTAAAACAATTTGTTCATTCAATAAAACAAGAAGGTTTACAATTTGTTTCATCAATTTCATAATGATTGTGAATCGGTTCAAAACTAGCAGCGGACCTCCATTATCAAAATATCAAGAACCAAGAATTTTGAACGAGCAAGAAAAACAGTTTTGATCAAACAGGCGATTGACAATTAACAACTATCCTGAAATTATCTTAGCATTTTAAAGACAGATTTGGACATGACACAAGTGAGCACAAATTTGTTTCACATATTGTGATGGTCGATTAAAACGAACTTTGTTTTTCAGTTTTGTTGCACTTATACAAATCTGAAAAACATAGTTCCTAACATACAGAACTAAATTAATTTAGTTATTGAACTAATTAAATTTATTTATTGAATTATACTTCAGGATAAATGAAATGCGAAATATTTATTTCCCAGGCACCATTTCTCATTATTGTTTTTAATTTATAGCATAAATCGTGTAGATAATATATATATATATATATATATATATATATATATATATATATATATATATATATGATCTTAATACTAAGATCCAGACCTCTCAATGGAAATTTCCCACTAGTTCTACCGCTATGAAAAAAATGCGTCAATCAAGACTCAATATCACCATCATGTTAATAACGCTTTTCAGACTTAATAATATAACAAGAACTAAAATTGTCCTCAGAGATACCATTATGAACTCAAAATGTTAAAAACTTTTAATATGGCCATTTTAACATTTTAAGCAATCACAATGTGTGCAAAAATGGACCCGAAAATGGGCAAAAGACTTCTTCTTCGTCGTCACGATGCTCCATTATTAAAACATTTTACTCGTTTGTTTGTTTTTTTTTAAGGTTTTACTGAAATGAAACTTTCGTCGATATAACAATGAATTAAGTGAAAGAATTCGAGGCGAGTCCGGTATATTTTTGACTAGGACTTTTAAATCATTGGTGATATTATAGACAACATTAAATTTACAACGAAGTTTACTATGGTACGTTATTAGTTATTACAGTTTTACATCTTATGACCCAATTTAGATATTAAAATACTAAACCATAAATGTATTTTTGTATTGAACTTCTAAACCATCGTAGCATTACACATTAATATAATGTATGATGTTATACACACCACACACAAAATCTACAATGAAGTTCAATAGTATATATTGCTAGTTATTACAGATCTGTCTCTTATGACCAACTTTCTGTTAAAAAATGGAACCATAAAACTATTTTTGAATTAAACTTTTAAACCATTATACATTAAAATAACATGTAATGATATTCTAGACACCATGAAATCTACAATGAAGTTCACTAGTATATATTACTAGTTATTACAGATTTGTATCAAATGACCCATTTTCTGTTACAAAATTAACCCATAAAATATTTTTGAGTCACAAACAAACTAAGCACTTATATCTACATCAAAATAATTAATTCTTGTAATAATTATACACGATAATACAATCTACAGTCAGTTTGAGTATACATGTAGCCAATTACTTTAGATTTTATTATTAGCATTTTATGCTAAAATATTGTATATAATAGTGTTTTATATTCATCTGAAGCTCAAAATAAGTAACTAAACCGTTCAGAAACCCATCAGTAAACTAACCGTAAATCATTTTTACCACATAATAAAAACGAATAAACAGTATACAGTCATGGTCACTTTTTTGTCCAAGCAAAGCTGCGATGGGTAGTTAGCAACAAACCAATTTATGAGGGTGTGTCCTTATCGTCCTTATTCGCTAGATTTGACATCGTGCCAATCTTGAGTTTTCCCTACAGTCAAAATGATCCTAAAAAGTAAATGTTTTAAATCCTTTATTGAGAGTATCAAAAGAAACACAATGGCTCAACTAACGATACTTACAAAGGATACATTTTTTTTATAAAATGACAACAATAAAAGAATAAGTGTGTATGAAGCGACGGAGAATAATCGATAGATAGATTACTATAATAAATATATTTTTAATTAAAGCTTTCACCATATTTTTTGATCATACCTCGTACGCTTGGGACGTTGACCGCCATTTAATATGTTGCCAACGGCCACCGCATAATGTGGATTAGCAATGTCTTAATTTATGTCGTTTAGTTTTAGTTTATCGTTAATCCACAGCGTCTGCTGTGTAGGGTTGTCATTAACCCACTGTTATCTTATTTTTAGTTCTCAAAACATTAACTTTTTCTTTGAAACCTTTCATTAGTCCATCCCACGTGGAATTTAATCCGAATACGAAGCACCCTAAATCTAATGACCTCCATATTTAACACAGTCGAAATGCATTACCGATGTGATTTAAAGTAACCCAAATTAATCTAAACTAATTCAAACCGAATCAAACCTAAATAAAAAGAGAAAAAACCCAAATTAAATTAAATAGTCCACAAGACAAATTCAATCACGCACAATGCGACCTAATTCAATATAAATTGGACTAAATGCAATTAAGAATCCAGATCAATTCAATTGAGATCGAATCCCAACCTGATCAAACCAAACCTAAATATATTGAGTCGAATGTGAACGTATAGAAATCGGAACAAAGCCAAGTCGAAAGCAACTCAATTCCAAACGAAACATAACTCGAATCGAACCTGAGGCAAATCGTCAAAAGAAAATAAATTTTCATTACTCATTTTGGTTTTCAGCTTTCGATACGTACTTGTAGCGTCAATTCTTGTTTAAAATTAAAATCTTTGAGAGAAAGTTATTAAAATTAAGTGTATGCAATAAGAATTAATTATTATGGGTAATGATATCATAGCTTTTTATAAGCAAATTTTATCGTTTAATACATCCCTGATGAAGCGCCGACGTAAACGCTATGTTACACGTTAAACAAAATACATCATTAGAACGGCAACACCCTTGTAGCACATAAAAAGGTAGGAAAAAGTAATATCTATGAGGGAGATTGGCTAAAATTTCACTACACCGATAGTTATTCTAATAATAAAATAATGGATTATGAATCTCATTAATATTGACAAGCCTTCGCTAACTTCAATTCTGGCATGCATTCACAATTTATTCCAATTCTTGCCGGACAAAGCTAGAAATAAAAACTTACTCTGTAGTTAAATGAAGTTTCTTGGACGGATGAAAACGCAGTATTTGTTATGAGATTATTTTTCCTTCATGTATTATCTAAATTATATAGGCGTTGATTGTTCCTACATTATTTGCACCATCTACGATTTGATTATAATCTATTCAGTCTATTATATATCTTTTCTGGTTTGTATGTCCTTTCACTTATATTTTCATCGTAGTTTAATACGGAAACCATCAAAACATTTTTGTTTTTCTTCTAAATAAATGAAACTATGGTAATGTTTGGCCAAAAGACGACAATCGTGGTTTTCTCAACTTTTTGGATTTATATTTACAAATTCGGGGGAAGTCCCCTTTTATTTTTTTACCAGTCAGCCATATAACAAGCTTATTATCTAAAAATAAGGATTTGACAAAGGGGTAACTCAAGAACCAGTTTTCTACCTCCTGTTACAGACGTATAGATCTTTTGTTTTCTACATCAAAGGGATTATTGTATAGCTAACGTAAACACTTTTATTCCATACTAGCTGGGGTAACCGGTTTCTCTCAGGGAGTTGATATGAGATTGTGTGGTAGTATAAAAGGATAAATTTTAAAATATAAAAGGTAAAAAATGTTTATTGAAAACATATTCTAACTATTTACAATACTTGTTTATAAACAACATTTTCATTTTGTTTTCCGGGGTATATATAAATTTTTTTCGATTTCCTACTCGAGAACAAGCTACGTATAGTTTGCTTCAGAACTGGCAAAATCTCCTCCTTTTTTACGTTTAGGCATTGTACAAAATATAAATCAAATCAACTTTTTATTAAAAGATACACTAAGTACACTTTAAACACTTTTCACACTTTATTTTCGTTTTATATTCAACCACTGTATCACTTTGATTACTCATACTTTACTGTTTGTTTTTATTCACTCACTGCACTTCACGTTAACGAACTGTCGGTCGAATCCACGACGAATGTTGCTTTATATACCCCTACCAATAGGTAGCCCCACCCATACAAAAAAGACTTCGAAAGGTCCACAATATTCCAGAACATTCCACAACATTCGAGAGTGTTCTGGAATATTCCACAATGATCTGGGATGTTCCGCGATGCTCCCTATTCCTCTTTATCCCTGATGAGGCTATTCCCAAACATTCCAGAATGTTCCGGAATGTTCTGAAATGTTGTGGAATGCTTTCAAATACTCTCGAGTGTTCTGGACTGTTCTATAAATTTCTAGACGGAGAAACTTCCAGCCCTTAAGCACGCCCTTCAGGTAAAAACGGGAACCTTCTTCATGGATGGGAGATAGAGGGCTACCAAACCATATAACTCCCTCGATCGAACCGGGACTCGTTTCTGAGTTTTAGCGGCATGCACATTGTACACTTACTTTTATAATATATATATATATATATATATATATATATATATATATATATATATATATATATCGATTTAGCCGGCTTACTCTGTAAGTATTCCCGGAAACTTCGTCTGTCACAAAAAACTTCAAATTCTCCTGAAGAATATTTTAATTTGCCTAAGTTCTTGGGCATCCCCTCGTTGACAAAATCGTATACTTGCAAACGACTAAATCAGGTAACGCTATTGAGGGTTATGATTACGTCAAAATACCATTAATACTAAAATATTCTTGCATAAATCTCCGAAAATCTCAGAACAATCTGAATATCTGGCAACCCTAATCTCGATGCCGTGCAGACGGCAACGCGTTAATTATTTTAACTAGGCCTGTAACTAGCCACGTGTCGCTAAGCCTTTGACAGCATGAACTCATTATCATAGACAAGTAACGATGATCCTAAGGCCGCCTATATACCTACACTGTGTTTGATACCTGATCTCTGGTGCATGCGACCGTTAGTTATTATTGTCTCATAATGTATGCAGATTATGGCGCAAGTACTCGCGTATTACAGTAAACAAATTGCAATGTGCAATGTTGTGACTCGAATACGTTAAGAGCGTGCGTTTAAGGTCGGATAGCGTTGAAAAATTTCCAGTGTTGACATGAACGTGTCATCACTTCGTTTGCTGTATGTACATCTTATTAATGTAAAACCGGTTAGGATTCTAGAAGCCAGGTGAAGCCAAGTGGCGAGTGAAGTGCTAAAGAATTCAAGGTATCACTCATTGCACGAAATGGTACGGGTTCACCCTTTTTCGATTTCCTATCACTTTCCTCTTAGGCAGATAATTAAAAATTTACGCCATATTTTCATAATATATCTAAAGACATATTTAGAAGGGCAATTCAGAGGTTTTAGATCTCATCTTGCTCTACTCTCTCCAAAGCTCATTTAATATACACCCGAAATAATTAAATTTCTTAAAAAGTAATCGATTAAAATAGAAAGTGTGACTATTTGACAATCGTTTCCATAATTAAACAACAAAATATTTTGCTCAGGGCAATGTGACGTTAAACACCTTGGCTTTATCCCCTTCTTTCATCTCCAATTTGCTGCGATGTAGATATAAGTGCCCATTCAATATTAAGTATAATGATGAATAAAAACCTTGATATACAAACTTTCGCGTATTTCTTTATTAAAATAACGTTGTATTTTACGCATTATTTTACTTCGTCCTGATTTTCATATCTACGTAAATCAGGAATAGAAACTTTTGAACCCTCCCCGAACCCATCAAAATCCAAATTCTAATTGAAACCATTAATTTCCCACTGCATTCGACTGTACACAACGAACCGCCTGACCGTGAACGCAGTGGAACGAGATTAATTTACAGTATGTGAAAATAAATTAATTTAAATGCGCGGTCGTTATTTATAATAAACGTCAAATGATTAGTATATTTATCGCTAATGAAATGAAACAAATATATTTCTAACTGTAACGTCTCTGTGTTTGCGTGTTTACAAAATAATAAATTTAATTATAATCAAAGTGAAACAACATTAATTATATTGACCAAGAATTTGCGGGATCATCAGTCTTATTCATTGGCATATTTGAGTATGTAAGTGGATACATGTTGATATCAAACTGTGTATATACGATATAATTAAGGGCATCATCATACTATTATAGAAATGTTAACTTTACTGAGTTAATATAATTTGCGAATAGTTTACTGTTATTTTCGTTAACATTCTGTTTCTATTAATTTGTATGCATGTAACAATGAAATCCCTTCAATGTTAAAAATGGAAAGGTCCGAATATTGTATGTTTGTTACTCAATCACGCCTAATCAAGCAGTAAATCTTAAAATAAATATATTTCATGATTTGATTTAAGATATAGGATACGATTTAACTCCATATATAGCACAACTTCTGCAGAATGAAATTCTATTGAATATATTTGGCGTTAATTTTGTAGAAATTCATTATTCACAAATAAATGAAACTACGTGATGTAGTATTATTTCTACTTTCTTTAATTTCTTTACCACGACCTAGGTTTCGTTGTATTACAACATCTTCAGGGGGGATATTAGCAAAGATTAATTCTGATTGATCAAGAATCTTTGCTAATATCCCACCTGAAGATGTTGTAATACAACGAAACCTAGGTCGTGGTAAAGAAATTAAAGAAAGTAGAAATAATACTACATCACGTAGTTTCATTTAATTGTGAAATTCTATTATTTTTACTGAGTTATCAAAATTTACAAATACAAAATGTCGATAAATGGTGCACATGGCGTTCATTAAATCGACAAAGAGTTTAACGTTTTTATAGTCTAATTGGTTCAGGAATTATTTTCGTCGGCGTGGTTGAAAATACACGCAGGCAAAGTCACTGACAAAAACTAGCATAAAATAATATTGCTTGAAAATAGTAAAATACCCCTACATCTTATAAAATAATAGAGACATAGACCACGAAAATAAGGAACCTCCATCTCTTTATACACGACTTAAAAATAAGCAATAGATATGCTATATTTTCATAATTGATATGTCTATTTATTAATATTTATTGATAATATATTTTAGATACAAATAGAGCAGAACATAATTATGTATCTATGGTCATATCAAACTACGAACTGTCATTGAACTGTTACTGGTAGTTTTTAATGAAATAAACATTTTACATTCAAAAATAGAAAACATTATATAAGGAATTCTCCCGCTTTTCTGACTTTTGTAAATGAATTCAATTCAAATCAGTTCAGTTTACCTCTCTCTATTGATCTCAAAAAAAAAAACATAATACTTACTTAAACAGAAACAAGCATCATTTTCAATAAAAAATAATTTGATATGAGAAGCGGACGTATAATATGTTATATATTTATTAAAATTAATCAAAAAGTGAATAGTACTAGAAACTAGTAAAAATCGATTACAGACACTGTTTATTAATTTTTTTTTTGTTTTTCAATTCGCGTTCTTTTTTAAATTTACGATTTTTGTTAACAGGTAAAAATTAAGTCATGTATAAAAAGTCCCGGATTCGATTCCCGGTAGCTCATTAAATATTTTTGTAATAGCGTATCTAATTTCCACTGACCAGTTACGGACAGCAGCGTCACAGGTCCAAAGTAGCGATTATGGGCATTACCTCCAATGATTCTTATATTGGAGCGTCTTATTACCAGCAGTGAACAGAGATGGACTATTGATTATGGTGATGATACACTCTTGAGGTGATTAGCAGGTACTTAACTTTGTAGTTAGTGATATACTTGGCAACTGGGAACAAATGTCTTTAACTTTTCATAAGTTGAAATACGATAAATCACTATCATTCTCAATCACTTATCCTGGTGAAAGTAAAATACCATATTATCATATCATATTATATATGTATATATGATTATATATATGATTATATATGATATGTATATATTTTCATAAAATGAAAACACTAACAATATAACTTTTCAGGTCTTAGGCGCTTGTTTTCCATTTCGAAAGATATTTTATTCGTAGTTCATCTGTCATTCTTGTATAATATGTTATGTAGTTATTAATGCATGAAGTTAGATGTGATTTCTTTTGATATTTTATCGACGTGCTCTGGAAATTATTTAAAGAATTTGACCTTGGAAGTTTTGTTTTTGTATAGTGCAGTGTTTCCCAAACATATTTCTGCCGTGGCCTGGTAATTTTCACGCTGCCCCTTCGTGACCCACTAAATAATTTAAACCCAAGCTGGTTCCATTATGTAAAATAATACACATTTATCAATAGTATCGCCTATTTAGTCACTAAATTTCAGTGCGAACTATGGAGCTGCTGCTTATTTTTTACTAAAGAATCCAAGTTCGCTGAAAATGACGAAAGTTTTATCCTAAGATCTGGCTCCACTTCAAGTCGGTTTCAGGTTTAGGTATTATTTTGAAAACAAGGCGGGAATGTGGCGACCCGGTATTTTATTTTGATGGCCCGGTACCGGGTCGCGACCCGGCAAATGGGAAACGCTTATATAGTGCTATATAAAAATCACTATATAAAATCGTAGATCTTTAAATTTGAGTACAGGGCCAAAAGATGTCACTTATATTTCCGTAGCTGAAAAGGTTACAATTATGATATACCTATTCGTCCATCTTAATGGTTCTCGCTTTTAGATTTAGCAACCTTCGACATACGAATTGGAAATCCAGGCGATTCATTTTAACTGGTAAAAATGATAATATGTTGCAGTTAGATACATAGAAAAGTTATTTTACGTAGAAAAAGATTTTTGTTTAATTAACTACACTTTCAGTCTACTATTTTAGTTTCTAAATATCACAAAAAATGCAGCGAAATCGTTTATTTTTTTTTCAAATCTTATCCTTTTTTTTAATTATTATTTTTAATTATTATTTTATCACATTTTTATTATAGTTTTGCTCATATTAAATATATTTTAGAAAAATCCGGCATCCGTTCCAGTTTAAATTAGATATAAAATTGTTTGATTGATATAAAATGATTATCTCCCCAGATTCTGCATATTATACCTTAATTGATTTTGTACCCAGCAATGTTTAAACTTTTGCCCTTAAATCAAACATTATAATCATCATCATCATCATATATATTAATACGCTAAGGTTAAGATGTTACACTCCCTTTTTAGAAAAAACCTCACAACTAATCCACATAAATTATATATCATTTTATAGATAATTGCTTGCTCTACCGGCATCCACAACTAAAAAATTTATTATTGCTATTGTTTTTGCAAATTAATTAATTATTAAAATTATATACACAAAACAGCAATGCTGCCATCTAACGGCTCAACGTCAATATGATTGACGGTCGGTAAAATTTTTGTTTAATTTCAAATCCACTCACGTATAAATAAAGTGGCGCTTTAGCTCAATGCTTTTGATACTTGCGCCTCTATATGTCAATTTTAGTAAAATATTTGTTTGATCTGTCATCTGAGCTTCATAATGGAATAAATAATACGAAGACTTCGCACGGGTCACGCTAGTATTTCATATTACCGAAAAATTTAACAAAATCCGTAGAAAATCTGAAACCTTAACGCCATCTACTATTTAAATACTGAAGTTTATAATTAGATGCACAGGTAAAATGATTTTAATGTCCACCAGATGTCAATTTTTCTTCAATGTAATGAAGTTATCTCTAAATTGATATGGTAAGATTAATATTCACGAGACCTTGTGAAATATGTTAATTATATCATACATTCATTACGCAGTTGTAAGTGTACATTAACATTTCCTTGTAAAATGATTATTATATGCTATTAACTATTATGTAATTTAGAACTATGTTTTTTTGTCATAGAACCAATTACGTCTTTCTAGTGTTTGCGGAGGTCACTTCGAAAATATGACAATGAAAATGGACTTTGAGCCCATAAATCGAACTAAACTAACAACCGAACTAGAGCAGTAAAAACATCCAACAATTAAGTAGATTATTTATAAGAATAAAAATAAACCGTTTCGCTAAATTTGATACATTCTGTTATAAAGAAAGAACAAGCAATCAATCAATGGCAATCATAAAAAGCTATCGCTATCTATCTGGTATTTTTCGCACTATGTTTTACCGCAAAAATATTTTAAGAAAATTAAAGCCATCAACCCATAATTAAGCCAAACTTTGTAATAAAAAGGTTCCGTAGCGGCGTAGTCCTACATTGAGAGTTGCGGCACAGTTGCTACTATCCCCGTTCCATTTCTTTAACTTTCGTTTGTCTATTTATATTTACGAGTATATTTGTTTGAGTAAGCTCTCATAAAATGACTGAACGAAACTTGATGAGATTTTCAATTTTACTTAGTCTGGTCGTAATGAGCCATATTGCAAATATCATCTTTTGGCTATTTGCAATATGGATTATTACGCCGCATTATATAAAATTCAGAAAGTTTGCAAGCCTCCGAAGGAACTGAATAGCGAAACAATAATATACACATTAGCAAAACAATAATCATATCCTGAAATCCATATTAACAACAGCATGGACAAAAGCTAAAACCAACTTATTGTCACGAAAAATGTCTCACAAGCAATATTTTGTACCCAATATTGCGCGATAACAATATGCAAATATTTTTTCATTATGTTCACTTTCAAACCACGCTGTATGCGAGACGCGGTAAAAAACTAGTTTTAATTTAATAAACAAGAATAATTAACAAAAGTTTATAAGATTTCACGAATTTTTCTAAATAGTTTTTCTTACAATATTATAATTTTCTCTTACATGACTTTTTTCATTTACAGACTTTTGAGAAAATTTAACATTAAATGAAAGTTTAGCATTGTATTAAACGTATTTCAGTTTTCGTTCTGCGTATGAAACGTATTCATTTTTACGAATGTCTTTTCTACCTAAAATATTATGGTTGTCCTTTCTTCTCTCCTTCGATATGTTACTTTGATAATTCCATAATAATTAATTTCATTGAATTTCACGTTGAGTATAATTTAAATATTGCATCGCTGCACAGCAAATGCAACAAAAATGTGCGGTCCTTGTGCACTACTCCGCTCCTTTGCGAGTTAGTTGATGCTGCAGCATCAACTCGTCTGCACGAATCCTTAGATTTCCAAAAAAGTACATACCGACTAGTTGCACTATTAGTGTGATCAGATTCAATATTGCTTTCGCCTTTTCTTTACATTTAATATTTTCACAGAATTTTGAAATTATATGAATAACTAGCACCTCAACAATATCTAAATAGGCAACGTTAAAACAAAGCTATATTGTTTCATACTTGCTGTATTTCATACTTGCTGTACTTGCTGTATTTGTTCCATTTTATACATAATTTATTATTATATATTTTATACGAAAAATTTGGCCAATTTAATTTTGTTTATGATTTTCATATTATTCTGCTTACTTATTGCCTTCGATTGCAACTAATAATCAAACGTTAACTACATATTTTGATAAATTTGTAACTATAGGAATAATTTTAAAAAGCTTATATCTGCTTATTAAAACTTATTCGACAAAAGCTGAACAATGTAATATAAAGACCTTTCAAAATTAATATATTCCGTGAGCGAAGGAGACAATAGATATATCGAATAATAAGTAGCATGTGTTGTTTCAAATTAGAAAGAAAAAGATGAATGTATTTAGTTTAGTTATACTACACACTTTTCATACGCCGTAGTTTGTATGTTTCGTCTTCGTTTCATTAGATGTGTTATTGAAACAATGTTCAAAAAACATGGGATCTTACGTTGTTGCTATCCTGGAATTGGCAAAAAAATGTTTTTGAAATAACACTTTTGCTACGATAGTCTAAGTTCGTGCATTGAGAAATGACATCGTAACGAAAAGTATAACATTTCACAGTGGGAAGAACGCGTGATGAACAAAGTTGGATGGAGGAAGGGAGAGAAGAAGTGAAGGAGAAGAGATTTGTGAGGAAGCAAGGTATGTGAATGGGAGGAGGAAGATAGGAGGAGGTTTTGAGAGAAACGAAGGGTATGGGTGATAGAGAAAGAGAGAGGGGTGCGCGAGGGTGCGAGGAGTCCCGTAAATATTTTTTTTTTATTTTACACGGTTACCTTATTACTATTTCTTTTTCCTCCCCAGAATAATGGTATATAAAGAAATTTAACTTTGAACGCGCTTACCGTTTCAATGAAATTTCTAACGACACGGTGTGAAACAATTTGTAGCAAACGTTGAATTCACAGGTCTGACATGAGACCTGTGAATTCAAAGTTAATCAGTTAGCCACGGATGACGTTCGTTCTTTACAGCGTTTGTCAATATGTTTATTCAGAAATGTACTATCAGTACTAAAAGTATATTATAAGTACGATTGTCATATGCAAACTCGCTTTTTACGAAACATTTCTACTACAAGGATGCAGACGTGGAATTTAAGACAAAATTAAACATAAAACCTCATTCAAATAACAATATTTATTCATTTTTGTTTACACTACATTTTAAAAATCGTCATTCTGTAACTAGATGTGGTTTAAGAAACAAAATTGATTTGGCCCAACAAAACGTTTTTTTGTTTAACTCGACAAAACATATAGATCAATAAAAATAAATATAAAGTTGTCTTCTATTGCTAAAACTGCAAAGTAGACTTTTGAACAAAGTTTATTGACTCATTAAATAACGAAAATGTTGTACAAAAACAATCGTTATGTTAATCACATTTATCCAAATCACTAAAAGCTAATACTAATATTTGGTAAACGAAATTTGTAAAGATTGATTTCTTTTTCGTTAATTAATTTAATCAAATTTTAATTGGGAGCTTAACTTTCGTACTTTGACAATGACAATAATATTCAGTTTATCATGTTCATATCTTGATTTAGTTATTTTAATCAATTTAATGCCATCGAAACTATTTAACAGCGTCTGATCAATTGTGTAGCAAGACTCTTCACAATTTATTTGAATTTTAAATGATGCCTTTAATTAGATCCGTGATCATCCAATTCCGGCATTTATCAAGCTAGTAAAATCGGAATGCGGCCATGGCGTATATAAGTTGGCGAAAAATGCCAATAAAGATAATTTATAAGACGCAATTTTTTACCTTTCCGGAACAAACTTATTACACTCCTGGACATGGAGCAATGCCATAAAATCCGGGACAATCCCGGATACTTGTTAACCCTAATTATAAGGGACATGAATTGTGCAATTTTTAGATTGATATTCAATTTCCGAACGTGTATCAGTCTGTAAGTATATTATTTATTAATACTGAATAGTGGTGTTTAAATAAATATTAGTTAATTAATTAATAGTATTTCATCTTGTCCTTTTTTTCTTCATTGTTAAGGTTCCATACCTCAAAAAGAAAAAAAACCTTGTCATCACTTCTTATCCCATCCACCTTTCTGTCAAGACCCTTTTTCTCAGCAACACGTGGAGGTATTAAGCTGAAATTAGTATCAAATACTTAGGTCCATGGTCTCTTGGATCCGTAAGAAAATCAAGCTTCTAAGTCAACGCAGTCAAGAAAAACCCTAAAAATACGTCCAATTGTGCCGCAAATTTTGACACTCGCAAACACAACATGAGTAAATCAAAACCTACAGGGTACTTCCCGTTGACCAAGAATCATACAATTTGGCAAGAAACAAGGTCTCACAGCACAAGTAAAAGAGAAAATCTGAAAATCGTTAATTTGTAGTTTCCTTGTACCACATAAAAATCTCCTTTTTTTTAAATATGCGCCTGTGAAAGATTTTAATTTTAATTTTAAATTGTAGGCAATACATTTCCGACCTAAATATGGACATTTTGCAAATAGTTTAATAGGAATATTATGTAACATGGAATATTTATAATTGCCTGAATGGGTATTGAACCCTCGTAGTGCGAGTCCCACTCGAGCTTGTCAGGTTTTTTAATTCTTTGTTCAACTCTTTTTTCTTTTCCTTTTTTCTTAAACTTTTAATAAATTAAGACTTCGACACTCGCAATCCCTGTCCGAAGATAATCAGGGTTTACGAGTGCGGCCGAACTCTTTCGCCTTATCAAGGACAAAACCAAACACGCAGAGCTGATGGCCAACTTTAACTACTTGGGCAGGCACCCTTATAAGAAGAGTAAAATTAATTAAAAATTTTTTAGAAATTCTACATCCATAGTGTGATCCACTGAGCATATACACTTTTGTTTTTTGCTTTCCTAAATCCAGTTTCAAATTATGCGTAAGAAAAACAATCTGGTTACACTGTTTGACATGTTCCCATTAGTTTAACGCTATGATTGCAATGTTATTAATTCCAACGCCTCGTCAGTGATTAAGCTGTGATATTTAGCGGCAAATGGCGTCTCGATGTTTTGTGGCGATACACATATCTCGTTGGCTTGGCTCGCGGCCAGTAGCTGGACATTTTGATGCGAATAATGAAAGCACTCAAGGAAAATTATATTTAAATTGACAAAAACGGTAACAAACAAATTGATACTGCCAGTATATGCTTTGCATTAGTAGTATTAATATTTCCATTAATAGATTTATTTTAGTATTCTATGAGAACGTGCCAAAAGTACAGATGTCGCCAAAAAAACCTTCACAACATGATATCATAGGAACTGTTGGTTACGTATATGCCAATATTTTTTGTTCTTCATCAACTGAAGTTACTATTCGTGAATTATATATATTTTGAATTTTCTCGAACATAATTCTCGAACTTCGCGAAGTCCTTTGACTCGGGTGCAAAAAAACCGACAGCGATCGGAAGTCGCCCGAGACGAGGCGAGGTTGCACAAAGCGAATCGAATTACCTCTCCACCCTATTCTATTGTGCTATGACACCTTGCTTTTTGCCAAATTTCATAATCCTAGGTCAACAGAAAGTACCCTAAAATATAAGTTTTAATTTACTTGCGATTGTCAGATATGCGACATAAATAGCCGTCTTTTTTGGTTTGTTTTTTGTTACGTTGACTTAGAAGCTTGATTTTTTTACATCTCCAAGGGATTATAGACCTAAGTATTTGATATTAATTTCAACTTAATAATTCCACGTGTGTCTAAGAAAAAGGGTCTTGACACACAGACAAACGGACAACGAATGATTCTATGGTTCCTTTTTTCTTTTTAAGGAACAGAACCCTAAAAATGGATAGAATTGAAAAAGATGGTTTACAGGCAATAAATATTGGCCGACTACGAAAAACTACTACTAACAAAGTAGTGAAATTATGTTATGAAAGTGAAGAAATTTAATTCTCAAACAACGAGTATAATTATCGAACAAAAATTGTCTTCAAGGACAATGCAAATTTATTGATAAGTAATAATTAACTGTACCTAATTATTACTTGGTTATAGATTAAATCAATATAATTAGCAAATAAAAAAATTACTGAAGTGATTTATTCATTATTTTCTCTATTTAATTAAAAGAAAATTTATACTTAAACTTTGTTTTATATAGTAACAATAATTTGTCACTCTACTGTAATCAGTAGGGTAACCAAAAGTTTATTAATTTATCATACGGTGCTGATAGCACCTTCCAGTCTCTATACGTAAAGAATTTAAACAATCGAATTTGCGAATTTGCCAGCAAAAAGGATACAAGACTACTGATTACATCTATAGCCTAAATTTAAGAGATCTGGTTAAAGACGGTTTGGTTACAATTATGATATTGTTTTTTCTATTGTCTTCAGGCGCACCTGCGCACTTTTTCTGAGCAGTGAACGAAACTGAGCCGCCAGGTTCGAGTCGGTGACGCTGAATCGGGTAAACTCGGCTCTCTTCGGCATTGGCTAAACGAGTTCCAAATTCAAAAATGATGAAATGTGATCAATTGAATGTGCACTGCACTGTTCGGGTAAACTCGGCTCCTTTCGGAATTCACTGTCTGACACGGAGTGCATCCTTTCAAGCATTACGTTCTATTTTTTAATAATATTTTAGTTGAGTATCATATAATACGCGTATGCTATTTTTGCTTTTTTTTAGTTTTCGTACTGAAAATTGCCACCACACACAATACGGTTGCTAATAATACACTATAGTAGTGTTAAGACCAGTCGTTTACTTCGTTTAATAACCGATCATCCATGTATACATGCTTTTCCCAAATTTCTTCTAAACAAAGTTATAATGGCTAAAATTTTTTTTATTATATTATTTATATAATGGAAATAAAATATCTCGTATAGATTCTATACTTTAAGTGACCATCAAGAAATATTTACAACTGTTAGACTATTAATATCTATAAATACATTTTTGTTTATAAAACCAATATTCCAATAAGGAGTTTATAGATATAAACGCAATTTACAGCCAATGAAAATTTCGCTTTTTTTCCTTAAATGAAAGAAAGTACATAAAGAATAAAGTGTGTAACAAAAAAAAATATTGCCGATAATAATTAGTTCAATAAAAAAATTTATTTAAAAACATTAAGATATTATATGCTCCAACAAGATATTTCAAACAATACGGAAATTACAATTGTGCTACAACTAATAATTGGATAATAATTCGTATTTTTCGGTTATTTACAGCAAGTATTTTTGTTTCGTTCAGTCACATGGAGAAGCAAGTGAAAAAGAAGTGTTTAGCTTCTCGCTCTGATCGGCAAATATGAGAAGATTTGAGTGTTTATAGCATGAGTATGGAAAATATCTCAAAATAAATAAATTAAATTCAATTTATTTAAAAATAAGGTCAAAATGTAATTTAGTCCCAAAATTAATATTTACCTAATTTATTTACCTCGCTTTTCTAGAGTATTTTTACAGTATCTTATTAAACCCGCTGATATTTTTGAATGTCTACGCAAATTGCTAAAACGTGTAGACACATCGAACGGTCGCGAATGACTAATGTAACTGCGGTCACTGGACCGCTATTCGGTTGCCCACGGCCATGCCTGTATGACGTCCCTATAGAAATAATGTCTCAATATTTAAATATTGCTTTTACCACTAATAAAACAGTTGCCAAACGTCCATTTCAAATGTCTGTTTACCAAATACTATTTACATATTTCAGTTTTTATTTCTTTTTAGAATTTGTCTTTTTATTTAATTATCAATTCGTGTTTGTATTTGTGTATTAAATGTTTAGTGATATGAGCAACGGCAATTGAATTTAAAAAAAAAAACTATTGCAAGTGGGTCATTACAAGAACGCAGTGTGTATGAGAAATATTTTATTTGAAAAGTAACTCTTTGGTACAGTTCAAAATAAAAAAATTCTTATTATAATTTAAGGCTATCCAAATTTTTATTTTTCAATCACACTAAGTTTAAAAAATAGCGATAAAAAAGGAGATATTTTGACTCAATGAAACTCAAATAAATATCGTATAATAAATCGGAAAGTGGAAACAAATTTAGTTTGGCGTCAATAAACATTTTAGTTTTTTTATCTTCAATCGAAAAACCAATTAAAGCATATTGATAGGTGTGCAATATATTGTTAATATTGAGAATTTGAGCAAGATAGTTAAAGAAGAGCAATAAAAAAGCAGATATTTTGACTATAAAAAAGAAGAAGATCAATAAAAAATAGAATAAAAAAGAGCAATAAAAAGCAGATATTTTAAAAAAGAGCAATAAAAAGCAGATATTTTAAAAAAGAGCAATAAAAAAGCAGATATTTTAAAAAAGAGCAATAAAAAAGCAGATATTTTAAAAAAGAGCAATAAAAAAGCAGATATTTTAAAAAAGAGCAATAAAAAGCAGATATTTTAAAAAAGAGCAATAAAAAGCAGATATTTTAAAAAAGAGCAATAAAAAAGCAAATATTTTAAAAAAGAGCAATAAAAAAGCAGATATTTTGACTCAATGAAACTCAAATAAATATCGTATAATAAATCGGAAAGTTGAAACAAATTTAGTTTGGCGTCAATAAACATTTTACTTTTTTATCTTCAATCGAAAAACCAATTAAAGTAGATTGATAGGTGTGCAATATATTGTTAATATTGAGAATTTGAGTAATATAGTTAAAGCTATTTCTGAGTTTTTCTTATTTTCCTACAAGCAGTAAACTTTATGTAAAGTTTTCAGAAAGCATTATAAGCTATTCTAATGAAAGTAGATTGATAGGTAAATACTACACTATTAATATCTTGAATTTGAGCGATACAGATAAAGCTGTTTCTAAGAAAATTTGTAAGATTTTTTATTTTCCTACAATAGTAACATACATGTAATTTTTTTAAAAACTCTAATGTATTCGTATAAATGTTGCCATTTTTAAAAAAAATCGATTTTGTAACAATTTTTTACAAAGAAAAGTGAAAAAAATCATCTGAGAATATAATGGTCGCTAGATTTCAAATTTAGACGAGATTGATCAATTGTTTTCGAGGCTGAACTAGTCACGTGCACATAGACATATTTTTCAAAAATATCTTTTTTAATATGTAAAAAAAATATAGAATCAAAAGTCATTAATGAAGCTTTTTCTGATGCTATTTGGCATCATATCACCAAATCTACTGCTTCAGCACTATAAACAAAGAGTAAAAATATCTAGGATAACAATTTGCGAACATAACATGCAGTGCATGACGGAGAGGTTAAACTATCGTTTTTATTCGATATGCCACCACAAATACTGCGCTTTGTAACTTCTGACTATAATGAGCTAAAATACCTTATTAAATATTTCTCGCCAAGATCAAATTATTTTGCACATTTGAAATAAAAGATTAGGGTTAAATTGTTTATGGTGAAATTGTAAGGTTCAAGTTCAAAATTAAGAAGTTAAAGTTCAAAATTAACAAGTCAAATATGAAAATTAACAAGTCAAATATTAAAATTAACAAGTCAAAAAATTTTCAAAATTAACAAAATCAATACAATGTGCGCCTACACTCGTCAAAAAACCAGCACGATATAAAAAAGCACAACCGGAAATGACGTCTTGCCAGGAGTCCTGAGATACCTGTAAGATCCCCATTTGAATTAATTAAACAGTGTCATGAAGGCAAGAAAATCGACGCTATGTCCCGCATCAACGATGCTGCGAGTACACATGTGCTGGGCGCCCATGCTAGTGGATAATGCAATCACTTCTGCATCACAGCTGAAGTGCATGCGTGCGACCAATGAGCATGGCGGTGTAGAGCACATCGAAGAGATATCGTTCTGTGCGGTATATCACGACACCAGAAGGTAATTCATTATTTGCTCCGTTAAAAACAACACAGATACGATCCTCGTAGTCTCATGCCCGAGCATATTTTCTACATGGCAATCATCGAGGGTACATACAAAATGCTGTTCCTATGAATGCGATAGACTGCCAAAATTGTCCGGGAAATATTGCAAAATCCTATAGGCATATTGCGAGTCTTGTGGCGTGTGTCTGATTCTTGACACAACAGATACATCCGACCTTTTTGATATTTTCGACAAATTAGTAAAGTGTTTATTTACATAATTTTAATCGAAAAGCAATAATAATAAAAACGTAGTGCAACTAGCAACACGCTCTAACGTCTGTCTAAGATCGCGTGTAATTTACTTAAATGTTATATTACCCTAATTAATTTTTTCCTGGAAAGGAGTCATGACTATTATTTGGTTTACAGGGTAATAATGTAAACCATCAAAAGAAAATCATTCGGGCCGTTATTGAAAAAAATTTGCTTTTTTACGTGGAAAATACCCAAAATTTTAAGATTATAAAAAAAGAAAAAACCCTCTGAAGAAAGAAGAGACATGCGAGCATTTTTATTGTGAGATTTTACATACCTTATTGAATGGATTTTATATAATATATCAGCTCTGATTTTTTTAACAAATCAAATACTTTCCTCTTTTCATACATCACTTAGAATTATAAATAAATTAAATCTATCAAACTGAATATCGACAAGCTGTAAATGGTCCACTCGTGCGGGTACATCACTAAGCAAGTCAGGATCGATGATCTATGTCTCTATGAGCACGCTGAAGGACCGGATGCCGAGCCCGATCTCGCTCGTTCCTCTTTTATTTTACAATGTCTCTCGACCGCGCCAATCAGTCTCGCGGGTGCGGCGGAACGAGTCCTGCAGGCGTCGTACTTTATGGGACGCATACCCGTTCGGCCGGCAAAAACGGCGCATTACTTTCGTGTTAACGTGCGACGATTCGGAGTCGAGCCTAATAAAGAATACGTCAATCATTGCGAATGCAAAAACTGCATAATGCATTCGAGCTGTATGCCTAGGCAAGCGCGATCGACGTATTTCAAAATATGCGGCTCGACTCGTCCGCGGAGTGGATGCAGCGACTGGACCGGTTGCGGTGGTAAAGGCTTGCCTTGTCAGATTCTATTCCTGCAGATTATTAAAGGATAATATCTATTCAAGATGCTCTTTAGGGACCTAATAATTGAAAAAAATCATTTTATTAATATCGTCATAAATATCATAGTAGTAAAAATAGTCAATAATCATAGTCGTGTGTTTATTATGAATAACGTGTGTTTGTTATAGCTATAGCAATATCAGTATCTATTTGCTTTCTTAAGATCGATTATAATTCAGTGGCCTTGAACGGGTCAAATATATACTTTACATTCATATATAACAAATGCTTTAATAGCATGTACATAAGCCGAAAAAAAAACAGCTGGTAAACGAATCTTCAAAAACTCTTTAAAGCCTGTTTACAGAAATCAACAATTGCTTCATTCGTTTCCACTTTTAATATTTTCAGTGTTCCTACGTTACATTTTATGACGTAATAAAATACGTACATTCCATAAAATACATCTGTCACATTTGTTTACAAACCAAAGTATAAGTAAATGTAACGGAACCAGTGTGTACTATTTTTCAGGGACTGTGAAACGAATGAGTATTAAGCAGAAAAACGTCTTATGCGGGGACCAGAAGATTTACTTATAAAAAAACAATGTAGTTAAAATATATAATTTGACACACTGGTTTTGAGGAAGGACAAATGGTCGTATTTACAATAAATTCAGATGCTGGACAAATTAAGCACAACTGTCTTATTAAGCACAAATAAATACAACGCCTTAACATGTTGAGAGCTGCCTAATATCGATGACAAAGAGCGCACTATACAGAAAAGCGTATTGAATACTAACACTTAAGCAGATTCCACTATAATATCGTAATAGGAATTGAACCACACTATTGGGGAACCCTACACTGTGACTTTATTCAACTACACAAACGCATTACTCTTCGTAAAGACCGAAAAACAGTGCTTAAATGTATTGTCATTAGAAGCGTTTGAGACTTAGACATTATAAATTTTACTGCAGGAAATAAAGAAAAAGACCCTCAATCCTCTATTCGCAGTGTAGTGTCGGTTATAACATTTTAATTTTGTTCTCTTGGTGAATCCTCAATACCACCAAATGAAGGAAATTTCACTATCAAGGCCTGCACTGCGATTCACCGGCTAATGGTATTGCTGGCGTTTAACTTTGTAGAAGCGTCTCCTGATAGTTTTTAAACTTTTATTTTTCTAACAAGAGTGGAATTTGATATAAAAAAATTATTTTGTGTGCTGATAACCCTACGAATGAAGTATAAGGATAATAATTATTTATATATATATATATATATATATATATATATATATATATATATATATATATATACACTTAAAATTAAGCCTGATAAAACGTAGTACAAGCATAGATTTGAACCATGCATTCAGTATAGCGCTATCTATCGAAAATTATTGTCAAAAATATTTTATACTTAAAAATAATTTTATTTAAAATATAAACTTACCCATCAGTACCAAATCTCAAAAAAACCTCAACAATGGCTCGTAGGTCTAGAAGCATGATTTTCGCTCAGGGTGCAAGAAATCTCAGGTTCAAATCCCGGACGAACCCGACTATATTTATATAAAGTTTTAAGACAATTTAATGCGATACACTAATCTAACAGAACTGGCCAAATTAAGTCGGAAAGAGCCGACAATACAAAAAAACTGTCCGTTATTAGTCGAAAAGAGCCGACAACACAAAAAACGGGTTATTAGTCGAAAAAATAATATACGCGTATTATATTAATCAAATTCAAATAAAACATTATTCAATAATAGAACGTAATTCTTGAAAGGATGCATTCCGTGTTAGAAACTGAACTCGCTTGGCTGATTCCTAGGGAATTCGAGTGTACCCGAATAACACTTACCAATCCGAGCTTTGCATCACCGATCCGAACGTGAGGGCACAGCGTCACCGATCCAAGCGAACGCCTCAGCTTCGTTTACTGCTCAAGAAAGTTTTCACTTCATAATGAAGAGACATTACGGTTTTATCACATTCTTCAAAATATTTTATGTTTAGAACGATAAGAGGAATCAGCTTTGCGCAAAAATATCGTAAGGAAAAATACATTCTGCATATATTGCAACTTGTACTAACGATATAATCGATGATAATTATGGTAATGGCTATTCTCTGAGGACAAGGCAATTTAAGAAGAAGGTAAAAAATTCTATAGTTATCTATAAAAATATAAGATTATTATCTATTTATCTTTAATGCAACGATCTCCAATTGTCAGGTTTCTGTAATCGTATGTAAAGCGGTGAATTAAATAACTTGCACAATACACGTCAACTCCTCGTCTTTACTTGCTCTTTTGATGTAAAATTATTAAAAAATGTGACAACATAAGCACGTGATATTTTCAAATGAAACCACAAAAAGTAACTTGCTGAATCGCTGAAAAGTTTACTCGTTTTTTATATAGTTGATTCTATATATGTTTTATACGATATGCTTTGTAATATTTTTCCAAATGTTTAGTTGATTCGAATGTCTCGTTCTACAACTTTTCGTGTTTATGTACTCTTATACAGTGAAATTAAAATAAGAAATTTATGTTACACAACCAGGCGATATTATTAAACAAAACCACTGAAAGGTTGCTGTTCTATATCTGGTTGATTCAAT
Organism: Druceiella hillmani; assembly: GCA_039881145.1. NCBI lineage: Eukaryota > Metazoa > Arthropoda > Insecta > Lepidoptera > Hepialidae > Druceiella > Druceiella hillmani. The sequence continues at coordinate 4,552,050 of JAYKKI010000023.1, read as the reverse complement.
ATCTTATATAATAACATATTTGCCTAATTTATTCAAAGATTTTTATAAAGAATTTGTAAAAACTTTTATAAAATTCTTATTAAAAGGAGTTCACAGTGTGTATGCTAAAACATCTTTCGGCTGCCATATTTCTTCACATTTTCATGTAGGTAAATATATATTTTACCAAACACAATCAATAACCCGGCGTTTGTAGGAAAAAACATTTTAAAAAAATTTCATTTGAACTTATCGGTAGATTAAAAAAAGTTGCATTCAAACTTATCGGTAAGTTGACGTGTGGGGTAAAATTAAAATTGCACGCGCGTCATAAAATGCTGTAAAAATTTAGTTATCAATTGTAGTTTGGGAGGTTCTCCTTTCATAAACATGAATTGCCTAATTGGGTTCATGACATCGAGTGGATTTAAAAAATTCCTTCTCCTTCACGTTTTTGTGTCTTTTATAAAATATAGTTTCCTACAAAGTTTACTTACAAAAAAACACACGTCATAAATCCGCGTAAAAATGTTGTTACCAATTGTAGTTTGGTAGTTTCTCCATTTATATTTATGCCCACGTAAGTTTCATGACATCGAGTGGATTCAAAAAATTCTCTCTGCTTTACACTCCTTATATCTTTTAAAAAATATAGTTTCCTACACAGTTTATTTAAAAAAAAACACGCGTCATAAAATGGCGCAAAACCATATCCGACCATAATTCGTTTGTTGTTTTGCAAGGCCGCAGTGCGCGCATCGGACCTAATTACACAATCGAGCATCACAAAACGACGTCCTAACGAACCTATATTTGTTTCGACACGCCAATCAGCGGCGAACCTCGCTCGCCCACCAAACATTGCACGCAAACAAAGCCCATTTAAGTCGGCGCATTATTGCGAATCCATTCAGACGCTCCCACGACTTGGGCCATAAATATCCAATAAATACAGTTTTTCCCCTCCCGCCGTTACGAGTATGACCGCTTTCGCGCCGCGCCGCGGTCGAATCTCGCGCAAAAAGCGACGCGGTACCTCGCGTCCTTTATCGTCGCATTCGCCTAGGCGCGAAAATAAAACTAAAAATCAGCCGCGATCCTACAAGGGATTACTCTGCGCACATCTGCTGCGTCGCTCTCGGCGCAAACCCGCTTTTTGCCAATGAAAGAAGCTGCGGCCGCCCTGTAAGTCCCTTGCGACTTATAAAGCGATCCGTGTTAGCTTTTTGCGCCCTCTGCCTAAATGGGCAATGTCTGTTGATGAGGAATATGTATAATTGTGGCCATTGGCCAGGTCCGGTGCTTGGAATAATAACTAGGAGGCGGTCGCCAGCTGGGCTAGGCTTGGCTTGTGCTGCGCGCGCTATATTTGCGGGACGAGTTTATTGGTGACATTGATGGTGATTATCATTTTTTTCAAGACTCCGAGAAGTCTAGAAGCGTTGCGACCGATTGTAGCTGCCGGCTTGATTGGCATGTCATTGTTTCTGATTGTGCTGGACGAGTTTAGATAGGGATGAGCGTAGAAGATAATTTGATAATCGTATTATTTATTAACGTAACAATAATTTAGGACATATTTAAATATTTCCCATTTTGTGATTTTGACCTAAATACGTCTTTAATTTGCTACCATAGTGGGGACATTCAGTTAATCCAATGATAACAAAATTGAGGGATAGAACTTGGCAGGATAGCTCCGAATCTATCATCAAGATCGAAAATGCAATTAGGCTACTTGATAGCGAACAGATCGATAACATTTTTACGCAGAGTAGGAAAGCGTAACCAATAGGACGACCGGTCGGCCGCGGGTTCGTAACCCCTGGTGTGACCCCGGGTGTGTCATCGGGATAGTTATAGTCATCAGTTCGACTTTGAGTTCAACTTCTAGTTCTAGTAATAGTATATTTTATAATTAGTAAACGAATAATAAAGAAATTGTCTTACACTACGACGAGTATTAATTGGTAACCGACCAAACTAGCTCTCTCCTGACTACATAGTCAATAGTGATGTAGATCTGGTGAACGACTATTAGGCGATGAAGTGCAGGACTATTAGGCGCCGCTATTTTTAGTTTGTTTTCACAAGTCAGGAAACTTCCGCGCAGTATACATTTTGACGCGAGGAACTACGATGCTCCATTAAGTCTTAACCTACAGCTCTCACCAACATCTATAGAGAAAAAAACATCTTGCGTAACATTAGTAGAGAATGGTAATAAGAGTTGACAATTAAGAAAAGTCAGTGTAATATCGACCTATATTCGTCTTAAAGGCAAGTTGAAAAACAGAAATCGTATACAGTTGTTAAAAGTTTCCGTACAACAATCGAGTTCTATCTATGAAATCCCATATTATTGAGTAAAACGAGACTGAGAATATAACAAATTCGCAGCATCCGACCACGCCAACTACAACGGGACTATACCTGAAACCAGATAAGAAGGAAAAACGTTCACAAAGAAAATATTATTCGTTAACTAAGACGTGTCTTTGACACAGTCACATCCTGATAGTTCGGATGAGCATTTCAAAGAAATATGTTAATTTTCTCATATACCTACCGATATCACGTAAAACTCAATTCTACTTGACATAAAATCTGACGGGTCTAAATAGCTGTGACTAATGTTAACAAATTATTTTTTTAAAATATCAAAACTTGCGCAAAAAATCGGAGCTGAAATGAAAAACATAAATGTGAAAAAATTGCTTATTTATATAAAAAAAAACGTAGGTAGTCATGGGGACTGTCGAAAGAGGTGAAAACTTAAAACTATGAATAACAACAGTTTTAAAAATTTTAATAGAATTTTTAATTTTAATATACGCGTCAAAGATATTATCGAACAACTGGAAATCTGTTTTACCACGCTAGTAAGATAACATCTAAGCCACTATGAAATACTCATTGCGTGATGTATTGCAGAGCTCAAATGTAAAAAAAAATAAATAATATTAAATTTTTAAACACAAGTATTCATGCAAATTTTGGAAATATTTTAGAATAAATGCTTTGTATTTGTTATTCATTTTTCTATATAAAAATATGACCAGACGGATGGACAGGACGAAACTATATGGGTCTGATTTTGCCAATTGAAACCCTAAAAATGGTAAACGAAACCTCAATTTCACTTTAAAAGACCTCTGCAATTATATTCTACTCGGTGAGGTTTGCGAAAAAAAATGTTTGTCACCCCTTAACCTGTCTGGAGAGATTAAATGTTTTTAATGCGTTTCATTTTTTCAATTTATTTTAAACCTATGTGTAAATTTCATAAACATAAAGTTTAAAACTTTGGAAACTGGCAAGTTGATTGAACCTGTACTAAGGTGGCCCAAAGCAAAAAAAAAATTTAGGGTTGTCCAAAAAATTTTTAGGTAGAGAACATCATGATAAGTCATTAAAAAAACATTAGTTCCACGAAAATTAATAGTTTAGATGTTATAAACTGACTTGAATTAATGTTTTTTTTTTTTAAATAAACACACTTAGTTTTGATAAAATTTCGATTATAGCAGAAATTTCACATTTAGAGACGTAGTGATATGGTGTTAATTTGTGAAGATGTTGCAATAGCTACACCACTACATTTTTTTATCTAGCTTATCATCATATCCTAAAGTAGTTTTTAAGATCATAAGCAAATCTCTAGTTGTACAGATTTTACTACAGTGATTTTGGTAAGTGTATATTTTTTTTCAAACCAGAAAAAATCAACATAAAGTTTCAAACATAGCAGAAGCTAAGAATTAAAACAACAATCGCTGATTGCATACTTACATAAGTACCGTACTTCCATACCAAATTTCATGTGATTTAGTGAAATAATTTTCAAACAAAACTGATGTATGACTGGAGTAAAGATCTTTCAAAAAAGTACAAAAAAATCTTAACTTCTAAACTGTTGATTTTCGCGGAACTAATGTTTTTTTAAATGATTGTCACGATGTTCTCAACCTAAAAAAAATTTTGGACCATAGGTAATTCGTTGAAAATGGGTAATTCGTTGAAAATATTCGACTGCAGTTTCTTTCAAAAAATATTTTCAGAGAAGGTCTTAAAAGACTGAAAAACATAACATTCCACAAAAATGATCATTCAAAATGCGCCTTCGTCAGTTAATAGTGGTAGGTGGATATACTGTTGCTGTAACGTACCTACGCCCTTATAGGCAACATTACCTAACTTCATATTATCCGAACGAAAAGTAACTATTGAAGGCTTCGCTTGGTAAGAGATTTAACAGCCACACTGGGGCAAGTACCCTCAAAAACTGGCAGAAAACAGAAAAATTAAAAGTATTTTAAAATAACTTATATCAGTTCAGTAGACTACCTACCAACACACGATTTCACAGTATTTAAATATTCAGATATTTTCTATAATTTCTGCTAGAATATTGCACTATTGTTACGACTTGTCAGGGGTGATCTATTTTAGATGTCTTTTAAATATTTTGTCACTAAAATTAGTTAATATTAATATAATTTAGCTACGGAATCTTCAACTTCAGATATGTAACAATATTTTAACAATTATTAATTTGTTTTAATTTATATAAAATAGGCGAAATTAATATAATAGTTTATTGTAATATAATTATAATGAAAACTAGAAACAAATAATACTTCAGTTAGGTTCCTAATAAATCAAGTGATCATTTTCTTTTTTAAGTTATTTCTGTACCATTAAAATAAAAAAATAATAACTTTTTGCTACTTGTTTAATTGTGGGCATTGATTTATATGGCTAGTCAAAAAAGTGTTTTTCTTAGTTTTTCTGAATTACTCGTTACACGTCGTTTGACTTTAGGAACAAAATTTAAATACATTACCCATTACGAGAAACTTGTTGATATTATGAAATGTTCCGCAGAAGGTAGTTTAAAAAAACGATATGACTTTATGATAAAGAAGCTTGAACAGCGAAAACATTGTGAGAAGAGTAATTTAATTAATTCTAAATTATAAAAATTTAAACCTGAGTATAGGTCAAATGTTTTCTTCTAAACACAGCTTCAAAATGCAGAACATCTGTGATGCAGAACTGTCCGCGCCAATAACCAAAATATGTTTATCTTTATCTTTCATTATATGCCGTTCGTTCTGTCCATAGAGAACCTTTATTTGTCATTGTTACTTATTTACAGAAAAATAAACTATATAGTAAAACAAAAAATAATTAAGAGGTTCACTACAGTTAAATAAAATGAAAAAAAATTAATTATTACTTAAAAAAACTAACATAATTTTAATAGCGGTATATAGTGGATTTGAGAGATACAAAATCAAAAATATCATCTCTTCGCGTACGATACGGCCAGATATTTCGTTTTAAAGTATTCTTGGTACGACATGCCTCCAACTTTACATAGGTAAATATCTGATCCGTGGACCGGTATTCATATCCTCAGCACTTTCGTCAACAGGTTATTTAATTGAAAAATCGCAGGAAGCAGGAAATACAGATTTTAAAAAGTACAGGGTACGGAACTCAATAAAATGCAATCGGAAGAAATCCAATAGGCATTTTAAACTTTTTATTATTGAGTTTGCATTCCGTAATCTCAAGTAAATAGAAAGAGAAAAAGCTCTAAGATTTTCCAAAGCATCATCTCAATTTATTTATTCTTCATTAAACGAAATCATTAATCATGACTTCATTTTTTAATGTTTTGATGAGAAAAATCGGAATGGGAACAAAAGTAGTGATGAAAATGGTAATGGTGATGCTGAGGATGATGATTTTGCTGCATTAACGTATCTTTGAAAATAATGACATTATACCCATAAATATAACAATAGATGATTGTTTAGATTATTTATATATTTAGTACTGACGACGCTTGGAAAATTAAAAAGGATTATTCGAAAGAATATATTTAAATTTCTATTACTATGTATTTTTATAAGTAAAATAATTTTAATAAGTAAAGTTAAAAGTAATTTTAATAAGTAAAATAATTTAGCAAATTAATTGTAATTAATGCCAGCTTTGCAAGTTTTTTGCCCCCGTATACGCCAGGAGAAATTATAATCTAGAAAGAATTTCTATTACTTATTTTAATAAGAAATTAAATAACACGCACAATATTTCCAGAATTCCTTTAATATTCCAGTGTTAGGTGTAACTCGCCATAGAGTGGGCTAAAAATCGGCTTTCACAGACTCAGAAATTTTAAATTTTATAGTTTTTGTTTACCATTATTATGCTCAAATATGTCACGTAATTTAACATCGGACCGAAAATCCACGGTAGTGGCCGTGAAGTGGAGTATGTCAATAAATCACGAATAATTAGTACTATGACCTTCTGTAAGAATACAACGATTTTGAGGTTTCAGAAATAAACGAATTTTTCATACCAAGTCCATTCAAATTTTTCGTAAAAAAATTATGTTATCCGTTTCCATGCTAAATTAACACGCGATTTGAACATAGTAATGGTATACAAAATATATATTCTGCAAAAAACGATCCTCAAAACTTTAAATTCTAATTCTATTAAAGTCGCACTGTGCAACGGGAGAAATAGTTTCTGTTGCTCGTTTTATTTTTACCTACTTTCATAAAATTTCAATTGACTTGCTGTTCCCTGTATATGGCTTGAGTCAGCATATGAATAACTGTGGATTAATATGTATTACCACTCATTAACAGAGATTTAAAGAAAATTTGAAAACATATTTTTTTCCTACTTAGTCTATTTTATTGTAATAGTCGTCAAGATCTTCAGGTCACATTGTCTATCAAGTGATTGTAATTTTCCTGTATTTAAAATTATATCGGTTAATTTGTAATAAACTGCTAGTACATTTTATCCAAATAGACAACTATGGAACTTTACTTTGTGCATATCCTAATTTGCACTTGATCAGTTTTTTATTTACCCCTATGGCTATGTAATTACAGACAATAAGGTGTATAACATTCATTCAATAAAAGAAAGTACTTGTTGTTTAATTATTAACTATAATTGCTATGAACATTAAAAATAAATAGAATACGTTTATATAACAGTTCATGCAAGTAGCAGTTAAAAAGCTCGTTGAATAAAAATATCAGGTACTGGGAGATTATTATTTGCTGGATGTATTGCATATGATCTTTAATTGCTCAAGTATCAATAAAACAACATGTTCATTTTGTGTGACATCTATGAAATGTATATTTAACTTAAATTAAAAGTTCCTAGAACTGGCCATTTGTATGACGGTAATAAAAAAAATTGGTCAAGTGCAATGGTAATTGTACAATTAATGCAGTGCCGACAGTCTCCCACTTAAATTGTCAATAGTAATGCACTCCGATATTGTATTACACCGCATATGCAAGGAGCTGAGTGGGATTGTTTTAACTGAGCTAAGTTAACAATTTTGATGAACATATAAAGACAAAAGTTATAAGGAAATAAACAATTAAATTGTCTATAATACTTAACCTTGCTATTATTTTGGTTGAACCTATACGTAATTTTCATGTTTTTTCAGATTTGTTGACCGATCCTTTTCGAGGATAAGAGTAACAGCAATTTTTAAAGTGTTTTTCTTGAAAAATATTGAAATAAAAAAATACATCATATGTATTGTTGAATTCGTGCTTCAATATATTTTCATTCGACACCATTTGATAAATATTTTTTTATTTTCTGATTTTCACAATCCCTTTGATACATATTTTTTTATTTTCCTGTTTATCCCCTGAAATTAATCACTAGAATAGAACTTTTATACTTCACGTATATAATTAAGCCATCATACTCTATATCATCATCATCATATTTGGCACGACAGCCCAGGGTGGGCCAAGGCCTTCTGTTGGAGATTCTCCCAGGACGTTCTACTCTTCGCCTTCGGTTTTCCAGTTCTTTATCCTGAGAATGTTAAAATCTTCTTCCACTGAATCGATCTATCGTAATTTTGGTCTACCTCTTCTGCGAGTTGTTAGAGGTTTTGCGGTGAAAACTTTCTTTACTGGGTCTTCATCTTTCATTCTAGATACGTGATCATACTCTACATCCGTGCTAAATTTAAAATTATTATATGAAATAACTTCAAACAGACGGACATCGAAGTGATTCGAAATCGAACTCTTCATTAATCTATTGGGGTACTTTGCTTGATTTTAAAATCGATGGATATTTGATAATTGTGTATCGCATCAAGATGAATTAAATTCAAGAAAACTTTAGTTTGATTTTTTATGGTCGTTATAGGATAACTTTTCATTAGGGAAAAACTCAACAGTCCCAATGAGCAAGAAAACTATAATTAACATTTTATGATGAAGCCCCGTCCTGTGCTTACAGTTTACAAATGGTTTAACGAGTTCAAACCTGGTTGTTCCAATCAGTGATGATCTACGTGAAGGGGATCCCTCCAAAGCGATAACTGAAGATAACATCAGTGCTGTTTGGTTCAGAATAAAGACTGACAAAAAAGTAACCTACCAGTAGAACAGTGAATATATTTGGCATTAATTTTGTAGAGATTCATTATTTACAATTGAATGAAACTATGTGATGTAGTATTATTTCTACTTTATTTAAATTCTTTACCATGACCTAGGTTTCTTTGTAACATCTCGTTGTGCCGACCTGAAGATGTTGTCATACAATGAAACCTAGATCGTGGTAAACTATCACTAGAACATTTAACGTCAGAAAACTTTGAGCTAGGTAAATACCACATGATTCGATCAAAACTCATATACATCACCCTGTTCATTGATGTCACGAAATATTGGGAAATTCTATGCAGGTCACCCAAATCTATATTCGACATTGTCACGCAAAAACTGGATGTAGTAAGTACTGTTATGAATTGAAACTATACAATGGGGTTTTTCTTTTGAAGTTGCCTATAAAGGTGGAAAAAGCATATTCCTGTAACAGCATGCATCTGTTACTTTGGCGGTGAAACTTAATAGTTATATATTATATAAACAGGAAATATAATTATAAGAAGAAAGTAAAACCCCCATACAAAATATATTAAAAATTATTTGATTAATTGATGGGCAACTGACGACTACCAGGTTTCATGTGGTAAACATCAGATAAAGACCGAATAAACTAAAAATTATATATTCTATAATAAAGACAATTTCTTGTAGAAAAAAAGTCAAGGATGAGAGTCCAGACACCAATAAAACATATAAGAAAACAGAGACTGCATTAAAATATATCATAACAAAAAAAACTATGGATAAATCTAAATAAAATATAGAATACCAAGATAACAAATAATATGTACAGTTTAAAGACACTTTTATGAATAAAATTTGTACATTTTTCAGGCAATAATTGAATAAGCACGTCCTTCAGAAAATAATATTGACAAATATGACTGCCATGGCTATAGAAAATTCGACTAGTCATTGGCTCGGCTTATTGAACGATTTCAACACAAATGAGGACCTGAGAATAAACTTGAATTCGAACTAGGAGACAGTTAGAGAACTCAATTTCAATATTCAAATTGAATGTAAGCTCATTTCTCTTGAAACAGACATGTTTAGAATCCTGATAACGTATCTACAACTGAACAGGGAAAGCAATTATGAAACTTTATAGTACTAAATTTCTAGTGTATTGGATTACTGCTTGTTGTACAAAAGTAACATTTTCAAAAATAATGAGATCATGTCTTATGTTAGTTGCAGAATTTTGTCACTTTGGTCACTATATTTAATCATGAAACTAAACTTTAATTGTGCAAAAAATATTTAACAGCATACTATAACATCCACAACGATTATTGTAAATTTTCTAACATTTTTAATTATATTTTTACCCCTGGAATTGTTTTTAACCCCTACAGATACATTTCTAAGATCCATCACACACGGATCTTAGAAATGTATGCGTATCTCACTCCAACTCTACTATTCACATATGTGTGGTGCTAGGCATATTGTTACTAAGTGCATGAATGCCTGAAGGGTTAACTCGATTTTACAGCCAAATGATAAAAAAAATATTACAAAAATAATAAAAAAATAATTTATAAATACCCTCTTATCGCAATTTGATCTATTTAATATGTAATTATGATTTTGTGACCATGCTTTTGCCAACCTCTTGAAAAATTTAGTTAAGTTTCATTTTCATAGAAAACATTTTCCTTCAAACTTGAAAATTGAACTCGTAAGGAATCTTTTTTTTGTCAATCTAATTTATTTAGAATATAAGCGAGTTCGAAAATGAATTGTCTGCAAACACCCAAACAATTTAACATTATTAACTTATTTCATTTACTATAAACCCTAAAGCAAACTATCTAACAAAATACTAAAGCGTGGTGATTTTTTTAAAACCACTCTATGTTGAACCACGTTTCAAAACATATGATGACAGCACTGAAAGTACTTAGTACTAGTCATTTGTAATAATTGTAATGAAAGCAAATATCGAAAATCTAACTCTTTGGTACTTGTTAACATTATAGACTTATTTCATTTTTTATAAACCCTAAAACAAACTAACAAAATACTAAAGCATGGAGATTTTTTTAAAACCGCTCTACGTTGAACCATGTTTTAAAACATATGACAGCACTGAAAGTACTTAGTACTAGTCATTTGTAATAATTGTAATAAAAGCAAATATCGAAAATCTAAGTCTTTGGTACTATATTGAGGTTTGCTAGAATTTGTAATATTTTTTTAAAAATTAACTTGAAAGTGTTTGTGTCAAGATGAATTTAAAATGAGAAAATTTTCGTTCGATAATTTTTTTGACTTTAGTTGTCGTCTCAATAGGCAACAAAGTTATGATCGACTTCGATTGGCATTTTATGATGAAACCCCGTCCCGTGCTAGTGTTTACAATCGGTTTAACATGTTCAAGCGTAGTCGTACTTATCCCAGTGATGATCTGCATGAGAGATGTTGCTAAACACTTAAAGGTAACAACAATGTGGTGTCTCTAGTGATGGGCAAGTTTAAATTCTACATGGGCATTTAGGAGTTGAGAAGCTTTGTGTTGGGTGAATATATCACGATTTCAACGAAGTCCAAAAACACAGTTAATTGATAGGTGTTGTGAAATGTTAGAAAAACTCTACAGATATCATTGACATACTGTATCCAAATCATATCAGATAAAAAAAACTGAATACACTGCTACGAACCCGAAGCTTAATGGCAGTCTGCACAGGGTATATTTATTTCTGAGAGCTTCTTACAAATATGAGGAAAGGATATGGATGAGATGGAGAAAAAGATGATCGCCTTGTCTTTAGACGAATGGGTTATTATGCAGATTGTTCTAAAAAATTAAAAGAACTGGAAAAATCAGACTAGTATACCAGCATTTTTTGCCTGTCGTTTTGGGATAAGATGAAAAGCAACATCATCGCAGTAGAATTCTTCATCATGACAATGTCTCCATACACTTAACCAATTGAACGATCGAATATTTGACTACATTGGGTATAGAATTTATAGTCCATCTGTCATACAGCCTGGACCTTGAACCATGTGATTTGTAATGATTACAAGAATAAAATCTAAACTGAATACAATTCCAGGACACCGTGAATGAATTCGAAAAGGCTATACAAGAGATGTTCAAATTTCCTCAGAGATTCTATGGAATGTAACCACAATGACAGCCGTGGCGACTATACTTTGAAAACAATAATTTAAAAACTTGCTAACTGGTTCCATTTATTCTAAAATATTCAGTATTACATCTCGTTACATAATTCTGTTTTATAAAATCCCTTAAACAGGCTGTAATCTTAATCAATTCAACAATTGACCTTAATCAAAAAAGATTCAAAAATGACCACTTCATTCGAAGTTGACTTATGACTAATTATAAGCAACAATATCTTTAAGCTGGTACAACTTCTGGCATGGTTCTTCAGTTTAGTGTAATCATTGCATTGTAAAGTTTTCCAATTAAAACTTTGTACTGGTTATAGGAGTAATTTGTTATGCCAGTATTTAGGTGTGCTTTTATATGTAATTTCAGGTCTATTTTGTAATCTGGCATTTTCAAAACCACCATTTATTTATAGCAACACTGTCCAGAACCAAAGCATACACTTTGGCTATGTTCACTAACCGCTTGCAATGGTCACGCCCAAAGCAATCATAGCCATTTCACTAGCTTATCAGCATTGCAACTGTCAGTACAAGTGGAATGGGTTAAGAACGATGTCCCTTCACAATTATGAGAAAACGGCGGGTATTGAACAAAAATAAATTAAAGCATTGTATTTTTTTATTACATATTAATCGTTAATTTCTATTAAGAATTCGATGATTACTTGCACATTTTGCATTTTCTGGTGTAACATTTACTTCTATTAAATACTTCTCAGAGCTACATAAACTGTTTCTTTCCTCACCATGTTTAATCTTCAAAGTTGATATAAATTTACTTACATAAACTTCGTATATCAATACGTCAATCAAATTAACAGATAAACAACCACAACTCAAGTTGATACATGGGTAGCCTGGTCTTGAAGCAGTTGTGATCAATGACACCATCAATGGTGTTTGCCAAATGAAACGAACGTTTTGAGCGTTGTGATCACCTAGTGGAAAATACTCTTTATAGCATAATGCACTACCTAACCGGCATAATTTTTAAATTCGAATTGTAAAATCTTTATTAAACACTTCTAAATCTCTCACATTCTTCAGAATGAAAGATATCAACCTGCAGATTTAACACCGATATAACTATAAAAAGGTGTAATACAGACGTTCAACTAAAATCAGACGTTCAACTAAAAACGGAATTTGAATTAAACAAACCAACAGGTTTTAATGATATATTCACAGAATTTTAACACTGTTCTACAATAGGGTCATTATTTAGCAATTTCTTTAATTTCTCAAAAAAATATTCTTAGTAAGGCCAACAAAACCCGTTTTTCCTGTGACTGGTTTTTTGACCAAACACTTCTAGCTATTAAATAATATTTGTTGAAGAAAATTGATTACCCGATGGTCATCCGTACTGACCGTGCACAGCACAACTTGTGAGTTCCTATTATGAAGAGCTGTATTTTCGTTGCAAGTACAAATTTTTCAATACACTCATTTCCTTTTACGACTTTCCCTGAAGAAGATTCCCTTTTTAATATATTTAGACCAATGTTAGCTCTAAGATCTTTTTAAAAATATTTTGATTTCACATTTACATAAGTTTTAAAGTTTCATCAATTACTGTATTTAATTTTACAATTCTAGCTTTTTTGGTTCACAAATTATTTTTCCATGATAAACAACAAAGCATAACTAATAATCCTTAAACTGTAGCAACATTACAGTTTCTATCATAATATATTAATTCTTACTATGCAGTTAGTGAAATAAAATAAATAAACCAAATAAATCCCATTAAGTGTTTCATATTAATGTATTTCTTACAAGTTTTACAGTGTATGTATTCAATAAACATTATAATCCACATGTAGATATCAACATTACGCCAACACCAGCCTAGCCGCTGTGAACAATGAAAAAATCATAACAAACGGCCAAATGTCACGTGACAGAGAACCATTTCGAGATACTTCAATACACATTATCAAAGACACGAATGCAATTAAATATATTCGCTTGCAATTTCGTTGTTCACATTGTATCATTTCAAAAGCAAAAAGTATTAAATTATCAGCATTTGGCACCTCGTGTAGATTCTTTACATCCTTCCACAATTTATGGCATAGATTTCCAGCAACTGATAAAAAAAGGTGAATAATATTAACTTACTTTCGTAGTACCCTACACTAAATTCAACACCGCTGTCAATGTATTTTTCAAAACGCTTTTATAGTAACTAGTATACAAAACCAATCCATGGCGACTGTTCCATATGTCATTATGAAGCCTTAAAAGTAACCATGACAACGAACATAATGTCATAATTTATTAGAATACCTATGATTAATTTTGCACGTAAGCATTTTACGTTGTGGAATGATAAAATTCTTTAATCTGTAAAAACTAACCGCGAATGTTGCATTGCACTTTAGAAAAATGCTCAAAAACCCACTCGTTTTACACAATCTCGATTCCCGACGGCTCAATCAATAAACTTGTCCAACAAAAGCAATATAACAAAAACATCGTGATCACATTGATTTAAAACATATTCATATTCCAAAATCTCCAATTAAAATACTGAAAATGCAGAATTCATCTCTCAACAAAAGCTAGCTAACAGTAGGTCCATAGTTATACAAAAAAAAATCGACCCTTAATCTAGTTGCCACTAACAGAGATCACGAAACGAGATACTACATCGTGTTCTAAAATCCGCCTCCAACTAGGACCGTACTGTTGAAGCTCGATGTTAGCATATCTCGAAATGAAGTCCCCAAATCTCAAGTCATACGCACTCGTTACTTTGAAACATTCAGATAAAGTTGATAAATACTATTTAAATACATAAATTTTCCAAAAAAAAATCATACATTACATTAAAAATAATAATAATAATACTTAACCGACGACAAAACTATTTATTTATTAAGAGAATCATTCGACCACAATAAAGTACAAATCATCATAATTAAAAATATTTTAATATAATAAAATCAGCAGAATTTTTCATCGCACAATAATTATTATTATTATATATCAACACTAAATTTTATACAATATATGTAAAAAAAAGGAAAGAATTTGAATACTTAATCGTTTATTTCTGTGTTCATTTTTGTTTATAATCGTTTAAATAATAGTTCTGCATTTACTCGATACAATCTCCATCTCGTCCATCTGATTATTGATATTACAATAATTATGTTATTATTATTATACATATATTTATTTTCATATGTGAGAAAAGGAAAGACAGCTCAACACATAATAATAGTAAAAACGTGCCAACATCCACAATATGGTATTAATTATCTGCATATCTATTGCTCCAGGCGCCGTTACGGCAATTGCTTTTGAACCAACGTAGAGCTTCATGCGTCAACCGTGAGGTTTAGGAGCTACGTCCAGTAATAACCAGCGGTCGCAATTGTACATCCATTAAAAAATTCCGTCGACCACACAACTCATTTTCTATATTCTCTCGAACACTGTTTTACCCATCAGAATTATTTTTATATATATATATAATATTATTATATTGAAAAAATTGTATACTAAGCATCCCTCGTTAACGTAAATAACTAAAACACTAGGTCGACGACCAACCGCATCCGTGTTGCCATGATGAGGGTTCCTCAATCGACATCAAACGTGAACGGCAGCCGCCCTACTACAATATTAGTACATACTTACAATCACTGCGAACTAAACAAAAGTAAACATACATATTACAAGATGGACTGCCGGCAAGCGAATGCCAATTCGCCGCGGCACCAGGTGAGAGGGGAACGTATTCCGTATCCGCATGCGTGCGTGGCCGTTAAACGAGGCGACGAACCTGAACAAAACCGCACATAATACAATAATATTTAGCAAATAATAAATTTAACGTATATTTAAACAATAGTCTCTTTATCTTATATTGATTTGTTGTTTGTTATAAAGTGGGCGTGCGGGGGGGCGGGCGGTTAGCGGTTGGCGTTCTTGAGCTGGTTGGAGAGCCAGTCGAGGCCCTCGTAGAGGCCATCGCCAGATGTGGCGCAGGTAGCCTGGATGTACCAGTTGCGGTTGCGCAGCGAATGCAGGCCCAGCTTATCTGTGATCTCCGCCGCGTTCATCGCATTCGGCAGATCCTATAAACAAAACAAAAAATAACATAAATAAAAATAATCACTTCCCAATAATTAAATCAATTATACCTAAATCCTTACGGCCAACAGAACATATCAGTTTTGTTGAGATACCCAAACAGCTACCTCGAAATTCCTTTATATAGTTTTTATTAAAATATATTAATGCTAAAATGCTAAACGTCAAACAGTCTCTTATAATACGTCTTCTATTGTATTAAAAAATTAAAACAAGCTACGGTATTAGACAAACATTTAGGTCACTTGAGTTTATTGACACACGAAATTGTTTTTTTTTTACTACTTGAATTGCATATATATTACTACTAAAATTGATAACCTGAAGATAAAGAGGGCATATACAAAACAATAACATGCGAAGAGGAGTTTTAGTGACCTGTGTAATGTTGGTTCAAATTGAAAATTATAATATCGTACTCAACTTAGAAGAGCAAACCTCAGGTTAAATACTCCTTGTATGACGACTGAGTAATGAGTGTAGTAATGAAATTAATCTGGGTTTAAATATCACCGAGGACAAAATTCATCACTAAAAGTAGTTGCATTCATCACTATACCAATTTTTTAAGTCATTTAAATGGAATTATTAAATGATCGAATTTAGTGTTTAAAACTGTATATTTATACAGTTTTAAACACTAAATTCGATCACCAATTGTTTATAAAACCAATACATTGTTTAAATATAAATGCATCGAAGGAAAATGAGAATTTTTGAAAGGAACATAATTATATTAACAAGTTCGTTGCCGAATGGCTCAATGGAACTAGAACGGATCGTCATCCAGAAGTAGAGTTGCTCAAATGACACATGAAGTGATCATTAACATTATAATTTTTTTCCGACTTGCACTTTTGTACATTATTTGTATTATTTATGACCCAGATCCATTGCGAACTAACTGGTTTTCAATTTCAATTTTTTTAAAACACTATTGACTTTCAAAACTACATACAAAAGCTTGCCATGGCTTTGTATTTCCAATACTATCACATCACTTCAAGATTTAACTTTCTATAAAAACATTATTTTCCTAAAAATGGAAATGACTTTTGGCATTATTTATTAAAAACATCTTCGAAAACAAGGCTCAATACATCCTCATGACTTTACATGAAACTTTTGGCATTCTTTCACTAATTTACATGAAACTTTTGTAAAATTTCATAGATGGGAAAAACTAAAAGTTCCTTTCCAGGTGAGCTAAAGTAAATTTACTTCCAATACGGACTGTTACTATCTTCATAACAATGTATTTCAATCAAACACAAGCACAAATTAGATAAAAGCAATAGCGCTATTAGAGCAGAAGTGAAAATGCCCTCGAACACTACGTGAGTAAGTTGAAAAATACAACATCAACAATCTGCAAGTTTCAACAAATAAACAAATAGGAGGACAAAATGACAACTTCCATGCAAAATAATCTGAACTGCAGACAAAATGGCTGCACTCAAAATTGTTGCAGAACAGACACTGACTCTATTCAGGCTTTATGCAGCGTAGTGGCCAAGAAACCATTTCCACATGCTGTCCATAAACATTGTTGCGATAATATGAGTCACATCTGGGCAAGAGAATGTATTGATTGAACAAGAATGAAAAAATTCTCTGAAATGATTAGTCAAAATGTGAATATTCAAACAAGATGAAAATTTAAATAATAATTCATACAAATCATGAAAACAAATGAAAAAAACTGCAGAATGGGGCTTATAGAAAGAGGCATAATCACCATATAGGTATAAGCACCTCATACGTACATCAGTTCTGTAATTGTAAGCTATTTGGAAGCTTTAGAGAGCGAAATTAAACTCATTAAGTTTATGTTAGGTACTCATTAAGTTTAGCAGCATTTTCCCTCATATATAAAGATAAACTAAAAAAAAATTATGGAAATCACTTCACAAAAAACTGAGTATCAAAATGGTATCAAAATGGTAACAAAATGGTAACATGCATAAATCAACAGTATCAAAATGGAAACATGCATAAATCAACGCAATGATCACCATTATTGTCATTGTAATAAATCGAAATGATCTTTTTCATTCTATACAGTTCCAAAATGTTTCCAATTCATTAATTAAAACATATGGTCCCACAAGAGTGGGTAAAACCATTTGATATTCAAATTAATATCACAAGCAAAGACGTTCAAAATCACAGGTTTTTTCGACATTCGTTTCCAAATGTTTAATGAGACCTGCTACGTCTATTGAACTAATCATATACTACACATGCTTATCTTAATTATATTAAATTTATTATCGTGTCTCACGTCACACTATTAATATTCGTGAGATAAGATTGTCCGTCACATGGTTTCATAAAAAATTACACACACAAAAGTGAAGACACTCAAGGCTATTTAAAAATTGAATCAAGTGACATTTAGTAAACCATCCAAAGGAGTTTGCATTTAACCTTCAATGAGTTAAGATAGTATGAAAATTATAATTAAAGAGACTTTATAAAATCCTAACTCATTAAACCTAATAATACATATCTATTGAACATGGATAAGCATAAAATATATTGAGACATTCACCAATCAACATCTTTTCACTTCTTCTGTTACTGTGATTTCTATCTGACACTGCAAAATTAAGCTATAGCTATAGTCACAGATTTTGAATATTATATCTATTAAATAGAGCAATTTTAGTATTATAGCACTTCTTAATATAAAACCTTTAAAAACATACTCTAATTCAAAAACTACAGCTTGTATCCTTAGGTGATCTGGTTCCTGAACGGCAGATACACAAAATTGTTGAATTTTTTACCATTATCAATCAAATGTTGTCAATTTAATATATTAGACTGACAGCTAAGCTGACTGTATAATGACTACATTACTTTAAACTTTAAAATAGAGCAATTTTATTATTATTGCACTTTTTAACATAAAACCTTTAAAAACATACCCTAACTAATTCAAAAACTACAGCTTGTATCCTTAGGTGGTCTGAATCCTGAACTACAGATACACAAAATTGTCGAGTTTTTTTACCATTATCAATCAATAATTGTCAATTTAATATTTTAGACTGACAGCTAAGCTGACTGAATAATGACTACATTACTTTAAATTATAGTTTTTTGAATTAGTTATTGTTGACAATAATTTTTACAAGTTTTATAAAACTAAGATCAATTATTAGACTATGTCTGCAATTGTTTCATAACTTTAATCTATCAGAAACATGCTAAATGAAATTATCACTTCGAAGAATTGAAGAATTCTGTATAAGAATATTATAATTTTATTTTACATTTATTTACTCAATATAATACTGGCAACGTAAATTAAAAGAATATCCACAAATCAATTTGGCAATTTTTTATTAATAAAAATGATTTATTTAAAAAAAACACTAACTTCATCAAATTTTACTAGTGTTTTCAAATATTTATATATTGTCCAGCCCCAACATTCTTGAAACTGCCGAACTTTAACCTTTCAATATTAGATTAGAAATGGTACCAAAGTCACACATAGACACAACCCCCCCCCCCCCCCTCCTAATAACAGAAAAAATATTATCATTGTCTTGTTTTGAATCTAACTTCTGCTGTCTCACTTTTACTCGTTTACTTCATTTAAAACTCACTGTTTATTCTTAAAAAATATACAATTCACCTCGCAATGATATAACTATATTCAGGGCTGTAACAATACATATTTAAATAATCCCATCACATTTTGTTTTTCACAAATGTTAATCTGCTGTTGAGCTACCCATCACTACAAATCATTTTAAACTTATTAAAGAAATGTTTAAATCGTTGATCGATGAAATTCCAGGTTGTATGTACAATATTTCAGACAATATTTGGTAACTTAAAAATACACCCCACCTCTTAGATAAGAAACTGGATATATTTATAATAATTCAGTGAATCAAATTAAAAAGTGGCAAACAGTACTACATCCAAAGCATTAATTTTTGACTGATTTCAAGTATTTCCTTTCCAAAAACAATATATCTCTATTGTATGGTAAAAATTTACAATACTGAAAAACCAAAAAATACTAAAACAATGCAGGATCATTGCTGTTGCAAAAGCAAAAATCCATTGCAACATTAATTCTAACCATCAGATAACAGTGTGTAAAACTTTCGTACAAAGCTAATTGACTATATATAAATCAGACCTGTTTGTTCGCAAATATGAGCAGTACTGCATCTCGGAGTTCGTCTTCACTTAACATCCTCATGAGTTCCTCTCGTGCTTCACTGATACGATCTCTGTCATTGCTGTCCACCACAAATATAAGACCCTGAAACATATTAAGTCAATTTGTTAATAAAAATAGCAAAAAAATTTTTTTTATTATATGAAGACAGTCAGAAAAACAATTTATTTTCACAAAGAGTTTTCACTAATATTTACTAAAATGTATGTCATAAACAAACACGTGGTTGAAACGTAACTATGTATTGTACAAGTGCAGTTTTGGAAAATTTCCCCAAATTCAATGAATCTCAAATAACAACCATCAATTTCGAAGTAAACCCATCACCCTATTGCTAAAGCAGTACACAAATATGTTTGCAAACTTGCATATCACAAAATAAAATACACAAAATTATAAAGTGTGTTAAAAAATTTAAGAATAATTAATGTCTTAAAGAATTATATAATTAATGAATATGATTTTGCCGTAATTTTTGCTATATTTATAAATGCCGTTAAATCACTTTTTTGTGTTTTATAATATGGGTCTCTCGAAAACCTCTATTTTAATTACTACTTCATATCTTTAGCATGCTATTTGCAAAAACTGTTGATGGCTCTTAGGTTGCAAAATTAATGAATGTTCAAGATATTGTGATTAGCTAATCTTCGATTACATCATAAAAACATTATTCCACAAGTATATTGATGAGTATATTTTTAATCAAAATGTGCAGACATGCTGACTTGTGACCTCGATATTTCATAAAGTTACTCACATGATGTATTAAAGCATAAATAAAAAGAAGGAATTTTATATAAACGGTATTCTATATTTTCTTACCAAATAAGACTTTACATATGTGTATATATACACATAAATACATACATATACACATATATATAATATGCGAAGAGAAAACTTTGTACCCCTTTTAAGCATAATGGATATCACTGAGGAGTGTAACATTTGGCATAGTTACAAGTTCATATGGAGAAGTAGTGCAGAAAGCTAAAATTTATATATATGTGTTATAAATACGTTAAATTTTAAATTTGATAAGCATTGCAGGGAATTAAGGCAAACAACATACGCTAATGATTTATTTGTATATGCTCTCAGATGACGTAATAGAACAAAATTTAAAAAAATTATATGCTATGGTTATAGAGGTGTACTCTTTGACAAAAGAACCCCAATAACATTCAAACTTTAAAATTTAATGGATTACAGTCGAATTTCGAGCACTGGGCGACCTCTAGTACATATAAATTTCTAAAATATTAATTGCTAAAATATATAAATTGCTAAAATATTGTCATTGTTAGGATCACTATATCTTTTTCATAAGCGCATACTGTGTAAGGTTTAAACAGCCTTTGATAGGTAAGGTTAAACCTTGTATAATCATATCTATAGGCCTTGACGACCAGTGCTTAAATTAGAGTCCTGGTTCCAATACAGGTGACTAGCAGCAGATGGTCATAATAGGTGCAACATTCTACATGTCTCATGCCTCAGTAGCACCTAGAAAGCATTATTCTTTGAAGAACCCTAATGTACCATACACACAAATTTTAATACCTATGTTTCCAAATGAAGGCTTTAAAAAACTCATTTCAAAGTATATATAGTATATTTATAACAAAGTATTTCTCAGGTCCGAGTATAATTTAAAAAATAGCTAAGCTAAGCGCTATGCTGACTGTAATACAACTTTAATGCACGGACAATTGTATCTCAAATCACTGAATTTGTGTAAATGAGCATATATTTAATAATATTTCTCATAATGACATATTAACTATATAACGTATTTGGTTTGTATCGAACCTGACAAAGCAAAAATGAAAATTACCAACCCACTGTACAGAGTTTAAGCAAATGCAGCCACAACTTTTAATTTCTCCTAAATGAAAGAAATATATAATTACTATAACTCATATTATACATTCTACCATTTTACAAAATCTTCCAAACGAAACAACAATAACCAAGTCAGGACTATAGGATAAAATGTCAGTGCTTTATATGGTAAACATTTTATATAAAAAAAACAATTCTTTTGCTACGCCAAAATTATGATTTTCCATCGAGTTTAATAAATTTTCAGTATACTTCTCATGAACAATAGATATGAGTGAACTTGTTAAAAAAAACTGTAAGTTTCAGTTTCATCTAAAAATACAAATCATATACTAACCAAAAATAAAGACAATTTCAAATACTTTGTAAAAGAGTCAATTCCGAAACACATGTCACATTAATCACCTTTTATTATTATGACCTCGTCACTAGATAAACTGAAGCTTGTCATAATTTGCCGAAATCAAATTGATTTCTCAATCTAATCTTATAGTTTCCAGTCGGTTACTATAATCAATCAATAAATTATGGTATTCTATAAATTATTATATCTGTAAATTGTACAGGTACTGTTCTCAATGTCTTCATTTTTCCTGGTATACATCACTTTATCCAATCCATTTGATTCCAATCCATTTGTATTTATTTCAACCAATATTGATATTCAATACAGAATCATCACTCTAAACCTTCGTCGGCCCAACTGACCATTACGTATCTGTACATCTTTTCGTCGGCCCAACTGACCACTATGTATCTGTACACCTTAAGTCACTCAGGCATTTTAGTTACTTTTACCACAATTTAAAGCTGACATTATAAAGGTTTTTTGACATAAAAATAAGTCTTCTGACAATGGATGAGAGCACGAAGTACGAAAAACATAATTTAAGCTCCTATTAATTTTAAATTAATGATCATAAAGGAGTAAAAGATATGTCCTCAAATAGATTGCGAGTCCAATTTATTAATAAATTTAATCCCAATTCTTAAATTTTTTTACTTTTGACTACACAGTGGTATAACTTCCTATGATTTTGTAAAGTATGTTGCTCTGCAGACGAAATTAATTGACATTCGTAAGAAACTGATATTAATCTAATTTTGTC
The DNA here is from genome assembly GCA_039881145.1 of Druceiella hillmani. Taxonomy (NCBI): domain Eukaryota; kingdom Metazoa; phylum Arthropoda; class Insecta; order Lepidoptera; family Hepialidae; genus Druceiella; species Druceiella hillmani. The sequence continues at coordinate 4,529,176 of JAYKKI010000023.1, read as the reverse complement.
CATTGTCTATGTTCTATTGGAAAAAGAGAGTTTGTCCCACATTTGATAAAAATGAGTAAAGATATAGTTACGTATTGAAATTCGGAGCGGAGTCGTTACTTATGTACCTTTAAATTTAATCGATGAAATTTACTAAAAATAAAAATGACAATGCAACTTTTTATTTCAGTAAGTTTTGTCGAAAATATAAAAACGACAAACTACTTTGTTTTAGCAAATAGTACAAAAATGTGTAATTTAGGAAAACTTTTGTCAGGAAGTTAGCAATGTGACAAAGTAGAAAATAAGAATGATAAAAGACAACGCAATGATTAAAATTGAGTAGATATTAAGAGCGCAATGTAAGAAGTAATATGAACTAATGAATGCTTATTACTTACTAGTAAAAAAACCAAGAAATTATTCTGAACAAATTGATATAAAACACTGTTATTACTATTTCATCCATTGCAGCGAGATATCATTCAATATACATTAAATATTTACTTATGTTTCCTGAAGAAAAATATATAAGAAACTAATAAGTAAAGACTCATTTTGTGTATTCTGAAAATTCTATGTAAATCTATGACTACGACATATCAAAGCTACATTAATATTTTCACAGAAATGATGACACAATCTTTTAAACTCAGTGAATAATTTTATAAATAGGGACATAAAAAACAAGTACAGATATAGAAAAATAGCGCTGTAAAGAAAAGTGAGAAAAACATAAAAACAAAAACAGATTTTACATAACAAAGAAGATGACATACAGACGTAAATCATAAGTACTTCTAATAAATGTTGAAAGCAAACTTAATATCAGAGCTGAAATGAGATCATTTCAGAACATATAACGATGTTGGTTGGTATAATTGTGAAAATAAAAAAATACAGTGAAGCACTTGCTGAAAACTGTGTAAGGTGAGGTTCCGGAGTTATCATTATCTCTTTGAAATTGTTTACGCAAGTTAACCAAAATCATTTTAACTAAAAATTCTAATGATATACTAGTATCTAAAAATCTTTCACAAGTTTATATTGTGCAATAATTATAAAACAATTTTATTTTGAAGTTAATTAACCTCAGTTTTATTTTGAAAGCTCTATGATACCTGCTCGATGGGATACTCAAATAAAAAATATTCGTTTTCATTCTACATGTATGTGTGAGGTTAACAAACAAATTTTAATTTTTCGCCACACACTGAGATCTCCATATCCAAAATTTCATGCGTATAAATCTAAAATTGTGAGACTGTGACACAACAAAATTATAATGTTCATTAAAAATGTTTCACAGGAAAACCCTAGAGGGGGAGGTCGAGACCAGCTATTTGGAGTATTTAAATGTGGAATTGAAGAAAATTGACACAATAATTGAAAATGATATTAAATGGAATATCAGCAATATCAAAAAAAGTGAAAGAAAACCCACAAAACTGATGAATGTTTAATAAAAGTAATCAGAGTAGAAGTGATAGCGAACTCCACCAAAGTCGAGCATTAATGCGTAAACTAATGAAAGAACACTCTAGTCGATTATAAAAATTACAGTACGCTCAGCTTATTTTAAATTCGGTGCATTTTTGCGAATAAAATAATTCAATTGTATGATAATATCAAGCGCACAATGAACGAGTGAATATCATGAAAGATTAGTCACATTATCTATGTAATAATGTTGATAATGTGATACGACATAAATAATTTGGTATTACATTCTTATAAAAAAAGTTACTTCAAATCACCTATATTTTTTATTACACATTGAAATGTGTGTTAATAAAATATTCAAGAATTTCAATAGTATCATTTTTCTCTTTTAAGAGCTTGAATTTTGAATTCAATAACATTGTGAGAATATGAGGCAATAGAATACTATGGATGAGTTTTTCAGAGCACATCTTTTAATACAATAATTACAAAATGCTTTGTGTATTAATTTACAATGCGTAAGAAGTGTCTTTTTTTCTCAGCTGAATAAACGAAATTACTTATACTTTTTTTATAACGTTTTACATTAATAACAATAGCTTGTTTTTAACCAATTTAAATTTATTCAAGAATCACTAGTAGCAAACAATTGATTTGATTTCCCAATCTACTTCATAAAACCAAATTCATTAGTTCAAATTTAAGAAGGCAAGTTTGCCAGTGCACTAATAGACGATGGCTGATGCTGAGATATTCCTTTTGAATCTGAAGCCCATTTAGGGCCGACATTTATAAAAATGGAAACTATCGAGGTTCTCTTTTGAACAAATAGAAAAATAAATAAACAATGAATGGATTGAGTAAAACAAACGCTAGTGATAAACAATTTGCAATGTCATTACTATACAAAGTAATATTATTACCACCTTTAATAGTTATAATGGTAATTAAATACTTTAGATTGACCGTAATAGACATTAAAAAACAATTATCGAAATTTCCAACTAATTGCTTTCTTTCATGACTGTACACTGTCACAACCCATTTTTCTCCAAATTATCTCTTTTAAACTTGTTATTTTGCTGCTATAAAGAAGGTTAAAACATCTTCTCATTTACAGTGACAGGTTTTGTCCAACAACACCGCTTTGACAAAAACTTTCATTAGAAAATTTTCTATCAACAACTTAGGCAATGGCAGCCAAAACCCGGAGATCAGTAAAAACAAAAACAAGGCAAAGCCAGGTCTATAAAGCTTACATTAAATAACTTTACAGTATTTATTTAATCATGATTAATATACAATAGTTAAATATTTACACTTAACATAGCAATAATATTCCACACAGTAGATATATAGATATAGTGGATTTGTAATAAGTATTTTAACTAATTTTACACTGCAAATGTCTGTTTAATAAATTTAGGTGCATTTAGATGGGAACCGGAGAATTACAATATTAACCCAGAGCCTGAAGATAATTAAAGAAAAGTGGAGACCCCGGATGAAACTTGGAGAGGTGGCAGCCCTATTTGCAGTCACAAACATTTTTTTTCTTATTTATACAATCTTGTTGGACTAAACCAGCCATTCAATCTTACCATCTGATTATAGACATAGGGCAATAACCTACCAATATTTACCATGTAATAAATAGCAAGTTGTATATCATGTGAAATTAGTAGTGACATAAATATTCAAAACATAACTTAGTCACGTAACTAGAACTAGGCAAAACTGTCACGCACCTTTTTCTCTTAAAGACTGAAGAGTCCTACAACTCTAAAAAATGGAATTTAAAGAACATACAATTACATATTGACTCATATTTGGAAAGACTAAAATTTATCATTTCAACATCAGACTCAAATTAAAAAATTATTATAAATGGAATTTAAAGAACATACAATTATATATTGACTCAAATTTGGAAAGACTAAAATTTATCATTTCAACACCGGACTCAAATTAAAAAGTTATTATAAATCAAGAAATATACAAAAATATACACAATCAAATTAAATTCAGTTTCTATATTTTTTTCACTAAATATTTGTACATATAAATGAACTAACCAATTACAAAAATAACTGGCTAAAACCAAGCACTGAATTCAGATTTTCATAAATGTGTGCTATCAAGTTGACCTCTCCAATTGTTATTTTGATTTAATGAAATTTGTACCAAGAACTGTACAAATTTTATTCGTAACACATCTACGTATTAATGCCATAAAACTAAGATTTTGTTTATAATAATTTAGTAACGAAAGAGTAAAAGATTGACAAACTAATTTTTAAATAGTGACTCATCTAATGTATGCAAAGTGCTCTATGGTAGTATTACAATACGTCATGCTCACTCTCTTTTCAGATTAATATTTAAACACAATATTATTAAACAATTATTGGGCATAAACATATTAAAAATGCTTCAAAACATATTACCCATATAACGGACGGGTGAAAGTAGAAACTGCGCTTGCGAAGCAAACAAACATAACATAATAATAATTACCTATAGTTCAAAATGAGCAATGTTCTAATTGGTGCACGAGCATTTTGCACTTTCACTTTGAGCAAGAGCAAGATGTGTGCTTTACTGAGAGTTTGGATGCTACTCAGATTCAAGAAGCGTGTTATTAAATATATAAATTGACATTACAAATATAATACACTCAATTTTTTTATGATTTAGTAACGTAAATATTTAAGAAATCATTGACTATGACTGTAGTCAGTTTTCCCATATGAACCAGAACAAAAGTTTCTATAAAAATTAAATATTATATTTATATTCCGCAATAGAAACTAGTATTACAGAATAACTAATTTTTTCATGCTTACATAAACTGAATTTAGTAAAAGTTTGGCTACATTGATAGCAATAAATGTTAATAACAATAAATGTTACTTGAAATAAATTGAAGGAGCTCCCTCAAAGAGTAACAGATTAAACCTATATTCACCAATTCGAGATTTTGCACAATAATTTTGACATTATATTCAATACGTCACTGGCATATAGTATCCAAATATACCTGCTACAACACAGTTTATGCACGACAAAATTTGGTAATAGAATCAATACTTTTTATGAGAATAATAGCTGCTGTGAGCAATGACATGACACACACACACTCACTTAACTGCAGAAAAATTTAGTAGACAAACATTACTGAAATCTATGACAGGAGAATATCTTTATTACTGAGTACTAGAAAGTAAGCTCCGTGATTAGCCTTTACATGTATACTTACAAAGACAATAATCCCATTCGTTTAATCATTAAATTATAATTTGACAGAAAAGTCTGATAAAAAGTATAAACTTGTCTCTATTTTTTCCCTTTATACATCAAGTGTCACTCGGAATACCTTGGTAAATAATGACATCACACAAGGAAAAACTGAGGTAGTTGTAACTTTTCTTTTAACTGATCTTCTAAATGAATAGGAAAATAAATCAAATTAACATTGAGCACTGATCTGCTATTCCCCATGTCATATAATTTTCATCTAGACACACTCAACAACCTGTGAACTTACACCATCCTTCTAGATGTAATAATGTTAAGATGTAACAATTCCACGCCCTGTTACAATATGATATACAATATAACATTTCAATAACTAACTAAATAATAAACATCATTAACTCTATACCACTTTGCCCTATTTCATTCATTTCCATACCCCATTATATTTAAGTAAAATTTTATAATATCTTACAAGCAATCTATTACAATTGACCACAAAAAAAACTTTCGAAATGTCATAATTTATTTGGCAACATTGCTCAGGACGAATTAGATATAAAAATTAAGTAAGTTATGTTAAGTGTTTATAATTAAGTAAGTGTTTATTATGTTTGAAGAGCATATTTTCGATTGCTAACTACTAAAAAATAATATTCACCTGTGTATTCTGGAAATAGTGCCTCCACAGCGGTCTTATTTTATCTTGACCACCGACGTCCCACACGGTAAAACTGATGTTTTTGTACTCTACTGTTTCCACGTTAAAACCTGCCAAAGAAAAAAATAAACATTTAGTTCATATTAGATTTTTAACAATGAAGGCTTGAGAAAATATTAAATTTATTAATGTGAATACAAATAAAATTTACAATTTTATAATTTACTCCAATTGTGAGCATACAAATTCCTTCACAATAAATTATATATTACAGAACACTTTATTTTAAAGACATCATTTGACAAGTCATAACATAAATGACAACCAACTTAAAGACAACATAGCAGAAATATTGTCTTGGAATAAGCAAAATACACTAAAATCATTCTTTCAATATGATACACATTAAACCTTTAAAATTTGATTCTATACATCTATTATGATAAAAAATTCAAGAAATGTAGAATAAGGTAAATGAAAAATAAGTTGAGCTAATGGATAAAAATATAACATATCAAATATCATAACAAAAAGAGGTACTCATTAGAATAGATACCTAAATATTAAAGTTCTCATATTTATATATACCATATTTTTAAACTAAATTATAGATTGTGTTAAAATAATTCTCAATCATTGAAGAAGGTGTTACAAGCAATATTATAAATGAAAGATATTAGTATGGGAATTTGTTTATATAGTTTGACAAAAAAATACCATAGACAATTGGCCTTAAAACATTATAGAATCAGATATTCTTTATATGTCAAATCAGTTGACCTTGAAGAAAAATTATTTTCATAGCGTGTTAAAAATGTAAGTCAAGATAATAGCAACACTAAATCATTAAACAAGATTATTTTAATTATTATCTAATTTATCTTAAATTTTGTTTATTATCCTTTCGTTATTCAAGTCTACAAATGCAATATATACTCTGACAATATAACTAGTAACATACTAACTAGTAGACAAGCAATTTTGTTGACAATATAGAGCAAAATTTGGTGATGCCACTATCAAATAAAACCAATTTCTTAACTCACGTCAAGTTAAGATATCTTAAATAAATTTAATATGCATAAGTACATTCAATTTAAAATTCAATTTATCTATCGATACTTCGTTATCTCTTAATATATAGAGTATATCTATTCCTGGTAATGGAATTTTCGAAAGGTGATTCAAAACTAATAGTAAGAAGTATACTAAGGGCAAAATCTATAGCCTACAGGAAAATATGTGTATTACATATTATATTTATTATATAATACATATATAGCATATACTTTAAAACATAGATAAATTTATTTTATAATACATTTGTTTACGTAAATACAATATTAAAATCTCCTACCGGCTTGGAATATACTGCAAACAGCAAAATATTTTAAATGTCAGTGGAATATATTTTAAAATGCTGATGTGTGTACTGTACTTTATATAATCACATGATTTGGTGCATAAAATATAACCCTGCATTACAGCAAAAGCCATATATTATAAATAACTCTAATAAGTCATATTATAACTCATTAAAAATGTTTAGAAAGCTTCTTTTGCTTTCTCGAAAGATTGAACTGTTGGATGTAATTGGTAAAGATATTCGCTGCCAGAGAATATAGACCAGAGAATATATATTTTATTCTTATCATAGTAACCCTAAATAACATGTAGCCAAAAGAAATTATGTACTATTTCCAGATATTAACATTTTTCATTATCAACCTTGTTCATTAAATGATAAAGTCTTTTTAATTTAAATTATATGATAACCATCGTTTCAATATCATTTTTGTTATATATTCTCTGATGCACAACATTCAAATTTATATACATCTACACTAGCCAATTATAAGTGAACTTTTCAAGACACTTGCTATAAAACGTGACCAATCTATCCAATAATGTCGAAATACACACCCATGTCATTGTTATGATTTGTTTATTATAATAACAACATTATGTGAATGAAAAAATCTTGATCTACGATTTTGACCTGCATAGCACGCATGAGCATGTGATTTATATACTAGGAAGCAATCACTGCTACATCTATTTGTATATGTATTAAATTAAAAATGTATTGTGAACACAGTTATTTGTTACGTGTATACTACACATGAATAAATAATAACCATATAATTATACTACATTTATGAATTTTTCAATAAGTTATGCATCTCTTCTAAGATATAAGGTAAAGCAAAATAAATTGTTTATGGCTAAGAGGTATACGAGTGACCATTATGCAAGTCATCTAGAAGATACATGCAGAGAGGTGTGTTCTATATTTAAATCTCAATACAACTCCCAATTAAATAAAACTATGAATATCAATAAACATTTCTCAACAATCATACGACACAAATATTTTCAAAAATTAATGAAATGCATTATTACCAAATACCCATACTTTATGTAATTCAGATGAAAATTAATAAATGTGTCAATTTTAAAGTGTGGACAGAAATTATGGCAAAATCAATCAGATAATTATGAAAGGAAATATAGACGAAATATATATTAGTGCAAAATACACTACTATAAAATAAATGAGGCAAAAGAATATATTCTCTATGAATCTCTATGATCGCTGCTATGTTCTACTATTGTGTGAAATGTTTAATATAAATGACAATGAAATTAAATATTCAACCCTAATTAAATTTGATAATAGATTTGGCACAACCAATTAATTATATTGAATTATTTTAAGTAATAAATTAGACTAGTGGCAATAACATTGGAAACAATGACAACTCACCAATTGTGGGTATTGTAGTTACAATTTCACCTAATTTCAATTTATAAAGGATTGTAGTTTTACCAGCTGCATCCAATCCGACCATAAGTATTCTCATTTCTTTTTTGCCAAAAAGGCCCTTAAATAAATTTGCGAACATATTCCCCATTTTGAAGGCTTGAGTGTAACCTGGAAATATTTTTATATATAAGGCATGTTTAGTGTAAATAAGACATGTTTTAAAAGTCGCAACATTAGAAAGGTCATGAGTCACAATAGCACATTGTAATGTCATTATCGGTTTTAATGCTGTTTTCCATACGAATTGATATTTTGACAATTAATTCTTGACGTGTGGTTGAAAAAAATAAAAAAGGAATATACTCTGTAAGCAAAAAGACAAAATATTTTAATTACTATTATTTTCGCTAAATAAAAGTGACGTGTACATACATGAAATTTATAAAAAATTATGATCCTAAAACAAAACTTATTTTACTCGTGTGTTTTCATGACGCTGGCACCAATCCACGAGACTGCCAATCTAGCATTCAAGAAATATAAGGGTGTGGAATAGAAATTTAAGATATCAAATTTAAGACAGCAATGACTTTATAACTAGCCGCATTTTTAACAATCTATGCGTAAATGGAAAATCCAACGTTACCAAGTCACACGGGTAAAACACGACACGGTATATGCATAGGTTTTCGTGGACCTATATCACACAAGCAAGCTATCCACAAGTACGCAATTAGGAGAATAATTAAATATGCATCCCTTAATGTATTATAACATATACATACTTTTAACTTGCTGTTAAATAAAATTGATATATCAAAAAACACTTCCTTCTAAAACGCACTTGTTCAAGAAAAGACAATGAAAACTCAATTTTTGACAAAGATACGCCGACATAACCAGTTTGTCAGTGGTAGCGGTCACCACCCTAGCGCTAAAATATCACGCAATATTGCGATTTACACACTTTAACTCAACAAAAAATTATTATTTTATATCTGGATATACATTATAATAAATATAACTCACGTTTTCAAACAAAATTATCTAACTAATCGAGTAATAGCTAACACTTTAAACGGACACACTACAACCAGCCGTATGTCAAAATGGCGGACGTGGAAGACGGTTCGTGCTTATGCCACGTATGGAGTGATCGAAAGTGGCCAGAATTGGTTTTGTCTACCGTAGTAAAAGCTGATTTTTGACTAATTAAGGGAAATAATGGAAATAAAACTCTTAACACATCGGAAATATTTCCTCTATTAAGTTGTTAATTCAAATAAAACAAAACCGTAACAAAGATACCATAAAAAATAGTATATTCAATGAAAATATCCATTAGAATTTTTGATACGACAATTTAAACCTTCAAAATCATTATTATAACTTTGATATTCATAACGTAAATTTATTTTCATTTAATATTAAATTTAAAATATCAATTTATGATAGATATTCATTTCTAGATATTTTATTAACGAATTGTCAAGTATGATAAAAAAATATTTAAAATATTATTATATATTTATAATTTAATCAGATTATGACACCAAGGTGATGGATTTTGTGACTTTAAAAAAACTAAAGAAAAATAATATAAACCAACTCAAACTATTTATGCGAGTTAAAAGTTATATATTTAAACAAAAAAACAATTATTTCTTATTATGATAATTTAATTAAATTCATAATTAATGAACATTTATTTGAAAACTTTGCTATTCATATTTTTATAATATAATATTAAAATACTAAAATAGAAAATTAAAATGATATGTTTTCCATATCATTTTCATTTTCTTACTGTTTCTTATCATAAAACAATTAAAAATTATTTTTGAATAAATGATTATTCAGGTTCACTAATGAGTTTTTAATCAACAATTTCTAGTAATAATGATTACAGGACGATATTTTATTCCAAAAAATATTTCCAAGGCTCATAACGTCTAAAATAAATGACTATTTTATTTACTTTACTTACATCGACATTAAACAGACAATCATAAATAATATTATTTAGGTATGAAAGATTGTTTTCAATTAACTGTCACTTTGACGTTTGATATTCCATGTGCGAGTCAGTTGCATGTCATTATTTTCTATACGTACTGCCTATTCATAATATTTAATATATTATGAATTCGCTATATATAGAACCGTTTAAAGACCCTGATATAGGCAAATTATTACGTTTTAAAACCTTAAATAATGATGAACGCGTAGGTTGTACTACTCTAAATTACAACGATCTCAAATATGTAATGCATACTGAGAAATATTTATACATATATGTTTTTTTATTTCAACAGGTATCGGCCAATATAGACTACATATTAAAATGGTTATCAGAACCGTTAAAATATACAATATTTCGGATTAACAGGTTGAGAAAAAATGTTAATATAAACAAAGTCATCCAAGTCCTTCGCGAGGTATAAAGACTAATTTTGAATTTTCTAGTCATTTGTAGTAGTCTTATAGTTTAAACTAAACTGTTGTCCTAATTTAAACTACAAATATTAAAATAGTAAATGAGTTCCATAGAACAAGAAAAATATCATAATATTTTCAGCTGATTATTAACCAGCTGAAAAATTAATTTTAAAATTGACCGAATGACAGGAAACTATTTAATCTTACTAAATGAACTAGATTTAATTTAGGTAGGTAATTATAAATTTTAAAGAGATTGATCCGTCATAGGATGCCTGGCAGATGTGAAAACATCTAAATTTTTGGTATGAAAGATTTTTATATTGAACTATTTTTATTTGAAAGAAGTGATAACTAAAAAATCAAATTTAACTCTCCAAAAGTAAACAACTAGTAGGTAAATACTTATAATTATTCAAATAAATATATATATTTAAATTACATTATTAACCTTATTATTATTATTATTTCAAATTATATAACACTTTTAATGTTTTAAGGCAGTTTAATATAACGAGTAAAGTTTTAAGTATTAGTAAATATGAAAGAATGCCGATCTGGATAAATCGGAAAGAGCTAACAAGACACGAAGCTGGCGTAATTGTAGACAAGATGCGAAGCTGACCGAATTAATATTGAGTCGGAAAGACCCGACAATACATGAAACAGGCCAACGGTGAATTAAGTCGGGAAGAGCTGACAATACACGAATCTGGCTAAATGGCAAAGCATGTCTTGCCATCAGAACATTTTGACTCCCATCCAAACGCTCCATTAGATATTTCACATTAAAATATACTTTTTAAGAAAATATGTTTAACCTTTTCATAGAGCATAGTTGAACTACCAATGAAATTTATAAACTACATATTATCATGGGTGCTTATTATAACTAGAATATACACGGTGTCCGGGTATATGTGTCGGACAAAGAAAGATGCTAGTCGTTGGCTATAAAGGAATAAATTATCGTTGAAATAAAACTTAAAACATACCCTTTTTCTGAGTGCATAAAAATTTTACACATAACTCTTTTTAACACACCCAATCTTGCCTGGAGCACGGTGCTTACCTGGCCAATTACAAGTCTTCGCAGCTGTTCGTGTGTTACTCCCCTGAGCAGTTCTGAATAATGTGCGCAAGTATCATGTGTACGAAAAAGATGACAAATAATTATGAATATTATTTTAAATTTTCTGAAAAAAACATTTTTAAATTTTATTTTAATAACTATTTTTCAGTCAACAAATAATGTTTTTCTCTATCCGACACCTATTTCTGGACACTGTGTATATACACTATGAGGTGAACAATATTAAGCTAATAATAATAATAATAATAATAAAAAGAATGTCTCTTTGCTCTCGGGAGCTGTTTCCTCGTAACATAGCTACTGCTCTTAGGAAGCGACAGAACATTACATATGATATCTCTGTAGCGAAAGGATTGAATTATTTTGAATAAATATTGAATCTCATTTCTACCACTGATGTACTTAGAAATGACCTATTTTTATTAGGTGTAAATTCATTACCAAATAATTTTTTTCTTATAATCTGTCTATGAAACGTTTCTAGTTTTTATTCTGGTTTACTGACACAAGTATTAGAATTAATGTTGCTAGATCCAATTTGCTGTAGAATTAGGACTGCTGGCTAAAAAAAACTGATATAAGGGGTTGAAAATTAAAAAAAGACAGTTTTGCAGACAAAAGCATTTGGTCATTGCTGCCATCACATTCAAAAACTCACTTCGAGAGCTTATGTGCACTCAAGTTGATCGTTCAATATATGCTCAATTTTTAATGATTAGTAGCAAGGAAAAATCGAGACGCCTAGCTTACCATATAACGCTAGTAATAATCTTCTTTGTCTGATGCTCGAGAAATTATTTTTGAATATAATAATTTGTTTAATTATATTATATCTGTTATATTATTTCATGTATATTTCAGCAAAACTGCTTACTAAATTGTACTGAAATACCCAAAGTATATACCTTGAAAGACGATTGTCTTGTAGTTGAATGCTGGCAGCCATCAGAGCAGTATCATAATGTTAGAAGTAAACAGATCATTGTTGACGCTTCATGCGGTGCAGCCGTGTTGAGAGGGGCTCATGTGTTTGCACGGGGTATAATGGCAATGCCTGGAGGTAATTTTAATAGAAAGTGATTTTTTAACATTTATTATGCATCATCAACATCATTAGTTGAGTGTGCGAAGCTGACTACGTGCTGATGACCTTCAGAAGACATTCCTTCTACTACCTTAGACTACCTGTATAGAAAAGAGTACAGTCAGTTCTCTTTTCCGTTTCGTAGTAAATTCCTATTGGAAATATTAGGTTATCATTCTTTACAAGTGAGCAGAAAAAATTTTCTTATAAAATGTCATTGGCCTTGGTGTTTATATACAAAATTGTAACTTTTCAGTACGTAAAAAAGTTTTTTTTAAGTCATTTTATTTGTAATTCCTAGGTGTTGAAATTGGCCTATGAACTGTCATAGGTAGTCTTCATCATCAAAGTTTTTTCCCGTAAGGCGTTCGTTCTGTGGGAGCACTCAAGTTCAGTGGCTAGCCGGTATGTCATTAATTAGCTATCTTCTTTAATTAACAATTTTAACCTGTCGCTATCCAATTCCACCGGTCAAGCAGAACGTGATTGATCACTCAGGGATTAATCGCAGCTGCGAAACCGCTGGAGCCATCGTTTTGCAGTAGCTTCAGATATTGCTTCAGAAGCACGTAGGTATATGTTACGTGTAGCTTCGACAGTAGAGTGACCAGATTGGTACTTATAAGAGTAGAGAGTGTTTCATGTATGTCTTAATGTAATCCATATTTCATGCGTGTTAACAGTGCAGCGTCTTAGTTACTAATGAATCAGTGAGAGTGTACCACGCCCTTTAAATAACTTTGACCATGGAAGCTTCTAGAACTTTCTTTTTAGACAACCCACTATTTATTAGTGTGCTCTTTTGTAACACAGGTTTCTATTCTGTCAGTCTGTTTGATTATGAACGTTTCCAAGACTTCTTCCGACTTTGTTCTTGTGTTTATTGGTTTTGTCTTTCTTTATTTTGTTGCATTGTTATTGTGACTTTTGACTCCCACTGTTTACGGGGGCAATATTACTTCTCCTTCTCTTCATTCTTGAAGATAAAACTCATTGGATTGCAAACCATGTCACTGGACAACTCTATATTTGGTACCTAACTAATATGCTGTCTTTGAAGTTGCTCGTTTATTAGTTTTGTTCAGGCACCTTGGCAGTAATGATTTCAGGGTCCTGTTGTTGTGTACACTTTTGAGTATTATTTTGATGTGGTTTACTTTCCATTTGCTTTTTTAGAACAATTTCCTTTGAGACCGGACAATTTTTATAATTTGCTGGATGACTTCCCGAGCAGAGAGCACAAACTGTGGGAGTCTTAAGTCAAGTTTTAGTGTGGTCATATTGCTGATACTTGTACATTACACTACTGTAGTTCTTTTTTGGGATCTTTTATAGTCCTTTTTTGGTGATAAATATACATGATTTCATAGAAAGAATGTGTTTGATGTCACATATATAGCATTTTGAATAGTACTAAAATATGTCTATTCTCTATTATTACTATACTATTCTCATATATTTTTCATTTTTAGAATAAACTGTGTAACCAATAAGCTCACATATAATACAATATATACTTAGTATATGTTGTATTATACTAGCAGTTTCTTGCATGCGAAGGAATAATATCCATTTTATATAGTAATTTGTATGACGGCTATGCGCTCTTAAGAAAAAAAATACCTGGTTAGTGACACGTTCGTTTCTACTATTTACTAAGTCCACCATGACAATTAAACATAGTGATGTCACGTTTGCCAGATGTCTAATTGTCTTGGTGGAGTAATGATAACAATACTCTGTTAACAAATAACGGTATTCAAGTTAGTCGGCTCTCATAATCAGTGCAGGTGTGTTGTTTGCTTATTTGCGGAAATTGTTTGTGGCCTGGCTTGTAAATGGACTCTGATATCTTCTGATATGGCTTGTTAACTGGAATCTGGGTTTATGAGTTTTTTTTATATATTTTTATTATGTAATTATTTAAATGGAAGCTTTTGTGGAGAGCTGTGTTAAATCTGTTGGTGTCAGTATTAATCAAGAATCGTTCATGTTTACCAACATTACGTTGTTACCAACAATATTTTGACATTTTTGAGTGAAATTAACAAGATCCACCGAAGTTAAAAGAACTTAATTTTAACAAGATCCGAGAACTTACTGTGAAAATTAGTGCACTGTAGATAATATTAAAAAGGGGTATGCAAATGGTAAACTAACCCTTGAAGAAATGAACAAGCCTCATCCAGTAGTCTAAATGATTTTGACAAAAGTGTCATTAAACAAACAGTTTCATCGTTTTACACTCTAATGGTGCACATTCATTAGTGAAAATATATTGGAAAAGTCAAAGGAAAATTCTGAAAGAGCTTGATCATAAGCACAAAATAACTCCAGAGGGAAGAGAGCCATTGATGGAGAGACGTGACATTGGTGTGTAAGACACACACCCAAGAATTTATTTTGACGGAACTTGGGTTAATCAGAATCATTCACTTAAATGACCCTTGATGAAAACAATGAAGGTGGCCTGAAATAAAATATTGGAAAAGGAAGTAGACTTATAGTTTGTCATACAGGTTGTGTCAAATATGGATTTTTGCCAGATGGATAATAGGTTTTTTGAGCAGGGAAATCAAACAATAACGACTATCTACCTAATATATATTCTGAAATGAACGCTGAAGGGTTTACTGAGTGGTTTCAGCTATTACCATTAAGCTTGGAAAAGCCATTCATAATCATTATATAGTAATATATAATAGATAATGCCAGTTACCACTTGCCACAAGTTAACATCAGCATCTAGGTTAGACAAAATATGAAAATGTTTTCATGACAATAAATTTGCATATTCCAAACCTTTATTGATTTGACCAATTGGCAAATCAACATGAAGTTGTTCGTTTGCCATTTTATCACTGCAACTGTAACCCTATAGAATTAGTGCGGGTGCAAGTAAAGGGAGAAGTGGCAATAAATAACAACACGTTTAAAATTGCAGATGTCGAGAAATGACTGAATAAGGCTCTTGCAAATGTCTTAAAAAAAATTGTGAAAACTGTGTTCGACATGTACCAAATGAAGATTTGAAAAAGTGACATACCCCACAGCCTTTCATTACTAATTTCAATGAGGATTCCGATGGGATGATTCTGATGACAATTTTTTATATAATCGAAATAATTAGTAATTAATTTGCTGTTAAGTGTGACTTTCTCAAATCTTCGTTTTGTAGGCCTTTGAGACATTAGCAATGACCTGACGGAGTAAATTCACCGCCTCCTTTAATTGCGCCTACACCTATATTTGTCACTTAATTTGATATAGTTAATTAATGAATTAGTTATTAATGTTTACTTAGTCTAATGTTAATTAAAATATTTATAATTTTGTTTTTAAATGTGTATTATAATGTTTATTATTATAACCTATTTATGACGCTATTTTATATCTACACGAGGATTAAAGATAATTACATTATATAGTTTGAGTTTAATTTTGTATGTGGTCTGTCGATGACGTTACAACACAAGCTTTACGCATCACTAACCATTGCCGTAAACCCTGTGAGTGTGAATGATCATGCAATATGCTCCGTTTTGCTCATACGTTTTATTGTTTTGTATGCAAAGAGACCGCAGCCGAAATTATTACTTGATTTTTGGACAATATTCTGTATGTGTAGTCGTCTTTTTCCATAACTTTTTTTTGGATAATTTCTTTTAGTTTTCTGAGGTCATCAACACCATATAGAATTATTGGTGGTGCTTTTGGAATTTTTCCAATCCAGATTTTGTCTTTTCGCGGTAACTTCATCCAGTTTGAGCACTGAAATTCTGTTATATGTTTCAGTTTCATGTGCTATATGTATCATTGCTAATATCTCTGAGACCATTAAGGATTTGATATTTTGTTTAATAATCTCTTTTTTGATTTTTTTGTTCACACTTTGCCATGTTACTTGTGGCATATCTTTGTTAAAATTTACTTAGTTTATTTCCTTTATAATGCAGATTTTTTTTTTCATTTCTTACATTATGTGTTGTTTAAAAAGAATATTTACGAACGATCCATAAAATATTGTTTTTCTAATTTTAAGTAGCATATATCTAGCGACAGAACAGGAGAAAAAATATGTCTCTCTCCCCCGCTATTTTGGCAAAAAATTATATTAATATTTGTAAATAGATTAACGGAAATATTATGTATTATAATATATTTAAATTTGATTTGAACCTGAATGTATACAAATCCTTATAGTGTGAGTTCAACTCGTATTGAACAAGTTTATTTGTCCTCAAAATTAAAATCATCATACAAAAATTATGATTATCTGTTCAATAGCTTCTACTCTAATTTTTGTGCCAGTATTTGAAAAATGTTGGGTTGGTAGGAAAGTAATGAGTGCTTTCTATTAGAGTTTCTATATTTTTCTAAAAAGTGATAGAACTATCTAGAGTGCAATTATGTAAAGTGGTGGGTTCTACTAGAAAGTGAAGGAACCATATATAGTGCATCAATCTTAAGTGGTGGGGGTAAAATATATAAATATGTGTCAACTACTACGTACGGTCGGGGTAAACTATATAAATATGTGTCAACTACTAGTATTTACTAGAACATGGAAGCAACAAGAGAGCATGTACATAATTGTCATTGGTACGAGTTTCGTTTGGCTCACTCAGCAGCTCTAGCTGCTGGAAATAGAGGTAATGTAAAAGATGAAGACGCAGTTTCTGATGCAACTTCCAGATGTTGGTTTCAGAGGTTCAGAAGTAGGAATTATGATTTAAAAGATTTTGTCTGTAGCAGACGACCGGTGGAAGTTACCATAGACCTTTTTAAAGAATTAATAGAAAGAGATGTATTACCCCGCATTACCTCACATTGTCTGGCAGCAGAGTTCAATTCCAGTCATGTGCGGGTATTCTAACACTTGCATCAACTGGATCAAATGTGTGAGCTAGGGGTGTGGATACCACATACCCTAATCACCGCGCAGTTAGACCAACATGCCAAGTTATGTATGAATCTTCTTTCCCTGAGATGCACCCAACACTGGCTTGACCAATTGGTAACTAGAGACGAAAAATAGATTGTGTACGTAAAGCATACATGAGAGTATTAATGGTGATCTTATCACATGAAAGGCCAATACTGACTCCAAAAACTGAATCAACAAAAGAAAGTTTTGTTATCTGTTTGGCGGAACACAAAAGGAATTTCGTATTGGAAGCTACTCCTGGAAAATACCACAGTAGACTCAACAATATACTGCAATCAACTTGACTGATTTCGCAAGAAATAGAAGACAAAAAAAGAACACTCAAAGTGTACTTCACGATAACACCCGGTCGTAGGTGACCTAGCACCTAGCACCTAAGCTGACCTAGCACCAACTGATTTTTATCCATTCTTTAAATAATCACATTTAGGATAAAAAATTTAATGATAGAGCAGAGTTATTCGGGAAATCTGACTATTTCCCGAATAACTTTGAGTCACGGCACCGAAGTTCCTATGCAGAAGAAATTCATTGGCAATGGATTATAGGTAACAATGGTGCTTACTATGCTCAAGAGTAACTAACAATGAACTATGATTTTTCAAAAAAAATGTTTGTAATTATAACATTCAATAATTTCCTACCAACTCAATAATTTTGAGAAAAATACATTTAAAATTTCAAACACAAGGTTGTCATACTAACCACACATTCAAACCTAGTCTGCAACACTAGGTCCGTCCAATTGCCACTAAAACTCTTCTCAGAATAAATTTTTGTCTGCCTTGTCTTGGGTCTTTCTAGAACAACTTGGTGATAAAGTTTGTGTCATTCAATTCAATGTGCCTTAATTGTTGACAAAAATGTTACTTGTTATTTTGATAGGATTAAAATTGAATATATCTGGCTTTAATTTTGTAGAAATTCATTATTCACAATTAAATGAAACTACGTGATGTAGTATTAAAAAGAAAGTAGAAAGTAGAAATAATACTACATCACGTAGTTTCATTTAATTGAGGATTAAAATTGTCAATCATGTATGGCCTTTCTTTAATAATGTTGCAGTGATCGAGGCAGTATGTTAATGATTTTAAGCTATAGTTAAGGTGCTTCAGAGCAGATGCCGCCACATCATAGTATTAAAATTATTATTATAGTTATGAATGTATTTACCCAGGTATTTAGTCAACAAATTGTTCTTCAAAAGGTTTTTGTAGACAGGATTGATATTTCTCTCGTCCACTCCTGGGATAATTATTGGGGGGAGAGTGGGGGATGATTATACATTCACTGTGTCTCTGCTTTAAATCATTCATGCAATTATCCGTTTTATTTGAGAATTCATGCTTCAGCCATTCTTTAGGAGTGGGGTGATGAAAGTAATTATGAAGAGTGGTCATTATTACTTTCTTCAAGTTTGCGATGGAATCTAAGTTTCGCCCAATGGTTAAGCCATAATACAGTGATAATTTGCTCTTATAAGAATTTTTCCTTGTTAAGATTTTGCTTTTTTTAATGTTGCAAAGTCACATTGTGCGCATTTTTGTATGTATCATGCGCATTAATTTTTTATTACCATAAGGATTCAAATCCAGAATAGTACTGAAAGTTTTGGAGGTATCATACCCTATATATTGGAAATATTTATTCCAAATTTTTCTATAAAATTTTCAACTATTTCTTTGATTAACTCTGCATGTATCCTTGCCGATGATCCTTCATAATTAGTATAATTAGCATAACATTACCTACTACTCCAAACAGTACATGTCTTACAGTAACTTTTTTCCGTAACTAAATAAACTACACTACTACACTGTAGTAACAGACGAATGTAGCAACACCTTGTAGCAAAAAGAAACTTTCTTCAAGAGCCATTATTTGAGGTTTACAAATTACGAGGAGACTCTTGATTGTAGAGTTCTTAAATTTTTTTTCCTCAGTAGCTTTATGAGTCATTGCTTTAGACATTGTCGCTGCTGTTTTATTTATATATATGTTATACCATGTCCCTAAAACTAAAGAAAATATTTATACATTTGTACACTTGTATAACAATAATACATGAATATTTCTTCGCACATTGATTTTCAGATTTATCTATTGATGAGGAAGTCAGTGTGTACGCTGATGTTGAAGGGAAATGTAAAAAGGGCCTAAAAGTAGAATTCATCGGAAGGAAAAGATATGTCGGTAAAGGTTTAGTAAAAATGTTAAGGCATCAAATATTTGACAATAATGTTCAACCTAGGTAAGTTAGAATTTGTGTAAATAAAAACATATTAATTTAATTTTGATGTTTCGTGACATATTAATTTAATTTTGATGTTTCATGACATATTAATTTAATTTTGATGTTTCGTGACATATTAATTTAATTTTGATGTTTCATGACATATTAATTTAATTTTGATGTTTCGTGACATATTAATTTAATTTTGATGTTTCGTGACATATTCATTTAATTTTGATGTTTCGTGACATATTAATTTAATTTTGATGTTACGTGACATATTAATTTAATTTTGATGTTTCGTGATATATTAATTTAATTTTGATGTTTCGTGACATATTAATTTAATTTTGATGTTTCGTGACATATTCATTTAATTTTGATGTTTCGTGACATATTAATTTAATTTTGATATTTAATGACATATTAATTTTGATGTTTCATGACATATTAATTTAATTTTGATGTTTCGTGACATATTAATTTAATTTGGATGTTTCGTGACATATTAATTTAATTTTGATGTTTCGTGACATATTCATTTAATTTTGATGTTTCGTGACATATTAATTTAATTTTGATGTTACGTGACATATTAATTTAATTTTGATGTTTCGTGATATATTAATTTAATTTTGATGTTTCGTGACATATTAATTTAATTTTGATGTTTCGTGACATATTCATTTAATTTTGATGTTTCGTGACATATTAATTTAATTTTGATATTTAATGACATATTAATTTTGATGTTTCATGACATATTAATTTAATTTTGATGTTTCGTGACATATTAATTTAATTTGGATGTTTCGTGACATATTAATTTAATTTGGATGTTTCGTGACATATTAATTTAATTTTGATGTTTCGTGACATATTAATTTAATTTGGATGTTTCGTGACATATTAATTTAATTTTGATGTTTCGTGACATATTAATTTAATTTTGATGTTTCGTGACATATTAATTTAATTTTGATGTTTCGTGACATATTAATTTAATTTTGATGTTTCGTGACATATTAATTTAATTTTGATGTTTCGTGACATATTAATTTAATTTTGATGTTTCGTGACATATTAATTTAATTTTGATGTTTTGTGACATATTAATTAAGTTTTGATGTTTTGTGACATATTAATTTAATTTTGATGTTTCGTGACAGGTACACACCACAAATAAAAAGTAATTTTACCATTCAACAAACTAAATTGCATTTAACTTGCAGCCATACAAAACGTCAATTTGTCACACAACATGTATGGGAGTACTTAATTGTATTGTTATAAATGATTTTTATTTTCTTATAACATATCATTGCCATTTATCAAACACGCCACTGTCAAATTTCTTCTGACTGATTCGTCTTTCCTATATTTATAGTAAGTTTTTTACTCAATATTTATGGTGAATTTATGGTTTACGATACATTTTTATAAATATAAATTTATAAATATAATACATTTTTATAAATTAAAAATTCTTTGTCTTTGTTTTTTAAAATTCTGCATATGGAAACTTGTATTTATATTCCAACAGGCCATGTAAAAATGTAATTTTAAAGCAGATATTACCATCCGAGTGTAAAATTAAAAATATTTTCTTCTCTTTTTTAATATTACACATAGTTATTCAATACTATAATAATAAAGGTGTCTCAGCCCCGAATTCAAACTTTAATATGTCGGGAAGCAATGGCGCTAATGGGAGGGGAGGGGTGGCATTCAATAGCTCATTGGTGTGGATTTTTTGTCATCATGTCGCAGTGGTCTGGCATACACCGCGCTTTTTGCTACAGTTTTTCTGTTTATGAGGCACAATGCAGGTTTTGTAATCATTTTGAAGTCCGGTGTTTTAATAAGGGCCCAGTGTTCAGGTAATCAAGTTGTTGGTAGCAAAGTGCAGAGCGTCAGGATGTACACTAAATCATTCAAGTGGACCTAGAAATAGACCTGTGCAATCAATTGAAAACATTAACCGTGTTGCTGTTGCGTTCAAGGAGCATTCATAAAGATAAATTAGAAAACATGCTGCCTCATTGAATATCCATCATTCAAGTCTTCAAATAATTTTGGCTTTAGTCTTAAAATGACATCCTTATAAAACACAGATCGTTAAAATAATCACACCTGAGGTCTACAGCAAGTGGAAAATTCACTGTCAGAAAATGTTAGAGTGTAAAATTTTCTTCGAGAATGACCGTGGTCCAACGGTTACAGTGACGAGCGAACGGTATGTCGAAATGTTTAACAATTTTTTTGTACTGTAGCTACGAGAGGAGGACGTTGACGAGTCAGATGTGTGGTTTCAGTCAGATGGGGCCACTGCCCTCACAGCTAGAGTCACCATGAACACAATTAGAGCGCTATTTCTGGCAAAGTCATAAGCCGATTTGGAGACATAATTTGGCCACCCAGATCGCCCGACTTAGCCGTAGCTGACATTTTTCTATGGGGTTATCTCAAAGCAAGAGTTTTTGACACCCTTCTTATGAATTTGGAACAGCTGAAGGCTAAAATAACGGAAGAAGTGAGACCTCTTCTTTCGTTGCTGAGAGCACTCTCAGTCGACGTTCTGCGGCATGTCATTGCTGTAATTAAAATATAAATACAATATTTGGTTTTTTTATTATTATTTAAAGTTTGATTTCTACGCTAAGACATCTTTTATTACAATAATTATTTATTATTATAAAAGTAAAAATACCTTATTTTCCTTTATATTTTATACGTTGATTGCAACTTTATGATTCAATACTGAGATTGTATCGGATTGTTACAATCCAATCCTCCAAAAGTTGTATAGATTGATTGACTATAGAATAAAAGACTTTTCGAATATATGCAACAGGTCAAATAGTAGTGATCAGATAACTAAATATATTTAAATCTATCCAGCTTCAAGTTTCTAATCACAATTACCCATAGCTTACAGTCCGTAATTGCCATATATTGGTATATAAACAAAATGATTTGATCCAATACTTACTAGTATTGGATCAAATGTTTGTATCAATCTAAACCTGTATTACATTTGTTTGTATCAATCTAAACTACTGAAGTATTGTATTATGTTGTATCAGTACTTGAAAGATTATGATCACAATTTATTTGTATAAAATTGAACACATTATACCTACATGTGTGACCCATTAAGGAAAACAAAAATTTTGAAAATTAAACTAGGGCTATGTTTTTTATTCACATATTTACTTAATTTTGCAATAAAATGTTTTAAGACTATTCACAAAACTCAAAATATTTTTCTGGCTATTATGTTACTATATGGCTCGATATATTATAATACATAACGATACTAGATCATTTTTTTTTGCTTATTTATAATAATTAATACTATTAACACTATTTTACTACATTTATAATAATTAATACTATAAACAATTTTTATATTTCATACTTAAATTCGAAAATGTGAGCATTTAAGGGATAGCTTGTCTTTTCTTAGTGTGTAAGATAAAGAGCTAATATTTGAAAACAAACATACAGTTGCAAACAGCAATAAGCCAAACTCACACTGAAGATATGAAAACTCCGATTTCATATTTGAAGGTGGCTAATTTTGAGAGAAGCCAAAACTAATAACAAAAAATTGTTTGTAGGATTATGAAATGAAGGCTAATAAAATAAGCCATCTAAAAATATATTAATTTTTTAAATAATAACTGTCAGAATAACATTTTGAAAAACTAATAAACAAGCAATATGTAAACATATTCCTGTTATTACTTTAGTCTGTTAATAGACTACTATATTATAATTTAATGAGATTATAATTTATCAGCATTAAGAGTATATATATATTAATGTGTCTGTTGTTATACTTTTTATAAGATATTCACCATATAATTTTTATTATTTCATTAGCGATACCTTTAATTTATTTTTGAAATACGTTTGTTGGTAATTGAAGATCACCAGTCTTTATTGGAAACATTGAGACACATAAGTAATGTTAATATTTGAAGTTATAAGTATTTATAAAAGATAGAATATTTCAAGTAGGATATAAATTTTAACTGCAATATTTTTAATTACTAACACGAATGTGCTAATAGATTTGATTTTTATTACGTTAGGATTATGTAATGAATGTGAGGATTTTTGATTAATGCGATAGGTTTTATGTTTGTCGGAATGATACTATCGCTATACCTCTCTATGAACAATGTTAAATATTTTGCTATGTTTAGCAAAAACATACAAGTTTTGGGGTCTCTAGACACATAGGCAACAGATTTAATGTGTGTATTATGGTATCTATTGATATATTGTAGTACAATATTTTTTTATTGAGCAAATAACAGTGAGTTTCGTTCCGCAGAATTATGCTGTTTCTTGGATTGCAAATAGCCTATTTGTTAATTTGAATAATATACTATATCTATACCTAGCTTCAAGAAAATCTAGGCGCGATAGAGTAACAAACATTCATACATATTTTTCCAGGTATTAGTATTACTCAAACGAATTGTGAAGTCACTACTTTTTTTCGCTTGTAAACATTTTGTTTCTTTTACATGATTTATTGTTATTCTCTCTTATTTATTGTTTATTAGCTGTGCCCGTGACTTTATTGGCTTAAACCTGTACAAAATACTATTAAATTAACTGTACCATTGATGGTTAAAATACTCTTAACACCATCTAAATACATTTTTTTTTCAAGTGAGTGAAATAAAGCCATAATAATAATAACGCCTATGTTACTCAGGGCCCTATAATATTCACCAGTATTATACGTCATCAAATTTCCGTCAGGAGGTTGTTACGTTATACACAAATATATAAGCAGACTCATAGATATAATTCTAAAAAAATATTTTTGTGGTATGTTGCCTTTATTATATTGCCCTAAATTTTTCTTTGCAAATAGCTTATTGTAAATTTATTTAAGGTTGACTGAGTATTGATATGTCAATTCTACATTCTTATTATAAGTAAAGATGAGTTATTTTGTTGTCGGGTTAACAAAGAATTAATTATTTTAAGTTGGAAAATTAAATTCAGAGGTAAATTTAAATGCTTTGGAAAGCTTTATATATATATCATTTTACGTCAAGCTATTTCCACATTCTTAATTATATAGCATTGTATTCAGTTTTCGTAAATAAAAAAACTTGTTGATAAATGCCAAAACCATGAAATTTGTCATTATATACATTCTAGCTGCCTGTCCTAGCTTTACCAGAGCAAGAAAGTTAGAGTTTTTTTTATATAATAGTTATTCATAGTTTATTTATTAATGAATATCTTAATGGTTTTTTTCAATATCCGCCAAGTATGAGTTATAAAGGTTATAAGTACCAATATTTGATGTCTCAATAAGAAATTATTACTTTTTCAGTGGAGTAGCAATACACTTAATGCTACCAGCATCTAATGTACCAGTTATAAATGAGACAATATTTGATGTAGGCGATGTGCTTCTTCAAAATCTACCATCCATTGTCTGTGGTTGGGTTCTGGATCCGAAGCCCGGTGAGAGAATACTGGACATGTGTGCAGCACCTGGAAATAAAACTACTCACTTGGCCGAATTATCTAAAGATCAGGTAACCCTTCTTTTAGTGCTTCCGTATTGAAGGGGGAAGTTTCCTTTAACCTTTAACCTAACCTTGACCTTTAACTAGGAAGTTTTAATTGATTTTTTTGTTTAAAATAATCTCTGTGGCAGTCTATGTACCGTTTCATTTAAGAAGTGAAATACACTTTTGCCCACTTTTCCTCAGACCTCTTTTCCATAGCTCGTTTGAAGGCAGTTATCGTTTCTTTTGCATGCAGAAATCATATTCTTTTGTAGTTTATTTTTTATTCTTGAGAATACATGATAATCATATGGTACGAGGTTGGCATTGTATGGCAAATGACCAACAATTTCTACATTTAACATTGTGAAATATTCAGTTAATTATTTGGCTGAGCACTGTCATGATGAAGGAGAATTATACTATAAGAGAGTTGCTCTCAAACTTTTTCCAAAATAATAGGGAAAATATTGCTGATATCCCAGTGTGCAGTAAGTGTTCTTTTATTTTCTAGAACAATCTTGTATAATGACCCGTCGATCCGAAGAATGTCGTGACCATCTTTTTTTCAACGTCTGTTCTTCACCTTTATAGGTAACTCTTCAGAAGGAAACACCCACTGTGCAGAATGCCCCGCTTTGTTTCGGGTTAGTAACAGTATATCCAGCTTTCGTCACCTGTGACAATGTTAAATATGGTATTTCATTGATAATATTTGTTGATAGAATATATATAGAAAAATTCTATGGACTTTTTCTAACATTTGTTGACCAAAGCGAAAGTGTCTTTGAGTTTTGATTAAACCATGGGGTGTTCATCAAAACTTTCTGACGGCTAAATGTTCTTGTACAATTTTCTGTGTTTAAACTCTACTAATGACTAAATTTGCCCAAATCTACTGATAGCTTTCGAACCAGTTGTAAACAATAGCTCAGGATGACTATTCATCATAAAATGCCAATTGAAGTAGATCATAACTTTATTGTTCATTGTGACCACAACGAAAGAATATCATCCAACGAAAATTTTTTGGTCTGGCATTCATATTGATGTGATAGACCCAAGATGAATAATATGAGACAAATTTAAATAAAGAAAATATATGAGACAATTTAAAGTACCTCATTGATTACGAGAGTTTGATTTTTGAAAATTTAATATATTTTTTGTTACCATTATTACAAATGACCATTACTAAGAACTTTCAGAGGATTTCTTTTAGTGAATATCTAAGATAATTTTTCATTTACTCAAAATATTATAAATATGATTATAACCAAAATAATATATATTAAGTACTTATTACATTTCAAAATAGTTTTAATTTAATCCATTTTTCTCCTCACTTTGTTATCTTCATCATAGCATGGTTACTGTTGTGGACAGTGTTATGTAGGGTGACCAATTTTTATGGAAGCCACCAAGAACATAAATATATTCAAAGCACATAAATAATTTCTAACACCTCATTAAAATATCTGTCTTCTGACGGTCGAAGGACTAAATAAAATTTCAGTGTTCCGTTTTTGTCACAGAAATTATTTGCCAGATATTAGAATTTGTATCCAGATAACATTCGAACACTTATCGAGTTATCTCATTCTTTTACTTTTACTTATTATTTGCTTCAGACACTCAAGTTTAATCATATTTTTAGCGCTGCAAAGTGAGGCAAACTTTCAATATACTGCAATAAGCGACTAATGAATCCAATAATTTCAGTAAAAATAATTTTTAATCAACTTTTAATATTGTTTCAAGCAACTGTTATCACAAAATTCCATTTTATATAAATCTAAGTATGTCCTTTGAAACATAGATGAGAGTGTTTTTAAAGTTATTGTATACTGTTTTATTGTACATTTATTCATTAAATAAATGAAATTATGTAGATTTTCTGAAGAAACTTCAGAATCCTATAAACATATCAGGAAATAACTGGGACTAATCCCACCCTCGATGTAATAAATAACTCGTATATTTGAAAATCATATCTACTGAAACTTAGAAATATTGGAGTAAGATGCTGTATAATCATTATAACATGAAAATCGATATGAACCTAATATACAAAATTTTACCTGTTTTTCTGTGTCCGAAATTATATTATTTATTTCTATTTTTATATCATTTTTCTTCTAACGCAGATCTGTACAACACTGGATTTTATTTTAAATGTTTCACAGGCACAGATATTTGCACTGGACAAGGTTGCATCAAAAGTAGTGAAAATGAAGCAAAAATGCTCAGATCATGATATAACTTGTGTTCAGTCGTATTGTTATGATTCTACAAAGTGTTATACAAATGACAAAAGTGCAGATGACGTTTTATCACCACCTTTCGCTATTGAGTCTATGGATAAAGTTCTTCTTGATGCTCCGTGCAGTGCACTTGGTCAGCGACCTTTGATTTATAACAAAATATCTAGTAAAACGTTGAAATCATACAAGTTTCTTCAACGTCAGTTATTTCATGCGGTATGTAAGTTGCATAATTAATTAATAATGCCTACATAATAGGCTGAATATAATTAGTTTTTATTCTTTTATTTATAGCTTAGTAGTAGTATTTAATTATAAATATTTTTTTCTTAAATACAAGAGAAGATGAAACATTGATTTGAATGGCTTAGTTGTCTTGCCAATAATATACACAATTTGTGTGACAACACAGATGTCGATATTGACTGTAAGAATAAACCTTTTTTTCCCTCACTTCAGGGTTTCAAAATTGAGTTATGATCTAAATGTCACTCTATAATGAGATATTAACCCCTAAAAAAGGTAAAGTCGAAAATTGGTTTTTGAGATGTGACCTGTTAAAGTAGTCAAAAATAACTTACGCATGATAACAAATAAATGAATAAAACTTTCTGTGGAAATGCTTCTCTTGTCTGTAATTTAAATACTAATTCATTAATGACTATCAAAAGAAGTATTTAAAATATTAATAAAAAGCAACTTTTTGTGTTTTTACGTTGGCAACAACTAAATCTGCCATATTTTTCGTGATATTTCTGGAATGCTATAGACATTTCCAATAGAGCATGTATAGAGCAGGGTGTTGAATTTTTTGTTCATTTAGCTACTGCGTTTCACCAAGTAAAAGTCAAACAAAATCTGTAAATTTTCGCAAAATCCGCATAGGACGAAAAGCAAGTGAAGCAATACGTAATATATTCATAACGATGGATGAAGCTGTACTTTTCTATGACTATGTCAAGCAGTGACTCCGGAAGTTAGAGGAAGAAAATTTTAATCTCTCCGATAAATAATACTTATCCAGGGTGAATTTCTACATTAAATTAAATAAATTTAAGAAGCCGTATTGAAAAGGATCCCAGTTTAAGTTTATGTTATCTGTCAGAGTTGCTCTCATGTTTCTTCATATTCTGGGGGAAAAAACGATTCAAGATTTCAGATTCACATGAAATTATCTTGTAATTTTGGCTACATTGTGAGTTAACACTAATTTATTGAAATGATGGCTATATTATTTACTAACAATATATAATAGGAATGTCATAGTGTGATATAAGATGCTAAATTATTAGATTTGAACATTCCAATGTTACTATTAACAAATATTTTTATTAATAGTAACATTGACACCAACAACAATTGTAAAATTAGAGATTATACATTCCACTAGGTGATCGCGACACTCAAAATGCTCATTGTATCATTCCACTTGAT
Organism: Druceiella hillmani; assembly: GCA_039881145.1. NCBI lineage: Eukaryota > Metazoa > Arthropoda > Insecta > Lepidoptera > Hepialidae > Druceiella > Druceiella hillmani. Next base: position 4,500,024 of record JAYKKI010000023.1, on the reverse strand, counting down.
AACAGTGGTTGCTGTGGTGGAAATCAAAATGGTGATGTCATTACTCATGACCGCTTCGAGTCCACAGTATGGAAGTGGATCGTTGCAGTCTTTCATCTGTCAATTTGACCTTGACAAATGATATATGAATTTTATATAAGTAAATTATACCATCATTGAAGATTAAACATGGTGATGGAGAAAATAACGTTATGCAGCTCCGAGAAGTACTAAATAGAAGTAAGGTTACATCGGAAGAAATCAAATTGTTATTTTACATTTACTGTTAAGTGTAAATTATTATCTAATGATTAAAACATAACAAAAAAGTACATGCTATGTTTTCATAGTTATGAACGTGCATTGTTCATAGCCCATTCCACTTGGACTGACAAATGCAACACTGACAAGCTAGTCGAATGGGTATGATCACAGTCGTGGGCGCGAGTGGGTAGTTGAATATAACCTATAGATATAACAAAAACATTTATGTTGCTTCGTATCCCTAAAAAAAAGTCTGAGTAACTACTAAACTAATCTAAGTAGAAATCTTTATTTATCCACTCGCCGTTTATGTGTATAAATTATAATTCGGCTTACTTTTACCGGTCATGTCTCTGACACTAATCTGAAATGAAAATTTAGGCCATCATTTAATCAAAAATATTTATTCTCCCAAAAGGACAATTTTGGGAGTGGGTGACCCCTATCTCTTTATTTTACCTTCATTTCTTTATTTTGTAAGACAAATTGTTTTTCTATATTTGTAAAATACCTTGTAATGTTGCAATTACAATTGAAAATTTTATACATGTACCAAGTAATAATTGTATTTGCAAAATTTCAATAAGCCATTTTAATTTTATTTTTAACATGTTTCAATTTTAATTTTCAACATGTTTAAATAAGGTTTTATAAAATAAAAAAATTTTAAGCTGAGTTACTATCTTTCAGATCTTATATAATACTTGAAAGCTCTTCTAATTTTTAATTTTATTATGACATAGCAATAAAAAAACTTAGTGTTAAATGAAAGGCAACCTTAAAACAGTGTTTATAAATAATCAGCCTTCGTGAAGTGGTAGCTTCACGAAGGCTGATTTTTAGTGTGATATCACTGATAGAACAAATGGTATCCCACTTATTAATTATATTGACTGGGCTAGTGGACTTTAAGGACCTTTTAATTAAAGTCTGAATATTAACCCCAAAATGGCAGATGGCTCAGTAGCGATTGTTCTATAATTCTAAAAGTATAAAACTATTATAAGAATAAGTATCAATTTTAGCAAACATCAGGTTTGTCTTGTTTTTATTAGAGCAGTGTCATTAAATTTTTACAATAGTGAAGCATTACACACTTGTCAATTTTTTTCAACTTTAAAACACTTAAGATTTGTTTAGTCAGTAGTTGTGCTTAATTAATTTGTGTAAATAGATTTTAGTAAATGATTAAAATTTTTATAGCTCAACTTATTTGGTAATGATAACTATCTGGAATATTCACTTCTTTTTTGTAGTAATTATTATTCTTTCGCAGGCTTTGACAGTTAAAAACTTTACCAGTGATATCCAAACTAAATATTAGTAGGAATGCATATAGATATAAAATAAAAATAAAATAATGTATAAATAAAATGCAATAAAAAATTTTATTTAAAAAACAAATTAATATGAGAGTGTAATTAATATTTTCAATTTATTGCATTTTCTTCTACATTATATACAAAGGTTTTGTCATTTTTGGGTATCACCAATAAGGATAAAGACAATAATGTCTGGACTCTGATTAGAGAGTCTCAATACGTTCAGTTAATGATAACAGACATGCGCAGGCAGATTTCTTTAAATTTTTTTAAATAATATAATTAAATAATCTTAGTGAAGATAAAAATATTTTTTATTTTTAGGCAATACAAGTGCTAAAGAATGATGGTAAGTTAGTTTATAGCACATGTACTGTGAACCAGGAAGAAAATGAAGATATGGTAAAGTGGGTTCTCGATAAATATCCTTGTATGGAATTGGTGGCCGCGGACCCATTGCTTGGAGGACCAGGGTGGTCTGACACAGGCCTCGATGATACTCAAAGGTGAGAAAAATGCTTTAAATTATCACAAAAACGTTTTAAAAATATTATTACAATATTGAAATATGATGCTGATTACGCAATATTCATGTATGAAGCCTGCACTATTTTTTTTAAATTCGTTCAAATAAGTGTAATTACATTTATATTATGAATTTATTTTTCAGGTTGTATGTGCAACATTTTAGTCCAGAAAATTCTAGTCTGAGAAGCATAGATGAAATCTACAGAGATACTGTTGGTTTTTTTATTGCATCTTTTATAAAACGAAAGTTGTAATTTTCAATTGTATAGTATTTTAAGACTTGTTTTTAATATTAAAAATACAGTCAAAAGATAAAAAGAAATTTCTGTGAGCTTTTTAATATTTTATCTGTTGCTTATAAGTAATCAACACTTTTTGCTAAAGGAAAACATAAATTGTTTTTTTTACAATTACAATTATACAGATTTTCTCTAATATAGATTACTAGTAACTTTGTGATAATCAGTTATTAATGGATTAACTTTTTACTTTTTTTTGCATTTCTTTTTTGTCTTTTAGATATTTTTATATTCATTAACATATTTTTTGTTTAATTGGTAAGAGCTTCTATATATATTATATTTATAATTTTATTATTTTGTGGCAGTAAATTTTTATGGAATTCCCACTCTGGAGAAAACGATATACAATTACTCATGAGAAACACTCTGATCTCCTATCAATTCTAACCTTTTAAATTTTATCTGGTATTTATTTATTGTGAAAATTCAATTTATTTATGGTGAAAATCGGAATCATTACACATACATAATACATGCTTCGGCAATGCCTGCCAGCCCACAAACACTCAGCAGTCACAATCACGCGTAAAGACGATGATGCACAGTACTTTTGTTGCAAGGGGATTGATTAAGCAGATGAGAATAGGGGAAGACATATAGGTGAGGATCAATTTTTAGTGACATGAACAGAAGATTATTTTAGTTTACCCCACATTTAAAATAATACCATAAAAAGCTGTTTTTGTATAACCAGATGTAGCCTATGTTAGAATGCCTGGCACCATCTGTCCACTAGTGAGAGGATTTTTAAACAGAAACAAACAATCAACAGAACGGTCTTTGAAATTACCTTAAAGTATCAAACTTATTATAGTAGTGTAGAATTTTGGGTAAATGGAAGAGTGTGCTAACGTATCCAAATTTTTTAGAAAGTCTAATAATTATTTTTATATTTAAAATATTCCAGCATCTAAGCTCACCTGTTGGTGGCATCATTAACTGTCTTTTTTCATACTGTCAATGACACAAGGAAAGGAAATGAAAGAAAAAATTGGAATGAAATAATTTATTCTATTATAATTCAGCTTATATACTAAATTGTTTTTGAATATTTGACCTTCAATGACAACTTTAAAAATATTTTGATGTGAAACATCTAATGGTGCTTTTGAATGGGAGTTGAAACATTCTGATGGCACGTTGCGACCGTGCCATTTAGTAAGTTTCACATTTTGTTGATTCTTTCCCGCTTAATGCTTCCCTCTCCACTACACTACACACATGCTGCTTTTATGTGTATGTTAGTGTATCAGCATTGTTTCTTATTTACTAATGCTTACAACTTTATTTGTTTATATAGGTGTATTGCATTAAACTGTCTTAAAACGTTAAAAGTCTTTATTAATTTCAAATAAGAGTGTGCGTGGTGGTAGTAAATGTGACGGTGAAAAAAATTCAGATGTTTCACATCTGCCTGGTGTCCCATAACAACTCACATACTAACTAGTCGGTCAGCGTTTGAATGTATTTTGCATTGGTTGTGAGTAAGTGTTTATACTATTACATTGGTTGTGGGTACTTTTGCATTAGTTGTGATAATAAAATAAAAAAAATTAATTTTCTATAGTTCATAGGCAATATTATTCGTCAAAAAATAGTTGAATCAGAATAAATGTTTGGGGTGCTGATTCTACTAGACTACAGAATATTAAGTGCATGTTGTACCTATATCTAGATTAGTATAAAATTTGCCAAATTTGTTTGCCTATGTATTTGTTTTGTATTCTTCTACATAAAATGGTACGAGTAAAATACTTGCCAAATGCCTTGCCTATGGCTTCAGTTATGAAGTTGCCATACAATAGCAACTTTATAACTGATGTAGTCAAATGTTAAAGTCTATAAGTTACGTATAAAGTCAAATGTTAAAGTGAACTGTTAAAATGACAAACTAATTTTATTAAAGATACTGAAATTGTTATTATAGAAGAGGCGAAACAATAATGAAATCATTGCATAATGCATGAGCATATACAACATGATAAAATACAGTATCTATGTGGGAGTCATCACTAAAACAGATTTGTTTCTCTCACACTCAAGACATGTCATATTACCTAGTTTAGATGTATCTTCTTTAACTTATTTCTCGCACTCAAACTAGGGACATATTGTATCAATTTCAAACTCGGGACATATTGTTTTTTATCTCTAAGTGTCAATGCCATTTTGTGAATATTAAAAACATGCAATTATTTCTAAGTAACTACAATTTATTTAATGTATTGAATTTATATGTGACATGTTATTATTTTGATTTTATTTGTAGTATGACTAGAATTTTTATGTGTTTTTCTAGAATTTTTATTAAACATGAAATCATATTGGCTCCTGCAATGTAGTTTTTAAAAAAAAATTTCTTTTAAAACATGACTGCTTACAATGGTTGCCGTAAGTAACTGATACTAATATATGTGCACATGATATATTGTAGACATTTTTTGTGCATTTAATGCAAGGGTAGAAGCTACTTAGTATTACTTACATCTTTGAATGAAATAAAAGCAAAGTATGAATTTAACAAAATAAACTTAAATATAAATTTAATATTACATTTATACATTAGGTATAACTTGAAATGATTTTATGGGAAAAATTTGTTTGACTGTAATGTTAAAAGTTTAGTTTATGGTGTATGTAGGACTGTCAAACAATTTGGCAAATGAGTCATTTTATATATAGGATCAGTACAAGACTCTGATAATGTTCTAAAGTTACAGCATAGAACAACATTTTTATTTATATTATTGCAATTTATATTTCTTTGATTGTAAATATAAATGGCTATAATATAAAATTTAAAAGTTATAATCACGAAGACTAGATATCATAAGATATTGTGTATTTTCTCGTGGTGAAAAATAAATAAATTCTTTTCTGCAAACCTTATTTATATACAGAACTGGTTTAGTTTTGCAATAACTTTATACAAGTAATTAATTTTTTTATTACAATCTCTTATTATTATATTCTCTTATGTCATGTCTAGTGGTTATTTTTCACAACATTTTTAATTGCTTACAATTTTTTCACTTATCATTTTAATCCATTTTTAAATAGTTTATGCGCTGTATCTAAATAGCATGTATGATATACATGTACCTAATAAAAAAAACACGTACTTAACGTTATTCTAACCATGTAGGTAAGAGAAGCAAACATTTCATCTGGAGTGGTTACATATTTCTCGAGATTATCACTCACAAACACACAGATTTTTCTTCTTGCTCACTTTAGATTTAACCACTGTTATAAGCGTGGTATTTTGTACAATGATAAAGCATATTAACCTGAATATACTTCAGTAAATTAATAAATGAAACTTTTCTTTTAAATTTCATATAATGTGTGAGATATCATTTGAAAGGGCAAGTCAAGATTCCAAAACTATTTCTAGAATTTTATGTAAGATTCTAGAGATATTGTCGATATTGTACTCATAAAATATGCATATCTGAAACTGCTAAAGTCAAAATTATGAAAAAACAAAACAACTTGAAGTTATTGAATATATTTGGCGTTAATTTTGTAGAAATTCATTATTCACAGTTAAATGAAACTACGTGATGTAGTATTATTTCGACTTTCTTTAAACTCTTTACCACGACCTAGGTTTCGTTGTAGTACAACATCTTCAGGTGGGCTAATAGCAAAGATGCTATCAGAAATTTAAAGCAGTGATCCTAAAACCCATAGTTTTTGGGAAATTTCAAATATTTTTATCAAATATATAATAGTCAATAGTGTCTTAAGTGTGTACGGAACTCTAATAATGCGATTTCTATTTATACTTAATATATTTTATATTCCAGAGGCTGTGAGGCAAAAATATTTAAGACCACTCTTTAGTCTAAAAAATAAAAAACATCTCGAATACAAGTAAAATTTACACAACGAGATTGCCTCTTATATCTTTCACATGTATAAAACATGTAAAAACATATTTCAAAAATTATAACATGTAGGATAATAGCTATAGCTTTCCTGTTATCTTCTAGTCAGATTTTACCAACCCTCTTTTTTTTGGTTCAGTAGCTTCAGAAATAAGGAGGTGGAATGCTCCATTTTTGCATATCTTTTAGATTATCTATAACTTTAAAATGTATATTTTAAAATTAAGAAAAAAATATATTTTTGTATTCCTCTTAACAAGACTTTCAAAGGTACTTATATATGGAAGTATAAAATTAAAATCAATGTTTTCAGTACTTCATTTATGCCCTCTTTAATTCTTATGTGAATATTTAAAAAAAGTTAGCTAGTACAAAATATGTAGCTTATTAAGACATATTACTAACTTCAAGTTCTTACATCACATGGTTTCTAATCGGCTGTGACCGACGAGTCGACAAACATACACATTAATGATTTTATAAGGGTTCCATTTTTCAGTATGAGATATGGAACCCAAAAAACCAGGATTATTATTAAAATTATTTGTGGTATTCACTATTTTTTTATACCACTTTAGGTGATCAGATTTATAACTTATCGTCATAACTTCTTCCTACAATCAAATTAATTCTTACTAGTGCTTGGTTTTGGCTCATCTGTTTCACTCACAGAAGTATGAACATCAGTTATATTCAAATTTTTAGTGTCATCTTCTTTACTCAAAGCAGTGTGAGCATCAGTCATATTCAAATTTTTAGTAAGTTCGATAACTTCTTTGTAAGGGGGCGAAATGGGACTCTGAACAGGAGGCTTATACTCATACTTTTCATGACCCTCAAGTTGCAAGGGATATGTTGTATCTGCATCATATCCACTTAAGTCTCCGCAAACGTTAAAAGGCACAATACATCTATTTGGACCGAGGAATTGATTAAAATCACAATACTGACTATCTAATAGTGGATTTACCATATTCGGAATGTAACCTTCTGGAGGATCATAGTTTTGACAAACGACAAAAGCTTCAATACTAGAGTTTCTAGAACTCGTTGGTTTAGCCACAGTGACGAGCGGAAAGAATTGCCGGAGCTGCGCATATAGCAACGTGACATCTTTGCCACGAAATATTTTGGCTAAAAATGTGCCACCTTTTCTTAGTATGTGGGTTGTTATGTTGAGGGCGGCCAGTAAAAGTTGTGATTGAATATATTCATCGATATCATGAAGACCTGTTACGTCTGGTGCTCCATCACAAACTACCAAATCAGCTTGTTCACCTTCGAATTCTTTAATGATCTCTTGTGCCGTACTCAACTTCGTAATATCGCCTTGAATTTGCTTTACGCCGGGTAAGGCAGCCATTGCTTGCAAATCGACGGCTACTATTTTCACATCTTCGGGTTTTGGATGATTTTTTCGTAGTTTTATTGAGAGCACTTGACTCCAGCTACCGGGAGCGGCGCAGAGATCAACAGCCTTGGTTACACCTTCGAAGAGGTTATAAACGTTGTCGATTTGCATTAATTTGAACGCACTTCGAGCCCGCCATCCTTCTTCTTTTGCTAGGCGGTAATATATATCGCGTTTATCTTTTGATGATTTACCCATGTTATGTAAATAATGATCAAGAAATTTTAATCACAAAAAAAATTTTGAGACAAATGACAACTACTTTGAAAGATGTTTACAGACAAGCGTTTTTTAAAAATTGTTAAAACTTGAGAGATGTGCGTATTTTCTTTTAGTGGGAAATGTTCCAGGTAGATGATTCAGGGTAATATAGGTAATAGATGTACCAATAAGCAAAGATTACTAGTGCATACCACTTATAGCTATAATGTTGATTTTCGTAAAAAAATAAAGTTTTCCTGCTTAAAAATTTGAAACGACTCCAGATTTTTTAAAATATTCATCCTAATTTAGGTGTAACGTCTTTACTTTTACAAATTATGGTATTTTGTTGTTAAATATAATCATTAACTAATGTAACCTGCAAATTTAATGCAAATTAGTAAGTAATGAAAGATTGGAATAAATAATCATGTCATCAGCATAATTGGATAAGACGGCTAATTTTTGATTAATATGATATCGCTATATATTTTCAAGTGTTCTGTAAATATTTTTACATAAAAATGATAAATTAATGTGACTCCACTTCATAGTATGGAAACGTGACTTTCTCCAATATCTGATAAGATGGCTAAAAACGAGGTTTTAATATTTGTATTAAATAAATATTTATTTTGATAGTTAGGAAAGATTAAATTAGATTTTAGTTAGTATATCTTATGGCAAAATTTTGTTTTTCAATATATAATTGTGTATTTTTAACATTCTCATATAATTTACGCTTTGTGTCAAAAGTGCCCCATCTAATGTATAGTATATATATATCTAATGGGACATTTAGCCCCGAAGGTGAGGCAGAACGATACAGAACTCACTTTTTGTTAAAATCATTATAATTTATTTGTATTCTAACTTTGACAATTTTTGTATTGTTATTATACGGATGAAACAAAAAAATTATTGAGATTTCTCTCATTTTTATTAAACAAATTTCATGCTGTATTTTTGCATCAACCTGTTAAGTTCCCTCTACATACTTTTGGGTCCATATTGCAGTTTCAAAATGACAAAAAATGCAATACGGTTCTATACTGGGTATAAAATCGTATTGCTTTTTTTGGTATACTTTTCCTTGTCAGATGAATGTAATTTTTTTTATTCTTTGAATTGATATTTCGAATATTATCTATGTATAAATGAAAATATACGATATTAGTAATAAATACTGTTTGTTTATATGACAAAATAAATGTTTCACACTTGTTCTTCAATTATATCATTGTAGTTTAACGAAAATGAAATTTTTTTTCAGAAATGTATGCCAAATTCAATAAGGTAAACTATAAAATTAAAATATAATTAATTTCCATGTAATGATTTTTTTCGTGCGTGGGCAACGACATTCATGAATTTTTTTCGAGCATTTGTATATAATGGATTTATATAACTTATAAACATTTCTTTTGGAAATTATTTGAGATTATTTAAAAATAAAAATTAGTTTTTATCTGCCGTAGTTCACGAAATATTGTCAAATAATGGAAAATCGGGTAAGAAATTAGTCTTTAAAAAATTTAAAACATTTTCTGATACCTGTCCCTTGGAAATAAAATAAATTATTTCGGCAGTTAGGAAATTTCATAACCTTTTCGGAAATGTATGGTTGTAAATAGTTTTTATTGAAGTAATTTCCGCAATTAGTTGATAATTAAATTTTGGCGACCAGGTGCGCGAATATTATTTGTTCCGGGCCTTCTGCATCAATTCGCTTATTATGTACCAACCGGGATGTGGACGGGTGATATATTTATAGGTGTTAGAAAAACATAAGATATTGAAAAGTGAGCTAAATTACAATCACATTTCAATAATCATAAAAATATTTTTTTATTTGTCTGCTGTATTGTAATTTCATAGAAGGAATTGTAAAAAAAAGACTAATAAAGGAAAACTTTCTTTTGTATAATCAAAGTCAAATAATTTATTTCAATAAATAATATCAAAATAAAAAAAAGATATATTTCCTACGGCCAATTTTCTATGAGTATGCCTTTAAACATTTATTAAAGAAAACGCACTTACTTGTTTTAACTAAATTACTTAACTTGTTAACATTTAACTGAACAATCCCTATATAAACTAATTCAAGATGAGACAAGGTAAATATTATCAAAATTTAAAATATTTTGACGTGTTAATTTCAGAGGAGTTATAAAAAATTTAATAAGTAAAAAAAAATTTAATCAAAGTCTTATCATTTATTTAATCTCTTCTAGGACTACGTCTTTAACTACCACTTAAATTTTCGTCATTGGTTTTTGGTCCTGGTAGTCCTCCCAATACTTAGTCAAATCTTGAAAAAGACCAAAATATGTTCAGTAAGTAAAAGACAGTTTGGAATCGGAGGTCCCGTACGTATGCAAAATATAAACCAATATAAACGTAGGTAGGTACTCGTACCTACGTACCTGTCATCATGGCATGATAATTGAATTGTCAATATGGCATAAATATCTTTCTAGTTACAGCTAACGCCATAAAGGGGTGCGCGCCGCGCGGTGCACCTCGTCCGCTCTATGGCGGCTTTGGCGCGAAACATAAACAACACAGGTCTGCAAATTTTAACATTTATTTTCCATTTTTGGATTTGACAGCTGATCTTGGGTATTTTGGTGCGATGATTACGAATATGTACTTAGATTTTCCTCATCACCCTTAGTTTTTTTTGAAAATGCCCTATGTATGAAATTGCAAAAACAAACCAACTTTACTAAGTAAAAAATTAGTATTACAATAAAAAACAATTACATGACTTTAAAATATTATAAATACATTTAAACGACGTTAATAAATCAATTAGAAATATTAAATACTTTTGTGGTATCTTGTTTTTTTTCACCGAAACTCCGATTGTGAGATTTTCGCTTAAAAGTCCAACTTGGATAATCTCGCTTTAGCAACCAACAATAGTCTGCCATCATCCTTTTATTCCACTTTCTCTGATAGCGACGTTCTATCTCTTTCAAATTCTGATGAAATCTTTCGCATTGCTCTTCACTTAGAGCTCCCAAGTTATCAGGAAAGTAGTCCAAGTGCGAATAAACGAAGTGAAGTTTAATGCTCATCGGTTTTTCCATATTTCCGAAATTTTCATCATTTTCTTCACAATGTCCTCATAATTTAGACTTTTATAATTTCCTAGGAAATTGTTCACTACTTCCTTAAACGATTTCCAGGCTTCTAATTCAATTTCACTTAATTTTTCACCGAAAATTGTGTCTTTCATCAATTTGTTATGTTCGGTCCAACGAAAATGCCTTCTTTCACTTTAGCCTCAGATAGAGATGGAAAAATATGGTGTAGATATTTAAAACCTTCTTCTTCTTTATTCAGCACCTTCGCAAATTGTTTCATTATTCCCAATTTTATGTGTAAAGGGGGTGGCAAAGTTTTTCCCGGGGGACTAAATTTTCTTTCAAAACATTTTTAGTTCCGGGAACTAGTTCAGTTTTCGGTGGCCACTCTTTCTTCGTTCAATGTTGTCCTCTATATCGACTATCTCACTCGTAGAGAAAGCAAGGGCATTTTATGTAGCCATCTTGTTGACCGAGCAGCATACTGATAACTTTGAGATCTCTACAGACCATCCAATCGTGCTGTACGTACTTTATTCCATCCAACACATTTTCCAAATTGTCGTAGCATTCTTTCAAATATATAGAATGGGCAACTGACAGTGAAGTGTACTTATTGTCATTATGCAAAAGGAATGCTTTCAAATTTCGCTTTACTGAGTCTATGAACAATCTTCATTCGTTGGGATCTTATTTGATGTTAAATATTTTCACTGAGCCAGGATATTGGAAAGATGTCCAATAGACTAGACCACGATCTTCAGTGTAGCGTGGTACAAAATATTTTCTCTATTGCGATACTAAGAAATCCAGGTGCCAGGAGTAAGCATATTCTTTTCCGATAGTCTTGATCCGAGGAGTTCAACTGCATCTTTTGACAGGCTTAGATCTCTCGTTAAGTCATTCAGTTCTGACTATGAAAATAACTGTGTTCTACTTGCATTTGGCCCAAATTGAGCTTCAGGTTGAGATACCTATTCGACATTACTGCTCATGTCTTCAGCTTGCACTGATATCAAATATGGAAGTGATGGCGGTGCAATGTTCGGGTAGCGATTCGCGGTTGGATATACCAAATTCTTTTTTTGTTTTAGAATTGTAGATTAATTTTTTAATTAATTGTAATTAATTTTAGACCTGTATTCTTGCAACAGCAAAAATAACAGTGTTCAGTGTATTGTCCTGTCCTTTTGATCGCTTTCGTAGTTCACAAAGGTATGTCGCGCAAAGTTTATGTCGGACCCACTATTTGTTTTGGTTAGCGATTGCTAGGCCGAATATACATGCTATAAACTTATGAATTCGATAATGTTATGCTGCTGTTTTCTCAGTATAAACAGCCTACGAATATAACAAAAATTTTCCGGTGAGTTTCAACACTTTCGCAATGACATCTTTTAAGCGAGCGACATGTCGACTTCTTCTAACGAGTTAAGTTAATTATAGTTAAATGAGGTCTTTAGCAAATGACCTAAAAATCTACCTCTTTTTCCAGTAATAAGGCTATGTCACTTAGTGAATTACATTATATTTAACTAACTATTTATGAGAACTTATTCATTGTTGTCTACTGCAAACATTCAGTGTGTTTTTTCTTCAATAAGAAATTATTTAAATAAAATATCAATTCTTGACTAGGCAGGCGTAGTTATTGTTGGCAAAAAAACTATTCTAAATAACTTAAAATCCTGACGTGATGGCAAATTTTTTTAGCATTTTTCCCGTAATTAGCGTCCCAAAATCTATTAAAATCAGTCATCAAATCTGAAAGGGGAAAACCATTGCAGATCTGTGAATAGATACAAACAGATACATTTTGTGATGATCTTTTTAAAAACCTTTAATGCCATTGAACTTAATTTCTTAGTTAAAAATTAAGTATATAACGCTCAATTAGAAGTACTAAGTAATTAACGTAATTTTTTCTTCAATTTGTGTTGTGGCTTGTTCAGTGAGTTCAGATTTGAGTTTAAATAGTCATCGTATTATCTGATATCTAAGAAGAGCCAATAAGTAAGTATCTACTTTATTAATTCGTAGTTTTCTAGTACGAACTATCGGGATCAAAATGCATGGACACTTTAAGTCAACCTCAACATAAATTCTGTACACGACATTAATTTGAAAATGAGCATGCATTTATGATTGCAATGGCAGTTACTTACCCCTACTACCTACACGAAGAACAGTGCATTATAAAAATATTGTTATAGCACAACAAAGAAAAATAATCTCGTATTTTTCTTTATTGTGTTTGTATGTAGCAATTGTTTTATTTCTCACCGTGTGCCAGAAAAACCATCCTTTATGGGCATCATATCTAGGTCAGGCCATAAGCTATTACCAAAATAAATCCAATCTTTTTTTAATGAAAAGAATTCACTCATCTGGTTCTTTGAAAGAAAAAGCTAAAAAACAAAGACCGAAGAGGCTACATCACTCCCTGGATCTTTATATGTATCAAATACGTTTCCGCTCGTGGAAAAAAAAGATGGTCAAGGAAAGAGTAATTAAACTGCGTAATCTAGCTCCGGCGAACAGACAATTCATGTTAAGATTACAAACACTGGTGAAAAACCTGCTACATGCGATTTTAATGAAAACTTCATTTATGACACAAAAAAAAGACGACGAAGATAGTAATGATGAGAAAATTACCGAGAATTAACATATTTCTGATCCTTGTAACTTCTACTACTTTTGCATCCAATGATGCTGTGCATTGGCCAATACCTGTTGCAGAGCACATCTTAATTATAATCATCGAAAAGGATAGTGAGGTATATCAAAACAGGAAGGGCATTATGAATCTATAAAAAGACCAGGTAAACCCACTAAGGGAACACGTCGTTGTTTAACTTTGTAGTGGTAAAAATATTTAAGGAAACGCTTGCTGTACTCATTATCAACAAAGAAACTGTACTATTTTACTGCTAAAACTGAAGGTGAAACAAATAGAAATAAATTTATTTCTATCTTCTGTCCAATGAATCCAAAGATATCGCAGCATGAATAATCTCTTGAACACCTATCAAATTTATAAAAAATTAAAATGCCCTCTATAGATCAGATTAAAAAATGGAGAAACATTTTAAATCGCTTTTTGGACATTACACTATTTTTTTTGGACATTACACTATTTTTTTTTGGACATTACACTATTTTTAACGAAGCAAAATCTTGCTTTCCGCGGTCATCATAAAGATGTTTCCTTTAGAGGAGATTGCAACTGATATCGAAATATGATACAGATTTGAAAGAGCATTGTTTAATACTTGAAGTGTCTGCTGGTGGGTTAAAGGAAGTATTTTTTTACTTCGCAAAAGTAATAAAATGAATTCATTTTTACTTTGGGTGAACATGTTAAGGAAAAGGTTATTGTAGTTATAAAAAAAGCTAAGTATTAGGGAATAATTTTTATAGCATTCCCGATGGAAACAGAACTGACCAAAATGAGTCAAATAATTAGTTATGTTCTTGTATAAGACGAAGTTTAAGAACCCTTTTTATGTTTTTTTATGTCGGAAAAGATTGTAAAGGATATGTCAAAAGATATTCTATAGCAGCTAAAAAAAGATGAGCTTTATGTACCATTGTGCAGATTTCAAAGTTATGGCAATGCCGCGTCTATGTCAGGTACAGCGGAAAATCCGGGAAGTCAATCCAAATGGTCTGTTTAGTCCCTGTTGTTATGATTCCTTAAATCTTTGTGGAGTCCATGCATTCTCATACGTTCCCTCTAGAGTTACCTCTTTTGAAACTGTAGAGAAGTTATATTAATTCTTCTCGTCTTCAACACATGTATGAGAATTACTTGTACAAAAAAAGAGGAAAATGTTTGAAACATTTGTCTGATGTTTACATTACTCATTAGGATTCAGTTAAAGTGCTAAAAGAAAGCATGGGAACAATCGTTAGCACTTTAGAAGATATGCAAGATCCATCCAAAGCAAACCTTAATACTAGTTCAGCAGCAAACTTGCTCCTTCCAGTTATATATGATTTTATCTTTCAAACCAATATTAAATTTTGGCGCACGATACTGGAGGAAGTAAATTTAGTCCAACAATAACTACAGTCTCTAAAAATGACTTTTGATAAAGGACTCACTAAACTAAAAATCCTGAATGAGTTTTTAGTCACGGAACGAACTACGATTATAGAAAATGCTGTTACTTTTGACACTAACATGCAATGATATGGACCTTAACATTGACCGACGAGGAAGAAGGAGGGTAAAAAAAACAAAGCTAGGTGAAATTGCTCATGATGCTGAATTATCAGTTCAAGAAGTACTTCGATCAGTGTTTGAATGCATGGAACGATTTATATAAGAATTGTTCCAACGATACACGGCCACGGACGAAATCAACAAAATTTTCCAGATTATTGAGTTAAAGATTATGCTTGAAACTTCCTATTACACTTTGGCTGTATCACTGGAAAATCCGGTATAAATTTATGAGGAGTTTGACAAGGAATAGGTGCTGCAAGAAATAAAAGATATCGTAGGCAGCTATGTGCAACCGACACGAGTGTGGATGCTGCTGCTAAGTAAACAGCTCAAGAAATCCTTCAACAACTTTGAATAAGTCATCGAAAGTCAAATTTCTTAAATGATTTTGGATTTTTATAGAAAATTTATTCAGAGTTAAACGATTTTGAAGAAAATTGCTCCATCAGTTCTCTTCGAAATCTCTTAATAAGTCTAAATAATTTTTCTAGAATGACCAAGACTTTTTCCGAGTGAAGATTTCTCAAATGTTTATTCTTAGTTTTGAAATAATTATTGAGTGTCGGCAGAGAAATATTTCCACCAAGGTGAAGCCAAGAAAGTTAACGATGTATTGACTAGAATATGCCGGCCGATGGCGGTGTAAATTAAGACTAATAAAAATACACTCATGCCATCTTTCCCCAGCATTATCAGCTCAAAAAGTATCTCTCAGGTCCGTGGCAGGTAAGGTTGCCACCTTTTTTTGAAGGTAAAATAGTATTTTTTTTGAAAACATTGCAAAAAATATAATAATATTGGGAAATTCAAGGAAAAAATAGTAATACATTTATTTTTAGTAATTATTTATTTTTCCACGTGTATTTGTTATTAGTCTTGGCTTTGGTTAACAAAGTCTTATTATTTTAAAATAATTATAGGAATCTGAGCAATTTAGATCCATATTAAAATAAATTAACAATTCGTTTTTATTTAAATTATTAGAGGCTCTATTCCTTGCATCCCGCCATTTTATATTCATTACGGAAAAAATTATTTCCGTAAAAGCGGAAGTTGCAGGTAGGGAAAGTAAAAAGGAATTAATTGCAATATATTTGTTAAATTTGTATCAGAGTTTTTAAAAAGCAATCGTTTTTCAGCAGTATTTTTAGATTTAAACACTTATTCATTGCTTATTTTTGAAATAATTTCATTAACCATAATTATTTCTGAATGCAAATTGTTGACATTAATATTTAATTTAGTAACTAAATTTAAAAAATCCAATATGTTCTCGATTTTTTTAAATTCAATTTTCGTGTTTAAATTCAGAAATTGGCATTGATTGAGCCAATTAGTTGGATTAAAATCAAACCATTTATACAAATATATTAAACTTTTTTCAATAAACAACAAAAGGTTATGAATCCTACTTGAAAATTCGGAAGATTGTTCTTCTATTTTATTAATTTTTCTATTTGTGTCATATCCAAAGAAATGGTCCGTTTTGTGCTGCTCTAATTCATTCTTTAAGTTTTTCATAATATTGTAGACATCTAAAATGGTGATATTATTTTCTTCTAGCAACTTCACAGTTTTGTTGAATACATGCAAAATATGACTGACTAAATGAAAATAAAAATAATATTTTGCAAGATTGATGGGCAATTATCCTGTAGACTAACAAAATAGTTTGTTATAGGTAAGCAATTCAGCAATATGTTATCAACACAAGGTAATAAAGAAAGCCATCTTGTGCCTACATGCCTTTTTAGTTCATGCCCTTCCCCGTCGACGTCATCAGCATCACTTTCCATTTTTTTTATTTTTATGGCACAAAAGAAACAAACACGCGTAACCGGTTTACCTCAAAAAAACAGATCGCACAGATAGTAAATAAAGTACAAGAACGGTCAATTTGAAGTTGACGTTTACTTGCCGTAACGTGTGAGCAACGAACGACGTGAATGCGTTTTGTTCTGAAATACCCAATGCTGCGTTGCGGGTGCGTTCCAGTCAGTTAATTAAAAAAGCTCGACAACTCAATTACCGATGAAAATATAGTATTATTCGTACTATATTATTTTTCTATAACATATAGTACAATTAACTGAAATATAGCACGATACTATATAATATAGTACAGGTGGCAACCCTAGTGGCAGGATCCTACGAAATTTATAAGCAAATATGGCTTTATTATGATATAATATAAACGTTTCGGGCATTAATTTATAAGTGTGATAAGAATATAAACATTGAAGAAAGAATCATAAGTAAATTAAAAAGATTATTATTGCCTTTTCTTATTTTTTGATTATATAGTTTATCAAAAAAATCGATAATTACAAATATCACTAAAAATATTGTACTTTGAAAAAGAAAATTAATTTCTAAAAGGCTTTGTGGTTCACGTGTGATTATGTTTTATATAGGTTTTATGGCGCAAGACTCTGGTTGATTTCGCTCCCAAGATCCTTCATGAAATATAACTCTATCAAAGAGTCAAAAGTTCAAGAGGTGTGTAAAGGTTTCTGGACATACTACTATTTCTCAAAAATAAATTTGCAACAAAACGCGGGATAGGGTAACCAATGAAGCCTTGTTCTTTTGAATTTCCAAAGGTTTTTTAAAATTCTGAAAACAGATGTCAACACACCAAAAGCATTTTCAAGTATAACATAGGTACTAGATAGCCGTTGATTAAAAGTCCGTTCTAGTAAACTACAGTAATGATATCGTGCACAAGGTTTCATAATGTGTTTACTTAATATAACATGATAAGATTTTTTCACGTATCCTGAATTCATCAAAAAATGCTCTTCGCGTGTTTGTTGAATATAACTTGAAGTTTTCAATAAACAAGTGAGGTATGTTACACTACCTACTGGCAAACGGGTTATCATGTGGCAAATTAATAGTATTCGTGGTGATTTTTTTCCAAAGTAAACTATTTATAAATATTCCCTTTATCACTTTTTCCTGCCGACTTTGGGTAGTGTAAAACGGTAATTGCTATCAACTAAAACTAATAGTATAATACTAAATATTCCTTTATAATTATAATATTCAGAATTAAAGTTTACAAATAAAGTTATTTCTAATTTTAAATTATTTTTATTTCTTTTATGTCGCACGTGCATATGATATATCTATGTGCATTACAACCAATTTCAGCTTGAACATTTGTTTGAAATATAAAAACTATAATTTTTGAAGAAAAATTCTTCCCAACGGACCTAACTTAGGTTACTTTTATTGTTATTTCCTAACTTAAGTTACTTTTATTGCTTTTTTCAGTGTTTAATCATTTTCTTGAAAAAATTTAAAGAAAAATTCGTTTATATTAAAATTTAAACATAGGGTAATTAATTACATGAAAATTAGTGCCTTCTGTGTTTAAGTGTGAACATCTTTTCTTTTATAGTTAAAGTTAGTAAGATTTTTGTTACTATAATTTTGGCCTTACATGTGCCAATTTTTTAAATCGTTTGCCAGTTCTGAGTAGTACATTTCATTTTAGCACAAACAGTCAAATTTGGGTGATGAAAATGACAAAATACTAAAAAGTTAATTTTTTAGTTTTCTTAAAATGTTTCGATTAATTCAAAAGGCGTTTTACTCAACTATACCTACTACAAAAAAACTAACAATCAGACTTAAAATCGTGGTAGTAAACCGACATTTTATACTTTACCTGAAATATGTAGACAAATTTAATAAGATATACCTACATACAAAAATACCAATTCCAGAATTAAATAAAACCGCTTCAATTATAATGGATAAGTTAAGACATGAGGTTCTATTACGACGAATTTTGATTATCCGCTATCTTCTGCCACCTCTTATTTTAATTCTTCCTCACCCATATAGTTGTAAAAACTTAGCAAACACATAGTTAATACTTTGACATTCTACATTTTTTACTAGCTCAAAGGATAACTGTATCTAATAAGACCTAATTGAATCTTCAGCGAGAGTGTAAACAGCAGCTCGTGCACAGCGTGGCGTGCTGTGAGGCGAGGTAAGAAAGTACTTACATATACGATCTGTTGGTACGAATTGCGTGTAAATTACATTTTAGTATACGATCTGCTAATATCATGGCATGGTAAAATACATAAGCGTAGCCGTTCATTTATGTTTCTAATTATGAAACGTCAGTGTGACATAAATAAAAATTTTAAAAATGGAACCATTCAATAAAAAATGACATTTTGCAAAACTAAATTATAAGTCAGGTCAATGTTTTAAATATTTTGCAAGACTAAATTATAAGTTATAGTCAATTTTGATTTAAAATTATTTGTATGCCAAATTTGAACATCACGTGATAATCTTTCATTATGCCGAACACAAAGAAAGAAAAGGATAAAAAGAAGAAATCGAAAAAGTTTCAAATGCCATCTTATGAGGAGTTTTGGAAAATAAAGGTGAGGTTTGATAAAAAAATTCAAAATTGAATAGGCGTCTAGATCATTATAATCTAACTGAACGAAATAACACAAAAATAACAATTTAATTCTTGGAAACAAGTCTGGTTTAGCGAAAATGTGAATTTCTCAATTTTTTTTGGTTTAAATGAAAGAAAGTAGGTAAAAAATAAAGTACCTGTAAATTTTAAGAGTCGTTTGCGATTATTTTATTATGAAAAGTCATTTGAAAAAAGTTCCCAAAGTGCAGTTATCCAAGGAAGTGTAAGTTACAAATTGTCGACTTAATTGCCATTTTTAGTAACATGAAACACAGAATACAAAGAGGAATTGACATAAAAAAAGAACGAACCCAAAAAATAGAAATATGAAAATGCGCGAAAAAGATCGCGTAAATCGCTTATGCCAATTATTGTTTTATAAAAATGGCGTCAGATTCAAATTTTATTTGAAATATCCGCTGTATGTATGTATTATCAGTAATTTGACAAAAAAGTTAATTGACAAAAAAGATTAATGTGTTCATGAATAAAACCAAATCCAAGGTAAAATGTTATAACATTTTGTATGCGTACTTCTAATGTTCTTTTTTCATAATCAATAACAATGACGTGCCTGCCCACAGAATGAACTTCAATGAACACCTACGTATACCAACCTATAAAAAAGACGTCATTTTTCATACGAAATCGTGTATTGACACGCTGTCCAAGTGATTCCCCTCTCTCCCCGATTCACCATCCTTGACCAATGCGCCATGTGTAATCATTATTAATGCCCATAGATGGCGTAATGTCTTACTCTCTATTGCTCATAGATGGCGTTATCAAGGAAAAAGTAATTTTTAATTTTATAGATTTATTTATTTTACATTTTAACAATAATATTTTACAAAAGACAAATGTCAAAATAACATTACTATACAATTTAAAATATTAAGATCTCATTACTATAAAAATACAACTCAAATAAATTCGAAAATGCAATTGTAAATAGTAGTAGGGTTCTGCAAGTAGCGCTCTGACATCACTAGATGGTAATTGTATATACGAGAGTTGGCAATTCATACATCTGAAAACAAACAATACACAAATACAGATATAATTAAAGAAATATGGTGTGATCTCTTAATGGATGAGACATATTTTCAAACTTTTGTTGAAACCCCACACTCAGCCAATTACATATGTTGATGTGATTTCTTGAAAAATGAAAAAAAAGGAAGTCATTAGTTCAAGGGGTTGGGATGAAATTTAGTGAAAAATATAATACAATAGCACTACATACACATATTGACGTAGCCACTACTTTTCCTTGGGAGTACCTAACGGGGACGGTACAGCCAAAAAGACGAATTGGTTCATAATATTTTTAAAAAATTACGAATCACATAAAACATTTGCTTCAATCATGCATTCATATCAATATCAATATTTAACAATTTTTTCATTAATCTTTAAACTTCATTTGAATTATTTTGGACATTTTTTTTCTTTAAGGTCACACCCAACGTTATCCCAACCTGGCTAAGTCATACAAAATAAATACTTTACACTAAATTGATAATGAACCTATTTGGTCATTGGATAGTTTTAAGTATAATGGGTGCAAGACATATTTTATTGTACTGTCAATTTCATCACATAAGGACTATATCTTTTATAAGTTTACTAAGAATTACATTCATATTGATGAGAGACTTAATTTTTTTTATAAAAAATATATAACTCCCAATTTATAATTAATGTGATTGAAGAAGAGCCAAATACAGACTGAAATTTGGTGATTTGTATTTTTTATTTATACATAATTTTTGTGTTCGAGGCTACCCAACCTTCCCCTAATTAAAATATTACAGAATACATTTAAATGAAACCACAACCTAGGTTTCGTTGTATTACAACATTTTCAGGTGGGCTGTTAGCAAAGATTCTTTGCTAATAGCCCCCCTGAAGATGTTTTTAACAAAGATTCTTTGCTAATTACCCACCTGAAGATGTGTGACGTGGTAAAGAACTTAAAAAAAATAGAAATAATACTACATCACATAGTCTCATTTAATTGTCAATGAATTTCTACAAAATTAACGCCAAACATATTCAATATTACAGAATACATTATTAATTGGTAGTATTAAAAAAAACTAGATATTATTCTAATTGTTCCCATTTTCAGAGGATATTCGGTCCCAAGTTAGAGCCGGTATGGGTATACTTAGAAAGAGAAATGAGAGAAAATGTGCATAATAAACCTTACAATGAAAAAGTGGGCTTTTGGCTGCGACAATTGAAAGAGTTACGGCATCAGAAATATTTAGAACGTTAGTAATTGTTTATTTTGTTACAGTAGATATTTCTGATATTTTTTTGGTTCTGTTATATTGTAATTCTCATCTCATTATGGTTCTCATCTCACATAGTTATAAAAAAATTTACTCAAAAAAGGTAATAACACTTTCTCATGTTATTAAAATAAATAAATTTGTTTAAGGTAGTTGTCCCATGACAGCAACATCCAAAATATGTTATAAAATATTTTATTGAAAAATTTTTTTTTTCAAAATGTTAATATAACATAATTTTACATTGACTTAGTTTTTTAAACAAATTGCTCGATATGCTTTTTAAATAAAATGAAGTGTGGTGAAACAACCACATTTCCTGTAATATTAAATTTACAAATTTTGAAAGCGATTTTTACCAGAACTAAAAGATAAAACTTTTTCTTTTGTATTTCAAAATTTTTCAAAATAGTAATTTCACTACACTTTTAATTTTTTTTAAATAAAATTAAAAGTGTAGTGAAATTACTATTTTTATACTTGCAATTTTAATTTTACAGTTTTTACTGAAACTAAAGGATAAATTATTTTTTTTTTTCAAAATTTTAATACATCATTTTACATTGACTTAGTTTTTTAGACAAATCACTTGACGCATTTTTTAAGTTAAATTAAAAGCGTGTTACTATTTTTTATATAATGTTAATTATAAAATTTTTGCCAAAATTAAACGGTAAATAATTTTTAAATTTTAAAATAAGTTAGTAATTTATAGTTTGAATAATGTATCAAAAATTCAGTGAATTTCATAGACAACATGTTTTACACGACAACTACCTTAATACTTTTATATGCTAATTTGAGTTACATCTATGTCTCGTAACATTTTTACAGTTTTACAAAAGTTTAAACTACACGTTTTGTTGTCACAATAACTTGGGTCCAGTTGCTTCATTGTTATTACTATAAATTGTAACATCCACAATTAAACTGTTTTCATTTTATAAAAGCCGTATTTATTTGATAAGACTATAGAAATCTCAACATCCTTCTCAAATGCACGTCCCAAGTATTGCTTATATTTCAGATTTATCATCCTTTCACGTCTATTAGTAGATATGTATTATTTATTTGCTCTGTCTTTCTCATGGACATAAGATTTCTTTGTTAGTTTTGTAACTTAAAAATTATATAGTGCTTCAGAAATTTTTAGTCCACAAACAATTCAAATTTATTTTAGAATATTATATTGCCGCATCCTTATATTCTATGTAAAGCGATAATTAGAGTAATATCGATAAACATATTTGTGATACAATTTAGAATTAAAATTTCTTTTAAATTTTGTGTAATGTTTTGATTATGGTTTTAACAGGCAAACGAGTCGAGAGACGTATGACATATTTAGCCGGTCCTAAATGGTATATGCAGCTTTCGACAGCACAAACGAATACTCTTGGCAACTTAACTGATTGCATGCATAAAGACCTCATCGAAGATCTTCCTCGAAGAACCCAGGAGTCACTGTTCCACCTCGGTATTACACCAAGGGTTAAAGATAGCCTAGTGATGAGCGCAATCAAAGAAAGCAATGAAGATCCAGGCCTTTTCATATGGTATTTGTATACCAATATGTATAAGATGAAGCCATGTGTTGTTAGGAAAGGTATGTTTGATATTTGTTTCATTTCGTCTGCCTCATGCATATCTCACTTTAAACTTTTATCTTATCTAACCATGTCTTACCTACCTAATTTCATCAATTTTCTTACAAGCAACTCAATATTAATATCTATATTATTTTTAGTCAATAATTTTATTTAAATCATTTTATGACAAAATATCCCAAGCAGTAAATTAACGGAATGAATTTTATTATGTTCTAACATAAAGAAATATTAAAAATAAAATTCCATTTTTGGAGAGTCGGCGACTCGAATTCAACATTGGGCTGTTCTTTACCTAATACAGCATCTTATATTTATTCCAGCCCTAGTGAATAGGTGCTTATTCATTTTTAAAAGAAAAAAAAATTATCAAATTGCGAATGATTTGGCTATTATCCCCATTCAGTATGACACATACAATAGCATCACCCACTTTCGAAAACTTAACAAAATTATTTTTATATGCCACTAAGAGTACATTCCACTAGCTGCTCGCAACACTCGCACTTCTACCGTGATCATATCCATTCCACTAGCTTGTCAGCGTTGTAACTGTCAGTCCAAGTGTAATAGGTATGAACAATGCCTGTTCGTAACGGCGGGTCTTGGCGGGGATTAATGTCTCAAAAGCTGAATCAGTAGCATTGAATATATGTTGATATAATAATAACTAAATAATTATTAATCAAATAAATCATTCTAATAAAACAATATTTTTTTCACAGCGTACAATCTGAACGCCATGATACTGATGTCATCGATAGTATCAATTGATGTGGCGGAATGTATAGAGGAATTAGAAAAATTGACCTACTCGCCACCAAAGAAAATTGAAGAACCTCCTAAAAGTAAGTTAAAAAAACATGTAATCATTATTTTTAATTTTAAAGTTTATTTTTAAGTATTTCCACATTGTTTTTTTCACTTAATTCATATTAGATTGCTATGAATTTCTTTTTTTATTTAAACATAGAATCTGTAAATTTTTTTAAAGCTCTTCAGTATTATACATAATATTTTTTATTGAAGAATACTTTTAGAACCAACTGAGTCTATAATTTTGGAGAAAAAACCAGAGCTTATTTTTGATTACATTAGGCCATTAGGAAAAAATAGCAAAAATTATGGTACACCACTCATTTTGTTATTATCGCTAATTACCATATTAGAGACCTGAGCAATAATAATGAGTCATTATTTTTAGAATTTCTTTACCTGCTTATAGAATGAAAAGTATCTTCATAAATGCCTTAATTAGTATTAATAGCATTTAAAGTAAATAAAAATATATATAGATCCAAAATTAATTGCATCAATATAGTGGTGTTGTCTTTTTCTATTGCACCAAAAAAGAGCATACACGCTCTCAGTTTATCTGGTACTACACTAAACTTTCTGAAGATTGAAATTCTTTACCATTTAAACTAACAGCAAAATGTTAACAATAATGGTGGGATCACGCTAAAGGTTAACACTATATGAATTCTAATGATAATTATCACGTTAATGGACATTAAACATAGGTAGCCAGGACTCAATATACAAATTTTTTAACGGCATTCATACATCATAATGGGCATTAGATGTTAATATTTAGTGTGTCCCTAGCATAAATGAAAAATATGCTAATCTGAGGAAGTAATCGCTAGGGACTATGCAGATGGTTTAAAATATACCAACAAATCTTTAGAAGTATTATGGCATATGTACATTGACACGAGGTCTTACATTATTGTAAATGGAATAACATATGCTGGATATTTTGCAACCACTGTAGTCTGAAAATTGCCCTCTTGAAGGCAATATTTACTGAAAATAATTGTTTGCTTATGTAATAATATAGAGTTTGTAACAAATAATACCATTCCAATAACAACTAATTAAAATCATAGTTTTTTTGATGTCAACGATCTTCAGATTTCATAAGTTTTGATCACCATGTTTTTTCCACTTAATTTTGTGATATACATTCAGTTAAATAAGATTTCATTCAATAGGGTTTCATTTTGCAGTACTATGGGCTAGATTTATCAATATTAGTAGTAATGCACTGAAAAAAATTTAACAGTAGGATAATGTTAAGAAATTCAAAAATTCAAAAGTCGGATAATGTTAAGAAATATGCAACTGTATTGTATTTGGTAAAAAGGAGATCGTTATGGAATATCTGCGAAAAGATTCTATATGATTGAGAATTATATTATATGTAATTGTAATGTTGAAGAACATGTCATTGTAAAGATAAAGAAATCAATGTTATCACTATTGAATGATGACACTCCGTTAAAACATCCGCCCACCTTAGTAGGATATACTTATTAATATATAGAAATAGATGGTATTTAATTAATTATGTTTATCCTATAAGGTGGGTGGAAGTGTTAACACGATGAACAATAAGAGATTTATGAGATATTTTTTGAGTGTTTAAAAATGTTACATTTTTATAATTGTCAATACAATTTCATAACTGATGATTTATAAAAAACGTCTAGAGAAGCGCCCCAAGAGGAAACCTAAAGAAAGTGTGTACCTGGAGCGGCAGATTGTGCCAATACGACAATCGGCAATGTTCTCAGAGAAGAAAAAGAAATGGGTGAAGAGACCAATTGGGTATAAGTTTAAATTGAAATCAACAGCGGTAAGTTTATTATGAATCTGTTTTGAAAAACTCACAAATGAATCTATTTTGAAAAACCCAAAAAAAAATCACAAAACCCACAAATAGTATCAGTTATTTTTAAATTGCGCCAACATCTAATTAATGTCAAAAATAATGTTTTTATTCATCACAATTTACTCCACATAATGCAGATATATATATATATATATACATATATATATATATATATATGTATATATATATGCTTAAAATGTTGTTTTCTTGATTTTTTTTCGTTGATTCTCTTTGTGAAATCTTTTTTGCACTATTTATATTTAACGAACTGGAAAGTAATTTTAATAATCTAACCAAACAAATATATATCCAAACAACATAGTGGACATTGCTCTCAATAATTAAAATCACAACGTGTGAGTAAGCATGTGTGTCATTAATTTATATGCTTTGTCAATTAGTATATATATTGGCTATATTTAATCACTAAATGACTCAAATCTGTGAATATTTTATACTTACATTTCTAGTTTTAAGTTAAGTAGAAGTTTTTGAGTTATTGAAGTGACAGACGGACAAATACTAATTAATTTTTTCTGGCATTTCGGATTTACAAAAATCAAAGCGAAGAAAAATTAATATTTAAAAAAGATAATGTGTGAAAACACGTCCTTACAAGGTCACAACGTTAGAATTCATATAGTTACTGAAAATACAATTTTTTCAATAAATAACAAAAATGTGAGAAACGATTAATAACATACATCAACCTTCTTTAAAATTCTCGAACTGTAATTTAAGCATATTTTTACTACACAGTGGGGCATTTATTTGACTGTTTTCGAGATAAACATGCTCATGAGAATCGAAATGTAAACTGAAATGAGACACTGCTAATTTTGCCATTTAGCACCGTTTCCAGTGGGACATTTTTCGATTGCTATGGGCCTGTACTTGCAAGGTAATATAAGTCTATGGTTCTGAACTTGTTTTTGTAATTGTTTAATTGCTTTAGAATTATGTTTCAATTTGGTTCAAAAAATTATTTTTAATATTACTAGCTGGCCCACACAAGTCACCAAATGTTAGTTGAAAAGATTATCAATAGATGGCAATTAAACATCTTTGAGAAATATTATATAAAGAATAAAGAAATTAAAAAATTTCATTGAAGTTACTTTTGAATTTTTTGTCTATTTTTTGAAGTCATCGAATGTTAGTTAAAAGATTGTCAATAGATGGCGCTGTTGTGTGATGTGTTGGCTATTGTCAGGCACATTAGTTAAACAGATTGTCAATAGATAGCGGTTAAACAACTTTGAGGAACAATATATACACAATTAAAAAATTACAAAAATTTAATTAAAAAATTAATTCCGAATTGTTTGTCTACTTTTCGTCAAAAGCGGGGAATATAAGCTTTAAAATGATGTTTGAGTCATTAATTTTGATGAAGAATTAAGGGTAATATGGCGTTGCCACAAAAAACACCTTTAAGAAGTAATATATATGATTATTAAAAACTATAGTTATTATTGTGGCAACCGAATACAATAAACCACTAAACAGTATAATAAAAAACCTATGTAAAATTAAGAAGGCATTGAAAAAGAAACAGCCAAAAACTGAATGTTAATGTTGAGTATAGTGATCTAATGATACGTATTATTGTTCATATTGTTTGTAAATAAAACATAGTACACATGCTGTACGTATTTATTTAATTTCTCATTTTAAATGCTCTTTCCTGCCGTAGATATGTATACTTTTTTTAGAATTTTTGTCTGTCTGTTACATTGTGCGTCAATCACTCAAAATCTACTAGATGGATTTTGATGAATATTTCTCACATCAGTCACTATAATCTTGACTGAATCCTGCAGTGAGTAAATGAATCAAAGTCGTATGAGTTGTTCCTTACTTTGAAAATCTTGTAGTTATTAATCACATAGGTTGGCATGTTCCGTAATGTTGATAATTGTTAATTAAAATTATTACACTATAATGACATTGCACAACTTCCATCGTCAATATTTAGTTATTCCCCACTATTTATACTTGCATTGTTTTTTTTTTTATTTAAATTTAATGACTGTATGTAACAAAATAAATTGTGGCATAGCCACTTTATGGAAAGGTCAATATAATACTGCAGTGATTATTTATTTATCCATCAGGACAAGATTTTTAAAAAGGGACTGTAGATAAACTTCAGTGGTTAACACATACACTATTTTATTTGTAATATAAAGATAGACTATTATATAATTTAGTCTATAAAGTATAACGCCTAACATAGAAACTTTGATTGAGAGACTTTCATTGAATATTGAGGCTATTGGCCTTGAACTGTGTAAACCAGTATATGTTTTTCATTAGTATTTATTCCTCATATACTGTAGAATAATCGATTAAATTGGATATAGTCAAATTTGTTAACATATTTAGGAACTATCCTATGTTAATCTGAAATATGAGTAGGTCAATAATAATTTTTTTTCCAATTTCATGGTTTGATATTTTAGTAAAAAACATACTTTGACAACCTGAAAATGAAAGAAATTATAAAACTGAAATGCAATTATTTTCAATTGCAATTTTGCTAAAACTTATTTATCAATTTTTACTAATTAAATAATTTTACTAATTAAATTTTTACAATTTTTACTTTGAATCTATTTCATTGTTTTCAGAGTTTTGATAACTTACGTCAAGATGAGAACTTTGTAAGTATCTTCGTTAATATTTGTAAAAGAGTTTTTATTTGTTTTAAAGAAAATAAAACAGACCCTTTTTTTTAGGAAACTATAGAATATTTATAATGGCAAAAATAGAATATTTATAATTTTAACATGTCTTTCCCTGTTTCACACATTTGTAGTTTCAATAGTTTTACACGTATGTTTATGATATTTTTTATACAATCTTTGTTGTATTATTAGTAATTTACTAGGTACTTTTATTTGACATTGCCCAAGTTTATTTCAAGTCGATGTAAGTGGTTTAAAAGTAGCATTTTACTAATCTTCTACCAGCTAACAAGCAATAAAAAAATTAACCGGTATAAGGTCGGCGCATATATATAAGAGGAAATAAGAAAAGGCCATTTCAGTTTGCCATTGCTCGCTTTTATTCATTTTATATATTCAGGGTTTTGTGCCTCAGAATGGAATAAACCGGTATGACCACTTTACTGTCCATTTTTCTCTTTAAATCTTTCTTTTTCTGTCAAATCCTTTTTCTCAGGAAAAGCCAGAGGTATCAAGTTGAAGTTAATATAAAATATTAAGGTATATGACTCTATAGTCCTGTAGAAAAATTAAGGAAAAAAATTGTTTAGAATGTTTATCTATTTATATGTTGTTCTACTGGATGGATTTTGATGAAATTTAGTGTGGTAATGGTTTATAACTAAGAGAAAAAAATTATATGAGAGAAAAAAAAAATTTTCTTATTCTGAATTTGAGAAACCGTGCACAACTAGCATGATACCTCAAGGCACGAAATTTAGTTTAATGATATATAACCTGTAACCTAATGGGTATGTCCGTGATGTCCGTAAAAATTTGACCAAAATTCACCTAATAGTTTTAGAGAGTAGCATCTATGTACAATCAAACAATCATATTTCTTATATAATAGGTACTACTCAGCAGCATCTTTTATTTAATTTTAATACCGAGAGTATTTGTAATCTGTATGCCATAGTTAATGAGAATGTGACCTATTTAATAATAGAATATTTGACAATTTATTTTTAATTAAATAATTTTTTTTTTGAAGTTACAAGCTGAAGAGGTGTGATATATTTTTGGTCAAATCGTAAAAATTTTACGGAGTTGTAAAAGTTAAATTTAATATTTAGTTAATGATAGCAATAGGGAATCTTACACAAAGCTAACCATAGATGACGCCACCGAAGTAAGACATAAACAAAACAAGCTGTCAAAAAAGCAATTGATTTTCGTGGCATGCAAAACTGAAAATTTTATGTGAAAAGAAAATATTGTGAAAAATTATACGGAT
The DNA here is from genome assembly GCA_039881145.1 of Druceiella hillmani. Classification (NCBI taxonomy): domain Eukaryota; kingdom Metazoa; phylum Arthropoda; class Insecta; order Lepidoptera; family Hepialidae; genus Druceiella; species Druceiella hillmani. Next base: position 4,469,789 of record JAYKKI010000023.1, on the reverse strand, counting down.
ATTTAACAATATTATAATTAAGAAGCAGAATGAAGTAAATGCTCTGAACAAAGTCGAGGCTTTGTTTTATTTCGTTAAAATTTTTTCAAGTCACAGCTATTTCCCACAGCTTCTGACGTTGTTTATCCTTAGGGAATAAACAGACACCTATATTTTCAACTGCTCCAACTGTAACTGTATTCAACTGTACAATATTGATGCATATTTATTATAAATCGAAATTTAATCTTCGAAAAAGCAATGAAACTCAATACTTCGCAAGACAGATGGATATAAATTACTATATGTCTCATCATGTTTATCTATGGGGTTTCGTTACAGTACAAGCAGCCGCCTAGCGGGTGAAATTTGCAGTAAGGTTCCCTATTGTGATGTCACTTAGTAAAGATATGAGTTTGAATGAGACAGGAATATATCCGTACACTTTCCCTACCATTAAATGTAGAAGTATATACCTCCCTTATTTTTTAATGAATTTTTTAAATTTTGGCTTTATGACTTTTTAAGTAACTTATATTTACTAAAGACAGCAAATTTAGGAGTAGTCAACTACAGTCACTATTATTGAGTCGTCCTAATGAATAATATTTTGGCTTTCATTTGGAATATAATTAAAGATCAATCTAAGGGAGGTGCGTTGTTTTAAATTAAATACAGACAATAAATAGAAAAACATTAAAAGTGTAATTTTCATACTACTCCTCGTTTTCATGATTTTGATATAATGTTAGGATCAAACTCGCAGAACACTTTATTTTCCAATGTTTTAAAATAACCGTATGAATATTCATAATTTATGTATAATGAATATTCATTATCTGTTATTATTAAATGTCAGAAGGCAAAAGTTCCAATATACAATATTTACAGATAAAACAGCGTAAAATGAAAATGCAAGATCAGGTTGTACAAGGTCGGGAATGCAAATATAAATTTTGGAAACCACCCATGGGATTTGGTACGTACCATCCATTTTATTACAGTGTACGTAAAATTTTTGCTTTTAACTACAGCTTCTATTATGAACGACAATGTATAAAGGGTCTGTGAACCATTTATGTAATAAAGGGTTCACCGACTTTTTATGCATTGTGAAGTTTTAGTGTAATTAGTCTTTCAAAGAGACCTTTGTTTTAATATCTGACTAAATGGTTGTGTTATATGGTTAGACCGGGTCATAATGATAGTAACAAAAAAAATATTCCAAACAACCTGATAATAAAAATATTATTTTAATGTTTCTATTTAACTTTACTCATGTAAGCATTATTATTTTCATAAAATATCTCACCAAAGATGTGAATAATACTAGACAGATCTTGCCCATACATTAAGCGCATAAAAAACATTCAACGTCCTGATGCCAGGTGCTTATGACAGTAGTCGTAAGCATTCATTTTTTTTGATAAACGTAATATGTAAGAATCAATGTATCTTCATGTTTATTTCGGAAGTGCAAAACCTGAAATATATATATATATATATATTATATATATATATATATATATATATATATATATATATATATATATATGTATAATATATATGCTTAACATGTTGTTTCCTTTAGTCTTTGTGAAATTGTTTTTGCACTACTTATACTTAACGAACTGGAAAGTAATTTTAATAATCTACAACATAGTGGACATTGCTCTCAATAATTATAATCACAACGTCTGAGTAAACATGTATGTCATTCATTTATATGCTTTGTCAATAAGTATATGTATTGGCTATATTTAATCACTAAATGACTCAAATCTGTGAATATTTTATACTTACCTTTCCAGTTTTAAGTTTAGTAGAAGTTTTTGTGTTATTGAAGTGACAGACAGACGGACAAATACTAATTCATTTTGCTTCTAAGGTTTCCTGTTTTTCCGGCATTCTGGCATTGATTGATGGCAATTAAACATCTTTGAAAAATATTATATAAAGAATAAAGAAATTAAAAAATTTAATTGAAGTTAGTTTTGAATTTTTTCTCTATTTTTTGAAGGCATCGAATGTTAGTTAAAAGATTGTCAATAGATGGCGCTGTTGTGTGAAGTGATGACTATTGTCAGGCACATTGCTTAAACAAAACAAAAACAAAAATAGTAAGTCCTGTAATTAAAATAAAGTAATAATTAGGTGGAGTCAGTCTGTTTTGATGTTCATTTCGGAAGTGCAAAACCTGAAAAATTTCAAACATAAAGTTCAAGATATAAAATTAATTTTAATTATTTTGAAATATTTTTTAATTCAATGTATACAACATATGACCTGTACAATAGTAAGTCCCGTAATTAAAATAAAGTAATAATTAGGTGGAGTCAGTCTGTTTTGATGTTCATTTCGGAAGTGCAAAACCTGAAAAATTTCAAACATAAAGTTCAAGATATAAAATTAATTTTAATTATTTTTTAATTCAATGTATACAACATATGACCTGTACAATAGTAAGTCCCGTAATTAAAATAAAGTAATAATTAGGTGGAGTCAGTCTGTTTTGATGTTCATTTCGGAAGTGCAAAACCTGAAAAATTTCAAACATATACTTCAAGATATAAAATTAATTTTAATTATTTTGAAATATTTTTTAATTCAATGTATACAACATATGACCTGTACAATAGTAAGTCCCGTAATTAAAATAAAGTAATAATTAGGTGGAGTCAGTCTGTTTTGATGTTCATTTCGGAAGTGCAAAACCTGAAAAATTTCACACATAAACTTCAAGATATAAAATTAATTTTAATTATTTTGAAATATTTTTAATTCAATGTATACAACATATGACCTGTACAATAGTAAGTCCCGTAATTAAAATAAAGTAATAATTAGGTGGAGTCAGTCTGTTTTGATGTTCATTTCGGAAGTGCAAAACCTGAAAAATTTCACGCATAAACTTCAAGATATAAAATTAATTTTAATTATTTTGAAATATTTTTAATTCAATGTATACAACAATAGTAACCTGTACAATAGTAAGTCCCGTAATTAAAATAAGGTAATAATTAGGTGGAGTCAATCTGTTTTGATGTTCATTTCGGAAGTGCAAAACCTGAAAAATTTCACGCATAAACTTCAAGATATAAAATTAATTTTAATTATTTTGAAATATTTTTAATTCAATGTATACAACAATAGTAACCTGTACAATAGTAAGTCCCGTAATTAAAATAAGGTAATAATTAGGTGGTGTCAATCTGTTTTGATGTTCACTTCGGAAGTCCAAAGCTGTAAAAATTCCATGCAAAATTCAGCATATAATATTAACTTTAACTATTTATACATAATTTAAAGAAAATAACTACTAATTTGATATATTTTACAGTTTCAAGACGCAGACATTAGAAAAACATTAATAGAAAAACTATGATGCAATGTATATTAATATAAAACTGTATTTTGAGTAGAAAAATTGTCTTGGTTACCTATTTTCTTAGAATTAATTAGAAAAAGATTCTTTTTATATTTTAAAATTTAACAATTCTATTCACACATTCCAGCAAGTTTCAGTTTGAACGTTACTGTGATAAAAATTTTGTACCTGGAGTATATAGTAGACATACAAATGATATGGCATGTGGTACTTGGGTTTTGTTCCTGTATTTACTTTTTAATATTATTTGGCCATACTGATAATATATCGGTATTGTTTTTCTTCAGAAATCGTTCAATTATTTAGACTGATGATGAAAATGTTTTAAAACTGGAGAGTAGGTTTAAAAAAACCTTGTGACGAAAAAATAATATAACAAACAATTAATCGAAACTTCTAAATAGGAAAAAGTGTGAATTTTTATGTTCATTAAATTGCAAAAGTTATTATGAATTTAGTTTCCACACGTAAGCAGTATTTAACGTGATACTAAAGATATTTAATAAACTCCCTTATAATGAATGCTAAATAATGGCCCAGTGACATCACACACCAGTTGTGTTTTGTATGGTATGTTTTTGTGCGAATCGTAGTTCGTCAGTTTTTAAGTTGTTATAACTTTGTAATGAAAGGTCCTAGGTACGATATATTTATTTTAACCGCTTTTAATGTCATTATTTATTCGATTTTAGTAACAAAAAAATATAGTCAAATACCGTATTCAAAGTGGTGTCTTCTTTTAAAAATATTAAAGTAAAAACTTGCCACGTATTAACAATGTATTACCTGTTTACTAAAATATTTGTATAGAGTTATACATTGTTATTACGCATAACTAGTTAATAACACTGTGTATCTATTTGTAGGATAATAAAAAAAACATATAGTGTGCAGTTCATTTTTTAAAAATTAACATTACATTATTTCATTGTGCATATACTTCAAAGGAGTATGGCACTTTCATTTTACTAGTATTTTACGATTGATACACTTTTCTATATTAAGCAATATATATTTTGTACAGTTCATTTTTTAAAAATTAACATTACATTATTTCATTGTGCATGTACTTCAAAGGAGTATGGCACTTTCATTTTACTAGTATGTTACGATTGATACACTTTTCTATATTAAGCAATATATATTTTGTACAGTTAATTTTTTTAAAATTAACATTACATTATTTCATTGTGCATGTACTTCAAAGGAGTATGGCACTTTCATTTTACTAGTATGTTATGATCGATACACTTTTCCATATTAAACAATATTCAATAAGTAATTAAATTTTAATCTTAACCTGCAGGCAGTAAGACTGAAGACGCTCGGAAGATTACGATGATGAGGATACTAACGACTAGAAAAGCAAAGTTGACTCATCAACCAACAATAAGAGATACAGTATATTATATTGGAGGAGTCACTTTTTTAAAGGGAAGGCCGTATTATCAAATTAACGGTAAGTTAATGGAGATGTTTTCTTTTGTTACAAATTATATACAATACATAAATTATTTCTGAAGTGTCAATGAGCATCAAAAGTTTAGTTAATGCCCAGATAGCATGTAAACTAGAGGCAAACTTGATTTTTTTTTTATTTCTAAATATGTCTGGTATTTTTATATTCAATCCCAAAAAAATCTTGCCATACCATTTAGTAAACAAAATATACAAATAATGCTCTCAAACATGTAAGATGTCAATAATCTATGACATTTTTTGATATAGGGCCTTTGTTACTGAAAAATCAATTATGATATACAATACATTAATTATTTCTAAATTATATACAATACATTTCCAAATAATATACAATACTTTAATTATTTCGAAAGTATCAATGAGCATCAAAAATTTAGTTAATGCCCAGATGGCATGTAAACTTGTGGCAAACTTGATTTTCCTTTGATTCTAAATTGTTGCGTCAAATATGAAAGTTGAAGTTTGTCACAATATTGCTGCAATATTGTTAAGTTAAGGATGATATTTCAAGTTTGTGACAATATTGCTACAACCTCATGCTCGCTATAGTCGCCATCTATTGCAAGTAGAGCGAGGCACCCAGATGTGATTTAAACTTGCTGCAAGTGTGCAAACTCGCCATGGCAAACTTGACACAAACCTTCTCTTTTGATATATCAAACTTATTGCATGTCAGAATCAAGTTTATATTGCTATCTGAATGGTATTCAAGCTGGAAAGAAAAATTGAAGAAAACACAATAAATTAATGAAAAAATTTTGTATTGTATAGCTGAAAATCTTATTTGCTTAAAGTAACCATAGGTTAGTGGTAAATAAAAACTATACAATAACTAGTATACATTCAAATTATAATAACTTGTTAAGAAGAGGATACATAGAGGATAGTATGTTAGAAAAATGAAAACATTCTCTTAAGAAGCCAAAACGTAGCTGAATTCAGCCAAAAATAAGTGACAGTTCGCTACGCTAGTTGATTATTTCGTACGTGTTCCATAATGAAATTTCACATATAGATCCTACTAGAAAGCTATAATTGAAATCAAATTAATTTTTTTTGTCAATATTATAAAACTATTACTTTATAAATAATATTTATAATAATATATGAAGCACCAATTGTTCTTCCCTATTTGCAGTTCTAATCCATTTTCTATTATTTTAAAGAATAGAAAATCATACTTCATCAATTTAATTAATGAGGCAAAAATCAAATTTTTTTTAACATTGTCCTTTCGAAAAGATTTTATTCAATAGTAGTGACTTTGTATAAAAAAACTGGTCAATTAAAAAAAACTTCTTGGCTCTAAAAACTAATGCAATTTGTATGTTTAAAATATTTTTCTTTGCCATACCCCTGGAATAACTCCTATCAATTTTGATTGATACATTTGACATAGGATCACTATGAATTGAGTTTTATTGTTCTGTATTTCCTTTCATTAAGAAAGAACAAACAAAAATAAAAAATCATGTGAGCATTTCGTCCGATATATATTACATATTTAAATTATATTATAAATATATTAAAGAATTATATAATAAATAATTTAATTCCAAAAGAAAATTTAAAACATATCTGGTTAAAAGTTAATTTGTTTGTAATATAAAATTTGGTAATATTTAGAAGGTTGCCGCTTATTTTTCATTCATTTCACAGAATCAATTTTCCTCGGATTTTTTTGATTAAGTAAAACTACATCTTTAACATAAAAACATCTATAAGTGCCAAATATCACTACCTGATTGACTCATCACAAAACCTCTGGAACTTATAGAGAGACTATTGAAATTTGTGAAGTTTTCTTTAGTGTTTTCGGTTTAACCGTTTTAGTGCCACGGTTTTTTACTCACATATACTTAAAAATGCCAAAGAAATCTTTTGTTTTTGATGTCATTTACCCTTGTCTCGAAAAAAATTGTATCTTTTCCAAAAATTATCCCATTTTAATAATTTTTCCAGTGTTTTCTTAATAAAACCATGTACAAGAATAATAAAATACAAAGAAAATTAGGGAAATATATATTGTGAACAAAAATTATACAGAAACTGAAATCAAGGTCACATTGTATTTTCGCAGTCCGGTACATCCTCCGTATCAGCAAAATAAATGTTATCGTCACTATTATCACTATCACTCAAAATTTACATTATGTCAAATTGTGAGCGCACCAGAATTTCACTCCCACTATCACACAACTTGAAAAACGATCATTTTCACTCCAATTATTTTCGTATTCCGACATTATGGGTTAAAAATTTTCTTTTCCTGGATCCTTTTTATATTGTAATTACTAATAATATTATAATTTGAACTTTATGTAACACGTAGAAAGATAAAAAATTAGTGATGCGTGCGAGCGACCTCCTCTACCGCGCGCTAAACTGATTTCGTGAGCGCCATCGCGCTCGTGGCAAATTTAGTTAGTACGCACACGAGCGTGATGGTGCTCGTTGGCTCTCTTAACAGTTAATTGAGAAAATGTTAAAAATTAAAAATGTTTTGTTATTGATAAATAAATGATTTCATAAATAGAAAAAGTGATCGATTCATTACGTCTTATATTTTTATGTTGAATTTTGTATATTGTTGAATTGAATTTTGTAAATAGTTGAAAAAAATCTTGCCATACCATTTAGTAAACAAAATATACAAATTATTAATTGGCGTATCAAGAATTTTTTGAATTGCTTTCAAAAATATAAGATGTCAATAATCTATGACATTTTTTGATGTTAGGCTTTTGTTACTGCAAAATCAGTTATTTTTCATTAACAAAATATTTTTCATTTTGCTGTATTTTCTATACCATAATTACATTTATGTTTAAATGTATTTATTTCAATGTTATAAACAGAACTTCCATAAAAGAAAAATTAGGAAAACACTGTATTGCCACTATGATTAATTTTCTTTTTTGACAAATAACACTTGTATCATAGAATAACTCAATTTTCAAAGGAAAATAAGGTATTCACCAGGTCCCGACGTACTGCTTTGATGACGCCATGTGGTGCTCGGTGTGGCTACAGTCCAGGACACTTATCCCTTGCTTTAATATTTGAAATATCATATAACTTTTCACCATAACAAGATATGAAACAAAAAAATTTATTGATTTTAATCGTCTTATTTTATTCTCAAGAACACTCGTAGCCAGTTGGCTACGTTTATTGAACAACAAGTATATGCTGTAACAGCGTGTATATGCTGGGTTTTATAAATACTTCTACGTATTTTTTTAATTTAACCATGGTTTTGGTAATTTTGTGTGTAAACATTATCATAAAAATTGGATTCTAATCCAATCAAGATCAAAAATGTTTTCAGTTCTCTTTAATTTGTTAGCTCCCAAAAATATATATGTCGTTTTATTTTCACTTATAGGGTTGATAACATCTCAGCCCCCGAGCGTAGTTCTGCATGGAGGCATACGGATGGTGAACGGGGAACCAGTTCCCATGATAGTGGGGTTGCAACGGGAATCACCAGAGAAACGTCAGGAATGCGGCGAGGCATGCGATTGTCTTAAATGGTGAGAGCTTGCTTATGCATTTTACCTATTTTAAAGCATATAAGAAATGATACTTTAAAAATGAAGTAATTTATAAAAGATATATTTAAAAAATGACAAATTGCCTTAATCATAGCCTTAATCAAATTTGGTTAGCAATTGATGTGCATATATCTGTTACCATCAAGTGATTAAATGAATTTTTACCAAATAAAGGATGAAAATTCCTTGAGTATAGAATACTTAAGAAATACTTTTTTTATCAATTTTATAGACCCGTTAAGTGTTTTGAAGAGACAACTCTATTAATTTCCGAAATCATTTCCTCACTGCAAACCCAAGTAATGAAAAATGTTACAGAATTTTGATTAATTAGTCACAGTCAAAATTATGTAGTTCACAGATTTTAATTGGGTATTTGACTAAATTTTTTTTATTTCATTAATCATAATTTCAAGGCACAAGCTGATGAAGAGTGAAAAGATTTTTTTTAATAATCTTAAAAATTGACCGAGTTATAAAAGATTAAATTTCATCTTTAGACAAGGACAGGAATACTGTGTTGTGAGGTCATTTTTAATATTGCACATTATATTCTACAATAGAAAAAGAGTCAGGGATATACCCAACCCTATCCGTATCTTCAAATTTAGAAGCCTATAACTGGCTTATTTTTCAATCAATTTTTGAATTTTTTTCAAGACTGGTTTTTAATTAACTTATATTTCACAATATTTTACGAAACATATCAAAATTTATAATGAGTCAACTACCGTATTGGATTATTTCCAGTTATGTGATTTTGTCATGATAGCATTTGTCTTTATCAAAAGGTTAAAGACTGGAATTTTAAAAGCACAAAATTTAGACAATCCTAACAGAGATATATTTTATTGTAAAAGATATATTTTATAATTGTATCTAATTTTAATATGATATTAAATATCGAATTTTTGCATAACCAGTATAACATTTTTGAGAATATAAAACAGTTACTTGAAAAATAATATTTCTGATAATACATGAGACACTAATTGTTCTTGTTTATCTCCACTCTAATCCTTTTTCCTTTATCTTGAAACATAGAAAATAATGTTTCATCAATTTATTTTTACTAAAACAATTTGTTTGTTTTTTTGTATGTTTGTAAGGTAGTTTGTATGTTTAAAATGTTTTTGTTTGCCATAAAGAGTTGATTGCCTCTATCAATTTTATTTGATGCCTTTAAGATATGATCACTAGAAATTGAATTTTATTATTCGGTATTTCATTTAATTAGAAACGAACAAACAAATATAAAACATTCACATGATTGTTCCTTCTAAATACTGGTGTTACATTTATACAATTGTTCTACATGTCATGAAGTGTTGATAGAACAGGTAGACTTCTCAAATGTTTGTTTATAAAATGCCAGGTGATGTTATGGTATGCTATTTGTTTTGGTTTCACTGACTGAAATGTACTCCAAAAGCACTCATTTCTAATAATTTTTAGCTGACAAACATGATTTGTCTAATTGAGTTTATGGCTTATGCGGTAAAATATTTCGTTTGGAAGATATGATCTTCTAAAGTCTTCATAACTTTCCAAAGTTTTTGAAGTTCCGGGTTTTGTAAAGTTAAAATGTCCAATCTTAACTAACAACAATGTCACGTAAGTGTCAACTGGCCATGATAATATGGATAAACAATAAGTTGAATAGGTGTTTACACCTAATTCAAGTTAGTGTAGTAATAATAAACTTAAACTCTATAGCATCTACAACATCCTTTGTAGGCTTCGTTTGAGTTGGTGAAGACCACTTACTGCTGAGTAGAAAATATAGATCCCTACATCTATATAGAAAAGCCATATTTATTCTATATGATAGTAGGCGTTGTTTCCTAAGAAGTTCTGTTCCAAAATCTGTACTGTTGTGACCAAATATGCTCTCATTTGAAAGATCTTATATTACTAGGATGCAGTACTACTGAAACATCTTAGGAATTATTGTATTGAATTAGATAAACCTCAGAAGTCAATGTGATTATATAAACTAATATTGGCAAAAAAATTGATATCATTGAACCAGGTATGCGGAAGTGCTGGAATATTTGAAGAAGACGAAGTGTAAATGCGGTCACTACTACGATTTCCGCCACGAGGGCAAATGCAACGAGAAATTTTTCCATCCTCCAACAAAACACAGCATGTACTGGTTCGATTATGCACGGATAATGCAAATGAATCCGCTCGATAATTTTATCAAACAGTGTGTTGATAATGCGGTCTTGTCGGAAGAACCTTCGGTGAGGATTTTATTATTTTGTATATTAAAGATTATGTGTTTATTGGGATAAAGTGTTATTGGGAATATTAACATCCGATGAAGGAAAAAAAGAAAAATTATATATAAAAATATATCGTACATAATACAATAGATATATAAATGAATTCTTTATTACTATCACTTTTTTTATTACTATCATGAATATTGTTTATAGTTAGAGTTATAGTCTTTTCAATGCACTTTAACCTAATACATCAATTATTTCTTTCAATGTACTTTAATTCTAACCTAATACATCATGATTATACCAGTGTTAGGCTTAGTTAGGTTAGGTTACATTGCAGTGAACAATGTGAATTTATCAATAATTGCTTTAAAAATTATAATTAAAAAAGTATTGGAGTTTTATATTTATTACTATCATGAATATTTTGTTATAGTTATTTCTTTTCAATGTAGGTACTTTAATTCTAACCTAATACATTATTATACCAGTATTAGGCTTAATTAGGTTAGGTTAGGTTAGGTTACATTGCAATGAACAATATGAATTTATCAATAATTGCTTTAAAAATGATAATTAAAAAGTATTGGAGTTGTATATTTATTACTATCATGAATATTTTGTTATAGTTATTTCTTTTCAATGTACTTTAATTCTAACCTAATACATTATTATTATACCAGTGTTAGGCTTAATTAGATTAGATTAGGTTAGGTTACATTGCAATGAACAATATGAATTTATCAATAATTGCTTTAAAAATGATAATTAAAATAGTATTGAGTTTTATATACTTATTTATCAAAGCATAACATTTTGCATGAGTTGGTTAATACTGATCTCGGTGTATTAAATATATATTACACATATTTCTTCACGTCAAAATAAATATACAATTTTGCTCAAATTTTGTGTACATTTGGAAGAACTAAGGGATGTAAAATATAATTCAAATTGTCTGTATTATAAAATATCCTATGATATAGGTAAGTTACAAGTTTTACGTATGATTTCTCTGTCTATTTTTTTCTGTGTAAGAGATGCATAAACATTATATTGATATTGTTTAGAAGAATATAGTGACACTTTGCCAGCAGAAATATGACCAAGATTCCTGGTACTATCCTGTCACCTGTCGTCGACATATTATTTTATATGTTCATCACGTTCAACATCTTTTCTTTTCCCAACATCAGTGTAATGTAACCAGTATTTGTCAGATAGCGTGAAATCACCGGCATTTATTCAATGATTTTTATGAGGCACCAACGTGGTGTGACCAGATGGTATAATTTTAATAAAGACAAATATCTTTTTTCAACACACCTAAAACAAATTTGTTCTTTCAGAAATGTTGTTTTCTATTTTAAAATTAACTTGTATTTCTTCTTCGCGCTACAATTTAAAAAAGGCTATGCCTAAATCAGTTACCCCCTTTTAACTTTATCTGGTGTCATAGCTCTTAGCTTCTCTATACCCGAAATTGTTCTTAACGTTTTCTTACCACCTGGTTAGACATCGTCCTTTTATTCTTATTTTTAAAATGTTTTCGGAAAAGTAATCAACATTTATTATAATTGTATGAAAAAATATTACTCGTCAAGATCTTCATCTTACTCTCTTTGATTTATCATTGACAATGATCTGGTAATATCGAACTTCACATCGGTATAATGTAATTATAATAGTTTAATAAAAAAACTTCAACTTAAACAACAAATATTTCATAATTACGCTATTATTGTCATATGTTTTATTACATAATCGCTATAATTATATTTGATGATACATAGTTATTATTATTGATCCTAAAGATTTATAAGTCCCTCATATTGTAAATGAGAATTTTGTGTTCTCTATGTTGGTTGTTGATAAATATTGATGTATTATTTTCAGTCGTCGTCCGAAAATGTTTCAGCAATCACATCTGGCTTGAGCAGAAAGGTCTTATTGAAGGTAAATAAGTATTAGTCTTTATAGACAATAACATGAGAAATAAAAATCTTCGAGGTTGTATTATAACATTCAATCAAAATTGTTAAGACTAATTATGTAACGTGGATATAAAAATAGAAAACATTGTATGTTGATTATATTTACTGAAGATAATTTCTTAAAAAAATAATTGATTCCTACATTGTTTTGAGGTAGTAAGCTATTAAGTTTTGAACGTGCTTGACTTTATTCAATTTCAATAACGATTTTCATGACTGTATGAAATTTTGTTCCCATATATAATATATAAAGAAATTTCACCTTAAATTTTATTTTGATTTAATTTTTAGCTCTTTCACCAGACATTTCTTTTCAGCTTTATATAGATGAAATACATTAATTTATAAAAGTTTAATAATTATATGGTACAGTATATACCTGAAATGAATTGGAAGATGGAATTGGAAGAATAAATGCAAAATACAACTTAAAATTGCAACCGTGCTGCACAGTAAATTTAGAACTATGAGTCTGACTCGCAATTGTACATTTTATTGTTGACTGCGAGTTTAGCTTATAATTTTAGCTGAAATTTAAATATGGCTTATGATAAAAAGGACAAGCACATTTGTTTTACTATAGAGGTTCGGTCAAATTCAAAATACAAACTACCATCTCCTGAAATCATTTACAAATTATTATTATGCATTTGTATATAACCCCTGTAATATTACCTTTAAGAATTTGCAAAGGGGAAACGGAATGACTGACATATATATCTATGAATAAATGCACATACTTAGATTTTAAAAATGTTTTTCATTGAAATCAATTTAGCAGACTTTCAAATTGTTTAAATTTCGGAATTTTCTTATAGAATTATTTATTTGTGACCATATAGTTTCAGTTTTTTATTATACTTATTTATATATTGTATTTTATCTATTTAATGGGTAGTCTGTATTTGATCTTTATAATTTTGATTTTAGCATATTTTACATTCCTGTAAAATTAATAATGAAATTGCATACACAGTATGAATGTAATGAACGTTATATTAAAATAATAATTAAAAAATCCACAGTATAAATGTAATGTAAAGGATATATTCTGTAATTCTAACATGTCGTTAGTGAGTGAGTTTGTACACTAATGTTCAACTCTTTTGTGATGAGTCATTTTATTATAATTTCACTATGCTACCTAAAAATATTTTGAATAGAAACCTCTCAAAAATGCTTCAGATATTTTATGTCTTATATACAGATGCTGATTACTATTAAAACAGAAATTACAAAACATTTTTTTGCTATGGCTCAATAAATGTTTATGTCCAAATATTTTATTAGAAAATGTTTTATATTGTTCAGTAATTTTCATTTCATAATGCTTTATAATAATTTGCTTTATGAATTCTGAACATTTTAATTTCCTCAATAATTATATAATTTATAATAATAGCAATTCTTTTTGTTACTGTACATTTCTTTAAAATTAATAATCAACATGTCAGTTCATCAGTACTTTAATTCTAACCTAAATGGCATGAGTAACATCAGTGTTACTCATGTGATAACTAGATTATTGTCATTCTTTCTTTAAAGAATGCAGTTGCTTTTTGTTGCAACATGAGAGTGTGAGTGTACCTTTCCCCGATAATGTGAATTTTACCTCAAATGTATTTCAATAAGCTTAGTTTTAAAATTTTTTTTAGAATTTTGTATCGGCAGTCATTTGGATGAGGATTATAAGAGAATTAAAAATTTCCTTCTTTGAATTTTTGGAACTAACGTTTGAGTGTGTTATAGGAGAGTATACCTTCACCTACTGTTTTACACATGTTGTGTGTTGCTTTCCTCATTTTTCACCCTAATCAGAATTTATGAAGGATGAATGCCCTAAATTCTCTATGTAAAATGTCCATATTTTCTTTATTCTTTACTCTGTGAAATTCAGTTGTTAACTGAATAGAAAATTGAACACCATTCTTTATGTATACTTCATCAGACATGTTCGAGGAGTTTCTATAACACTTCACAAATCGATGGAAAAGGCATAAGGTTTATTAGTTGCCGATTTATTAGATTATCATTCTTCATAATGTAATCAAAATTACTTCAGTAGATCTGAAGTTATTTATATGAGGTAGACAAACATTTGCCTAATGTTGTGATATCACCATTATTATGTCATAATTCCCGGTTTCTAGACTATTGCATATTTGTAATTCTTTCCTGGTGGAAATGGCCCACATTAATAATAATTCTTTCAGAACTTAGAATATAAATTATATGCCTTATTTTCTCTGAAAAAGTGTTGGTTATTCTAGAAAAGTTATTCAGAATTTTTAACGATTTGTTTCTGAGATACATTTGATAGTGGTTTATTTATTCAATATCCCTATTAAACCGACTACTTGTCAAAAATCATTTCTGAACACCTGATAGCGAATTGTCTATTTGATAAACTCCCATTAAGTTAACTGAACAAAAATGGTTGTATATCTATTCCGTAACAGGAGCTGTCATACGTGAAAATGATAACCTTTTCATGTTATTTGTACATGTTTGTGTTTTTGGGTGTCTTAAAATCAAATTTGGATTATATAGCTATAAATTCAACTTCACCATCAAAATCTGATGAAGATATTATTTCTTTTATAAATAATATCTCAATTCCCAGAAATTTAAGAGATCGTAGAAATCCCCTCGAAATGTTTACAGATGAAGAGTTTAAAGTGAGATATAGATTTGACAAGAGTACTGTGCAACACTTATGAACCAAAATTAACAGTAACATAGTTCCTCTAACTCACTGTAAATAAACATTAATCCATGTCGGATAATTAATTTAAATAGGAGAGTATGTAATTTGAGAAGTTGAATATAGAAAGGAGAGTATGAACAGTGAGAACAATACGCACAAGCAGACCTTTCATCGTTAGTTTTGCTGTTGTCAGATAAATGTCAATTTCAACTTTTTTTAAGATTGGTGGCACGATACATAAAATTATGCATATACATAAATTATAATTAATATTAACGCACATAAAGTAATATTTTATTTAGTGATGTTCTATTTCATTAAAAAATATATTCGAAACTTTATTTCAAAGAAAGAACCATCTAGTGATGTGCAACAGAAATGCTTATCGAACCGTTAGTTATCGAAGGAAGAATATAGCGCTCAGAAATGTATTTACAGTTATTTGCAGTTTATTGAATCAATAGCTTTAATGAGCCTATAGCTATAGAACGGTTATTTAGTATCCACAGAAACCGGCCATAAGAGATTTTGGAGAGAATCGGCAGTACAATTCTCTTCATAATCTCTTAGTAACTCTAAATAAGTCTGAAATCATTTAAAAATTTATTAAAAGTTTTTCTGAGTAACCAACACTTTTTTAGAGAAGTATTTCGACCAGGGTGTTAGTTTCATGGTTGGCGATGTTGTTCTATATTTGTAAACTTATAATATATTCAACATGGTTAGTCCATACTGTAGACTGGGTTAGTCATTTTAAGATAACTAAACAATTTATTTCATTTGTAGACATTCTTAGCGGATCTGTCGTCGACAAGGCTGCTAATCCCACATTTGCCTGATGCTCATAGACTTCCACAACTCGAGGAGTGGATTCGAATGCGCCTGTGTGGACCCCTCACTGCTAAACAAAAAAGTATGTTTTATATTGCACTTGAATTAAGAAATTCTATGATCTTGTTCATTTAAATTTCAAAGTGAAATTGATGAGCAATACTACAGGAACAGGGCAATTGGCAATAAGTTTGCCATGCTATAGCTTACACAAATACCACATCTTATGCGTTCATATTTGTTTATTTTTTTAGCCATTTATTCTATTTAGAGTGAAATATTATTAATTTACTTTGAATGAATACAAATAAAAGTGATGGTTGTGTCAGCTGATACATTTGTGGGAAATCTTGCAATTGATTTTGAATCAACTTACATGGTACCCAGAGGCTTGAAATTTGGCATGTTTTTCCTGTGAAAATTTAATTTTAGGATTACATTTAATTAAGTTTACTTATATGCGAGGAAGAAGGCGAGGGAAGGAAAAGGACATGATAAAAAAAAGATGAATGATGAAATACTGTAAAACATTTTAGTGGGCTTTTTTTAAATATGAAAGTCGTTATGATATGTGTATTGTTTCATGTGCTTTAAGTGTGGGGGCTGAAAACATAGATGAATATATTGGCAGAGAAAATTTATTCCAAAGGAATAACTAAATTAAAATAAGTTTTATAAAAACTTGATTGAGAATCATTAAAATGCTTTAAAAACTAAGGGGAATGAATACTTTATGAGGGGAATGAATACTTTATGAGGGGAATGAATACTTTATGTAAG
Source organism: Druceiella hillmani (assembly GCA_039881145.1). Taxonomy (NCBI): domain Eukaryota; kingdom Metazoa; phylum Arthropoda; class Insecta; order Lepidoptera; family Hepialidae; genus Druceiella; species Druceiella hillmani. Next base: position 4,452,837 of record JAYKKI010000023.1, on the reverse strand, counting down.
AGCTTTGACCCCAGAGCAGATACAAATGAAATAGTATTTAATCAATAAAGCTGATGGCCTAAATGCAGAATCTAGCAATATTTTTCATCATTAACTTTATCAGAATTATATATAAGCATTTAAATCCGATCAATAATTAATCTTAAAACTTACTGTGAAAAAACTGTCACCGATAGTTATTCACACATAACTCAAATAAAAAGCAAACATAAGACACACAATCACCCTAATTCGGAATAACTGTTTATAATTAAATGAAATGCTCCTGGCATTTCATTATTAATTAACAGATATACCAGACCGATCTCCGAATCACTCTTGGATAGGGCGTTTTCACAATATTCTATATGGAAACTACATGACGTTAGTAACATTGGCACTGATACCAACACTGCGCCAACATGATATTGACAATTTCGCGTTTTCCTAATTGACTTCGATACCAACACGATAGTCTGTTGAAAATGTATGTTCTAGAATGTTGTTTTTTTTAAAATATCAGCTGCGAATAAATTATATGTTTTTTATCTCTTTATTTAAGATCCAAAACATGAAGTATTAAGATAAGATAAAAAATTGGGTTCGATTTTAAAGTTTATGCTTGGAAGCCTACACTACATATATCCTTATGTAGAACGAAGTCGTCAGATTATTTCATATGGGGGAGGAAGAATGAATAAACTGGAAGATATGACCTTTATGGTTGTGCTGTTACACATGCACAGTTTTAAGTTTCATACCATTGTTAAAGTAACTTAATTTCAAAGAAGCGTGCATGCTAGACCTTAGGTTAGCTAAAATTTGGTGGTAAAAGGTTCATAGAAAGAATAATGTGTGAAGTTTTAAAAAATAGTGCCGATGCAAGGAAAATACATCAAGACTATTCTATATCAACTGTATTATTGTGCTGTCAATTTGCAGGGAAAATGCTGCTCCAAACATTCCGAGCTTGGCTTCAATCGGAGATGTCCGACTTCCGGGCGTTGTCGTTTAGAGTCCCTCTCACATATGAACAGAAGAACCACATAACCTGGGCGCACCGACCTCTTATTTCTAGACTTGTAAGTAGACCTCCTGAAATGTTATAAAAGTTAGACCCTATTGTGGTTTACCTCTGATTAACAAATTAATAGATTAGTTTAATCTCACTATTATAATGTTTACCTTAAATAAAATACAAAACCCATAAAAATATTACAGCATTTCGTTTAGTCATATTTTAGATTCTCAAAAATGTGACAGTTTCTTTTAATAGCATTTTTGAACAGAATTAAAAAACAAATTAAATATAAACAAGACATAGTGGTATGGTGGTATCGGTGGCAGTCAACTTACTTTATTTTGACAAAAAAGTTTATATCGTAAAGCTTTAGAAATTTTTACCTCAAAAATATTACTGAACCAAATAATTGGTTCTGCTTTCAAAGCATAGATTAAAGATTTTAATTTAAAAATTAATGAAGTATTGTGTAAAAACGCATTTTATAAAAAATATATACGATTTTAAAAATATTGAAATTAAACATTTTTCCTCCTTAAAGTTTAAGAAACGAGAATAATTTTCTCGAGATCTTAATACATAAAATAAAGTTTAGTAAAGTAGAGACATACTTACCGATTTAGACACTTAATTGTTTGTAATCGTAGGCTCAATCCATACTGGAAAACTTTGTGACCCGTAACAAACGGAACCAGGTTCTACAGACGCGCATGTGGTGGCCCACCATGAAGTACGAGCAGTTTCCCAATCAGCCATTCAAGTATGTTTTATGTTTTTATTTGGTATATTTTGTTTACAGCTGTGTTAATTTATTTTCTATGTAAATAGACTTTATATTTTGTAGATTGATAACTTTATGCATATGAAATTACTTAGAAGTGATTGAAATTTACTATAAATTTGTAATTAATAATTTGCATACATTTAGCTATTTTTTATTGGAGGTTTATTTATTGTATTGTAAATTGGTTACCAGTTTACAACATATTTGCAAAACAACATATTATAACAACAGTGATAAATTTGATATAATCACAAACAAAGCAATTCTTGATAAATTCAGTTCATGATACATTTTATTATGTTTTTTAATTAATAATTTAACTATAAAAGGTAACTAACAAAACCACCTTGTGTCAGAAGTTTAAATTTTAACATTAATTTTAAAATATTTCATAGAGAGCACTGTAGAAATTCATGATTAGTTTTATCGTGTTAACAAAATCTTAATTAAAATTAACAAATTTTAATTAATTTTAACATACCAATTGCGATATGTTTAGGTTAAGAAGGTTGACTAGGAGTTCATACAATGATAATATGAACTTTATGATCAATATTTTTTTTAACTATTCACCCTGATAGAGGCCGCACTTGTAAAACTAAGTTTCTATAATAATATTTTGGAATAGCGATTGCGTTGGTCACCATTTTTATGTCACACATTGTCGTTATGTCTAAATTAACTTATATTACTGTTCACAAAGAAGTTTCACTACAAGAAAATTCTTAGCCACAGTCATAGCATGTTTTCTTTGCCTTATTCATCGTCTTTCATCTATTTATTAAACTCACCGAATGTAAAATTTTTGAAATATTGAAGCCGACCTAATCTAACCAAAAAATCTCTCTCTTAGAAAAAATCTGTAAGGGTTTCAGGGTAGTAGAACAATGCATTTATCAATATATTAACTTTGCATGCTTCCAGACAACATAACAGAAGTAAAACTTAATTTTGTTTCATTAAACATTATTGAAAACATTAATTTAATAAAATGTACATTAATTTAATAAAATATTGTAATTATTGTCAAGTAATATTATCATTATCTTATGAATCGTCATCTTTACACTCATATTGTTGACTTTACTAACTTAAATATATCCTTATAAAGGAATAGAGTAATAGAATATTTAAAATGATCCATATTTACCAATATTATATTGGTAAATATGGATCATTTTAAATATATCTCTTTATTAATTATACTTATGTTATTTTTGAATAACATAAGTGCAATAAATGCTGCAATGCATCTTTTTATTGAAATTATTTATACACAAAATGGTAATCAACAAATTTCGTATATAAACTCTTTTGCAAAAAAGCGGGGACTTATAGGAATAAACAGAGTTATTGAGAATGAGAATATTGTTATTTATTATTGAGGAATCGTTTTTACCTACTTCAGTCATTAAAAATGCGAATAAATAAAAAAAACTTTATAAAATACAAGACAAGCGTTTTCATACTGGTACATTAAAAATGGCTAAAGTTTATTTTTGAATATTTTTTATTAATTTAAAATAAAATTTTGAAATTTAGTAACGAGTATGGCCTCCTCTAGCTATCAATCTAATCAATGCACTTAATCTGCTAGGCATGCTTTCGGTGACGTTTCTTATCATTTCCTGAGGAATACATTCCCATTCAGAGACGATCACATTTTTAAGGGCATAAATGATTTCTGGAGCTGATTTTACGGCTCTGATGTGTCTTTTGAGATTACCTCATATGTGTTCTATTGGATTGAGGTCGGGACTTCTAGCTGGCTAGTCTAACCGACGAATTCCGGCCTCCTACATATATGCATCAACGTCTCTAGAGCAGTAGGCGCGAGCGTTGTCGTCCATAAAAATGGACTCGCCTCCAACTGCTGTTAATGCGGGTTGGGCATGAGGAATAAGAACCTCTGTTATGTACCTTTGCGCATTAAGTGTGCCATTTTCAATAAAAACTAACTCGGTACGATCATCTGACTTAATACCAGCCCAAAACATTAGGGATCCTCCACCGTAAGGGGTGATTTCCTCAAAGCACACTTCTGCGAAGCATTCTCATACGAGCTTCATCGGAGAATAAAACACTATTCCAGTCTCTTGTTGAGTCCATGACGAAAAATTTTGAGCGAATCTCAATCTGGCAACTTGATGCTCATGAAACAATGTACCGTACATTGCTTCATGAGCATCAAGCTGGGCGATAGCTACGTATATTAATGGCCTGAAGTCTCCTTCGGACCTACTCGTACACCTCTGACGTTCTTGAGGTTCTGTTTGAGATCCACGTACGTAACTTGGCGATTTCGTAGCGCTTGACTGACTATGAAGCGGTCATCCCATGGCTCAGTGCACCGTTTTCTTCCAGAACCGGGCCTTCTACTGACGGAGCCCGTTTCTTGGTATCGTTGCTACGTCCTTTGGACGGTGGAACGGTTCACATTATACTGCTGAAACACTTAACATTGGCTACAGCCTTCTTCAAGCAGCGCAATAATTTTACTAGCCCTTATCGTTTTTTCAACCATACTGTGAACAGCAAACAGAAGTGAACTAATGTAGCAAACAGCAGATATTTAATTAAAATTTATTTGTTAAAATAAAAAACCTAACAAATGAAATAGAACTTAATAAGAGTTGGATTTCATTTACCGCCAAAAATTACGTTTTTGTCAGTGAAAGAGAATTTTCATTCAAAAAGAATATATTTCAAATTTAGAACGTTTGTTTTTATGTGTCAGAATACACTATACCTGCCAGTAACAATTACAATTAATGCAACCTCTTAATAAATAATATCTTATTAATAATATGACAAAATCAAAACTACCCGTTTTTTATGCAAGAGTGTATAACGATACGATAATTTTCCTTAATAACTGCGCGCATAAAAAAATTTGTTGATTATTATTGTTAATATCAATTGACCAATGAAATTAAAATATTGAAAAATTATTATTACATTATAAATAAACTTCTATATAGTTTAAATTACTGTGTTCTTTCCATTACAGAGACTTGTTCTTCACCTATATGCCGACTAGGGAACGGGACACCAACATCATTGATCCAGTTGACGTGACCATTATCGACAGATATGGTGGCAAAACATGTCCCGTGTGATTAAACATGATCTTTGTTTTTATTCAAGTACATGTGTTCAAGAAACAAAACTGTGACATTTGACGTTCAAACTCAATATTGGGTTAAATATTGTTTGAGTCATATAATGTGCTTTATTTTTCTGTCAACCTTGAAAGATTTTAAATAGTTTTGTACAGTAATCTTCCGCCATAACATTTGCATGTCGAAGAATTAGGTTAGATAAGAAAATATTGATACCAAAGTTAATTATATTTATATATAAATATTTCAAATGTGTATCGGAGTGCATATATCTAACGAACTACATTGAAAGCTTGTGGAAACTTTTAAATTGTAATTGTGGCTGTTAATTGTTTGTATTTGTCCATATATTGTCTGTGTTCTTTTATTTTTAAGCCAAAATATATTACTGAATTGACTTTACTTTAAGAGTTTAATTTAATTTTAACCTACATTGAGCTATTAAATAATGCAACTCTAATTTGTAAGGTGTAAAACGAAAGATAATGTAAATGAATCCATAAATTTGGTATCACAAAAAAACATGTATATTCATATGAGTTTGAATATTTTTTGCGATTTCTCTTTACATGTGTAGATGTCAATTTTCATACTGTCTGCTTTATAATACGTAGCATTCTAATACAAGAGCCCTTAATGTATTTTGAGCAGGTTTTTCAGAATTTCAAATTCCAAACAATAGTATTTACGTACTATTAAAGTAAGGAATGAAAAGTCTTGCTGGCTCTGATGGGGCTTGTTTACTGTACATTAAGCAAAGGTTGTAAAAAATTACACCCTGAAAATATTTTAGTTCTAATAAAACTTAAATAATCTTAAAATAGATACATTAATAAATATGAAAATAAAAGTCCAATACGTGTTAGGTATTTTAAAAAAATAACCAGGCTACTTCGAATTTGTATTACAAAAATTTGTCTGAACATATTTTAGGGTCGCTGAAACTGATATGGTACATTTATTAAATATATTTAAGAATACTGACAAAAAGGTTGACAAAAATAATTGTTTTAAGTAATAGCCAAACAAAGAAAATTGCTCGTGTGTGCGAGTGAGAAACGTTATGAATAGATGTGAGGGCGAGTGAGAACGTTTATCTGCAGCTGCTGGGAGCCCAATAAATACAGCACATAAATTTCAGCAAGCCTAAAATATTCTTTTGACAAATTTTCATGATGCAAATTGGGGGTAGCCGATTCTATTTTTAAACGACCTAAAAGTCTTATACTTTTATTTTTGTATTTATTATTTTATCTAATTTAACCATTTGAGGGCTGACGAGCACCATCGCGCTCGTGCGTGTACTAACTAAATTTGCCACGAGCGCGATGGCGTTCGTGAAATCAGTTGTTGTTTAGTGTGAGGTAGGAGAGGTCACTCGCATGCATCACTAATTGTTTATCTTTCTACGTGTTACATAAAGTTCAAATTATAATATTATTAGTAATTACAATATAAAAAAGATCCAGGAAAAGAAAATTTTTAACCCATAATGTTGGAATATGAAAATAATTCGAGTGAAAATGATCGTTTTTCAAGTTGTGAAGAAAGTGACAGTGGGAGTGACATTGTGGTGCGCTCACAATTTGGCGTAATGCAAATTTTGAGTGATAGTGATAATAGTGACGATAACAATTATTTTGCTGATACGGAGGATGTACCGGACTGCGAAAATACGATGTGGCCTTGATTTCAGTTTTTCTTATAATTTTTGTTCACAATATATATTTCCATAATTTTCTTTGTATTTTATTAACCTTGTACAAGTTTTTATTAAGAAAACACCGAAAAAATTATTAAAATTGGATCATTTTTGGAAGATACAGTTTTTTTTCGAGACAAGGGTAAATGACATCAAAAACAAAAGATTTTTTTGGCATTTTTAAGTATATGAGTAAAAAACCATGGCACTAAAATGGTTAAGATTATTTAAGTTTCATTCGAACTAAAATACTTTTTTCATAAAATACTTTTTAAAATACTTGCTCAAAATTCATTATGAGCTCTTACTCTATTCGGTTTGGCATTGAATTCCAAATTTGAATATATTTTACCTAAAACTACAGAATTCTGTTTTCAGAATCAGTCATATTTTTATCTTTCTTTTTTAAGGTTGTAATATATTATATTTGCCAGTATGCACAAGTCAAAAATTTGCATCATAATTCTATTACCAAAAACCACAATGCATTTGGCATTGTGCATTATTGATACAATTGCTTCAGTTTTAGAAGTTAATTTTCAATAAAGATTTCTGTGAGCAGACAGAGCAACGTCAATAATAATAAACTGAAGATAATAAATAACTACGATTCAGCTAGTAGTAATATTTGATGTCGGTGTCAAAACAATATTGAGTCATTTACATTTAAAAGGTGACAAAAAGAAGAAGCTTAAAAAATACAAGTTGAATGAATGCCAACGAGAAGTGCTCATGGAGGCGTGCATCACTTTGTTAAACAGCTTAGTAAACAAATGAAGGAATTTAGAATTTAATTTTTACTTGAGATAAAATTAGATTCTGTATGATAATTGTAAATATTCATTGTAATATTTAGAACCAGACATTCAAATCGAACAGTTTTGAAGCCAGAGTAATCACGGTAATATCTGGTATTAGTTAAAGTATATTCTAATCCAGCATGATAGTTACGATTGATGAGAATTGTCAAGGATTGCCAATGATGATAGAAAGACACATTATATCATTCATTAAATAACGAAGGCTGATTAACACTCACGCCTTTACTCAATACTACTGTACGACAAAACACATCTATAAAAAAAACTTCCATAAGTTGTCGAAACTACAACTTAATCCTCATATTTTGTACCGATTGATCTCTTCGTTTTAGATTTATAAAATTGTTTTCCAAGATAAAAATTTAAATTTCTATTAAAGGACTTTTACACTTTTTGAAAAAGTTTGCATCACAAATGAAGTCTTATTCAAATCAATTAAGCATAAATATTTTTGCTTTTTTAATAAAAGCAAAAATATTTAATTATGCTTAAACATTGTTGCTTGCGATTAGCAATGAACAGAAATCTATACTTCAGTAAACTAACATAAAATTTGCATACAAAATATTTGCTTTGTATTCTTCTCATAAGTACAACACAACAGATTGTTTTCAAGTTGCACTAGTTACATTTCTTAATTACTCACTTGACTTGCTTTTCTGAATTTAATTAAAAGTTCTGTAAAGCAAAAATTCTACTGCTTAAAATAAAACTTAACATAACAATAAGCCACAAAGACCTGTTATTATGTACAAAATTTGAGTAACCGATTTCATTTTTTTATTTTTTGTCTCAGCAGTAAAGAAATAAAATATGTTCTCACTAACAAAAATTACAATTAATCTTTTCACATTTTCATCTTTTTAATCTTTTCCTATGACTGTAAGTCTCTAATGTAATGAATTTGAAGATAAAGGGTAAATGCTCTATCAAAACTTGAATCGGAAGTTTCGAATGGTTTTCCAATATTTTTCTTGCTATTAGTGCCTGAGAGAATAACAAATATTTTAATTTTATATTTGTAATTAACATTAAATTCAAGAAATTTTGTCATAACATTGAACTCTTATTCTTTTTGTATTAAAAACAGAATGAAATAAAAAAAAGGAGGAATTTGAATTTTCTATTATAAGACGATGACGCTGCTTGCTATTCAATCAGTCTCAGTGTCTATGGTTGTTCATCTCATTTTACCCCTGATATTGTGGTGTAATTTTTGATGCTAATAAATTATGAAAGTCAGTTCGAAGATGTCATCAAAATAAATAAGCTAACAGCTTGAGGTTTTTATGTTTTAATTTTACACTATTGAATATATTTGGCGTTAGTTTTGTAGATATTCATTATTCACAATTAAATGAAACTACGTGATGTAGTATTATCTCTACTTTCTTTAAGTTCTTTACCACGACCTGGGTTTCGTTGTATTACAATATCTTCAGGTGGGCTGTTAGCAAAAATCTAAGTCCGAATAATAATACATCACATAGTTTCATTTAATTGTGAATGTCAACTAATCAGGTGTGTATACCTAATTTACTGACATGTTAGTTATTCTTCTAGTTATTGTTAGATCTACAGTATAGAATCAATAGTGTAACAAAGCAACAATGAATATAATTACAAGGTATACCTCTGTAACCAGTATAGGACACATTTTTACTTTTTTGTCTTTATATTTTATCTATTCATCGACTTAGATAACTATCTATGATAGTTGATAACTTTCTATGTATCCATAATTTGTTTCCCGTAGGTATTTTGATGTTTTAACTGTCTATCAACAATCGTAGATAGCTTTCTACCCGTGACCTTCCTTACAAGCGACTTGTTCCTTTAATAAATATGGTAAATTCGTAATTAAAAATATGTAGGCACCAAATAAATAAATAATAACTAAATTGTAACATTTTAATTATATTAATATTTTTTTTGACTTTTCAAGGAGCGGATGTATTTTTTTATGTTTTAAAATCAAGAATAATATAAGTTAAGGAAAAGCAGTTAAAGTTTTGTATAGTTATAGAATGTGTTCAATCTCTGCTTTTCTTTATGTCATGTGTTAAATAGGCCAAAAGCCAGTATTACTATAACGTATATAATTGGAGGAAGTAATAAACTACAATAATAAATGGATAATTTTAATTACAATTTATTATATACACAATAACACCTGTTATTTTATATATTATAAATTATAACAATTATTATATTATTGTATATATCATAAATTATAATAATACTTATTTTATTGTAATAATTTAGCAGAACTCTTATTATTCCAAAATCTACTTTTAAAATCCTGCTCATTGAGCTCACACACATAATTTAGTCTGTGCTTTTATGTACGCCGGGTCCTATTACTTTCATTATCGAATTACCATCCCAGTATGATAACGACCACAAAATTTCTAAATTGTTGTAGCTAGAGGACGACATGCTTGCTATTGATGTTCAATAACTTTTTACAATAAAAAATTTGATAAATTTACATAAAACAGACTTGTGATAGGCATTTATCGCTCGAAACTGACCGAAAATTTTGATAACCTAATCTATCAAAGTAAGCGCCTTTTCCATCTGTCACTTTCGAGTGATAAATGCCTATCAACGGTCAAATTTATGTAAACCTTAATTGTCAATAAGTTATTGGGAAGCAACAGCTGTTTCTTCTGTACAATATTGGATAGCCAGCAAGCGATTTGCCCTCCCATTGGTAGATAGCATGTGGAGATAGTAATTTATAAATTTTTATACATTATTGATATGCAAAACTGAAACGTCAGAACTTCCCTAGTAATATAAAAGCATAGATAGATAGAATATTCGTTTTGGGCATTAGATGACACATTACCAATAATCACTATGTTAGGACTCAGAAAACTAATTTATTTCACTTATGGCAGCTGGACAAAAATTATTGTATTCTTTTTCATCCATTGAATATTTAAAAGCATTTTTGCTTTTCAATCAAATTGTGTGTGAGTGTACAAAAAGAACTGTTAAACTAAGTGGACAGTGTTTTTGTGATAGGAGACTAGAGCTGTCCAGGGCTGCAACACCAAGTATGAAAAAAATATAAATGGATTTGGATAACATGTTCTTTTTACCAATTTATAGAGAAGATATTCTTTTAAATTGAAAAAAAATACTTTCATCACATTCTATATCCACATGTGGGTATTTTGTATCTACAATTGTTTTCTCATTTATTTTTACATTATATTTTTGCAAGGGAGAATATAATAATTACATTGTTTCATCTCACAAATGCACAATTTTTATGCTTGAGTATTGGGTGGAGGATCAAGGGTAGTTGGGTGACTTACCTAATAAATTAGATATAATCTCTTGTCTCTGTCTATCTTGTCTCTATAAATTGTATAAAAACTTTACACTAGATATATACCGAAAAATAAGAATTGAATATTTATAGGATATTCTATAGATGTATTGAATATTCCAACACAACTTTGGCACAAATCTACCTCGCCAACTTCAATTTTTATAAAATTCGGTATAATAAATAATTTCATTGGTGTAAAGAAAATCTCTAACTCTTATGTTTATATAATTGATTTTAAAGTTCAAAAACTTTATAGTTACCCTATTTGTCCACAAAATTTGTCATTGACATTTTCTTAAATTCAGTTTGCTGCTCACCGAATTGAAGTAGAAAGCATACAAGGTCTCATTTTAAACTCCTTTTATAGGTTTTTGATACATATACATGGTTTGTCACAACAGTTTTGGTTTTAAATCAAATTCAAATTTAAAATCCAAATTTCTCAAAAATTCAATTTTTAAAATCTAAAACAAAAATGTCACACGTTGCTCACATTATTTTAAAATAATTTTCATCTTGGAATCATAATAGGATTACTTGCTATGAAGAGTGGTACAATAGACGGCATGGAAAAGACATGTAGAAAAGTCATGAAAACAATAATTTTCAAAATAAAAATGACAGTTAAAATCTTACACAGTTTTCTATATAGGCACCAAATAAATGAATAATAACTAAATTGATAATTTTACATAAATCCTCATAAGTAAATGCAATTTTTAAAAATACAAATGGCACAGTTGATGGATAAAACCGGCAACTTTGAATTTAAAAATAAATTCACTATTGTACTAATATAATAGAAATTTTTATACCTATAAAGCCACTTAATATACCAAATTTCCTTGCAAATTAAAAAAATCAACTTTTTGCGGAATAGCTTCTATCATAGCTATGTATACTCAATGTACACTTATTAAGAATTAAATGATGGTATATTGGACTGTTCTGAAAGAGATTAATTGAGGGTGGAAATATAGTGAATGTTACTTTAATACATAAATAAAACACATAACTATCAAGAACATAATATATTTTAAATAATTACATCTAGTACTGTATACAAGTATAAAGTATCACAATTTTTCTGATGTCTTCATAAGTATCAACATGCAGGTAGCAACCTATGGCATAAATCATTGTAAATAAATACTGAATTCACTTCCATAGAAACAAATATGTCTATACAAAACTTAGTTGAAGATTAATGTCATTTCAATTTGTCAAAATGCTTAAAATACCTGTTTTCCAGCCATACCTTAAATACTATATCACACTTCGCTAGCACTCGCATCATTCTTATCCCTCGTTATCCAGAAGAAGTTTGACTGCTGGAAATATTGTTCCACTTCTATCAATGACTTGCCTCTCGTTTCTGGTAACATGAGATACAAAACGATTGTCCCTATAACTGAGGAAATACCAAACACGAAGAACATGCCATACATGCCCCAGCCTAGTTTCATGGCCGGATATATTTTGGTGAAACCGAAAAGCATTATATTGAATACCATGAATATATAACCGCCGCACATTCCCCGTACTCTTGCTGGTAAAAGTTCCCCTATCATCAATCCTGGTAACACCATAAAACCTAGGGTATTTGCCGCTATATACACCATGAGGCATGTACCGTTTAAGTATGAGTCGAAGGTTGATTGTGGTGTGTCCGCTTTAAAATACATCAAAATACTAAGTATTAAGATGCTCCCTGCAGAAATGGTACCCGAAAATATAGCCAAAGTTCTTCTACCAATAGCAAGCAATAAGAAACAGGCTATTATTGTAAATATTAGACGGATGACACCCGTGAGGATGGCTGAGATGGAAATGTCTATAGGTACATTCTTAGCTGTTTCACTAATGATGTCCACCGCGTAGAAGATGATGACGTACGTCCCACACAGAATCTGGAGTGTGTTGAAGACATTTATTAATATTAATGGTTTAAGTACTGGCATTTTGAGTATCGTTTCTAGGAATGTTGCGTTTGATGTGTTCAGTCGCTCCTTTTCACTAGCCGATATTATTTGATGCAGCTCGCGTTTCGCCTGAAATGGAAAAAGTAATATCATTTAAATTAAAAATTTACTTATTTTGATTTCATTTTAAATATGGGTTTATATAAAAGCTAATCAGGTAATTTTTATACATTTGTTTCTTTATTTTATAAGCTTTAATGTACCCAATTGGTAAGTGTGAACTTATTGCTACAAGAGTAATCTCTTATAACTTTCTTATAATTTTATCTTTTCCAAATCTATACAGTCTCCTTTATAATTGAGGCCAAAAGCACAACAACTTTTACAATTTTTCAATGTCTTAAATAAGCCACATAATGCCCCTTATCTTACTTCTAGATTCAAATTTTTGTGCGCTGTACTTGAAGAAACTACATACTGTCCTTATTTCCGAAAACACCACCATTTTGAATCAATACATTTTCTGTCTTCACTACCATGTTGTAGAATAAATAATATCTTGATATCTGAAATTTCTTGCCAAATTATACAACCAAAATGTTCTCAAAAGTCAGTCAACCAAAATGTTCTCAAGAGATATATCCATAATACCAATTACTCTCTGCGATTACCTCTCCAGCCTAGCCCTGTCCCCTCCTTATTTTTGATTCCTCCTGTTCCCTCTCACATGCCACATTAAGCCATCTTATTATTTGTATCATTACTATTACGTTTCTTTTGTACTGTACCTGCAATTTCTTGCAGTGGTTAACAATTATTTTTTTTTAGTTAAAAGGGGGAGATTCCTCTTATAGCAATGATTCATTAAAGCAGTCTTGTAGCAACTAGTTGTTAGCAATAATAAATAGATATGCCTAACAGATTTTAAGGTAAACAGTATTGCAATTATACACATTTCCCTGTGTTGTGTGGAGCAAAAGAAGCAACTTACAATAGCATCATTCCCCCGCAGCCTCCCAATCGCTATCGAGGCCGCTTTCAACTTTCCGTTGCGAGCGAGCCACGTGGGGCTCTCTGGCGCAAATGACAGCACAATTATTGACGCCATTGGCAGCACCATGCTAAGCCAGGCAGTGTCACGCCAGTGTGTCGCTCCGCCCACCGTGTAGACGTACAGTACACCCATCGAGTATGCCACGAAGGGTGTCCCTATTAGCATGCCGCGAAGCCTGGGTTCCGAGATTTCGCCAAGGTAGACCTGAAAATAAAATGTGACAGTTAATGCATTTACAGGTTTGGGAGATAGGTAAGTCATACTCATAAAGGACAATCTATTTTGGAACTCTGAAATTCAATGATTTCATAGTAAGTGAGGCCATTATGATTCCAAGATGAAACTTTGAGGATTAATTAAAAATAGTATAAACAAAGTTTGACACATTTTGTACATTTTAAAAAAGATATCATTAAAAATTATAATAGAAGAAGTACGCTTGAGGTTTTAAAAGTACCACCAGAAATTACCGGTAGAACCCGCTCTAGTCACACATATTTAAGCATTTATATACATTTAAGAGTACACAGTATTTCTATTTAACTATTTACAAATAATTTTTCAAACCATAAATATATAAGTATATTGCCTACTCTTTCTATCACATACATAGACATTTTAAAATAAAAAGTTATTTTTACACTTGATTTAAGTCATTCGTATGGAGTTTTAATGAACTTTTTACAGACTCAGCTATATGTCATAAGTTGGTTGACTATTACTCGCAAACTTATAGCTACTAAGGTCTGTCTGTAATAATTTTTCTTTTAATTTCTTTATGTATACTACTATTGTAAATACTCTTTAGATATTCAAATATAGCATTTTAGCTGGTAGGAGATGGAGACATGTAACTCAAACTAAAATGACCAAATTACAGCTTAATATTTTGTGAACGAATCCTTGCATCGAAAAAGCATTCCCGATATACTCTCAATTTTTTAACCTGTTCAATGGCAAATGTGCAAAAAAATGCATCCCCACTTTACATGTCGGGCAGGTTAATGTGTTGTAAATCGTGCTTATACAGTATAGTATCTATTATTCATTAGTACAATTTGTGTGCTTGAAAGTGTCCACTATTCATTAACATGACTTTGCGGATATCGAGTTGAGTATATTTGCAATGTGTTTGTTTCTGATGATTTTTTTACTGCAATGGTTTTTTTAGAAACGGTTGGAAATTTTCAAAGAGATTTGTTCGACAGTGAATTTTGACAATAGTGATTTTTCAGAAAATTTTCCCTTAGCTCCTTAACATTGTACAAAATTATTCTATTCTACTGATTCTAATTCGGCATATCAGCCTAGATTTTTCAGATAACACAAAATGTTTATAGAGAAAAATAAAGCTGTTAGTTTTAAATTTAATTCATGGTTTTAAAGTAAAACTCGTGGTTTTAATTTAAAGCTTGTGGCTCATTACGGTTGTTTGAAATTTGGCATGCGTCTCGAGCAATACTGTTAACGAAGTGCGGCACTGTAGGCCGAGCCTACAGTTTTTGCCAGGCTGAACCTATAATTTGTACTGCTGTTTTATATTAAAAGTATATCTTTAAATATAAAACGAAAAATCCAATATTGTAGAGTCTTTTAATTTTTCCTGTACTGCTTTGCATATTTCGATAATTATTCACCCCAAAGCTTGTTTTGAAATTATAGTATTCTGTGTAATTCGGTAAACCTGTTTGAGTCCTGCCTGATTCTAAAAACTGGGGTGTTGCAATATTTATTGACACCATTTATTGTTGCACTACGAATATTTATAATGGGAGGTTGATTCAAAAGAAACTTAATTTAATTTTTTTTTATAATTGGTAAAAATCATTTCAAGTAGTTCCAGAAACACTCCTTCTGAAAGTTAAATTAATGTGGGCAAGACGTTCTCTTTCTGTATCCCTAATTTATGGTATATTTTTTTCTTTTCGCAAAGTGGAGAAGCTTTGTCTCTGAACAAGCCATACATGCCATCTTGCTAGCGCATGACACTCAACTGTTTGATTCGCCAATGGAGTGCTAAGTTGAGCCAATGATTAATATAGTCAACGAGCAATACGTATCGACTTACTCGTTGCTAGATCAGGTGCCTCACATAGGTTGGATATATCTTATCTGTAAACTGCTTATAACCATATCATGACATAGAGTGCATGTAGCGCCTTCAATGAAACTAAATAACTAAAGTAAACCCACTGCCCAACCCTTGTTACCATAGTGTAATTACTTCTCTCTTTTAAAAATTAAAGCTGTACAATATTTTATTATGATTATATCGGATCACATTAATATTTTATAAATGTTTTTCTTGTTTAATCCGTTTCTTGTGTTCATCCATCTTTATCAGTCCAGTATAATTTCTACACTTTTAGACTTATAGGTTTGAAATTGGAGGTAAATGCTTCAAATAAAGAGTTTAATGTTCATTTAAAGTGGGATGATAATTTGTCATGCCCCGTGAAGCAAAATTTTTTGATTTAAATTTAGGCCGCTTATTGTGAAGTTTGGTTTATAGTATTTTTTGTGCAAAGTGATATGCATTGTCTCTGCCAAAGCAAAAAAATTCCAAAAAACAATTTCATTTCATAGAATGACTGACAGAAAACTTTTGTGTGTTTTCTTAAATAATTGGGCATTTTTTATTGGGTTGGTTAATAATAAATAAGAAGTTAATAAGACAAAATTGATCTATGAACAGTTGTGGTGGTCTTTATCATCAGTTTTTTTCGCGTAAGGCGTTGCTGAGTGTTCTAAACAAACAGGGGGGGGCAGGGTCTGGGGAATATGGCGCGTGGGTGATCTGTGTCCAATCAAAGTCTAAAACTTTACAGCAGGTTTGTCTGGCTATATGTGAATTGGGTTACGGCTATAGCTGGTCTGTGCTAAGTTCATGTGGTACCCACGCACCGTATTTGAAGTTTTTCCCAAGTGGTGTAAATTATTTTCTATAGTTCCGTTGGAGCACCTGAGCTCAGTTGCTAGCTAGCGTATCGTTAATCGGCTATCTTCTTCAATTAACAATTTTAACCAGTCACTATCCAATTCCACCGGTCGACCAGACTGTGGTTGATCACTCAGGGAATAATCATCACTGTAAAACCGCTGGAACCATCGTTTTGTAATAGCTTAGGATATTGCTTCAGAAGCTACATGTTGGCATACGTTATGCATAGCTTTGGTAGAAGAGTAATCAGATTGGTACTCATACAGTAGACAGTGTCTCTTATGCGTGTTAACAGTGCAGCGTCTTAGTTACTACTGAATCAGTGAGAGCGTGCCGCACCCTTTAAATATATTTGATATTGGAAGCTTCTAGAATATTCCCATATTTTCTAGATAATTTTCGAAAAAGCGCTTATTATTGTTTTAGGCAACCCAATATATATGCCACTTTCCGAGTAGGATACCATACTGAAACTTTCACATTTTTCAAAAATATCTTTAATATATAAGTCACGACCCGTTACAATTTTATTACACTGTAAGTATTGATATTTTCATTTCAAACTAATGACACTGATATACTGTTACTAATATCCTCTTATATTATTATGCAAATCATTTTCTTTCTTTTTAAATAATGCAAACAAATTTACCACACAAATTTTCATCGACACTTAGTCAACAAAGATTCGTCAACATATTTATCACAAGAATGTTAACACATCTGTAAAAGAAACCGTTAACATTAGCAACTCACATTTTCGTGGTATTTTGACTGATTCATTGCAATTAGCATGTATTGGCGAAAAATAGCTATTGGTTTAGGAAATTTTATGAGTTTGCTTAGATTTTTAACAAATCACATGATTGTTCACAATGTGTAGAGTTTTTTGTTGTTGCAAACAGTCTAATAATATCTTATTTGTAGGTACGTGAAATTGGCGATTTTCGTAGAGGTCTCTTAATATGTAACGGGTTTAGTTTGACGTTAAATTCCAAGTGATAATATATGTTATAAGTGCTCTATAGCAAGAGTAAATTGTCACTGGTTTTGTTTTAAATTAATAAATATTAAGAAAAACAAATACGGCAAAACTTGTAGAAGCCGCTTAAAATTTATTCAGTAAAAGAATTGATAGGAAACAATGACGTTATATTGAATAGGCGCATCATACTCTAATAAAATGAACAAAAGATATGATTCCCGGTAGTGAGTTTATAAATAAAATTAAATTTTACTCTCATTCAAATACTGAATAACATGGATAATATAGATTTGGGATAGCATTGCTGTAAGGCAAATCAGCCTATTCCTCATAAATAATGGCGGATTCATCCTAAAATGACAGACTTCAATTAGATCTTGTCACACTTGCTGACCACAGAAATGTGAAAGGCAAAATATATATATATATATATATATATATATATATATATATATATATATATATATATATATATATATATATATATATATATATATATATATATATATATATATATATATATATATATATATATATATATATATATATATATATATATATATATATATATATATATATATATATATATATATATATATATATATATATATATATATATACACATACACACCCACGTGCGCACGCGCGTACATTCGCGTCATTATTGAGCATATCCCCGGTGCGAACGGGATAGCGTTGCTGTAACGTATAGTGCAGCATTAGTCCCCTGTAAATATAAATGAATCAAGGATTGGAACTTTTCAAATGTAACCGACAGACTACAGTTTGATCTCCTTCATACACTTAATATACTACGAATAGACGAACAAAGCGTGCGAACGAGAATATATTTTTATGACATTACTGCGAGTAGAAAAGAGATGACAATACGTAAACAAATAAACCTATTTTAACAGATAAAAGTATCCGATAGTTTCTTGGGTCGATAGCGTCTCCTGCCGTATTTTAGTATTTTCCTGGATTTTCAAAGAGTATTTCCACAATATTATTTTAGAATAAACAATAGTGTCTTGTTTGGTGTTGGATTGCGAAGTGACATATATCAATGATCCAAATAAAGAGATATTTCACGGTTTACTTACTTTTTTATCACTTATTTTCCGCTAAATTATCCTTTAACTACACTTCGTCAAATATACATATCATAGTAAATACGTTTTATTTAACGTTTTATTATTTGTTTTCTTATTTTGTGTGTATAATTACGAGATATATTACCCGTGAAAATGACATTTTACGGATAGACATATAGGGATGGTAATATTTTATCGACAGTCATACCTATATTTTTCTATAGTGAAAATAAACGTAGATTGCAATAGAAATTTACTTAATGATAAATATAACCGAAAAAGGCGTGGGTTCAAATTACGCACAGATCAGAAAAATACACACACCGCTTAGTAGCTACACACTGCTTAATAAACGCGCGTTTACTCTATGCCGTGTCTGGATAACGTCACGACACTGGAGAAAATTCATGTCGGGTATATATTTTTAGATAAAACAGAAAATAAGTTTTCTTATTATTTACTTTAAAATATTATTATAAATATTTACCTGTTTTGTATGATATAATAATGAACTATTTATAATAAAATAAATTGATAGCTGCCTTTCACATTAACATGATTTTTGTTTTCAGGTAAAGTTAATGCCAAAAAGAGCAGTCTAATCTTATATACAAAGAAATGTTTCATCTGAGCCATCGGCGTCGCAACCACTATTGTCTCCAATAAAAAAGAAGCTTATTTTTAAATGTAAAAACTTAAAAGAGAAATTAAAATATAAGCAGCAGAACATAAGGAATTTGATGGCTAAATCCAAGAGAATGAAGAAAAAAATGAAAAAACACATCGGTGTACTTGAAGAATTTAAAAAACGTCAAGATTTTCATGATAATTTAAATGACCTTACCACATCATGCATTAATGAAACGTTGCAATTCTTGGTAGATAGGATAAATGAAAAAAAGTTGGTAAAATAACTCATTCTACTGAATATAATGAAAAGTTTAGAAAATTTGTACTAACTCTCCATTTCTATAGTCCAAGGTGTGATAATTATATCCGTGAAAAGTTTGATCTTTGTTTACCTCATATTAACACACTTAGGAAATTATATCAGAGATTAAATTGCGAACCGGGTTTTACAGCCGAGCCATTCAATACAATATGGGAAATGGGTAAAAAAAGAATTGATCATTAGCACATCAATTGAGCGTTAGAGAATATACTAAACTTGTTTTACAGCCAAACCATTCAATACAATATAGGAAATGGGTAAAAAAAGAATTGATCATTAGCACATCAATTGAGCGTTAGAGAATATACTAAACTTGTTTTACAGCCGAGCCATTCAATACAATATAGGAAATGGGTAAAAAAAGAATTGATCATTAGCACATCAATTGAGCGTTAGAGAATATACTAAACTTGTTTTACAGCCGAGCCATTCAATACAATATAGGAAATGGGTAAAAAAAGAATTGATCATTAGCACATCAATTGAGCGTTAGAGAATATACTAAACTTGTTTTACAGCCGAGCCATTCAATACAATATAGGAAATGGGTAAAAAAAGAATTGATCATTAGCACATCAATTGAGCGTTAGAGAATATACTAAACTTGTTTTACAGCCAAGCCATTCAATACAACATAGGAAATGGGTAAAAAAAGAATTGATCATTAGCACATCAATTGAGCGTTAGAGAATATACTAAACTTGTTTTACAGCCGAGCCATTCAATACAATATAGGAAATGGGTAAAAAAATAATTGATCATTAGCACATCAATTGAGCGTTAGAGAATATACTAAACTTGTTTTACAGCCGAGCCATTCAATACAATATAGGAAATGGGTAAAAAAAGAATTGATCATTAGCACATCAATTGAGCGTTAGAGAATATACTAAACTTGTTTTACAGCCGAGCCATTCAATACAATATAGGAAATGGGTAAAAAAAGAATTGATCATTAGCACATCAATTGAGCGTTAGAGAATATACTAAACTTGTTTTACAGCCGAGCCATTCAATACAATATAGGAAATGGGTAAAAAAAGAATTGATCATTAGCACATCAATTGAGCGTTAGAGAATATACTAAACTTGTTTTACAGCCGAGCCATTCAATACAATATAGGAAATGGGTAAAAAAAGAATTGATCATTAGCACATCAATTGAGCGTTAGAGAATATACTAAACTTGTTTTACAGCCGAGCCATTCAATACAATATAGGAAATGGGTAAAAAAAGAATTGATCATTAGCACATCAATTGAGCGTTAGAGAATATACTAAACTTGTTTTACAGCCGAGCCATTCAATACAATATAGGAAATGGGTAAAAAAAGAATTGATCATTAGCACATCAATTGAGCGTTAGAGAATATACTAAACTTGTTTTACAGCCGAGCCATTCAATACA
This sequence comes from Druceiella hillmani, assembly GCA_039881145.1. NCBI lineage: Eukaryota > Metazoa > Arthropoda > Insecta > Lepidoptera > Hepialidae > Druceiella > Druceiella hillmani. Next base: position 4,431,706 of record JAYKKI010000023.1, on the reverse strand, counting down.
ATATAGGAAATGGGTAAAAAAATAATTTATCATTAGCACATCAATTGAGCATTAGAGAATATACTAAACTCGTCGGCAAAACACATTTTGGCTAATTTAATTAATCATTCATATGAGCAGAATCCTGTTAATAGCCACATATATCTTTTAATAAAATATATATTTTCAAATTATTTGACAATAAGGTTAAGACATGAAACAACTTTAAAAAATTTATCAAAAGAAACCTCGAGAAACTATTTGAATAAGATTATTTTATTTAAAGGTCAATGAATTTTATAATAACTAACAAAAGGATTATTTAAAATTGTAGAAATACATTTTTAAGTTTTGATGCCATAATATCATTATATGAGGAACTGTAATGAAAATTCCTTTTTTCATATTAAATTGTATAATTTTTTTTCATAGTTGCATTGTGTAATTGAAATCACTGTAATGTGCAGTCTCAGTAGTGTTATTGTTTGAGCAACTCGTATTGGATATTTTTAAATTTTAAAAACGAATATAATTTATTTATAGTTAGTACTTAAAGTTTATTTAAGTTATTTATTAGTTACAGTTTATTTATTAGTTTAATTTTAAATATCTGTACATATTTATCTACTTTCCTACATTCACACTGTATATATTTTCTACATAGAACATATTTTTTTCTGATACAACTTTTGTTTTATTTTTAGCCTAAAGTTAAGTGGTTTTGCGGTATTTCTGGCGGTGATATTAAACTTTTTATGTGAATACGCTCGGATTGACATTTTTCCACAGTACAAATAACGCAAGCAAAATGTTTAAAGGTAAACACATATTTAAGGTCAAAAAATATGAGAGGAATGCCTCATACCATACATACATACATTTAACATATAAAAATATGTTAAATTGGAGGAGAGTTCATAATTATGGGCTCTGGAAAATAAATCGTTAACAAAATTTGACCAAATATGTGCCCCTTTATTTTTATATTATCGATATAACATCGTTAGTGAAAAGCCATCACTAAAACTCAACATATATATACAATTTGGCACACAAGGGCGATTAAAATTCGGTGATGCGAGGCGTGCCGAGTGTGTTCATCTATTCGTAATATATTACGTCTATGGTCTCGTCACACTTGCGCGTATGAAAGTTGTTATTTAACTTTTGTCGTACAGACATATAATTTGAAATAAATTAAAAATATTGTAAAAAAGTAAATATTATACGCAGATAATTGCGAATGAAATGTCGTTAGTAGACTTTTATTCATAATGGCCATGTAATGAAAATATATTTGTTTCAATAGCATGACACAGAAACAAAGAAAACTACATGCTACGGGCTGTAAATTCATACCAAATAACAGATAATTAAAGCTAAGCATCAATCACTTTGTCTTTGAGGACTATTTTTAGAGATATATTTAATATAACGCCATTGTTCCTCACCATATTCTGTTTTTAAAATTAGTCGCTCATTTGTCTTTCAATGTTTTGTTTTTCTATGGATTCGTCACATCATATTTGTCATAATTTGAAATAAGTATTCGGTAGTAGTAAATTAGTGCAGACGGCATACAATGACAGGGAACAATCAAACACCATGAACGAACGTTGCGTGCACAGCACTGCCCGCCTACAGAGCGTAGCCTTACATCAAATGTCACACCATCCGGGTGACGCACTATGCTATGCTGCAACGCGCTGCACTGTATACGCAATGCCCTCCATGGCGGCCATTTGTAAACACATCTGAGGATGATGTGTCTAGAATTTCCGACAAAAGATGGTTATAAAGAAGCTCATCTGACCAATAAATGCTGTTACTAACTACCGGAGAATCATTAGAAAGGAAAAAAACCTGTCATGCACCACGATATAAATAAAAGGAGGACCCAGAGCAGCTGTACCGAGAGCTGGAGTCATTTGAAGAGCGATTCTACTGGTACTTTTATACGTTTTACCCCTTTGGGAATTAGTTAAACTTAAATCTCCAATTTTTGTAATTTTATTGCTGGTATCGTAAATACAATCGCGTTTACGAACTATTTTTATTCATCTTTCTTCATTTATATGTCCATATTTGAAATAGCTACACGTGCCATGCAAGACTTTGTAACTGAACACAGCTGTTTTTGTGCTGCGCTGCTGGTGCACAACAAACACTTGCGATGACTGTCCAATGTGACATCCAATAGAGAGAGTCATATGATAAAATGTCATCAAAGCGCGGCGCGTTTGCAACGTTTCCACTCCACTGCTCGCGCGCCCTGTATGTCATCCGAGAACTGGCATATACTGTTTCTAACATTAGAAACGTTGCTGCTGGGTCAAACCGAATGGATGTGTACCACGCAGATGTGGCACAGATCGGTCCTACAAAAAAGTCTGGACCGACTCTGGTTGGCTTTTGCCGATTCGATTGACTCGGCGCTAAGTCAGAGAAAATCCTCTAAAACACCTTTGCTTTCGGTATTTCAAATATCGCAATCTTTGCCCTTCCATGACGTGCTACTCGCTAGAACTTTGCGGATAGACTATCAGCAGGTACTGGACGTATGCGTCGAGTCGATGGGAAAATGAGGTTGTCTTATTGGCGGTCTACAAAGGTGGCCTGTCTTAATTAACGGCGTTGCGCGTTATACGTGTTATTAAATTTTGTATGTAAATATTTCATGTAGAGTTAATACAAAATCTGCGGTTATTTTTAATCGTTATAAAAAGGCATTGACTATAGTATCATCAGATGGGCTTTTAAAATGAAATTCTGATTCCATTACCCATTCACCACAACTCCGTTTTGCAAAGTATTACACTTCAAAGAGACATATAATGTGTCTCTAATTTTTACCGTGGATTTAATATTTCATTAATTTTACAAATTTTTTCAAAAATATCTCTAGATATCCATTATCTTATATAAATCTGTGCAAAAGATGAGTTTTGGTATTCTTGTAACTTAATATCCCATAAAATTGATAGAATTTAAAAAACCCATTACTTCAACCATCCTCTTACTTATTGGAGGATACTCAGGTTAATATGTTTTACTACAATATAAAATTTAAATTTTCTAGATCAAACGGTTTCCGAGAAAAACGGTTGTGGCAGAAGGATAGACAGGTAAACTGGTAGATACGTGGGTAAACTTATAGAAGTTCCGGTTTTTTTTCCTTTTTATATACGGAACAATAAAAATTATAACACCCGAATACAAAGGCAAATTTTTTATGAACAAAGTTTCAGAAAATATCAACTTGCGGATTAATAAATAAAATGACTTTGAACAGCTTAATTATTTATAAGAATATAAACCGTTCTGTGATTTCGAATACCCTATTGTAGTGGCAACGGCATCTCTCCGTCCATCTGTCTGCCAGAGACTTGTAACTTTCATAAGAACAAAGATAGGAACTTGAAATTCACACATAATATATAGGTTGTCCCAAAATTAGAAACTGTATCGAAAATGACTTGCCATTATTTGCCATGACTCGACGATTTTCTACCGACTAAAACGAAAATGTACCTTTGTCAAACACTTTTATTACCACTAATTGATTATGGATATGTGCGCTATCCTGATCTTAATGAAGAATATTTGTACAAGTTGAAACGTCTTCAAAATTTATGCATCAGGTATGTCTTCGGCCTCAGAAAATATGATCACATTTCTGAATACAGGTCACTTCTCAAATGGCTGAAGATCCTTGATCGACGCCAACTTCACATACTTACACTTCTTTTTAACATATTAAAAAATCCTCATAGACCAAATTATCTTAGCGGTAAATTTAAAGATTTATCTGCTCACGGCCTTGGGCTACAATCTGAACTCACCACCCTGCTTATTCCTAAACATACCTCTACCACTTACGAAAAATGTTTCACTGTCCAAGCAGCAAAAGTTTGGAATCACCTGGATCCTGACATCAGAAAAATCACGTCTCTAAATATTTTCAAAGATCGAGTGAAAAAGTCCTGCATATCCTGAAACCTTTTCGTTCGTGTCCTTGTCCTTTACTGTCTTTCCCATGCCAAATCATATCAATATTTTGTTTTCTTTTTTAATTTACTTTTGTATTTTTTAAAATTTGTTTTCGTTTAATGTGCTATAAAGAATTTTCATTGTATAATCTCTTACAGTCTACCAACTAAATTTCAATAGAAATTGTTATGGTTGACTGGAAGAGATTGCTTATGTAGCAATAAGTCCGCCATATGTACTATACATAAAAGTTAATAAATAAATAATTTTTGGGAGGGCTCCTAAATATATAAAAAGCAGATTAAAATAATTTTCTCTTTCTGCACTAGTGTATTGTTGAAAAGAGAGCGCTACTGATTTCACTGAAAAATAAACATTTGGGGGTGCTTCAGTCTAATTTTTTTACTTATTTATTACCAGGTCATAAAAGCTCTTCGTCCTTCTATGCAAAAGAGCTTATCATAAAAGCTGCTTTACATAGGAAGCCGATTCAAATACCTTTATTATCTTATATTTGAACAACAAAAACTAAAGATAGCTAAATACAACGTACAACAGTAAAAAAGGTTATGAGTAACTAAAGTATTTTTGAAAAATTCAGCTTATATTATACCTCTAAAAGATAAGATATATTTTCATAGTGGAAAATAAAATTAATATTTACAAATAGTTTAATTACAAGAAACGCTATGTAACTTTAAATGTGTTAATTTTGATACGTGTGTACGAAACCATCGTAATGTTTTACCCGTACGTCGTATGCGTATGTTTATTTATATGTTTCTCAACTTCCTATAAATATAAACCCTAACATAAATAATTCCTATAGTATAAATAAAAAATATATATAACTTTGTCTTAATCTTTCTCCATCTAAATTTTCTCATTTTTTTACCTGATGTACACAAACGTTCAAATAGAAAAAAAACAGACTTTCAAATACAATTTCTTCTTTATAAATTAATATATTTACAGAATATTTAAGAATTTATTTTATTTTAGAAATACGTTTAACTTACATAAGTCTTTTTTTAATCTTTTATTATAAAAATATACAGACTTTTAGAGAATGCAGCCTGCAAAACAAATTAAATCATCGATATTCTGAAATAGATACTCCCCTAATACTATTCTTAATAACTCTATTCTTATTGTTACTCGTAACTCGCATTGATATTTAATAAGCCAACGGAAACAAATACGCAAATTCCATTAAATTGTTACTCCAGATATTTACGACTAGAGAATATTTAGTAAACACATTCCAGATGAGGCATATGAGATATGCGAGGCCATAAAAGTAAATATCACCCTTCAAAACCTTGCCCTGAATACAACACGTGGGGGACAACCGGGCGCCACTTTTCCGCCCATCCCCTTTGTATCATCCCCGAGTCCTTGGCGCCTTTCTTTTTCACTTTCAAGGTTATTCGTCGAGTCTATGACGGGAAAACAAGACGCCTATTGATGATAGTCGAACCCGTTAGGGAGATAATCAGGGATAAGATATCGAGTTCTTATGTTACCTAGTTATTAATCTTAGCGGTATTTTCATTTTCGTGCAAAATAATATAATTAAGCAGATTATAAGGCTGTATGATGTATGAAGACGTTATAGCAATATTCTTTTTATTTCGAACGGATTTATAAATTTATTACTTTTTAAACAATTTCGAATAAGGAGAATTTTTTTCATTCGAATTTGTAGGGGTATGTATCGGTTCAGGCAGTCACGAAAACGTGCGACAGGTGTAACTCGGCAGGGGTGGGGATAATTCGCTAACTGCTAATGCGAATGGGTTCCCAAGTTACAACATGAGTTCTTTACCCCTAATTCAAGTAGAGAATTTTATGGATATAGCTTTGCAGTGTTACAAATAAATTTATATTTATATAAATGTCTCTTATTTTTGTGATTAGTTTGCAACATGTGCATTTTTTATTTCAAATTATATGTTAAACATAGGCTTTTCATTCAGATATTTTAACGATAACCATTAGGTATTGATAAATTGACGACAAATATTAGGTATCGGATCTTTAACAATTTTGTCAATATTTTCATTGGCAATGAAATACACAGAAAAGAGGAGTTGTATTGAATTGGGACTCGCATGTAATTTTTGTTTAGTATATTTTAAGGCAATATTCTCTGTGATGTGTTGCTGCTATTGCGATGTAATAATAATAAAAACTTGAGAAGTGTCAAGGGACACCCGGATGGAACGAAGTTCCTGTCGATTAATTAGTGAAGGAATTGTAATAAAATTTTATTTCTTTTAAGTTATAATAATAATTATTGTTATTATTTTTTATTATTTTTTATGTACAAAAAACCTGTATACACCCAACAAAAATAATCGTCGCGACACCACACTGTTCAATGCGAAATAGAGAGACGAAACGAAAATAACTGGCTCGCTTTCTATGCGAGAGAGAGACAGACAGAGAAACACGCGCACGCCGCACGGCTTGCAGCGCGCCCGCTAGCAACTACAGCAAAAAGTGTCGTTACAACATTTGGTCTTAATTTTTTCCGTCTAGCCCCCTTTCGCAACGCGCGGTAAGGAACTTCGTTCCAATATATATATATATATATATATATATATATATATATATGTATGTATGTATGTATGTATGTATGTATGTATGTATGTATATATATATATATATATATATATATATATATATATATATATATATATATTTATAAGTGCTTCTATCACTTGAGTGTTCATATGATTCGAAAGCGTATATAATTGCTTATTTTACGTTTGACAAAAGCAGATTGTTCAAAAGGATTGCGCAGCGATTCATTAAGTTTTATCGGTACTAAGTCGTTTGTGCAAACGTAACCCTAGAAATGATGGTCACGTTATTTAATTTAACATCGTATGCGATTGTAGTCGAACGAACGAATTTAATGGGAGCATTTATTTTTATTGGTTTCTTTGAACCGCATAATGATTGCAAGTCGCGTCATCATATTGTCATTGAAAATCCTCGTACGCATATATGTGTGTGTGTGTGTGTTCGTATGCGTGCGCGCGTGTGTGTGTTAAAACCTTACACACTATATGTACACATACGAGAGTTTACTACTGAGTACATGACCTTTTCTGAGCTCTGTATTTTATAATTTTCTAATGTCGTTTCACTTTTAGATTACCATTTTTGTAGGTATTTCTTTTCTAAGAAGAAAAATGGCGATTGGATTGCTGTTATCGCTATGGTTATGTTACTTGCCAGTTCAGTGTGTTTAATTTTGGCCGTGTGATTATTTTGGTGAGACGTTCCTCTTTGTATTTGGTTGCTTCTCGGAATCTAGTTACTTCAAGATATTAATTTTTATTTTGAAAAGTGTATTTTTTATCGATACGCTGAAAAATTACGTAACAATATGGGAAACATATGATTTATGTGGCCAAACATGCCTGTAATAACCACACGAATTTTATTCGAAAGAACGCGAATAAATCTAAAATTCATAAATTTCTGGATCGTGACCGCATTAAAACAAAGCCTTCGACGTTAATTAAAAAAAAAAAAACTTACATAATGCCTCGTGTACACAAAAAGATTTCCTAATTTGCAAAGCAGAATTATGTATTTGGATCCCATCCAAGTTTTGTTATTTTAATTGTTCTAATTTTTGTATCGAGTTTTCCATACTGTTTTCGCAAAAAATCAGCTTATTACTTCTAGCTATTTATTTTTCAATCTATTCTTTCTTCTTTTACAATATATAGGTTATCGACATTTACAATATATGGGTTATCGGCATAACATGAAATAAGAATTCAAAAACTAATCCCTGCTATAATTGTAATCGTATCTTGCCATATTTCTTTTGGTATTTTCTGTCATTATTCATTAGCATTTTCTGACATTTTATATGTAGCATACCACTTCTAACATATAGCATGTAATATTACAAAAACTCCGTGTTTCATATGTAATATTATATAATCTATAGACACAGTTAAATAACAGCAACTGCAGCAACTGTAATACAGTTAAATAACAGCAACTGCAGCAACTGTAATATTATATAATCTATAGATACAGTTAAATAACAGCAACTGCAGCAACTGTAATACAGTTAAATAACAGCAACTTCTAACATATAGCATGTAATATTACACAAACTCCGTGTTTCATATGTAATATTATATAATCTATAGATACAGTTAAATAACAGCAACTGAGGCTATAAACCTGTACTAAATATATTCTTTTATAAAAGGTATTATTACTCGTATGTATTCTCCATAGTTGATTGATAGCAAAGTGAATGTTTTCAGAATTTTCGCCTATTTGTTTGGATCAGCGTCTATGACCTTTGCATCATGCTAAAATGATTTGATAAATTTTAACGTGATTTAGCTAAATGTTTTCCTATCAACGATCACATTGCCAACTGTCTTGAAGAAGTCGAACAACAGAATGAAAACCGACAAACGTTAACACAAAGACACATACTAAAACTAATTATTATTAAAAATTTATAAGGATAACTAGTTAGAAAAAGTTTTTTCAAGCTATTGCAGTATTTTTGAGCATAAATTTGTTACAGATACATCGATTTGCATTCAGAATCTTCCTTTCCCGCATCTATTTTTAGATGGCTCGTTTGAAACCGGACGGCGCAGAGAACGCGTTGATATCTATTTTTCGAATCAACACGCTATCACGAATTTGACGTAAAATGATTCAAATATGTAAGGTAATTTAAAAAACAAAACTAACTGTAAAACTAACTGATTTTTGCCATACTGACTAAAGCAATGCTATTACAATTACATACTGTTTCAAGAAGGATTTATGGAAATAGTTAAAAAGTTAAATAAACATTAGTTATAAATTAGTATAAATCGAAAAGTTATGCTAACAGTTTGCTACGTTATGCCCAGAAATTCTGAAACATGTTTTTATCAATAGCTTTGATACATATCGCCACCTAAAATTAGTTTCTCTATAATCGCTTCGATTCAAGAATTCTAAGTTTAAAGCTTACGGATTTCGGATTTATCGCGCAGGCAAATATAAAATATTAAAAAAAATCATTTAGAATTATATTTTATATTTAGAAAACAAAATGGTTCATTTAATATTATATGACATCAATCGATTCCATAGTTGCCTATATCTTCTGAAATTTTTGACGAATTTAACCAAAATAATTTTATTTCAAAGTGCTAATCAAATGTTAGCATCTAGAATATTTTGTTATTGTCATTAAATTAATGATTAAAAAGGTAAAGGGAAAAGGACGAAGCTGCACGTCATTTTGAAGCTTAATATTACACAAAAGACATTTAAAAATTTTGAAAGTTTATAAAGAAGAAGCAAATACTTAGTATAGTACCAAGAGTAAAAATACTTAAATTTATTAGTTAAACCATTGATGTGATATCACATTGCATAAAATGATTACATCACGTAATGATACCACATGAGATTACATGATAAGATGATATCATATGACATTAATGGAAAATATATCGCATAATATCATGTGACATCAAAGACATAAATTACGCCACATCATATTGTATCATCAAGTGACGTCACATGACACCACATAAGAAAATTTGTTACTAAGTGACCTCACATAATATGACACGATATCACCGTAATAGATGACTTCATTAAATGGAAACAGTGACTAAACGAAGTCTATCCCCATTTTACAACGTAGCGATATATAAATTAAAATGCTTATCTCACCTGCGAAGTAGCGGCCACAGCGCCGACGGCCAGTCCGCAGACGATGCGACCGGCGAGTATCTGGACGTGGTTGGCGGCGGTGGCGAGCAGCACCCACCCCGCCAGCAGAGGCAGCATGGCCAGCTGCAACGCACGCCGCCGCCCCAGGTAGTCCATCATAGGCCCAGATACAGCAGACCCTAGCGGCGTAGCTGCCGAGTGGATGCTCGCTGGAGAGGTGGATAGGAGAGTTAGTGTCAGTTTCGTCAGATCGATAGAACTAAAGAAAACGTAGAATAGCACCAGGCAGTATTAAATGAAGTATTATAGATTTGATTTATTTTTTCATTGTATGAAAAAATAAAGCAAATCGAAATGAAGACGACGCTACCCAATGTTCTCTAAAATAAAACATTCAGTGGCATGTGCCCCCCCCCCCAACCTCAGAAGTGTATTCCAGCGAGGAGGCGAGGGCGCCGATGACCATAGCTAAAATGTTAGACGAGGACGCCGATAAAGCGGCCATGACCCTGAAGATGACATGGTGTCACTAAAGTGCCCTAAGGTTACCAGTTATCTCAACTTGACCTCGATAAGAGGGTTTGTCAGGGTGCTGTTTCTCGTCATATACGTATTGTGTTAGGAGATTAACAAAAAACCTCTCTAGTACGAATAGCATTCACATAATAAGGGTTGCGTTCATATTTAGGCGCTTACGAACATAAATATTTCTGTCTATAAATATTAATTTCTTACGACGTATGTACGCTTAATATATCTTTCACAGGCGTAAAATAGGGTGCATTCTTAAATAATATTATTTCTCACCATATAAACGTTATTACCTAGCATATCTTTCGCAGACATAATAAATATACATTTTAAAACACCAAGTAATTTTTGCAGTCGATTTAAGCCAATTGCATTGAGTTCTATGAACTTTTTACAGACCCAACTACATGTCATAAGTTGGTCTACTCTTATTAGTAAACTAATAGAGCCTATGGTAGAATATTACTCGTAAACTGATAGAGCATACATAGCTGTGATAATTTTCTTTTTAGATTCGTTTTATATGCTAATATTATGGATACTTTTCAGATATTTAAAAATAGCCGTTTAGGGGATGAGGACACGTAACTTTAACAAAATTAACCACATTAACGCTAAATATTTCCTAAACGAATCCCTGTATCGAAAAAGTCTTCATGACATACTCCTAATATTTTTGAAATATTAGGACACATTTCAGATATTAACAAATAACCGTTTAGGGGATGAGGACACGTAACTTTAACAAAAATAACCACATTAACGCTAAATATTTCCTAAACGAATCCCTGTATCGAAAAAGTCTTCATGACATACTCCTAATATTTTTGAAAGCGCTATTGAACGATACCCTACACAAAAGGGTATGCGAAAAACAATTCACTCCCCCTCTATATCTAGGGTATGTCCCTAAACACATAGTTTTAAAGCTTTACTTCCTAACTTTAGAGGTGTTATAAATATGTATAACCATGCTAAATTTCAGCTTTATGGCACCAATAGTCTGTGAGTAAAACGGATGTAATATACTGACGAACAAACACACAGACCTCATGGTAAAATAAGGCTCTATAAGAATTCCTAATTTGGCTACGGAACCTTAAAAAGAAAGATTTTTTTAATTGCATATTGAAATCTTTATATGAAGCATATGCACCCTTGCAAAATTTCTTTCACATAAATATAAAACTGTAGAACCTGTGAAGCTGTGACAGACGGACGTGATTAAATCATAAGGGTTTCTTATTTCACTACAGAACCTTAAAAAATAAATCCAAAGTGATTTCCCTCTGGCACTCAATATGACCAACGGATAAATTTCATGACCCTTTCGTGCTCACTAAGCCGAGAAGTTGATCCTTATAGGAAACTTTATGAATCATCCAACTCAATCGACGTACATCGTGCATATCTAATAACATGCCTACATATCACACGTCACAATTAAACTACTTGACACTTCAACACCTAAATAACGAACCGATCATCAGACTGCATCAGGGCTGACGCCGCTACATCATTATTATCGACAGTCAGTTATGGGCGATACATCACCCGCAAATCACATGCGCATCGCGTTCATTTAATTCGTTCACTGCGATCGAATACGTGGCCCGCGAGCGCTGCCAATTGAGATTATTGCTTATTGAACGCGGACGACGCGGGCGCAGACGCTACGTGACCCGAACCAATTGACCGAGGAACGTTCGAGGAGCGGCAGTGATCTGATCGTGACGCCGTCTTTAAGTAGTTGGACTCTCTGTTAATTGTTACCATGCTGGCTTTCAGTTTTTATTTTGATGTGAGAGCGTTTCGACAATATTGTGTCCTCTGGTGATGACATAATGACGAACATACATGAAACGCTTTCGCATGATATGCGCAGAAGTTGTGCTTGCGTAGATTATTTCCATTAGTAGCACAAGAAAACAAGAGACAAGTCGCCAAATTCAACTGACCGCACCAAAGATCAAAATTAATGGTAAATTAACTGGTATACATCATATATATTTGATTGCCAGTAAACAGGTAAACGTTTCTCGTACTCGAGCAGAGTTTCGGAAACATACATACGCACACGTATATAGGTTTGTGTTTGTGTGTATATACTTTTTTCAAATAGTTATTAAAAAAACTATTAAAGTCCGTATCCAGAGAATCAGATTTATCTTCTTTCTTAGGAGATATGATAAAAGACGTGAAAATTTGAATATCGGTGAGATGTCTCAATTTTTCAACAATCAGTTGAAATTGTCAATTGCTGTTTATTAAATATGAGCTGTACCCGGGACTTCGTTCGCGTGGAATTAGGAGTAAAACATTTTTAGGTATTATTTTCTTTTTCTCTCTCAGAACTCTATGAGCATAAAGTTTACTAAAAAGGTTAATAAATGGCGTTGGCAGCCATATTGGTTCCGCAGGTTCTGACATTAGCATGCATAATGAATATACCATATGTGACCATTAGAAGATGTAGAAATTAAAAAAAAGTGTTGTTTTGGAAAAAAATTGACGAGTTCTCTACTATAGCTAACGCAGGCGTAACGTACAAAAGTAGCGTGCAAAGCTCGGGTCGCAAGAGCGAGAGATTCCGGCCCTCGACGACCCGCTTTGACCTCGGCGGAACGTGTTCGTATCCACGGGGAATGTGTTAGACTTACTATATTACACACTTCTCTAGTACACTCAGGACGTTTCACGTACTCCACTGTGGCTGCGTCCCTGATACAGTCAGTCTACCGTTTCTCGAAGTCGAAACAAACGTTTATAATATGTATATTCAGAATTTATATAACACTAACCTATCCAAGATCCCATTTCGACATCTGTGTAAAGCGTTCCATTTTCTTCTTTCAACTGGGGTAGGAGGACGGCCGAGTAACCTATAGGGTGACCAGCGGCCGCCGAGAGGACTAGCACGGAACAGGTAACCAGCGCCTGTAAATGAAATAAAACAAGATTAGACTAAATTGCTTCAAAGCACTTATGAGAACAGATTAACAAAGGGTGAACAAAATATTGATGACTCAGCTGTGTGGCGATTCGTGGCCGACACCACCCAGTTGAGTCGTGAACTAAAGTTGGATAACTTCATATCCTTTCACTATTTTTATGGATTAAATACTCGACATCTGAGTCACTATTGTATTTGTCTATGACCTGGGTTTACATTAAAAAAATCTGAGCATTCTTCATTCCTAAATACTATGCGTTCTTTTATGGTAATTCCATCTCCGTTTACGAAATTCACTGGATCACCCAACACTGCACCCAGCGTCAAAAATACGCCATCCATATACGCTTTCCAACCACGGTCGTCTTAAAGATTGGCGTGAATCTCTTAGCTTACTATAAGAGCATCACTAAACAGACAGACGGAACTCAACTAACTCCACTCACCCTATTATTAACCTGTTAACGTCTTATTTAATTGACGATTTCAAACAAATCAAAAGGTCATTCAAAGAGAAAAAGACTGATCGCGTCTCGCAAAGAAAAAAACCTGTCAAGCACGAGCGGAATTCGTACTACGAGGATTCCATACACATTTAGGCATTTATAAACATTTAATGGTACATAATATTCTTAAAATTTTAACTTTTTAGAACAAAAATATATTGCCCACTATATCTTCCACCGCCGCATATTTAAAAAAATTATTACTCGATAACAACAAATTAACGAATTTTTTCCCTTACGTGTGCTGAGAGACCTTGCTCCATGCCAAATCTCATGATTCAAGGTCAACGGGAAGTACCCTATAGGTTTTGATTTACTGGCGAGTATCGAAATATGCAGCATACATAGCCGTATTTTAGGATTCTTTGTGATTGCGGTGACTTAGAAGCCTAATTTTCTTACAGCCCAAGAGACCATAGACCTAAGTATTTGATATTAATTTCAACTTGATACCTCCACGCGTTCCTGTGAAAAAGGGTTTTGACAGAACGACAGACAGACGGGCATCCCTTATATATTTCAAGAGTTAATAAAAATATTTACGAGGACATAAACATTTTAGACGGGGCGAATGAATTAATCGAATTCATTTCTGAAACTGGCTAAAGTGACAATTACGAGAAAAATAGCGTCACCTGAGGTTTACCTAAAGTTATTCGGAAAATTACAGCAATAATGCTAAATTAGTTTTTAAAAAATTCACGTATTTTTATAACTGTTAAAGATACTATTATTACTAGGCAATATATTTACGTAACAAAAAATTATATTAATATTTGTAAATGGAAATACTATGTACCCACTTATGGAATGGATATGTACAAACATATCCATTCCATAAGTGGGTACATAGTACACTTACGGACTGGATATGTTTGTACGCACTTACGGAAAACTGGATATGTTTGTACGCACTTACGGAACTAGATATGTCTGTACGCACTTACGGACTGGATATATTTGTACGCACTTACGGAACTGGATATGTTTGTACGCACTTACGGACTGGATATGTTTGTACGCACTTACGGAACTGGATATGTTTGTACGCACTTACAGACTGGATATGTTTGTACGCACTTACGGAACTGGATATGTTTGTACGCACTTACGGAACTGGATATATCTGTACGCACTTACGGAACCATCGCAGTGTTACATTTTTTCCTTATTTAAAAATTATTTATCAGTTGTATAGTAACTAAAATGTTTTCCTTTATTCGTGGCGAATATAAAAATAAACGTATTATTTAAGCATGATAAAAACTTAATTTACATTAAAACTGTTAATTACCTTAAAAAGTAATAACCTGTTTAATGGTTCGCGATATTTTGTATTGACAATGCGTCAGGTCAGGTGTGCATATAAATGCTAATATTGCATCGACAGCGCAACACGCGCCTGCATATTTGCATAAATACATATGATTCACTATTGACAATGTTTAAAATAGACTGGCAAGGCAGATGGTATAAGAATTGACCAACAACAATTTTCAAAACGGGCTAATTAAAGAGCTTATACACTAAACTGGCAGTTTATTATAAGGAAAGTTTCGGAATCTCTGCTAGTCCACGTTGTAACAACAAAACCTGTCAATGATGCCTATGTACGGAAGATATACCAGCTAGTACATCTTTGCCATTAATTATAGAATTCCTTGGTATTATGTATTTTTTCGTAATAATTGTGGAATTCCTTGGTATCGTGTATTCTCATCATTAAATATTATATATGTTTTGTCATTAAATATGGAATTCCCTGGTATTACGTTTTTTTGTCATTAATTATGTTAATCCTTGGTATTATGTATGTGTTTATAAATTATTTTTTGCTATTTCTTTCACAGCATTCGAAAGATTCACTTCTAGTGTACAACGGGGGTGCACCGAAAATATGCCCCCTTTTGAGTGCTTATATTTTCGAAATTAATAATCCTAGAGTAATAAAAAATATGTCTATATTCTAGTTAGTATATTTGAATAGTCTCAATTCTAATATCTACTTATAATTCTTGAATATAGTGACATTATAACGTTTAATTAAATTTCATGCGACTTGTATGCTACCTTTTTCTACGGAAGAAATAAACTGAGTCGTAGAAAGCTAATAACATCAATCGGATACTGTATAAAAAAGAAAAACATTCGTGAGAAATTAACGCCATCTATTCATAATTTGAATAACTTCATTAAAAGGGATGCAGTAGCCGCGTAGTTCTACACTAAAGCCGGCACAGTTGCCGCAGCAACTTTTTCGAATTTTAATAATGAAATAATCTACTGACATTATTAAGAACAATAAGCTTGTTTGGGAAATAAAAATAAATTCGATAGCTGCTCAAGCGATTTAAAAAAAACTATTGATAAAGTTTATTTAATCCTGAATAAAAATCGTGACTTATTCTTTTAAATGATGAAGTGACGCATGTCATCACTTTTCACGTAGATACAAATCGATTCAGATTATGTAATAAAAATCGTGACTTATTTTTTAAATGATGAAGTGACGCATGTCATCACTTTTCACGTAGATACAAATCGATTCAGATTGTATAAGATACCGCGACGACGAGGTAACGCTATTTATTACAGTATTACATTAGTGCGTAATCATGAGCAGTTGCATCGCTCGTCGGTAGGAACAAGGAGAAAGTAACGATACCTTTCAGTATCGAGTACATTTTTCCGAATCGATATTTTTGAACTCTATACCTTTTAATCGATACTTTTGCTCGTATGAGTATTTTAGAATAGGTAATTGTATTGAATATTTTCGTAATTCTATTCTTAATGTAATATTCAAAAAACGTTTTTTGAATAGCCACTGAATGGTGGCAGTACAACTATCAACGTATTGTCACATTAGCTACACTTCATGCCGATTGTAATTTGAGAAAAGACATCGTTAGTTCGCTCCGTTCCAAGCACGACCAACCAATTTACAGTTTCGCTGATCTGTATCGTGTTTTCGTTTGCTTACATTGGTTTTCGTCTGTATTTAAATAAAAAAAACGTTGATTAATTCAATTTTAATACAAACTTTGATAATTAAAAGCTCATGTCATTTGCATTAAAATATTATTTATACGAGCATAATTTGTGATGTAGTGTATTTGTAAAATGTTTCATGGATAGAATTTGAAAAATACAGTCACTTGTAAAAAATATACGTAATGTATCATCAGAAAAACTATAGATACTTTTCTTTTGATACTTTCTTTGAAAATACTCATGAGTACAATTATCGACACTTTTGATGCGATACCTTGTCCCTACAAGTCGCGTATGAAGATAATAATGTATATCTTTTACATCGAATTCATGCAGCAAATGTTTAAGTGTACTGTTTATCTTATTACAAGTTTTATAGCAAATGTATCAAAACTTATCCAATTTTCATAGATATCGAATGTAGCCATTTCATTTACATAATAGTGTTGGTAATGTAAAATTGAAATAAATAATTAAAATTTGAAGTAAATTAAATAATTGTATTAACATTTTAAAATTCTGTAAAAATGGGTATTACTGCTATATGTAACTCAGATAAACTTTGAGTTTTCAAACAGAAAAAAATTTCATAAAAATCTGCACAGTAGTTTTTAATTGATATCCAAACAAACACAGTTTTTTTATTCTCTAAACATCCCTCAATGCATATAGCACCTCAGTTTTGAAATTGAGCACTAAGCACTTGAATTATGAAAATTCCCTCAAAATCCCTTTACAAAAAAGACAAGCAAGAAAAATAAAAAAAATTGTGAAACGAATACTTCCAAATAGTCGATTTCAAATATTTTCTCAAAAATCGTTTAATGTATAATGATAAAAAATGTACAATTTTAAAGCCAATTTAGCACAATGATTAAAAATGTACAATTTTAAAAGCAATATAACACAATGATCAACAAATGTACAATTTTAAAGCTAATTTAGCACAATGATAAAAAAAGAACGATTTTTAAACCAATTTAGCACAATGATCAAAAATGTACACTTTTAAAAGCAATTAGCACAACGATCAAAAACGTACAATTTTAAAACCGATTTGGCTCAATGATCAAAAAATGTACAATTTTAAAAGCGATCATAGCTTATACTTAGAATAAAAAAGTTTTACTTTTAACGTGTGTCTAATTGCAGCATATGAAGAATTAATGAAGACGTTTACTACAGGATCCATCAAACACTACTCGTTGAGTTTTATTACTATAAAGAGATTAATTTAGTGCCTAGAGTGAATTAAATATAATGTATCGCGAAGCATAGTGAATACAAACGCGTGGGCTTATGTGCATGCATGCGTGCGTGCATGTGTACATGCGTGAGTGGGCGCGCCCGCGCGCGGTTTTGTGTGTGTTATCAGTTCAATATTCTCACAGACAGATCTTTTCTCGTTTTGAAATTAACGTTCCGTATCCTAAATTAAAAACGACACATTATCCCTTACCTGATTAATAATGCCTCGAACAGACGAATAGTTATTGCCTTTAATGTATTCCGGTAACGTTGCGGTAGAGCTGATGCTGCGAAGAAAGTCCTCAAGAGCGCTCGCGTCATCCAGACCCTTCTTCTTGGTTTCTTTTTTTTGAACGATTTTTACCTCGTTCGACTGCCCGTTGAGCATGGACTCTCGCTCTTCATCTCTGAAAAGAAAGAGGTTGATATCAAATTAAGTCGTGTCGAGTATGTTATACGAGTATTTGCGGTATACTATCTTGGGACTCTTTGGTTATCCAAATAAAAGTTATAGAAAACTTTCTTCATATAGGAAATAAACTGACAAGACCGGTAATAACGAGGAAGCTTTAAGAGCAAAGCTTGGACCATCTATACGCTATTGACTAGAGAGATTGTTCTCCGAAGGGAAAAAAATAATGGCACATCTTGAAAAGATACGCTTTTATTTTATTGATAATACCCTATACACGAAAAAAATACCAATGAAAAATATTGATTACAACTTTTAATTGGAAGTTAATAATTTATTTCAAACGTTTTAAGATAACAACTCTTCAGTGGAACGTATTGGTTCATTAACCAATAGCCTGAGGTTAGTTCCATCTAATTATCATCCAGTACCACTATTTGTTGTTCGTTATCGTGTGGTCCCCTCTTATCGGGTATTCGTATTAGATAAATAAGGTAATAAAGCAGATAACGGATAGCAGCGTCTTTCTGCAAACTATCAACGTATTACTGCTCAAGGCAAACCCCCCCCCCCCTACAAACGTAAGTAAAAAAGGCTCTCAGTTCCTGGTAGCTCCGCTAGTCCTTCCCCTTGTAGCGGACATACTAACGAAGAATCTCGTGTAGAGACTTGCCTTGGATCTGACAGATCGCGCCAGGAAGTTGGATACAAGCAACACGGTAACGCTCTTTAGGGGATCTATACATAAAGCCTATGATCACCAAAGAATGCCTTCTCTCTGGTTGATGATGAATTATCATCCGATAATGAAGAGATAACTGAAGTAGAAATTTGAATTCATTTCCAAATGGAAAATTCCTTGGAACAAGAAAAAAGCTTGACGTACGTAAATATGTTTAGAATAGTGCTATTTATATATGTATCTACAACTATAAACAATTTACTTTTTAAATCATAAACAATGAATATATTTGTCGTTAATTTTGTAGAAATTAATTATTCACAATTAAATGAAGCTATGTGATGTAGTATTATTTCTACTTTCTTTAAGTTCTTTATCACGACCTAGGTTTTGTATTACAATATCTTCAGGTGGGCTATTAGCAAATATAGATATAAGATATATTTGATTAATAGATATAAGATATCTTTGCTAATAGCCCACCTGAAGATGTTGTAATACAACGAACCCTAGGTCGTGGTAAAGAACTTAAAGAAAGTAGAAATAATACTACATCACGTAGTGTCATTTAATTGTGGATTATAAACATTCTTTCCATATTATCAAGAAAAATTTTACTATCTACGAATAACGCTCAGTTACCGTACCGGTTGCGCAGGAATAAATTATTTCGATAACGCAAATCTCGACTGAGCAGTGGCGTATCTCCAATTTAACGATGTATTCAATTTAGTATTTATTGTTTAAACTTTATCGAATATTATATTTCTATTTTTAATTTCAGA
Source organism: Druceiella hillmani (assembly GCA_039881145.1). Lineage (NCBI taxonomy): Eukaryota > Metazoa > Arthropoda > Insecta > Lepidoptera > Hepialidae > Druceiella > Druceiella hillmani. The sequence continues at coordinate 4,411,896 of JAYKKI010000023.1, read as the reverse complement.
CTGCTTTCAATTTATATGTTTGTTAGTTGGTTTATGATAATAGATCACCCGCAGAATATAATTTACATATAATTTATATCAAATTCATAAAAACTATTAAATATGAGTAAAAATTGCATTACTAGTGTTCGGTATTTCTTTAAATACATAAGATATTTTCGTTAAATTATCTACGAGTATCAATATCATTTTTCATCACGTGGATATATTATTGCGTAGTAGGTCTTCACAGGCATAAAATTATCATAAGTTACTAGTATTCGAAAAGTATAAAGTATAGAATCAGCGCTACAGCTTTCCGGTAAATTTTACGTCGAATATTAATCGTCGTAAACCTATTTTTTCACAATTTTAATTTTGACAATTCTGGAAATGGCAGGAGAGATCATGTTTTTTGTTAACATTTCAAATGCTATTAGACTACCAGAAATATTTTACATAAAACTCAGATTTTCTCAGATTTCACTATTACGAAATATGCGGGTCAATAACCTAAATTTTCTACGTTGAACGGTTTCTATGAAAAACAGCTGTATGTGTGGCATATAAGTGATATTATAAGAGTTCCATTTTCTTTTTCCTTTTTAGTGTACAGAATCCTGAAACATCATCAGTGATGCTAGAATAGTTAGAAGGGAAAATATGAGACCTTTAAAAAATAAGAAAAATTTCTACTTTTAAATTTATCCTTCTTGGCTTTGTCATAATCATCAAGGTTTTCTCGAAGATGTAGATCGGCGAATTAATTTTTACTCTGTGACGTTACTCTGAAAACATATCTACACGTATTATCTAATTTGTACTTCATTAACTTTATTATCATATTTTTTACAGCAAATAAGGTTTACCGATATGCGCAGTGGTCAGATCGAGTGCGCCATTACGCATAACTACTCTCACTTTCTTCATACATATGCTTAGATAGAACTTGTTTTTTTCTCATTAGATTATTTGTACTCTCTAAGAACATTAATTTAAACAACATCTCTTTGTGTCTTTCTCCTTTGATATACGACAGTGATGATTTCCTAAAGGTTTTGTTGGAAACGTTAATTCATTTAATTATATAATTAACTGTACGGGAAGTATCAAATTAATTGTTATAATTGGTACATAAATAGCAATTAAGATAAATGCTGCTAATTATTTCCTATAACAGCACTCATTAATATTATGAATACCAAAATTCTCAATTATTGGGTAATTAGTCTTGCGGTAATCAACGCCACAAAATACTTGTTGGATGTTCAAGAAACTAGGGCGCTGAAGCGTTATTAAATTCCAGATCAAATGCAGAGCTGCCATTTAATAAAATCTGTTCCTTGGTTATGTACTTTCCAGAAGTAATCAAACGAATTTAAAAGGTGCGAAAACATTACAAATGACTACAGTCCAAATAAGTCGATCTAGTATTAAAGAAAATGCCGCCAAAGTAGAAATACTAAAGACGACTTGTGAAAAAATGAGATAAATATTAATTTAAAAAAAATATCTTGGACGATGATACAGCGCCACAGCATCGTCCGCAAGCCGTCGATATAGATAAGATATGCCATTACACCTGATACACAGACTTGTATCAGAAGTGCTTTATTAAGACAAATCCAATTATATACATAATTTTGCAAGTACAAATGTGTCTCTTTGAACCTAATAATTATTGTGGAAAATGTTATGTAATTGACATTAACATACGTTTTATATACTTATTGAATAGTTTCAAATTAATCACATCTATCAATAAATACTATGCCTAAAACTACACCTAGGCCTAAAACTGCTTACTGATAGCTGACATAACTAACAAATAGTTTGCAATATAAACTATAAAGACCTTCTGCCAAATTTTGAACCCACTACTTCCAAGTTCAGAATCTTGTGCTTTACCACTTTGCGTTGACTAATTTGGGAAAGCGACGAATTAAGGTATACCTGCTACATACTTTTTAAATTGTTTAAATTTTGCAGTATTTAGGTTAAAAATAATTTTTAACCTAAATACTAAACTACAGCTAAAACTAGCAATTTTTCAGGTATCTACAACTCATGTACTGTCCAAATGCTAAGTTTCAAGTTCTTAGCCCAACTAGCAGTATCCAAATAATATGATCACCTTATTGCGCAGAATATCCATATAATTTTTTTCAATATTGAATAGTCGGTTACAACACGTCATTATACAACGAAAGTTGCTAAAATTAACCAACCTTTCAATTGGTTTCATATATTATATTAATACCGACCATTGAAACATATCAAGAGTCACCGCAAAGCGACTATGTTTATTCTCAGGACACCTCAGGACTGATTGTTGCATTTAGAACAAGTTTTTAGAACTCCATGGTAAAAATGTTAAAAACATTATAATTACTGCCAGGAATAAAATGTTGATAACATCTTAATAAGAAAGCAAAAAGGAGTCGATGTTAATAAACCAACCTGCCCCATAAAACTGTGGTCATAGTTTCCATTTGCCAGGAAACTATGACCACAGTTTTCTGGGGCTAGGACGGAATATTACTAAGTGACTTTAAGTAAGTCAATAAAAATTACAGGAAACTAAGTGAAAAGACCCAAAAAATTGACGTGAAAAAAGATCTCCAAACTTGTCCTCCGTGAAAACCGCTAGCCCACACAATATAAGTTGCCATAGCTTTTGGACCAAATTGTGAATTTGAACAAATTGATCATCCACCGTTTAGCCTGGAGCTGGTTGGAGTATTTTTTTTATTTCCACATTTCAAAAAAGATTTTCCCGAAACATGATCCAACGAAAACGATTCGTTAAAAGAAGCAATTAGGGCAAATTTTCCCAATCAAAGCAATTGTTTTTCGCAAAGGATATTTATTGGAAATTTAAATCAATTGATCAGTCTAAAAATGAATATATTCGTAGCGTAAACTAGCGTATTTACAACATTTTTTAATGATCCCAAATATTCTGATCTAAAAAGAAGCCATTAGGGAAAATTTTTACAGTCAAGGCAATCGTTAATCGCAAAGGATATTTAATGGAAATTTAAATCAATTGATCGGTCTAATAATTGTATTAAAGCAAAATAGAATTTATTTTCCTTTTTTACAGTTATTTTCTTTTAAACTAAACACTTATACAATTAAATTGGAAATCTCGCAATAGGAACAATTAATTCCTTTAATAAAAATAATAATATTCGTAGCATAAACTAACGTGTTTACAACATTTTTTAAATACAGATCTACATTCATCAAAAAAATTATTGCATAATTGTTTTTAAAGTTTATTATCGTTTAAAACTGGTCTTCCTTTCTTTTTAAAGTTTAATATCGTTTAAAACTGGTCTTTATTTCTTTTTAAAGTTTATTATCGTTTAAAACTGGTCTTATGGTGAATTAAATATTTACGTTACGCCACTGTATTTTAATAATTCAATAAAGGTATCCATAATTTTGCATATTTTAGAAACTGAGTGTCTAGTTGCCATGGTAGCACATTACTGGTTTATATTTAGTTTTCTACTTTAATGTATCTCATTGATTCATATGGCGGACATATTGCTACGATAGCAATCTCTTACAGCCAACTATAATACCAGTCTAGTCCCGCTCAATAAACGGCCAGGAATCGAACGCGGGTCCCCGCGGTGCGCCGCGCCGTCAAAGGCCGTATACCTTGTGATCAACTCAACACACCACGGTGACGCTATATAAATATATGTTTGTAATGATTTATATTGTCAATATATCCACAGTAGCTGTTGCGCCATGTTGTATGCACATAACATTTGTCTATAATACGTAAGATGTTGCATACATATAATACATGTCTGCAATACATAAGACGAACTTATTACAAGGCGATACGGATAAAAAATAGTGGTCACGAATATTGAAGTTAATTGATTGCCAAGTTGGGAAGAGTACACGGTCCGTTTGAAGTTTACAAGTGGGTCGTACGATCCGCAGACATGCGACACGTGTACAAGGAAAATGTTTAAATAATATATATATAAACTTGTTGACCTCTTCTAAGCACGCAATGTTTGTGACAGAGTGGTGAATACTTTTGTTACAACTACCCACAACGTAACAACACGTATATTGCCTATCATAACTTCCACAGGCATAGCCTATAGGACCTAGTATTATTACTCATTTTTTCTGTAATCTTCAGGTTAGATTCTTCTCAGTCTTGTTTCATCACGATTTCTGGCTCTGTAGTTCTGGAAATATGGAGCGAGGGGTGTCATATTTTTTGTGATTTTTTTCAGTACAACTCTGAAGTAGAAGACTACTCAAAATTAACCTTACAAACGATATCCTAGACTATATATGGAATTTAAAAAGTTTCGAGTAAATACGTTATATTACTATGTAAATTTAAAATAATTATGTCAAGCGGCTTATGAGAAAAACAGCTGGGTCATATAGACACGTGAGTGACTTATAAGGGTTCCGTTTCCTTTTGAGGTACGGAACTGTAAAAAAGAAAACAAATTAAATTTTGAAAATCTTTTGAATCCATTTTTTCCTTCAGAATAATTAAGTCAATCATATCTCTAAAAAAAATGTCATGTAAATTCTCGTACTTAATATCGTAACTAATATATAGCATTCTGCTATAAGAAACTAGTTAGAAACGAAAAAACAAAGAAAGTTAGAAACTGAAATAATTTTATTTAATGCTGTGTTTAAAACTCAAATTTCCCTTATACTTTCCTGACTCATAAAGAATATTGGTACCACCACTAAAGGCTATTAAATAATAAGCCCTTTCTGATATAGGAACGATAGAAAAAATAAGTTTCCACATACTTTATAGTTGCAACAAGTAATTTTAAAGACACACACCTATAGTTGCAACAAGTAATTTTAAAGGCACACATCTAACTGCCCTACATTAAGGATACAGTTCAAAGATATAGAACTCCAAAATAAGAATATGATTTTTAATATACTAGAAACAGCTAATTATTAGACAGACACAGCCAACTTCAAACACATTGACTCAAGACGGGCAGTAACGCATTCAGACGAGTGTCTTCCAAAAATTATACATTTTCTCTTAATTTTCCAAATTACATAACCAAACTAACCCTATATACCTATATTTTTATTTATAGTAGGCTTTATAAACATAATTAAGAATACTAATAAAATAATTCTAAAAATTTTCAGTTTTTGACCGAATTTTAACCATTTACTAACGCTGACATTATAAACGAAACAATTGAGAATAAACTTTTAGTGAGGCCAATCAGTTGTTTGTGCAAAGTTCTGTTACAGTTTATGAAAGCATTGCTAATTCGTTCAGATTTTTATATCTATTTAAAGGCTAGACTTCGCCCGCGTCGACTATGCGGTTAGTTATTATTTAGTTTCTAATATAAATAATAAGTATTGAATATATTTGGCGTTAATTTTGTAGAAATTCATTATTCATAATTAAATGAAACTACGTGATGTAGTATTATTTCTACTTTCTTTAATTTCTTTACCACGACCTAGGTTTCGAAATTAAAGAAAGTATGTAGAAATAATACTACATTAAGTAGTTTCATTTAATTGTGGATAAATAATAAGCTCATAAAACTTACCAATAAAGTTAATTTATGAATAAAAATTACCATTTTTAGTTTAATAATCTATTGTAAAGAACAATTTACTATTTATAAAGTACATATGTGAGAACCTTACAGTTATTTGCTTTCCAAATTGATTTCGATATCAGAAGAAAGAAAACATTTAACACAGATGTGTTATTGTGTGTTGAGAATTTAACACAGAGTTAAACTCGGTTGTTTTAGAATGATTTTGAGACAAAATTTTAGACTATTTTTTGAAAAGAACAAATTATGTAAATAAGCATTATGAATAGTTTAAAAAAAATTAAAGTTTTTTGGGTCTCGCAACAAAAATATATGACCCTTAAAGAGTATTTTTTTATTTATCAAATAGTCTTATTCGCTGATCATCAAAACCTACAGGGACTTTCAGCCGAACTACAATCTTGAAGGTCGGCATAATGAGAAGTCTTATAGCGTAAGTACACAGAAAAGTTTAAAAAATTTACGAATTTATTATATGGAATTATATATTTTTATAATTAATTTACTTTTACTCCTGCGAAAGATATAGTACGAAATTGTATAAAATTAATATTTATAAATAGTTTAATTAGACAGTACAGAACCCTCGTAGCGCGAGTGCTACTCGTACTTGACATGTCTGTTTTATATTTTTAGTAAATTTAAATCGGAATTTAAACGGAACCCTATTGTATGCGTGGCCTGAGTTCCTGACACGCACTTGACCGCTTTATTACTACTCACCAATCTTACGGGTTGCTGTAACGAATTTGCATCGACATATTAAATAGTCAACATTTACTCTAGTGATCTTTTAGTATGGATTTGTTTAAAACAATTGTATGTTTTTTTAACACAGTTTTATGTTTAATAACGCAAGTAGAAGAGATGGAATTTTTTTACAAAAACGCTACCTTTTCCAGTTAACCAAAAGTGAAGAAATGAAAGCTTTTTGTAAATCATAACATTTATTGGGGCATTCAGAAACATTGTGCAAACATTTGTGTTAAATACTATAAATAAATATAAATGCAATAAAAATAATCAGCTCGATTAAGTTGACTTAACGTGGAGAAGGTAATGTGGGAATTCTCGGAGACTTAGATAGGAAAACTATGTTCCTTCTTTTATGTTCATAAAAAAGAACTAAAATTGAGGTGAAAATCTGTAAACGAATGAATTTGTTAGCCTGAAAATGAGGGACATGCAAATTAAATTAAAATAAAAAAATACTCACAAAAGTCACCCGTTTTGATTTAAAACGGGAAATACCAATTAAAAAAGCTCAAAATAAAATTAAACCTATAGCTCTAACTCTAGAAATAATTCAGTAAAAGCTTGCGAAAATCTTGAAATTATTATCAACTTTACGTATGATAATGACTGATTATTTCGATATTTACGTAATCTCGAATATCCTAACGATCAAGGTTTAAACTTCCACAGCAGACGTACGCTATTTGTCGTCATATCGGTGCTCCTTTTAGAAATAGAGCAGGTGACAGGAAGACGGAAGTAAACAATGGCGGCGCACGATGTTTATCACTAAGGTTGTTAAAGATAATGACACACTGATGAAATTTGAAATTAATGGGTTAGTATTACCATGGGTATACAAGGAAAAAAAGCAACATATAAGGAAATAGATAATGAATAGAATATTATCGTAAGGCTAAATAGTAGACAGGGTTTTCCACAATTAAATTAAACTACGTGACGTAGTATTATTTCTACTTTCTTTAAGTTCTTTACCACGACCTACGTTTCTTTACATTACAGCATCTTTATCTTCAGCAAAGGTGAAAGTAGAAATAATACTACATCACGTAGTTTCATTTAATTGTGAATAATGCATTTCTACAAAAATTAATGTCAAACATATTCAATATTTGAAGACAGGGTTTTAGCTAAAATTGAAACATTGCTTTAGATCGACCCCTTTATTAATAAAACCTGTCAAAAACGAGTGAAACTCGTACGATGAGAGTTCCGTATACAGTTAGGCATTTATAAACATTTAGAGGTATATAATATACGTATTAAACTATTACCAAACTTTTAATTTTTTAGAACGAATATATATTGCCTACTAAATTTTGCATCGGCGCATATTTAAAAAAAAACCAATTTTTATGTTGTATGACTACAAATTTTTTTTTTGAATTCTTTACTTGTGCTGTGAGAACTTGTCTCTTGTCAAATTTCATGATTCTAGGTCAACGGGATAGGACCCTATAGGTTTTGGTTTATTTGCAAGTGGTCGTATTTTTAGGGTTTTTTCTAATACGTTGACTTAGAAGCTTGATTCTTTTTACAGCTCCAAGGGACCGTAGCCCTAAGTATTGATTTCAATTTGATACCTCCACGCGTTCCTCAGAAAAAGGGTCTTGACAAACAGACAGACAACGAAGTGATCCTATAAGGTTTCTACTTTCTTAAAAATGTTTTGATATACTTTAACCGAGATATTTAAAGTATCTAAAGTACATAGCATCTGCTTGCAAATTATCGTGCGCATAGATCAAAAACTATAGAAATTTTGAGACTGTGACAGAGGGACTGATCAGCAACGCAAAATTATCCACGTTTAACTACGAAACCCAACTTAAAAAACTAAACAATTTATCAGTTTATAATAAGAAGAAAAAAAACAAAAGAACAATACAATTCATGATCGTAATATAAAACAAGGAAAAGCTGTCTTAATAAATGCACATATATTATATTGTAAAAGAATCACTAGATTGTTAACAAGAAATGAAATAACAAAAACCTAGTGAAACACAAAATAACTTTTTATAAACGATTACAAACAATAATCAATATCCATCGTTTTTAAACTTATGGCCCTTGTTAAATTTATTTAAATATAAACGGTTAACTGACAGTAAGATGCTGTCCGTGTCTTGTTCATGTGAACGAGTTTTTCGCTCCTTTCCGTTTTACCGCCCTTTTTTCCGAAGTCCGTGCCGCTAATGTGAGTTTCATGTATTAATAAGGTACATTTGTTTAGAGGATACAACGGCACACAATCTGCACTTTGTTCCACCTTGCTGGTTCAAAGAGTTTCGTGGAAACAACATTTACAAATTCTTATGAAAATAACCTCAATATTTTATAGAAAAAAAAACAAGTTTTCATTTATCTGATTGATGATTTAAGTAAAAGGTTTTAGGCGCTTATTTTTCACTTAATTTATAAAAGCATCCGATTTTCATCTCACAAGCAAAACTATATCTCTGTTTATTTCACACGGAAGATAATACATTTGATAAAAACGTATGTATTTGAACTAAGTATGATTACTTCAATTTATAAATAACTGAAACGGAGTCACGTATTTATTCGCCTTGTTAGTTTAGAAAGAAACTGGCCTTGTCGTTATACGAATCCGTTTTTAGCCCGAATTGTTTTTAATTTTAAAATAATGAAGTCTTAAAAAAATTACAGGAACCTTTGTTCTTTTAAGCTCTTACAGTTTTTTCACTATAATTTTTTGTAAATTATTAATTATTAAAATTATTAAAAATAATCTATAAATATTGAAAATAATTAAAAATAATCTATAATTCATTCTAAATCCATTATTAAAAATAATCTATAAATGCAAAATTTCTTCATTTGCATGTTAAAAAGAAATATCTCTTCACAGGCTGTCTCCTGTAAAAGCTATCGTAACAAATAACACTTTATATTTTTTCTGTAGATAATTTATACCATATTTGCTTTGTACCACTTGTAATATAAAATTAAAATGACAGACCTTTTGTAGTCAATAAAACCTTCAGTTCCTATGTTTTGAAAAGTGGTTTTTAAAAAGTATATATAAGAATCTCTTATTCTTTTAAGCCGTTAAAGTAAATTCAACATAATTTTATTAAATAGAATTGTTAAGAAATAATATAAAAGCTGGCGCAAAAGTAATGTCATAATTTGAATCGGCTGCCATTTTATTAGAAATGACAAAAAAAAGCTCTGTTTTCATGAAAAGTTTATTGAGGGGTGTATCGCTCGATGGCTTGTTGACAACTAATTCATCAGTCTACAACATAAATGTCAAAACACAGTGACATTTGGCGCCATCTGCAAAAATTAAGGCACGTTCACATTATGACATTACTCTTGCGCAAAATTAAAGACATATTTACATTATGACATTACGTTTGCGTACAAACGCAACATTTCTTCTTTTGTAAAATATAAACATAATGCCAATTACTTTCAGCTGTCTCCTATGTTACATAAATGTATTGTATAAAGACGAAATAGTCTTTATTAAACATAATAATAATGGTATGTTTATACTGTCAATTAGTGTAGACGCCGGTCGTTTGACATTCGTACGCGAGGACCATTAGCGAGGCGTATTGATCCGCGCTGTTATTAAGCTAGGGTAAGCTATTTTTAATTAATGAAGCAGCGTAGAATGCGCAAGACGAATCGATTTAACGATTTTCAATCACATATTTTTGAGAATACTTAATAAGTCTAGGAGAGAATGAACCGTTTATTTACATTATTGTATGTTATAGAGAAATCAGATTAATAAATTAAAAACATTGATTTCGTAGTCATTTGACAAAACAAATTTATTAATGTAATATATTCGAAATAGTTTTTAATGAAGGGTTTATGAGCGCGTTGCTCACCAAAAAAGACTACGTATTTGGCATGCATGTATTCGGAAATCATAGGGGCAGTGATATATTAATAACGACTTTGAAACCTAGAATTTAACAAATGCTGCTTCGAAATAAAAAAATGTCTAACGAACATTCAGTTTTAAAATAAAAAAAATTTCTAAAGAACATTCAGTTTTAAAATAAAAAAAATTTCCAAAGAACATTCAGTTTTAAAATAAAAAAAATCTCTAAAGAACATTCAGTTTTAAAATAAAAAAAATCCCTAAAGAACAGTCAGTTTTAAAATAGTCACTTAGCGCCGTTCAAAAATTCTTTCATAATTTAAAAAAAATTATTATCTCCACCGGATGGGTTAGATTGTTAATTTTTTGTCTGCATTTTAAATATATAGGGATATTTTATAAAGATATTTCGAAATGAAAAATACTCTGAAGATTATTTAATTTCATTACAAAAGACCTAACTGATGTCGTTCAAAAGACTCGACTATAATTTTAAAAATCTACTTATATATATATATATATATATTCGCTCAAAGAAGTTCCACTTTTTTTGTAGGACCAACTAACCTATGTACGTTGTGTGCATTAAAATATATCCATCCTAGTTTCTTCTATATTTCTATATTCCACTTTGTCGGACAATATCCATAGCTTAATTACGGAACCATAAAACACGAAAATTTATAAAAAAGTTATGATAATTGAAAATGTTGAAAATTTCGAATTATCATAAATTGTCTTGGTCTATAGTCTGTGTCGTATCTAGTCGAAGCGGGTGACGTCTTAATCGTTATTATAAAAATGGAAAGATTTCACTTAGATAATCCTACGAACCACCTACTTATCACATTTAACCGATCTACTTATAACATTTAAACCTTATTAATGAGGTGCACCTTTCAGAGTAATACGAGGTGTTGTATCATTATGATTAAGTAGTGGCAGAAAAAGGGAAGTAAACGAGAGAGAAAAATCAATTTGGAATTTTCATTGAGTTCACAAATTTCCATGTAGTTTACGTGGATATACGAAACCCTAAGATAAAACATTTGTTAATGTCTTAAATAAAAAAATAAAACATTTTTTTAGGGCTGCATACCTCGAAAAGAAAAGCCGAACCCATATGAGTTCACTCATCTGCCTTTTCGTTCGTCGGTCACAGACGTTTTTCTCAGAAACCGTTTGACGTAGAAACAAACTTAATATTTAGCGTAGTAATGAAACATATTAACCTCACGTATCTTAATAGATAAAACTTGAAAATATTTGTTTGGAAATTTTGGGGGTTGATACTAAATACTCGAATTTTTTTTCCTTTCTATATACAGTGAGGGATATCATTTGAAAGGTCTACTTCTAAGGGCCTCAAAAATATTTTTTTCATTTTTTTTGCTATTATATCTTCAGAGTATAAAATTTGTAAAAAAAAAATATGTTCCATCCCCCTAATTTACGAAACAACTCAAAACTTAAATGATGAAAAAATATAAATTTTTAGAGCTATGATTTTAGATACCATAATTTTTTTTAAATTTAGACCATGTTTTTACGCCCACGAGAGATATAGTACCCAATATATTTATATTTTTCTATGCTCACAGTCGATTTTCCCAGAAACCGTGCGACATACAAACTTCAAGTTTGGCACAGTATCACAATTTTTTAAAAATATTCACATAATTTTTTTTTAAATTTCATATGTCACGAAGAACATTATTGCAAAAAGTTCGTTATGAAAATACAAATATATTTTTTCATACTTTTAAAATAGATGTTCCAAGAAATGTGCGAATATGCAGTATTCGCCCTTTACTTCGGAAAATACTGAGCCAAAAATCATGAAGAAAACAGCGTTGGTGAAAATCTGACCTGAAGATTACAGGGAAACTATAGCACTTATTTTAGCACATACGCCTGTGGAAAATATTGTAGGCGGTATATTTAGGTTGTGAAAAATTAATATTTGTAAATAATTTAACGCTCATACTATGCACCCTTAAATATTTTTATATAATTCCTAAGTGTGTACTTAAATGTGTTTTTATATAAATATATGAAGTTCGAAATAGTTTTTCGATCATTGATCATTGACAAGATCCAAAAACGAAGTTTCTTTTAACAATTTCTATGTGCTATGTGAACATATTTTATTTCACAGCACTAATTTCATTTAAAAAAAATCATTTTTATAATCACACCAACTTCATCACACATTCATACTATGAACCTCATTAGTCTAAACATTACATCATTTCCCATCCATAAATTTATATCATTATTTTAGTTATTTTGATACAATACTCACTAGGGACGTGTAACTCATGAGTGAGAGATATAAATGATATAGCTCATATGTTATGATTATTTCTATCACTCGCTCACATAAAATCAAAATGAATCAGTATATCACTAGCTCAGGAGTGATCAGCGACTTTTTCATTTCACCATATCTATCAATCATTTGACTCACTCGTCGTGTCACGAATGTATATGTTTTGACGTTACATGAAAAACAAAGAAAACGACCGAACTATTTAGTCAAATATGCAACGGTTTCTATGTAGACGACGTGACTAATCGCGTTCGAATGTGAACGCTGTGATAAAGTATACTTTAGTTCACTCAAAATATTTGTGTAAACACTTTTTTGTTTCCTTTTAAAATTCTAATTTAAAATTGTATAAATATGCCAATCTGCTCCAATTTATTTAGTTATCATTAAAGTTATTTTATGTATAATTTGAATCTAGGTTGACAGCTCTAAATCATATACCTGTAAAGTATTAAGCAAAATCAAATGGATACTCTTGTAGAATTTATTTTTATTTTCAATACAATAGTGCATAATGTTCAGTTATTAAATTTTATCACCACGTTGTATGACCGTTGTTCGGACTTTCGGGTCGTTGTTCTAACTCGGAGTACTGAGCTACTGAGCTTAAGATATAAATGAGTGATATATATCTTTCCAATCAAATGATATATATCACTCTTTTCTTTTCACTGATACATTTCGCGCACCTCTAATACCCATAATGAACTCCAACAGATAACAGTCCAGGTTATCCCCTTATTATACACCTCGTGCATTATTCAAATGCGTTTATTTTTGATAGCATACCTTGATTTTCTACCGCATTATGTTAAAAAAATAAATGAAATATAATGACCTGTAATTGAAAACTGCTAATCTTCGTCGGTATGTTAACAAATATCCAAACAGAAACACCACCATTTTAAAAGATAAAATTATATTTAAATTTAAATCATACGTTTCACTTAAAGTATAAATTAACGCAATTGCTCCACATTTGTTAAAATAAAATTACGCTTCGTCTATTCTGGTGAAAGTTATAAAATGTCGAAGTTAATTGCGAATTTAATTACATTTTAATTTAACCACAACCGTATTATTAAAACTTTAACGAACATTAAGAATATGTTAAGTAATTAGAAAATTAATTAGCACAATAACTTAATAAAGTCACTAAATTTAAATTGTTCCGATGAAACTATTTTTACGCAGAGTAGCTAACACGAAGGAGTATGCGCGAACTGTGACCATATTGATAATACAGGATATTTGATCTTGTGTGAGGAGGTCACATTGTGCGTTATCAGAAAGTGTAAGACTGTCAACCCCGGTTTTGTTGCAAGTAAGTGACGTGCAAACTTTATAACAAAACAATTAACAATATAAATAAACTATTATTATAGGAGATAACAGTATAGGAGATACTAATGTACCGTACAGCAGGTACAGTATAGGAGATAATGTACAGTACAGGAGGTACAGTATAGGCGATACTAATGTACAATACAGGAGGTACAGTATAGGAGATACTAATGTACAGTACAGCAGGTACAGTATAGGAGATAATGTACAGTACAGGAGGTACAGTATAGGAGATACTAATGTACAGTACAGGAGGTACAGTATAGGAGATACTAATCTACAAAACAGGAGGTAAAGTATAGGAGATACTGATGTCTTTGACGATAATCTCTTATCGCCGGCACCTCTAACTTATCTATGGATACTTTTGTTCAATTGAGACAACAATTTTACCATTAGTAACAATTTTTCGTCCTAATTAAATGCCTGTTGGTACATATTCCTATCTTTGTCTATTATCTACGAACATAATAGTTACGATTACCCGCTGATATGCAGGAATATGTGTGGAGATGAACGTTGGTAGCATTCCCCTATAAAATTTAGACATCTGTTGACGACATCCTTGGTTGGAAAATATACTATTATCTGATTTAATTTTATTTCCTTTATTTTCGTGCAAATTACTAATAACGTCGAATGCTAGTGAAAGTGATACGGAAATAATTAATTTATCTGATATGGAGCAATCCTGAAAACAGTTATAACACGAAACTATAAAATAAGAATGAATTAAACCCTGTTTTATTTTCGACAAACTCAAAACAAGATTTCGAACTGATAGAACAAGGGTGGACCTTTAAAGTGCGAACTAACCCCTTGGGGTTAGTCCCACTAGATATGTAAAAAAAATATTTTTAACGTATCTGTTATCAAACATATTATGTATAAATTTACATTGTAAAATTCAGCTAAGCATTGTTTTTTTTTGTACTGTTATCTTGTGGCTTTTCCTTTTTTTAAGTAACTTGACTGCTTTACATATGAAATATTTCGCTTTCGCTGAAGTCAAAGTTGAAAACAAATATTGTTTTCATCTTTGACTTTCGTACATCTTTAATTAAATAAAGTTAATATTTATCTAAAAACAAAATAAAAGAAAATTGTCATAAATTTAAATAATTAGTAAGTAATTGTATTAATTTCTAAATTATATTGAAATTATTCTTTTAGACAGTTTTATATTTTATTTTTGTGCAAGTTTGTGCAAGAAGGACATAAAAAAGATCAGAAAATATAAAACTGTCTAAATGAATAATTTCAATATAAATTAAAAATTAATTCAAAATGGCGGATAACGCTTATATGCGATTAGAGTTTTAAACATAAATTACACTGAAAGTTAACCATAGATTACACACGTAACAAAAAAATCACATAAAAACCGTGGAATATCTGAAGCGGTTTGTAGGTTGTAGGGATAGCCATGTAAATAGCACCTTCTCAAACTTGTCAGTAAAGATGATTCTGATGGTAAAATATAATTATTTGTTGTCAAATTCTGTAACAAACATAAATCTGACATTCGAAAGACATCTTTGATTTATATTTTCAAGATTCGTATAAAAAATGTATCCCTATCTTAATTTCTCTACACTGTTGCCAGATCTCCTCATTTATCAGTGTATCTGCATATTTTTTGCATGCGAATCTAAAGTAATATACACGTAAGATAATTAAATTGAAAATTCACTTATTTTTTTCGAAACAGAAAATGTAATAAATCCAATCATTTTCTACTAATCTGAGATGCAGACGGGTATTCGATCGGTCGATTGTGTATGCGTGTGTTTGTGTGTGTGTGTGTGTTCGACGTAAAGTATTTTATCAAAACTTCTGTACCAATTTGTATGAAATTTCAAATAAGTATAACGATTTTTATAACAAAGACCTGATTAAAAGAAATTTTCAAGAAAATCCAAAAGAGGTAACTTAGGCCTACATCTTGAATAACGATAGCTAAACAACATCTGTTACCTATCCTAAGATCATATATTAAAATCGGTTAAAAAATTTCACAGAAAAGTTTATTGTTCAAAATGAGTTTATGAACAAAATACATTACTATTATCTTACACAAAACCCAAGTCGCAAACTTTGAGAAACGCAACTGTTTACATTTTGCCTCTCTCCTATTTGCGTAGTTTGACCGAAGGTCGATATCTTCAATGTGGCCGTGAACATCTTACACTTACACAGTGGACGAAAAGTGTTCAGCTATCAGCGGTGGAAGTAATCGGTGACTAATATAGAAGCATTATTTAAATATAATTAAATGTACTATGTATAATTTAATTACTTTAGATAAAGAATTCTGTACATCTATTTATAAAGTGATTCTAATAAATATACAAAGAGCGATTGTCAGACATCAAAATAAGAAAACTTTTTTATATTGATGTCTGACAATCGCTCTATGTATATTTATTAGAATCACTTTATATATAGATATACCGACTACCGTTTAGATCAGGTTGCAGATGATTGACAAGACCATCGCTTTCCTAGACGAAATGTCTACCAACTAGTTTTATATACAGCTCCTTCAATAACAGCTGATTAAGAAACTAACAACTTACACCAAATACTAACAAAAAAAAAATAAATATATATATATATAAATATGTGTGTGTGTGTGTGTGTGTGTGTGTACATACATACACACACATATATTAAACATATCATTTACATTCAGAAATTAAATTCTGTATCAGAACTTACGAGTACATAAAGAGGGTGAAAGCAGTTTGCCCAATGAAAATAGTATTCATACCTATTCATTTATTTATATACTTTATAGTATAAAGTTGATATATATAGCGGACTTATTCTACAAGAGAAATCTCTTACAGCCAACCAGAACACCACGTCTAGCCCCGTACGACAAGCGGCCGGGAATCGAATCCGGATCCCCGCGATGCCCCGCGTCATTAAAGGTCGTATACCTTGAGATCAATGCAACAGCCGTATATAATTCCTTATCTAATACGCTCTCATGTCTAGTTTTAGGCGTTTAACTCAACTCTTGGTAGATATATTGAGAAAAGGGTCCCTAAAGTTAAAATTATTTTTTGCTGAAATTAGGAGATATGTAAATAAAACCAAAATCAAACGTTAGCTTTTCATGAATTTTCTATCTTTTATATATATATATATATATATATATATATAGTCATCTTTCACTAAATGTAAGTAAACAATTTTCGTATGTTTATTTATTCCAATCACTTCTAAACATTAATAATTAAATCAAAGTAAATTTCTCAATTAGTCACTATGTTTCAAATATTTGCCATAGTTTAGAGAAATAAATAAATGTTAATAGAGATTATGACGTAAACACCAAACGATTTTCTAGACTAGCTATCTCAATTTGCCTAAAAGGTTTCTCCGGGCTTCATATTTCAGGCTCTTTTCCACAAGAAGTGTTGCCAGACGTAATCTTCCATGTTTATGTATACGTAAAAACATTTAAAACAAATTTAATCGACTTTAATTCACCCTTCACCAGTCCTTGAACCATAACTATTAAAGTAAAAGTTATAACTTAATATTTTTTTCTATATTTTATTCTGTAGTGATCACTTCGTTTGCGCAAATAATTTACATCATTATCTTGAAAATACACTGACTGACTGTGGCCAGGCTGAAAAAGAAAGGTTATAATATTAACAGTGTATATATATACATACATACATACATATATATATATATATATATATATATATATATATATATATATGTATATATATATATATATATATATATATATATATGTGGATACAAATGTTTCATCCTAGAGACCAAGGGATTGAAGTATCGTTGGTTTTGTTCTAACATTCAGAAATATATAAGAGAGATTACATAAAACTATAATATTTTTTATAATAATTTCTAAAAATTATAAAAATATTAATAATTTTAAAAATATTATTTTACGTACATGACACATTCAGAAACAAAAATTATAGACTTAGGAAAAGTAAAAAAAAATTCGTTTTCAATTTTTTTTCTCTACTTTTGTGTATAAGTGCTCAAATTGTAATACGTCTTCATAACATTGCCAGGGGCAATAAATCTTTTCACAAGACAAGGAAACCACAATTCAGCATCAATAAATACTGATTCACATCGTTTTTATAGTGCTTTTATTATCCTTTGTAATAAATACCTGTAAGTGGTACCCATATGATTCGAAGTTCTTTTTATTAAGAGAATACGAATAATTTATCTGACCTACACGGCCAACTAAAATGACCTACACACGAATAATTTATCTGACTTACACACGAAAAATTTATTTGACCTACACGGCCAACTTATATGACCTACACGGCCAACTAAAATGACCTACACGACCAACTAAAATATAAAACTTCACTAACATTTTTAACCCAAAATGTACTTAATAATCGCAATGTAATGGACGCTGCTACCTTCATTACATTTTCAGTTTCTATAAATAACCGTCAAACTTTATATTGTCATATATAATTTATTACACTGATAAAATAATAAAAATGACCTACACGACCAACTAAAATATCTTCACTAACATTTTTATCCTAAAATGTACATAATAATCGCAAAGTGTAATGGAACCTTCATTACATTTTCAGTTTCTATAAATAACCGTCAAACTTTATATTGTCATATATAATTTATTACACTGACAAAAGTATAAAAATGAACCTACACGACCAACTAAAATATCTTCACTGTCATTTTTATACCAAAATGCACATAATAATCGCAAAGTGTAATGGACGCTGCTACCTTCTTTACATTTTCAGTTTCTATAAATAATCGTCAAACTTTATATTTTCATATATAATTTATTACACTGATAAAATAATAAAAATGACCTACACGACCAACTAAAATATCTTCACTAACATTTTTATCCCAAAATGTACATAATAATCGCAGTGTAATGGACGCTGCTACCTTCATTACATTTTCAGTCTCTATAAATAACCGTCAAACTTTATATTGTCATATATAATTTATTACACTGATAAAAGAATAAAAATGACCTACACGACCAACTAAAATATCTTCACTAACATTTTTTGTCACAAAATGTACATAATCATCGCAAAGTGTAATGGACGCTGCTACCTTCATTACATTTTCAGTTTCTATAAATAACCGTCAAACTTTATATTGTTATATTAGTACTTTAACAGGCAATAACATTAAAATGTATGATATACCATCAAAGTTTATCGCACAATATAACATCCACTGTCACATCCGTTACAGGATTAAGTTTACATGCTAATCACACAATGTAACAGCCACTGTCACATCCGTTACATGATTAAGTTTATATGCTAATCACACAATGTAACAGCCACTGTCACATCCGTTACAGCATTGACATAAACATATAATATTACGTTAAAAAAATTTCGCGGATTGTAATTTAAATAGTATTGTTATTATTTTTAAAATTTCGTTGATGGTATTTCAAATAAGCCAGATAGTTTACAATTTTCATGCAATTTTGCATTTTTCTAAAATGTACCGCGTTTAATGTCACTTGATATCCTAATTTTGATAAGCAAGTGAATATGTGGTTAACATTACTCAAGGAGTTAATATTGTAGTAGATTGTTTTTCTGTCAAGGTGTATAACTTGATCAGCGTCTATTTGTATAAATATAAGCGAAATGGGACATCTGTTATCGACCGCTAGTAAACTATAACTGTTCACAAAATTTGAAAGATACATTTAGATGTTAGCCGCATTGTATTCAAATTAGCGTTAGAATTTAATTTGAAGACGTCACGTGTACACAACGAACATTAACATATTTTTTTGCCAACAACATGCGACTGCGGCTAATGACCAGTGAGTTTCTCTCTTGTCTGTTGGTATACGGTTGAATTATATCTACGAGCCGTTGAGAAAATGTATCGACGGATTGCAGTGAAATTGTAACGGTATGACCCCAGTCATCATGCAAACCAGTTTTAGATTTCTTCACCAGTTCCAGCTCTGTTCTTAGCTTATAAGCGTTGACGTTTAAGCTGGCTACGCTTTGAAATAATTTCTCATTAAGATAGAACAGAAATGTGGAATCGTCCCTAGATGGATACAGATTAGAAGTCTCTGCTACCACTATGATGCAAGAAATGACTTTTCTTAATAAACTTCAACACGCTTAATCACCGGTAAAATTGAATATCTTAAATAGAGAGACAAAACACGTTTGATATAAATTAGAAATACCTATTTCAGGGTTGTCGGAAAAATTGGCTATTATCTATGGCTATTATCTATGATTTAATGGCATTTATGGAGGTGAGAAAATATTAGGTGCAGCACCAAAAGGACGCGGTTGAATAACTTTAAAGAATTTTGAAAAACAATATACGGAATCATAAAAATAAAAAGAAAATTACATATAGCAAATTAAAATAAAATAGTAAAATGAAACATTTTAAATTGATTTTCTTATATTTTTCATTCTATTTCAGCATTATCAATATTTTCAGCATTATGATAACATTATTTATTTAATGTTTTATGCATATTTTGTGTGCATAAAAGCGTTAAATGGCGGATTATTATACTAGGAATAAATTGTTTAATTTTGCAGAAGACTGCAAAAGATTCTCTTAAAATTTGAAAAATATCGTCAATTAATTAATTGAAAGAACAAGAAAAAAGCATGAGACAGTCAATGCACAAAAAAATTTATGATAGACAACAATTCTTCGACTATTATCGACATAGTTTCATAAGTGGATTCCCGGCGTAAGGATTCAATTATCTCCAAATGTTTACCGCCAAAAATCTTCGATCCCACTGAATGGACCCTGTCGGTAATATCGATATTATTTTTGTGTTTTTTTTTTTCATTTAAGACATGCATTAACTTTTAGATTAAGTATTGTCGAAATATAAGAGTTGTGAAACAGAGAATGCAGTTTTATTCTGTTCGAGCCAAAACCGGTTCAGTATCCTGTTTAGCTGCACACAAAAAAAGGTTGCAACCAAACCCGTATATTATAAGTCATTTAAATGATTATCGTTAGCAATACATGCAAATTTAACTGATGCAAATGAACTAAGACTCGTTGATATAAATAATTTTATTTGCAAAAAGTTTTGCAATTTTGTTTATTATGACTAATTTGTATCTGTCGGGGGCGAAAGTAATTTTGAATGTAGATTTATTTTTTCATTTATTAACGAGCTTAGTTCGGTGGGGAACCTAGTATTAACTATTGAGGTTAAACTCAATAAACGTTGTTACATTATAGAAGTGTTACATATTTCAGTTTTATATGTGTTGAAATGAAAGTACCTATATCTAAGGTAGGTGCTAACAAACATATAATACGTTTGTTAGCTCCTATATCTAAGATATAGACGAGTAGATTTTGTAGCCGTTTCGGGTATTGCTAGCGCCTGTATCTAAAATATAGGCGAGTAGATTTTGTAGCCGTTTTGGGTATTGTTAGCTTCTATATCTAAGATATAGGCGCGTAGATTTTGTAGCCATTTTGGGTGTGGTTAGCGCTTATATCTAAGATATATGCGAGTATATCTTGTAGCTGTTTTGGGTATTGTTAGCTCCTATATCTAAGACTACAAACTAAAACGACTACAAAATCTATTGCCTATAGTCAAGTAGATTTTGTAGTCGTTTTGAGTATATGAAAAACGATTATTTTTGAAAGTATATTCCATGTATACTCTAGTATATGAAGTTACATAGTACATTGGATTTCATAAATACCAAAAATAAAAAGTAAGAATTTATTGCAATGATAAAAAATGTCTCAAAATATTTTTGAGTAATTGAAGACGTATAGAAGCTCCTTACTACTCTTTGCGGGTACAGAAATGAGCACGTCAAGTTTGGTGTGTCCGAAGTGTCAGTTCGGTATGACATGATGTATTGCCCACGCAGTCAGTTTGAGGTGTTCATATCAGCTATTTACTTTCTTCACAACGTAACTTACTAAGTACTTTCTCATGGCATCTACCACTCATGTACTATCCGAATGGCAAATTTCAAGTCCTTAGCTCAGCTAGAAATACCCAAATAATATGATTACAAAATCATACCATACGTCTAGCTTTAACAACGGAATGAACGAATATAAAAAAAACGAAATAAAACCTACAGCATGTGGATCAGTGGTGGGGGCCGGATGGGGCATGCGCTCTGTTATAATAGATTCGTTAAAACACGTTTTAAAACAATTTTATGATGGATATTTTAATTAAATGTGATTATTAGAACTACTTTCTTATGTGATAAACATAACTAAGATTGAACTGGGACGACGACTGACGTGAACTGGGATTACGGACTTCTGAATTGCGTGGGACTAGTATCTGAAGTTTGAAACTCCTGATTTATCTAGGAATGTTATTTGTCGAGATTTCTATGAACATGATCTTATCTCAGGATGTTGAGATGCTGGGCCTATTATATAAATAAGGTTGGGAGCGATGCTTTACAAGCATTATGGCTGGCAATATAGAAATGCTGATTCATCTGGAAATGTTATTTACTAAGGTTTCTGCGGACAGCCTTATCTCAGGATGTTGAGACGTTGGAGACCGGATGGTGTTATTGTGTTAATATGATATGTTTGGGAGTGATGCTGAATAAGCATTATGGCTGGTAATATAGAAATGCTGATTCATCTGGAAATACTATTTGCTCAGGTTTCTGCGAACAGAGTCTTATTTCGGGATGTTAAGAGGCTGGGAACCCGAAATTGTATTACGTTAATATGATATGCTTGGAGCGATGCTGTATAAGTATTTTGGCTAGTAATCAGAGGTATAACAGCAAGAAGGAGTTAAACCTACACACGCCGAATTTTTCTTGTTTTGATGTATGTGTTGGAATCCCATTATGCCATAATTTCATATTTTCGCAGTAATTTTGTATTATTTCTCCCCACAAACTGCCAGTTTGGTATGTCATTCGATGTGTCCACATGTATTTTACGTTTTAAGAAATCTTTTTGGTATAAAGAGCAAGGGTTGTTGCAGGATCGGGTCTCTATCTTATTTCTAACTTAATAATTATGTGAATATTTAACGTTGGCTAGTTTCGACAATACCTAGAAGTCAGAGACTGCTTTTTTGCTTTAGCGTCTATTTTTTGACCATATTCATTACAGTAACAATACACGAGCTGTTGTAATAAGTATAATAGTAGTAAAGAGTTTTTTTTTATATTAATAAATTAATTAATTTCTTGTACTATTTGTTATCAATTAAATGATCATTTATAACTTGCATTAAGAGGATTTCTAAAGTACTTTCATAACCACTGCTTTGTCATTCTTTCTCAAATTGGTTTTAATGCACTTTTACCACCAGGTTTTTTTTAAATTCTCAATTAATATCTTCATTTCGATGTTTCCCAGTACTAGTAATTTTTATAGCGATCAAACATTCTTATATGGTGGTAATAGGTAAGCGTTTACGTAATTTAATTAGTATCGCATAGATTTTCTATCAAGAATTATTCTTAGCCAGTGAGATTATTTCAACAAACTTTCTTTAAAAAATAACGTTGTGCTGATTTAAAATACACGTAGCGCCATCTACTGATATATAATAGTAATAATGTTTAAAAGTGCCGAGTTTTATTTTACAGAAATAATGCTATTTCTAGGGTTAAAAAATAGGTTATGGGATTTATTAAAACCAACATCTTAAATCAACTTGATATGTACGTAACCAAGTTTCACGTAAACCCGTCCAGCCGTTTAGGCGTGATTAAAAAATCCAAACTATTTAAATTATAAATGGAATATTATTTTTTTTTCACTGCATCTCGCTATCCATTTGATTCATCAACTTATTACAAGTTATTGTTATACAATATTTATATATACTGT
This sequence comes from Druceiella hillmani, assembly GCA_039881145.1. Taxonomy (NCBI): domain Eukaryota; kingdom Metazoa; phylum Arthropoda; class Insecta; order Lepidoptera; family Hepialidae; genus Druceiella; species Druceiella hillmani. The sequence goes on along the minus strand of JAYKKI010000023.1, from coordinate 4,388,123 downwards.
TGCAGCTACAAGAGCCTGCAAGCATCTTTATGTCAGAAAACAATTTTACCGCTATAGCTTTTCGAGAACTGTTTTAAGTATAAGAAATATAATGTTAAAAGGCGATTATTTCTTCAAATTGAACTACCAAATATGATGCTTACAATCCATCTAAGCATTTAAATATAACATCCGTCTATTATTACATTTGATGTCATCCATTTCCATAAACTATGGCCCTTTTTGAATAATGATCACTGGCCGTGGATTGCAATTAGCAATGCATGAATAAAATTGAATAAAAATGTATTTTATGCTCGACCCTATTTGATTTAACGTCACCTAATTCAATATTCGTTAGTTGTTTATGCCACTAAATTGGGGAATAACCTGAACTTTGTGCAGTTCTTTACTTTAACTCCCCCCAATATCGCTCTTTGTAAATGTCCCCCTTATGTTCCATTTTAAAAATATTTCTTCTTCCTGTCATAGTGCTGGAATAACATCTAATTCTTTTGCAACAAACTTTTTGTATCCAGTATGTAACTGATTGTTTTGTTAGCATTGTTAAAGATAAATAGAGGATACTTCTGTGAAAATTAATTAGTCTATCATACTATAATATTGAAGATGCAATGAATAAAATAGGCTAAGCAAATGTTTACAAAAATCCATCTAGCAATCTTCGATAAGACGCGACGCTGCGGGGGAGATCGGCGTTTACGGTCTGCCAATGAAAATGTCTCACTTACAGTTCTCAATACGATAGTCAAACTGTGCGTTACTTTACACTTTCAGTCAGCGGTAATTTTATGATCTGCTGTATTTGACAAATAATAATAAAGACGCGAATATTTTCAAATTATTTTTGGATGCCAAAAAGAAAAAATATAAAATTTTTAATCCAATAAATTGAGGTTTCGATGATAAAAGATAAACGTTTCAGAAATTATTAATTTTTAACGTTTTATAAAGTTACTTTACAAAACGTAGGATTTTCTAAAAATTTGGAAAATAGTTATGTTTAAGAATACGCCTTTCTTAACATACATAAATGTAACGTTAAAAAAATCGAATCTAAATGTTGAGATGTCGAAGGAAATTATCAGCAAACAGGTCTGCTGAAGAACAGTTTTTTCCAAAAATATTTTTTAATATTATTAAAATGTATTGACATATTATTAGACATATTATAGATTACATAATATGTCGACAGATAGCGCCCTTTAAATTTGTTTTATCTTATTACGAGTGCTAATTTATATATAAAACAAATGAATCTTAATTAAATTGGCGCGTTAGCAATTAATTTTAACAAAATTTCTAATAATTCGGTCTCGTATCAAGAATTGATGACAATACAATAATTAAAAAAATTAACTTTAATGGAAAAAAGCGTGAGGTGCTTGTTATGAAAATTTAAGTCGAGATCACTTTTTTGTGAATTTTTTTATTAATTACTTTATTCTCATTTTAAGTTTAATAAAAAAAATTAAGTTATATCGAGTTGTGAGACATCCTTTCCCTCTTGACCAAATCTTTATATTTAAATATTGTTTTTTATTCCTTAGTTTATATTGATACAAAAACACGTTTTTTATTTTTTTTAAATTATACTTGTTTTTCTTGTTCGTATTTGGCAGTCACAATTTTATAGCACAAAATAAAGTTTTGAAGCACAATTAGTCTAAAAATATTAATTTTAAAATAAAACATATCAAACAAAAATAATCTTCTTCATGGGGGCAGCTGTTCATGGTGGACCTTAGCCTTCTCCAGTAGTAAAAATGATATGTTCCTGGCCATAGTTCTCCAGTTACTGAATGTCAAAAATGTTTGCTGAAGCAGACAACCTATCTCAGCGTTGGTCTCCCTTTTGGTATGAAGCATAAAGGCTTTGCCTCAAAAGTACTTTTGGGTTTCTATCATATAAGACTGGCAGTACACTTCATTCTTTGGATCTTTGTAGACTTTATTACATCATGCTCCCTGTATGTTTTATGCAGTTGGCGATTATATCGTCTTTGTCATATTACTTTAGTATGGACACCACCCATGCTGTAAGACCGTTCTTTCAAATACAGCAAGCATATCTTCCTTTCTGGATGTCAGCGTCCATGTTTCAGATGAATATGTCAATGAAGGTATAATCAAACTTTTATACAATAAGAGCCTTCTTTTTAGTTTAAGAAGATTAAATATTGTTTACTCTGTGAAAACATCTGCCAACTGCGACAATTCTTTGCTGTTTCACTGGTGTTAAGTCATTGTTGGGAGTGATAACAGAACCCGGATAGGTAAAATTTTCAACTTTTTCAAGTTTATATGCATTGGTTTTTATTGTTTTTTTTTTTTAATAGTTGCTTGTATTTTATTTGCAGGACGAGAACATTTTGAAATATTCTCCATAATATATCTATCGTGGTGGCGGTTGACGCCCATCAAAAAATCGTTGATTTTTGGAAAAAAACTCCCACCAACTGGATTACAAGTTTGAGAAGAGCGCGGAGAATATGAAGTATTGTATCAAGTTCCCGCCGATTGCGAGTCGTCTAATGGATTGCTTAACGCTGTCGTGTGGATGATTGCAAGGTAACCCTTGTTACACATGAACAAACATCCGGTTCTCCATTATCCTTCATAAAGTGAAATGACAGCATTTCTGCGAAACCTTACCATAATAGTATTTTCTTAATGCGGTCAACTGAACCGATCATTGTATTTCACGGCTCCCTACTTGAATATATGAAATGTACAAATGAAAAGAAAATTAATTTATTTTTGTTCCTAAAAAGAGGTGAGGAGAGCTTAACGTATGGAATTAGGTTATACCGGAATTAGATGGGAATTTTCTAGAGTAATAATAAATATATCATTAGATGGATTATGTTCATTAGGTTCAATTTAATTTTGTATGGTATGTTCACCAATGGAAGATTTTTACTCTTGAATATAGTAGCATTAAAAAGTTCAATTGAATTTGGTATGGTATCTTCACCTATGGAAGATTTTAACTCTCGAATGCAGTAGCTTACAAAGTTCAATTAAATTTGGTATGGTATGTTCACTTATGGAAGATTTTAGCTCTCGAATACAGTGCATTACAAAATTCAATTCAATTGTAACTCTTGAATACAGTAGTATTACAAAGTTCAATTGAATTTTGTATGGTATGTTCACCTATGGAAGATTTTAACTCTTGGACGCAGTAGCATTACAAAAGTCAATTTAATTTTAACTCTTGAATACAGTAGTATTACAAAGTCCAATTGAATTTTATAACCTATGCAAGAAATCACGTAAGTCATGTATGCAAGAAATCAGCTCATACGATCAATCCGATATTATTCGTAGTACGTTCTATTACAAAAAGAAAAATTTCGTGTGAAATTAACGCCATCTTCCTAATTTGATAAACTTTATTTAAAGGAAGGCAATAGCGGCGAGATTTATACTGAAGTTACGGGATAATTGCTACCGAGTTCCTTTAGATTTTTAAAATTATTCACCCTAAAATAAAATTATTTCAAACATTCTATTTTTTTAACCACCTTTTAAATGATAATTAAAACAAGTTATAATTTTATTTTATAAATAGATAGTTTAAAAAAACTAAAAAACACGCTTACACAAAATTGCACTAAAAACAAAAAAATATTATGGAACCTGTTTTCTCCGTCTCTTCACTAAAGATTTTAATGTAAGCAATGTTTGTTGTTGAGTGTAACATTTAAATGTAAAAGCGTGGGGGCGATGGGTCGTGGGGGAATGCATTTTTTCTCCTCTCTCGTCTCTAATTACTGACAATTTCTTTAAAAGAATTAATATATCTTAAATTATTAATATATGTATATATGTATCTTAAATATATCTTAAATTCGAATACAATAACGACATTAAAATTGCTGTCACGGTTAAATAGTTTTTGTTCTCCTGTACATTAACCGGACCGGTTTATTGCGTGCAACATGCACTTATGAAGTTTTTTTGCTTAATGAAAAAAAGGCAGCTGAAGCTGGATATCTGATATTTTTTTTATGAGCAAGTTGAGTAATTAAACCGTGACTGGTCGCAGGGACCCTAGACCGGTTATCAAGTTGAATATGCATGCGAATGGCGCTACAACAAAAAAGAAACGCAACCGGTTAGAGACAAACGGTGCAAACTTTTGATCCAACAAATTGTTTAAAGTACAGGCGTCAAACTTAGTATATTTGAAGCTTTTTGATTGTCATACAGTTTCATAACATTTTCTGTTCATTTTAACACTTGAAGCTTTTTGATTGTCATACAGTTTCAAGCTTTTTGATTGTCATACAGTTTCATAACTTAGTATATTTGAAGCTTTTTTATTGTCATACAGTTTCATAACAAACGGTGCAAACTTTTGATCCAACAAATTGTTAAAAGTACAGGCGTCAAACTTAGTATATTTGAAGCTTTTTGATTGTCATACAGTTTCATAACATTTTCTGTTCATTTTAACACACAGAATCACGGTGTGAAAAAAATTATTTTTTTTTTCATTGGAATTGTAAGTTTAACAGTAATTTTTGAGTTGGTTGATAATTGTTACATTGATACAGTTTCATAACTTTTTTTTTAAATTTTAATACAGAGAATCACTAAATGGATAAAATACACATTTTTTTATTATTTGTATTTATTCATTTTAGTTTAAAGTATTGGATAAAACCTGAATACAAAAGTGTAAGAGTAAGTGGGGAAAAGTTAAGAGTACCTAAGTGGGGAAAATTTGAGGCAAATTTTAGGAGCCTATGAAGAAGACACCACATACATATTTTGAGTTTAACACACAAAAATTTATCGATTTCATAAGAGTCACACGCGCTTTAGGGACCCGTCTCAAACATGTTCATGAATTATTTGTCTCGATAAATAAATTGACACAGACTAGGAACAAAATTAAATTGGTAGGAAATCCATACCGATAATAAATAACAACTTGAAATATCGTAAGAAGCTAACTCCATCTATCCGTTAATATTTAAACTATTTGAAGAAAAGAAAAATATTCATAAAAAATTAACGCCATCTATTCGTAACTTGGCAAACTTTACTTAAAGGGATACAATAGCGACTTGTTCTATATTAAAATTACTGCACAATTGCTACTGTGTCCCTTCTCATTCCTTTAACGCAGGAGTTCCTAACCAGGGGGCGCGCCTCCCAAGGGGGGCATAGAGAGATGTCAAGGGGGCGGAAGGCGTTTGCATTTTAGAAAGAAAAAACAAAAAAAATATACAAACAACATTAACAAAACACATTACAATGTAATGTTTAATTTACATGCATAAAATTAATGAAATCAATATTCAATAATCATATATATAATATAGTGATAATAGTGAATATCATATTCACTATTATTACCACAAACTTGCGAAAAATTTGACGTTTTGGTGTACATTTTTTGTTGAGAAATCAGTTTGAGTGCGTAAAATTATTGTGTCTCACTGTTAAGAGGTAAGTTTGTGTATTTACAAATTTCAGTTACCATTTTTATTTAATTTACTAAATCAAAGGGGGGGGGGGCATGAAAAAGTAAAGGGGGGGCATGAAAATATAATTTATAGTCCGGGGAGCCTCAACAAAAAAAGGTTGGAAAACCCTGCTTTAACGTATAACCGTGTTATATACATAATTTTATTTTATTTTTTGAACTTTCAAATAGCATACAAATAACATTTCCTGTATTTTTTTTAGCTTGGAACAATAAATGGGTGTTTGCATGTTAAATGTACCCTTCATAACATTAACTTATATATTAGCTTAAACCTTAACCCATATCGTTACGGGAGTCTCGTTTTTAAGGTCATAAGCGTCCCGTTTTTTCTCATTTCAGTTCCTCGAAATGAAAGAAACGAAACGATTATATAATCATTAGTTTGTCCATCCGTCTATCGATCAAAACTCTTTTTTTCAGTAACGGCTTGAGACATCAAGGTAAAATTAATATCATGTTCTAGATTTTATATTGTTGTAGAAATTTAAATTTTTGGTTCATGCAATGAAAAGATTTAATCCTTTTCATTCATACAATAATATTACTCACAGATCATCAAAACTTATCGAGTACCTCCGATCGATCTACAATCTTGAAAGTTGCCATAATGGGAGATCTTAAATGTGTACGGAACAATCATAATAGCTGTCTACCATTGTCATTTTCTACTTGTACTTCCTTTTTCTTCTCAACTTTGTATCACAAGCAATTGTTTTTCGACCGCGTGAATGTAAATAATTGTAATAATTTTATGTAAATAATTTTATGTAAATAATTTTATGACCTTTAAGGAATTTTGGATCGGAACCAAGGATGTTAATTTAAATCTCATATATCTCATAGCTGTTAATCTGAATCTTATATATTATCATAATTGAACTATCTTTTGAATCAAATTAGTAGTTTTCCGGTGATACTAATAAACAGACAAAGAGACAAAACAGGCAGATGAAGAACAGGCAAGAGTCTTAAGCAATTTTCGATAGAGATAATAGGGAGCTTAGGTTTTAGCGTAATTTCCAAGCATTATCCTATATAGGAACTAAAGACAGATTTACAGAAAGTCTCACACAAATCGACACAATATTATATATAAATAACTGTTCTTAAACACAGACAAAAAGATAATAATTCTGAAAAAAAATTACTTTTGCTGCTATAAAAATATTGTGACATCAGCACAAAATGATCTAAGACTCTCAAACGTGAACGAGCTTTTTCAACGTCGACTACGCAGAATAGATACAAAATCTCATGATAAATGCATGAGAACGATCCCGGTGACAAAATAGAACCATGATCTCATACGTTGGAAATACTGGCGGGCTGCAAATCGCATCATGACACCGCCGCATGTGCAATAAATTGTCAAACATAAATTATTCATTCCTTCTACGGATTGAACGTTCGATTCGACAACACGAATGCTTAATTTAAGATAATATCCTATAGAAAAATTGTATACTGTACGAAAATTGTTAGAGAGATTTAGCAGAATAATCTTTTTTTGCACTTTCAATAGTGTCTGCCAAGACCTTGGAACCGCCATAGCTGTCTGCCATTGTTATTTTCCAATAATAATAATGTAAAATTTTAAAATATCTAAGTGGCAGCTTTGCTACGTGTTATTTGTAAACGATTCATTCGAATCTTGTTTAGATCGAATATCGTATTAGCATAGGAATGAATAAACTACGGCGTTAAATTCGAACGTAGAAACGAATGAATGATTGATATAAAAGATTCAATCTTTTTTCAAACGGATCGATGATCGAATCGATCAGTGAAAGTGAACGAGTGACACATGCCTAGTGTTAACGTCAAATGAATACTTTGCTGGAGATAGATTTTCACTTACCACGTCCATCATCATATTTAGACATTTATTTCTAAATAACCTTGTTCTACGACTTCACTCGCTTTGGTTACTAACTGATATTTAGTTCAGAAATAAACCTATTAAGTACGTGAAGAACTCGCACGACCAGGGTTCTGTGTACACTTACGTAAATGTAAAATATTTCTATTAAACGTTTTATAAATATATTTTTTTTCTCTATGTAAATATATTATAATTTATCTAATCACAATATTTACATACAATAATGGAAATTCCTACTTCGCGAAAGAGGTCAATAGGAGTCAATTGGGACAACTCGGATGGGCCGCGCTCAGGAAACTTCGCCATATCTTGGGGTAAGAAATACCCCAGTGTTTGTAAACAAATTTTCCAACGAGTATGTGGCTCTTTACTAAAGGCCTCGTAAAAAGCTCCAAGTCACTCAACGAGCTATTGAGAGAGTTTACTTAAGGTTTCTCTAGAAGATATTAAGTTAAGTTATTTTTTTTTTACAATTTATATATATATTATAGTTCACCGAATACAATGTTTCCGGTTCTATACTTAAAGAGTAGAAAAATGAAATCCTTACAATATCACTTCCGTATCCGTCCCGCTCCCCGTGTGAGTTTTTCTCAAATATTTTTCTCAAATATTTGGCACGATGAGAAAGCATAGAAACCCCTCAAACATTTTAATATAAGAAGTTTTGAAAGGACCGATAATATACTCAAAAAAAGTTTTTTTTAAATTTGATATATCGTGTGTGATTATCTATTTAAAAAGCAAATTATAGATATTTCAATTTTTTTTTTCAAAATCGAAAATGTTCACAAATAATTCGTTCTCCCCTATAACTGCTATTATTCAAAAAACAATCTTACTAGAAATTTACAGGTTTTTGATATATTCACAATATTGTTATGCCTGTGATAGATTGACTAAGAAATGTCTTTACATGGCGAAAAACAATAATATTTATAAATAGCTTAATGCAACTGAAATAATATATATATATATATATATATATATATATATATATATATATATATATATATACATTTATATATATATTTTTTTTTAAATATTTATGTTTGCATATATGTGTGTATGCCTGTGTAGTGCGAGTTACGCTCGTATTTATTAGGTTTATTTTTTAAATATCATTAAATGTTTTTTTGTTTTACTCTCTTGTGTTAATATTGGAAAACTCAAATCAAGGAAAAATTGTCCACTGTTATGTAAACGTAACACAGCAAATTAAAATTCCATGGAATGATTTGCTGTTCAAAGTATGGCACTATTTCGCGAGTACATTCTCCAATATACCGAGACAACTGGATACATGCACAAACAGGTTAAATACACAAGATGATACTAGACAGATGGCGAAAACTGTGCTTCGTGCCGCATAACGAAATACAAAACCACGACTGCTCTGTAAATATTTACGAACTAAAGAAAGATTTGTAGGCTAAAAATAAATGGCTTACACTTATCAAGAATTAATTTAGAGTCTACTACTTGAATCTTGGGACTTAACCTGTAAATGTGTGTTCGAAACTTACTATATTAAACAGCATTTTCATAAATAACTTTACACATAAACATAGGTTATGTTAATCATAATCAAAAGCACAACAGTCCTCTGCAGGCCAAGACTGACTCGCTGATCCTCCTCCACCTGACCCTGTCTTACGCGATGGCCCTCCACCGATTGACTCCCATTAGTTGGAGGTCCTTTTCAATGTCATCTGGCCAACGTGTTGGTGGTCGTCCGTAGGTTATGTTAATACTTTCCGTAAATATGATGTGTATTTATTATGATTTGCTCAGATATTAAAATTAAAGTATTGTGAAAAGAAAACTGTTTAACATTACAACATACTTACCTAGAGTTACTCACGCAGACAAACGTGATACATTATTTGTCAAGACTAGCAAATAAACATGATTTCTTATTTGTTAAGGCCAATACGTATGACCTAATAATCTTTCGCAAAGAAAAGATGAAACGACACATCCAAAATTAACGTTTATCACACGTACAGTACATTGCACTTCAAAAAAGCATAATATATAATTAAGATTAAAAAGACATTATAAACTAAAGGAAGAAAAAAATAAACGGAAAAGTATGTACAATTACGTTAATAACGAAGACGTAACAGAAGTTGTAACTTTATATAATACAGGCATAAGAGACACTTGTGAAACCAATAATAGTGTTATTAACAACCATTAAGCTTCACGACAGCGAGACACCTTGAATCTTATGTAAAACCCCACGATCGTATTTACAAGGAAGTCCTTGGAGCAATATGAGCGAACGAAATGCAAAAAACAGTAGCATGTATCATTTTTTTACCCCATCAATTTGTATGCAACACTTTAATCAACAAAAATGTGGTGAAATCGATTAATCCGGTTTTGCTGCAAACGCAGTTTATTTGTGGCTTTTGTTGACGTTTATTAATTTATGAAAGGTAAACTATCAACGACAAAGACGATATTGTCCATAGACAAGGCTTGGAAGAACGAGGATTTAAATACGCAAAGAGATACTTCACCGTCACATATTGATATATAATCAAATTAAGAGCATAAAGTAATATCATTATATTACTCTCCAGTGGACTCTAGGTCCATGGTTAACGGCAGCAGATATCTCCGGGAAGCTTTCGATTTGTTTCAAATGGTTTCTTTGTCGCTCTTTTATCATAGATTCTTTCAATGTAACCAAATTGTTGGATAAAATAATAGGATATATTAACAAGACATCGATCAGAAGAGACTGGAGAAACGAGATGAATTGCAAAGTGTGGCCAATCTGGTCAAGGTCCTTCTCCGCGTAACCTACCCACGCGGTTCGTTGCCTGCTGTTGCTAAGGATCCCAACCGATAAACTATTCGATACTATTCAACGAGGAAAACTGAGCACGAAAGGCTACACGTGTTAGAGCAGAAGGTCACCATTTGAGAGTTTTGGTTTCATAATGTCACCGTAACAGATCTCTGATAAGACGTAGACAAGATGTCGTCATTACTGTGGTGAGGTTATTTTTCCCAAATGTATATCAACAGAGGAGGTAAAACTTTTAAAATAATTTTTTTTTCGGCACCAGGATTTCATTTTTTGTCAATGTGTTATATGAAGTACAGAGTAATACGCTTGAATACTAGGTATAAATGGTAAATAATTTAAGGTAAATTTATTTAAAATTTACTTGATAAACATACAATTGTGATATTTTCCACCACAAAACATGTTTTAAGCAGAAAATATCAACTTTTATTTCAGTCATGCAAAGCTTCGCGACAAAACACTTAGTGACGTGAATTATAAATTCAATTGAAAAGAAGAAGTCCTATCTCTTTCACATATTTGTCATTCTATAGTGCCAGATGAATATTGTTTATGAAATTAAATTTACGGGATCGTACTATCTTACTCACACAGTTACTTGAAGTTGGCTATTTATTAGTACTCGTTTATTATGATCTGTGTGATTTATTTCAACGTCACGTATTCTCATTGGCGAACCAATTGGGTTTTGGTATTTAACCGTGAATTTTAAAATACAATATTGTTTTTGTTTCTCAATACTGTTAAATAAAAATATTTATATCCAACTTATTATAGTTACACATCGTCAATCATTATTCTTACCCCGAAAACTAACATTCAAGTTAATGAGATTTTTTACACATGTATCAAATACCCTATTACCTTAACTATGGTAAAAATATAACTATTCGGCATTAACAAACGGTGCGACAGATAGTGTAAATTTATTTGAAATACAATTACTTGTTTGCATTTTTTTTATTTAGAAAAATCTAAATCTAAAAGTTTAATTTTCCAGGGTAATGATAAAATTGCTTCCACAATTAAACTTCATTATGTAACGAGCAGTCCATCGTGTTAGGTACACAATAGAATACTGATTAGACTACCGACTACTTTTTATAACCTGTAGATAAAATTCACTTTATTTAATGTATTTTACTCGTAACTATGATTATTTTGACGTCTCTGAAAATTTACTAATTTCTTTATGTATTGAAATTTAATACTCAACTTTAGATTATTGATATCTACTCTTATAATAAACTTTATTTTATAAAAAACAAGTTTGAATCGAAATAATAGTCTGTAGATAAAATTTAGTTTATTTAATGTATTTTACTCGTAACTATGATTATTTTGACGTCTGTGAAAATTTACTAATTTCTTTATGTATTGAATTTTAATACTCAACTTCAGATTTTTGATATCTAATCTTGTAATGAATTTTATTTTATAAAAAACAAGTTTGAATCGAAATACTAGTTACCAAATTAATCAAATATTCAAATTTATTCATTATCGTAGTTAAAATCGAATTCTTATATTTTTATCGCCTTTTTCGTGTTTCGATTCCAACTACCTTAATTATATAAAGGTATAGGTTTATAGCCATTCGCAATTATAACAGAAATATAGAGGAATACAGAGGGAACCCACATATATTGATAACGTACGGATAGGCGATTGGTTAGTATTTTTATCTACCAGTACAAATGGGAATATATTGCAGTGGGGTAAACCCTAGATAGTGGCAATCCTACATGACATAAAAACTTTCGGTTCGCAATTTTTTGCAACTTGTATTTACATATTAAAAAAATAAGCGTTAATAGATTATGGCACTCTTGTGATTATTTTTATTCTAACACCTCCTAATGTTACGTGCGATGTCATACTGTTTACATGAAACGAATGTCGGTTTAAAAACAGTAAAGTTGCAATGACTGTTTTTTTTATCTCAGTGTGAGAGTTCTTGTCCGAACTTATTGATAAAGCTTGTTGATAAAGCTCATCGGTACACGCGCCAACTGCCTGTCCTTAAAATAATGACGAATCAAAATCACCACATGTAAGATTATATCAACGTTTTCAAAAATGAAGGGCGTTAACACGTTCAGCGCGGCGAATGATTATGGAGGTGCAATAATGTACACAGACAGTAAGAGAAGAAATCATTAGAACGAACTTAATTTTGGAAGTGAAAACTTCTTTAGGCGCACCTGCGCACTCTTTATGAAGCGTGAACAAAATTGAGCTGTCAGGTTCGGGTCGGTGACACGGAATCGGATAAATTCGGCTCCCTTCGGCGTCGGCCAATCGAGTTCCAAATTCAAACATGAGGAAATGTGATCAATTGAATGCGCACTACACTGTTCGGGTAGACTCGGCTCACTTCGGCATCGACTGAGCGAGTTCACTGTCTAATATGGAATGCATCCTTTCAAGAATTACGTTCTATTTTTGAATAATATTTTATTTGAGTATAATTTAATTTAAGACGCGTTTTTATTTGTTTTTATTTTTTTTTAATTTTCGTGTTGAAAATTTCCAACATACACAAGTTCGGGTGTGTTGGTTGCCAAAGTTTTCTCTTCTACATTGTGGTCTTAAGCACACCGATTTTTTTTCTTTAACTGCCTTTATTTATTTTGCATTTAAAAAATTTGTAATGTGTTTCGAACTTTATGAAAATACTTGCGTTAATATACACAATGTAACATACATACTATACACATGTATAATATATCAACAAGTTTTCGACATTTGTATATACTGTATATGCCAACAACTTATCGACAATGATCCTGAGGGATAGGCTCTCTATATCGTCAACGTGTCGATATTAATCGCAGAGGATTTTATTTCTTGTGTTGACATTCGTTCTGAACGTGTTAATGAAAGTACCAGATTTTATTGCTCTCTATGTGCTTATCACTACACCAATTAATTAAATTTTATTTAGATTATTTTAGTAATTTTAACAATTCATTGTATACTTTTTAATTTTTATAATATTACTGTTTGATTGAATTCAGATTTTATCAATTGTATTTATAATCACGGTCCAGTCCTTTTATTATCGTATAACCATCAATTATTTGCGTGGTAAATAAAGTTATTCTTGTAGTTTACCAAAAAAGTATAACTTCTGACGCGCGTACATAAAGTACACACAATTTTTTTTTAATTTCACAGATGTCAGTAGCACTCATTCCGGGACGATATTCATCATGGTTGGACGTTTTCTACTTGCATGTCCTTGTGTTCAAAATTAATTAGTGATGATAAAAAATGAGTAGATTAAACTTTAAAATCGACACAGAAAAGTCATTTTAAACCACTAAATAGAAGGCTACTTATACATTTATCAAAATTGTATTATATTAAGTCACGTTTATCCCCGACTCGGCTTACTTGGCGACCGAGTTGCCATGATATCGAAGCACGGGATAGCTGTAGATGGAAGAGGTATTAAGTATATATCTTGCAAAAATCATATTTTTATCAAAATGTTTATTATATTAAGCCACGTTTATCTCCGCCTCTGCTTACTTGCCGACGATCGAGGCACGGGATAGGTGTAGATGGAGCAGATGTTAGCTAACTATTAAGTATATATCTTACTAAACAAATTCAAGGCGTAAATCTAAATGGACCCAAGGAGGTTAATAATAGTTTTCGACTATGAAGCAATAAATCAAGGAATACTAAAACCTCGGAACGATTAGACCCTTTATTCTTCTTCAGAAGCATTTAGGGACTGACCACACTTATCACAATATCAATCAACTACTTGCTAGTGCCATTTCTTCATAGTTTTGCGTCAATTCGTCTTTTGTATCAAACGGATTTAAAATGCGTAGATACACTTTAAGTGCCAATAAAACTTGCATTGCGAGGGTTCTGTACACATTTAAGGGTTAATACTTAGTATCTCTATTAAACTATTCAAAAATATTGATATTTTTTGTAATCATTGATTTGATAAGAAAGTAATTTCGGTTTTATAGTGTGAAATAAAATTAATTTTTTTATACAAAGGACTATTTTTTATATCTTTGCCATCTTTCTTTTTTATTATAATTTCCGGTGTATGTCAGCAAAAAAACTGAACTAAGTGCGATTTCCGGTCATTAGTGAAAGTTTTAATATTCAGTAAGTTTTGTAAATTTCGAAATAATAGTAATGTGACGGTGCAACATTGAAAGTGTACGGGAGATACAACATCACTGCCCGACAAAGTTTTTTTTCCACGGCTTGCATTATCATTGCGGGACACGATTCCTTCGGTATTTACCAATTTTGGTCATTTTTCTCTGACTATTTCCTCCAGATCTGAAATGATCTTGTGAAATTCTTAAAGATGCTGGCGCATGGACGCGAATGCGTGTTACCGCAGTTGATCGGCATCTATCGTAACCAACGAGCTGCGTATACGCCACTTAACGCGATTCACGAGATACGTGGAAGTGTGGTTAAACCGTCTAGCTAATTGCGAGATGAGGATAAATGTGTTTAGTCCCTTACAGAACTCGATTTGTCGAGGGTCCATTATGGCGCCTATTATTAAGTGTTTTCCTCGAAGGTTTAAAAAAATCGAACGTTAACAAACAATATTCTCATACAGGAAGTCAACTTTGATTAATGGATACGCCATTTTTCTCAACGAATTTATGTGTAAGCCTATTACTAAATATTTCTGAGAAAAGGGTATACTATTTAATACATATACAATGAATATAAACCTCTCACGTCTTCGTTAGGTGTTTTCTGCGAATTCAATCAGGTATCTACGGCCATTAAACAAACAAAACAAATAAGTAAGTAATAAAAGTACCGACTAGGGTAGGCAAGTGATCGTATTAAATCGATAAGCTAATGAAATACTTCTATATCGATGCATATTTTTTGATTTAACGAGTAAATCGCATAATAATGAAAATACTGTTTATTTCAAATGTAAAAAACGTTGTAGAGTACAAGCGTAAACTATATCTTTTTGAAAGCAATAAAACAAATATTTCATTTTAACTGAAAATTTTATTTTATCAGTAGGGTTGGAAAATTGTATTTTAAAAACGAAATTTCATATTGAAAATAGAAAATCATTGTATTTCATTTTAAATATTTTCTTGCGCTTAATTTTAATTCCTTTAAAATTTATAGATTCAAAACTTCACATTCTTACTAAATACAATTTCAATACTTATCTAGCAATTTCTGACCTGAATTTCTTATAAAGGAAAGATAATGTAAAATTTTATTAATTAACGATTGCCTTATTATAAATACATAATGATTCATATATTTGAATGAATTTGAATTAATTTGCATGGCAACACCGCAACACCACTTGAACCGCATTACAAGACTATATGAACCGATATATTATTTTTAATGTGTTAAAAGTTTAAATGAGAATTACATCTAACCCTATTAGACTATAATTCTATAGTAATTCAGAGTTGACATAAAATTATAAGCCCCTCAAAAATATAAAGGTAACCTAACTTCAAATACCAGTTTTTGGATTAGTATCTTTATTAGCTGCTCTTAGCAGAAGATGTATTTGCAGGTATCCAGTATTTGTACAGAGTGAAAATAAGAAAAAAAAAACAATGAAAAATACAACAGCATCCGTGCTGCAACTATCAATGTAAAACTACGCAGGTACAACATCTATTTTAAAAAGCTTATCAAATCAGGGACAGATGACGTTAATTTCCAACGAATATTATAATACAGTGCGAGCAATATCTAACAGATGGCGCTAGTCTATTTCTTCTATAGGAGAACACAGCATACAAAATTGTATGAAATTTAACTAAAATGTCTAATGCTAAGGAAGGTCAAAGTAAAAAAGTGGAGACTTCAAACTTATTACCTTATGCATTAGTTATATAATCAAATCTAATGAAGTACTTTTTTAGTATAGAAATATAAGTGCTATAATTACAAAAACGTATTTCATAACTGCGCAAAGATGAGGAATGTGTAATTGTATGTTATTCTAAAAAAAATTAATATATGTATTTTGATAAGACGAAAATGGCAATAAAGTTTGAAATGGAAAACAAGAAAAACCAAACTGGACCAATTTGAAAAATTATCTGCACAAGGGTAGAGTTAAATATTCAGATTTTGGATAAGTCAACATCAAGTCTGATCGGCTAAATTGCTGAATTCTCAGTATGTTGTGACATTCTTAACTTTTCTGAAAACGTCGTAATCTCGAGGACCGTTGATAGTTTCTTTAGACAGAAAATAAAGTGAGTTAGGAATAGGGACATACTTTTTACAATATTACATTTTTATTAAATGTAAAATACGCTAATAATCAACGCTAATAGTTCCCTCCTTAGTAAAACATAGCGTCATTGAACAAAAAGGACTTCAATTAAATACGTAATATTATTATTACATTTTTCAGTAGTTAGGAGCACCTATTCAAATCATAAAATTGTCCATTTTTCCGATAATAAATTGAACACAGCGCAATAAATAATATCAGTCCGTGACCCTAATCTAGACCTCGAGTATTAATAATAATATAATACCACGCCCGCGGTCGCAATAAAATATCGATATTTGAATAAGCGAATGACTATCGATAAAATATTGCACAATACAGCGCAAGGCCACGCGGATCAATCTTTCTCACTTTATCAAAAATGGCGTGGCTACTGTCATACGCTAACACTGTTGCTAGGCAACGAATTATTACTGTTAGTTGCTTCGTTAGTTTTAATAGATTTAAACTGAAATGTTGCCACTATTTATATCACGCGGGTTGAAAAAAGAGTAATGCGCACTATTTTGACAAATAACATTAAATAGTTACTTAAAACGGGGAATTAGTATTTCATTTCATTCAGGGCAATTGTAACGTTCTCGATTTGCTTATTATATGCACCCTATAATTACCAGATATACTTTTTGTTACTGCTCAGAGCGCTACAAAAACCCAGCTGACTTCATAAAACCGGTTTAACAACTTGTTTTCTCTAACGAATACATACAAATTATATGTTATTTTGAACATGAGAAGTTTTTTGATCGATTACTATAATAATTATGCTGTAAAAAATAATAACCCTTTGATAATGTCACTGAATTTTATTTTAGTACGAATGGTTTAAAATCATAACTTTACGTAACGAAATTTAAAAAAAATGAGCATGTTAACTACGTAGTGGAGAACTGTGTAATTTTCACATAAACCTAATTGTAAATATGACTAGCATGATCAAACTTAGGATTAAATTTGTATTGTAGAAGTTAAATTACCATGAAATGAATGTGTACTAACATATATAGTCTTATTTCGTATAATGGAAATATAGTGTGTTTAAAATGTACACAATTTTGAAAATTGTATTTTGTAAAAATCAATTAAACTTTTATTCAAATTCAAAACGTGTTGAAGAACAGTTAGCACGGATACAATCAATGTTTTTGGATGCGCTTCATGTATGACATAATTTCGATATGATTATTATTTCAAAAAGTATTTCTTCTAGATTGTTATAATGACCAGTCGCCATGTTTAATTCGCCATATTCAATTTCTTTAAATATTGTTGGGTTTAGTTTTGACATTGAAAAATTATTTTTGCTCAAACATTTTTGAGCTCAACCATGAAGGAAAGGCGGGCGAAAGTTAAACATACTTTTAGGTTATTATATTTCAATTTTCGATCGCTGGCATAGAACTATCGTATTGTAATTTCAAGAAAATTCTCAGATAGAATAAGAATTAAAATGTGCCGGAAGATTTGGAAGCAAATATAATTTTTGCCCTTTTAGCTTAGCGGTTCTAAAATTTATTTTAATAAACTATTTTGTAATATGCATAATGGTATATAATTAATACACAATCTTAAATTCAAAATTTATTAGCTACAATCATTTAGACAGCAATAGAAATATCACTCACTGTATTACGCATAACACAGACGACCGACAAAAATTGAAGAAAATCCAACAAAATATATTTAATACCTTAACGCACTCATATCGCAAAAATCGATCTTACAAAAAATCGAAATACCTGACCGTCTTTCGCCGATTCGAACGTTACAATTTAAAACGAGCAAACGGAGAAAAGGATAGAATATATGATTGAAACAGAGCGGCAGATTTAGTCGGCGAAGCGCGTGTCTTAACTTGTTCGGTAAGTGGGTAAAAATATGGAACCAACCTACTGCGACAAAAGTCGGAAATTATCGGCCGCCGACTCCACCTCTATTGACATTCAAATTAATATCAAATACAGTTGCCTGTTATTTAACTACTTACATTAATATGAACAGCTAAATACATGGGCGTCTACTTGCGCGTTAAATAGAAAATTCAATAGGCTTCGAATTACTCCTAATTAACTATTAAAAAATGTTACAATAGTTTACTGAATTAATGTTACAAAATTAAATTGTGAACTGTTTGCGTTCTTATTACATAAATAATCAAATCAACTGTACATAATGTACAAACATTATGCACTTGTCAGGCCTGTCCCGAGCAATGCCTCTCAATCGCACATGAAATGTTGTTTACTCTTAAATTTAATTTACGTAAGAAGACGTAATAAATACATTATGAAATATCAGATGACGCAATCGGGACAATATTACAAAAAGAAGTCAGTAAAACAAGTTTGCGTTAAATCGTTTATTAGATTTCTTTAGAAACGTACAACACTATTCACGAAGCAGTCGAATACGTAAACGTGATAGTTAAAAATAGTAAAAAAGAGGAACAATTTTAGGAAATGAAGTACAGAATTCTTAACAACTAATGTATCAAAAAAATAAATCGATGAATCTACACGACATCAAATATCACATTTGTTCGATAAACTTCGTTTGAAAAAATCTTCTAAAAATTACCAAAGTATTTTCTTCGGCATCGCTGTCAAAATGATTAAGGAAACAAATATAAAAAACGTATTTTCTTGCGTAATTATACACGGGTTATAGGAGAATGTAAAGAATTCTAAAACTTTTCGAAATTAAGAAAATTATTTTTATTCAATATTTTATTGAATCCGTTGAGTCATTTAAAAGTAAAAGAAAGTCAAACAAACAAATACACAGAAACCGTTTCGCTTTTGTTACATTAGTACGGGTACCGTAGTGAATAAAAATGATACTGGACACTTGTTCATTTCGGCGTGGGCGGCGTGATGTCCCAAGGTTTAGGTGCTTCGTTGTGTCTGTTGACGATCAGAATCGAAACTCCACATCTTTTTGCATCGCCCCTCTATCGATATTTTATGCATTTCTTCTAGTATTTATTGTGTAATTTTAGGAAATTTCCAAAGTTCATAGGAAATTTCCAAATGCAATATCTTAACTAATACTAAATATTGATGTTTTATTCATAATCTACTTGATAAATGGCACAGACATAAAATAAACGACACCTCAAACATGCTCGCAAAAGTAAAGCTGGAGCTAGACTAATGTACACCGCTGTGCTATATTTTCCTAACTAAATTTAGTAGCGTGATTGCATAATCCGATGATGCCGATTGCATAAGCCGACTGCAATGTCAGTAAGTATTTACAACATGCTTTGTTTAATACTGTATTGAATGCAATATCATTCATGTATCTGTCATTAATAATGATCAAATTGTAAAGTTTTTGGTGATTGTTCTTTGTAACACTCAAAATGTGACACTCAGGGTGACACCTCGGTTTCAAAATGCAAAACGTATTATACGTCAAAAGGGAGAGCGTCTATACGTGGTGCACTTTTGTGGATAAGGATTGTAAGTTTATACAATACAAGACGCTCAGTTTTACTTAGTAATTTATTTTTGATTATTTGCTTGATTGTGAAATAAAAAAATTCAAATAATCTCGTATTATCGTTGTAATGGAACTGTGCCACATAGCTCAGTTGTAACGTATACGATATTATACCTCTCGGGTAAAAATAATATTTAACATTTTATCAAATATTTAACCTCAGTCCAGAAGTTTGTATGTTTTAAGGACACTGTATCTATGTGACAGTTTTATCAGTAGAAATAAAGGTATATAGGATTTAATACAGAATCTTGGAAATACGATATGCGCAAGTCATGCTAATACTATATGGTGCATAAAAATACCTAAGTGTTGTAATCACAATACTGATAGCACAAAACCCGAATGATCTTTGACCGCATTTTTACTTTTGTTTAACATTGTCCATGAACGTAATATGAACTGAATTATTTGCCAAACCTACAAGAATGTTTGCAATTTTTTAAACTGTTCGTTGTACGCAATTTGTGTACATAATTACTACGCAATAAAAATGTTCAGTGTAGTCCACAAGTTTGCCTATTCTATGAATACTGTATTTAAGTGACAATGTTATATATGTTGAAATGAAGCTATACAGGATTTATTACAGAATTGTGGTGTATGCGCAGGTCATGCTATTAATATTTGGTAGATAAAAATACCCAAGTACTTATTGTAGTCACAATACTCAACCGATAGTATTAAACCCAAATGACTTTTGACCGCTTTTTTACGTTCGTTCCACATTGCCCCTGAACGTAATAAATAACAACCGCATTATTTGCCAAACTTATTAGAATGTTTGCAATTTTTTAAACCGTTCGTCGTACGCAATCTGTAGGTATACATTATTTCTACTCAATAAAAATGTGAAATCGTTTTACGTAATGAAAAATAATTATAAATTTAATGCAGGCGATGAAATTTAACAGTGAAAAGTATCGTCACCTTAATTAATTATTGTATCATTAGTTTTACTCATTACCGTTATTACTAGTATATTAGACTAGTAATAAATTTCGCTATATTCTAGTCCTCTAGTCTCGCCGTCTATATATATGTTGATATATGTATACACGGTTTCCGGGAATAAGTGTCGGACAAAGAAAGACGCTATTCGTTGGCTATAAAGGAATAAATTGTCGTTGAAATAAAACGTAAAACACGCCCTTTTTTTAATTGAGTGCAAAATAAATTGCACATAACTCTTTTTAACACACCCAATACTTGCTTGGAGCGCGGTGCTTACCCGGGCAGCTAAATGTTTTCTTTGCTTTTTGCTGCCCTGAGCAGCGCTGAATAATGTGCGTAAGTATCGTGTGTATGAAAAAGATGAGAAATAATTATAAATATTTTTTAAATTTTCTGAAAAAGTCATCTTTTAAGTTTTTTTTAAAATTTTTATTAAATTTAATTTTAATGAAAATCAACTATTTTTCAGTCACCGAATAACATCTTTATTTGTGTGAAACTTATTCCTGGACAACGTGTATGTGTGTGTGTGTGTGTATTGTATATATGTTCATCGTCTGTACTGAACTGATAAACATCGCTGCTGTGTTTATATAATCTCATCAGAAATACAATTGTTTCTATTAATATACTTTTTTCCTTTCAATTTAATTGAACAATATATGTAGTGCTAAACAATACTAGAAATAATACGCTTACCTTTCGTGCTATGCTCGTTGGGAGTTATTAGCAAATATTTTGTAGGGATAATCAAGCAGGTGTTATACGCAACGCTGACGAACAATTTTTGTAGGTGGTTCGTAGGCAGCCGATAATTGCCGACTTCTGTGGGACAGGATCGGTGGTCGACTTTCCGTGCACAAAACACATTCGCGCACACCGCCGATAAATAAATGTCTGCCATTTCCGTTAACGTGTGTTCAGTCATATGTTTTATTCTTTTCTCGATTAACGCTTTAACTGGTAACGTTCGGATCGGCGATAGCCAGAGTCATTCCGGTTTTTTGTAACACTGACATTTTTGGGACGTTGCATTAAAAGTATTAAATACCATATGTCCTATTTTTTCGGTTTTATTGTCGCAACACAGCGGCGTTATGCGTAGGCTTACCATTAGAGCTACCTAATTTCAATAATCGTGTAGAACATTTCTTTAAAACATATTTACATTTGTAAATAGGAATGTCAAATCTGAAAAAAATAGGATAATGGCATTCTGTACATTTTTCGGTCAACTCGCAACTCGGTCAACAGCATAAATTAAAGATAAATAGGTGACCAAGTGATAGAGCGAAGTAGACTCCATTAAAACTTCGTAGTAGGCGACAACAAAGTTAGTTTTGTCTCCAAATAACTTGGTAAATTTACATACCATTGTTTAATGGTAAATAATACATAATGGTCAGCTGTGGTGAGGCACGAACCGCATAATTACATACTAACACATGGCTACGGATCACTAAGTCGCTATGTATGCCTGACACGCACTCAGTCTATTTTAATTCTTTAAAGTTATACCTACATTGGCATATTCCGAGTCAAACACGGTATAATGTTAACACGTAAAGGCAGCTAGAAGGTCTTTAATCTTGAACACAACCCTTAAATTTACTAAAATACTTCAGGCGAAATATTTCATAGATATGATTTACATACGTGCGCTCTGTGCCGCAGTAGGTTCGAATGAAAATTATTTATCGCGCAAATAGACGCGGCCGATAAATGTGTGGGAAAATAACACGTGTGCCGGCACAACCCTTAAATTTACTAAAATAATTTAGGGGAAATATTTCATAGATATGATTTACATACGTGCGCTCTGTGCCGCGGTAAGTTTGAGTGAAAATTATTTATCGCGCAAATAGACGCGGCCGATAAATGGGTGGGAAAATAACATGTGTGTCGGCACCTTAATGAGATCTAATCTGTTTATTTATAGTCAAAGAGCAAATTACTTAATAATGTTTTAATTATTTACTTAGACACTTTATCTTAATGCTAGTCTTTCTGGAAACCAAAGTGCTAGAAGTTAAATATGTAATAATGTATATTTAGCATATTTAGAGAAGATGATTGTTACGCTTATGCAATTTTTTAAAGAATAGAGATGTAAAATTTAATTTAAACAATTAAGTTTAATACCAGGATTGGTTTTAAATTGCTAAACAAAACTTTGTCATATTAATCATAAAATCCTATATCTATTAATAAATTTAAATTTTATATTATATTTTATATTATATATAAATATTAAAATTGCGTACTTTTTCTAAACAATAAACGAAATTGAGCCGTCACACTCTGGTTGATGACTGGTTGATCACTACTAAATTATTTATAGTATATTTCGGTTTCCATAACCTGTCAATTTATTCGTAGATTATAATAGCAATAAAGAAGTCCACTCATTGAATAATTAATTCACAAATATAATTATATATTTTGTGAATAGTATTACCTCATGAGTATAGAAATAAAAAAAAATATAATCTACTTGGAAATTGTTTCTGATTCGTCGAATTAATATAAATCATATTACATCAATGTAATTATTATTATTCGTATATTTTATATATTATATGTATATTTTATTTAAATTCGAAGTTTCCATTTCTGTCGTGTGGTCATAAACATACTTTTCAAAATTGTTTATTTAATATATATATATTTATTAATCATTCATTTTTTTAGAGATTGTTGTCAATGCTTGTGTAAACTAATTTACATATGGCGCAAGTATAGCGTTTAATACATGTGAAACATTATGGATTTACATTACATATTATATATATATATATATATATATATATATATATATACACACACATACATATATATTGGTAAGAAACGCTGAGACAGTTTCTTATCAATATAGAAAAAGATTCATTTCAAAGAGTTAATCACGAAAACATATGTATAATAAAATTACTAACAAATTACAGAATTATCAAAATGTATTCACGAGGTACTAGTCTGTATATGTACATTAATACATGCGCCTTAAACACGTGACGGTTGATTTAAAAAAATGGAATTATTCATTCATTGAACTCGCGGAGGTAAATGGATCAAAGCGAACGAAATATGGGTGACACGCTAATATTAATTATTCTAATCGAAGCAAAACGCGCGACGACTATGAATGCGGGCGCTAACGTCATATTTGGAGGTAGTGACGCGATGTTATCAGATCGATATGCGCGTTGCGTTCCCGACATTTCGTACACACGCTTCAATAAGTAAATATTGTTTTTGGATAAACTACGTTAGTGAACAATGGGCAAATAGCTTACCGCACGCTTAATATAAATAGAATCTCTAGGTGATCGAAAAGAATTCATTTTCAATTCAGTTAAACAAATAAGTCAAAAAAATGGTTATCGATAGATAACTCGGCACAGTAAAAATAGGCGCCATGGGTAAACTTTGTCGAGTACTTTAATTTCATTATCTTTGGCCATATTTTCGGTCGCACTATTTTTATGCGACAATAAGATTTTGAATCAGGGATAACAAACCTTTATCAAAATTTACTTGCTATTTACATTGCAAACATATTCATTTAATCTGAACCATTAAAACCTTATTATAATAATGTACGGGACAATTTTTTACATAATTTTTGTTAAAACTAGTTACATAACTTAAGATTAATTTGTTTTTAAATCAATATACAAAGTACTGTCTTAATATGGTAGTTGACTCATTCTAAATTTTGATATTTCTCATACAATATTGTGAAATATAAGTTAATTAAAAACCAGTCTTGAAAAAAATTCAAAAATTGATTGAAAAATAAGCCAGTTGTAGGCTTCTAAATTTGAAGATACCGATAGAGTTGGGTATATCCCGGTCTCTTTTCCTCTCGTAGAATATAATGTGCAATATTAAAAATGACCTCACAACATAGTATTGCCGTCCTTCTTTAAAGATTAAATGTAAACTATTATAATTCGGTCAATTTTTAAGATTATTAAAAAAATTTTTCACTCTTCATCAGTTTGTGCCTTGAAATTATGATTAATGAAATAAAAGATTTTTAGTCAAATACCCAATTATGATATTTCCGTTGAATAATTTAGCGTTCTAACCTGGCAAGTTCAAATGGTTTTTATCCACTTGAGTTGTCTAGTGATGTTTAATACATAAAAGGTTCTGGACGTTTCTACGTTGATGCGATTGGAGTTTCATTTGGTGAGAACTAGCAACTCTACTAATAACATCCTTTACTGTTTCAATCTCAATATCGCGATGGAAGTCACAGTTACGGACGGACCAAGGAGCGTTAACAACACACGTACGAGTGAGCACTTTATTTTGAAATCATTGTATCACTTGGATATTAAACTTACTGATGCAGCTCCATTTGGAAAGACTGGGGCATAGAAATAACATATATACGTCCTCAGGTAGATGCTTTGGGTTTTCGACATCCGATCTCGGTAAATACTTAGCTTATTAAATACTTGTTACAACCTTGACAGCACGAAATATAGGTAAAACGTATTAGTTTAGTCTGAACTGTTTGTATTTAAAAAATTATTATTTAACGTACATAACTTAAAAATTTACTGCTTTTATTTGTCGTTCGTAGATATAAACATTACGAAAATGTAAGAAGAGGTTAACGATTTTTATAGTTTAAAATGTCACTGCGATAATTATACAAATATCTTTAATCCACCTTTTCAATGAAACCCCAAATGATACTAATGAATTAGAAAAAGAAAGACTTAGCTCACTTTGGTTTTATATAGAAGATGTGTAGTAAAATTTTGGTTGCAATGATACTACGCCGGATTCACAGACAGATTCGTAATAAATAAATTTATATTATTATAATTTTAATGATTAAACGTTAAACAAATATTAATCTAATTTAATGATATTATTCTTTAAAATCGGCATGGCGAATACTGCTTTTTGATAGTTTTAAATCTGTGATATCTTCCAAAATATTAAAGATAACGATTTGCTGCAAAGAGCAAATTTTATCTACGTTAAATACCCGACGTTAAGAAACCAACTAATTAAATAAAGATTAAAATAACTTCGAAAATATAACCCACAAACAAAATTAATTAAAATGGCCACTGTGGGTTATCCGTAGGATATAGATATATCCCATCGCGGACTTTTTTGTAGATATTTTTAAAATACACTATTCCATGGTACAACATTTTGATATATCTCGTAAAGTTTAGTCAGCGTTAGCAATGAAAGCGCCCAAAATTCCACTTTTTTACGAAACATTGACTTTTTTATACTTCCTGTAAATATAACATGCATGTATTATATCTATAAAACTTCCGGAAAATCCGTTGCGCAGTTTAAAAGATCTAAGCTTACAGAGGGACGGACAGACAGGGGAAGCGACTTTATTTTATACTATGTAAGGATTACAATGCGCGTCGACTAACTCAATCGCCTCGGTGTTCGTTGTTGTATACGGCCAGCTGAAATACGACCACAAACCGAATGGGGTCACTAAACGTGTAACAAAAACCTGGGGTCGAATCAATGTAACAAAAAACGCTAAATATTTAATACTTTTTCAGAATTTCTTGGCGTCGCTTTTGTTAACTAATGGAGTGATATTTTTAACAGTTTACAAAGTATTCGCAGTACGAGGCTAGTTAAAAAAATAACTCGTTTCAAACTAGTTTGTTAGAGAATGAGGTCAGAAACATTCGTGAATAAAGTGAATGGTTTATTTAACCGAATAATTTAGATAGGTTTACTAAGACACCGTTATATTTGCCCGTTTCTACAATTTCTTATCATCGAATATTTTCTTTGACGAATTTAAAACTACAAAATTAGTGACCTTCAAGTGACCTCTAACATTAAAACTATATCCCAACTAATATTATAAATGCGACAATGAGTTTATTTTGTCCCGTTTTTACGCCATATACTATGCCTAACTCCTCGACTTGGGTAGTAGTGTATAAATTTGATGGATAACTTTTATTCCAAAATATAATTTAAATACTTAGATGAGTTTTTTGTTCATTTATGCAATGTTAAACCAACATTATCGCAATAAAGTCGTACATATAACAAGCCTCTCTCTATTCGTATTGTAATTATAAAATTCGGGAACCTTTTGCACTATTATATGCATATATAGTTTATATACAGTTCCTTTTGATTTATCTGTAAATTATCTTTGCTATACTGTATTGTAGTAGTACAGTATACTAATAAATATAATGTAAATAATAAATAAAATAATTTATCCACTTGCTTTTCACAAATGTTTTATTTCTATTATAAATAAAAGAAAAATATTAACACTAATACTTCCATTTTATTCACTAAAATATGGAAAAAATCCATAGAATCTGGTAGAGAAACATAATTAAAGCAGACTTTTGTCAGATTCGAAAATGTTGACTAATTTGCCAAGCCAGTATAACCATAATTTTCAGGGTTCTGAAACTAAATGGTAAAAATGGAACCAT
The DNA here is from genome assembly GCA_039881145.1 of Druceiella hillmani. NCBI lineage: Eukaryota > Metazoa > Arthropoda > Insecta > Lepidoptera > Hepialidae > Druceiella > Druceiella hillmani. The sequence goes on along the minus strand of JAYKKI010000023.1, from coordinate 4,360,691 downwards.
TATAATTTCGTCATGTTCATATGTATATCACAGCATCGTAACTCTTTCTGTTGAGGACAGATTGTGTTGATTTTTTACGGGAAGGTATTGTTAAAGTAAGTAAATAAAAAAAATAAAGATACTTTTGATTATTTTTTAAATAACTACCCATAGAATGGAATTGGGGATGGAATATTTTTTCTCTCGAACACCGTCGAGTGGGAAGTAATTAATATATATATATATATATATATACTACAATCTCCATATCGGTTGCATGGTGCTTTTAAAAAAATATATCCCAAATAATGACTATGCCCGATTGAGCCGTGGACACAATTAGTGGTAACTAAAAAAATAATTCAGATAGGGTAATATTAATTAAGTCTCTATTTATTGACCACAACATAATCAATGTTTTCCTCAATCATTAAAATATTCACATCTCTAATACGTTAGCTACGATACTTATTTAAAAAAATAGGGTAAAATTAATTAAGTCTCTATTTAGTGACCACAACATAATCAATGTTTTCCTCAATCATTAAAATATTCACATCTCTAATACGTTAGCTACGATACTTATTTAAAAAAATATATAAGTACATAAGAAAAAATGACTCATCGGAACGTTACCGCAATCAGTTGGCTTAAATTTCCCAACGTGATTATATTAAATCATGCAAATGAACACATCTAATCGTCATGGAATAAAAAACCCGAGGCCTCAAGCTTTAGGCGGAAAAATTAAATTCGCAGAACGCCATTATTGATTATCTACTTATACTGTTTAGAAAAAATAATAATGAGAACCAATGTACAAGGAAAACATTTTCGTTTATAAAAATTCACTTTTAAATGACATATTTTTAACGATATATGCATAATTTGCGTACTTTTATTGGAAGATTAATTTTTGGCGAATATTTTATTCATTAATACGCCGCCATTTTGTAACTATTGACTAGCTTACACTATTGGCTAACTTCACTTCACTAAACCTATGCATGATATCGTTATAACACATTAAATATAAATACATATATGTATATGCATGGATTTGGTTTCTTAGGACTATGATCTATGAAGGTATAGTGAAATACACGATGACAAAGTTATAAGAAAAATCATTCCAAAATTCAAATCGAGTTCTCCGCAATAGATCGTATACAATAAAAATTTTGATTACTTTTCTATATATATATACATATATATATATACACACATATACATATATATATATATATATATATATATATATATATATATATATATATAGAATTTCGGCTGGCTAGTTTCATATCGAAATGCAGATTTAATGGACTGTTTAAACTCGGTTATTTGCGAGTTTATATCAAAACGCTCTTTTAATGGACCAGTTCTATATTTGTTTATTTTATTGTCGCATACGATTACAGAAATTATTGATTACTTCCCTTTCCAATTCTCACTTACGCAAGCGCGAGTCCGCGCTCGTGTGGCCATTATCTTTTATGCAATACCATGGTCTAAAATCGTATTAGTATTTTTACTAAAGTATTGTGATTATTTAATCTGAAATATTGTAACTTTCTTCTTAAACTGAATATCAGGATACTCAACTTTTGCGCAGTATTCAACAGTTCAATCACCTGTTAGCGATCGCGTCGTCATTATGTATTATATTGTAGTATCGCGAATTTATATAAGTCCAATATATCGTACGATTATTTTTTATCATTATTTAAACGTATATAGACTATTGTTGATTCTGTAACCGTATGCGACAATAAATTAAATAAATATAGAAACGGACAATTGAAACTACGTATTGGTGCCAACTCGTGAATAAGTGAAGCTAAACAATTCATTAAACCTGCATTTCGATAAGAATTCACAAATGACTGAATTGGACCGAATAATTCTTCTTCGAATAATTCAGTAACATGTAATAATTTATCACGTTCGTTCATTTCATTTAACTCAATAAACGTCAATTGTTTAATTGCATGTGAAAATAAATAAATTAAAGAAACGAACAGTCCATTAAACCTGCATTTTGATTCAAGCTAGCTAATAATTGAAGTTAAACAGTCCATTAAACCTGCGTTTCGATGCGAATTCACAAATTACTGTAGTTAGAGTAGGAACGAGTTTGACGGTGGCCTGGAATAATTAATCAACACGTAACACTTTATTTCGCTTGTCCATTCCCATTGACCTTACATATGCTAGGTCATTGGCGGTTTACATACTGGCCACATTAGATAAAGTTAATATCACTAATCGATTCGCAACATAATGTTCAATTTTTGTTATTAAAATGAAATTATGAGTTACTCTACAAATAACGGCGTCGATTAGATTGGAGGTATGTGTGCAATAATTACCGACCTCGCATTCATAATTACTTGTGCGAATGTAATAGCGCTATTAAATTTCGTCATAAATTCAATGGTATTTTGTGTGTTTCGACTAAATTATTTATTTGTGTCGTCAAACATTTTATGCACAATTTACAGTTTTTATGCATAGTTTATACAGAATTATATAAACGGTTTACACATTTTATGCACAGTTTATATACAGGTTTATACACGATCTTGTATTACTGTTTCTAAATAAAGGTATAAAGTTTAATATTTGTTTATCTTATTATGTTTATCTATTTGCTCGGTATATTAGTTTATTATGTTTATCTTGCTCGGTTTAATCTAAGAATTGAAATTATTTTTGGTAGATTTCTCACCATTATACAGGGATTAAATATAGAATATATTATACATGGTCCTCTGCCTATGGGTGCCTGTCCTTTGTTCTAATATATCTCAATATAAGCAACACTACCACAAACATCATTACGAAGTTAGGAACCCAATATTATAGAGGGCAAACAATTAACAACAAAAGAAGGAAAGTCTACAAAAGAAGGAAAGTCTATATATACTGCAGAAATTGCACAAGGACTGTCTTACAACCACCGCCATTCTAACGAGTTTATTGACAGAATGAATGAAATATTGACAGAAGATCCATACAGAAAAACTATATTTCGGAAATATGAAAGCAACCTTACCAAAAATATTATTCGGGAGTTAAAGTTATAAAATTACTGCAGAAAAAATTAATAAAAATGGACCTGCATATATGTCAGTTGTGCAATATCTAGATGGTAGTAATTAAGTAAAATGGTAATGACAGTCTTAAGTGCCCGGTTATTATAGCGACACTTAAAATATTGACATGGGATCCATCCAGAAAAACTACACTTTGAAAATATGATAGCAGCCTTACCAGAAATATCATTAGGGAGTTAAACATTCTAAATTAAAGAAGACAAAAATTAACAACTATGGAAGAAGAACCTGCATATACTGCAGAAATTGCACATCAACTAAAACGGTAGTGACAGTCTTACATGTCCGGTTATTATAACGACACTTAAAATATTGACAAGAGATCCATCCATAAAAAACTACATTCCGGAAATATGAAAATCTCTTTACCAGAAATATCAAAACCCCATATTACAATGGAAAAAAAGGTGCATAAATAACACGTTATCTAAAGGGACAGGAAGAAACTACCGAAGAACAGGGAAGATATACTACAGAAATTGCACAGCGACTTGTTCTTTCTCTTCTTGCTTTTATTTTCTTCTTTTTTTTCTTATAGCTCTTCTTTCCTTATTCTTTCTTTTTTCTCCTTTTTATTTTGAAGAAAAATAAATTTAAAGAAGTCAAAACTGCCTTAGAATAGAATATATTATGCAACGAAAGTAAAGTGCCCATTTATTTCAGTGTGATATAAATAGCTATAGACGACAAATTCATGCTGATGATGAAAACGCGGCCACATGATGATGATTTTTTACTAAATCTGTGTACATATTTTGATAGACGAGCTTATTTTTTCTTGAAAATAATACCAATGTCCTCTGTCAAATATAACAAATTGACAAGAATGAAGTTACTGCACGAAAATAGTAAACATGTTTAATGATGCTCATTAAGACTGGCTGCTCAAAAAAGCACATGAAACGTTGTTTATTTCTGAAAAATACTGCTAATTTACAATATACTTTCCAATTATGAGTAGCACTACGAATAATCCGTCCACACTTAACTCCGTTCCACTTCAAAAGAGAATGTTTGTAAACAAACCAATTTGATGATTAAAGTTTGGTTGCCACAAATATACACGGTGTCCGGGAATAGATGTCGGACAAAGAAAGATGCTGTTCGTTGGCTATAAAGGAATAAATTGTCGTTGAAATAAAACGTAAAACACGGCCTTTTTCTAATTGAACGCAAAAAATATTACACATAAGTCTTTTTAACACACCCAATACTTGCCGATGTCTTCGCAGCCGTTCGCGGGTTATTCCGCCTAGCGGCGCCGAACAATGTGCGCAAGTATCGAGTGTACGAAACAAATTACAAATAATTATAAATGTTATTTTCAATTTTCTGAAAAAAGAAGTCATCTTTTAAATTTTATTTTAACGACAATTAACTGTTTTTCAGTCAAGGAATAACGTCTTTATTTGTCTATCTCTTATTCCAGGACACCGTGTATATTCAATAAGGTGGACGATTATTCACAAAACTCATTGTATTTAACCCATGATATTATTAAACCATGTATTATAATTATTATCTATGTTAATAAACTATGTTAATACCTTAATAAACTATCATGATTATCAATAATACACGCATATTTTACTAACGTGAATTGTAAATTTAGAAATCACGTAAAATTCAGAGGTATAAAACATTTTGGAAAATATTAAATATACCGACATATAGGAAGTCTATATCTAAATATGCCATGCATTACACATCATTTACTTTATAATGTGTTGAAGCGAAATATCAACAATAAATCAGTTTCAAATTGACATCGCCGATTTTCGACACTCTTTCTAAGCATTTTTGTTGCTATATAACAAATATAATTATATATATATATATATATATATACACACACACACATATATATATATATATATATATATATATATATATATATATTATTTTATAATAGTTAAGCTTGTGCTCTCATTCGATTAAAAAAATAACAACAGAAAAATGTCAGTGTTCGGCATTATTTGTACGTACTCTGGTATTATATAACGTAAATGCATATACCAATAAAACAACAATATTTTTTAATCATCCTTACCAAATAAATCCATATTATATTATTAAGTGAATACAGGAAAAAAGTTTACAATACCTGAACTGTCATTTTGATTTGTTTACAAGTATTCTCTTTTGGAATGGAATGAAGTATAGGTACGTATAAAAGTTTAAACTTTAAAGGGTACATAGTATTTCTATTAAACTATTTACAAATTTTTTTTTCAACATACTATGACAACAATACGACAAAAACTCGGTTGTTTGTGTGTCTTCGATTTGTTAATGTCAGTTATCAGAAAAATTCTCGGATTAAAGTACATACAGATTCAAAACAGAGAAAAATTCTCGGATCAAGTTTTACAGATTTTGACACGCGCAGTTAAAAATTGGAGGGGGAAAAAGTGCCAAACACTTATTACAGTTTTATGCAAATATTTATGTAATAAAAAGTCAAGAAGACCTAGTTAAATCACAGTTTTATACATTTATTTATGTAATAAAGAGTTAAGAAGCCCTAGTTAAGTCTTCTTGCATAACTGAATCGCAATCGATCTTTAACTGAAAATTATTATATTGTGATATACGGGCAGACAGACGTAGACCTGTGGTGAAATTAGGGGACACAATGTCCCATAGATGAATAACAAAAAGCGAAACACTTATAATTACGTCATACCAGTCTATCAGTCCGTCTGTCACAATATCATAACTCTTTCAATTCAAGTCCAATTGTAATGAAATCTTATAGGAACACGTAGAAATTAATAAACACAAATTAATAAACTAAAATTTTAATTATTTTTTCATTCGAATCCTTTATCAAATTTGGGGATGAATTTTTTTACGGACCCCATTTAGAGAGGCTGTTATAGAAAACGTCTTTCAAAATGCAATGGAAAATGTTATATGAGTTTTTAATTACGGTTTTTTTGTTCCCTTTGCGAGTCTCTAAAATCTGAGTTATGATATGAGTTTCTAAAATGGCAGAAAGTGTGCCCCCTCTTCTTTTTAAATATACAAATAAAAAATCTGAAATAAAAACACCATAGCGCCATTTATTGAACACTTGAAAATTTATTTATTTTATTTAATCAAATAAATTATATTAGTAAATCAAAGATATTTAGGCAATCATTTTATTTGTCTAACGCCTTAGAAATATATACTAGGCAATATATTTATATAGCAAAAAATAATATCAATATGTGTAACAATTTAATAAATAACAAGTATTTAACCTTGATTGTTAAAACTGAGTTCCATTCATGCTTAACAGGCTCCTAGCTATATGGCTTCAGAATCCTAAAAATTGAGTGCATAAAAAGTAATGTTTATACCCAAAAAGAAGGAAAGTATACAAATTATAGTAAAAAACCTATTAGTCGCAAACAAGTAATCAAGTAATTATTAAAACATGCACTGAAAACGCCAAATAAGGATTTTATAAGTTTTGTAACCTATCGTGTTACAGAAGTTATAAAAATTCCTAGAAAATATTTAAAGAGACCTCCCTTGGTTTTAGTTGGACGCGTTTTCAACTAGGACACATAACTACATCGTAATAAGTAATGGAAACGACTTTACGTTTAAGACGGGGCGGAATGAGTTTTCAAATTAAAATCGAAGGACATTTGACCAGATTGAAGTCTTTATAAAATAAGAACGTAAAATTGTTAAGAAAATTTAAAAAAAAGTAAAGTTATCTTGCGACATCATTCGAGTAATTTCAATTAGTTTTAACACTCGTCTCGAAACTACATCGTAATAAGCAATGGAAACCACTTTACGTTTAAGACGGGGCTGAATGAGTTTTAGTTATAAAATAAGAACGTAAGAGTTAAGAAAATTAAAAAAAAATGAACGTTCCTTTGCGTCATCATTCGAGTAAAACTAATTGAAATAATTAGTTTTAACACTCGTCTTGAGACAGATGTAAATGTCACTGATGCTTTTGACCTTACACAATGTAATACTTATTATACGTAACAATGAGAACAGTGTAAGGCAGCCTAGTAAATATTAGTTTTTGTTCTCAAAAATAGACAACCAAATAACTTTTCGTTTACGGCATTGGAATTCTGAATGTACAGTTAGTCATAACATAATACGAGAGCCTAGCCGTTTATCGCTTTTGGCTTTAAAAATAGACAGCAAGTGTATAGTCATTTGTGCTTCTGGCCTTAAAGGTAATGTGGGTAACAGATAAATAGGCAATTATGACTGTGTTCTTCAATGCAACGACACGAACACTTGTGTACAACTACTGTTTATTATTATTGAAATAAACTACCGAAATTGCGAGCACGTATGATTTGGTGACTTAAGTGCCATGTTGCTATGTAAATTGTAGCATTTTTCACGTTTCAAGGAGGCAACGAATGGGCGTTTTTATGATTTTACACGATAACGACACGGCGCGTTATTTTTTACCGTCGCGATTTGATAGGGAAGAAAAATGTATGGGATTGTAGAGAGACGCTTTTAAATTTCCGTCGACAATGACGTCAAAATATATCGTTGCCGTAGCACAGCTCAATTTCCTGTCAAGTCGTCGCGGTAATCTTGAGACTGTAGTGTGTATCTATAAGAACATCAAATATGTGTGAATGCGCACTCGAGCATCTTCAGTCCTGCCCCCCCCCACTACTTCTACGCATCGTAGTAGCAGATGCGCTCGCGTTTTTTTGTTTTAAGATTTTCATATGACTAACATGGTGTTCAAATACGACATATTAAATATGTTAAAGCCATATTGAGATATATAGGAGACGTAGGAGTTGTGTTATAGCGGTTATACTTAATGTACAATCTCTTCCATAAATCTACACAGAATGACATTAACATCCACGATAAGTAAATTATGAAAGCGGTCCACGGCACGATATATCGTAGACGTCCACAATTGTATCGTGCCGTACCGTGACGTGCAAAATTATAGAAGGGCCCAATAGGTCATGGTGAGAAAACACTAAAAACGACATTTTGGCGGCTAGGAGTAATCTGTTTTTCTCTATGGCACATTTCTTTTTGCAGGAGAATCCGCTCCATCCTGGACATGTTTCGTAGTTAGCAAGGTAAAGTTATTTTAAGGTAACTCCGAATAAATATATAATTAGTATTACTTTAATTAATATTACTTTATATAATACTTATGACGTCATACCTCTGTAGTACCGTTTAGTATACCCTTATATGCCTTATAAATATGTATACCCATGTAAATTACAGCTGTCTAGCATTAAAACTCTCCGATTAAGACGACTCTAATAGACTAACAGACAGGCAGATGAACATGGATAAACTACAAGTATCCCTAGTTTGACTACGGAAACTTAAAAATTACACAAACTGTAGATTATTATCACGTCATACCTGTGTAGTACTGTTTAGTACATACTGTTTAGTATATACTGTTTAGTATACCCTTCTAAGCCCTATAAACATGGTTATCCATGTAAATTACAGCTGTAATTGGCGAGTATTAAAGCATTAATACTCTGCAATTAAGACGACTCTAATAGACTAACAGACAGATTATGTCAGATTAGATTATGTCCCTTTGTATCCTCAATACATACAGGTAACATATTAAATAAGCCGTGAAACGAGCGAAACGTCTTTTATTTTGATAATATAGAGCAATTTTCAATGTCAGTTGACAGTATATTTTTAAATAAATTAAGTGATGTCTACACTTTAAAAGAAACGATCGGTATTGATTATATTTTGTAATCGTTTCATAAAATTTATTATGCCCTTCATAGATTTTTATTATTTTATTTATTTTTCAGTAATAAGTGTTGTATTAAAAATATAATGAATGCGCGTTTATGGAGATAACTTTTTGGCTTGTATTATATTTACAAATTGTATTTTATTTTTTGCTCTATCGTATGATCAATCATTTAGTTTTTTATCATTTCATATTTAAAAAAATACCAGAGTCTTTAAATTTACATTTTATTTCTGTAAGGCCATGTCCTTTTTCGCCATTACTTTGGCCTGCCTGGATTTTTTATTAAGACAAGGCGACATGTCCATGACTCATTAACATTGTTTTTAATTTTTTTGTATTTTATGGACACATTACAGTTATTACACCTATGCATTTTAATAACAATAAGAAGACATTTACATAAATTCAATAACACCACAAGACATCATGATGATGAGACACTTTATGATGTTTATTCTTACTCATTACAAATATATCACACAATGTTGCAACCGCTGTCAGGTGGTTGAGCAGTCGTAAACCGTAGAAAAGTGTGGAATTTCGATACAGTTCGGTTCTAAATGCCGATATAGCAAAAAGATATTGACTATGCAAGCAAAAGTAGTTGTTCGGTACGAAGAGCCAGAGTTTTTCCAATAAATTTTCCATTTGATAATAAGAAAATAAATTGATAATTCGAACAAACCTCCATAAATAATATTCAATTATTAATACGTAATTATATATAAGTTGCATCATCTACTGAGATGATCATATATTTATTACTGAGTAAAAATATCGAGTAAAGGAATCATATTATTTCGGGTCCATTACCAAATTTAATTAAATATGTCCAGCTGTTTAGATCTAATTGAGTAACTGACATTCAAACATGTTTTAGGTAGTATTAATAAAGCAGGTGAGTGAAGCCGTGGATAATTGTGTTACTCGAGATATAACATGAGTTATACAGATAACAAAATTTGTTAGCGATCCATTGTTTGTTACATTGAGTTATTAGGTAACAAACACACAAACATACGTTTGCATTTATAATATTAGTTTTGACTTTTGTTTTGACGTAAAAGCGGTTCTTAAGGTTGATAAATGCCATACGTTATAACAAACGCCCTAACAGAATCCCCGTTTAGTTTGTTTTAAAAGAAATATTCTTAAAATGTTGTGTTTTTAGAAATGTTTTGTACTGATTATCTGTAGTCACACAAACTCTGTATAAATTGCAAGATTCTCTACATCTAATAGTTTAGAAATAGCAAATTTACAGAGTTCCGATTTTACCTACATTACTTGTCACAACAAAAAGAGGAACAGAGGTAAAAGTTGAAACAGTTTTCTTCTACAACCTCCAAATAACCGAAGATTGCTAATAATTTTCTGAAAAACATTTTTAACGTACAGGGTCCAGTTTCGAATAATTTTACTATTAAGATTAATTATTTTCCATTTTACATAATGCGCTTAAACCTAGTAGATCATTAAAATAATCGCAAAATTATTTTTCCAGATGATAACAAACATCTTGGCAGAAACAAATACATTTCCTTTCATTCGAGTAAACAGATGGTGATGTACAAGGCGTTTTTAATGACAAGACGAAATAGTCATGTCTATATAGACGAATAGACGAAATGTCATTTTGTGTGGTTTTATAGCAGAGATTGGACATTATGTATAACTGCTATAACATATCCTATCTTTGCTAATAGCCCACCTGAAGATGTTATAATGCAACGAAACCTAGGTCGTGGTAAAGAACTTAAAGAAAGTAGAAATAATAATACATCATATAGTTTTGTTTAATTGTGAAAGACGAAATTAGCAAGCGAAACTTTTAAAAATTTGCTAACGAGACGTTTCAACGCAAACAAATTAGCTAAGGCTGAATACATATAATCAATGGAATAAGATAACATAGCTTGAAAGATGACAAGCATTTGCTGCTATTCTGTTACGCAGCTCGTCAGTCATTTGTTGGAAAGTATTTTCAAGTTATAAAGATATACAGTATATTTACAAATATTTTCCGGCAGAGCTTAAAAAAAGGTAAAGCTGGCAATTTGCCTAATTTATTCAGTCAGTTCCATCGCATGTCACGCCACTATACCTGAGCCAAACATATGACTGTTTGACGTCGGATTTTTTGGGTATGTGACTTAAAGAGACAGGAAATGACTGTTCAGAGAATATTTTGAAAATCTCACGAGACTGAGTTGGATTGGATCCAGTAATTTATTTGGCTTTATCTAATAAACATAAACGAAGTGGAGTACTAATGACCATAGTCGAAGATTAAAAAATGTGTCAAGTGGGGGTCTGGGTCGAGCTACGAATATTTCTTTCAAAAATTATTTAGCCACAAATTCATTGATCAATATATGTACATATTTCAAAAGCGTGATGTTTATTTGTTTCTTTATTTTTCTTTCGCCGGTAAACGACTTAACGGATTTCAATTAAATTTTGTACATAGACAACATATATCCTAAATTAGAAAATAGGCTATATATAATTACAGTTATCACACGAGTGAAGCCGTGGACTTAAGCTAGTTCAGGATATATTTTAAATTAATACCATAATGGTTATAAAAAAAGCTTGCTTGAATTACGTTAACTTATTATTTGTTTATTTAAGTAAAGTATATTTGCAGTACTAATCAGAAATTCCAGGTGCATTAGGTACTAAAGTTATCAACGTAGACCTAGTAACAAAATAAGTTTAAAACGTCAAAATTTTTGTATATTTACGCCATTGTTTTTGTAGCAAAAAATTTTTAATTAATACATTCACACTCTACTTAAATAGCTCGTTTGAACAATAATTTACAGCTAGAAAAAAAATCGTTCTCTTCATTTAAGGACGCGACTTAAAATGCAAATAAAACTATCAGATGGATGTTATCCGCTGAATGAGCATAGCTCCCCCATAGATTCGTACAAAAATTGATCGCGTGCCGCTTGTATCTAATGGTACCCCCGACCTTTACCAGGTCATCTGTCCGCCTAGCTGGAGTCATCCTGTTCGGAATTTTCGGGTACGTGGTCTCCATTCGAGAACATTTCTTCCCAAACAGTAGTCGGTTCTGATTGCTATACGACCTGCCTATTGCCACTACAGCTTGCAAATCCCACTAACTACGCCGGTAACATTTGTTTTTTTACGGACCTCATAAATAACAAACTATTAAAAACTGCAAACAGTCAATAAAACTATCCATAATTTAAAAACATATTTTAGGTTTTGAATTAAATAATTCCATAAATAGAGTTAAATTTAAGCCAATAATTTACTTATTAGTTTAGGAGCCAGAAACGCGTCATCATCACGGACGAACTGTTTTCTGTTTCTCTCTGATAGTGTTTTATGTCTGCAGACATAAACAAACAGATCTATATTAATATTCACACAATTTTATTTTACAATGATATTTGTATTAACGATATGTGCCAACAGTAAAGCAAAAACTCTGAATTTAATTCCCGAGCCATCATGATAGACAAACTGTTTTCTGTTTCTCTCTGATAGTGTTTTATATCTGCGGATATTGAAGAGTAAAAGCAGATCTATATTAATACTCGCACAATTTTATATCACAATGATATTTGTATTAACGATACGTGCCAACTGTAGAGCCAAAACTCTAGATTTCATTCCCGAACCATCAGGATGGACAAACTGTTTTCTGTTTCTCTCTGATAATGTTTTATATCTGCAGATATTGAAGAGTAAAAGCAGATCTATATTAATACTCACACAATTTTATATTACAATGATATTTGTATTAACGATACGTGCCAACTGAAGAGCCAAAACTCTAAATTTCATTCCCGAGCCATCAGGATGGACAAACTGTTTTCTGTTTCTCTCTGATAGTGTTTTATATCTGCAAACATTGAAGAGTAAATGCAGATCTATATTAATACTCACACAATTTTATATTACAATGATATTTGTATTGACGATACCTGCCAACTGTAGAGTCAAAACTCTGAACTTAATTCCCAGGCCATCAAGATGGACAAACTGTTTTCTGTTTTTCTCTGATAGTGCTTTATATTTGCAGATATTGAAGAGTAAAAGCAGATCTATATTAATACTCACACAATTTTATATTACAATGCTATTTGTATTAACTATTACGTGCCAAATGTAGAGTCAAAACTCTGAATTTCATTCCTGAGCCATCATGATGGACAAACTGTTTTCTGTTTCTCTTTGATAGTGCTTTACATCTGCAGATATTGAAGAGTAAAAGCAGATCTATATTAATACTCACTCAATTTTATATTACAATGCTATTTGTATTAACTATTACGTGCCAAATGTAGAGTGAAAACTCTGAATTTCATTTCATCCCTAGACAAATTTTTCTCTGTTCCTCTCTGCCAGTGTTTTCATATCTCTAGACATTGACAAGTAATAGAAGAATTTTATTTATACTCGGATACTATTGTATTTCAATGATAAATTTATTAACGATATATGTCAAGAACAGAGCAAAAAATTTGAATCTCGATCATATATCAAGGGAACTTTCGGTTTCGATGGAAACTTAAAGCTTTTAAAGCATATCTACCAGTTTCGATATCGATTCCAATACAGCTTTATGATATAAAAAACTCCTAAAAGACGTAACAAAATACGAATATCCAAAAGGATAAAAAATGGTTTGCATGCAATTATGTAGACGACATTTATTAAATAAACTTTAAACTACCGAATTCGATAATTTGTCAATGTTAACTTTCAATGGATACTGTCGTTGAGCCCTGGCGATTTTCGATTAACGTGTTAATCGTGATAACCAATGAATATTCTAATTTTCTCGGGTTATCGAAAGGTTTAGGTGCCTACATGTTAAAATGTAATTTACTAAACACGTCAATGTCCGAAGTAACAAGCAACAAGTTCTGACACTAGCAAGAAATATTGAATATATTTGGCGTTAATTTTGTAGAAATTCATTATTTACAATTAAATGAAACTACGTGTTGTAGTATTATTTCTACTTTCTTTAATTTCTTTACCACGACCTAGGTTTCGTTGTATTACAACATCTTCAGGTGGGATATTAGCAAAGATCTTTGCTACATATATATAATACAACGAAATATATACTAACGAAATATATAATACAACGAAACCTAGGTCGTGGTAAAGAAATTAAAGAATTCATTTAATTATATTCATTCATTCATTCATTTAATTACAAACTAGCAAGAAAATTAAGGATACAATAATACTGAACATAGTTTCTAGCGAGTTTGTAGCAGTAAAATTGTCTTTTTCTGTAGCACTGCTGAGCTTATTAAGAATTCCCATTGTTGAGCTTTTAAAGCACTTATGTGGCAAATTTGAAAAAAAAATTAATTTTGATTATTTTTTTCTTGTATAGCAGACACCCGGAATTTTAGCGCGATTAAGGGTTTTAGAAATGAACTACAAATTGTAATTTCACTGTTTCCCTTTGTTTAATTATACTAAACATTGTTTTCAATAATTACAAAAGCCGCTTAAGATAACTTTAATACAAAATGTTGTAGTTCAAAATCAACACGTTTCACAAAACCGTAGCAAGACGTTATACATTTCCAAACGCGCCTGTGAGCAAATAAATAGCGCACGCGTTTTTATATATAATTTTTTATTATTTTTACATAGATTTAGCCTATATTTTTACATAGATTTAGCCTACATTTTTACATAGATTTAGCGTACATTTTTACATAGATTTAGCCTACATTTTTACATAGATTCTATTTGTTTCAATGGAAACGAAAAGATTAGCTTGCTACCATAACCTTAAAATCATATCGTATAGGTGAGTTACGACGTACGTTAAAAATTTGGAAAGGGATTCTATTTGTTTCAACCGGAATGAAAAGATTAGCTTGGATCATGTCGTATTAATGAGTTATGATGTATGTCAAAAATTTTGAGAGGAATTCTATTTGTTTCAATGGAAATTAAAAAATTAGCTCGCTACCATAGTCTTAAGATCAAATCGTATAAATGAGTTATGACGTACGTCAAAAATTTGGAAAGAGTTCCTATTTGTTTAAACAAAAACGAAAATATTATCTTGGTAGTTGCTACCATAACCACAAAATCATGTCACATAAGTGAGTTATGATGTAGGTCAAAAATTTGGAAAACCATTTTATTTGTTTCAACCGGAATGAAAAGATTCTTGCTAGTTGCTACCGTAACCACAAAATTATATCATATAAGTGAGTTAGGCCGTACGTCAAAAATCTGGAAAGGAATTCTATTTGTTTCAATGGAAATGAAAAGATTGGCTCGCTACCATAGTCTTAAAATCGTATCGTACAAATAATACGTACAAAACTATGTAGCCGGTGCATTTTAAACAAAAGACTTTTAATTCCGCCAACGATTTGAACCATTTGTGTTTGCTACAGAATTAATGGCTCGATATTCTTAAAAGTGCTTGGGGTATATCATTTGCATACACTTTGAACTAAATCTAAACATCAGTCATCAAGCAACATTTGCGTTCCTATAGCAATGCTTTATTTGCGGAACATATCGTAACACATTATGGCGAGGCATTCACTGTGGCCACCGCAAGAATATGAAATACGGCTTGATCTCTGCATTAGCAATTTCATGTTTGAACGATATTTGCATGTTTTATACGCAAGTAAGTATTTCGCTTAGTTCTCTTGAATAAATCTCTCGTAATGGAGACCGGAGAATGAGCGTTGCTTTACAGGAATAAGACATAATTTTTAGAAAAACTGGTATTTTTAGAATACAAAAAAGCAGAGAAAACAGCAATTGACAATCGGGGAGAGCAAAAATAAAACACATTTTTGATCGTAATACAAAACCAAAAAAGCTATCTCCATAATCGCGCATAAATATAAAACCAAAAAAGCTATCTCCACAATCGCGCATAAATATTTTTAATAGATCAAAAATTGTTAACAAGGCACAAAAATAATAATATATAACGAAATACATAATATTTTTATAGAAACGAATACAAAAAATATTCGGTAACAATTGCTTTTTTTAATACGTAGTCATTGTCTAAATTAATTTAAAAAAAACTGTTAACTGATATCGATAATCCAGAAA
Source organism: Druceiella hillmani (assembly GCA_039881145.1). Classification (NCBI taxonomy): domain Eukaryota; kingdom Metazoa; phylum Arthropoda; class Insecta; order Lepidoptera; family Hepialidae; genus Druceiella; species Druceiella hillmani. Next base: position 4,344,746 of record JAYKKI010000023.1, on the reverse strand, counting down.
ACAAGCAGGCCTGACAGAATAGTCGAAAGATGCCCCGCAAAATTCGGAAAGACCGAAAGACATTTATTTTGACAACACTAGTTGTCTTTATCTTTCATTATATGGCGTTCGTTCTCTCCATAGAGAACCTTTCTTAATGTCTTAATGTCAAGTATGGAAAAAAGGATATACAACACTGATTAAATCATATTTCGGGTAGCAACATGGACAGATATTCCAAAAAATCATCTTTTTTCAATATGTAAAGTGAGCAATGCACATAGGAGACCTGCCATGAGCCACTGTGTGATATATCCTGGAGACATACTATATCATGTAATTATATATAACATAGACGCTAATAAACGTATGATTAACTAGCTTTCAACCGTGGTTTCGCCCGCGTGGATTCTCGATTAGAGCGGTGGGATTTATCCCTGGCGCAAATGGGAATATCGAAACATATTTATAAATAATTTTAAACGTTTTACTGATTTGATATATCCATTGCGTCATCTACCGATATGTTTTAATGAACAATTGTTATTATTTTTTAAATTTTACCGACCGTCAATCATATTGACGTTGAGCCGTTAGATGGCAGCATTGCTGTTTTGTGTATATAATTTTAATAATTAATTAATTTGCAAAAACAATAGCAATAATAAATGTTTTAGTTGTGGATGCCGGTAGAGCAAGCAATTATCTATAAAATGATATATAATTTATGTGGATTAGTTGTGAGGTTTTTTCTAAAAAGGGAGAGTAACATTTTAACCTTAGCGTATTAATATATATGATGATTTTAAAATTAGATAAGTTTACACTTCTATTGTGTGGTCATAAGCACATACCAGAATTGTTTTTTGGTGGTTTTATTTCCGTGACTAGCATGTGCAAATTTAATTGCAACTGACACGAATAATTGGATGTATAATCGTAGGAAGATTTTAGGCGCATCTTTTCAAGAAGGCGTTTTGCGTCGAAAAGTTTTATAGTCGCTTTTCTTCGAAAGGCGACTATAAAACTTCGATGCGAACGTTATAACAAAACTTCGATGCAAACGTTATAACAAAACTTCGATGCAAACGTTATAACAAACCTTCGATGCAAACGTTATAACAAAACACCGATGCAAACGTTACGGCCTTTTTAAAAGGGGTCGTAACGTTTGCATCGAAGTTTTATTATCGCCTTTCGAAGAAAAGCGACTTCGACGCAAAACGCCTTCTTGAAAAGATGCGGTTGAAAAGATGAATTCAAATGTCATCTTGTCACATTTGGCAATCAAATACATAGGTGGAAAATCTTGCGCAATGGAGATAAACAGTTTACTCTCTACTGCGAAAGATTTTTCACCTATTTGTTTGTTTGCCACATGTGACAAGATGACATTTAATCATCCCTCTAGTGCAGAAACGCACCCCAGATCTACACTTTCGCTTCTTCAGCTAAGAATAATAAAACAGATTTAGGCAGTCTGGAATTACTCATATACTAAAGAGATGCTAATTTCGCTTCTTCAGCTAAGAATAATAAAACAGATTTAGGCAGTCTGGAATTACTCATATACTAAAGAGATGCTAATTTCGCTTCTTCAGCTAAGAATAATAAAACAGATTTAGGCAGTCTGGAATTACTCATATACTAAAGAGATGCTAATTTCGCTTCTTCAGCTAAGAATAATAAAACAGATTTAGGCAGTCTGGAATTACTCATATACTAAAGAGATGCTAATTTCGCTTCTTCAGCTAAGAATAATAAAACAGATTTAGGCAGTCTGGAATTACTCATATACTAAAGAGATGCTAATTTCGCTTCTTCAGCTAAGAATAATAAAACAGATTTAGGCAGTCTGGAATTACTCATATACTAAAGAGATGCTAATTTCGCTTCTTCAGCTAAGAATAATAAAACAGATTTAGGCAGTCTGGAATTACTCATATACTAAAGAGATGCTAATTTCGCTTCTTCAGCTAAGAATAATAAAACAGATTTAGGCAGTCTGGAATTACTCATATACTAAAGAGATGCTAATTTCGCTTCTTCAGCTAAGAATAATAAAAACAGATTTAGGCAGTCTGGAATTACTCATATACTAAAGAGATGCTAATTTCGCTTCTTCAGCTAAGAATAATAAAACAGATTTAGGCAGTCTGGAATTACTCATATACTAAAGAGATGCTAATTTCGCTTCTTCAGCTAAGAATAATAAAACAGATTTAGGCAGTCTGGAATTACTCATATACTAAAGAGATGCTAATTTCGCTTCTTCAGCTAAGAATAATAAAACAGATTTAGGCAGTCTGGAATTACTCATATACTAAAGAGATGCTAATTTAAATGTGTCCGATATAATTATGAAAACAATTCTGGTATGAGCTTATGACCATACAATAGAAGTGTGAACTTATCTAATTTTAAAATCTATTTATAATAATAATTACATTGATGTTATATGATCTATATTACAATATTCTGAAGAACATGTAACAATTTTAAAATACAATTATTTCTATACTCATGAAGTAATATTATTTACTGAATATATAATTATATTTGTGAATTAATAATTCAGTGGAATTTTGCTCTGACTGAACTTCTTCATTACTATCATATTCTGAGAATGGAACAATAGGTTTATGGAAACTGAAATATTTTAGAAAAACTTTGGATTCAAATTTAAATAAATATTTTAAAAAAGTGCGCAATGTGCGTTTAAAAAGTAGTTCACTTAGCCAATACCGAAGAGAGCCGAGTTTACCCGATTTAGCGTTACCAACCTGAATTACCGGTCCGAACGTTACGGCTGATTCACGCTCACTGCTCAGAAAAAAAGCGCAAGTGCCACTAAGGAAGTTTTTACTTCAAAAAACTCGTCTATTAAATGAGATAAATTTGCGTGGGTGTCATGCAGATTCCACGTGTACGAACAAACACACACACGACCGTGAGGGGGCGAGCACGTGACATGCATATGAAATTCCTCACTCGTTTCGTACACGAGCTGCTGACGAAATTCACTGACCGTGACCGGCGCCAGATCGTAGCGCAGATATTGCTTCCTTTAGAGTTTATTTCCTGCTAGGTTTTGTCTGCGGCATCGCTCTCTTGAAAAGATGTTAGATATATGCAAAAAAAGTTCGGATGATAAATATTATTATCTTTGATCGCAAAAAATTATCTTCTAATTCAGTTTTAGCCACGGTTAAATCATGCAATAATTTATAATAAACTAGTTTTTCTCCGTGGTTTGTTACGCGTGGAGAATATTGGAAATTGTAGCAGCTTATAAAGAATATATAGTAGAAAATAGTTATAACGACTTAGAAGGGATCTGTCATGTTGAGTCGTTAAATCCCATTGTAGTAAAACTGACATACGAGTTCATTACAACAATGCGTCTAGTATATCACCTATCAACGAACTGGCTGATACCAATCTTTCGACTGTGTTGTGCATGTGTTGACTTGACGCAGTGATGTTTTATAGAATGAGCCCTAAATAAGATTATATTTGTAAATTAGCCATTACTGACAGTATTCTCAAGTGGCAGATGTGCGATGTTAGTGTTGTTTCTATTAAAACGTGATTATCGATACGATTCTTCAAAATAATGCCTAAATTGTTTATGTCGTTATAGGCAACGTTGTAATAAGCGGTGTAAATAAGGCGATTGTGTGAAATCCAGTCCGGACCTCCGATTTTCGCTGTTACAACCAGTACGTTTTTATAAGCAATGTCGTTATAACCAATTTTTCTGTGCATACATTAATAGACATATAGGGATACATTCAGTTTTATATATAAAAGATGAAGAGAGCAGATGTCAAATATAACCTTAATCCCATACAAAATATTTATATTAAAAATACTCCTTAACAACCTTTTGGTACTAATTTATGGAATAAAACTGACCACGATGTCAGAAATAGAGAATCAAAAATCTATGTGATCAAAAGTAGACTTAGAAAATCTTGCTTCGCTTTTTACTGCTTATTCTTAATACTTACTATATACCCACTTGCATGTCTAGTTGTTTTATTATTTGTAATTCAAGTTTTGACGTGCACACGCCTTTAAATTTGCTTCCATACTGGGGGCAAATTCAGAAAACTTGGTGATAACAAAATTGGGAGATAGAGTTTTGCATTGCAGCTATGTAATTTTCACCTACATCTAAAATTTAATTAGCCCACTCAATAGTAAAAGGATCAAAGAATTCGATACGTTGAGTGTGATCCGTGATGCCTAGTGCGCGGAGGTGGGGGGGCGCGCCGCCATTTTGAGCTCATTTCGTCGTGTCACATAATTTCCGTTTAGTATAAATTTTGACTCGGAGAAGCTACGACGCTCGTTTGAATTTCAAACGCAGTTCTCGTCAAGATTTATAGATTGCGTATATAAAATATTAGTGTGAAATGGTTATGGTGAATATGTATGAAGTTGAAGTTAAAATTTAAAAAACTTAATACAATGTAGACCTATGCTCGTAAAAAAGCCAAATGAAAATATAGTAATCGTATACGGTTGGAAAGAGTTTCTAAAGAGTAATGCAGTGATACCCACAAAACACCATATGCGTACATGTAATCACATAAAACACACGGCCATATACCCGACACTGTCATACCCCGATTTTTTAAAATAATTTTTTTAAGTATTGCTTGCTATTGTTTTCGTTTGTATTCCACTAATCTTACAGCCCAACACACCACTAATTATTAAAATTTATCCTGCTTTAGTCAATAGGAAAGATTTTTCTTGCAGTGACACGATCAGCGCTATATACATTTCCATATGTACATTAAAGTTAAGAATAAATAGAAAAACAATAAAAAAAAAAGATGAAGGATAGAAATAAAAATATCCAAAATCGATTCCAAAAAGGAGCTGAAAATAATTCTACAATATCAGAATATTCAGAGATATAATATGTTGTGTTTTTCCAAAACAATTTTAAAATGAAAACCTATGCGATCTCTATTTTTATCATAACTTAATATACCAAACTAAATTTTCCAATATCTCGTGACGTCACGATCCCGTCCAGGGGCGTGACGTAACGATCCCGTCCAAGGGCGTGACGTCATTTAACCTTTCGCTTTCGCCATTATCCTGTACGCTCAGTTATTCGTCCCACGCTAAGAGAAAAGGAACTCGCCAAGAGCTACATAACATCTCATAAATAGAGGATTAGTTAATGTAAGGTCGATATTCAGAATTCGCATTAGGGTAGATTAGGCGACCGCTCAAGGTCTACGGAATAAAAGCTCTTCTATAACAAGGCAATAAGAGGTACCGCCCTAATATTATTGAACGATTCTATTGCTGTTTATACAGCATCAAGGCGTGAAGTGTTTTATGCTACTTTACGCCCAAGACTAGATTTATGCAAACATATTTTATGGCTTTGACTGGTATATATATTTAGAAATCATGTCGAAACGACTATTCCACGTGTAGGAACAACATAAAACAACATTTATTTTTCACTGTGTTTCTCAATATATGCCTAGACCAAATTGCACGAGGATTTATGAAAATAATGATGAACGACTGACAATTAATTGAAAATTAATTGGCGGCGATCAATTGCTCCTAAAATCAATGCTAGTTGCAAAACAACAAACAGTCTTTAATTACTTCATTGTTTTACTCAATGTCGTTATACGCAATAGATAGATTATGCCCATATACAAAGAACAAAAAGAGTACCGCTGATGAACTATGAGATAGAGTCCAGAAAACCACATATATAAAAGAGATAGTCGTATTGAAAATGAGATAAATTACCGCAACGTTTGAGAACCACTCTTAGAGCGCTAATGACATGTGTATATAATATTACATCGTCACTGTATTTATATAGAAACTATCGCAATTAAAAAAAATGCTGACGGTTCGAGTGTTTATTACTCTACTAGCTGTTACCCACAGCTTCTCTAATGTGGTCAATATGAACTAAATATTTTATAATATATACATATATATATATATATATATATATATATATATATATATATATATATATATATAATAAAACGGGAATAGGAAAAAAATAGCGTAAATGAACAATCAAATCACAAACAAAAGAGACGTTTGACTTGAATCGATTTACAGAAAAGCATGAACTCTACACTAAGACACATCACAGTGAGCGAGCGCCTCGGACGTTTTGAAATGATCCAAAATTTAATTGCTTACACCACTCGATCGCACTCTTACACCACTAGTCGCATCGATTTCTGCGACTCAATTCCACCTCATCGACGCTGCAGTGTAGAGGATTTTCTGCCTTTGATCATCTATCGCTTTTGCTGCGCTATTGTCTATCTATATCTGCTGTGCTTTAGCCGCTTCAAACGCTTTATAGGATTATTAGTTGCCCTCGCAATATTTGTTTAAATACTAGCAAAAATTATACAAAAATAGCCTATTTTTTAATTAGTTTATAGCTTAAAAGCTTATCTCAAACAAAACTAATATTTCATCTTGATTAACCGTTTTAGAACCATTGTTTTTTCCTCATATATACTTAAAAATGCCAAAGAAATCTTTTGTTTTTGATGTCATTTACCCTTGTCTCGAAAAAAAATGTATCTCTTCCAAAAATTATCCAATTTTAATAATTTTCGGCGTTTTCTTAATAAAAACTTGTACAAGGATAATAAAATACAAAGAAAATTATGGAAATATATATCGTGAACAAAAATTATAACAAAAACTGAAATCAAGGTCACATCTTATTTTAGCAGTCCGGTACATCCTCCGTATCAGCAAAATAATTGTTATCGTCACTATTATCACTATCACACAAAACTAGCATTACGCCAAATTGTGAGCGCACCACAATGTCACTCCCACTATCACTTTCTTCACAACTTGAAAAACGATCATTTTCACTCGAATTATTTTCGTATTCCGACATTATGGGTTAAAAATTATTTTCTTTTCCTGGATTCTTTTTATATTGTAATTACTAATAATATTATAATTTGAACTTTATCTAACACGTAGAAAGATAAAAAATTAGCGGTGCGTGCGAGCGACCTCCCCTACCGCGCGCTAAACAGCAACTGATTTCGCGAGCGCCATCGCGCTCCTGGCAAATTTAGTTAGTACGCGCACAAACAAAATATGTTGGTGATTTGTAATAGTTTCCAGCAAATAATGTTGCGAATTCAAGATCCACACGATGATACCCATAAATAAACGAACATATTTAAAAAAAATCTTATCTATTTGGCTTGGCACAAAACGTGAGATAGAGCGATCTAGATGCGACACAATCGCTACTTTCATATCTGTTCGCGTCAATCAATGCGGGTGTATTATTGAATCCAAAGTTCAACAAACGTCAGCGTTGCGCTCCATGTGAAAAGTAATGCTAGCTACCGCTGACAACGTTGACTAGACGTGAGTCAGCGTTAATGTAGATTGATCAAAGTTATTGATGACGCAATGAAATATTGATCATTTACGCTAACTTTATCCATGCACATACGTACGAGCACATGTATGTATTTGCGCTATCTACAACAGAGTGAAGGCCTCGCTGTAGTGTGACACAAACTATACGACAAAGAATTTACCATAGACGATTCGCAAAACTTATCTGAAAAGCGCAATAAATATTTTGTTTATATACATATTTTTTTTATTTTATCTTATAAAACAATCATTAATATAATATTTTCAAAATGCGTGCACAGTAATGCACGGTCAAAGCGAAATGTATTCTTTTTTCGACACAACGTTTGAAAAATATTAGGTATTGTATTTTATTACTTTTTATTTATTTTTAAGCGAGTCTCTTATATGAGAGAAAATGGACTTAGTGAAATAAAATTCTATGATGCATAAAGTTTTTTGTATTCTCATATTTAACAATACAAAAAACTTTATTAATTAGAAATAATAAGCTCTGTATGTATAAGCGTATAAGCAAAGGAGATTACTTTAAGTAGAATAGTGTTAAAATAGATGTTTTTATCCTATAACCAAAATAAAAAACGTTGGACGCTATCAGTACGTGGGCCGGTGAATGCGTGGAAACACAGCACAATGTTAGTTTGAATAAAAAAAATAAATGTTTTGAACGTGAATACACGAACGTGAATACACTGTGCATACATTTTGGAAATGTATTAATGATTGTTTTATAAGTACAGAATAGAATAAAGAAATATTTGAAAGAAACTTTAAATAAAGAATATTTGAAAGAAAATATCTATTGGGTACTTTTTAGATAACCTTTGCAAACCGTCAAGTCTATTCATGTAAAGTGGATACTGTTTTGAAACTGTGATTTGATATAACAAACAAATAAAGTTATGTTGTAAGTATTTTTTTAGATTGTTTAAAGTACTCTTTATAATGATGAATATTTAATAAAAGTCTATCTAGACATTTTGTATTTATATATGCAGATATAATATCCAATAAACTTCTTTTAAAACCGTTACGTTCGAAATTTATCATATGACTTTTTTATTACGTTAAATGTGACGTTAAAATCAAAGATGGCCACCTCCAAATATCTTTTTTTTCCAATTTGTAGCATTTGAATACGCTACGTTAAAGATTGGGTCGATTTAAAACATTCCTAGCCGACTCCATAATCAGTTCGAATGCTTAAGTGCTTTATTAATATCTGCATTATTATTCGAATTATGTTTTAAATATTTAATTTCAACAGTTAATTAAAATATAGTATTTTATTTCGTAACCAAAAATCGTAAATTCTCTAAAAACATATGTGTTGAAGATAGCCTCGTATGATTTTTAGCATGATATATTTTTGGCAATTATTATACTTGCAATGTTGTCAAGTTCATTTTTAACACAGAATTTAAATATCATTGATATTCTTTACGACTTTACGTTCATCACAATGTCACAGCTTGCTTAAACATCAGAGTATAATAGTGTATGTATATTACATGCAGCTACTCGTACCGTTGTTAATATGTACTAATATATAAAGCGAAGCGGAGCGAAGTTTATTTATTTGTAAGCATCACAGTATAATAGTGTATGTATATTACATGCAGCTACTCGTGCCGTTGCTAATCTATATTAATATATAAAATTAAGCGAAGTTAATTTATTTGTAAGCATCACAGTATAATTGTGTATGTATATTACATGCAGCTACTCGTGCCGTTGCTAATCTATATTAATATATAAAATTAAGCGAAGTTAATTTATTTGTAAGCATCACAGTATAATTGTGTATGTATATTACATGCAGCTACTCGTGCCGTTGCTAATCTTTATTATTATATAAAATTAAGCGAAGTTAATTTATTTGTAAGCATCATAGTATAATTGTGTATGTATATTACATGCAGCTACTCGTGCCGTTGCTAATCTTTATTATTATATAAAATTAAGCGAAGTTAATTTATTTGTAAGCATCACAGTATAATTGTGTATGTATATTACATGCAGCTACTCGTGCCGTTGCTAATCTTTATTATTATATAAAATTAAGCGAAGTTAATTTATTTGTAAGCATCACAGTATAATTGTGTATGTATATTACATGCAGCTACTCGTGCCGTTGCTAATCTTTATTATTATATAAAATTAAGCGAAGTTAATTTATTTGTAAGCATCACAGTATAATTGTGTATGTATATTACATGCAGCTACTCGTGCCGTTGCTAATCTTTATTATTATATAAAATTAAGCGAAGTTAATTTATTTGTAAGCATCACAGTATAATTGTGTATGTATATTACATGCAGCTACTCGTGCCGTAGCTAATCTATATTAATATATAAAATTAAGCGAAGTTAATTTATTTGTAAGCATCACAGTATAATTGTGTATGTATATTACATGCAGCTACTCGTGCCGTTGCTAATCTTTATTATTATATAAAATTAAGCGAAGTTAATTTATTTGTAAGCATCACAGTATAATTGTGTATGTATATTACATGCAGCTACTCGTGCCGTTGCTAATCTTTATTAATATACAAAATGAAGCGAAGTTTATTTATTTGTAAGCATCACAGTAGAATTGTGCGTGTATATTATATGCAGCTACTCGTGTCATTGCTAATCTTTATTATTATATAAAATGAAGCGAAGTTTATTTATTTGTAAGCATCACAGTAGAATTGTGCGTGTATATTATATGCAGCTACTCGTGTCATTGCTAATCTTTATTATTATATAAAATGAAGCGAAGTTTATTTATTTGTAAGCATCACAGTAGAATTGTGCGTGTATATTATATGCAGCTACTCGTGTCATTGCTAATCTTTATTATTATATAAAATGAAGCGAAGTTTATTTATTTGTAAGCATCAGATTATAATTGCGTATGGATATTACATACTGCTATCGTTGCTAATCTGTGCTAATACATGAAGCGGAGCAAAGTTTGTTTATTCGTTTGTTAGCGCTAATATATGAACTCACAAGTACAATTGCAAAAATTAATTTCGTATTAGAAAGCCCATACTTTGAGCAAGATAAGACGTGATAAAAAAAAATGTTATGTGCTTAAGACCACAATGTAGAAGTTAAAACTTTGGCAACCAATACACCCGAACTTCTGCATGTTGGAAATTTTCAATAAGAAAATTTAAAAAAAAATAAAAAAAACAAACGCGTATTATATTAAATTATACTCAAATAAAAAATTATTTAAAAATAGAACATAATTCTCGGAACGATGCAGTGAACTCGCTCGGTCGACGCTGAAGGGGGCCGAGTTTACCCGAACAGTGCAGCGCACATTCAATTGATCACATTTTATCATTTTTTTAATTTGGAACTTTCTTGGCCGATGCCGAAGGGAGCCGAGTTTACCCGATTCAGCGTCACCGACCCGAACCTGACGGCTCAGTTTCGTTCACTGCTCAGAAAAAGTTTTCACTTCAAAAATGTAACAGAAGTCTAGTAACACGGATTAAACGGTGCTAGGTAGAGATAGACTGGCTCATATATTGACAGATTATCTCTAGTATTCCCACCGATATTCCCCCGACTCAGACGAGGAATATCGTTTGGCGACCGGACCGGAGGCGTTTAGTGACCGCGGAGGGACGAGTACCATATTATGATAATTCTACGCCTCTGAAACCGTATAGCCATTTGATAAATAAATACTTTTCGTGTATTTCTTAATAAATCATATTTTCGTATTATATACTGCATAAATTAATTTTGTTTTTGTAGTGACAAATATAACGTTCAACGGAATCTGATAGTAAATATTGAAAGAAAGTCTTGAACGAATCGTTGAATGAAGTGGAACCGAAATGTTTTCACATCTGTATAAAAAATACCGTCAAAAACATAAGACCTTTTTTTGTCGTATTTTAATTTTATTTCATAATTTATGTTATCTTTTATTGAAAAAATAATAAACAAGTACGCTGTTATAGGTATATTGTTATAGATAGGCTTTGCAATGATGGCGATTAGTGCAATACACCTGGCATTAAAAATAATTAAAAAACAGAAAATACTTCCAACATTTCATATTTTTATCTCTTCTTTAAAATAAAACTGGTCCAAAAGACACCATTTCGATTTTGAATGAAAAATTCGCCTGTTTTTTTATTAATAAACAAAGTATAAGAAAGAAAATCCTTCGATCAATGACAACGTCTATAAATCTTGAAGAATCGGGGGTTTAATCGGTTTAAGAAGTTTAAATCACCGATTGGAAAAATAGTGTTTCGCGAAAAACACGATTAAAGTTTCGAAGTGAATTTTCATTGAAATAAAATAATTTATTTTCTTTGTTTATAATTGTTTTTATTAAATCGAAGCGAATTTTCACCAATGAACAACACATAAAGGCAATTCGTCCACGTCCAGATAAAGGCTGCTGTTATTGTGTGTAAAACTGCCGCTTGACTACGTCTAGCGTGCTCTGAAAACTTTCCCGGCAGAACAAATTTAGAAACCATTCAACAATTGCTAATTATATAAAAATCTCTTATGAACTTTGAGAAATACCATTTTCTTTTTGCATTGCAACGTTAGTTATACCATTAAGGGATCTTCTAAATTTATGGTTAATAACAGAGGATTCGTATGTGTACTTTATTGAATAACGAAAATGATTTATTAAATTTAGAAAATTGAAAAAAATACAAAAATTGTTTTTGAGTTACTTTTAATCACTCGTGTGAATAAATATCTAGTTAAAAACTAAATTAAGTACTTCAAGAATTGTCTCTACAATACAGGTGATGTAGTGGTTCACAAGGTGATGAGCTCTGTAATATACGTTGTAAGGTGATGAACTTTACAATATATATCACAAGATTATGAGTTCTATAATATAGGCTATAAGGTGATAAACTCTATATCATATGTTATCAGGTGACGAGCTTCGTAATATAGCTAAACCGTGTAATATTTGTTATTTTATTTAAAATGAAGTTATAATAACAAAATCATGCAAATTGATGTTCTTCGTCAGACATAAAATTCTGAGAATTTAAATTTTTTTATAATTACAAAAGTTAACTTTAATTCTTCGAATATCCTTAAGACGATGTACAAAGTATTTAATTATCGTGTATTTACTATTTATCAAAATAATATACATAATCTTTTCCAATGTTTCACAGTTTCAAAGTCCTATTAAATAATTTTTAAGAATTAAATATTTTACTCAGGTACTTGGTTTAATTGACTAATTATAATTTAATTAATTGAATAATTGTTGGAAATATAGTGGCTCGATTAAAACTTGAATATAATTTTACTGTTTATTTCAATATATTCATTATGGTTAAATATTGTTTTTCATTAAAAGTATTATTTACCTCAGAAGGTAAGTCTTTCTAATTAAGAAAGTTTTAATAATATCCATATTGTACAGGGGTAGCCTCGATTAGGGCATTTCTATACAGGAGACAGTTTTTGTGACCTCAATGAAAAAGGTCATAAGGGCACTTAATTGAAAATGACATTGGCGCCTATTAAGCAATTTGACTTTTAAGATCATTCGAACGTGACCCACTTATTAATTCGTCATCACATCTTTTGCACTTTGGCATTTAAAATCTGCATTGGTATTTAATTTCGCCTTCTGCGAAGGAAGATTTCGAATTGAACCTCACGAGCGTCTGCATACGCCGAGGCGTATAAGTCACAGTATATTTAAATCCTGTTTCTGTAATAGAAAAATAAAATTATTCTTATGTTGCAATTGTCATTTGACAATGTTTTTTTTAGAAACGGTTGAGATTTTTCATATACTTCCATAAAATTGTCTACTCAATTTTTTTACACAGAATCATCCGAATAACACTCACGTTCTTTATGATATATGTCGCAGATATCATCTAAAGTGTCTGCTTCCGCTAAAAGCTTAAGCTACCGCTTAAATGCTTAATCTACCGCTGTACTATCGGATATTTGTCAAAGATATTAAAAAAATAATGTTCTTTTTTTTTTTGTTGCAATCGTCACTTTGACAGTGTCTTTTTTTCGGAAACGGCTGAGAATTTTCATATACTTCCTTAACATTACCTATTCAGTTTTTTATACAGAATCACCTGAATAACAGACACGTTCTTTGTTACATTCTGTATATTATGTATATCATCTAAATTGTCTGCTTCCGCTAAACTGACAGTTCGGGCGCTTTAATATACCGCTATACTGGCGGATATTTGTCAAAGATGTTTAAAAAATAAAATTCTTTGTTTGTTGCAATCACCATTTTAACAGTGTTTTTTTTTCAGAAACGGTTAAGATTTTTCATGTACTTCCTTAACATTGTCTACTCAAACTACAAAAACCTACTCAGTTTTTTGCACAGAACCACCTGAATAACAGACGCGTTCTTTGTTACATCTGTATATCATGGATGTCACCTAAAATGTCTGCTTCCGCTAAACTGACAGCTTAGCTACCGCTATACTATCGGATATTTGTCAAAGATATTAGAAAAATAATTTTTTTTTGTTGCAATCGCCGTTTTGACAGCGTTTTTTCTTGCAATCCGTTTTGACAGTGATATTTGTCAAACATATTAAAAAATAATTTTTTTTTGTTGCAAGCCGTTTTGACAGTGTTTTTTTTTTCAGAAGCGGTTGAGATTTTTCATGTACTTCTTTAACATGGTCTACTCAGTTTTTTACACAGAATCACCTGAATAACAGAAACGTTCTTTGTTACATTCTGTATATCACGGATATCATCTAAAGTGTCTGCTTCCGCTAAACTGACAGTTCGGATCCTAAAGCTACCGCTATACTATCCGATATTTGACAAAACTTTTAATTTCATATTATTACTTTAAATTTACGATATGATAATATTATTTCCTCAATTAAAATCGAGTAACGGAGGACATATGTTTGTGCAGCAACATTAAGTGCGATGACAGCAATTTATATTTTATTAAAAAAGAAAAATAAATTATATAAACGTTAATGAGCGAAGTCTTGGGTTCAGGAATGTGATTACAAACGTTTTTAAGCAATTTTATTAAGAGAACTGCAACATGAAGGCAGGGCCAGATTGATACGTTCCAGTTACAAAATAACAAACAATTATTACGAGATAAAGATTTAACAAGTGTAAAGAATATGGCAAGATAACGTTTCTTTAATAATTACCAAGCGTGTAGTGTGCAAGAGAATAAAATCTCATCGAAGTAAACTACGCGCCAAAATCAAAAGGTTATCGGAAATTTTTGATTCATATTTAAGTAGCTGTAACTACGCCAAAAATCATCCGATTTAAATAAAAAAAGCATTTAAAAGCTAGAATTTCGTTGCACTCTGTAATGTAAATATTGAATTGTTTTTTCTATAACTACGTAGAGAGATTTTTATAATGAATATGTATATAATTATACAGCATTTAATTAGCTTCATAATCATTAACTTTTATTAACAATTTTATAACCTGTCAACGAAACAAATTTGCATTATGGTCGCCATTTTGATTTTTACGTCAAAAATCTATGCACGAATATAAGAACGTCGTATTCTATGATACAGAAATATTGTCATACTAATTTTATAAAAAGGAAATTTTTGTAAACTATGATAGCTATATTAAAATATTGTAAATAAACATGAAAATCTGCAAAAAAGTTTAAAGCTATATATTACAAATTATTATAGATTGTGTTGTTTGCAGATTTTGCTATTAAACGTTTTCTGTTGCAAAATCGGACCATAAAATTGTTTTGGAGATGAATAAATATTTTGATACAGCTACATCACGTAAATGTTTGATACAATTGTACATGAAAATGAAATCTACAAAAAATTTGCAGTAATTATTATAGATTGTTTGTTATAAGCGTATATTTAAAAGATTGGACCGTATCTAAAACGAGTAATTATTATAAATTGTTTGTTATAGGCGAATATGTATATAAAAGATTAAGCCGTATCTGCATCGAGTAATTATTATGTATTATTTATTAGAAACATATATTTAAAAGATTCGGCAGTATCTGAATCAAGTAATTATTATAGATTGTTTGTTAAAAGCGTATATTTGAAAGATTGCGTATTATAAACGTACATTAAAAGATTGGACCGTATCTGGATTGAGTAATTATTTTAGATTGGTTGTTATAAACGTATATTAAAAGATTGGGCTATACCTGAATAGCACACAATACATAACAAAATTGTTGATACAATAATAAATTAACCGTAAATAATTATATAAAAAAGTGATTAAAAGAAAATCCCACTTAGGTCCCTTTTTGCCCTAGTAAAACTGGGACGGACAGCTGTATCATAAAAGCTGACCTATTTACATTGTGATACTTTTATGGTCATATAAATCTGATAATGATGATGGTGTTACAGCCTCCTAAGTGAAATTAAATTTTGACGTAGCGCAGAGAAAATAATATTTCTAATGTTTCATATTAAAAAAACAATTCTTACGGAACTCGGCGTTTTGATAGCTGCGTTACAATCGATAAATAAATAGATTCAGTTTTTTTTATGACTTCACGAAAATTTTATTAATTCGTATATTCAGTAAGTACAACGCGTAAAGAGAAAAAAGAGGTCTTTAGATAACACACAAAGATACATTCGAATTAAAGAGATGAAGATAAAAATGTAACACATTGTTATCTTGAACATGCTCGTAATCACTCCATGTACATTGCACTCGGGCATATTATCACGTGCAGTTAGTTTACAAGATCAATAACAAGGCGTCTTTTAAAATGACAGTTTACAAGATCAATAACAAGCTGAAGTTGCAAGATAGATACGATTATCGAAAAATACACTTGACAGAATACAATGTAAGAAGCTGTTAATATAAGTACATTATATTATATCAAGTTATTTACATACGTTTTAAAACGCGTGCATTCATGACGTGCCATAAATATAGATTTCGTGACAATAGAAACCTCATGTTTATAAGTAATATGTCGATATTATAAATATATTTTATATTATATGATATTATAAATATAATATAAACGATATTATAAATATATTTTAAGCTATACATTTTGGATTTTTAGGCGTAATGTCTGCATTCAATGGGTTAATAAACCATGGTATGGGTTAACTTAGATGATTAATCTTCTTTATATAGTCCTGTAACGCGAGTGAACTTAGAAGTATATTAAATTTTAGTAGAATAAATTGACGGATTTCCCATTTTCTTATCGTTTATTCTTTCCTTACCGTTTTACAAATTCTTCGTATTCACTGTAATTCCCCAGCTTTTCGGATTCTTATGTAATATCTCGAAATTACATTATGATCATTTCTAAAATTTAGTTTATGCTAACGTTTTTGTCTTTATTTTTTATCTAAACGATTATAATGATCGTTATAATTAATACCGTGATTACAGACTTAGAACACTTCTATTCAAGATTATCTTGGCATTACGGAGAAAATACGTAGAGGCGACACAAACAAAGTAGTTTTCGAACAAATCCACCTAATTTTATTCAATTTGCCCCTTACATACTTAATTTAACAAATTTTCAAAATTAAAATAATCTTTGCATATTATATGCATTATGATGCATTGAAAGGGATTTTTTTTCAATCAAGATCGCCGACTGCATTATAGGGAAAACAGTAGAGACGATCACAAACGACGCACCTTCCAAACATATCCGCTTGATTTAATTCAGTTCACAATATTGAGATCTTTAATTTGCCATATCTGCAAAATCAAAATGTTTGTTGCAAATAATAACCGTTATGACGCGTTAAAAAGGACATATTTGGAACCTGAAATAAGAATGTCGCCCGTATTACAAAGAAAATTGTAGAGACGGTTACAGATGACGAAATGAATTCACTTGATTTCATTCAGTTTACAATTTTGAAATTTTCATTTTCCAAATCTGCAAAATCAAAGTGATCGCTGCTAATAATAACCGTTATGACATGGTTAAAAAGGACATGTTTGGAATCTAAATCAAGAATGCCGCCGCCCGTATTATAAGGAAAACAGCAGAGACAATCAATCACAAACGACGCGCTTTCCAAACAAATCCACTTGATTTCGTTCAGTTTACAGATTTGAGATTTTAATTTGATCGAAATTATCGATGTAAGTAATGAGTGTTATGACTCGCTAAAAAGAACATACTTGGAAGTCGCCTCCGCATTATAAGGAAAACAATATAGAGATCACAAACAACAAATCCACCTGATTTCATTCAATTTCCAACCTTGAGATCTCTTATTTGACAAATGATCTGTACACTCCCAGTTCCATTTGCGGTTTTCACAAAACAATCCATCAGTCATTGAACAATTGAATGGGTATGTACGCGCCGTTTTGTGATGACGGATTTTTTCTATTTCAACAATGGTTTTCTTTTTTTCTTTTTTTGCGAATTGAAGAAGTCTTTTACTATAGTTATTGTGCGTCCATGGTCAGAGACATGTTTGAAGTCCATTACTTATCGGCGTGTGCCGGAGTTCAAATAACAACTTAATTGTTAAGAGCTCATTTGTTTATTATTCCTTTTTTAAATTTTACAGTAGTGACTGTAAAGTCATATTTGAAATTTATAAGTCAGCTTTCGTAAATTGCTTGCGTCGCTTTTGAAAAAAAAAAAAGTAGGAGTTTAAATTTTTGAAAACATTAATCGAGAACGGTTTCCTGGTACAAAGAGCCAACTAACTCCAAACTTTTGCCATTTGGACAGGAAATTACTTTTCGTAGAAGGCAACATAGAGTGGGCAAGTTTTCAGAAAATAACCCATGACCGTCAAAAGACAAATCTTTAAATCAGTTAATGAAATAATTTGGTCTCTGTGGATTAGTGAAAATAAGAATGATATTGAAAATAATAAATGAGATTGAAAATAAGAATGATGTTGAAAATAATAAATGAGATTGAAAATAAGAATGATCTTGAAAATAATAAATGAGATTGAAAATAAGAGTGATGCTGAAAATAATAAATGAGATTGAAAATAATAAATGAGATTGAAAATAAAAATGATGCTGAAAATAATAAATGAGATTGAAAATAAGAATGATGTTGAAAATAATAAATGAAATTGAAAATAAGAATGATGCTGAAAATAATCAATGAGATTGAAAATAAGAATAATGTTGAAAATAATAAATGAGATTGAAAATAAGAATGATGTTGAAAATAATAAATGAGATTGAAAATAAGAATGATGTTGAAAATAATAAATGAGATTGAAAATAAGAATGATGCTGAAAATAATAAATGAGATTGAAAATAAGAATGATGTTGAAAATAATAAATGAGATTGAAAATAAGAATGATGTTGAAAATAATAAATGAGATTGAAAATAAGAATGATGTTGAAAATAATAAATGAGATTGAAAATAAGAATGATGTTGAAAATAATAAATGAGATTGAAAATAAGAATGATGTTGAAAATAATAAATGAGATTGAAAATAAGAATGATGTTGAAAATAATAAATGAGATTGAAAATAAGAATGAAGTTATGCAAATAACGTTAATTAATCTCGAACAATCTGCGACGCTCAGAAAGAGAATTGTATTTTGAGGCCAAAGATAAAAATGCGTAAAATTTGATAACTTTTTAATTTTTTAAATGCTTTT
Organism: Druceiella hillmani; assembly: GCA_039881145.1. Classification (NCBI taxonomy): domain Eukaryota; kingdom Metazoa; phylum Arthropoda; class Insecta; order Lepidoptera; family Hepialidae; genus Druceiella; species Druceiella hillmani. The sequence continues at coordinate 4,325,703 of JAYKKI010000023.1, read as the reverse complement.
CATTGACACCAGAATAACACATACCTCCATAATCAAAAGTGTTTGGCAAATAAAGTTCGGCAAAGATGGAACTTTGTTATTTTGAAAGGAAATTTTATTATATGTTTGCTGAAAATATGACCTCCAAGTAAGATTTTGATCGATTTGTTAATTCAGGTACACAACGATTTTGTTATAGAGACTCGTTATGTCATTTGGTGTTAATTGTGCTAAATTGTTAAGTAAAACCTGTTTGATTTTCAAAACAAATCATTGACTATCGACGATGATTGCTCAAGACTTGTTTGACTTAATATGCACGGGAACTTTACGAAGAGATCTTTCACAACGGCCAATAAAACTATGGAGACAAATAAATTTAATAGTGATCTTTAGTTCAAAGATTTTAATTTCGGAGAAAAAGAGATTTTGGATATACACACTTATATTATATATATAGGAGACTCCTATGTTATACATTTCAAATATTTTTAGTCTTTGAACTGAACAGGATCCAAGACAGCTAGCAGATAACTAGACCGTTACCGGACAATACGTTTGTATGAGATAGTCGAAAACCGCTTCGCAGAAAAGTGTAATGTGGCTGTGTCATCATTCCCTAAACCCTTACTGTTCCCCTTGGTCAAAAATAGTACAAAGAGTAATGTCTCGAATTATATATATATATATATATACATATATATATAAATATATATATACATATATATATATATATATATATATATATATATATATATGTATATATACATGTACTCGATGCCCTTCAACTAGGGCCGCCATGCGCAAAACCGTTTTACCTGAGACTACGTTAACCTAGATCATAAAAATGCTTTCCCGTATTAAACTAGGCAATCTATAAATATAGTCAAGAAAATGTCAATGAAAATTATCGTAATAATAAGAAATATTCGTTATATTTCTATATAATTAGCGGAAAAATAATATATTTACTAAATCATAAACTATAAAACATGTCAGACAATGAATAAAGTGAAGTCTATTAATACAAAATAAAGACATTATTTATGGCCATGTATAGTCAGAGTAATACAAAACAAAATATTAACAGTGTAACAATAAATAAATACAATTATGGTTTCTATTATGAGAAAGAGAAAAAAACGTATTAAATTGTAAAATACTCTCACACGAGCCGGGGAAATCCTAGAAATTAGAATAAATCTGAAGAAAATAAGATGGATGGCAACACCACCTTTCCTTTAAACTTAACGAGAAGCAGCAGCTAGAAGGTGATCTACACCTATCGATGGAACTAGCGTTGCAAGTTGTTAGGACTTGCGAAGTCTTATGCAGACGTTTATAAGGGTTTAATTTATAGTCTACTAGTGACAATGAAATGCTACGAAAATTCCAGGAGACACAAGAGAAAATCGGGACGCGTCGCAACCCTACCTTAAAACAATAAACTGCATTGATTAATACTCGCATGATTGCTACTCGCAGAAACTAAATTTCCACGATAAAAGAAACCCTAAAAATAACCTTTTTGACGGAGCAAAGATTTTTTTGTGTATTGTGTTTTAAATGTTACCTTACGATGAGACATTAATCTCAAAATATTGTGTCCCCATATCTATTGCAACTTCGAGGGTGATGTAGAGTTCATCGCCATTCATATTTTTTGTGTAGATTTTTATTTATATGTGAAAATTATAAGAATGGCCTTAGGATATTCTAAAGCCATCATCATATCAGTCATCTTTTTTAGACTCTTGTCTGCAATGACTCGATTTGATAATTTAGTAATTCACATTAAGTTAAATAATGCAAAAAATTCAATTCTTTTAAACACACGAGCCGATTAAAGAAAAAATAAGATTGTTCCCATTTTCCTGATTATTCCTGAGTATAATTAATATTTTATTTAGGTTTCTTAATTTTTAACATTTGTCATATAAACATTTGCAAAAATATTTGCGTTTGAAGTTATTTGGAGATTTGTATTAAAACTATAATTTGCATGACACGTATATTGCCATTGTAACGAGTGTTTAAAGTGTATTATACATTTATCACCGAAAGAACTTTTTTTAAATTTATAAGTATATTTCGGTAAACACAGCTGTCTTTTGTTTACTGAAAATTTCCTTAATATTTTGTACTAAAAGAATTTTTGAATTATTTAATTTCATATTAATGACCAAAATTAACATATTCAGTATTTCTAGATGCAAAACGTACGAAAATATGACTATTGATTGTCTCAAAACGGTCGAAGGTTCACTCCTAGTGAACGTAAGATTCGTTGGTTTTCTATTCGACACGTGTTAAACACGTGTTTAACAATAATAAAAAAAACCGCCCATTAGCACGTCGGACAGGTCCATGAATATTTTTCATAGTTATTAATTTATATAGGTGTTAGATGTTATTAAAAACGTTCAGTTTTAAAATCGCGCCCATATCAGACGAGGATAACTCTTCACTTTGATACAATTACGTCACTATATAAAGTGTTTCTCAAAGAAAAAAATTTGAAAATGTGAATGATACAGCATTAGCAACAATTTACATTGAAAGTACTTAATAAGAATTAAATTTCAGTATTATCTCACGTTTTTTGGAATAATTAAGGGGATTGGGAAGCCCTGATGACGACTTTGAAAGGAATCATCTCAAAACGAAAGCATTAAAGTTAGTTATTTCCCAAAAAAAATTGTTTCTTTTTGTAAAATTGGTACCAAAATCGGTACCAAAATCGGTACCAAAATTGGTACCAAAATCGGTACCAAAATTGGTACCAAAATCGGTACCAACATTGGTACCAAAATCGGTACCAAAATTCTTTTTTTTAAATTTCATGAGAGAATAATCGTGCGGTGACATACAGACAAAGATGAAGAAACTATAAAGGTTTTTGGTTGAGGCTACGGAACCCTAAAAATTGACCAAGTGCATGTCGGACACGCATAAAGTAGGGTTCCGTAAAAAAATAAACAGTTAAGGGTACGAAGTATTTCTATTATACTATTTCACATATGAGTATCATTATTCAATGCATAAATATATATGTATTACACATAAGGTGACTAACATAATACTTAATTTCAGTTTTTACTAAGTATTTTTTCCAGCTTTTTTATGATTTTTCATGTACATCGTTAAAACGTTAGGTTGCATGCTGTACAAGACGCTTTGCGGTTTCGTATATCGCAAAAAAGAGGCGATATAAAATATGATTAGACATTTTCGATTACAATTTAAAATGACTTTTCAATTATACACAACTCGACAGGGTGGGTGTTACAAAAAAATCAACCCCTAGTTCAAATGTGCAAAGTAAAAATTGAAAGATATTTTATCTAAATTTTTTCTATGTTCACATAATTCAACTTCATCTTTCTGTAAAATTGTATGACAATCTGTCTTAAACCAACAGAGCTACGGTGCTGTGACAGACAGACCTAACAAAATAAGTGTTCCAATTTAGCTACTCGGCTACGAATCCTAAAAAGAATGGCAAAAACCTTGCCTGCACATAAACAATTTCTCATTGTCACCGCTCACTGGCTCTGCCCAACTTTTCTACCGTCTCTTCATATTCCATTGTAACAGAAAGCATGACTAAAATAAGAATAATGTTTGGCTATCGACCTTCTGAAAATCTAATAAATAAAAAACCGGCCAATTGTGAGTCGGACTCGCGCACGGAGGGTTCCGTAGCACCGAACAATATTAAACATAAGTTTGTATTTTTTAGACACTGAAAAACAAAGTTGTTGCCGCGGTCGGTACCGAAAATATCCCTTATCTCAAAAACTACACAACCTATCTACAAATTTTCTTTGAAAGTTTATTTTAAGTTATACCTACCGTCATTTTTTTCAGATCTTTAAAGACGTTAGTTGAAAAGTTAGGGGGGGGAGGGTGTGACACTCTTTTTTAAGACTTTAAAATAAGCGTATATCTCAACTATTGACTTAAGTAAGTTATTTTGGAACCTTTATATCATTCTTAAAACTTATTTAACAAAACCCTACCCGCCTATATACACTGATTTTTTTTCAACCTTCAGTTATATGTGAAGTGCCACCTCTAATAGAATTTTTTTTCCAAAATTCCACTATTTCATTGTATAGCGGTTCATAGAAGACATCTACCATTAAAATTTCATCTATATAGTGCGAATAGTTTCCCAGTAAAATGAAATGTGAAATAGAAAAAGATGGTTCACATATTTTCACCAAACACATTTGTTTTTTAAGTCGCATTACCATATTCAGCATCTGCGGTGAAAATTTAAATTAAAAAGTCACTGTAAATACACAGATTATAATTCATATTTCGGCAAAACACTCGACACATAACTAAACAAAATAATTAATTCCAATGCAAATATAGGCAGACACATGTGTTAAGTAAGACTTAGGTCATGTTAAGATACAAATATAAGACCCGTTCAGTAAATGTCACTTGTGTTCTTTATCCGCGAACTAAATTTTACATCTGATAACGTCAGGTCGTAAAGGTTGGATTGTAATATTTAGTCGCAGCGCTTACCAGCTTGCCTCACAAATAACCATAAAAGTTATTTGGCTCCATGTCTTATTTGCTTCATTATTTCAAATTAAAAATTCTTATAAATGCAATATTTTTTTTCAGTTTAGAGATCAAAATGTCTTGCCTACAAAAGCCTTTACGATTTGCGTAAGACGGATCAAAAAGTATATTATCTATTTTGAGGCAATGTAGCCTTCATACACGACCGACAAATGATAGATCCAGAGATCGAAATATTTAAGGTCCCAGATTAAGCCTACGAAGGCAAAGGGTGGGTGGGGGATACTTCCTTTCCCTTTTCATCGAAAAAGCCATTCAAAGTTATAATTTTTACTGTTAATAAATTATATGTTTTACTTAAAAAAAATCTAAAAATAATGCATTTTATTAGAAACAAAGTTATGACTGAGCATAGAGGCTTGTACAAATTCTCGGAAACCTTTCGAAAACCATTAAGGAGAGCTTTCTAATTTGGCTATAAAAACTATTTCCCTCTTATCAAATCGTAGACTTAAACCTTATCCAGAAACTTGAATATAATTAATCCTCCTTTAGAGTTCCGCAAACCGCAAACTTTAACTAAGAACATTTATAATTACAGCATGTCGGTCTGTAGGTCGCAGCCTCTTAACTAGATAATTTTTTCAATATTTTGTGGTATTTAATGTGACATTTTTTCGCACACTACATCGAATGGGAAATGGGTTTTAAAAATACAATAAATTAAGTCAAAACATTTATTTATTTTGTCGCTCTGTTCGTCGGATATAAGTCGTTCGCAATATAATACACACCTTTATAATTTTCCAATCGAAAATACAAAAAAAAATTGAAAATGATATGATTTATCAAGTAAATAATTTTATAGAAAATTGGTGCTATTAAGTTATCCTTGCTAATTTATGAAATATTAAAAAATATTTATAAAATTTAATGTCTGGTGTTTTACACTTTTAAAAAGAAAAATTCAAATACAAATTCAACGGTGAGATTCTAACTCGAGTTTTTAATGGATAAACGGATTCATTAACAGATCTTTAAAAATACAAAATTAAAATAAATATATGTATGTCGTTTGATTGACATTTGATATTACAATACATAGAAAAAAAAATATTAAATTTTAGCGTCCATCACATAAACAAATTAAATTTCATTTCATGAAAAATATGTCAAGCTATAACTAATTTGCCGGGGAAAATCTAATTTAAATACCTCTCATAAAAAATTTAGTAAACTGCACGCCTTTGTATAGCGCGTGTCAAGTGTAGCGGAGAGTGCGTAACGCTGCAATTAGTGTTTTATGAGATCAACAATGCATATAATTTATAAGCCCAGTAAAATAAAACGATAAAATTGTATTCTGACGTACAAAAAACGTGTATTGGGACTTACGTTTGCCATAGAGTTAGCGCTGTATCGCAAATAATCGCTATACAGTTTATTTCTATTTTCCGTCTTCGTAAACATTTTTATCATATTAAGATATCGTAAAGATTATAATATTAAATTTTGTTTTACTTACTCTATAAATAATTCTAAGTGAACATTATTATGTTAATGTTAATTATGCAACATTAGAATGTTGTTTTACAGAGGAAATATAAAAAATATGCTTTAGGTTTTTACTTTAGCAACTAATTAAAAAATATGGCAATGTAATTTCGTCATAATGCTGGTAACACTGTTTTCTTCTAGTTATTGCAGAGTCCGGACACTCCATACTAATATATTTTTTCATACAAATTTTCTGGTGTGCATCGGCTATCTCTTTCTAACACAACCAACTTCATTGTACTGTACCTTTTCTTGACATGCCATAGACTTATGCTATTGTCAAAATGCGTCTCAAAATGGCTGTTCAATCGTTTAAAATGTAAGTAGCTTCATCGAGACTTATGCTTTTTACGCTTTCTACTATTGCTTTTGCATTTTTTATTTACTTTTAACTTTGTATATATATTAATAATATATTTGTATCTGTTTTAATATTATCTGCATCTATTTTTATTCGTTCAACCCTATTTACGTAGTTGTCAAATCGTGAAATTGTGTTGTTTTCTTTTTATTATATTAATATATCTTTGTATTCGTTTTAATATTATTTCCATCCGTTTTCATTTATTTAATTTCTATTTACGTACTTTTAAAATCGTAAAATAGTTATTTTTAAAGATGTTTGCTATGTATGTGTATAGTAAATGTTCCAAAGGATGAAAAGATGAACAGTTTGGCTAAATATTATTGTACGTCAAAACATAAAAATGTTATTTATTGCAGGTCTGAAAAACTTCGTACAAGAAACCAAGTGTGAATATGTTTTGGAAGGTAAACGTAGTATACTTTGTATTATTGTATTAACAATTAGTGATATTAAAGCATCCATTACTTGTGTTTATTTTTAGGAATTGTTTTACTACAATTTAGGAAGCTAAGTAATTATCATATATTCATCCCTTACTTTATGTGTCATATATACTCATAATTTAATTTTTATTTATGACTAAGGCATTTAATAAAAGAGTTTTTTTTAATTGAACTGTTTGGTGTTTTATTTTAATCCAGTCTCGTATTATGTAAACAAAAGTGAATATAGGCACGTATGGCTAGGTCGTAAATCCGATGGCACATGCCATTTCTTTCTGACAGTGTTAAAAAATTGTATGGAGTGTCCCATCTATTTAGTATATTATCTATGGTTATTGTCTCTTCCTGTTAAAACAGTAGCTGTCATGTTGAAGGATCTATTTTTCCGTGTTCACATATTACAATAAACAATAAAATAAATCCGTTTTGCTCAAGTTACTTTATTTAATCACAACAAAATTAATAAACTAAACTAAAAGTGCCTTTTCATTTTAGGTATATTTGGTTAAAATCGCACTAAATGAAGCCTAATTCTCTGTTCTAAAGCAATAAACCGTCTAATTTCTTTGAATTAAAGTATATATATGTGTGTATTATATATATATATATATATATATATATATATATATATATATATTTATATGTATATATTTAATATATGAATCGTAGTTAATGTGCAAAGCTGGTTAAAACCATAATGAAATGCCGAATTTTCATACAAAAGCGGTAACTTATTTTTCTATACAACTTCACCGATTTTTATGATTTTTGGTCTGTATATCTGCTATTATCCATATTCAGGAATGTATTCATTTATTTTTTCAATATTTCTTATAAAAATTACAGCTATTAGCGTCTTAAAATCGGATTTTTATACAAAAACAATGACAAGTTAGTTAAATATATATTTTGAAACGTTTTAAACGTCTGATAATAAATATTTAACTAATAAGGAAAAATTACACGCATAGTCTTAGATTATCCACTATTTAAAAATTATAATAATGAAAATCGGTGAAGTTTTAAAATATAAGAAACATTAACACCTAAAAAATCATTTTACGGCTAATTGTAGGCAAGAGGTTATTGTAGGCCTAGGCTGTGCGACTCTCCGTCTCGCACAAAGAACTGTAGAAGCAAAGAGGTAGCGAGACAACGAGCGTTTATTCCAAATGCTTACTTATCATCACATGCCACACTTAATTTCCCTCTTAATATTCTCATACTTGAAATGGCCAAAATTTCGGGCGGAGGTTAGAAAGTGGTAAAATAATTTATCACTATTTTCACTCGAATCCAGTGTTCCCCAAAGTAGTATTTAAAATGAATTAAACAACATTTTCTGAAACAAAACTATCATATTAACACTAACTGATGCCCGCGCGTGTGGCCGAGATTCTGTTATCTGGCGTCGGAAAGTCTCGCGTGAATCAATTGTCGCAGACGTTTTCCAAGATATCATAAATATCTTAGTTAAACTTAAAAACGTTGATACTTTTTATTTCTGCCCCCCACCACCACATTTAACGACATTTTAAGCATAAATGAGTATCTAAACAAAGATAAAATTTATTATTATTATTATATGCTGTCACCGACATTTGCTGTCATGTGACGTCAGCGTGGCTTCACCTGACGGCACAGAGTATTCACAACGCAATAAATTAGGTAGGTAAATTAGAAACAATTTTTATGACAAATCTTTTTTTAATTCTGTATTCCTGTTTATGGAATAAACGAGTAAATAAATATTAAAAAAAAAACATCAATAAAATTAGTTAGCGTTTCAAAATTCTAAACGTGTTGCTTTTAACGACCTAATAACGACCGATGCTCAAGTGTGACGTCATATGTGTGTCGAGCGAAACTGAATGCAGTCCAGCTGGTTCGTCGTAGCCGCAGCCTTTCGGAGCAGAAATAATGGTCAAGGAAATGTCAGAATAATTATTAATTATATTTATATAAATTATCAAAAACTCCATAACTTGTAACATTTTCTTCAATTTCAATCAATTATTGTGAAACCTGCGCTCTTATAATGAAAGATATTTTTTTAATATAACAAAAAAAGAGCTATACGGGAACTATTTTTTCGTCGTATTTTAAATCAGCATTACTAGAGCGACCTCTTCCTGGCAACCTTGGCGGCATAGATTGAAAGTTTGGGTGGCCAAAAAAAAAAGATTTATTAAAGCAAGTTTAACGTATACCAATTTATTCAAACATCAGTACATAGGCGCCATTCCTTAATTGAAACCACCCAAAATCTTCAATTTTAGTATAGACAAAAATAAGCGGCATTTTCTACTTGTTATTTGTTCACAATAACGGAAAACTTTTAAATTAGCATGCAAGCACGAAATTTTTTCTTGAATATGCAAATTGTAAACGAGACTTCATAAATTGCACTAAATAATACATAAAGAAGTTTTGAAAAAAAAACTGCTCAAATATAAATCTAAACACTGGTATTCAGCTCAAAATGCAAACATATCATATTCATTACGTCATTTTTTCTTATATTCTAAACGATTTGAGCATCGTTTTGTATTCACATATGAAAACAAATAATATTAAAATTTTATTATTAATTATATAATTTTATTATTAATAATATTAAATTGAAAAAAATATTTGTTAGAGGATCAGAAGGTTAGAGGAAGCATTTTGTGAAGATAATTGGCTTTTCTTTTTTCAAATAATAAAAACATCCCTGTAAATATTTTTAAGCTACGACAAAATTATTAATTACATAGCTTGTTAAGAATATTAACTATTAAAAGTTCTGAACCTCAGTTACCTGCCTATCTCATTGGAGAAAAACAAACGCAAATTAAGAAGTTATTTTAAATCAAGCTGTTAACCAAATTAAAGTCTGAAATTATTATACTTTACCTATATATATAATTAAATTATAACTGAGTGAAAATATTTAAAAAATGTTATCGATTTGGCGTATAGAATGATAATGGAAGCCAGAAAAACATTTTTTAGAATTTTTGTCTGTCTGCATATTATTTTGAGCGGGTATTATTCAAAACCTACCGGACGGATTTTCATGAAATATTACCATTGTTTTAAATTGTACCCAGAAGCAATATATAAGAGAAAAAAGAAAAAAAAAATTGTTTTCCTAATTACATGCGAACGGAGTCGTAGGCACAGATAGTTATTTATAAATTTAAATAATTTCTTTACGTAAGTAATCTGATTTTATCCTTTACGTTCTTAGTGAGATGCGTCAATCCCTTGTCATGTCATATCAGTTCATATTAATGCCAATTGCATTCTTAGCAATCCATTGAATTTATAGATTTTTAATGGCTTAGCAATATTTATAGGGACAATCTTTATTATTAAAAAAATCCCGAACGTTTTTTAATGCAAAGGATTATAAGAATACTCAACACACTGGAACATTAATTTTGACTGTTATGTGAAAGCCAAATCCTACTAAGCAACTCTCGTCTAATGATCGTACTGTTCTGTAAATCGCTTGTCAGCTTAGGTACTTAACCAAGTGATTTTCTAGACAATCCAGTCTTATGCAACAAGTGCCTTCCATATCAATGAGCTTTTTCCTGTTAAAGACTATTGATTTTGAATACATGTCTCTTTTCTTATGCTTCCTAACATTTTTACACACTAACGCAATCTTTAAATTTTCATTATCATTTGCAAAGTTGCTTTAATTCTTTTGAAGATTCTTAGAATTGCGTTAAAAAAAACACTAAGAAAAAATCATTTTTAGATAAATTTTGGATTATAATACGCGAGTAATTAAATAATTGAAATAAATATGTTTATTTAAATAAAAAATATATTTACCTCACAAATTTATATTAAGAGTCTTTTAAAACAATATAAAATTTATATTTTTAAATTGTAATGAATTAAATCAAAAATATGAAAATCAAGGAGAAAACGTACTTTTTATCGGTAGGAAATCTTTGACAGTACAAAAAATGTAAAATGTTTACAAGAGGATAAACATAAAGAAACAATGCCTGACTAAGTTATCACTAACTTTTCTATACTTAACTTGACTATTCCAAAAGTTTGATTATTATAAACGAATATATTTAAAAATTATAAAAAAAAATTATATGCAAATAATCTGACGTACGACCGTAAATTTTGATGGATTAAAATTTTAATTATGAAAGTTAACCGAAATAATTTCATTTACAAGTTCCAATCAAATTCTAGTATCGGTAATTTTTGCACCTTTTTCTGCAATATCTAGAATTTTTACACATTTTTCTGTAGTATTTAAAATTTCCGCACATTTTTCTGTAGCATCCAGAATTTTGGCATATTTTTCTGTACTATCTACAATTTTTGAACATTTTTCTGTAGTATCTAGAATTTTTGTCCCTTTTTTCAAAATGGATGTATCGAAAATTGAAAAATGTTGCACGTCACTTTGAAACTTAATATTTCGCAAATTGGACTTAAAAATTTAAAAAAATTATAAATGGAAAGACAATTTAATTTTAAAAGCTCTATCAAATGATATCTAACTCAATGATATGTGCGGAAGAAATTAATTGAAAAGCATGTAGTTGCTAAAGACAATTTTATTTACTTAGGTTTAAAACCATAGAGACTACATTGATGTGGAAAAAAGGGACGGATGGACAGCCGGACAGACAACGAAAATATAATAAGGATTCCTTTTTCGTCATTTGGCTAAAAAATCTCTAAAAATGTTTGAAAAGCGTTTACATTGCTTCCCTTAAACAAAATCTCATCGCTTTTCAATCCAATCTCCATCGCTTTTATTTAGTTCCATTACAAAATACACAAAACATAAGTTTCTCCAAAATCGTTAAAAATTTTCAAGTTACCTTTTATACAATTAGACATGCCTATTTCCTTAATTCAGAACAAGTTACATACTCATTGTTCAAAAACTTACAAACGCAATGCATATTTACCTACAGCATGGTTTTGTTTACGCGTTCACATAAAACGATTGAATCAATTAAGACAGAACAACGGTTTAACCAGATGTGTTAACAAAATCTACAATACCAATATAAAAAAAAACAAAATATTTAAAAAATAACGGACTTACCCAGGTTTTATTTCGGCCATTTTCAAAACAACAGGTCTCTTCAATTGAATTCAACTAGATATAAATCGTAAAACTAATAAATTATTTGACTAATTGGTCTTTAATATTTATATAAATATAATAAAAATATACTCGATACACCAAGTAAGTATATCGTGTAACACAGATAAATACGGGCTTAGGAAGTACAGGTAAAACTTTATATATTTATATATCACAGTTCTGTAAGCAAGTTGAAATGTAACAATTAATCGATGAAATAACCACTCACTGTCTATTTGCAACTATTTTTTATTCAAATTTCACTCGAACTTTAATTTATACCGTTTTCGTCGAGATTGCAATCAAAATGCGAATACGGAGCGTCTTTTCGTCGGTTCTAACGCGGAGCGGCACAAACGGCCGCTCGTGTCGCGGACGCACGGTGAATGAGCGGAGCGAACGGCGTCGCCACGCTATATAATGAAATACCTAGAAATGCCGATCCCCGAAGTATGATAGACTAGATAATAATAATTGTTTGACGAATCTCCATATGGTGGCGCGAGTCTTCCGATACGATAAAAAGATTGCTCAAGTTTTGCAATAGATTGAGGCTCTCGTAGCATAGACATAGTTCTTGTTTATTCTATGCAAAATTAGCGACGCTTGCTATATTAAACGTGTCGTATTAGGCGTGAAATGCGTTAGCTCTTTTATCGTTGGACAAACTGTTGCCAAGTAGGTACCATGATAAATCTAACTTATATTTTATTAACAATCTATATTATTAAATGGGTATTACATAAACAATGGTTAGATTAATAAAAAATTATGTTTGTATTGAAACTATTAAAATCGAATTCAATATAAATTTGCCGATATTCTATCTTGCCTACTTAATAACAATTAATGCCTATTCTTATGACATTTTGTTATTATTAATGACTACCGAGAGTTAAGCTACCAATGTTTTTATTTCTTTAATTAAAACGAAACCCATAATAACATTGCTTTGATTATATCGCGGGAGGTGGGGTAAGAAGGGGTACGCTCAGCTTGCACCGCGTTCATATCAACCAATCGTTACAGGCCGCCATGACAGCTCAGGATCGGTCGAACGCTGAACAAGAAGCATCGTGATTTTTGTTTTTGATTAAAAAGTCGTTTCCGTCAAAGTTGTAGTTATTTCAATTTACTTCGAACAGAGCACAGTGCCAAATAACTTTATTTGGAATTGGCATCAAGGGGATTTCCTGCAACAGATTAATATAAAATTAACAATTTATTTCTTAATATAATATTTCTTATTTGTTTTTAATTATATTTTATCGTAATCCGGCATGAAGGTGCAAAATGAGGTAACGTATCCCACATGTGTACCTCATCTAGCCTTTCATCCGTCTTCTTTTTAGTTCGTATTTTTAATGATATTTTAATATATTTTCCCCTGTTATTTAAAGAAAAAATAATAAAAGAATGACAGATAGAGGATATTGGTTAGGAAATAATTTAAGGATATTATAAACAATACAAGGAAATTCGAACTGCTAACAATAAAGTAATTTTTTCCAGACTACTTTGGAAAGTGAGGTCAAGGCAGCCAGTTGAAAACTGAGTGGTACTATGATGATTTTGAAGACAACTTGAAGCCCTATATCACAAGTTTTTTTCTAAAAAAGAAAGAATTTGTTTACTGAATATTGAACATGAAGAAGCCGGTTTTATGTTTTCACAACGAAAGAGTTAAAAATCATGGCTATATTAAAAGCCGGCTATATTCAACTCTCCCAAGGAAGAAGCTAGCAAGGATTGGATTTTCGGACTTTTAAAAACAACTAAGATTGTCAATCCATATTGACACTTCACTTAGAAATTGATCAAAGACCACTATTTGTTTAGTCTAGTCAGCTGGCGGACAACTTTTACGAAGCCAGTCATGTTTTTATATTGTCATTCCATAGCAAATAATAAATTTCCAGTGACATGCAAAACTTCGTGACGCACTAAAAAAACGTGTGCCAAAACTGTTGTCATTACGTCGTCACCATATAAGCGTGAGTTGGCAGAAAATATAAAATGATGAAACATATGGAACAGAAAAAGAAAAAATAAATTAAAAGAAATGAAAAAAATCCAAAAACGAAAGTCTGAGACAGAAAAAAGACAAAGAAAACAAAGACGAAAAGAATAGTAAAATAAAAGAACCCATTGTCGGAAAAAAAGCGTGGAAGAAATGAGAATATCTTGTGGTTATACTGAGAAGACAATTATATGGACTCGACTGAAGGTTGATTGAATTGAGGTCGAGAAGATGAAGGACAGCAAAGCTAAGTTTAGTGGAGAATTCTGTCAACTGGAGTAATAATAACTCCATCATAAATTATATATTTTTTTTAGAATTAATAATAACGTCATTTTATCCCCGTACGGTGCAAGACGGTGCGGTATGATTATTTATACTTTTATAAATTTTTAACTGAACTACTTCACTATTTCAATTCTTGAAGACTGATTTCAAAAGATGACAAGTTTTATAAAACAGACTGAAATTTTAATGTTTTTCTTTAATTGATCTTTTAACATTAAATACCTCGTTTTGTTCCACTTACGATTTATTATATAAAAAAAAAATTATTTAACCGTAATCGAAACTTTGAAAGACCACGACTGTGCAATCGTGGTCTTTCAAAGTTTCGATTACGGTAGTAAAGCTTTGGAACTAAGAAGCTTTTGTAGCGATATGTATAGCGTGTTTTCTTTAACTTATTGCACGTTACACACTTGGCGAATGACACCTAGCCTGAAAAGAGTGTAAGATTTCGACCGACACTTTTGCTACAGTATAAGCGTTTGCGAGTCTACAAGCGTTATGTCAAATCTTTTATTCAATAACCCATTAACTAAGGTATCGACGACTGATATACAATTTATAAGATCAAAAAGAAAACCAACGCACAAAGATGTAAAGAATATCGTGATTCCTTCTTTTATTTCTTTTAATTTTTCATTTAATTACTCTTAAACATTGTTAACTTATTACATTGTACCTGTTATTTAATACATAAGGTATAGCGAAAAGAATATCGTTCCATTAGTGTGTCCCAAGACACCTAAACTAAATAATTCGGACGTCCGGAATTGGATGAAAACTTAACTAAAATATTCCGATATGGATACATACATAAAAGTGAAGCCAACATAAAGCATGTCAAAAGTGATGATAAATACATGAATAAAATTAATAATAGTATGTCAGTAAACGAAGATATACATTTATAAACAAATTATCTTATAGGGAGCACGTTATAGTTGCTAACTTCACTATATTAGAAGATTGCGTAAAGATTTATGGTAAGTTATTTTTACGAACGCTGTGTAATCAAAGATAAAGATAAAGAAGATTTATGGTAGATCTCTATATTTATATAACATTAGATCCGTCTCTCCATCTGTCTATAGACGAATATGTTCATACACGAGAGCTACTGAATATATTTTGGCCCGTTATAACTCGAGAACAATATATTTCTGTTTAATTATATCTCGAGAACAATATATTTCGGTCGAATTATAACTCGAGAATAATATATTTTTGTCTAATTATAACTCGAGAATGATTTCTTTTCGTGTGTTTATAACTCTAGAACAATATATTTCTGTCTAATTATATCTCGATAAAAATATATTTCTGTCTAGTTACAACTCGAGAACAATATATTTCTGTCTAATTGTAACTCGAGTGTAATATATTTCTATTTGTTTATAACTCGAGAATAATGCCTTTTCGTCTGTTTATAATTTGAGAACTACTGAAAAAAATTACTACCGTTTTCATATCATTAATTCTGTTGATCTGTTATATGAAGGAGCAGTGGTGTAGATTTCTGTTTAATTATAACTCGAGAATAATATATTTCTGTCTAATTATAACTCGAGAATGATTTCTTTTCGTGTGTTTATAACTCAAGAACATTATATTTCTGTCTAATTATATCTCGATAAAAATATATTTCGGTCTAGTTACACCTCAAGAACAATATATTTCTATCTAATTATAACTCGAGTATAATATATTTCTACTCGTTTAGAACTCGAGAATAATGCCTTTTCGTCTGTTTATAATTTGAGAACTACTGAAAAAAATTACTACCGTTTTCATATCATTAATTCTGTTGATCTGTTATATGAAGGAGCAGTGGTGTAGATTTCTGTTTAATTATAACTCGAGAATAATATATTTCTGTCTAATTATAACTCGAGAATGATTTCTTTTCGTGTGTTTATAACTCAAGAACATTATATTTCTGTCTAATTATATCTCGATAAAAATATATTTCGGTCTAGTTACACCTCAAGAACAATATATTTCTATCTAATTATAACTCGAGTATAATATATTTCTACTCGTTTAGAACTCGAGAATAATGCCTTTTCGTCTGTAACTCATGAACCACTGAAAAATTTATTACAGTCTTCATATCGTTAATTCTGTTGATCTGTTACATGAAGGAGCAGTGATGTAGAGACTTTATGCAAACTGAACGAAAAATGTTCGTCCAAAGGATTGGTTTGGTAGTTATTACATCTAAATTGTTTCAATAAATAAAGCATAAAATTGTAGAGAATAAAAATTTATTTCAAAAATCCACGATTCGTACACCTATCTATATATAAAAGGTAACCCATACTGGACAAGTATCGGCAGTCGCCAGTTTTTTTCAAACTTCCACCCTCCCATGAGTGGTTGGGATGGGGGTAGCCACAGTGTTTGTCGCTAGGGGGTAGAAAATAAAGAGTGAGCAATTTGAGGTAAATCATTTGAAAGTATTAGGATCCTATAAAGAACATACGCATAGCACACACATGCACATACATACGTACATTGAGCTTTACATATAAAGGTTAATTAACTGATTACCCGTTTATAAGTTATTTCACTAAGATTTTATAAGTTAACGCCATTTTTGAAAAACAAATTACTCCATTTCGGCAAACCTGAACGCTTTTATATAGCCGAAAACGTTAGTTTCCACATATGTGGCTCTTCACGAGCCAGACTCTTAACCGTCACATTGAATTTGATACACTTTGTCTGTACTTTGCAGCAATATCGTAAGCAACAATACTATTTCCGCGCGTCTCGAGCCGCGGGCAAAATGGTATTCAGAATTATTCCGCTATTACTTAGGCATTCTTAACATACATTAAATGTGTATATAGAATTAGAAGTTCTATGACATTTTTTATTAAATACTTAATTATGGCGTCGATATGACAGAAATGTTCATCCTCGACGGTATTACACCCCATACTGACATGTCTATATTTCAGCAGGCACTGTTGGTACAAGATAATTTAAAAAAGAGAATTTGATTTTAAAATAATTTTTTTGAATTTTCTCCCAGAACTACAAAAATAAATGAAAATGAACAAATGATTCCAGGTGTTTTTCTTTAGTTACCAACGACAATTTTATCCGAATTTTTGTTTTAAAAATTATTTCTAATTATCCATTGCGCTTAGAACAATAAACGACAATAATTCTCATAAATACGTGTAGAACTTATCAGTTCTCAATAGACAAATAATTGTTTAACTTACTCGTATTTCTACGAAACTGTTCCAAAAATTGACGTTTAAACATACATTGCTTTGTACCTATTCGTATTTTTTACAATACTATCACTACACTTCACATTTAAAGACTTATTTTTACGTGTCTACTCATATTTCTAACAAACTATTACAAAAATTGACCTTTAAAGATACATTGCTATTTACCTAGTCGTATTTCTAATAAACTATTATACAAATTGACGATTAAAGATGTGTTGCTATGGACCTATTCGTATTTTTATACTATTACAAAAAATGATGTTTAAAGGTACACTGATATGTACATACTCGCATTTCTACTAAACTATTCATATATGGTTGGAGATTTTATTATACCTTGATATGTACCTTCTCGCATTTCTACTAAACTATTATAAAATTGACGTTTAGATGTACATTGCCATATATCTACTCGTATTTCTACTAAAATATTAGAAAAGTTGACGTTTAAAGGTACATTATTATGTATCTACACGTATTTCCACTAAGCTATTAAAAAAAAATACATTTAACACCGCGCGCCCCCTCCGCCGCGTGCTCTGGTAAGAGCGCGTCATTCCTAACTTCATGCCAACTATCAACATTATGAAACACGTCAACCTGACTGACTTAATAGCTAGAAGACTTTCAACAACAATTCATACGACTCTGGTACGGGGTAAACTGTTGTCAAGATTATTGTAATAGATGTGAGAAATACCTACTAATATGAGAAATTAAGACACACTACATTCAACGCTAACGTTATATTTTTGATGGGAAACAATTTGCGAGTTCGCATCACATCACGAGCGTAACGCGCTTCGTATATACTGACAGTTGGCCGAGTACGACCGAACAGTTCGACGCGCTTCGGGCATACTCGGCGGTAGGCTGACTCCGGTCAAATGTAAGGAAGGTCCCGCGGACCAATATAGTATTGTTTGCGATCGGAATAAACCCAAGTTCCCATAACGCAGTGTGACGACGTGCTTTGCGGATATTCGACAGTGGACCGAGTATACCCGAACGAGAGAGTAGTCGTGTAAGTATATATGAAAATGCTTCCTATTCTAAGTTTTATCAATTTATTGAACATATTTGTACACTTCAATATATCATGTTAGGATATTATTTTGTATCAAAGTGGATAAAATATGATGAGTTGAATATGCGCTGCATTATTATAGTTTGTTCACTTATTTCCGTGAATGTATAGGCAGTACACGACTACTATTAATGTTAATTATTTTGTTTTTTAATTTTTGTATTTAAAATTTCCCACAAATACAGTATATATATATATATGTATATATATATATATATATATATATATATATATATACATATATATATATATATACATATATACATATATATATATATATATATATATATATATACGTTATTTTATTCCAATGTTTAGAAGAAACAAGCCATTATTCGATAGTGTACATATCTCTGGTGTATATGGCACCGTAATCAGGCACAGTATGACTGAAACGGAATTAAATTTATTTCGTCATATAGACTTCTTTAGTCATAACTCAATAGTACGTTTATCGATACAATAACATAGCCATAGTCGAGCAGTCGTCAAATGTTGCAGACATTTGACGACTGCTCGACTATGACGCCCCGCGTGCGATATATACAAAAATGGCGTGCAAGAGCTCAGGTACCAAGAAAGAAATACGGCGGTCTTGACAATCTACTTTGACCGTGGATGTGTTTCTTCTCCATAGGGACCACGTTAGATTGAGCCAAGCGCAGGAACCACAATCATCTACGAGTGCGGCAGGTTCTAGCGGCGTAATGTAGTCTCGAACACCACCAGTAGGTAGTTGCAAAGGAGGCAGAGAACAATACCAGCTCATCGACATCCACCAGGAAAAGCCAGGGTACACCCAACTGTAATAGAACGGGGCTACAATTAAGGCAGATTACGCGTGCGCCCGAATACTGTTGGCGCTGGAATTTGGCTACAGCCAGGTTCAAGTCCGTGTTCATCGGGAACGAGTTTGTACACAGTGTAATGTATGTGACTGGTTGTGGTTCAAGAAAGGTTTGAAAGCATCAACTGCAGTCGTGTCGCGACTTCTGCGGGAAGAGTACACAGCCAAATTTGAACTCTTCCCGCAACTGCTTAGATGTATGTTAACGTAGACAAGTACCAGCCATGAGCAGAAGCAATGGATATAGATACCCTCCTTCTCCTATTCATTCGATAGGCACCCTACGACATAACGAGGAGGTCCTACTGCAACACCCAGTATTGACCATAACGATCAAGAGAGCGCGAGTAGGTCCACTACTGTAATATAAGCTTGTACATATTTAAAGAGAATGCGTAAATAAATGTAATTTTTGTATATATTTGTTTGAATAGCTATGTTATTTCTGTACTCTAGTGCCCATACACCCTCTCCAGCACGCACAAAACGTTTCACGTACTCCACTGCGGCTGCATCCCCAATACAGCCCATCCGATTAGTTTCTATAACTAAACTCTGCAACTGACAGAATATAGGTAAGTTATAATAAATGAAAACAAAATTCTTGGTATTTATTAGACAAGAACATAAACTATAAATAAGTTATATTTAGAGAAAATGTAACTTCGATAGTTAAAGAAAAAATAACTTCGAGATTATTCGACGTAATTGTTGTACAATGGAATCCTTGAAAACAGAAAATTCCACATTATATTTCTTTACTGTTATTAAATTCTGCCAAGAAGTTTCATCTACATAATCTGGAGTAAGTTATAATAAATAAAAACACTTTATTTTATATTTTTGAAATTAATTTGACGACTGTACAATTTAAAAATAACCTACATCACTGGTAAGCATTCTCCTCTCATCATAATTGGCCTTAAACTGTAAGAGACACGGCGAAATAGAGGTTCCGTTTTTTCATTTTGTATTTCGTTACGAATTTCGTTTTTTTTCCCTCTCCCCATACAGCAGTAACAGAATGGCGAAAGAATCGCTACCCCCTTAAGATTTATTGCTAGATTACGTGTGGAAAATTTGACGGTAATCCGTTGAAAATAGGAGATCTGTAAAAATGTACATACATACATTGAATTTTATTTTTAAAGGTGGTATAATACATAAAATCTAAATAAAAATACCATTAGAAAATTCCAATAAACAAGACGATAGTGAAAATCGGATTACTTTGCAAGTGCACATTCCACAATAATGTAGAATTAGATCCAAAAACATAATATTGAACTAAAAAGTAGGCCACTTTTAAACCAATAACTAAATATTTTTCAATAAACCAATTTCACCAATTAGATCGTAGTTTGGTACTGTAACAAACAATATAATGTTGTTTGTAAATATAATTTGGATATCTTTAGGAATCCACATCCCAAAAAGGAAAAAAAACAAAGACCTTATAAGACAAAGACCATTTTTCAACGAAACGGTTTGACGTAACAACTTAAAATTTGTCATAGTAACGTATATTGCCTCGAGTATATATGTGAGTCAATATATATCTTATCACTCATCAAACACTCAACACTATTCATAGGAAAAATATACATGATTTTTGTACTTTTATGTAACGTGTATATTACCAATTGAAACAGGATACCTGATACAAGTTTTAAGAAATATAAAACTATTTTTTTTAGAATTTTTATGTTAAATAGTTCTAGGGAAATTTTTCAAAATGTCCACAGAATATATTAACTGGCATTAACGATATCAAGGTATATAAACGCTACGGAATCTTATTTCATACGTAAAAGAAAATAAGGTTTAATTTCGGTATGGCAATTCTCATGCCAAATGTTCCTGATTTTTGACATCACAGACAATTTAAAATTTAGCGCGTATTTAATTCGACAATAAATGTCAAGTCGAATTCAGGAAAGCGCCCAAAGCAAGTTTCTGAGTGCGATGACTGGATGATTTCACGTATAAAGTTAGAAATTCGTAGAGAAGATTGAAGAGATAGCAATATTACAGATGTTTTTCAATGAACAGAATAAAAATTATGTTAAAAAACATAAAAAATTGTGAATGTTTTTCTCAGTTTACTTGGGTGTTAAAGTTATGGACTGGATAATACGTGTTGAAAAATGATAGTAATGTTTATAAATCTTGTTGATTAATGATTGAGTGCGATAGAGTATTTAAGTAACTGACTGATTAGTACTGAAATATTGTCAATTTCGATTATTAAAACATAACCGAATATTTTCGTTTAATGATTAGTTTTCAATATGTTTTATTACGTCATGATTTTTAGTTTTTGTACAGGTTTTTAAACCATCAATCTCGATTTTCTACTAATTAGATCTGCGAAGACAAAATATAAGTCAAGACGACTTTTTTAAAATGTTTGTTTTTTGTTAAAGCAATACGCAAACATTTTGGGGGAACTTAAACTGAACTTTTATTAGTGTGACCTTTAGGATACAAATTAAAATCTAGGCTATTATTGTCTTGATCGATTATCACCAAGAGTCGTTAAATTTAGTTATTAGCATTCACGCAGTAAGTAACGAGTACGCAAGTTTATGAACTGAAGAAAAGAAATTGATAAAGCTAATATAGATATAAGGCGCTTCTGTTCCGGTCATGGGTATTTTAAAACGATTTTATTAGGTCGATTTATATATAACGAACTCTGTAATGAAATCTGCGAAATTAAATGTTATGCTCTTCTAATTGTTGTTTTATCGTGAAACTTGGTGGTTGTGTACAGTTCTGACAATACAATAATTTTATAAAAAACATGTTTAGTCTTAGAAGAAGAAAAAATAGCGGAATTTTTCAAATTAAATTTTCATCCGCTTCCAGATACTCGAATTATTTAAAATTTCGCACATGTATCAAGGCCCTATAGCAATATAATAATTTCATAAAATTCAAATAAAAGACTAAAAAAGTAAAAATAAATTAATAGTATAAAAAGCTAATACAATTTGTAAGTGTTGCGCGTTCAAACAAACTCGCAAACAGACAAAAAAATCTAAAAAACATTATTTTTGTGTTCTATTACTTTTATTGTGTTCTCTAATTTATTTTCTCGTAAAAATCTAAAAATTAAAAATAAACTAGTTTTATTTTAGTTTAAAAAGCTGAAAAATGCGCTACTACAAAATACTGTACTAAAAAGCAAAAAAATTTTATCGAAGCTGTTTTCTTTGTCAGCCCAGTAAGGAATATAGTGTAAACCATATTTGTTATTGATTGTAATATTTAAGTATAAAAGCGTGGGGCGCTTTTTTTCAAAATGTTTCTTCTTAAATTAATATTAACTGAAAGCCACCCACGCTTTTATACTCAAATATTATACCCAGTAACAAAGATGGCTTAGAGTAAATTGCTTACTTAATATATAGCGAAAACAGTTCCAATGCTTATTTTTGCTTTTTAGTGCAGTTTATTGTAAAAACGTGTTTTTTTTAGTTTTTTAAACTATTAATTTATTTTAGATTCAAACACTATTTACTGGACGAAAAATTTACCGCTAAACGAATTTACCGCTAATTTATCATTAAACGTAACACTCTTGTCATGTACTGAATGTTGCAGAGTTCACGATATTCGTAATAAGACTGATATTAATCAAATTATATTTTATATGTCAAATTTGATTTAGTAATTTAAGGTATAGGTGGTAGCAGTTAAATACCACACACACACACACACACATATACTAAATATAATATTATATATATATATATATATATATATATATATATATATATATTAAAGTGGCTTCGTATATAAGGCAGCCATTAAAAGAATGTTACGCCAACGGCCGCTCACAGAAGCAGCAAAAACTCGTTTAAACTTCATCGCGGTTTCTAGATTCTTTTTCTTCCCGATGTGCATTCTTTGCGATCTCTTCATATATAATTATATCTAGTTAGAGTGATATTCAACATGTCGTTGAAGAATAGAATTAATATAGACAAAAAGTCAATGATAGTTATTTTTTTAAATATACTGAATTCCTTAGTCCCATAAAATATTGCGATATGTAAGTATACAAGTGTAACAAAGAACATGTCCGCTGTTTATATAAGTAATTCTGTACATTAAACCGAATCAAATCGAGTGTAGATTGTTAAGAACTGTACGACAATACACAACCGGTTTCAAAAATATTACCCTTTAAATTTCTGGTCAGTACAATCAAAACTAAGACAATGAGTGTTGGTTGACCTAGGACCCAGAGATCTTTATAACCAATAAGCTAATTGAGCTTATAACGAATACCTAACAATTTTATGTGCGGAAGGCAACAACAATGCCCTCATGCGTCTGTTCGCATCCAGATTATTTATCAACAACTTAAACAGCTACCCCTACCGCACCACTCCATATTTGCTTCTCTAGTCATGCTCATTTCGCCAATATATATCTGGGTAGAAAATTTCATTGTGCAATTTAAAATACACTGTGTGTTATGTACTTAAATACTTCATACATTTGTGTTATTACAGCGTGTCGCGTAGCTAGGCACTTCTTTGTTGTTGTACTAATGCAATCTAAATGAATTTTTGGAAATGTAAAATTTAGGTGTTTCTGAGTGGAAAAGGTTTAATTCCTTTTCCGATCAAATATAAAAAAAAATCTAAATGTTACTTCAAGTCAAACATATGTTTTGAAAAAACTCTAACCCGAGTTATTAATTTTCTAAGTGTTGCCCGTTCAAATAAACTCACAAATAGACAAAACTTATAAAAAACATAATTTTTGTGTTGTATTACTTTTATTATGTTCTCTAATTTATTCTTTCGTAATATTTTTTTCGTAATATACACACACGTCAATTCTATAGTTTTATTTGACATCTAATAAAACCTGTCAAGCACGAGTGGACATACGTGCTCATTTTGACATTTCTAAACATTTAAGGGTACATAATATTTCTGTTAAACGATTTACAAATATTAATTTTTCACAACGTAAATATATTGCAATTTGCCGCGTATTATATATTACATCTTTCTAGTTCATTACATCTTTCTACCTATAGCTTTTCTGTAATTTTCCGGCCAGATTTTACCAACCCTGTTCTTTTAAGATTTTTGACTCAGTAATTTCGGACTGACATAGAAGAGCGATTTCTACCCTTTACAAGTAAATATTTGCTTTATTTCAATAGTTAAATTTTTAATGGGTCGAACATTCGAATATTCCAATCTCGAATACTAGCTTCATTTGGCTGATTATAGAGATATAGCCATCTAAACGTTACTAGTGCACTAAATGAGCCTGAAGTAAATGAAAATTCATTGAAAATTTAAGTAAGATTGAAAAAATATCGAACTCTATTTACTTGTTGATTTTTTTTTCAATTTTTTTTATCATTCTGAGGAAAAATATAAGCAATTTTAAAACAATCTTTTTGTCAAGATCTCTCCAATATTGGTACGCTTTAAAAAATATATATTATGTCAAGCAAATATGTCTAGAGTTTTACATCAGAGGTAATAAAATTGACAGTATTGACAACAAAACTTGCATTTTTGAAAGTTTCACGCATCAGTGGTGAGACAAACAGTACATGCACAATAAATTTCTGATTTTACCTTCTCGTAAATTTGGATGTATAATTTTGGTGGTAAATTATATGAAAGAGGTTTTTTGCTAGAAATTGATAAGTGGGGCACAGGTAAAAACAAACTTTCCAAAACTGAGGTTCTTCCACTCAATATGAAGGATGGTACTCTTTCACAATTAAGTTATATTATTCGCTATTAATTTCGGTACGTCTATGTTGACACAAGGATTTTACCGAATTAACAAAATCAGCCATTACTACTGGATTAGAGATTGCAATATTGTTGATTAGGTCGACTGGTAGACGCACATGTGAAATCAGACATTTCAACAGTGGAGGAGGAAGCAATATTGATAAAATCATGTACGGAAGAAACTGAAACTACTGGTGGAAGGAGTCACTGAATGATAACTGAGTCGTTGGATGTTGAATGAGTCTGTGCATGTGGGTGAATTCTTGGATGTCCGTTACATGGTGCTGCGATTCGACTGAACAACGCGCGGTGGTGGCGCGTTGCTGGCGCATGGCAACTCATCACTTTGGATTACGCGCCTGAATTGTAATAAACGGAGAACATCTGTGGGCTAAATTAAATATTGGTCATGCCACTATATGTGTGTGTATTATGAATATCCCACCCTCTGTATGTAGTGAAATTAACGATAATTTGTATT
The DNA here is from genome assembly GCA_039881145.1 of Druceiella hillmani. NCBI lineage: Eukaryota > Metazoa > Arthropoda > Insecta > Lepidoptera > Hepialidae > Druceiella > Druceiella hillmani. The sequence goes on along the minus strand of JAYKKI010000023.1, from coordinate 4,299,939 downwards.
TTCATGTTTGTAGTATTTGTAAACATCTTGAACATGTTTATATAATTAATGATTTCAATATGTACAGATATACTGAAAAATTGTTAAACTTTTATGTTATTTTTTTTTGTTTAAAATGCTGTAAGCATTTTAATTCTCAACCGTCTCCAAATATTATGCTAATTGAAATTTCACTATGAGAGACTATATATAATTTTACCGTCTTGTATCTGAAATCTATTGGAGGAATTTATACTTAACCAATCGTAAACATCGCTGTAGGTTAATTTTAAGACCAGGTTTATTCCCGCATCAGTGCAGGCATCCCTTTGAAAACATTCAGGCCGGCAAATGTGCAGTATCTATAAATGAGTATATACATTATCTATATATGCAGGTTCTGTAGGTAGACATTTTCCAATATTAAACAAACACTATTTTCACCAATGTTGGAAACAATTGTGGTCTGCTAGTGACAACAAAATGTTTGCTTCGCTCCAAACTACAGTCATACGTCAAATAAAGCAAATTCGAACAGATTATATTTACATGACATAGAAATCAACTTGAAAGAAGACTGTATAACATTATGGTTATACATTAACGCCCAAAGAGCCACTCTTGTGGCGTTCGTGACATAGTTTCATATGCTGGTGATATCATTCGCGGTCTGGCGGCACATCAAGCTTTTGATGGTTTCAGCCGCCGCCGGACCGTGACTTGACTTTATATTACTGATATCTTGCTACCGTGGCAGACCTGACGTTTGACTTTGAACTCTTGAAACAAAGATTTAATATAGTTTTGTTAACTTGTGTCTGTCCCTCGGGATGGAAAATTACTTGGAAAATTTTGGGTACCATACGTAAGGGTAGGAACTCTTCTATAGTGACTAACTTTCGACAGATTGCAATCCTCCCTCCGTCGGCAAATTTAATCGGTTTCGCTTTATATCTCCACATTTATTTAAGTTATAGAATTAAAATTTATGACGATCATCACTGTGTATTGTCTCCTCTCGTGTGGATCGTAGTTTTCAAGTTGATGTTGCGTATTTCGACGACTAGAAACTGCCTATACTATCTATGATTTTGCGGAGTTCTTTGAAAAAATACTCAGCATTATGCCTTTTTGTTTAGTCTTTATGAAGGAACAAAAGATGCAAAATTTCGACCTGTTCTATTTTACTATTAATCTCTTTCTTTATTCTTGAATATTCTTCATCTAACAAAGACGTAGAAAAAGCTTTTCTAATATGTAGGTGAGATGTAATCTGGGTCTAAAGCTTTGATTCTTAATGTCGTCATCGTGGTGTGTTGGGTTGATCACAAGGCATTCGGCCTTTGACGATGCGGTGAACCGCGGGGACCCGGGTTCGATTCCCGGCTGTTTGTCGAACGGGGCTGGACTGGTATTATAGTTGGCTTAAAAGATTGCTCACATAGCAATAAGTCCGCCATATGTATCAATTAACTATATTAAAGTAGATAAATAAATAATTAAAGCTAGAAGAACGCTTTCTACAATGGATATTCCATTAGAGATATTGGTTGCCCAGTCATATAGGTAACTCTAGCTAGTTTCTTATGTATCTGAAAAGAAAAACATCAGAAATTAGGCAGATTAACCCTGGAACCGTACCCTGGGGTACATTTAAAAAAAATTAATTAAAATAGTTTATAACTTTTTTGCTATAAAACGAACTTTTTTGCGGGTCCGTGTATTTATGCAGGATGGGGAGACGTACCGATACCTCAGTCGGGCGGCGGTCCTGTTGACGAGTGGACGGATATATTGCTTGTTGGGGTACAACAGTACCCCAGGGTACTTTCAACGTAAGTATTTTTAGTTTCATTTATTTATGTGTTAGTTAATTTTTTTACAGTTTTTACATTATTTATTGATCAGGATTGTATATAAACCTTTTATAGGTACATATTTTATACAAAATGTGCTGTATGGTACCTATACACCATTTATACCTACACCATAAAAGTTTTATGTGTTTTCAATATATTTTTGTTTTGTTTATGTTTTGATACTTATGTTTTGTTATTCTATTTTGTTTTAGATGATGTCACGGTTTAAATGAAAGTGAGATTGAGAATATTCTTATGGAGGTAGAAGAATCAGAAGATGTGGTTTTAGGCGAGGCGTCAGAAGATGAACCGGACGAAATCATTCAAGATTTTCGCTTGGAGGAGAATTTTGGACACGCTGAAAGTCCTGACGCTTTAGAAGTAGAATCACTTCAGGATTCAAAAGAAGAACTTGAAGAGTCTTCGCAGGTGGGTTCTAATGCTTCGCCGATCACTTTCCTCAGTGTTCCAGATGTTTTGCGTGATAGAGACAGAAAAAAAGAGAAGAATTCTGAAAAATTTGTATGAAATGGATCTCGTCTTCGTTTATCACGCACAGAGGAATATTATATTTCATCCTCCAGGTAACAAAGGCCCAGCTAAATTTGTAACTGCTGCGTTAGATTGTTGGCAGTTATTTATTACGGACGAGGTTTTGGTGTCTTTAGTGTCTAACACTAACCAAGAGATTTCAGAGCGCAAAAAATATAAGTCCGACAGGCCAACTCAGTCTGACGATGATGATTTTATTGAAACGAACACACGACCTTCGTTTATCAGAGATACGACAATAACAGAGTTGAAAGCCCTTTTCGGACTGTATTATTTGGCGGGAGTGCTAAAAATAAATCACTTAACTGTTAAAGAAATTTTTGATAAAAGTACAGGTATCAATTGTTTTCTTTCCACTATGAGTGAGGAAAGATATGAATTCCTGACAAATTGTCTCCGGTTTGACGATCGTTCGAGAAGACAGGTGAATAGATTGGCTCCTGTAAAAGAACTATTTGATCCTGTAGTTGAGACTTCAAAGGATCTGTATTCCCCTTCTGAGTGCACCACAATAGACGGACAGTTACTTGGTTTCAGAGGGAGGTGTCCATTTCGCTTGTACATCCCTTCAAAGCCAGATAAATATGGGATAAAACTGCTAATGTTTGTGATGCTAAGACGTATTACATGATAAACAGCATAATATACACCGGAAAGGATTCCACTCCTAGAGGACAACCCGTTCCTGAGTATTACGCGCTTGAACTGTCAACCACTATTCCTAATACTAACAGGAACATAACTTACGATAATTGGTTCACCTCTATACCTGCCGCTCAAAAACTGCTATCCAAAAATGTAACTACAGTTGGAACATTGAAAAAAAATAAAACCGGAATACCTACTCATTTTACTGAAACAAAACAACGTGACCTGAATACATCAATGTTTGCTTTTCACGATGAACTCACTTTGCTTTCATATGTTCCTCCAAAAATCCGCAAAGGAAAAAAGAAAAATGTTCTCATGCTCTCGACCTTGCACTACAAGTCAGATAAAGACAAAACTGTTAATTTGCCGGAAATAATAAGCTTTTACAATCAAACAAAGGGCGGAATTGACACATTCGACCAACTTTGTCATACATACAGCGTATGGCGCAAAACCCGCCGCTGGAGCCTTTGTGTGTTCTATGGGATACTAAATATCGTGGGGATTAATTCTATGATATTGCTACATTCATCAAACGCCACCAATAAGCAAGATTTCAAGAATAGACGTACGTACCTGAAGACGCTCGCTTTTGACCTCATAAAACCCAACCTGGAAATCAGATTTCAATATCGAACTTTGCCAAAGTCCCTACAAATAAGTATTGGAGATATCTTGGGAAGAAAACAAGCAATAGCTACGGCAACTCCTTCGGTTCCCAAATCAGGAAGATGTTCCATCTGCCCAAGGTCTAAAGACCGAAAATCTCGCACTCAGTGTGCCAAGTGTAAAATTTTCATTTGTAATGAGCATCAGAAGAAAATATGCCAAAGCTGTGTAGATATTTAATGTGCCTTAGTATTTTATGTTCAATAAGACTGACATTATAGTTAAAAATGTCTATTTAAGTTGATTTTTAATAAAACTTTCTAATAAACTCTTTTTAATAAACTCTTTATTACCTTTTTATAAATGCGTTTTTTGTATTGGGGTGCACTAGTACCCCAGGGGACCGTTAATTTAATACTAATATGGGTACGGTTCTAGGATTAAGTCAAGTAGTCTATGCTATGCATCAAGTTCAATTTATAATGAACGTTTATTACGCAAGGAAGCTTTTCGAACATTTAAATCTAAAATCTTTATTCCAGCTGGAAAATTATTATAAATACAGACTCATTATCATCCATTGTCAGTAATTCAGCTTCAAAGTAAGATTTTTCAGACAAATTAAAACCAGAATATAGAATAGGTCGCGTTTTTGTGATATCTTCCGAAATATAGTTTTTATAGCTTCAGGACATTTTTCATAGTTAGTAATTAAGTATTTTGTCTTTTTCTTGCATTCCATGTCTTGTATATAAAATTGCAAAAGTTTGTTATTTTGCTCTCGTAAGTAAAGAAGCTACTTTATACCACTTCAATTATTACTTTTTATGAAATTTAAAAAACTCACTATATCGACATATTCAAATAATGCATAACTTATTGTCATAGAATTGAACATTAAATTTAAAAAAATATATGTCGAGTGTCATTTTTTTACGGCACAACGACCTACTAACCTAATTAAACAAAGACGATCGATTGATTGAGATTTGTAAGTTATCGATTTAAATCTTTTAATATCGATGTATTTTAGCTGATCGATTCATTCGGATTGAGGTGAGGTTGAAATGGTAAAGACCTTATGATCAATAGATCTTGTACATTTAGAATCCAAAACTCTTTTGAGAAAATCATTATTTGCCTTCTCGTTCTCGCGTGGGAACAAGTTTGTGAAGTTAACGGCACGTGTCAGCAGTGTATGCAAATTTTGTTTGTTTCTTACTTGACGAATGTCTTTTACAACTGATATATTTTCCATATACGCATACATATTTAAATATTTGTGCCTATATATTATAATACATAAACGTCAAATTGAGGTATTGGATGTGGACTATGTGAGGACAGAATTTTATTCGTCGCGATTTTAGGTTAAGTAAACAAAACAATGATACAACTGTAATATTTTAACCAATTTGGGCAAAGAATATCGGTGAATTATACTGACCAATTCTCCTTGTAACCATTCTCTGGACTGTACACATGTTATTTGCAAACAGCTGCTTCATGGGGTCTCGTATAATATACAATAAAATATTAAATAAATTTCATTTACATGTAAAATGGGAGTCTGTTTTTTCACGTATCCCATTGAGTGGATACTTTTAGAAAGGGAAAATAATATTGGGAAAGTCCTAAATTTACCATTTTTAAGTTCTATTAGCGAAATGTATATCATCAAAGCAACATATTTAAAAAAAGCGGAAAAAGTTTTGGATACCAGCAGTCATTTGAAACTTTTAATAAAATTATATTGATTAACTTGCGTCAACATCTTCAAGAGAGGTGAACCACTAGGGGACCCTATTTTGTGCGTTTATTTTTCAACACGGAGTTGGGCGCTTTTTATTTGTCTATGAAACTATAACAATTTTGTCTCCAACCAATAAGCAAAAAGATAATAAAAGTAATAACTTTAAATCAACTTTGTGAACCACCTCTAATGTTCAGCTATAGAGAATAATATATTTCAAATGTAAATATCGTAATTTTGAAATATTTACAAAAGTGATAATCTTTAGTACATAAAATGATAATCTTAAGTACATAAAGTGATAAACTTAAGTACATAAAGTGATAATCTTAAGTACATAAAGTGATAATCTTAAGTACATAAAGTGATAATCTTAAGTTTACTTTGATTTTGTTCGCTCGTGTAATTTATTTTTGAAAAGTATGTTTCTGTTTTAAATGATGGACACTACTTTATTCTTGGTTGTATTGCATGGCTATGACAAGAGTTGGTGAAAGGGGATCGGATAGTTTTATTGCTCTGATAGTTAAGCCCAGTTGTTTTTCCAAACTAGGTAGACATTTTTTGTGTTTAATTTCGAAAAATTATTTTTTTTTATTTTCACAGTCTTAACCCGTTGAATGTTTGCTATGATTTGAAATAACACTAAGAAAGGGAGCTAATGAATAGAGTTTGATATAATTTAAAAGCTTGTGGTTTTTGTCAAACAATGATGAACGTTGAACTAAATACGGAGCCACGATGCCCCTTTAAGATAGAGATCAAAGTAACATTCATAGTGGGCAGGAAAGGTAATACTTTTCATCTTTATGCAATACACATAATTCGAAATTCAAATTAATTTCCTGCAGTTTTTTGTCTTTTTTGTGCATACATAAATAGAACGACAGAGAGCGAAATATACGATTATCTTTTCCGCTCTCCGATAACTTTCATCATCTCACTTCCCTCACTTTCCTCACAACTTTCAACATCCCCCCTTTAAGTTGCTATCCTGCTACGCTAATATATTTTTATCGATAGAGTCTCCCAGTAATTCCGCCGTGTGTCGGCGAGACAGTCGTGCCTGTGTGGTTAACGATTACCGATTACTGGGTAATTTCTATGAATCCACATAGATATGCGATTTCTTCGAATTTTCAAATTGCACTTGAGCTTAAATTGTAATCGTGGTTAGTTTTATCAGCGGGCTTCGGTATTAAGGTCGTAAAAACAAAAATAATTTGGAATAAACAATAAGGTAACTTCTTTTGCCCTATTATTCTAATAGGGCAAAAGAAGAATTTGGAATGGAAGTTTGATACGAGATAATATTTAATAACGTTACTTCGACAAGCAAGTATAAGTGTTTAATCACTACCATTCGTATTGTTTGTTTGTTATTATCTAAACATTTTTCAGTTTCAGTTTCTTCAATAACCTTTGATTTAATAAGTTTTTAATAAGTTACAGAAGAGATTTTGTCTACTCAGCTATCACAGATGCTGTAAAATCATCAGTATGTAAAAGTAGCCAATCAGTTGTTAACACAACAACGATTCACTAATTCAATGTTCTTGATTATACTATCGATTACGCCAATTAAATCTTTGGATTTAATCATTAAAATTTTAATCATATCTTTAATTATTCTTCTGTTTTTATACAACTTACTAACTAGAGTTTATGGCTAAAAATGGCGCATATGCTTAATGTTTAGGATTTTTATAACGATTAATTTATCTTATGTTATGATCCGCATACTTTCAACTCGCTATACATTTACTTAGAACTCCTGTCTGCTCAATTGAGATATTAATCATCTAGACCAGGACTTCCCAACCAGTGGGGTGCGCCATCTTGGGGGGCGTAAAGGGATCATAAGGGGTCATCATCCACATAATAATTCATTCAGTCACATGAAGGCACAAACATAGCAACAGTAAAAATTTTTAAAAATGCACGTATAATAAACGAATTATTAGCTATTCTAATATTTAACGATGGGAATAGAGCGAGCATTTCTTCCTATCTCATTTGTTCTCCAAAAATACTTCATAATGACTTCACAGTTCATTATTTCCGTTCGTGTTTAGTTTGACGCGCATCGCAGTTATCCGCTAAAAATCAAAGAAAACAGAACATATGGTATTTAAGAAAAATCGAAGAAAACAGAACATGTGGCAGTTTAACATAGTTCACAGTGTCTCAGTTTTGGAAAGTTTGTTTTTACCTTGTGCCCCATTCATCAACTTCTAGCAAAAAACCTCTTTCATATAATTTACCACCAAAATTATACATCCAAATTTACGAGAAGGTAAAATCAGAAATTTATTGTGCATGTACTGTTTGTCTCGCCACTGATGCGTGAACTTCTTCCCAAAATGCAAGCTTTATTGTCAAAACTGTCCACTTTATTACCACTGATGTAAAACTAGACATATTTACTTGACATTATATATTTTTTAAAACATAGCAATATTGGAAAATTTTAACAGAAACATCGTTCTAGAAGTGCATATATCTTTCCTCAGAATGATAAAAAAAATCGAAAAAACATAAACAAGTAAATGGAGTTTGATATTTTTTCATTATTACTTCAATTTTCACTGAATTTTCATTTAGTCCAGGCTCATTTAGTGGACTAGTAACGTTAAGATGGCCATACGGTTAGCTAATTGAAGCCAGTATTCGACTATTCAAATGTTCGACCCTTTAAAAAATTCACTATTGAAATAAAGGAATGATTTATTTGTAGAGGATAGAGTTCGCTCTTCTATAGAGGTAGAGGTCGCTCCTCTATGGAAGTGGTGTGAAAAGAATTGGGTAAAATGCTAAAAAAAATCATTATTCTTCAAAGTTGTGGACACTGTGCTAACACCAAATTAGATTCAAATTTAATTAACAAACTTGTACACTGAATATTTTAATAATGTAAAGTTGATAATTAATAGAGACGGCCATTGCACCAAAACCAAAAAATTAATTGGACACGGCAAATTACTCTGCTTAGCTGAGTTTACTTAATTATACGACTTTTTGTTATTAAACAAAGTTTCAGTCACAATATTTAATTCTGATGGCTATTTTTATCGTTTTTTGTAGTCCTCACAGTTCATAAAGTTTTATACATTATTTTTTTTCTAGTGCATTAAATGAATCAAAAGTATAAGTCGATAAATTAAAACTTAACGGATGAACTGATGGTGTAATAACGGTATAATATATAAAAAATAATTGACAAGCGTGAGTGGAACTCGCACTACGAGGGTTCCGTACATTTATAGGCATTTATAAACATTTAATGATGCATTATATTCTTATTAAACTATTTACAAAATTTTAGTTTTTTGGAATGAAAATATATTGCCTATTGTATCTTTCACAGGCGCATATTGATTTTTTTATATGATATAACTACAAATTAACGATTTTAAACCTGTCTTTAGGATTCTGCGAGACCTTGGTCAACGCGAAGTACCCAGAAGTTTTTGATTTATTTGCAAGTGTGAAAATATGTATTTTTGTTAGGATATAATATTTTTGATGGGATAATTCAATTCTAAAGTCATGCTTTTATTTTAAACCTATCTGAAGACCGTATAATGTAAAAAGGAAGGTAGTCAGATAATTAATGTAAAGTCTTAGTGGAAGACCAATAAATCTTGAAACCTTCGTGAAATATATTAATTCAATCTATGTTTATGTTTTTGTTTTAAATTATTGAATATATTTGGCGCTAATTTTGTAGAAATTCATTATTCACGATGAAATGAGACTACGTGATATAGTATTATTTCTACTTTATTTAAGTTATTCGCCACGACCTAAGTTTCGTTGTATGACAACATCTTCAGGTGGGCTATTAGCAAAGATTGCTAATAACCCAACCTGAAGATGTTGTAATACAACGAAACTTTGGTCGTGGTAAAGAACTTAAGGAAAGTAAAAATAATACTACATCACGTAGTTTCATTTAATTGTGAATAATGAATTTCTACAAAATTAACGCCAAATATATTCAATATTCAGCCGATTTGGCTACATTGGCGAAATTGTACCGTCGAAAAAAAAATATCTTCTGTAATACATGTATGCTAATACATATATTGATTATTATTTGTCGATTGCTCATCAGATAATTTATTTGTTGTCTAAATCGTTGATTTTGCTACACAATCTAAGGCTAAACTACTTGGTAGAAAATAAAACAATTTAAAATTTAAGTTTTTATAATTTTAACACTTTTTTAAAAACAATACGATTATCCCGTAGCCTTAACCAATAAATAGCATTTATTAAGTCAAACTTAACATTTGCGATTGTTCACTTAATTATCCTTAAGTTATATGGCAAACTGACTGTCATTATGTAATCAAATATTGTGAGTTAAGTAATTTGCAAATCAGGTTAAATGTCAAATACAAATGTCTTGCATTAAATTGTATTAACATTTCAATGTCAATTTGTTACTCGCTTTAGTCAATGTCGTCTTTCTATAAACTGTCAATATGTCAAATACGTTTTCTTTGTTCAGCTTTGGACCGTTTCAGTTATTTCTAATTTACTGACCCGATTGCTCAAGACCTGGGATTACGTTCTGTTAGACGTTTCACTGTTCTCATAGTCAAGTATAATACTTCTTTTAATTAAAAATTATGGGTTTATAATGAAAATTAACTAAAGTTGTTGGATAAATTACAGATTCATAATTGTAACTTTGTTACCAGTCTCTGCTCTGGGGGAATGCATACTCTCCTGACAAAGACGATATTGTGTACTTTGTTATTATCAAATTTACCAACAACTGAACGGACTTAATACACTCTTATCTCTTATTAATGAACATATATTAAATGGTCGATATATAAACTCTGTGACAACTTGAGAACAAATAAGCTCTTGTGAATTGAAGATAAACTAATCGAATGCAACTATTTAGATTTAACTTTTCCCCATAAATACATTATGTTGGAAAGGATCAACACAACAAAAATAAAAACGAAATTTTCTATTCCGAAACTGCCCAGCATTCTTTAAAAACATCATTACGTGTTTTCTCATAACTTACCTAAATAATTAAGTATCTGTGAAAATTTATTAAAATGGATGACAGAATAAACAGGCGAAGGTTAAGTTAAATGTCAGTTTATATTTTATGTAACATATAAGTTTAAATAGAATTATCCGATTATTAGTCTTGTTTATCTTTTATTGAAATTTGAACAAAAACAATTTTTTGTTAAGTTTTCTAAAGAAAATGTCGATTATTCAAAATGTTTCTTGTTTTGTATTAATGCAAGTAGAGCCGTAAGCGACGCGTGTCATGTTAATTTTAAAAATGTTACGTTATAAAAGATGAACTATTGTACACTAAAATCTTTGTAGACCCAAATGCGTGGAAAAACCGAGCGATTATTGACAAATATTTTCTCTCACCAGAAATATTTTTCATGAAAAATAAATATTGGAATCGATTCAGTATATTAGTGCAATGCGTAATTATGATAAAGATTAAATTGTTTTTCTTATATTGACAGAACCGTATAAGGTAAATTAGCACATCCGGATTGTAGTTTATATTGTTAGCAGCGCCGTTTATACGCCGCTTATAGTTTGAAGTGATTAAGATATAACATCTGGAGTTCATTGAAAATTATCTATTGCAAAAAGTTTTTTGATTTTAAAAAAATTATTTTAAATCTGATTTTTTAACGTAATACGTAATTTTATTTGACCACTACCGTTTGTACATTTCTATATTTTGACTTTAATGTAGGGGTAATTTTGTTTTTTATTATTAGCAATATAGTTTTCCGATTTTTTACACAGTCAGTGCCAACATTTATGCGAGAAGATCTGTGGCTAACTTTCAATCGACCCAACGTCACGTTTCAATATTTCCTATTCAACGTCTTCCGTCTCCGTCAGCGCGTTTCCATTCATATGTTACGTCTTTTTCTCCCTTAGCGCAGTTTCACTCTTAATGTTTGGATAAGCGAAAGTTGGCCAAAGTCGCTCCAATTTTCTATAGGACCGACTTTTATAGAACGTGTGCATTAAAGTATTAAATATCATATGTTGTATTTCCTTCGATTACAGTCGGGCGTTTGCGTTCCCCGTAAATAAGATGTTGTTGAGGACAAACTAAATAACATAGGCTAAGTAATCTGATTAAAGCCGGTCGTCTGTGAGTATCCACTACACGTATTCGAGCCAACTCAACGGTTGTACTTTAATGCCCGATATTATTGTAGGTGACCTTTATAAACCCGCCTTGATTATGATTGTCCACTTTCCGTTTCCGAAAGCAGTTTTGCAGACTATTTTCCTTTCCTCATATATTCGGCATAAAAAATATAGTTTACTCTGCATAAACTAAGAACCAACGTATTATATGACAAAAGAAAGTAATCGACATGCGGATAATGCAGGACGCATCCTGAATTGTGGTACAAGAGCAAGTAAAGTCTTATTTGCTTTCAAATTCTATTCCGCTACATACAAGTATCACGTGATCGACTCGTGATGAACTGTAACATCACACTTAACGTGTATACAAATAAAATTAAAAAAAATTGCTGTGTTTCGGCGAACGGCTGTGGAGCGGGCAACTTTTTCTTTCAAGAACCGGTTTTCTGACGAGTATCACAACTTTTTTCTAAGTCTGCCTTGGTTGCCCACAAGGTTGTTAGCCTGCCGTTCGTCGAGCATGGCTTTGCTGAAGCATCAATCCCCGCACGTGCGCGGAATACGGTCTGGCAACAATTAATTCGCATTGACGATACATAAAACGACGCTGAGCTCGGTTACATTTGAATATGCTTATCTGCGGCTTTAGATGTGGTCTTGTATTTAAACGAATTTAAAAATAGTCGTAAGCATTGCACTTTACCCGTCTACAGTGCAGATGACAGGAAGGTATTTTCAACACACTTTTATTAACTTTTCTTGTACGTATGTATGTATGTACGTATGTATGAATGTATGTACGTACGTACGTGCGTATGTTTGTATGTATGTATGTATGTATGTATATACGTACGTATGCATGTATATATGTACGTATGTACGTACGAACGTATGTATGTATGTATGTATGTACGTATGTATGTATGTATATTAATGTAAAGAATGTAAAGAAATTTTAAATTAAATTTTTACCCACTTTTAGACGTCAGAATTGTTAGAAAGGCGTAGGGTGATTGATACCAGTTGTGGTAAATTTTGTTATTGCTAGCTATTTGTAATGGTAGAGTCATTGTTAAAGTGTAACTCGAGAGCACTCCACGCCTTTTTTATATTTCAGTTAATTTTTTGGTAGAAACATTATTTTTATTTTAAATTTATTCAAAAAATTAAGTTACACCGAATGGTGAGACATCCTTTCGCTCTGGACCAAAATCTTTATATTTAAATATGATTGTTTATTTTTTCGGTCATATTGCTATAATAGCGTGTTTCTTAGTTTAATTAGACCATAATAATTTTTTGTACATATTTTTTTTCCATCGATACCCCCAAGCAAGGCCACTTTTCGGTGGTTTTGATTTATAATTATAGTCTCATTTTTTTCCTAAGATTCGATTTGATCTTCTAATCGTTTCTAAGTATTTTTGATAATGTCAATAGATGTAAATGAACGTGAAAATTCAGTACTTTTGTACGAGAATGACGTTTTCAAACTTTGTCACGTTCCCATGTGAAATCACAAAAAGTGAGCTAAAATTTTCTTCCTTTGGAATGTCGGATAGTCGTTATAAACAAGTGTGAAAATAATTTAACCATGTCGAAAGGAACGCGTGTTCTATTCCCATTCAGTCCGGAAAAACGTTCTTCTTCTAAGTGTTATTGATATTTATGGTTTTAAGATTTCGCACCTAAAATGAAAAAAAAATGGGACCATTATCAGATCATGCATTGATTCACTAGCAATGTATCACATCCGGTTTTCTCAGAAGCTATGAGACGTAGAGACTTGAAATTTAGCATATTAATACATATATCTTATTAATTCACATATTTTGCAGCAGCTCTTTTAATAATCATGTTAGAATTAAAAAAGGGGTAAATGAAGTTCACAATTTTTTTCAAAGGCAAACGTCCATTTTGTGTCCGACGAACGTCCATTTTGTGTCAGACCTAAGTGTTACAAGAATAAAAATGACACTAGTAAATATAAAACATGAAAAAATATATACTCTAAAAGTTTTATTTAAATAGTCAGACTAGTGGGAAATCTTGTTTTTTTAAAAAAAGTTACGTTATTTTTCATAATATTTTGTACACACTATTTCTATGGAACTCTTTGGAACCAGCAAGACAAAATAAAACGCAGATTGTATCTTATTGTATCCTTTATACAGAGATGTAACATACTAATCCTTAATAAAATCCTTAATATCAATAAATCCTTAATATAAATAAATCCTTAATCCTTAATAATCCCATACTTCCTTGACTGAAAAATAGTTGATTGTCGTTAAAATTTAAAAGATGACTTTTTCTTTCAGAGAATTGAAAACAATATTCATAATTATTTGTCATCTTTTCGTACACACGATACTTGCGCACATTGTTCAGCGCCGCTCGAGGAATTAACCCGCGAATAGCTGCTAAGACATCGCCACCGCGGGTAAACACCGCACTCCGGGCAAGTATTGGGCGTATTAAAAAAAGTGATGTGTAATATTTTTTTCCACTCAATTAAAAAAGGACATGTTTTTTGTTTTGTTTCAACGACAATTTATTCTTTTATAGCCCACGAATAGCGTCTTTCTTTGTCCGACATCTACTCCTGGACACCGTGTATATATATATATATATATATATATATATATATATATATATATATATATATGTATATGTATATATATACATATATATATGTATATATATATATATATATATATATATATTCGCGTTTATGAAGTCAGTTTTCTGTTATGTTCAAAAATTGTATTTTTTTGTCTTTCCTGATTATCGGTCACTCAATTGTTTGTTCTTTCATGATCTAAAAATACCAGCTTTTTTGAAAATATATTTTGTTTCACAAAATTATATTGTATTCACTAATGATTACAGGAACATTATAGCGATTATCCTGTTATGAATATGCACTATGTTTTTACGGTCCTGAAAGATTTCGTAGGCAAAGATTTCATAGTTGCAGATTTCATTATTTTTCTAGCTTTTCTTTGTAAGAAAAATAATTCATAATTACCATTCAAAGGTTATAAGTTAGTTTTTCAAGATTTGTAATCTGCATAATAGAAACAGTATTGGCACAGAAATTAAGAATACGAGTATATGTGGACGACACGTGTTACAAATAATTCAGTGTTTACCATTAAGGCTGCTTTGACCCTTGTGTCACATTGACACATAATATTATATGTACATTCATATGTCCATCTCTAACTATATATGTTAATTTGCTATCACATAAAACAAAAATGGTAAAACCCGTTTTGGTAAATTAGGTCAGTAAATTTATCTCAGTGTGGAGAATGTCAGTAGATTAAAAATATTGTCTTTTGCTTCATAGAGGTCAAAAAACACGTGTGAGATCCTTTTTAAATCTCAGTGTGATAAATATACTTTTCCTCGAGTTTTGCAACGATATAACATTACTTGTTTTCCTTTTGAAATTATTGCGAGGAAAAATGTTATATTTTTCTTTATTATCTCAAATATCCTTTTTCATTTCAGATAAACATTTAAAGCTAATTGATATGAACAATTCCGAGTAACTTTGTCCGCAACTAATCTGTATGGGGGCATCCCACTATTCCGTGGCAACGGTACCTTGTAAACAGCCGCCACTTGAGTTTGAAGGCCTCTTGAATGTGACGCCACGTGATAAACATATTCGAAGACCTCGTCATAAACAAACAAAAATTATTTTATGTTTTATCGTATTTACTTCTTGTCATTACCTTTGATTTATTATAAAAAAATATATATTATAATGAAGAATTTTAAAAAGCCATTATCACGCCGATACATAAGGGTGGAAGCAGAGATCACATTAATAATTATAGGCCAATTTCCATTTTACCTGCGATTTCCAAAATCCTTGAAAAACTGATTAATAAAAGGCTAATCAATTTCCTGAACTCATTTGATATAATTTCTAAATCTCAATTCGGCTTCAGATCAGGTTTTTCAACAGAAGATGCAGTGGCTGCTTTGACTACTGTAATAACCAAAAAAAAGGTAGGAAATGCCTCGCGGTACTACTAGACCTGCAGAAAGCATTTGATAGCGTCTCTGTTTCCATCCTTTTGCAAAGGCTTGAAAGCATAGGCATACGAGGAATCCCTTTAGATCTTTTTAGAAACTATCTGAGCGAAAGGAAGCAGAGTGTTAGAGTGGATGATACCCTGAGCGAAGAGACGAGCGTAGGTTTTGGTGTTCCACAAGGAAGTGTTCTCGGCCCCACGCTATTTCTAATATATATAAATCAACTTTGCGAAATGAAACACTAACATTAATTAGTTATTTATCGTTAAATATTGATAAAATTTAATATATCGGTAGAATATGAATAAGAAATATATAAATAAACAATTTGATTTATTTCCCTCAACCGAGAAATTATAATATGGAGTTTTCTTATACATGCATCTCTCAATACGGTCTCGAGAGCCATCCCGGATTATGATTTTTCTTCTTCTCAATTAGCTGCCGTAAAAACGCGATTGTGATGTTTCTGGAAGATCCAAAATTTATTGTTTAACGTCTCTAGAATCCAGTAATTATTATCTTGGTTCTTTGATTAATTCCTCCATAGTATTTTTCTATATTTGACATATACAGCTAATCTTACCAATGTTTTAGTTTCCGCTGTAAGTCGGTATAAATAAATAAATATACATACATAATAACATGTGTTAAAAATTAGATTATTAAAGCAAATATTAAACTTATTAAGTAAGTTTTTTTAATAAATAGTCATTTTCACTCCGCTCGTAATTGATAGAATTCTTAATTTCAGTCAAATAAATATTTTTTCAGAAAATATTTTTTCGTTGCACTCACTGCTTCAGAAAAAATATTTATTTGACTGTACTAAGTGCTAATGCCCACTGTTCGTACAAATATGAAGTTCATAATTTGTGGGTGACGTATATAGACGAAAGTCACTATAATAGTCGTGCAAGGCATATAAATGTACAGTCGTTACAATGTACAAGGTACATAAAAGTCGAATACAGTCGAATTCCTAATCTAGAAACATGAATCTTTCCAGAATACCCGGAATACACTTGGAAAAAATTAAGAGTCAGAATAAAAGTTGATTCTAAAAGACACAATTTAAATTTTTTTAGCAACTCTTGGTTTTTCTGAGAAAAATCTAATCATAATTATATTTGATAAGAAAAATCTAATCATAGATTATTTTTCGTAGTTTATTTTAGATTACAGTAATTTATACAGACATCTAAATTTGACGATGAAACAATCTTTGTTTTACGGTTGAAATTAAAAGTGGTGATTATTACAATTTTGGTCAGTGTGAAGATATAAATTGAATGTTCAATGACAGGATGGTAAAATGTGGTAAAATGTGAACGTTAAAAAGTGGAAAGGAAGTATAGAAAATCTTCAAATGAGGAGCTCATTGAATATTTGACTACGTGAAAATCCAATTGGGTAGTAAAATTAATAAATGAACAGTAACACGCGAGCAATTATTAAATTAGAATCTGGTTGTTAGAAATATTGGAATAATTTAAAGTTACTCTATAAATACTTACGTAGTAAAAAGTTTCATAGCCAAAAGGTCCGAACGTGTTAAAAAACCGAAAGGTATTATTCAAACGGTATATAAAGTGACTTAAAACCACATTCCAAAGGGTATATATAAAGTGACTGAAAATTACATTCGAAAGGGTACATAAAATGACTTAAAATTACATTCCAAAGGGTACATTACGTGACTTAAAATGATTACAGTTATCTATACAGTCATCTACACATAAAGTGACTTAAATTGTATTCCAAAGAGCCAAAAGGTCCGAATAGATCTCTATTATTGTAACAACATCGTCTGTTAGTTCGTTTGTCTGTTTATCGGTAAGACGCTTTTAACTTCTAAAGGAAATAAGACTGAACCTTGAAATTTATAAATTATATTTAGTCAACAGCCCAAAACGGTATTATTCAAACTGTATATAAAGTGACTTAAAATTACATTCCAAAGGGTACATAAAGTGACTTAAAATTACATTCGAAAGGATACATAAAGTATATTAAAATTATATCCCAAACGGTATTTACAATCACTTAAAATTACATTCCAAAGAGTACATAAAATGACTTAAAATTACATTCCAAAGGGTACATAAAGTGACTTAAAATTACATTCGAAAGGATACATAAAGTATATTAAAATTATATCCCAAACGGTATTTACAGTCACTTAAAATTACATTCCAAAGAGTACATAAAATGACTTAAAATTACATTCCAAAGGGTACATAAAGTGACTTAAAATTACATTCGAAAGGATACATAAAGTATATTAAAATTACATCCCAAACGGTATTTACAGTCACTTAAAATTACATTCCAAAGAGTAGATAAAGTGACTTAAAATTACATTCCAAAGGGTATATAAAGTGACTTAAAATTATATTCCAAAGGGCTCCTGTGCCTGTAAAAGATGGTTAATTTGTTACCTATGAATAAGCATAAGGGGTATTATTGAAGAGCTGGCGTAATTAAATTAAATTATCTAAATGCACATTAAACATTTTACTACCCATTCAGTCATAATAACTATACCGCAGAATAATATTTACATTGGACATTTATTTAATCTACCGCTCGAATAAATTTTGTAATGTCGCTATAGGACTAAATAACCTATAAAATTCTTTAATATTGCTACCCATGTTTTAATAGCGAAGCTAAACATTTTAATATCAATGTCAAACATTTTAATATCGCCCATGTGAGGCTTAACTGTGTGTTTAAAAACCGCTTAAATAATCATTTCCCGTTTTTTATGGTATAGCTATTTTGTTGCCTTACAATAGATGAATTTGACTAATGCACCATGTAATTTTTGTGAACATTTACCGCTATGGTAAATGCAACACCGACTGTCCGCCCATATATATTATAATTAGACATATGTGGGTGTACGTCTTTAGTTATGTTAACTGTAATGATAAGCAAATGTTAACTGTAATGATAATTCAAATCTAAACATGAAACTTCAATAATAAAAATATATGTACCCGCTCGCTTTTTAAATGCTATTTAAAAAACTCCTCGAACTCGCTTTTTAAATGCTATTTAAAGAAGAGTTCGACGAACTCTGTATAACTAGGTTATAGATAAAAAAAACAAGATTTGTACTTTTAGAATTTTCATCTGTCTGTCTGTATGTTTGCATGCTTATATGGTTTACGTAAAAACTACTATCAGTTCTACATAGTAGTTTCACTATTGTAACCCTTGAAGTCTGTGAGATTCAAAGCGTTTTACAAAATGTTGTCTCTCGGTGTTTCTGTTAACACGTTTGTTTGTTTGTACTGGCGTCATTTAAAAGTGCTATTTAAATTAAGACTAAACGCTCAACTTCAATAAGGTACGTCAACCATACGTTGAAAAGGAAAAACGGAACCATTGTAATATTACTAACGTGACCATCCGTATGTTTTTTAAAAACATGGACGCTTTTCTTAAAAACCATTTTACATAGATATTTGAAATGGTTTTTAAGAAAAGGGTCCATGTACCAATTCAAAGAGCCAGAGATTTTGCTAAACATTTCCATAAAAACTCTCTCTCCCAAATTGCTACCTGTTTGCCACTGTAGACTTTATACTTTATGGCTTTCAAAAAATTCATAGTATATATAGGTTTGTGATAGTTACACCAGGCAATAAATTTACATGGCAAATAACAGTACCAATATTTATAAATTTTATAATCGAAATACTATGTTAACAATGCATAGCATTTCTATACTTGTATATGCTTAAGTGTGTACGGAACGCTAATAATTGTGAGTTCTACTCGTATTTTATAGATTTCTTTAAATTGAAACTAATTTAGTGATGTCTGAGTCACGTTAAAATTGTGTAACGCTTGAGAAAACAACAGCCGACCGTCGGCAGAACCTGCCGAGCGCTAATAATATGACGGTAAAGAATTTCAAATAGTTTATGCAAACGCTAATCTCTCGTTGAGTCGACAAGTGGCCACCATTTTTCGCATTTTTAATCGTGAATTTAGTTTTGTGCACGATATAACGTATATAATTAAGTGTGACTGTCTAATTTATTTAATACGATATAATTAAGTGTGACTGTCTTATTTATTTAATACGATATAATTAAGTGTGACTGTCTTATTTATTTAATACGATATAATTAAGTGTGACTGTCTTATTTATTTAATCACTTCGTGTGAAAATTTAAGCGAGATGGCTGTTAAATGATAAAGTGAACAATAACATTTGAAGGAAGGTTTCTAAATTAATAATTTTTAAATTAATTAAGAAAGATTATTAAGCATATTAAATTAATGAAATATACATTTAGATAGATTAAAAAAATAATACACTTCTAGATAATTAAATGATTAACTAAATATAAATTATTAACTAATATCAACCGTTAAAGGAACTTCACGTTATGCGTAGTCTTATGTGGGCGAATCTCACGCCTGTTTCCTTTATTTATTAGAATCTAGAAATAAAATTAAAATACTTTAATGTTGAGAAATAAAAAAAATCTTTCGACGTACTAACGATTACTTCAGTTAGAATTGACTACATATCTCGTACCTAACAAAATGAGTACATAAGGAGAGCAAGGTGGCGGTCATAAATGCATGTATGTGGGTATATGTGACTGAGCAAATATTAATTTTAATAATAATTTGAAATAAGTTAGGAACAAATAATTTTAACGGAATAATTAAAAATGAGTTAAAGAGATTTAAGCTTTTTCGTAAGTTTTTTTGTATGTTTATCAGATTTTTTGTTAGTTTTTTTGTATGTTTATCAGAGTTAGTCTCGGTTATAATTAAAACGAGACGGAAAATTATTCCAGATTTGGAAGGAGTATTTCTTTTGGAAAGATAGGTATTAATACTTTCTCTTTGTTTTCATATCTTTCTTTGTATATTTTGTGTTATCCTATAAACCTTATGCAAGCCTGTTGTTCTGGAAGTAATAGACAATTTTGTTTAGATTTTCAAAGTTGGTAATCTCCATTGCTTAAGAAGAGTTGAAGGAATATGGTAAATTTTACGTTTTGTATATGTATATTGAAGCTTACAATAATTAAGTACAATCACTTAATTATTGTAAACATCAACTTATGTACGTATACTTTAGCAAACTAATTACCAATAATTTAATTATTAATATGAACAGGGAAGAATAGGAGACAAGTACAAGATGTATCAATTAGAGATCATTAATCAAAATAGCAGTAAATTTTAACAACGTACACCAACAATAGGTTTTGAATGGCAAACCCACTGTTCCAGAAGTATTCATAAAATGATTAAAACTAAGTAGAGACGTAATCTGAGGCTATACGCAACTAGTGCTTTGAGTATAGAAATAGGATGAGAGATTTCGGGGACTTTTTGAGAATATTGAAAAGTATGGAATATAAAACTTACTTTCATTATGTTAAATTACGTAAAACTAATTTTTGATTTTAAAATAACTTAAGTCAATGTCACCGAACGTAAGATGAAATGGAAATAAAAGTTTCCGAATTCTCGTTGTTAGTTTTGAATGATATCCTACTGCGGTGTGTTGGTAAAAATACATATTGAGTTATTAAAGTAATTCTACTTGTTTATTGTTTTTTTATGTTTTAAAATAACAACGTTTTTTTATGTGCAAACGTTTTTTTTGTACAACATCATCTTATAATTTATATTCTCAATATCAGAACGTTATACCGTTCATTGGTTAGATTACCAAAAAAATTCTGTTGAAGAAATTTAAACGCCATTCAAATTGTTTAACAGGAGTGTTTCAAAGTATCACGTGCATTTTTGTTTTTTCACGATTTACTGAATTAAAATAGAAATTGCTTCATTAAAGTAAATTCGAGAAATCTGTCTAAGGTTAACATAGAAACAATTCCGGATTTCTTCTTAGGAAATCCGAATTATTCGAGTATGGAGTTGAAAAAAATTATGGAGTGAGTTAGATTATATTTTTTTTTGGTATTTGGTAAGTAGCAAACATATCAAATATGTTTAAAGTAAGTAGTACTTTTGGAAGTATTGAAAAAGACATTTTAAAACCATAGATCTAGGCTTTGTTGGCCTCATTCTCAATTGACATTCAGAAATGAGGAACAGCAACCTGATTTAAAAAGGTTTGCATCATACAAATTTGTACTTAAGTCAATTTTCGGTGTAATTCTCCATCTATAAACACATCAGGTAACATTAAAAATTAGTCAGTTTTCGGTATAATTCTTAGTCAGTTTTCGGTATAATTCGGTATAATTCTTAGTCAGTTTTCGGTATAATTCTTAGTCAGTTTTCGGTATACTTTAGTCAGTTTTCGGTATAATTCTCCATCTATAAACATATCAGGTAAAATGAAAAATTAGTCAGTTTTCGGTATAATTCTTAGTCAGTTTTCGGTATAATTCGGTATAATTCTTAGTCAGTTTTCGGTATACTTTAGTCAGTTTTCGGTATAATTCTCCATCTATAAACATATCAGGGAAAATGAAAAATGAAACAATTTCGCAAGTAAAAAAGATTATTGTTAAATTTCACTTTATGAATAAAACTTTCATGGAAGTGATTCTCACAACATATAAATTTGAAGAAAGGAGATGGAAGCCGCAAATGAGGATCTCCCTTTTTACTGCTTCTATCCACTTTTTGAAGTTATACTCCTTTAGGCACGTTATGAAAAAATGGTGAGAGTAAAATTTTACGATGCGCGCAAACAATGTAACAAAAATTGACAGTATGAAGTTGCTCACTAAACAATCGTGTAGTAATTAATACTGATACTGTTTTCATGATAGTTATTGAGGTATTTGTAAATACATAACACGTGTTTTATATTCCTACAAATCTAAGTTATATCTATGCCTAATAAAAAACCTTTATTTATTGTGAATATTCGTAATATAAATTTTCTTTTATTATTTTACTTCCAATAATATTGGGTGGCTAAAAAAATTATTCTTCTATTATGCCAAAGAAGTATAACTTCTAACACTGTATATTAGTACAAGTGTCATTCGTAAGGTTAAAAACAGTTTATTGGAAATGCACGAAAAGCACGAAACATGAATTTTATTGTGAGTAGTCCTTCCAAAAGCTTTCCCACTATTGGTTAAAGAGCAATCCATTGTAGCATTTTATTATAAATTGGCACTTCTACTGTGAATGGTATTTAATCATGATTTAATAAAAGAACTCCTTTCGAAAACTTTTTCCAAGGTTTTTGACAGGATGCGACAACGATGTGACTTCACATGACATGATTTAATTTTGAAAACGTGTTTTTCACATTTAGTTTTATTAATAAATAACGTACTGCACACCCGCAGGCACAGGATTTATTAGCATGGCACTTTCTAATCCTTTTCGAGTTTTGACGATAGAAGTAATAAGTAGTCTTTTTCGAGTTTTGACGATGGAAATAATAAGTAATCCTTTTCAAGTTTTGACAAGTAATCAACTTTTAATTTAGCTAGTTTTTGGAAAAACGGGATATTTCTCTAATAATTATACCACTTTTAGGGTTCTTTATCTTAAAAGGAAAAAAGAAACCCTTAGAAGATTACTTTGATTACAAGATTATTTCTCAGAGACTCGTAGAGCTATCAAGTTGAAATTAATATATATATATATATGAAAAAAATCAAGCTTTTAAGTCAACGCAATAAAAAACCCTTAAAATACGGCCATTTATGTCGCATTTTTATATTATAAAATAAATCAAAACCTATGGGGTACTTCCCGTTGACCTAGAATCATGAAATTTGCAAGAAGCAAGGTCTCACAGCATAAGTTAAAGAAAAATCGTTAATTTGTAGTTATAGCACATACATTTTTTTTAAATGTGCACCTTTTTAAGGTATAATATAAGCAATATATTTTTGTCCTAAAGAATTAAAAATTTTGTAAATAGTTTAATAGGAATATTAAGCACCATTAAATGTTTATAATTACCTAAATGTGTACGGAACCCTTGTAGTGCGAGTTCTATCCGTCTAGACAGTTTTTTTTATTTAAATGACATATACAATTCTTTGTTCTATCGATTGCTCAACTATCAGAATAGAAATTATATGATTTTTACAATAATTTGTCCAACTGTTTAATTCTATAACCAATTCTCTGCAAAAACTCCCCTTTTTCGTGCCCGGCAACTGACCTCGACTTTCTTTCTGTGCGTTTTTTTTATCAAAACTTTTATATGTTTTCATACTTTTTTTTGTCTACCACTTTTTCTTTTAATTGTTTATTTCATAAACGATAAAAAAGTGGTGCATACACATTTAATTTTACCAAGAATTATATTATTTTTTGACTGATTGAAAATTGACGTTTTCTTTTTCCAGATGAAATTTTTTTTGCTGAGATGCAACCTCTTAAAAATTTTAGAGATATCCTTATTGGGTTTATTAAAGTTTACTGACGCAACACGTACGGTGAATACGAAATATATAATAGATCTAAATTTATCGTGGTAACACACCATGATCGGGAATTCATAATCATTTTTAATTTATCATTTTTAAAGAAGTTTTTCTTTTCTTTAACTTATAAATAAGAGTAGATCCCATCCCACATCCACATCAGTAGCACAATCTTCAGCTTTATGCTTGATGGAGAATGCGCCAATTTATATCATAACTCTATTTGAATAGTGGCTAATAGAGCCTGGTAGATCCACCTCTTCCAGCATGGGCAGGTGATGCTATTAGGTAATTAGTAAATCTGACACACGCTCGTTAAAAATACTCCTAAACATTGCATTGTTTAAAATGTTAATCTCCATTAATGACTTTTCTATAATTTTGACATTTAATGCGGCGGTTTGTTTTTAACCATGTACTTTATGTTATACTATGAGTTGAGACTGTTGATTAGTAAATAATGACTGAGTAACAATTTCATTTAGGAAAGTTGCAATATCATGAATTTTAATTTTAAAAAAACCTTGTTTAAAAATAGTTGTGTCTATACAAATATAAATTTCTTGTAAAAAATATTATCATTTCATACTATGTTTATTTCAAGTAAAAATGTTTAATACTTATAAGCTAATCAAAATTTAATATATGAATTCAAATAAGTAAATCGTCTAACTTGAGGTATTCTGAATATATATAAATGATTTTCAACCCGCATTTCCCTTCTCATACTCCACTTGTAGGTGGGATGGGATCTGCTCTTATTTATAATTTAAAGAACAGAAAAAACTTGTTTAAGAATTGTAAGTTAAAAAAACTTTAAACTCAAAAAACAATTATATTCCTCTATCTATTATAAATCGAAAAGGCACTCTTAATATTTAATAAATCTTACTAAAATATAATATATAATGCGAATTTGTTGCTAATGTATATAAGATGCATTAAAACTAAAGACATTTTTAAATCTCTCCAATACCCACATTTTTATGTGTTTTAGAACAACCCTTGTGAAATTCATAATGCGAATTTGTTTCTAACGTATGTAGGATGCATTAAAACTAAAGAAAGTTTCGATTTCTCCAATTCCCACATTTTTATGTGTTTCGAATAACCCTTGTGAAATTCATAATGCGAATTTGTTGCTAATGTATATAAAATGCATTAAAACTAATAAACCATTTGTAAACCTCTCCAATACCCACATTTTTATGTGTTTTAGAACAACCCTTGTGAAATTCATAATGCGAATTTGTTTCTAATGTATGTCGGATGCATTAAAACTAAAGAAAGTTTGGATCACTCCAATTCCCACATTTTTATGTGTTTTTGAATAACCCTTGTGAAATTCATAATGCGAATTTGTTTCTAATGTATGTAGGATGCATTAAAACTAAAGAAAGTTTGGATCTCTCCAATTCCCACATTTTTATGTGTTTTTGAATAACCCTTGTGAAATTCATAATGCGAATTTGTTTCTAATGTATGTAGGATGCATTAAAACTAAAGAAAGATTGGATCTCTCCAATTTCCACATTTTTATGTGTTTTTGAATAACCCTTGTGAAATTCATAATGCGAATTTGTTTCTAACGTATGTAGGATGCATTAAAACTAAAGAAAGTTTCGATTTCTCCAATTCCCACATTTTTATGTGTTTCGAATAACCCTTGTGAAATTCATAATGCGAATTTGTTGCTAATGTATATAAAATGCATTAAAACTAATAAAACATTTTTAAACCTCTCCAATACCCACATTTTTATGTGTTTTAGAACAACCCTTGTGAAATTCATAATGCGAATTTGTTTCTAATGTATGTAGGATGCATTAAAACTAAAGAAAGTTTGGATCTCTCCAATTCCCACATTTTTATGTGTTTTAGAATAACCCTCGTGAAATTCATATTATAATAATTGTCACAAAATTCATGCGTCACGTTATGAAATTCATTATTTGTTTCGCAACGTCAAGGCGAACTAGTGCGCTATACAGTTTTGCAGAAACATGACAACTGAATTTTATCTCTTCATAGATTAGATATTTGAAATAAATTTAAAAATGATTTGCACAAATCGTACTATTGACGTTAAATTAAATATTCTAAGAAATCCAGGAAGCTGTTAGTTACCAAGATTTTAGAAAAACACTTGACTAGATAAGCGCAAAATGTGAGGCGCTATTCGTAGTTTGATGACGTATGCGGAAACCGTTTCGCAACTTATTGACGTCTATTTTTACTTAGAGTCTAGTGCAGATGTCGCGACTTCACCTGGTATCGATGGAAACATCTTAAATATGTTCTTATTTGTTTTAATAATACACTACTCAAACATGAATTAAATTATATTCCGGATATCCGGAAAGTCTCGCCAATAAGTACATTCAACAGTTTTCTGAAAACGTTTCGCTTTCATAATTTAATTTCTTGTTTCCCGTTTAGTTATGTTACTTCTTCATATTCTCATCAATATAGTATTAGTTTATATATACAGTTTTTATTTTTAATGTTATTGTTTTCTATGAAAAAACAAAATAAGTGCGTTTCGGAACTCGCATATGGGATTTACTTTAGGTTCCATACCTGTCTATATCTCTCGAAATTGTTAAAGGAAGTTAATTAAAAATATTTGCAATGAAAGTTCAATTCAAATGTTAGTATCTCGTAAATTTTTGAGGTTTTCAAAATTCATGGTTAAAAATTTAGGGTGAGGTGGAAGACATTGCACAACGTTTTGAAGTATAATATTTTGCAAACGGGGTTTAAACTTGAAAAATGGTGAAGAGACCTCAATTTTTATTTAAAATACCTATTCAGTGTAATCCAATAAAATTACAACATTAAAAATTTGATTTCAATCACATTCATTCTTTTATGATTTTGCTACATATTAATTGACATTTTTAACTGTGACGGACGCACTGATGTACATCACTAAGTTATAAGGGTACTTCGAATTACTATAGTATCCCTATTAAAAACCTGTCAAGCACGAGTGGAACTCACACTACGAGGGATCAGTACACATTTAGGCATTTATAAACATTTAATGGTACATAATATTCCTATTAAACAATACAAAATTTTAATTTTTCTGAACGAAGAGATATTTCCTATTATATTTTTCACAAATGCATATTTTAAAAAATGTTTGTTATGTGACATAACTACAAATTAACGGTTTTCTGATTTTTTCCTTTACTTGTGCTATTAGACATTGCTTCTCGCCAAATTTCATGATTAAGTACCCTATAGGTTTTGATTTATTTGCTAGTGTTAAAATATGGGGCATAAATTGCCGTATATTTAGGTTTTTTTTATTGCATTACTTAAAAGATTGATTACTTTTACACCTCCAAGGTACTGTAGACCTAAGTATTCGATATTCATTTCAACCTGATAAATCCACGTGTTCCTGAGAGAAAGGGACTTGACAGAGAGATAGACGGGAAACGAAATGATCCTATAAGGGTTCCTTTTTTCCTTTTAAGATACGGGACCCTAAAAAGGAAAATTTCTGAAATCAACTCGGTATTTATCCGTCTGTCCATTCGCTCGTCAGTCACACCTTATTTTTCCAGAGAGGCAGTTGATTTTCATGTAGTTATACTCAGTAATAATCCAGGTAGTAGATACGATAACTACGAAAACGTTGATTGGAAAAGTTGGAAATAACTTTCGAGGTCAAATGAGAATTTGAGTTATTTTTCAATTAATATAAAAAAAATCGCCAACTCGTTTGATCCTCCGCGGTTGCCCCTAAAATTGAAAATTAAAGTTTTTGCACTTTATATTTAAGTTTGGATCCTTACTAAGCACCACTATATCAAAATTGAACTGTCTACATCATATAGTCTATGAAAGAAAAAAAACTGTGACACACACCGAGTCGATTCCACAACTGTTCCGTTTTTTTCAGCATTTGTACAGAATACTAAAAACAAACTTTCATCTTTTTATATTTACGTATAAAATCGCAAATTTCTATGTATGACATTTGATTGAATAGTAACAAATTTTCGAGCTGTTACCTTTCAATCAAAATTGTGTTTTTTCAAGATAAAGTCGAAATCGTGCTAAATTCTTATCTCAACGTGGGCATCACGCCACTCCAAGTTGGGCTTCATTTACGTAATCTAACAGTAACCTGTGGGGGGATCACGGAAGTCCATTCGAACATAACTGCACGTGTATCAATTTTCCAACAATTCATACGTAGTGTTTTTAACTAAACGTATAACAAAATAGTGCTACCTTCCATAAAAACTTATAATAACTTAATAGAATTTTCAGACTTCTTTATTTCCAACGATCCTTCGAATATTAAATATTGAGTTTATTCGGAGAATTTACGAATTATGCCATCTTTAAGGTTCCTTACCTCAAAAGAATCCTTATAGGATCACTTTGTTTTTCGTCTGTCAAGACCTTTTTTCTCATGAAGGCGTGGAGGTATCAAGTTGAAAATAATATCGAACACTTAACTATACCGTGCCTTGGAGTTGTAAAGATATCAAGCTTCTAAATCAACGCAACCAAAAAGAACCCTAAAAATACGTCTTCAATATATTCTTATTAGTTTTAATAATATACTACTCAAACGTGAATTAAATTATATTCCGGATATCCGAAAAATTCCGTCAATAAGTACATTCAAAAGTTTTCTGAAAACTTTTCGCTTTCATAACTTCATTTCTCGTTTTCCCGTTTAGTCACGATGCTTCCTTATATTCTCATCAATATACAGTTTTAATTTTTAATGTTATTGTTTTCTATAAAAAAAAAACAAACTAAGTGCGTGTCGGAACCTACTTTAGGTTCCTTCGAACGTCTGATGGTATGTCAAGCCCTTTTTCCTCGTGAAGGCGTGGAGGTATCAAGTTGAAATTAATATCAAATACTTAAGTCTACCGTCCCTTGGAGCTGGAAAGAAATCAAGGTTCTAAATCGACAGAATCAAAAAGAACCCCAAAAATATAGCCATTTATGCCACTTTTTTCAAATATGTCAAAATCTCTCTACTTCCCTTTGACTTAGAATAATGAAAATTGGCAAGAAACGAGATCTCACGACACAAGTAAAATATCCGAAAATCGTTAATTTATTATTATAGTATTTTTTTTAAATATGCGCCTGTGAAAAATATAGTAGTAGATAATATCTTTTGTTAAAAAAATTAAAATTTTATAAATAGTTTAATAAGAATTCTATGTACCATAGAATATTTATAAATGCCTAAATGTGTAAGGAACCGTCGTAGTGGGATTTTGTTTATTGATTGATATTTACTAATGTAATATATGACTGAGATCAAAAGAGAAATGTTAAATGAAATCTATTTTGATTAGGAATCTTCAAAACCATAATCAACCTTATTAAAATGACACTGATAAGCATCAAATTGTAAAATTCAACTGATGTCTTAGTTGCCAGGTAAACTCTACACACAGACAAAGAGTTCTTCTTGCATTTTATAGAATTTCGCACTCGAAAACCAGTAGAAGGTAAAAATATATCAGCTGGTAAAAAGATCTTCTAAAAATCTGTACAAAAGTTCGTATAAACAGGCGACATAGGTATTATTGAATGAGACAAACGTGCACTTGTATTATTGAGACAAACGTGCAAAGGTAAGGTATTTATCGTTCTACAAGTAGCTTAAATGGATACTGGGCTGATCATAAATGAAGAAGAAACATAATTCACCGTAGCTAAAAGAAGATAGTATCCAACAGAAGTCATCATAAACAGGAACTACAAGAAGGCGAGTCCAACTGCAAATAAATTTAATTTAAATATTTATTACATATCACAAATGTAACAATATTAAAACAAATAAAAAACAAACGTTGATGGAAAATATTAGCCATATTGACTTAAGAAAAAGACAGTACAAAGAGTATCAAAAGTACTTTAACATACATATAAAGGTCAATCTTTATAAAACACTTCTTAAATATATTTTATTTTTTAAGTAAATCGGATGTTAAACTCTTATCAAAGCTAATAAAATTAATATTCTGATGAAATTGAGAAAAATATTTGGAGCAATGAAGGAAAATGTTATGTGTAGATATCATTATATTAATAAATTAAATAATTATTAGAAATAACCAGAGAAAAAAGGTTATTAAATCCTATCGTAGCAGATAACTGTAATATATCTTCAGGTGGGATGGCTTAGATTCCGTCAAAAAAGATATTGTTAAAAAAAATAGATGGATCAAGAAAAATAGAAAAAAAAACCCAACCGATGGCTGCAGGACACTGGAAAAGACCTTAAGGCCTTTATGGTCCTTAACTTTTGGAAAATTTGAAACTTGAAACTTGATCCAGTGGAGAAAACTACATGAGAAAATTTAAAAAACTTCAGTTCGATAATTTGAAAATGGTACATACTTTGCCATTTCCATTATTAAATTTTGCCACGAAATAAATGTTAGTCACTTAGTAAGGATCACATGAAAACCAGATGCGATCTTAACAAGTTACTAAAGAAAAACAGACAATCTGAACCGAAATAAATACATTTCCGTGTATTTTCTTTTTCTTCGTGCATCTAAAAGTGTAAGAGCTTCAGTATGTCAATAATTATATGCTTATTTATATATTGGATAATGTACACTTGTGAGATGGTTTATTTAAAAGTGGACGCGAGTTATCATATTTTATCTTGAAATATTAATTCAGTGGAAACACTGGCGCAGGTGGGGTTTGAATATTACATTTAAAAAAAAAAGACTTAAAAGAGAGACATGAACAAGTTGCTAGTTTCAAATATATTTCATGGCTTTACTTTTTTTATTTAATTGACTTTTTCTCAATTTTGCCAAAACCGTCTAAGGCAAAACCACTCTGATGCCGGAAATTTTCCAAAATTTCCCTATATCTCCCCCGATTTTGCCATACAAGAATTTATATATATATATATATATATATATATACATGTCGTACAAACCTTGCGAAATGCTTGTTCGGCAACTTTTAACCGAAAACTGGACACGCGGAGCAGCAGATTACGAGTCATTTCAGAAATTGTCCAAATGTATAATTAACTCCAGAACATTTTTTGGCTATCCAACCATCGCATTCTTTTCTAAATTCGATATGTCGCTGCAAAAAAAGTTAACATCTTCAGTTATAGGCTATCTAAACCTGCATTATCAACATACACGATACTACAGCAACAACAACAACTAAATTAATAATCGATTATGTCACTAGACGCCAGTATGAAATACACCCTGCCCATGCAAAGAACGCTAATCCAAAAGAGCAGCAAAATTTTAGACAAAACAAAAAATAACAAGTTAAAAATCGAACTTATCGATGTATATCTTTTAATCATATTTCAACCTCTATGAGAATAGTTTAGAACGGCATTTTAAGTAGCCTTCGTATTATTTCTAGATCTTCTGACATTTAAAAAAAATTGTGCGCGTATTATGTATACGCGTTAGAAGTTATACTTCTTTGGTATAATATAAAAATAACTTTATTTAGCACGCAAATAATTCATTGAAATAAAATTATAAAAGGACTGGAGCGTGATTATAAATATGGTTGGTAAAATCTAAATTCAATCAAATAATTACATTTTAAATAATTTATAATTTATAATGCAAATAAATACATACCGAAACTAGAGAAATACACTTAAAATATAATTTAAAAAATTATATGCATATTTCAGTTCTTAAATATATTCTATTCTATTTATTTCTATCTATCTATTTATTTTTTTATTTTTCTATCTATTTCTATCACGAATTTTCACAATAAATTTTTTTTTTATTATATAGACCGCTATTAAATTTCAGTTACTAAAAATATTATTTACAAGCACAGGATATAAAACACGTGTCGTGTATTTACAAATACTCAAATAACTATCACGAATATAGTATGAGTCACTATAAGCATATAAATATATATTTAGTGAGACTTCATCCTGTCGATTTTTGTGGCATCGCGCGCGCGTATCGTAAAATTTCACATTCATATTTTTTTCATAACACTCCTAAAGAAGCAATACTATAAATACTAGAGTATCAATACTATAGAAAAGTAATACGACAGAGACTAGATAAGTTCAAAAAGTATTAATATATGTGTATCTATAATACTATATAGCCATTGAAAAACTATCAACTTTTCTGAACGTTTCATATTTGATATCATCTTGACATCCACCTTTTGTTGACACTCATTAGAAAATTTTCTTCAAGAAAAATTATTACAAATTTTAAATTAATTTCAAATTATCGATCTTAAATTAGAAACTGCTATAAATAGTTAGCAATGTGAACGAAGTATACAAAGGAGTACAGTACCAATAAGATAATTTTTTTTTCTATTATCTCCTAATCTTTTCTATTAACAGCGAATGTGTCTAACCTGATATTCTTCAAAATATAACCTTGCTGCAGAAATGTTTAAAAATAATTTAATAGAACAATCAAACAATAATTTATACAACATTAACTATATGAAAAAAAGAGTAACACTAAATATAAATTGATAATTTTTTTTGGGCAAAACAACTATTTATATCTGAATGGTTAAGGAATACGTTATCTGCATGGCTACCGCCACTGTTTAATGTTGCTTTTGACACATTTAGGATTAATCAAAGTTGCGCCATGTAGATGCCAATATTACTTCCCTAATTAGAAAGCGTAGTGGAAACGAGTATTTAGTTTACGGCCATTTAAAAGTACCAAAATAAAACATGAAAAAGTAAAGTATGGAAATTAGTGAACAGTGAGTAAACTTGTCCAAGTCCAAAACTTTGAGATGAATTCTCATAACTTATTTTCCTGTCAACTCCCCACCGCCAAATTGACAGATTGTAACGTTATTGGATACATTTTGTTTACCTTTATCCCTGACTACAAGGAAATAAACATACGGTTTCAAATAACGTTTTGGAGTATCTTTTCTGTGAATTAATGAGTTTGGCCAAACAAAACAGTCGAAAAAAAATTATTTGGGCTTCACTTTTTCCTTGATTCGCTGCTAAAAGTATATAATTTATATTATACTATAAACTCACTCCTGACATAGATAATCCTCTCCCTTTTCAGCTATCCACCGCAGGTTTAAAAATTTACTTTGGAGATTATTAGGTTTTGTTGCCTTTTAGAGAGCAAGGCAAAATTATTTTCCCTGCAAATAACACGAGATACACAAGTATAATAAAAATGCTCTTAGTGAGCTACCTACGAATGCTAGTTTAACAATGTAACGTTAGAAGAATATTTTTACGAGAATTTTCGAGAACTTCTCTCTTTTTATTTTGTATCTACCTAAAAATCTTTTACAGTTTTTATATAGTTTGTAATTCTAGCGCGCAGTGTTAAAGAATAATGATGCGCGCGTGCATCTAGCGGAATAATATTCTTCTCGCGTTAATGGAGCTGGAAGACTCTCTGGCTAAGAGTAGAAACATGAAAAACCAATTACCAACCTTTTTAGGTTTCTTTAGGTTATCTTTTCAAGTAACCTTTATACTTTGAACCCGCCTATCCTTCCTTACGTCTTTTACAATATTACAATTTCCACAGTTTTAGATCTATATGTATGAGATTTTGCAAAACAATGCTTTGGATCAGGATAATATGTAGTCAAATATTAAAGATCGTTTTTTAAAGTGCATCCCCATTCGTCTAAAATGGAGATGAAAATGTTTTTCCCGTAGACTATCGACTGTGCCGATATCGTCACATATGGCTTTGAATATAAATTGAAGTTATATTGAGGGTTTTCCTCTTTAAACTCCTGTGATTAATCACCGCTACCACTGGTTACCACTTTTCCTCCAATTTTCAGCCGTGAATTTGGAAAAGGTGAAAAATGAAATGGTCTTAACATGTGATTAGAATGTTTAATTAAATTATATCAATAATTTCAAAGGATATAGACATAGAGGCGTGATTGCAGAAAATAAAGTTTTGAATAAAACTTGTTTACTTTAATCTGTTTTATAAGCAATTCTTCTTTTCTGCCAGATGTAGCCAGCGGCTTCACTCACGCAATCAATATGGAGATTAAATACTTTACTTATTTGTTCAAAAAGATTACCGGGGATATGTACCGGGAGAGTAGCAACATAAATGTTAGCTTGAATTTTAAAATGAATCGCTGTGATCATCTCAACAATTTTTATCCAACCATTTCAAACCCGTTTACTTGTTCTTACTGCCTAAACGCCAATAATTGAGTTTTAAGTTTGTTATGGTAAGTCAGATAAGAAAATTTTGATTTCGTTTCTTTCAAATAGGTATAGTAGTTTCTGCGCGACACGCAACACAACATACGAACAAATAAAAAAAAACAGGCAAAAATTTCTAAAGGAAGATTGAATCTGGACAAAACGTAGCTTAGATTTTAATCGAAACGAACAGATAGATAAACAGTCGTAAACACTAAAATTCTAAAATAAGTAGTTTTGATTCCACTCCTTGATTTGACACCCCTAACATACCTCATATTCCAACATTTCTCAAAAAATATAATGTAAAAAGTAACTCCCTTCTCCCCCGAACGCTTTTATATAATAGTATTGCTTACAAGGGAGTATATATTGCAACAGTATTGCTTACAAGGGAGTATATATTGCGATAGTATTGCTTACAAGGGAGTATATATTGCGATAGTATTGGTTACAAGGGAGTATATATTGCGACAGTATTGCTTACAATGGAGTATATATTACTAGAGTATTGCTTACAAGAGGGTATATATTGCAATAGTATTGCTTACAAGGGAGTATATATTGCGATAGTATTGCTTACAAGGGAGTAAATATTGCGACAGTATTGCTTACAAGGGAGTATATATTGCGACAGTATTGCTTACAAGGGAGTATATATTGCGATAGTATTGCTTACAAAGGAGTATATATTGCAATAGTATTGCTTACAAGAGAGTATATGTTACAATAGTATTGATTACAAGGAAGTATGTATTGCAATAGTATTGCTTTCAAGGGAGTATATATTGCAATATTATTGCTTACAAGGGAGTATATATTGCAATAGTATTGCTTACAAGCTTTTTATCTCTAGTAGATGTTTCTTGAAAAAAAACAAAATATGTGTGCACTTTTACTTTTATCAAATGTTAAGTTATTACATATAGTATTACTAACCTTACCACTATTATTTCCCTCCCTAGACAATGATTTTCTTTCAATTCACACAGCCGATTGATGAAAATTAAGAGATTACTCTTAAAATAATAATTTCTCCTATAATACATTAAAGTTTACAAATAGACAAATATGTTTTTTTTATATTTATACTTTATCCGTAGAAGGAAATAAAAACATAGCGCTGATCTTTCTTGACAATCAATGACAGAAACTGCCTAAACAAATGGCATATTTATAATTTTCCGTGAAAAATATTTTATTCATATTATATAAGGGATACACAGGAATTTTCTCGCAATATTTTCGACCTGGTGGCTAAGTAGAAAATTTTGGAATGGAAATTAAATAAAATATTCACAATATAATCTACATTAACTTAATGTACTCGAATTTCAGAACAAAAAATTGCTTTTCCTGCCTTGACGAATTTTCACATTGTTCCTTTCTTCCAATGTTTATTTTTGCCAACATAGGGCAACTGTATGCCTTTGCGGAATTTTTTTTTATTTGTTTTCATTTGTATTTATTTTTTGTTTTAATTACCTCACATCGTTGTCAAGGTCGAAACTGAGGTATAAAACTAGATTAGAAAGAATTATGTTTACGCTTGGAAACTTCAAAAATTGATTGCGAAAATTCCATGTTTATACACTCTGCACCAAAATTTAAAAAAGAGGCCGCATGTTTTTCATTACAAGGCTTTTTTCGGAGACCATTTAACATTTGACAGAGAGTTGTTGTAGCGGTCCAATTACAGATATCGTACAAAAAGTTCTTCAAGATACCGTACCTCAAAAGCAAAAACGAAACCCTTATAAGATCATTCACCTGTCCGTCCGTCTATGCATCTGCCTAAGCCGTTTTTCTCAGACACCGGTTGACGTAGAAACTGGAAGTTTGGCATAGCCATAAACTAAATCGCATATACCTCAATAATGAATACTTTGAAATATTTATATAAAAATGTTTAACTTTTTTTTATTTCGTATATTATGTGGGACATTCATTGAAAGATTCAAAAACTATAGTCGATTTTACGTAATATATATTTAGAGATATTGTTAAACATGTAAACCCTTTAACTCTGAAACTGCTAAAGTTATAATTATGAAAACGAACTCTTTACTTCTAGTAACTTAATGTGTATCGGCGCAAGCTATAGCATTGATTCTAATTCTTTGCTTTTGAAGAAATCCCCGATGTTATTAGGTTCATAAAAGATATATTAAGCACTATACTTAAGTAGTGGAAATAATATAAATATTTGTAAATAGTTTAATAGACGTTCTATATACCCATAAATGTTTATATAAGTCTAAACGTTTACTGAACGAGCATAGCGCGAGTACTAGTTGTACCTAAGAGCTTATTTCAATTGCATTACAACTCATTTAATTTTATCAGTCATTAAAGGCCACTTGTATAAATATTGGAACATTTGCATAAAATGAATAATGACGCATGGACAATACGTACAAGTATAACGTATAACGTTATTATGAAAATATCTATGAAATACAAGTACAAGTATACAGAATAAATGAAATACAAGTACAAGTATACAGAGAAAATATCTATGAAATACAAGTACAAGTATATAGAAGAAAATATCTATGAAATACAAGTACAAGTATATAGAAGAAAATATCTATGAAATACAAGTACAAGCGTACAAGTATAACGTCATAAGTGCGTATTTATGAAAATATCTATGAAATTCAATTATTTAGTAATTATTGAATATATTTGGCGTTACTTTTGGTGAAATTCACTATTCACAATTAAATGAAACTACATGATGTACTATTATTTCTACTTTCTTTAAGTTCTTTACCACGACCTAGTTTTCGTTGTATTACAACCACTCAATCTTTGCTAATAGCCCACCTGAAGATGTAATACAACGAAACCTAGGTCGTGGTAAAGAACTTAAAGAAAGTAGAAATAATACTACATCACGTAGTTTCATTTAATTCCTCGTGTGGCGCGTCGGAGCTGACACGCACAATCTTTTTTTCTGTAATAGCTGATAACATATTAAATCGTTAATACATGTGTTCATGCGGCGTTTTTTTCGCCATCGGCTAGGATTGAATTAGTAAGAACTTTGATAAGGAGTTGCATACATATATATATATATATATATATATATATATATATATATATATATATATATATATATATATTTATATATATATATATATATATATATATATCCAATTATCACCAATATATATGGTCCAATTGTTCACAGTAAATATCTGCAGTAATCGTAAACCCCTCTGGAAGCAACTCCCAATGAATAATGCTCTTGACATTCTACCAACAGCAGAGCATCAGCTTTTTGGCTTTTATGTTAACCATACACGCAAACGTCAATGGCCGAGTGTCGATGAAACAGGAGTATCCAAACCTGAAATAAAAGCCAAAAAGCTGATGCTCTGCTGTTGGTAGAATGTCAAGAGCATTATTCATTGGGAGTTGCTTCCAGAGGGGTTTACGATTACTGCAGATATTTACTGTGAACAATTGGACCATATATATTGGTGATAATTGGTTATAATTGGATATATATATATATATATATATATATATATATATATGTATGCAACTCCTTATCAAAGTTCTTACTAATTCAATCCTAGACGATGGCGAAAAAAACGCCGCATGAACACATGTATTAACGATTTAATATGTTATTAGCTATTTCTCGAAATATCCTGCTGTAATGGTATTTATCATAATTTGTCAAATTAATTAAATTGCAACATATGCAGTTTAAAACCAATGGAAATTTCACTATTTCTTGGTTATTAAGTGAAAAAAAAGTCTGATAGGAATCATTCGCTTGCGATTATTTCACAGAAAAAAAGATTGTGCGTGTCAGCTCCGACGGGCCACAGGAGTTTACTCCTTAAGTACGATTATCATGGAATGTATAAAATAGGTGACACTATATATAACTACAAATATTAATATCATTAAATGTAAATGGAATATTCTTTAATAAAAATGCTGACAAAATAATTATTTTCAAGTAAGACACAAATGAACAAGATCAAATTTATACGACAAAATTAAAAACATTTAGTAACGTCAGACCAAGAAGTTAAAATTAAAAAGACTTTTTAATTTTGTAGGATGGAAGACACCAAATATTCACACATAATTACATATAATGATTACATCTTGATATAAGCGAACGATAGTAACTATGTGTGTCAAACTCCGTCGTTGCGATTACGCTATAAGAAAATGCTAATGTATGTGTCACATTCTGATATTGCGATTATGCCATAAGCAAATGCCAAATAAACATATTAATATCTCACTAAAGATGCGCAGAAAAGTTGCGCTGAAAGGCCACCTAACGTTTACACTTTTTTAACGCTCTGAACTTCGTACTTTCGGAACTTCTGATTTTACTTCTCATAAAACTTCATACCGGGCGCTATATATGAAAATCTATTCTTAAGGCATAACCTCCGATAATGCTCACATAATAAAATATCTTTTAAAGGAACCGACAAATAGATACATATTTATTCACAATAAATAACTAAATTATCAATTGCAACTTTAAACTTTTAACTTTGAATATACTCACAATACGAAATAGATTCATAAATATATATATATATATATATATATATATATATATATATATATATGTGTGTGTGTAAAGGTAAAAACTATTTAATATTTAACTAACATAACACACTACACAACGCACGAAAGCACATATGTACTCATTAATGCACTGTACTATTATTCGAAACTTAATCTATAGACAAATAGACTTTATTGTTTCCTCAATATTGTTGGATGTATATGATTGTTAAAATTTACAGGTTAAGTAAATATTCAAATTGGAACAATTAATAAGAAATTATATTTTTCATTGTGTAATGAATGTGTGAAATATGTCGTTTTTAATGTATATTATTTCATATCATATCAAAAATTGATGTTCTTATCCTTTTGTTTTATAGGGATTGATATCGATAATAATATTTAAAACACAAATATTACTTACATCGAAATGATGTTCACACATATAAACATTTGAGTGAGCTATAATGATATTTGGACCTTTTCGGGCTAATTGCGGCCACTTTTTTCGTCTTTTAGTATTCGTTGACACTGAAACGAACACTTTATGTGAACTTTTTATAGATGTATTTGAACATTGTGGTACTACACACCATTTATACACCATTTTAATATGAAAATAAATAATGTCCCTCTTTAACGGACATGACTGTTTATGTTTACATATGTGTGACGTCACGCTAGCAGCCATTACAAAAATTGCGTTTTTAGCGCGAGTTTGATAATTTAAACTTTAAAACTGATTTATACAAAAAATACGGCATATATCCTGGAAATATAAATTATATAAAATAATAGAAATATAAATAAGCACACTACGCGCTTATAATGTAAAACAGAACAATTTAAAACAGTTAAAAAGAAACAAGTCAAATAGCCTATTCCGTTTCTCCTCTTGATGTATGAAACCTTAATAATCAGCTTTTGCAGTCAGAGGCCTTACAAATTTTAAACAGGCAAACAGTGAGTAACTTTTTGTAATAAAATCTAAACCATGCCAATAAATTTCTTTTACTATTAACTTTCACACTGAATACATAGCTGCAATTTTATTATTGACTAGCTTCTATCCGTAACATCGTTTCGGTAGCCTCTTTATTAATGCAACGGAGTCTCTCTTCAATAATAATGTTCGCATTTCAAAAGTATCCTTGACCGGGATATAAGAAACTTATGCCTTAGCTTGTTCGCTATGGCACTCTCGATAATTTATATTCATAAATTCTTAATCCAGGGCACTCGCCTTTACTGTGCGAACGCGAATAATTGAATTATAAATCCATTAGTGATTATTCGATCGGAACAAAAGATGGTCCTAAATTGTAATATGATTAAAATCATTAAAATCAGCCTGGAAGATTTTGCATACCAAATCTGCCGTGTTGATTTAATGGCTCATTTCAAAAAATTAGTACCGTCGCTTGATTATAATTTTTTTAAAGGTTTCAACGTACCCATAAACTATTTTATATAATTCTAATAATAAAATAAATAGGAAGGAATTGTTTGTTTGTTTTTAAGTACTCAAAAATTACTAACAATATTGACATAAAACTATAACGACATGATAGTTTGTAGTTTCCAGATTACGATAATCTATGTATGTCGTATAATTTTTGAGATGTAGTTAATAATGAAAACATAGTCGGGAAAAAAATCGCTGGTCTGGAGGCTTTCGTGACGAATGCTGCTAAAACTATTACAGACGTACTAATAAGTTATTTAGCGACATGATGGTTTGTAGTTTCCGAATTACGATAGGCTATGTACGTCGTATCATTTTTGAGATATAGTTAATAATTTAAAAAATAGTCGTGAAAAAAGTCGCTGGTCTGGAAACTTTCGTGACGAATGCTGCCAAAACTATTACAGAGGTGCCAATAACTTGTTTAGCGACATGATAGTTTGTAGTTTCCAGATTACGATAATCTACGTATGTCGTATATTTTTTGAAATATAGTTAATAATGTCAACATAGTCGGGAAAAAAATCGCTGGTCTGGAGGCTTTCGTGACGAATGCTGCCAAAACTATTACAGACGTACTAATAAGTTGTTTAGCGACATGATAGTTTGTAGTTTCCAGATTACAATAATTTATGTATGTCGTATATTTTTTGGGATATAGTTAATAATGACAACATAGTCGGAAAAAAAATCGCTGGTTTGGAGGCTTTCGTGACGAATGCTGCCAAAACTATTACAGGTGTACTGATAAGTTGTTTAGCGACATGATCGTTTGTAGTTTCCAGATTACGATAATCTATGTACGTCGTATAATTTTTGAGATATAATTAATAATGTCAACATAGTCTGGAAAATATCTGTAGAATAATCTTTGCTAATAGCCCACCTAAAGATGTTGTAATACAACGAAACCTAGGTCGTGGTAAAGAATTTAAAGAAAGTAGAAATAATACTACATCACGTAGTTTCATTTAACTGTAAATAATGAATTTCTACAAAATTAACGCCAAATATATTCATAATTAAAACAAGGCGCAAGACTACTTTCATGAAAGAAAAAATACATACCAAAAAATATTAATCAAACAACTTAATTGTATCCACCCGTATGAAACGTTTAGGCATTTGGATGAAAATACTTGACATGATATATGAACAAATATTTTGTAAAATGTACCCACAAAGCTGGGGCAGGTCGCTACTCATATCATACTTTATCTATGCGTCATACGTATGCCTTTCTGGTTTCTAAACAAAGTGAATCTAATATAATAACAATGGGCTTACCCTCCGCCAAACTTTTTCCGTTTTGTGAAGTGAAACTTCTGTGTGCGCGATAGGCGGGGTTAAAAAATAAAGAAGTTATGACATTCTTCATCACCTATTAGGCTAACTTAAACAACATAAAACTCGCTAAACACTTTGAGGAATGACCTATTGGAAACTTTTTTTTATTCTTTTTAAGTACCACATTTATTGACCACTATTTTCACTAACTTTGTTCTAGTAACTTATTTGAAGTTGTTCAGACGAATCGAGTGACTATAAAAATTGCCTTTCTAAAATTCGGGTAATTATTTCAGAACTACGTCTGCAGGACCGTTCGTTCGATAACAAATAGTCCAATGTTTAAATTTTCTTTCGCCATTAATCATTCTAGTACTTCCGAATGAGGCGTTAATTGACTGGTTCGCGAGATAGCGAAACGATATCGTTCCATTACTTCCTCGTTCGTTCTCTCACTAAATTAATAGCGTTCCAGATTCATTTGTGTCAATCGGAACTTTCATTGTTATTAACGAGAACCGACCAGGCCGTACCAGCGTCTCGTCACATGGCTCGTGCTTTGTTGAGCGACACATCTTTCTTCCATTACGTCACATCTCAATATCCCATACATTGGTGGGGAGATCACGAACGAGGAGTGCGATTCTCACATGTTTGTGTCTGAGATAGGTCATGAAAAAGTCAATTGAACAATAGCGTAGCCTCAAAGTGAAGTTAAGTTTGTTTTCAATTTTGTCTTAGCTCTGTTTATTACTTTCGAGCGATTTAAGGCACGTGTATGGGACTCGCACGTAGTATGGGAATCGTCTCGAGTTTTTGATGAAAATCGATTGCGTAAACAAAAAATCTATGTGGTTGCAGCCAGTTTTTCCAATATTTCCAGACCTCAAAATTTAGAACACTGTGGAAACAAATGTAATAATTAGATTTTTCCAAAGACTTATCCAGCGGTTTTCTTCAAACTTTTACTTATGTTAGTAAATTATAGACGAAATAATATGCCGTAAATGGGCTTCTCGGTAAACATTTTATTAAGATACCTGGCATATCAAATTTAAGTAAAATACACGCTTTCGGACCAAGCAGACAGGATGAGACGGAGTGGGTGAGTGGAAATCGACATATCCGGGAATCAATGTTTTACTAGTTCAACATACTTTATAAGTCCGATAATAAAATAATAAAATCATATTTTATTAAAATATTACGAAGTCAAATATAAGTTTACATTCCATTAGACAATATGTGTCGCATGGCGTGTGTGTACCATTTATTTTCGGTTAGTATTTGATTTAAATTTCTAAAGAAAATTAATTTCGAATGAGACAGTGATGGGCTATATTTCTTTAAGGGGAAGGAAAGGAGGAAGAGGGAAAGAGGTTGATTTCCTGTCAATAAAATTTAGTTCTTTGAAAAGGGTTACATTAATAGTTCTCTTTTTTCGTTCAGGGGGTTCGTAGCTCAATGGAATTTCTGTAACAAAGAAACGCTAATTTCACTTAGAAAGCTCTCACATACACATTTAAAGGGAAGTTGTTTTCTAGGCGGCTTCGTCTCGTCGACCTATTCGGCCTTTCATCGTTTTGTCTTCTTCTTCCTATTTTATCCTCTACGTAATCGCGCAATATTCTACTAGGGCCAGGATATGCAGTGACAATGGGGTTAGTTCATGGTGGACATGATAATGGTTAG
The DNA here is from genome assembly GCA_039881145.1 of Druceiella hillmani. NCBI lineage: Eukaryota > Metazoa > Arthropoda > Insecta > Lepidoptera > Hepialidae > Druceiella > Druceiella hillmani. The sequence continues at coordinate 4,256,687 of JAYKKI010000023.1, read as the reverse complement.
CGTATATTTTTTTACATTTGTAGCTAATTTTAGAATCATTTTAAATTTCTTATTTATTAGTTTTATGTTTTCAAAGCGTCATAACAAACATTTACCAATTTTTTTGGGTTCAGCACCTCAAAAGGGAAAATGGAGCCCTCATAAGAGATATACGTGGCCGTTTGTCACAGCCGAAGTAGAAATTTGAATATTTGGCATGTTTTTTTGGCGAATTTTTGGTTTAATTTCGACATAAAATATACCCCGTAAGTAATATGGAGTATATTTGGTAAAGGCTAATTATAAGTGTAAAAAACTTTTTTTTTTCGTAATTTTATTCAATATATCTTCATAGATATATTGAAAAATAGGCAACGACATGACCAGCCCCCACACCCGCCATTTACGAAACTATTAAATTTAAAATTATTAAAAAAAACAATTTTAATGAAGTAAAACGATGATTTCAGATTGAAATGATTGAGTTATTGACATATTCACGATAATGTATATGTCGACCTATTATTTCATGACTGATGATTTTAGATTGATGTCTTAGTTGTTTGAAATATTCACGATAATATATATGGTGACATATTATTTCATGACCGATGATTTCAGATTGATGTCTTAGTTGTTTGAAATATTCACGATAATATATATGTCGACATATTATTTCATGACCCATGATTTCAGATTGTTGTCTTAATTGTTGAGATATTCACGATAATGTATGTATATACCGACATATTTATATTAGGTGTTAGTTAAGTTCGTGTTAATGACGACTTCACTTCAAACAAGGAACGGAACCTTTAACGCGCGAGATGACAGACAAGCATTTGGACAATTTATAGTGTTCCGTAACAAAATTGAAAAATCGGCTAAGTACGTGTCGGACATGCGTTAATTTAGAGTTCCGTAACAATGTTATTTGCGTTAATACTATTTTCTAGGTCGTGTAAATACAAATAAAGTTTCTACGAAGCCAGGTGCAATAATCAAGTTAGCCATAAAAGCAAGTTCGCTGAAATAATTTTACACTGCCGCAATATAATTTATTGCTATATTCATTTAGTAAGAAAAAATATAATTAAAAAAATTGTTTTAAGGTAACAAATTATACAAATAATCACCAATTTGTAGAGTTTCGTAGCTCAAAAGGAGAAAGAGAACCCTTATAAGATCACTCACGGATCGCCTGTCCGTCTCTAGCTGATTTTTTTTTAAAAAACACTTCAAATTTCTACAGGTTGAATTTTGGCATAGTAGTGAAGAGTATTACCTGGAACATATTTCAATAGCTATCAATCACAAATACTTATATGACAATTTTAGAATGGGAAATGGGTAAATTAAACACTCGTAAAAATACTATTTTAATTCCAAGTATAGTGTAGGTTATCTTTTGAAAGAGCTAAAACCCCAATAACTTTTTTTTCATATTTTAGGTAGTATTTATTCAAACATATCTTGAAAAAACTTGAAAAAAATGATCCAAAACAAGTAAACTTAAAATTAAAAAAATTGGGTTTTTAGACGCCTATGCACTGGTTGAAGGAAAAATTATAGTGCTTATACTAGATATTATAATTTTTGAAATATACACAAAGTTTTTACGCCTGCAAGAAATGTAGTAGGCAATATATTTATGTTGTGAAAAACTCATATTTGTAAATAGTTTAATAGAAATACTGTTTACTATGTACACTTAAATGTTTATAAATGCCCAAGTGTAACTGGTAGACATATACAAGCACCCTCAACCTAGTACCTAAGTCATCGGAGCATCCACGACCACTCTATCAAGAGAGTACGACTGAGAAGAAGAAGAACTGGTAGTGCGATTTCTACTCGTGCTTCACAGGGTTCCAGATAACGTTGCAATACCTTCTGTATTTCCTTGGATATCCTGTAGTAGTCCATCCAATGTTTACAAAAAAAATTAAAAATATTTTTTTCTGTTTCTATGTGTTTACGTAATTATACTGATTATTCTTGTAAACTAGAAATAGTTATGGTTCTTTGACATACAGACGGACAGACGAACATGACGAAATTTTAAGGGTTACGGAACCCTAAAACGAGAAACACGACGATGTCTCTCTGTCCGTCGTAGGCATTTGATATAGAAAGTTTTGCAAAAGTAGTGTAAATGAATCAATTGCAAAAGTTATGTAAAAAAAATAATTTTCATTGGGGGGGGGGGGGGAGAAGTATGAAAAAAGGTGAAAAAATGTTTTTTTCTAGATTATGGCGTTGGATATCTAATAACAGTTTATTAAAATTCAAGTTCAAAAATAGTTATTAATTTTTTTTAAGGCAGGACGCGTATATTTTTTTTTATTTTAAATGATATTTATGCAAATCTAAACTAGAACCAAAGTAGGTATTAATATTAGACAAAAAATAAATAATTATTAATATTATATACATAAAAAATGTCGCAATGTTTTTTTACATTTTGATTATTTATTAGTTACTACAATTTTAGAGGTAATACGGTCTCTATAAAGCTGAAGATTGCAATTGTGCTAAACGGGATTAGTACTTTACAAAAATTGCAAACAATTTCCTTATGAAAGTTGAATATATGCAATTTAATTAATATATAATTGAACATTTTTCCCGCACAACTCTCATTTTATGTCTTTTTTGTTTATTTATAACTTCTATTTACTAAGTTTCATCCAACGGCTAAACATCTTAACAGTCATCTCTTTCACCATCATAGACACATTCCTTCTCGAAGAGCTTTCTTACCATGAAGGGGGTAATATCTTGTTGAATTTTTCATATCTTTATCTGATAACTTTGATAATACGGTTTAAACTATAATGCATTTCATCAACAACTTCAGGATCCGGAAATCTGATGGTATTTGAAAGATATTTTTATAATGCTTAATTTCGGCTTATGACTCGTATTTTGTTTCAGCAGTATATAAAATATTTATCATAGTATAAATAAATATAAATACATATTAATATTTTGAAGAAATTGATCCAATATTCAGAATACATGGCGTTTTCCGTACGGTAAGTACAGAATTTGCAAAATAATATAGGTTACTTTAACTCTTCTCTTATGACCCTAATAGTGGAAAACTTTCAGGCTAAGATGAAAAACCGAAAAGAGATTTTTAACAATATTTTTATCCAAGAGTTGTGACAATAGAACCGGTAGACTAAGTTACTTCATTCATCTAATAATGCCTGCATTTTTATCATAACTTTTATGGTACTTATTTTATTAACATTGGAATTTAATTTAGACTCAATCTGGTAACAAATAACCATACACACTATGGTAAAATTTTTCATTCCTTTTGACTTTGCCGGGGTCGGAACAAATGCAATTTCGGCACAATTTCCTCTAGCGCGTTTTTGCTATCATACGCCAACTCAAGGCGAGCGGCCGACCAAGAGCCTACAAAAACCGTTGAAACGAAACGATGGAGGAACCGAACCGGGCATAACAATTACAGCGCGATCGATAGCGTAACATTCGGCCATTGCGTCACGCGCGGCGCGGCCCGGTACCGCGCCCTTGTATTTATTCAATTTAGGCCCGTGTGCATTTTGCGAACAAAACCCTTGTTATGTAACCTTCACTTTGTGTTGTTGTTATTGAAAGCGTTCGAAAGTTCTAGAGTATTTGTATCTCTTTGTACAGTGGTACGAATAGAGGCTGGATCAACTCAAAAATGTATTGTCAACATCACATGAATTTATTGCTACATGAGCATTCTGTTCAAATCAACTGAAAACGTATCGAGAGCTTAATATTCTGGAAGCTTGTGACGGACTAAATAAATAACAATGCCTACTTATACTATTAACTCCAGTTTTCTCGAATTAACGTTTCAAATCGACTTATTTAGATTTCGAGCTCTAATTTTCCCAATATATTATAGATTCTGCAAGCACAAATGCGACCCTTTGGACTTTATAATTTTGGTAACCTTACAGAGGGTACAGAAATGAAAACATATTCATCTCTTGAACAGTGTTAAAATATAGTTTTAAGGAAGAAATCGGTTTATTGTTTTACTTAGATATGTCTACCATAAAAATTTAGACTAAAGGACCTTTTTGTTTTATTTTAATCTATAAAAAAATGTTTCCTTCAGAGATTCGTATCCAGTACTTCCGAATTCAGACTCCAGTTTCAGACTTCACTTTATACTTGCGTCAATGGCTCGCTTGTTGGAGAAGCGATGAAAAGAGGTGTATTTACTACGTATTTTCTTCTTCTTTACTTGCTCTAATTGTTTGTGGTATCTTCCTCTTCACTTTTTCCAATTTATTGTGGTACTGAATTAAAAAATTGGTAATTTTAAATTGCCTGGTAGTGCCAAGTTCCAAGTTTTTAGTTCAATAAGAAAAACCCAAATAACATAATCAAAAGAGAACATTGTCATTACAAAAACTATCTTATAATAGTAAGGAAATTTAGGTATTAACAAGCATGAACATGAAGATATAGCATAGGACATAGGTATAACAAGCATGAGCATGAAGAGATAGCATAGGACAGTGTAGAAGAAAAAGAATAATTATTTCAGACAACTTTTCAAAACGTAAATCAACGACAGGTTTCAGAAAGTAAAATGAAGTTCATTTAAGAGACTGCTTGAGTATCATGTACAAGAAGGAGTAATCATAAGAAAACGATGCTATATTTCAGGCTAAGGAAAATATTGTATTGAGAAATAGACTTAGATTCCTATATCCATGTTTAGAAATGACTTGAACCGATAACGTATCGCACCTGTAATTTTTGAAACTTTTTTTATTTTCTCTATATACATACTCATTCCAAATTATTTTCCACTTTCAGCGACACCGAGAATACAAAAGAAACCAATTCTCTTTGGCCATCGTTTTGGGAAATGGACTGATGCCCCGTGATTTATTTATTAATTCTGTAACTTTAAGACAAATATTTAAAGAATACAATTAAAAGGATTATACGGTTAAAGTTGACGTAATAAAAACAAAACAAGACATTTTTGATTAAAAAACGAATAAAACATCAACACGGTAAGCATTTGGAGATTATTGGACAGGAAATATTTTATTGAAGTACCGGGCATAACAATGACAGCATTCAGTTCAATAATTGTTTGCTGACAACGGCAAATTCCATCAAAACCAACTGATTCTTACTTGACAATAATATCCAATAGAGTATTCTTGCGGTTTGCAACCACAAGTGAAAACTGAAGAGAGAATTAATAGGTTTTTAGTTCTGAAAGGAAATGAGATATAATAATAATATATTATTTAAGAATTGATGAGCAATTTAGATTTTTCCTCAATATATTATTTTTCTTGTAAATGACGAAACATAAGTGGTTCTTGTGGTTTTGTATCAGGGACATATCCGAACATCATCCTAAATAAGAACTTCATGAAAGCAGCGTAATATCCTTGTTTCAATGTAATATTTGTAATTATATTTCGTAATTGTTGTATTGGCATAATACAATATAGCGAAGTATTGTATTAGCACGACACAATATGGCGCTCTGTTGTATTAGTATTATACGATATAACAAATTGTTGTTTTAGAATGATATCTAAAATATAGCACACTGTTAAATTACCGTTGTACAATATAGCAAACTTTTGTATTAGCATGACACAATATGGCGCTCTGTTGTATTAGTATGATACGATATAGTAAACTGTTGTTTTAGAATGATATCTAAAATATAGCACTCTGTTAAATTACCGTTATACAATATAGCGAATTTTTGTATTAGCATAACACAATATGACTCTGTGTTGTATTAGTATGATACTATATGGCAAATTATTGTTTTAGAATGATATCTAAAGTATAGACTCTGTTAAATTATCGTTATACAATATAACGAACTTTTGTATTAGCATGACACAATATGGCGCTGTGTTGTATTAGTATGATACTATAGAGCGAATTGTTGTTTTAGAACGATATCTAAAATATAGCACTCTGTCAAATTACCGTTATACAATATAGCGAACTTTTGTATTAGCATGATACAATTTGGCGTATGTTTATACATAGAAATTAGATCCTCAAATATCTGACATGTTTGTCTGATAAATTATATGTATTTATTAACAGAAAAATCTGGCTGTTGCGGTGCTGACTTTAAGACGATTAATAAAAAAATTATTAGAAAACAATAGGAAATATACCTGTATTTAATTTTTATTGCCATACCTTTATTTTATATGTAAACTTATTTACGTAATTAGACTTGTACTATAAAACCACAGAAAGATTCTGTTCAATCACCGCAACTGATATTACGTCAGTAGGTATATTATGACTTGCTACAAATATCTCTCACTAATAATAGAAAGGCATAAGTCATGTTCCATGAGTTTTTCGCCTTCTAAAAATGCCATACTCCCTATCGGCATTTAAGTATAATTTGACGCTCTATCGTTAAAACGACAGTTTCTAGTCAAAAATGAGAAGTATTAAGACACTAAATTGTATTTTGCAACAGCCACGTTTGTTTTCAAAACCATAGAAAGTATAAAATGATAACTCATTCAACAAAATTCGCCCAGCCCTAATGGCTAAAAGGAACATAAAAAGAAAATATAACACTATTTCTAATTGCTCGAACGTTTTTCAAAAAGTTTCCTAGCCTTTTACTAGTGTTTTAATTAACGCTAACAGGTGCTATTGTTTGAGTGGCTCTTATACCATAATCTAGTATTAAGCAGCGAATAATAGAAAACTCTCTAGTTTTAAGTCGTCTTCGACTGAAAAAAAGATTAAACGCTGTATCTATTTGCATCTTTATAGGCCATAAGATAGTTTGTATCGAGTGGTAAATGTTCCTATTTTTTTTGTAACATGTTGATAATAGGAGTGTCTAACATGTTAAATCATCATCATATATATTAATACGCTAAGGTTAAGATGTTACACTCCCTTTTTAGAAAAAACCTCACAACTAATCCACATAAATTATATATCATTTTATAGATAATTGCTTGCTCTACCGGCATCCACAACTAAAAAATGTATTATTGCTATTGTTTTTGCAAATTAATTAATTATTAAAATTATATACACAAAACAGCAATGCTGCCATCTAACGGCTCAACGTCAATATGATTGACGGTCGGTAAAATTGTTGTTTAATTTCAAATCCACTCACGTATAAATAAAGTGGTGCTTTAGCTCAATGCTTTTGATACTTGCGCCTCTATATGTCAATTTTAGTAAAATAGAATAAATAATGCGAAGACTTCGCACGGGTCACGCTAGTTTAATATAAATCCTATAAATTAATTACTGTATATGACAAGATGGTCTTAGAAAAGGAGTTTTATCGTTCTCACTCTGTCTAGCAATATTACGAAATCCTACTTACTTATTGTAATATTGTATGCGAAAGTGAATTCGTTCATGTATCTGTTTGTCTCTTTTCTCGTCTCAGCCGCTTAGTTAATTAATTTTCCTGAAATTTTCTATAGATATTGCATTTGGTATGGAAATAAATATAGAATACTATTTATATCGGGACATATTTTGTTTTTTACAATTAAACAATTCTTCTCTGCGCGGGCGGGGACTCGGGTTAAAGTTAGTATGTGATAACGGAAATATGCCAATTATATAATCACCAACTTCTTTTATTAACAGTTGTTTTGTTGAATAATCCGTGCAAGTTTGTTGAATAATCCGTGCAAGTTTGTTGAATAATCCGTGCAAGTTTGTTGAATAATCCGTGCAAGTTTGTTGAATAATCTGTGCAAGTTTATTGAATAAACCGTGCAAGTTTGTTGAATAATCCGAGCAAATTTGTTGAATAATCGTGAAAATTTTTTGAATAATCCGTGCAGGTTTATTGAATACTCCGTACAAGTTTGTTGAATAATCCGTGCAAGTTTGTTGAATAATCCGTGCAGGTTTCTTGAATAATTCGTGTAAGTTTTACATGTAATGTTAACTTTGGTAAAATAACATTATTTCTTATGTATTGCCCTTAAATGAAGTAATAAATATTATTTCATAAAATAAATAATCGACTGAATATACTTATTTAAAATTCACATATTTTTACGCGGCTAAACGGTATTGTTTTCCAATACTTTTCAATACGACGATAAAATATTTTTCGCAGTTTAAAGCGCCACACAATTAATACTAAAAATCCCTTTTGCTCACTGCTAATCACTATATTTAAAAAAAACAATGACATCATACTCAATACACACGTTATGCCCCCATAACACGTACAAATAATACTACGACACCAAGTAGCGCCACGCGCTAGCTATAGTGAAAGAGATAGACAATCAAAGAAAGCACTAATATAAAAGAGATAGTCGTATTGAAGATGAGTGAATCCACTCAACTTTTAAAATCACTTTCAAAGTTACTTACTTCTCTGACAAAACAAGAGGCTTCAGTATACGTTATACATGCTTACTATACGATCACTGGCGTATGAGTACTGTGACCTCGCAAATAATTTTTACACAGTACGCGTTGTAATAATAAAACGGTAGGTAGGTACTTTAGGTTTTACGGTAGATTAAGGCTACTTTAAATCAATATAAAGTGGTGATTCTAAATTATGTAAAGATAATTTTAAAACTTACATTATAACAGAATTAACAACTTAACGCCCGCAAACATGTAAATGTGTGAAAATTCAGTATTGTATTTTCTGTCAAGTTTATTATTTACACTTAACTGCGAGTTCGCCGCAGTGCAAGTGTATATTGTATAGAGTTATTTTACGACGACATAATTCATAATACTTTTCCTAGTCTATTACTTGAATGATTGTGAAGAAAATAAACTTCGAATGAATTACAGTTAACAAACATTTGTAAGTTTATGTTCGTCGTAATATTGCAATTATTTTGCAGTAAACTCACATTATGTGACAAAATAATTCTAGGATATAAACTGTGTGTTTTGCGCTCCTTACGTCCATGGGGTTTAGATCTAAGGTTTGTGGTATATACAAAAATGATGGTGTAAGTCAATGTAAAATTGCTGAAATATCAAACTGATAGAAGTCTAGACAGAATATAGGACTATGACAGAATATAGGACAGGATGTGATATATATATATATATATATATATATATATATATATATATATATAGTCTTATTAGGTCGACTTGTATGTGACTATGTAATGAAATCTACAAGACTAAATTTCATGAACTTTTAATTGTTGTATCATCAAGAAACACTTTGCAGTTGTATGTAGTTCTAATTGTCATACAATAATTTCATAAAATAAAAAAAAAATCAAATTCAAACAAAAAACACTTAAAAAATAACGTTATTCTTAAATTAACTTTTCATCCCCTTTCAGATATTGGAATGATTTCAAATTTTACACTCGTATTAACAATCGATGACAATACAATAATTTCATAAAATAAAAAAAATTTAAATTAAAAAAAAAAAATATTAAAAAACAACGTAATTTTTCAATTATATTTTCACCTACTTCCAAATGTCGGAATTATTTAAAATTTTATGCACGCATCAAAAACCGATGACAATATAATATATTCATAAAATTAAAAAAAAATTATATTAAAACAATAAACAATTTCATTCTGCCTTAAGTTACGTGGGAAATCTTATATCGTAACATCTCTCTTTCGTATAAGGCTGGCATAAAACATTTTTCAGTTCAAAAGGTTACTTATTCATTAAAAGGCGATCGACAAAAGGTAATGGAACCCATAGTCGTGGATCCGCAATTGACTAACCCTAAAAAGAGGCAGGTGAAACTCCCGCTAACTGCCCGAAATAATTTTTATTGATTCATTTTTTATTGATTATGAGTCTCTTGTGTGCGTCTCGGCCAGTAACCAGGAAGATATTTAGGAGAGGCGGTGTATTTAGGAGGGGAACTGGGACGCTTGTAATGGATTTTGCATGCGTTTAAAGATTCTGGGTCTAATGGACTCACGACTAGTTATGGATTAAATGTAATTGTGATGAGATTTTTAATTACGTGTCGTTTACGACGTTACTCGGAGTTTCTCAACTTGCCCCATTTTTCTGTTTAATTCGTGACTTTATAAGTTGTAGTTCATTTTAATGATCTGTGGTCCATTACAATAGTTTTTGATCCTGCTTATCAAAAATTCGTAATATTCAATAGCAAATTTGTAATTTGTCAAAATTTTTAGGCTTTTTATCAAAATATATACTGTAGGGGAACCAGAGGTATTGGCCGGACTTCGGGCTTGCGTGCGTCCGTGTGTGCGTACGCGTTTGCGAATGTGGGCTCGCACTTGCCTGCGTGTACGCAGTATGCATGCGTTCTTGCGAACGTGCGTGATCATGTGATAATATAGGCTAGTGTTGCTAAATGTTCCAGATTTTCGACACTACTAGCTATTAAAATATTTGGCTCGCAATGTATTGAATTATACACATCTAGTCGAGTTCCAAAAGTCATTTTAAGCTATTTTCAGAATGTAAAGAAAATAAATTAATATGTAGTTTAAAAACTAAAAGAAAATACGGTTTTAAAAATATTACACTAAAAAGCAAAAAATATAGATGCTCTTTTCTCTGCCTACTCAGTAAGGACTGTATATAAGCAACGTTTCTTATTGGTAATGATATTTAAATCTAAAAGCGTGGGGCGCTTTCTTCTTGAAATGTGACTGAAATGTCATTTTCATTCGCATAATATTAATTTGAGAAACAAAATAATTAATTTTTGAGCTGAGTCGCCCACAGACACATAATCAAGAAGAGTCTCAATGTAATCAAGATCTCAATGTAATCAACTACGCTAATCTGCTAATTAAATTTTAATTTTTTTTTCGATATTTATTTTGAATTATCTTGAAAGTCAAGAGTAAAATAATATTATTCAATATTAGTTTGCTCTTTTCACTCTTGCAGACATGTGCAAATATAACAAGAGCAAATTGAATTCTATCGTTTGTTTATAGATTAGGATGATATCTGCCATCGTCTTTGGGGGAAGAACTAATCCAAATTTTGCCCTTATACATTTAGAGCATCAATAGCATCACTATTCCATTCGTACCTATGTCGTACTCGCTCACTTACAATTTCAACTTGGGAACTTTCATAATTATAGCTATCTCTTTTTTATTTACGCTTTTCTCGATTCGATGTCCCCTTCTTTGTTCCGTATCGTTCCATATTTGAATATGTTTGTAAAAACTCATGCTATTTATGTAAGCACTAGCCAGAAGTATGTATTTGTAAGATTACAACGCGTCTATGTAACATAACCTCGTTGATCACTTGCATGTAAAAATAAATGAAATGATCATATCTCTCACCGACTAAACCGAATACAATTTCATTCTGGGAACCTAATGAAGTCCAATAAATCTATCTTCGCTCCTCTAGCAGCATTAGCAACAGTCATCCTTTTCTAAACAGGAAAAAACTTATAACTACAAAATACACTTGTTATTGTAATAAGTGAGCCCATTAAGAGCATAACGTCCACATCTCAAATTTCATCTGCGGGAATAATTCGGTCTCAGTTCAAAGACTTGCTCGCTTACATTAGTAAACATTGACCGCTACACTTTTGAATATATACGCTAAGTGGTCGACCAACAAAAGGCAACAATTTAGTTTGTACACGTATGCAGAACAATGAACGACCGTTCTTGCCAGTTGTGATTAAAAATGGGTTTATGTTCAGGTTGGGTAGCAACTGCAATACTTACTCAACATGCCATGAATTATGTTTCGATGTGTTTTGAATTAAAAAAAATGTTTAACATGTATATATATATATATATATTTATATATATATATATATATATATATATATATATATATATATATATATATATTGAGAAGCTAAATACAAAAGGTGTTGACTTAACAAAGTTTTGTATAATAATGCATCTAAAATTGTTGAGGACGGCTTTTATATCTTACGATGTGTGGAGTTGGAATGCAGAACACTTCAGTTTCATAAAAGGAACGCTTTGTTCTACGTAGATGACCAGTAAATCTTCATTGGATATTTGAATCCTTGAATTTAATGAAAGGAGTCTTTTGTATCCGTTTTAACCAGGATGTGCTGAGTGGGTGAACGAGCAGTAAATCTTTCATGCTACGTAAGCAGGCAGGTCCTTCAAAAGGTAATGTGATATATTCATAACACACGTGACCTATAACACGAAACACTTGCTACAATGACTGCATTTTTTTTTCGTTTTTAAATGAAAGATCGCGTCTTGCATTACGTGTACGTGTCTAACGAATTGAATGGTAGAACAATTACCAATAGTGACTTCGAAAGACTTTACGGAAAGTTTTAGAGACCATGAGCGATTATGCTTTAAAAAAAATTGATCATGGGCGAGATATGCTTGCACAAATAATGACTTTTGTAGAGAACTACTAATTAATAACTGATGGTATGAAACTACCATCAGCCCCCTTTTAAATTATTAATCTTAATATACTCGTACTCTTGCTACGTGCAGTGCTGAGCTCGAATTAAAATTTTGAAGAGAGCCACCAATTTTTGGAAAAGTGCGAGGACAAAAGTTGTGTTGTCGGGAGAAATACTTTTTGTCAAAAAAGCTTTTCTCGAAAACTAATGTGTTAGCAGCTGTGAGGAAATAAACTATTAATTGCGCTCTCATTTTCCAATTTTGATAATTTTTGATCAATCTATACCTTATTCTCATCGTTCGTGAGTTCTTTTCAAGCAATACTTTTAGTAATAATGGGGGCAGCACTTTTTAAGCGTTTTCCCCGAAAAATGTTTAAATAAATTCATAAAAAAATACATCATGTGTACTGTTAAAGCCGTGATCGAAGGTCGCAATAAGCTTTCACGTCACATCTTATATAATCCCCTTAAATTTTTTTCCCCAATTTACTCCCTGAATTAATCCGCAGAATCAAAATTAAACTTTTTATAAATTATATCTATAATTGGGCCACCGTACTCTATCTTTACGCTAAATTTTAAGTTTACATCGAATAGTTTCCAAGAAAATCGCCTGTGGTGGACAGACGGACGGACACCATATTGACTCCTTTTTGCTGTTTAACATTAAAAACGGAAATTATTTAAAGAACAGAACAAAAATAATAAAGGACAGTAGATAACCCCCTTCAAACAGTTGTTTAATGACACTAGCGGGGAATATGCTTATTTTTATACTGTGAACAGAGCTTTTTCACGTCGTCATAAGCACACGCGACTAACGATGATAAAGAGTTGACTTCTGTTTCGTGTTAAGCGTTCAAGTAATAATTTTTAATATTATAAATGCGAATGTTTCTTTTTTTATTGTGTAATAATCTGCAATAATTCGTTAATCTTTATCCCGCAAAATCGGTCACTTTCTTACGAAACATCTAAAATTATTGTTTTCCCAATGTATAGCGTTGTTGGGCATCTAAATATATAGTCATTATTTCATCCAGTCTGGAGAGTAAACAGAGATTTAAAAAATTGGAAAAATGGTTGTTTACAAAATTTTATTTTTAGTTAATTTTATGAAATTAATTATACTTAGTAATATTGAATATTCCATTTATTAAAAGGTGATTCCTTATAAAGTCACTATCGTCATTATTATGTGAGTAATAAGGGTAATTAACGTTCAAGAAACTTCACTGGTGAAATAAATATTGATTCATATATCAATTAATTAACGTTCCAGAAACTTCACTGGTGAAATAAATATTGATTCATATATCAATTAATTAACGTTCCAGAAACTTCACTGGTGAAATAAATATTGATTCATATATCAATTAATTAACGTTCCAGAAACTTCTCTGGTAAAGTAGATATTGATTCATATACCAAATAATTAACGTTCCAGAAACTTCACTGGTAAAATAAGTATTGATTCATATATCAATTAATTAACATACTATAAATTTCTCTGGTGAAATAAGTATTGATTCATATTTTACTCAATTAATACAAGCTTAATGACGTTGTTCTGTTTCGAAAATACAAATAAATGTGGTAATAAGTTTTCTTCATTAAGTCGTAGTAAATATAATCTCTTTTTTTAATTCAGTTTGTTTCGATTTATAAATTCATACAGAGGGCAAGCCTACAAATACGGATGCTAGCTGTACAGTCAAATAGTTGAGGAATACTTGTATAATAATATATTAAATGTAAACAAAATTCATATAGTAAAACAATTTATTTAAATGTGATTCGAACAATAGCTAAATACAAAACTCTCCACATTCGTATGTACGACTTCACTCGTCGCTTCAAGTCTCTCGACTTGAATACTTCCCTTACTCTGCTTCCCGCATACACGATCTCCACTATACTCCATATACTTCTCCTCTTCTCACCTCACCTCTCCTCATCTTTCCTCTACTCTCTTCATCTCACCTCACTTCTTCTCGTCTACATGTTCATCGGCACGTCGACAGAGGCTCTTTTTAAAATCGGCCATCCTGAAACAATTGCACCGCAATTGATCTTGCATTTCCACTGTCAAAAATTATTCATTACTTGAAATGTGAGCTATACTAAAACTAATCGAATTTCGACTTATACAGGGTGTCCAGTGGCAGATTTCAATGTTTGAAAAATTGTAAAAAAAAACTACACCTCTAATACAAAGTAGGTTTATTTTAACTTTATAACAACGAATGCGGATTTCATTTTTTAAAAATCACGTTTTCCAAATGGCGGCCATCGAGTCTGACACACTCTTCGAGTCTAGCACGCATGTTTTCAAAAACGCGTTTGCAGAGCGACTGGGGTATCCTATTGACTTCGGCTCGAATATTTTCTTTAAGTTGTGTCACAGTGCTCGAATTTGTTTTGTAAACAACGGATTTTAAGTATCCCCATAAGAAAAAGTCACATGGGCTTAAATCGGGTGACCTAGGTGGCCACGGTACGGTACCGTTTCGGGATATGTTTTTTTCTGAAAATAACTGCCGCACTGCATTCATGGACACATTAGCAGTGTGAGCTATGGCCCCGTCCTGCTGGAACCATGTGTTTTGGTTGAAGGATGGACTATCCTGTAGTTCTACTCTGATAAAGTCATTTAACATCTGGACATATCTCTCCGAATTCACAGTTACAGTTTGGCCACGTTGATTTTCAAAGAAATAAGGCCCTATAATTGCAGATGCAGACATGGCACACCAGACTGTTACTTTAGGCTTATGTAAAGGCTCTTGATGCATTTGTCTTGAGTTGTGGACATCCCAGTAACGAAAGTTCTGCTTATTCACATATCCTCCAATGTGAAAAGGAGCTTCGTCACTAAAGAATATGTTGCCCATCCGGGTAGCAGTACGAAATCTCAACAACATCACCTCCGCGTAAGTTTTTCTTAATTCAAAGTCAGAATCGTGTAAATCTTAAATAATTTGAATTTTATATGGATGGAACTTGAGCTTTTTTCGCATTATTACCTGGAAATTTGGTTTCGGAATTCCCAATATCGATGAACGTGTACGCAGTGATAAACGGGGATTTTCAACGACATGACCATAACACGCTCAATGACCATAACACGCTCGACATTTTCATCCGTGGCTACCAATGGTGTAGGTCCTGGCCTAATGTTGATCCTGTAGCTCTGAACCTTGCTACCCATGACTGAATGAGGTTGATCGATGGTCCATCACGTAATCGACGAATACTGTAACGATTATTAAATCGACGGCGTGCTACAGACAGCGAAAATCCACTCGAAATGTACGCCTCGACGGCAAAAGCGCGGTGCTCTCCACTCCACTATTCCATGGCTACTAAAACATCCGCACCGCTTGCGCTTCTAACGACGCCCCCCACGCTCCTTTTATGTGTTGCGTTCAGAAACTATGTTTGTTCAAACTTTGAAATCTACCACTGGACATGCTTCATCAGCTCCCCTGGGCCGTACTCTTTTAAAAATAATATTCTTGTATGGTTATGCACCGACGAACTATTCTAGTAATTAATCTATTTTTTCTAATGCATACCTGACGGATGAGCAATCTTAATCAGTTTGTGTATTTCGTTTTATAGACTCTACTATTGCCAACGTTTCAAGGTGGTAACTATGGTAGATGGACTCTTCTTTAATCATAATTCTAATAAAACAATAAACAGGTTTTAAATCACCTTTTAGCTGTTTCTGTGTAAGAATTCCGGCTATTTCTAATCTAGACGCATCGGTGTGGATCGACAGGTAAATCAGGATCATGCAATACTAATACTGGCTTTGCACACAATTATCTTTTCAACTCCTCAAAACTGCTAGCTTGGTCGTTACCCATTCCCGAGTTCTATCTTTTTTGTAAATTCGATTAATGACCTTGCTTTTCGGTTAATTTCTTTATATATTTTTAAAATAACCATAAATATCGACAATTTGTCTAATTTCGTGCATGTTAGTAGGCGTTTTAAATCGTCCTAAGGCCTCTATCTTTGCATTATCTGGTTTTATTCCTTCCGGTCTAATCTGGTGTCTTAAATAAGTTACTTCTAAGATAAGGAATGAACATTTTCACATCTTTAGTTTAAAATTGTGAATTTCCAAAAGTTCAAAAAGTTGACTTAAGACCTTCTCTAAGAGTTCTAAACCCTTATCAACGGTAGTGGATAATAATAATGATAAGTCGTCTAAAAATGCAATGATATCATCACTACCTGTAAACAAAATAAGCTTTCCCATAAAAACCATGAAAGTCTTTACTTTTATTAATTAACTAATCCATCATAATTAGCTAATCCATCTTTATGGATTAGCTAATCCAAAAGAAACCCAAATGTGACAAATGGAATCTTATGGAATCAGGGTAAATAGGTACTTGGTAACCATCGATGTACATAGATGTTGGTAACAATCTTGTGCAAAGTATAAACTGATTTTTCCCTGATAGTCTTCCTAATTGTTCATGTATTTGCGTCGTAGAAAAGCTTTCCTTAATAGTTACGGAATTCAAGGCCGTATAGTCTACACACACGAAAATCTCCATTTTTTTTCTTTACAAGTATATCCGGAGACGCAAAATTGGAAGTCGATCTCCTATAATATTACCATCAACAAATTTTAATATTTGATTTCATACTATTGAATATATTTGTCGTTAATTTTGTAGAAATTCATTATTCACAATTTAAGAAAAGTACGTGATGTAGTATTATTTCTACTTTCTTTAAGTTCTTTATCACGACCTAGGTTTCGTTGTATTACAGCCCACCTGAAGATGTTGTAATACAACGAAACCTAGGTCGTGGTAAAGAACTTAAAGAAAGTAGAAATAATACTGCATCACGTAGTTTCATTTAATTGTGATTTCATACTATTTCACATTCACTATATATTTAACTAAAATGGTTACGATTAATATATTTATTTGTAGTTAACTTGATTAGCATCACAGAGAGTGGCGCGTTGGTTATAACTAACGAAACATTTTGAATGTAACTGCAGTAACTCAAGAAGTTTGTTTACATTATGTGATGCGTCGGGACCCACTTTAATATTCGTCAACTCGACGCCCGCTGTAAATTCTTTTGATGACTCGCTCAAACTTTGTTTACACTCACAAGTGACCCTCGACGCCGAGGGCTAGAATGTAAATAACATAGCTGTCGACATATTATCGTTTTTTTACTCACCTCGCTCATATTACAAGTGCTCTTGCAGCTCTCTGTTCGAGTTATGGTCTCGCCTCTCTTGAATGTTACAGTATTGACTATCAAGTTGCGCAACTTAGTAGTCGATACTGTAACATTTCTCTTAAGGGGCGTTTATACGGTGACAGTTTGTGTGATAATTATCATTGTGGTAGCTGTCATGACAGTATTGGCGTTGATGAGTCCTATGATAATGTGGAGGTTTGCGTGTATATACACGGCGACAGTTGGCTTCAGTCATGGGACTTTCTGAAATTTTTGTTTTGTATCGACTACCGCTTTTTTCTTCCTACTGCCACTTCTTTACCGCCGAACTTTTTGTTTTGTATCGACTACCGCTGCTCTTAAGGGGCGTTTATACGGTGACAGTTTGTGCGATAATTAACTTTGTGGCAGCTGTCGTGACAGTATTCTCCCATGATAATGTGGAGGTTCGCCTGTATATACACGGCGACAGATGGTTGCAGTGACGCTGCCACGATGCCAACTATCACACAAACTGTCATCGTGTAAACGCCGCTTTAAATATAATTATAGCCGGGAGTATATAAGCTACTTCACTCATATCTAAATGTCGGTTTTGGTACAAACGTCTCCTGATGTTCCGGGTTCGATCCGTACTTTGATTAGTGTAGAACCCTGAAAAAATAGCACTCCTTATCGGTCAGCACTTTGTATTTCATGACATCTTCAAATGCTTCGATTGTTTCTAAATGATTCACATCAGAAAACTGGAGAAGAATGCCATCTCTTAATAGTTAATTTCACATTTTTATGATTCATAATTTGTTATTAAATAATTAGATTGACATCCCCAATATCGATGTCAATTACAACTAGAGAGGTCTTCATTTTTATTTGATCAACAAGGAACTCGAAGAAAATTTCTCCCAGTTTTTACCGGCGGTCCCGTAAATTCCCTCAACTCCATCTTGGGGGGTGATATTTTCAATTTAAATGTTTAAGCCGCCGATTTTTCAATATATTAAGTTTACTTCTGGTATCCAAATATGCCTTCATTTGTACTTTGATATCTTCGCTGTTTTGCGATACATAACATTGAACTGGAAACCCATTTGGACTCATTTTATTACGTTCTTCTCTAGGGTTCCTTCCTTTAACGAAACAGAAATAGGTGATATCTTCCTTCTTTACCTCATTGATTATATTTTCATGTTTCAGGCAACGAACAATGATTGGCAATTTGTTATATTTGCTTAAATCGGTAAAATTAGCGGTCTATCTTCCCATTTATTATTCATTAAAGACTTGCTTAGCTCATTTGTTGGTGAAAATTCAATCTTGCTTTGTGGAATTTTATAATTGTCAAAGGCAGAAAGAAATCCTTCGTAAAATTCCTAAGGGCCATTATATAGAAAGCTTGACATTAGCTCTCAATTCTGCTGGAAGTCCTCTAATTATACACAATGTTACTGATTCGTCTCTAACTTTCACTTACTAAGACACCGAAAATACAACGCCATCTTTTCCTGATATTCTTTAGTCATATTTTCTTCGGTAATTTTTTACGACCCATCATCTCGTCCTATAGATTGGCGTAATTGAAATAACGTGCAAAATGCTTTCAAAAGCATAAGTTTTTATTGCTTCCAAGAATAGTTGTAAGACCCAGTAGTCTACTTGGTAAGTTAAACTACTTGATTCCATCATTCCAGGTGTACTTAATGCCAATTTGGACAATTTTCCTCAACCAAGCTTTCACATTAAGGTCGCAGCTCTCTGGATCAAATTAAGAAATTAATTTCTGTGCATGGTGCAAATTCGTGATCGGCTTCGTTTTATTTCCTATAAAACTAAACATGGCCCTATCAACTTTTTCAGCCACTAAGCCTTTTAGCGATTCATTCAGTCGCAAGGTTTCCTCTACTGAATCACACTCCGTTGCTTTGATTGTTTCTTGTCTTGTCTTGACTGATTTGGTCTTAACCCAAACTTCAGATATACCAGTGCCATGTTCATTATTAAAATTACTCTTTTAACAGTCAATATTCAGATTTATTACAACTAATTATTGTTCTTAAATCCAATACCACATCAGAATATATTAAAGGTATATAAAGTTCATACTCCACCCACGTATGTATGACTTCACTCGTCGCTTCAAGTCTCTTGAGTACGTCCCTTGTTCTGCCTCCTGCATCACACTCCGTTGCTTTGATTGTTTCTTGTCTTGTCTTGACTGATTTGGTCTTAACCCAAACTTCAGATATACCAGTGCCATGTTCATTATTAAAATTACTCTTTTAACAGTCAATATTCAGATTTATGACAACGAATTATTGTTCTTAAATTCAATACCACATCAGAATATATTAAAGGTATATAAAGTTCATACTCCACCCACGTATGTATGACTTCACTCGTCGCTTCAAGTCTCTTGAGTACGTCCTTTGTGCTGCCTCCTGCATACCCAACTACTTAGTATACACGGTCCTCGGCACGTCCACCAAGGCTCTTGTTATAAATATTTAGATAGTTACAAAGCGGGGTAGGTCAAAACATTTTATAAATTTGAATTTTTACATTTTTTCATTTTATACAAAAAATGTTTTCCTTGAAAACCACAAACTTTTGTGAAATATGTCACTTAACAATTTTTGTTTTGACAACCATAATCTTTCGATTGGTGTTGTTGGAAATACAGTCCCATGAAAAAATATCTATTTTCCCTCTACTCCATTTCTACCTCCTGTTCAGTAGTATTTCCAAAGGTATATTAAGATTATGTGAAAAATGTTGGCACACAGACGAACAGTTAGAAGTAATAAAAATATAGATAGAAGCATAAATTCAAATATTTCAACAACTCCAGCGTATATATATATATATATATATATATATATATATATATATATATATATATATATATATATATATATATATATATATATATATATATATATATTCATACATGTATATGGCAGAAAACTTCCCATATATGGAAAAGCATACATTCATTTACTGGAAATAAATAATCTGCCGCCAGTTCCTTTAACCTAAAATGTAGCGTTTATAACTTAATCTTCTAACGGTTTATGTGTTTATCTTGTAGTTATGTAACTTTCTGGGAAATTGATTTTAGTTACAGTGTAACTGACCACTCTCCAAAAAGGAAAAACTAGATTGTATTGTTTTCTAACTCAACTAACAATTATCTTTCTTTATTGCTCACATGATCAACTCATTATTTGTGTCAATTAATCTGCACTCAGAATTACTTGCAATTTAATTAATTATTTGTTCTCAAATATTTACCATCTTACTGTTAAACTGTAATTAAACTGCTTATCGATTTTCATCATTTTATCTAAAGCTTTTAAATGAAACGATAATGGGTTATCTCTTATTAACTTCAATAATACTCGAATATAATAATTGTTTCCTGATCTATGTCTTTCATATGATTAAGATTTTATCAGGTACATAAATTTTTTATCAATTTTAATCTTTCCTTAAGAAAAATTAATTATCATTATATTGTTAACTTCCTATCAATCTTCAATACAGATTTAAATAAAATTTTAATCAACGAATTAACTTTTTTAATGACATTGAATTTTTTTCATATAAAATCTTTCCAGATATTATTCTAAATATTTATAATACTAATTTCTGTCCTTTTTCTTGACAAAAGTTATTTTCAATTCTTTGAAAATTGTTAAACCCTCTTTTAACGACGTCTTTCTTACTTTTTTTGAATTTCCTTCTATGAATATACCTTACCTTATCTTTAGAGACTCGATAAAATCCTTTTAACATACTATCAATATTATATTTTTTTAAATTTATTATTTATCACTAATTTTAAATTATATACAAAACTACTTGTACATATGTTTGTCGGACTTATGCAATCTCTACAGTCAACTGCTATGCAATTTCTTCCATCCAACTGCTATGGTCCAAAACAGGAATTTAGCAAAATGGAATTTTGTAAATATGTTCATAAAATTATTCTATTACAGTTTTTACATATTAAAGTGCACGCTTTTTAAAGAAATATAAAAGTTTAAAAAAACAAACAATTAAAAAGCAAGACTAAGTATCAAAAAACTATTAATTGCAAACTTTGACTGTACCTTACAGTTAAGAAAGGTGAGCAAAATCGGGTTAAGGAAGGGTGGCCCTAGCGGATTGTGAAAACGGTGGTCTTCGAAAACATTTATGGAGGGCAAATTCGAGTGGACTAGGGTGAGTTAAGATTAAATTTATTCCCAAGTCTTGCAGCAGGTTCAGGGAAGGACTTTTCATTAAAGGTAGTTTTATGTTTGGGAAAACAATTTGTATGATTTAAAAAAATATTATCTGTACCTATTATCTAGGACAAGATATCTGCAAGAAAATCATCAATTTTTCCTATTTTTAAATTAATAATTTTGAATACGGTCTCCTACGGGTCCTATATACTAATGTCTCAATATGTTCGATATTTGTGTACCCTTTACAATTTTATTTAGAAACACAGTTTTTTTACATAGTTATTTCTCTTGATTACTTATTAAAACAATGTTTCCTTATGGATTGATTGTTTTAAACTGAAAATGCGCGCTCTTCAAAGAAAAGTGAAATTATTATAAAAAATAAAAAAGTAAAAAACAAGATTGAATATAGAAAACTATTAATTGCAAATTTTGATAATTAAAATTAATTGTAATTTTCTAGCTTATTCTTGCATATTGCTTTGTTTTTAAAGCAACACACAAGAATAAGCTAGAAAACATTTATTACCTAGTTAAAGTTAGTTTTACTTTTTCTGAAAAGCACACACCTGAAAAGTGCACATCAGGATATTGTATATTATTTTCACCCTAGTACTACCTTGTAGCCTAATGAAAACAAAAAAATAAAATAAATTCTCTTTTTGTTTTACAGCTGTCTTGATCCGTCTTGGCTCTGATGCAACACAGGCTTTGTAGATCAAAATATTTTTTCGTCCTTGCTTACTACTTGGAACCCGTTAACAATATGTCGAAAAAATCTACTCAATTTTATTACAACAGCAGTGAAATAATTTATATAACATTAACCTTATATGGCCAACAAATTAAACTGCCAAAAAGTAAAAGTAGAAACAAAAAATCTCAAATAAAAAACAATTTCTAAAATATAACTGAACGATCTCTCAAGTGCAAAGCGAACACTTTAAACCATAGCGTTGGAGCCGGTGAAAGCTTTGACTAGATATTCTTTTTCTTAATAATAAATATTCATATATTACAATAAAATATTAATAGAATAACTTGAAATTTCAAATTTCTTTATTGTCCATCATCCTGACTCGTAAAAATCATCCTAAAATTAGGTTTGAAATTTCTAAGATGTGAAAAGAGAAACCAAAGTGCAAATTTTACATTTCATGTAATTTATTTGTAAGAAATCAGGTTTAAAAAAACATTATATGCCATTTGCTTTCGAAATCCAAAATATGCCAGTAGTTTTTTCCATATTTCAAATGTCGTTATTCCTTAATTTAGAATTATTTTAATTGATTTTTATTATGTAATCTGTTATTCAATCTGTCATCATCAAAAAATTTGCAGCAAAAATGAATTATCTTTATTCATCAAAAATATCAAGCAATATAGTTTTCATTTCCGGATCTAAAAACCATTAAATTAACTTTCACAATACAAAGAATACTTATATCAATCACAACATGTTGGTGGTACTTGCATTCTTGACTATTTAGCTTATTGTCTGTAAAATCTTCAGAATAACTTTGAAATTCTATTAAGAATTGTTTTTCTTAAAGTTTAAGGAAAATCGCATCACATGTTGACATTGCTGCGTAAAACATTGTCTTTTTATAATACCTATGAATTTTAAACTTGAGAACAAAACAGGTTTACATAATAGTAAAGAGTATTTGTTTGGTAAAGACTTTTGTTACCGACCAGAGATTAGTCTCAAAATTAATAGAGAGTATTTAATGTTTTTAAACTAATCTAAACATTATACTTTTTATTTAAATCAAAAAGAATCATTTCTATAACAATAAAACTTATATCACTCATCCATCTTGTCGGGTCAGTAAATCAGCGTCTGTGATATCCCTCTATCAACTGAATGAGAATAATCTACCAATTAAAATAAGTGAGACAGTATAAACAAGTCTATATACCACTGACTTCAATGTTATAAAAGATTAATATCATATGATGTTTTAATTGCAATAGTTTAATTTAAAAATAGTCCCATTAGTGTATACGAGAAAAGTATTAATAAGTTCAAAAATAGGCATAGTAAACTTTCCCGGGAAATGCATTATTATTGCAGTGACAATATTTTTAAAGGCATTACAACTGGCGTCGTTCGGTAGTTTAATTTCAGAAATGTTACTGTGCTTGTTTTCAGAAATGTTACCAGACACGAATTAAATGCAAGCGTACCAAACGAACAATTTGCATGCACTTATCAATATATGGTCGAATGAATGACTTTGATGCAAACACTTGAAGTAAGATGACATAATATACATATACCAAACGAACAATTTGCTTGCACTTATCAATATATGGTACCAAACGAACAATTCGCATGCACTTATCAATATATAGTCAAATGAATGGCTTTGATGCAAACACTTGAAGTAAGAAGACATAATATACAAATACCAAACGAACAATTTGCATGTACTTATCAATATATGGTAACAAACGAACAATTCGCATGCACTTATCAATATATGGTCAAATGAATGGCTTTGATGCAAACACTTGAAGTAAGAAGACATAATATACATATACCAAACGAACAATTCTCATGCACTTATCAATATATGGTACCAAACGAACAATTCGCATGCACTTATCAATATATGGTCAAATGAATGGCTTTGATGCAAATACTTGAAGTAAGATGATATAATATACATTTACCAAACGAACAATTTGCATACACTTATCAATATATGGTCAAATGAATGGCTTTGTTACAAACACAAAGTAAGAAGACATAATATACATATAAGTAATTCAGATATAATTTCAGTGCGATATTGAAAACTTGCTGCTCATTTTAATTTATATCTGTGGCATCAACTTCATTAACAATATAAGCAATTTACCTTTTTCAATCATTCACTTGAAGTAAACCTATGTTTTTAAGCAGTTAATTGTCTGTTTATGATAAAGATAGATGAATTTGAAATGATTCACAGAAAACCGACTTAGAATCCGAACATATGTACCGCCAACGAAAGTGTATAAAGTCTTTAAGTGGAAATTACACAGCATATTCTATGTTCGCACATGATTCTAAACGAGGACATCGCCGATAAATACATAAACAGTGAAAAGCAATACTTGGAGCTGCGGACCGGTCGATGACGCATGTGGCTAATAAGCTAGTTTTCATGTTATTCGATTATTTTAGAATTAATTTCGTGTTAACATACCGTTTAATATTGTATCTTAAATAATTAGCTATTTGTATTGTTATTTGAACTTTTCGTGGTTTTCTGAAAACTTGGTGTTCTTATTCTATTTCTAACACAATATCCTAAACGAGTTTGTAAATTAAACGGTTTGTGAGCTAGAAGGAGATTAGCTAGACCTTTTTATGTATCTCCCAATATTTTCCGCATAATTTCCAAAAATGTCTTTCTCCCTAATTTTTAGGTATCTGTTTCACCATGCGTATCCTTCTGTTCATCCTCATAGTTTTTGCAGTTTTAGAGATATGTTGATGAAATTTTACATGTATAACGTATACATGTAAAATTTCATCAGATAAAGTTTTCAAATATTTTTTTCGAGTTTTAAGGATTTGATTTTCAGTCTTTTATGAATTTTTTTCTATTTTTTCTAAGGTGCATATGAAGTGCGGTTGAAACAAATTGGTTTGATATTTCGTGAAATCTGTAGCCATTTTTCTTCTTTCATAGCCTTAGATTATGCGTAGACACGCAAATGACAGGCTATTTTATCTTCAATTGCCAAAAAATCATGGACAGATATAACGACATGACGATTGTAAGAGAGAAGAGAATCTGTTTATTGACAATATTTATTGGTTACATTGACAACTTGTCGATATTGGAAATGACGTCATTTTTTTTTATCCAAAAGGGTAAAATGCGAGTTTAAAATCTATTTCAGAGGCCCCATGCACGTACCAATCCCCATCCAGTAAGGAATTTGACAATTATTTGAAAAAGGATTTAAAATTAGTGGAAATCTATCTGGAACACATATAAATGTGATATTTTCCCCAAAAATGGAATTTGATTGCAGTCATGCTTTGCATGCATTCGCGTCAAAATACTAAGTCGTAAATTCCATGAGGTTACAAAGCCCCCTAACAAATTATGAAATTGAAAAGAGGAGGTTCTATCTCTGTCACACGCTTCGTCATTCTACGTTGACCGATAAATATTGTTTATGGATTTCAATTTGCTTTATACAAGCTTGTTAACCGCATTGGCACCAACACCAAGTCGTAAGATGGGCAAGAATTTAATTAAAAAATATATTGAAAAATTAAAACCACAGCTTATACAGTGGTAACAATGCACGTGTCTATCGAGTAACTCTGTGCTTCAAACTAAGTACATTTTAAGCGTATTTTTGTAAAAAAGAATTCAGAAACAGATGATAATTGTCTTATAGTTTCTTAACATTATCTAATTAGCTCGATAATAGCTGTATTTACTTACAAGACTAACAGCGTAGATATTTAATTTATTAGTACAGTATGCCTATATAAACCTACGCATGCTCCTCAAGCCAAATATTCTTAAGAGGAATTTCTCAAGATAATTCTATTAGAGAATATTATTTATTTATTTTAGAGAATATTATTTTATGAACATTTCTCTGCTTACGCCGCTGAGTCACGGAATTAATTGGATGGCAGTATCAGAAACGCGCCGTCCATGTAAGCTTTCAAAAGCCGCTTAAAAGATCTCCTTTATTATTTTTATTACTTTTACTTTTCTTTTTAAACCTCGTCATTTTCATTTTTCCTTCCGAAATGCAAAATATTTTTATGACCATTTCTTCGTAAATATTCGTCGGTATACAGTTGTTGTATTCGTTACTAACAGTTGTTGTATTTGTTACTAACAGTTGTTGTATTTGTTGCTAACAGTTGTTGTATTTGTTGCTAACAGTTGTTGTATTTGTTGCTAACAGTTGTTGTATTATTTACTATACGGTTGTTATATTCGTTACTATAACGTTGGTTAATTGGTATAGTAGATTTTTTGACTTCAATAATCTCAAGGTATTAAATTCGGATAGACGAACTGATTATTAAGCATTTGCCATGTCATTGTCTCTTCTGTACACATCTGCCGTATAAATCGAACTAAATCGTAAAAAGCTATAGCTTATAAAACTGGTACAGAAAGGTCATTCTAGTCCGACATAAGCTACTTTTGACTTATATGCATATTGTTTCGTATGCTGATTGCCTTGAACGTCTAGATTGAATCATTGCAACGATCCTTTGCATTTGCGGTACTTTGCGGTACAACTGACATTTCATAGTTGTATTCCTTATTTTTTGTCAGTTTAAAAGGTTAAATAAATGCCTCATCTTTTCGAATTGTTAAAAATTAACGCAATAATTTAAAAATGTTTATAAGTAATGATTATTACTAAAAAAACCTGTCAAGCTCGAATAGAACTCGCACAACAAAAATATCCATTTAGACACTTTTAAACATTTAAGGGTACATAGATATTTCTATTAAATTATTTATAAATATTAATTTTCCGCAATGTAAATATATTTCCTAACATTCTTTTGGACTACATAAAGACAAACTAACGTACAATTCCATATAGAATTCTAATTTTAATAAACCCTAATTTTTTAATTTTTCCCTTTATTTTATGCAATAAGGCCTCCTTTACGCTGACTTTCAAATTATGGGTCGGCTGGAAGTACTCTATAGGTTTTGATGATAAGTGGGTAAAATATTGTAAGATAGATGGGCCCCTTGTAATCTGGCTATAAGTCAGGGCTTAGTACTTCAAATGCACTGCTGAAAGTGACTGATGATGTGCGCCTAGCCATGAACAATAGTCAACTATCTATTTTTATATTATTGGACTTCAGTAATGCTTTCAATTCTGTGGACGTTGACGTTTTAATACATCAATTTAACTCATTAAATTTGTCGCAACCATATGCCGATCGGTTCAATTCCTACCTTCGTGGCCATAAACAGGTAATCAAAATTTCTGAAAATAACTCAAAATGGACCAGTCTCATTGCCGGAGTACCTCAAGGTGGTATTCTATCGTCATTTCTATTTTCATTGATCCCGTTGTCCAACTATCATTTATATGCTGATTATCTTCTAATATACTCTCACTGCAATGTCGATAAAATCTCTTCATGCATTGATATATTAAATGCAGACCTACATTTGATCAGTCAGTAGGCTGGTAGGCAGGGTCTTTTGATTAAGCCAATTAAATCGCAGACTATTATTATAGATAGTCAGAAACATCGGTCAAAAATATCTATATCTGATTTACGGTTATTGATTAACGTCTATATTATTCCATTTACTTTGACTGTAAAAGACCTCGGCTGCCTAATTGACCAACATCACACATGGCATTCTCATGTAAATGGTGTTACTCGTAAGATTTTCTTCAAAATACACTCTCTCAAACGACTTTAAAATTTTCTTCCACTGCGAACTAAAGGACACAATTGTCAAACTTGATTATGGAGATTTCTGTTTAGTCTAATTTACTTTTATCCTTAACTTTAATCCTTAACAAAACAATTAATTTTTAAGATTTGTTAATAATTTTCATTTGTTCTCCGCTTGTATCTCGAAATTATGATTTATGAAATGAAAAAAAAATATTCAAAAACCCTAAACATTATTTACGACAATTTTCTAAGAGTTCATTCTCTTTTGATTCTGATCGACATAATTATTTTTTTTTTGGAAACGGTCATCATTCCTCCTGTATCGAAGGCCTCCCCATTTGACAGCGGGATCGGAATTTTCTAACCTCTCTATAATAAGGGTATGTACCCGAATGTAACGCATTTCTAGCGAATGAAAATGTATTTTAATCCTGTTGCCTTAAATTTTTGTATCCATCACGCAATATAACGTATCTTTCGTTATGCAATAGTTATATCCTTCTTTTTTATATATTTATAGATAACCTGTAAGTATGGCAATAAAAAAAATTTTATTATTAATACGGTAATAGAAAAATATACACAAGATAGAATAATATATACAGGTATTCTACACAAATCTATATTTATTAAATATATATATATATATATATATATATATATATATATATATATATATAATGACAGAAAAACATTTTTTCCTTCATTTTAGGGTTGAATTACGATGAATTTAAATTGTCATGCGCCGCAGCGCAACAATAATACGTGATCGATGATAACAGATAAATTGGCTAAAGTTTTATCAACTTGTTTGTCGACCTAAAGAATATAACTCGAGAAATCCAAACGTAACATTTCATAACGACCGCAAGTATTGCACAACATTGTTAAAGTTGCTTTGATCGTAATTAATATGCTGATTTTATACCCATCTGGCGTGAACAGCTTCGTAAACAAGTTCCGGCCAGTGTACTTAGGTATTTGTATGGAGCGCGCCCGTGTCCTAGAGCCTTGTTTATTTATGGTTGGGGTGCGTACCAGAGATTATAAATTCAAAGTTATCATTGATATTAAAATATGACTAGCGGAATATTGAATTGGCATACCTTGTAATAGGGTATTTTACTATATTTTTTTATTACTAGAATACATATATATATATATATATATATATATATATATATATATATATATATATATATATGTATATAAATAATAGTTATTTTAACATTAAAAGCGGTTAAAATAAATACATCGTACCTAGGATTTTTCATTACAAAGTTATAACAAATTAAAAACTGACGAACTACGATTCGCACGAAAACGCCCCATACAAAACACAACTGGCTTATGACGTCACTGGCCACTTATTTATCATTATAAGGGAGTTCATTAAATATTTTTAGTAAATATTGCGTTTAAGTTAAACACTGCATATTATAATTTTCACATTTTCTTCTGTAAAAACTAAATTCATAATAACTTTTTCAATTTAATGAACAATAATATTTAAATTTTTTCCTATTCAGAAGTTTCGATTAATTGTTTGTAATATGCATTATTTTTTTAATTACAAGGTTTTTTTAAACCTGCTCTGCAGTTTTAAAACATTTTTACAAAAAATATCGACGTCAATCAAATACCCTATTGATAATGCTGCTTCAACAAAAAGATCAAATCAGCTTGCTTTAAGGTCAAATTTGCATATAGTAAAGATTCAACTACCCTCGACTCCTATAGACAAGCCATTATGTCATAAACGGTATAAAATAGTATTTTCATAGAGAACAATATTTATTTACTTACATATAAATCGTAATCGGCTATCCAGAAAATTAAGTAGGCGATTACGATTTATATGTAAATAAATAATATTGTTCTGTATGAAAATACACAGACGCTAGTCTTTTTGTTGCGAAAGGAAATATAAATTAAAATAAATACAAACTTTCTCGTGAAACGTACGTCTAAATATATGTTTTGTATAATAACATCTCATAGTTTTATTTTGTTGTTGTAATTATAAAATATAAAGAGCGTTTTACTTCAGTTTTATATGAATTTGATACAGAACAATATTTATTTATTTACATATAAATCGTAATCGCCAACTTAGAAAATTAAGTTTACAGATATATTTTATTTTTATTGTGAAAGGAAATATAAATTAAAATAAATACATACTTCTCGTGAAACGCACCCCTAAATATATGTTTTGTGTAATAACACCTCATAGTTTTATTTTGTTTTTTTGCTTATAAAATATAAAGCACATTTTATTTCAGTTTTATATGAAAAGAACCCTAATCAGATTATTTAAGGGAAAACAAATGAGAGTATATAATTTGGCATATAAAGCAGGTACTAATCATTTGGAAAAGTTTTAATTAGATTTTTGAAAAAATCGGTTTTCTAAATATATTTTCTATTTAAAGTACCCCAAATTTATAGCTCAAGAAAAAAACCTGTTATGTACGAACAGAATTCTCACTACGAATGCGCATTAAACGCTTAGGCATATAGAAACATTTAAGTGTACATAATTCTATCAAATTATTTATAAATATTGATATCACATTTTACCATATTATCTAAACTATCTTTCCCAGATGTAAAAATATCCAGTATATCTCAAAAATGGGGATATGTAAGGTCCTCTCTATAGTTTTCCCGTAAACTTAAAGAAACTTCTAGTAACGCCATTTTTTATAATTTCGACTTAAGTAATTTCAGGGATAGAGGGGTAACGAAATACTTTTTATGGGCATTTTCAATAATACGTCTAGAACTATCTTGTATACAGTTTTGGAATTTATTTTTTCAATTGCATATCCCACACTTTAACATTTAACAAGAGCCTCGATACGAACGTGTCAATATGAACGCCTCGATACGAACGCAATGGCGATACGAACGTCTTGCCATTCGGACACACATTCGGCACAACGGACTTCGTGGACACGAAATTGATAGTAATTTACATGGGTACAACGAGGGCAGCTTAGAGGGGAGGTGAAGTTAGCGGGGATCGGAAAAGATAATTGCTTGTTTTTCTCTCGATCGTTCTGTTTGTACAAGTGTGAATAAAAAAAATCTACATAAGAATTATTTGAATTTCGAATTATTTGTATTTCGTATAGTCACTTTGGCTTCACCATTAGAGGGAAGGTTCATAGCTCCATAATCATATCACATATATGCATACGTACATATGTTTATAATGCACTTATCTCTTACAAAGTTATGTATGTTAAATAAGATGACGTCTCAGCAAAAGTATTCACATGTTTAACAACGAATCATTATGCAACATGGAACAGGAAATGTAATATGTAGAAGGCTGTGTACAATGTGCTTAGTAAAACATGCAAAATAACCTTCCCTGATGAATTGTATGACTGTGAAGTAAGTGTGAGCAGCAGATGCGTCACGTAATAGGAGGCGTGTAGCTTGATCTTATGGCCATTGCTATATATTTATTATAGTATATAAGTTATCTTCCAATTTTTAACCCTTGCTCGTGCGTTTAGCAATGCTAATACAGTGATGAGCATATTTAAAGAAACCATGGCGGTCCTAGAAATAATGCTGAAAGACGTAATTTGTCTGTACAAAACATAAAAATATTCTTAACAAATAACATAAGCTGGGCGTATGAAATTATTAAATTCAACGAAAATAATTAAGCGACTGAAAATAAGGAAAGAGCAAATAATAAAATACATTTCCTGATCATGATCAAAAACAAAAAAAAATATCTTCATAAATATGCATATACTACATTTTTAATACATCGAGAACTGCAAATAAAAAATTTAAAAAAAATAAAACTCTAATAAACGTTTACAAACGATTACAAGAAATAATCAATATCGAACGCTTTTTATACGTGTAGCCATTGAAATAAAATAATTAAAAATAAACCGTAAACTGGCTTTCCACACTCGTGCTATTGTCAAAAATTAATGTGTTTTCCGCTCTTACGTATTTTACGTGGGTTTTTTCAACGACTGTGTCGGGAGTGCGAGTTTTATAAATCACATAACATGTTACATCTATATATAAATAATATAATAAAACACAATCTGCACGTTGCTTCGTCGTGTCAAGGTTCAACGTATTCCATAAAAATACCATTTACAAACAATTATAAAAAACAATCTGACCTAATTAAACAATACTTATAATATTTTTAATTCGTCTGATTGTTATTTGAAATAAAACTTTAGAGGGAAGTGTAACTTTTATTCTTAAAAACACCCGAGCCCAACACTATACGGATTTTCTTACTCCTTTTAAACTCTAAATCACTCTAGTCTGCAAATTGCAAAATGTAATTTAAACCAATTTGCCTTTCAAACCTTGACCTATTTCAGATTGTTTCTATCTACATAAGAATTAAGGCTTTTAAAAGACACTTAGGGTTGCCAGACATATACCTTGATGTATACGCCCTAAAATTGATCAAATTCAAAATTCCTAGCGAAAGACCGGTTTTTACATAACGTTAAGTTGTCGATTGTTCTGTTATCAAGTTTCATTATTATTTGAATAATAACGTTTATAATTGTTTGATGATAACGCTTAAAGGTTGTATATGTCATTATTGAATTATTTTATTAGTGGGGTTATATTTAATAAAAACAATTTAATGAACTTAAGAAAAAAAAATATATTTAACAAACATGTTATTTAAGGAATGTGCAAGAAACATTAAAAAAATGAGGAGTTTTTTGTATTTAATTAATACGTGGATATTCAGTTGCAATTATTAAAAATAATTTAATTTTCTTTTGTTTTCGTAAATTAATTAATTTTTACATAAATTACAATATTTGATAACACTGAAAGCAACGTCGGAACGCATCATTGGTTGATGTTATTTACGTCATATCAAGACATATAAATAATCTTTGTTTGTTGGCACTACGTTGTTATTGTAATTTAAGTTCCTATTTGTGATTATTTTCTTGGGACTACCGGGGTAAGATTATGGGTAAAGTTTTGGGGTATCTTTTACGATGTCAAAATCGCAGTTCTAATATGACAGAACCCAGATTTATTCCAGGGCCATTCGATAATTTATTAAAAATATAAGTCCTCGTATTGTCAGATTTTTTTCTCCCAAATTCTAATTGTACTTCTGCACAACAAAAAAATCAAAAATCAAAATAATATACTAAAAGACTCACTTCCGTTTTTTTTTAATTTCATTACTTGCTGCATTATATTAGATAAAGTTATGTTTTCACTGTACTGTGAAGATAACTCCAAAAATATTCGTGTTCTCCCATTTACATAAATGGGTACAGTTATATCTAATAAAAACTTATCACCCTCAACAACTGTAAAAATAATAAATGCATTTTTAATAAATATTTATTAATCTTACCATACAATTAAAACTTCATATCTTTACGATACAGTTAGAACCGGTAAATTTTTAATATAACGTTTTCGGTTAAAACAAGTATTAATTTTTTCGATATTTAAGTACCTAAACTTAATTTCAGGTTACTACGAAACCATTATCACGAATTTCACCAATCGCATTGTAATAATAATCACAGCGTTACAAAAGTGATAGTTCTCAGAACTGAAATTTCCCTTATCTCGCTTCATTACTTTACACTAATTTTATTTAATACGAACAGTTCGCGGCATATTAACCAACGTTTATATGGTACCAAACAATTGTCTTTTTGCACTTTGGAAGAATACAATATTAATACAATGTTTTTTAAGTGAAAGCTTCTTTAGGAGCGTTGAGAGATTTTTGCTAGGGAAAAATCTTATGGATTCGCTTCACTTACACGCTATGTTAATAGTATACCTGTAGCTATGAGTATGACGTGTTGCACTTGGCCAGAAGCGAAAGCATTAACATCTACTGCTCTGGTACCAGACTGACGCACACTCAGCGCTTGTGTACAAGTATACACACATATATACCCCAACACATTGCATATACCTGACAGTATGACGTGCGCGTTGGACGCTTTTTGAATTGGTAAAATCTTGTGAGTTCGCGTCACCGACATGCTGTAATAGCAGTATATCTGTACCTATAAAGATGACGTATTGTGCAAGATTAGTGCTATCTACATCTATGCAAGTAAAGTTAAATTGAATACGTGGAAAGTTCAGCTGTGTATTGTTTAAATTGTTTAGTTTAAGTTGTTTAAGTTTAAGTTGTATTGTTTAAATTGTTTAGTTAAATTGTTTTATTTTAAATTGTTTTAGTTTGATTATTATTTTAATTGTTTGATTGTAGGATCACCGTGTAGTACAACAGTGGGTACTAAATATGTTAATATTTTTATGTAGAAAAATTAATAATAAAAACAAAGCATTTATTTTCAAATATTTCCAATATTCGTATCAATATTGGCGTTTCAAAATTTTATGTTATTTTTTTTAAATATTTGACCTCTGCAATACATCACGCAAAGAGTATTTTATAGTGACTTAGAAATGATCTTACTAGCGTGGTAAAACCGATTTCTAGTTATTCGATAATAATTTTGTCGTGGATTTTAAAATTAAGAATTCTATAAAATCTTAGAAAACCATTTTTTCATAGTTTT
Organism: Druceiella hillmani; assembly: GCA_039881145.1. NCBI lineage: Eukaryota > Metazoa > Arthropoda > Insecta > Lepidoptera > Hepialidae > Druceiella > Druceiella hillmani. Next base: position 4,221,838 of record JAYKKI010000023.1, on the reverse strand, counting down.
AAGTTTTCTCTTCTGTCGGCCATCCCCATGACTGCCTATGTTTTTTTTAATTCCAACGTTTATTTATATAAAACCACGTTTCAAATCCAGCAACGTCACACATTGCGCACTAAAATGGTGAGAGTTTAAATTGTTGTAGGTTACGAAATAATTTTTTTAACAATTATAAACTGGCGTGTTTTTTAAATTAGTTTTCTTCGGTTTTAACGATTTCCACATTCCCCATTAGCAATACTTTTAAATTAAAATATTACTAATAGAAGTCGTCCTTAATTATTACTACAACTTTACACTTATAAAATATCGGGAAATGGCACTTTTAAAAAATCGGAATTTTTTTTACTGTGTGCCCAAATTTAGGAAACAATGCAACAGCCATTGGTATACAACAAGATACTTTTCAGAATGTAATATTAAATTAAGCATTCAAAAAAATTAACAAATTATATAACGTGATCACCCAAAATTCTCCCATATTAAACCATTAATTATATTTTTAAGACTAGAGCTTTCATGTCTATTTGTTTCCTTCTCAGTTTCAGGAGAGGATAATACAAGCATATCTGCTTTGGCTACATTTGCCTTTTCTGGCTCAAAATGAAAATAAAATACTTCGTCAACTGTTGCACTCCTTCGTCAGTGGCTAATCTCGTATTTGTCATTTTCCTTATTCATTAATCATTTTGCTATAAAATGTTTTCCAAATTTTTCGACGATTTGACAAATTCATCTTTTTTGGGCTGTGAAAAGAGCTTATTCGGATTCTTGTCTGATTCTAGAGCCGAATTTAATTTTTTACCATCGGCTTGATGTCTGAATTGGCATAATTTTTGTCAGCTTCTGAAAAATGCTTTTGGCTTCCTCCATTTTCCTGGGCAATATCTAAAGTTTCAGGAGCCGTTTTGGCTATCAGGATTGTCTTTGCAGAAGTATATGCTTTTTTTATACAAATTAAAAAGAACCAAAATCCTGTGTAATTTCACCCTCGGGAAACACGATCTTTCTTTCTGATATCGACCTGGATTGACGCATGTGTCGACATTAATAACATTTTTTTTTGTTATTAGAGTACCGTACCCGTTGGATCCAAACGAAACCCTATTATTGTGATGACGTGACGCTGTCCGTCCGTTCGTCCGTCTGTCTGCCTGAGGCCTCTAGCTTGCAAGAGAAATAATAGAACTGAGAGTTTAAAGTCTAGGACACAATTGAAACGATGCTTTATTAATTATAAATGTATCCGTACATTGAAACTAAAATTAATTCAAGTCTACAAGAATTTGACATTTTAGGTTGAGTGGAAACCTTACGGTTTCTAATTTATGGGTAGTCTTTAAAAATTGCCGAAAATTCATATCTTTGCCTAGTATTTTTGATGTCATTACTTTAAAATAATTTACGTAACAATTTTTTATTAATATACACAGTTATTTAGATCTTGGTGGCGTAAGAAGTATACGTCACGCAGTATAAGAAAATAATTTTAAAAACTTTCAAATATGAGGTGAAAATTTAAAACTGTTTAAAACTTTCAAATTTTCCTTTCATGAGTATTTCAACTAAACTTTGGGAAGTATGTAGCTGCTAATTTTATTAAAATTTCCTTTACTATTTTATTTTAAATTTTTCATTCAGATGAGCTACGATAATAAAAATAATGTTATGTCATTTTGTTTCTGTACTAAAATTATCCTATTATTTTATCATTTAGAATATATCTTCAACAATTTATTTTATTAACTGATATTGGTCTATCCCCTCTCATCATATCGGGAGATTTAAACTGCCAACTATATGGATTATGAATATATAAAAATAATCTCTACGGTATGTTGCGTTGTCACTAAAACTGTCTTTGTTTTAAAAATCCAGGCCTTCTGGAGTTTTTCTCGTATTTCCCGGCAAAAATTAATACGTGCGGAATAATGCGCATTGTACACGATAAGAAAAAAGATTTTCTTTTCAAAATTCTGCGACTTTGGAATATAAGTGCATCTTTATGTGACATGCTCGAAAGTAGAGAAATTTTCTTCGACATACCTGAGCACTTCTTTCATCGCTGGTACCGCCTTTACCTTCGATATTCTTCTATGAGAGTATGCACGAAAACCTTTAGAAAAATGGAGTGGTGTGGACAGGGGCCTGATTTTTTATGCCTTTGCCGATAGTGGTGAGCGGACGCACTTTCACGATGCTACGTCAGTTAAATGCTTATTAGCATACGCTTATGGTATGTCGAAACAAAACAAAGATGTTTTAAAATACATAATGCAAAGACCGAATAATGGTAAATTATCGTTAATATTACAAAATACTAAAATATCCAAATCGTTAAGCAAGAAACAAATTCACAGCAAAATATCGAAAATAGTCTGAAAGATTCAAAGCACAGATGCTTATAAAGGTGTCTGTCGTACTAATAAAAGATAGTTTTGCAGGAAAGACGTGTAGCAATTAACCTACAAATCTTCTTTCACTTCTCGTCTCTTTCACTCGCCGCAAAGGGTTGTAATAATATATCTACTTTAAACTGCGCCTCGTTGCCATCATCATATAGCGATTAAGATAGAAAGGCGTGTGACAATTAAACTATAAGACCTCTTAACGGCTCGTCTCTTTTACCCAATGCAGATTGTTCTTTTTTCAAAATGGTATTTTATTGCCGTCTACGCACTAAAAACACTGAAGTGACGGCACGTTTATATAGTAAACAATAACTCAATATAAAGGTAATTTCGTTGTAATTATCAACCAAGCCCTATTTAACGTTTTGGTTAAAGAGGTAAACATCTGGAATTAGGCAGTTTTTATTTTCAACATCAACTAAAATCTCAAAGTAACTAATGAACATTTATAAAATTATACTTTGCCCGTACCACTTCGAATTGAGGATATCGCAATTTCTGAAATTATTAACAATCAGTCATTTGTGCCAACCCTAGTTAATTTAAATGATCTATTTTTTGACATCACGCTTAATATTATAACTGGCTCGTGTCACGCGTCATCACACTTATCAAGACCTTCCTTCCTACTCGTATTACTCACAAATGATACCAAGCGTCGTACCATTTGTCATAATTAGATAATAACTTCGTTTTACCCGCTTTTTGTTTATGTTTATTTATTTTTGAGAAGTACATCAATCATTTTTTTTCTAAATAAAACTAGTTTAGTTACTTCAAATTACACGTTTAAAAACATCTATCATTCAAATTATAGACGTTTACACTATAGAAAATAAATATACCCTTTGGGAAAGCAGAACATTTCTTAATATTTTTTTAGAGAATACGGTAGTTGACTCATTCTAAATTTTGATATTTTTTTGTACAATATTGTGAAATATAAGTTAATTAAAAATTAGTTTTGAAAAAAATTCAAAAATTGGTTGAAAAATAAGCCAGTTGTAGGCTTCTAAATTTGAAGATACGGATAGAGTTGGGTACATCCCTCTCTCTTTTCCTCTTGTAGAATATAACGTGCAATATTAAAAATGACCTCACAACACAGTATTGCCGTCCTTCTCTAAAGGTTAAATTTAAACTTTTGTAACTCGGTCAATTTTTAAGATTATTAAAAAAATGTTTCACTCACTTGTATCATGAATTTATGATTAATGAAATAAAAAAAAATTAGTCTAATATCCAATTGGACTTGCCACAACTCAGAGGAAAGAAAACAGTTACGTGAATATTATTTTCTATCTTAAACTAATTCCAGACTGACATTAACCGTTTGATTTTTTTCAACAAAAAATATTTTATAAAGCACAAAGAAGTTTAAGTATATTTGTAATGAATTATAGTTAATTTCTTTTTTTTTTAAATTATTTTCGTACTCGCATCAGCAACTAGTTTGTCACAAAAATTATACAAATAATTAAAGTATAAACTTTATAAGAACATTAATTACAATAATAATATCCACAATATTAGGAAAAACATAAATATAAAATAGATCAAAATTACACACATCGTGAAAGCTTTATGGAAACTCCTTTGAGTTATCTCCAGGTAGCAATAATTTTTCTGAAGTTTATAAATAAAGACCGCCGTCTGACAGTTCTCCTGAGTCTTGAACAAAATCCGACTATAAATGCGAAACTGATATCAATTTCCATCCATTCCAATTAAAAGAAGGTGTTATACAACTATCATTCAACTTCTAAACAATAAACAAAAAGTGACTATTTTTTGAACTTAAACTTCTTGTTGCGTAGTAGAGAATGTGCAGCAATCGGAAAATACGTGACGTAAGCAGCTCAGCGGGGGTGGAAATGGGACATGCTATTCTATAAGAAAGTGTCGGTAAAAAGATTTTCAGGCGAAAAACTCATTGAACTATAACGTCTTACAAATACGACTTCCACATATACATCGCTTACTAAGAGAAAACACGTTTAAACTTGACAATTGCTGTATGACTAGCGTTTACCTTAAAAGGATATTTAGTGATTCATCCAATCAGTTAGGCTTGAAGAAGATATAATTGAGACTTGAAGGGCTGCAAACAAAGGATGGAAACTAGGGATGAAAACAACGTCTTTACGCAACTAGCTCTGTATTAGTACTGCCCTTACGAAACATAGATGACTTAAACTAAGCTTAGTTTACTTACATTAGTTTTTGTTTACATTACAATGGCGGACAATAGTTACTATCATATGTTTATATATGTATAATTGTGGCTGCTAATACATGCTTACATGTATGCGTGTGTATTTATTATAACTTAAGTTCACAATATATATTAAAACTGTTAAAGCAATATGAATATTAATTGTCTGTTTTTTCATAAACCAAACAGACAAAATCAGTATATAAAGATTTTTTTCTGAAGAACTATAATATGAAGACTTTAGTATTACTGAATTATCAAAGGTCATCGATGATCTTCTATACAGGAGTAGGGCGCATACAATCACAATGGTGAAATATATGGCAATCATAAACCTATTGGAAAAGCATTCTACATACAAATTGTGACAAGCACGTAAGGTATTAGCTTAAAAAGATATTGAAATCAGTGAGAAGACCATCAAGAATCGCTTTGTTATTAAAGCTGCAGTTGAAATCTTCAATCTTTATAAAGGCTGTAGTTGAAATCTTCAAAACAATATTTTTTAGAATCACTTTTATTTCTAGCTACGGTCATATTATTTTTAAAATTACCTAAAGTTTCCTAATTGGTGTCCCTCAGGTTGGAGTTATTTCACCACTGCTTTTTTCTATTTCCAAAGGTGATCTACCCGCCATTCCACCCGAATTATTTCAGGGCCCCTCCTGGGACCCATAACACCCCATATAAAAATGAGAACCTTCGAAAGTCGCCTTATAGTGTCACTGCTAACATCAAACACTTCCACCTAACAGGGTTAAGATACATTTAAATATCAGATGTATGCAGATGATTTACAAATTTATACCCATTCAGATCTTTGTATTTCATTTATTCGCCATTAATGAAATCGATACGGATCTCTGTACGATCGATCAATGGGGATTTCTGTCAATACCTGCAAGTCTCAGGCTATTATTATTGTAGGCAAAACCTTCTTTCAAACTGTCAGATGTATAATAACTATTGAGTGATCCTCTACTGCACTACTTTGAAATATCTGCGTTTTGCTGATCGATTAAACCCCCAATTAGTAACCTCAAACAATTGAATAACGTCCAACAGTTTTTAGCAGAATACATTCTCTGAAGTTCCTTCGACATTTTATCCAAATTAAAATACAAATTCACCTGTGTCAAACAGTCTGTCTGCCTTTGCTTTACTATAGAAATGTGTGCTATCTCAATCTTACCGAGGATACCTGAAAGAAATTAGAAAGGATTCAAAATTTGTGTATAAATCTCTAAGAAATTTGACCATTTTACTCTTTACGTGGTATAGCTTAACTGGTAACAGGTTCGCTACCACCACAACTTGCACTTCCTCTGCCTTCTCTTTAAAGTATAGAAGTATTCTCGTAACCTGCATTATTTCAAATCTGAACCTTTGGTGAGCGCAGCCTTGGAATTCGCTCACAAAATCTGCTTACATTACTTATCCCCAAACGATACCTTCGTCAATGAATATTCCTTCAATTTCGCTTCGAAACAACGAAACTGTAGAATAAATTGGACCCTGATATCAGGAATGAGCCATCCATTCACACATTCAAACGTTGTCTGAAAAAAACAAATTCTTTCGTGATTCCTATTTGCAACTCCCCTCGTCCAATTCCCGGTTTTTCCTCATAAATCCTGTCCTCCTTTTTTCTTGTCAATGTACGTGTATATGTATATATTATATGTATGTTTTTCTTGTTTGACATAATATTTTCATTAATTACCTATTATTTTCTTATTAACTTGCCAGTTTATTTGCTAATGTTTTAACATTTTTTTTATTTTGCAGTTATGTTCACCATCCATTGCAGCCTTTCACAACACATAACATACATTATTACTTAGTGTTTTAGTTGACTAGAGGAGATTGTTCCTGTATCAATAAGTCCTCCTTGTGTGTTTGAACTTCAAAGATAAGAAATAGGCAAATATTGATGGAATATCTATCCTATATGATAGCATGAGACTTATTACAGAAAAACATTCACGCGAATGGAAATAAAGACCCTTCAATATTTTAACAAGAATGCATATTTTTATGAGTATCAGATCCAAATGTTTAAAACACGATTGTGCAATATCTGGCCTTACAACAGCAGTTTAAGCCATTTAACATCTAACAGTACGAAACATCATAATTGATCGCTGTGCACTTGATATCGATATGCAGAAGAAATAAAAATGGATCTACGGCCACTGATAACAAAAATAAGGCCGCAACACGTGTTGAGTTTTTTTATGAATGCCGTTTAAGTAACCACTTAATAAAATTGTCAATTACAATTTGGCCTTCAATTAGAGCCACGTATTAATTAGGACTTGGCCAAGTATAAGTGTTATAACCACTATAATTGTCTTACACGTGTCCAAAACTCCGTATATGTAGAATGGTTTAGAAATGTAATATTAATGAGGTATTGTCACGTACTGTAAACCACTTATCTATGATTGCGGACACTAATCTGGGGCGATAAAAGCCTTTACCAGAATACGTTCGCAAAATGGGTTAACGTACTTTTAAGTCATTCTTCATTACGTGAACTTAATTAAACGAACTTAATTAACATTAAAACGACACTACGACAGCTGTAAACACACTAGCCAGGGGACTTCTGTATCATAGCACAATTATCGAAAATAAAAGCTTAATTACAGCCTTTAATTCAGTTTCAAATTTATCCACTAAAGTTATGAGGATTTGTTATCAACTACTCACTATCTGAATCGAGGACAATCCACGATTGGAATCGTGGACGAACTGGACAGTGGAACGAAAGAAGATTGAGACCTTCGAGATGTGGTGCAGGCGAAGGATGCTCCGCACATAAAAGAATGGAAAAATCTTTTCTCAAGCAACTAAATATCAAAACTAGACGTTCGACGATCTATAACTAAAAGATGTTTAATTGCTTTTCTCACATTGTCCGCCGGCAACCAGATAGATAACTTAAACAAGCTGTTTATGGTGGGCGAAGTGAAAGAAAAGCGATCCCGCGTCTGATCATCTAACCACTGACTAAGTAACCTAAAAATCGTCCAAAATGGAGTAAGCTAAAAATTTGTAAAAAAATTAACGAATGCCTTTCAAGGATACAACGTTCAGAAAAGATGAAAACAACCAAAAAGAAGATTTGCTATTCGACTACTGTGAAGGGTTTTGTAATGTAAGGAGGTGTGTTCGTTATTTTTGACATTATTAATGTTTTGTACGAACTAATATAATGAAAGAATACAATGCAGCTGTCTAGATAAATAGAACATTTAAAGTAATAATACAGTGTAACTTTCTAAAAAAAATCGAAATTACAACTAATAGGAAGCTGAGCCCAATATCAATTTATCTATAAATGATATATCCAATATCAATAAACCTATATATGATATATCCAATATCAATTATCTATATATGAGCCCAATATCAATTTACCTGTATTTGATATATCCAATATCAATTAACCTATATATGATATATACAATATAATTATCTATATATGAGCCCAATATCAACTTACCTATATGTGATATATCCAATATCAATTATCTATATAGGAGCCCAACATCAATTTACTTATATATGATATATCCAATATCAATTATCTATATATGAGACCAATATCAATTTACCTATATATGATATATCCAACATCAATTATCTATATATGAGCCCAATATCAATTTACCTATATATGATATATCCAATATCAATTATCTATATATTAGCCCAATATCAATTTACCTATATATGATATATCCAATATCAATTATCTATATATTAGCCCAATATCAATTTACCTATATATGATATATCCAACATCAATTATCTATATATGAGCCCAATATCAATTTACCTATATATGATATATCCAACATCAATTATCTATATATGAGCCCAATATCAATTTACCTATATATGATATATCCAATATCAATTATCTATATATTAGCCCAATATCAATTTACCTATATATGATATATCCAATATCAATTATCTATATATTAGCCCAATATCAATTTACCTATATATGATATATCCAATATCAATTATCTATATATTAGCCCAATATCAATTTACCTATATATGATATATCCAATATCAATTATCTATATATTAGCCCAATATCAATTTACCTATATATGATATATCCAATATCAATTATCTATATATTAGCCCAATATCAATTTACCTATATATGATATATCCAATATCAATTATCTATATAGGAGCCCAACATCAATTTACTTATATATGATATATCCAATATCAATTATCTATATATTAGCCCAATATCAATTTACCTATATATGATATATTCAATATCAATTATCTATATATGAGACCAATATCAATTTACCTATATATGATATATCCAACATCAATTATCTATATATGAGCCCAATATCAATTTACCTATATATGATATATCCAATATCAATTATCTATATATTAGCCCAATATCAATTTACCTATATATGATATATCCAATATCAATTATCTATATATTAGCCCAATATCAATTTACCTATATATGATATATCCAACATCAATTATCTATATATGAGACCAATATCAATTTACCTATATATGATATATCCAACATCAATTATCTATATATGAGCCCAATATCAATTTACCTATATATGATATATCCAATATCAATTATCTATATATTAGCCCAATATCAATTTACCTATATATGATATATCCAATATCAATTATCTATATATTAGCCCAATATCAATTTACCTATATATGATATATCCAACATCAATTATCTATATATGAGCCCAATATCAATTTACCTATATATGATATATCCAATATCAATTATCTATATATTAGCCCAATATCAATTTACCTATATATGATATATCCAATATCAATTATCTATATATTAGCCCAATATCAATTTACCTATATATGATATATCCAATATCAATTATCTATATAGGAGCCCAACATCAATTTACTTATATATGATATATCCAATATCAATTATCTATATATTAGCCCAATATCAATTTACCTATATATGATATATCCAATATCAATTATCTATATAGGAGCCCAACATCAATTTACTTATATATGATATATCCAATATCAATTATCTATATATGAGCCCAATATCAATTTACCTATATATGATATATTCAATATCAATTATCTATATATGAGACCAATATCAATTTACCTATATATGATATATCCAACATCAATTATCTATATATGAGCCCAATATCAATTTACCTATATATGATATATCCAATATCAATTATCTATATATTAGCCCAATATCAATTTACCTATATATGATATATCCAATATCAATTATCTATATATTAGCCCAATATCAATTTACCTATATATGATATATCCAATATCAATTATCTATATAGGAGCCCAACATCAATTTACTTATATATGATATATCCAATATCAATTATCTATATATGAGCCCAATATCAATTTACCTATATATGATATATTCAATATCAATTATCTATATATTAGCCCAATATCAATTTACCTATATATGATATATCCAATATCAATTATCTATATATTAGCCCAATATCAATTTACCTATATATGATATATCCAATATCAATTATCTATATATTAGCCCAATATCAATTTACCTATATATGATATATCCAATATCAATTATCTATATATTAGCCCAATATCAATTTACCTATATATGATATATCCAATATCAATTATCTATATAGGAGCCCAACATCAATTTACTTATATATGATATATCCAATATCAATTATCTATATATGAGCCCAATATCAATTTACCTATATATGATATATTCAATATCAATTATCTATATATGAGACCAATATCAATTTACCTATATATGATATATCCAACATCAATTATCTATATATGAGCCCAATATCAATTTACCTATATATGATATATCCAATATCAATTATCTATATATTAGCCCAATATCAATTTACCTATATATGATATATCCAATATCAATTATCTATATATTAGCCCAATATCAATTTACCTATATATGATATATCCAACATCAATTATCTATATATGAGCCCAATATCAATTTACCTATATATGATATATCCAATATCAATTATCTATATATTAGCCCAATATCAATTTACCTATATATGATATATCCAATATCAATTATCTATATATTAGCCCAATATCAATTTACCTATATATGATATATCCAATATCAATTATCTATATAGGAGCCCAACATCAATTTACTTATATATGATATATTCAATATCAATTATCTATATATGAGCCCAATATCAATTTACCTCTATATGATATATCCAATATCAATTATCTATATATGAGCCCAATATCAATTTACCTATATATGATATATCCAACATCAATTATCTATATATGAGCCCAATATCAATTTACCTATATATGATATATCCAATATCAATTATCTATATATTAGCCCAATATCAATTTACCTATATATGATATATCCAATATCAATTATCTATATATGAGCCCAATATCAATTTACCTATATATGATAGATCCAATATCAATTATCTATATATGAGCCCAATATCAATTTACCTATATATGATATATCCAACATCAATTATCTATATATGAGCCCAATATCAATTTACCTCTATATGATATATCCAATATCAATTATCTATATATGAGCCCAATATCAATTTACCTATATATGATATATCCAACATCAATTATCTATATATGAGCCCAATATCAATTTACCTCTATATGATATATCCAACATCAATTATCTATATATGAGCCCAATATCAATTTACCTATATATGATATATCCAACATCAATTATCTATATATGAGCCCAATATCAATTTACCTATATATGATATATCCAACATCAATTATCTATATATGAGCCCAATATCAATTTACCTCTATATGATATATCCAACATCAATTATCTATATATGAGCCCAATATCAATTTACCTATATATGATATATCCAACATCAATTATCTATATATGAGCCCAATATCAATTTACCTATATATGATATATCCAATATCAATTATCTATATATGAGACCAATATCAATTTACCTATATATGATATATCCAACATCAATTATCTATATATGAGCCCAATATCAATTTACCTATATATGATATATCCAACATCAATTATCTATATATGAGCCCAATATCAATTTACCTATATATGATATATCCAATATCAATTATCTATATATGAGACCAATATCAATTTACCTATATATGATATATCCAACATCAATTATCTATATATGAGCCCAATATCAATTTACCTATATATGATATATCCAACATCAATTATCTATATATGAGCCCAATATCAATTTACCTATATATGATATATCCAACATCAATTATCTATATATGAGCCCAATATCAATTTACCTCTATATGATATATCCAACATCAATTATCTATATATGAGCCCAATATCAATTTACCTATATATGATATATCCAATATCAATTATCTATATATGAGACCAATATCAATTTACCTATATATGATATATCCAACATCAATTATCTATATATGAGCCCAATATCAATTTACCTCTATATGATATATCCAACATCAATTATCTATATATGAGCCCAATATCAATTTACCTATATATGATATATCCAACATCAATTATCTATATATGAGCCCAATATCAATTTACCTCTATATGATATATCCAACATCAATTATCTATATATGAGCCCAATATCAATTTACCTATATATGATATATCCAACATCAATTATCTATATATGAGCCCAATATCAATTTACCTCTATATGATATATCCAATATCAATTATCTATATATGAGCCCAATATCAATTTACCTATATATGATATATCCAACATCAATTATCTATATATGAGCCCAATATCAATTTACCTCTATATGATATATCCAACATCAATTATCTATATATGAGCCCAATATCAATTTACCTATATATGATATATCCAACATCAATTATCTATATATGAGCCCAATATCAATTTACCTATATATGATATATCCAACATCAATTATCTATATATGAGCCCAATATCAATTTACCTATATGTGATATATCCAATATCAATTATCTATATATGAGCCCAATATCAATTTACCTATATATGATATATCCAACATCAATTATCTATATATGAGCCCAATATCAATTTACCTCTATATGATATATCCAATATCAATTATCAATATATGCGCCCAACATCAATTTACTTATATATGATATATCCAATATCAATTATCTATATATTAGCCCAATATCAATTTACCTATATATGATATATCCAATATCAATTATCTATATATGAGCCCAATATCAATTTACCTATATATGATAGATCCAATATCAATTATCTATATATGAGCCCAATATCAATTTACCTATATATGATATATCCAACATCAATTATCTATATATGAGCCCAATATCAATTTACCTCTATATGATATATCCAATATCAATTATCTATATATGAGCCCAATATCAATTTACCTATATATGATATATCCAACATCAATTATCTATATATGAGCCCAATATCAATTTACCTCTATATGATATATCCAACATCAATTATCTATATATGAGCCCAATATCAATTTACCTATATATGATATATCCAACATCAATTATCTATATATGAGCCCAATATCAATTTACCTCTATATGATATATCCAACATCAATTATCTATATATGAGCCCAATATCAATTTACCTATATATGATATATCCAACATCAATTATCTATATATGAGCCCAATATCAATTTACCTATATATGATATATCCAACATCAATTATCTATATATGAGCCCAATATCAATTTACCTCTATATGATATATCCAACATCAATTATCTATATATGAGCCCAATATCAATTTACCTATATATGATATATCCAACATCAATTATCTATATATGAGACCAATATCAATTTACCTATATATGATATATCCAACATCAATTATCTATATATGAGCCCAATATCAATTTACCTATATATGATATATCCAACATCAATTATCTATATATGAGCCCAATATCAATTTACCTCTATATGATATATCCAACATCAATTATCTATATATGAGCCCAATATCAATTTACCTATATATGATATATCCAATATCAATTATCTATATATGAGACCAATATCAATTTACCTATATATGATATATCCAACATCAATTATCTATATATGAGCCCAATATCAATTTACCTATATATGATATATCCAACATCAATTATCTATATATGAGCCCAATATCAATTTACCTCTATATGATATATCCAACATCAATTATCTATATATGAGCCCAATATCAATTTACCTATATATGATATATCCAACATCAATTATCTATATATGAGCCCAATATCAATTTACCTCTATATGATATATCCAATATCAATTATCTATATATGAGACCAATATCAATTTACCTATATATGATATATCCAACATCAATTATCTATATATGAGCCCAATATCAATTTACCTCTATATGATATATCCAACATCAATTATCTATATATGAGCCCAATATCAATTTACCTATATATGATATATCCAACATCAATTATCTATATATGAGCCCAATATCAATTTACCTCTATATGATATATCCAATATCAATTATCTATATATGAGCCCAATATCAATTTACCTATATATGATATATCCAACATCAATTATCTATATATGAGCCCAATATCAATTTACCTCTATATGATATATCCAACATCAATTATCTATATATGAGCCCAATATCAATTTACCTATATATGATATATCCAACATCAATTATCTATATATGAGCCCAATATCAATTTACCTATATATGATATATCCAACATCAATTATCTATATATGAGCCCAATATCAATTTACCTCTATATGATATATCCAATATCAATTATCTATATATGAGCCCAATATCAATTTACCTCTATATGATATATCCAACATCAATTATCTATATATGAGCCCAATATCAATTTACCTCTATATGATATACCCAACATCAATTATCTATATATGAGCCCAATATCAATTTACCTATATATGATATATCCAATATCAATTATCTATATATGAGCCCAATATCAATTTACCTCTATATGATATATCCAACATCAATTATCTATATATGAGCCCAATATCAATTTACCTCTATATGATATATCCAACATCAATTATCTATATATGAGCCCAATATCAATTTACCTATATATGATATATCCAACATCAATTATCTATATATGAGCCCAATATCAATTTACCTATATATGATATATCCAACATCAATTATCTATATATGAGCCCAATATCAATTTACCTATATGTGATATATCCAATATCAATTATCTATATATGAGCCCAATATCAATTTACCTCTATATGATATATCCAACATCAATTATCTATATATGAGCCCAATATCAATTTACCTCTATATGATATATCCAATATCAATTATCAATATATGCGCCCAATATCAATTTATCTATATATGATATATCCAATATCAATTATCTATATATGAGACCAATATCAATTTAAATATATATGATATATCCAATATCAATTATCTATATATGAGCCCAATATCAATTTATCTATATATGATATATTCAATATCAATTATCTATATATGAGACCAATATCAATTTACCTATATGTGATATATCCAATATCAATTATCTATATATGAGCCCAATATCAATTTACCTCTATATGATATATCCAATATCAATTATCAATATATGCGCCCAATATCAATTTATCTATATATGATATATCCAATATCAATTATCTATATATGTATCATTAATAACTGATATAAAAACGAACACGTCCGCAACAAGCAAGCATCACTAAAAGATTGAAACTTTGCAAATATAATGGTAACTAAAATTTGCAAATACGTAAATATTAATCCGCAATTAAAATATTAATTAACTAAGGCTATCCTTAACTGCATATATCTATATAGATGCACACATGTCATAACATATTAATTTATCCTACCCACTACGATGTAAATCTATAAATTATGAAATACTCAGAACTAAGTGGTTAATAAAGATGAAGTCTATGCCTGACTGTATTTTTATAAAAAAGGAAAGCGATCCTTTCCGGCTTCGCGCTGGTGCATTTTAGGGTAAACAAAGGTAATGTCTAAAATATTTCTTTACTAAATATCTCTCTACCAGATGCCAAAATGACCTGTATAAAAACTTCGTACGAGTACAATTAAATTATTTGATTAAGATTTTTGAAATGTATTTTTAACAAATATATCATAATGTACCGCGTAATGAGGCACTAAGTCCGCTGTCTCACCTCCGTCCCCTTCCTCCGTGCACGTATATGTCACATCGCACGTCATTAAAATACGCATTTCTATTTTTATTTATTTTCAAAAAACACCTTATTTTTTCTTAAACTACTTTTTTTAAATTATACAGTGTGATAAGTCGGTTTTTAGATGAAAAACTCTTAAAATTACTATGATTAATAAGGATTAATAAATATCGCGACTATTATCCCAAACACTTTTTTTTAATTAAAAATAGTTACCATAGCTTATCTATAAAAGATAGATAAACGCTGTCTTCTTTTGGATCTTTTTATGGCCTGCACCTGACCTGACCTTTTTCCCCATACATATAACTAGTGTATATGTTATAGTTTTGCCAGAATTCATTACGAAAACACCCAGATCAACGACTTTTCCTCCGACTACGTTGACATTATTAACTGTATTTCAAAAATTATAAAACTTATGTCGACACTTTATAGCCTATGGCAATCTCGAAACTATAACTATATTGCTAAAACATTTTGCAATAGTTTTTGCATTAATCCCAAAAAACAAAGTTTTCCTCTTAATTATATTAATAAGATACACCAAATCATAACAAAATATTTTTCATACTTATCGTTTGATGTAACTTATCAATTGATAATTATCATTTGGGGTAATTAACATTTTTTATCAAAAATATATATCCTATGGCAATCTGGAAATCATAACTATATTGCTAAAACATTTTGCAGTAGTTATATGTCAATAGGATTACACGTTTTTGCATTAATCCCAAAAAACAAACAAAACTTTCCCCTTAATTTTATTAATAAGACAAACCGAAACATAACAAAATATTTTTCATACTTATCGTTTGATGTAACTTATCAATTGATACTTATCATTTGGTGTAATTAGCATTTTTTATCAAAAAACACTTTAGTCATTATTAAACATATCAAACAACGCGGAGAGATGTTTAAAATTTCACAGCCCTTTTTCAGTGGTAAGAATATTTATTATCGATTTTTTAGTCGTGCGAGATCTTTATAAATGTTGTTTTTTATGAGTATTATTTGATTTTAAAAAAGAAAAACAATAAAAAGAATTATTTGTACCTTTACCTTTATTGTTGCTCTTCAACCTTTAATTATTATTCTACCATATTTTTTATTCTCATGACTTATGTTTTTTGTAACTATTATGTTTTTTTTCTAACAATGATGTAGCATCACCGCATATTGAGTTACATAACGATGACGCTTAGTTCGAAGGTCATTCCGAGAACTTTTGTTGTGATGGATCTGTCACGATTTTGCGGTGAGGCATTGAATTGTTACGGACATCTTATTCAATTCCTCTTCGCACAAATGTTTTTGTCATTGTCGACTGACGTTGTTTTGCGTGGTCGGTCAACGTTTATAATTGTGTCAACCTAGGCAAAGCAGAATCGAATTATTGAAATATAGAACCTTTTAGCTATGTAGAATTCGTCGCCGTAGCGTGTTGGGTTGATCACAAGGCATACCGCCTTTGGCGCACCCGGGTTCGATTCCCGGCCATTTGCTGAGCGGGGCTGGACGGTTGTTATGGTTGACTGTAAGACTTGGTCTCGTAGCAATAAGTCCGTTGTATGTATCAATTATATACATTAAAGTAGATAAATAAACAAATGAATATAATTTGCTTCCTAAAGTACCAAAAGAAAAACTTTTCTACGATTTTCTTTATTTACTTTTACTTTTCAGATAAACTTCCGTGCTAAGGTTTGAAATATGAGATGACAAGGAAATGATGATACACTATGCGAGATAAAACAGTCGTAACATCACATGTACCGGTATCTCTTCAAAAGTTGTTGCAGGTTAAAATGTATATCTTGGAATTGTTGCTTTATTTTTCCTGTGGAAAAATGTAAAATTAAGCCATAAACAGTTTTTAGATATTTGCTGCCTAAAGTTACGTAAGATAATTTCACATTTACCCTTATTTTTAAAATGTACTAGTACACAAATACTCAAATATAGTATGAAAATGGATTTTATATATAATGAAAGAAAAAAAAGCTGAAAGCCAAAATTCTAAACAGCAAATTTACTGGAAGAATCGAATATATTTAAAACTGGAAGACTATCCCCCAAAAGGAAAACCTAGGAAAACCGCTGAAAAAGAAAGGAGGCTTTTCCTTGGCGATAAATAGCGCCACTGTTAATTTTTGTATTGTTCACTTTGTATTACTATAATTATGTTTAGCAAAATAGGGTATTTGCAGCATGTACAAAAAATATGCGAATAATATATATATATATATATATATATATATATATATATATATATATATATATATATATCATAGTTTTATTATTATGCAACTGTAGCCCAGGGTTTCTCTTCTTTTTTTCTTATATGTTGCTCTTGACTGTAAACTGTTACAACACCAAATCCCAACGAAATCCATCCAGTTATTTTAGTACGATTGACGCGCGAAATAACGTACAGACAGACAGACAAAAAATCTAAAAAAAAGGTTTTCCTGCTTCTATTATCATTCTGTATGCTAAATCAATCACTTTTTCAAATATTTTCCATGCACAGAATTTACTCTGTTACAATTTTATTATATGTATAGGTAGTATGTAAAAATAATGATCAAAACATGTTTAATTGCAATAAATTTGGTATAAATATTTAATAATTAAAATAAAAATAATACTGTGTTTTAAAATTTGCGATTTAACAAAAAATATGCGCCAATAGCGCGTGACGTCGAAATACAAAATGTGCTGCTATAGCGTGCCACGTCGGAATGCACCACACAATACAGAGCAAACTTCAATTAATTGTGTGAGTAAGGTAGCGCTATCCCATAAATTAAATTCCATAAATAATATTTATCTGTCACCATGGAATAATGCTGAATATAATAAGTGTGTGAAGGAGATCGAACCTCCCCTTTCTAATTTATTTGTTTGAGGCATCGGAACATTATGGAATTCACATATAACGCGACTGAGTGTTTTGGCGCGAAGCTTGCATAATTGCAACAAAAGTCAATTTTTTAGAGGTAAAATACGTTTTTGAGTTAAATATAGTTTAAAAGACATTTTAATAAATTGTCAAATACCCTATAACGCCTACTTGCTTTCTCTCAAGTCCTCAGAACTATTTTCAAAGAAATAAATGAATAAGTATATTAGTCCAAGAATTAAAAGTTTCTTTTCTCCTTCAACGTAAAATAGAGACCAAACAAAATAAACTTGGCGGGCGCAATAGGCTTTCGTTAACATTATAAAGCCATAAAATCTTCAAATTTTTTATGTGTCACATTTTTAATTTCATAAGGAGATATGCAGCCAGCATAATACATATACATATATATATACATACATACATATATATATATATATATGTATATATATAATATAAACATGCTGGTTCTTTATAATCATTACATGTGGTGCACTATTTTTATAACTCTATATTTAACATTATATTTATATCTATTGGAAACTAAATTGTAGTGAAGTTAGTAATTGGTTTACAGTCGATGAAGAATTCTCCACATAATTTTATTATCTCCAAAGTCATTCAGGACAATTATCTCTTCTTTGGATCGTAATTAAAAGCTATATGCTAATAGAGCGTGATCATTGATCATCTTAACCACAATAAAAAGGACACGAGGGAAATGTATGCTATTAGATTAATTTAGCATCATCTTAAGCATAAATTACAGAACATAAGGCTAGTATGGGTCCTGCTTTTTCCCATTTTATTTTATAGAGTAAAGAAATGGACAATTTGAGCTAGGAAGACAAAATGGATAAATGCATTCAAAATGTGATGCTGAAGCAAATACCGAGAATACCATGAGCGGTCAAATATGTAAATATATTTATTTTTTACAACTTAATGCAGAAACTCTTTTATCGACCCTATGTCTACAACACTATGGTCACATCACGCTAAGAAGAGACGAGAATGGTGAAAAACGGGTTACTATTGGCTACACTGAATGCGAGAAAAGACAAGGCTAATTGTCAAAATGATGGTACCTCCTCCATGATAGTGATCGTCAGTAATGAGATCGACGAGAGAATGCGAAAATTCAGAAGTTTTCTCGTTTTCACTTTATTTATTTTTATCTTCATTATACACGAAAACATAAGGTGATTGCGGCGCTTTGCTTCAAAATCAATATTTTTGCGTCAATAACACATATGTGCTAAAATATCAAGACATTCACACGGCGAGAGCATGTGTAGCGCCTAATAGCGTGTTATGAGCCCAATATTATAATTATTTTATATAAAAATTAGTTATGGCAATACAAAAAACTTGCATTTTGTTAGAAAGTCTGTTCTGTGTCATCGCACCATTTATTTTAGGTACCAGATTCAAGTGGGGCTCATCGAGATATAAAAGACATATAAAAGCTATAAAGCTCACATGTTACGATCATATCTATCACTCATTCACTTGAAATCAAAATGTATCAGTATGTCACAAGCTCAGGAGTGATCGGCGTCTTTTTCGTTTCACCAAATCAATCATTCCACCCACTCGTCGCGTCATGAAGATAGATATAAAAGTACATGTTTTGACGTTACATGAGAGAGAAAGAAAATTATCGAACTGTTTAGTCAAATATGCAACTGAATCTATGTAGACGAAGTAGCTACTCGTGACCCAATGTGAACGCTGCGATAAAGTATACTTTATTTCGCTCAACATATTTGCGTAAACAAACACTTTTTTTGTTTCATTTCAAAATTCTTATTTGTAATTGTATAAATGCGTATCTATTTCAATTTATTTAATTATTATTAAAGTTATTTTATGTATAATTTGAATCTAATCTAATCTTTTGTTCTATATCCTAAACCTGCAAAGTATTAAGCAAAGGGGATATTCTTCTAGAATTTATTTTTATTTTTTAATGCAATATTTTCAATACAAATGTACAGTCATTACTATTTATCACCATGTTGTATGACCATTGTTCAACGGTTCAATGTATGCCTAATAAATAATTTCGTTAATAACTCTGAGTACTGAGATACTGAGCTACTGAACTAGAGATATAAATAAGTGATATATATCTTTCCAATCAAATGATATATATCACTCTTTTCTTTTCATTGATATATTTTGAGCATCTCTACATGGCACACTCAAATCCCAGGTTTGTCCACAAAACGAAGCTTCACAGAGCTATGCATGCAGCATATGACACAGCAGTCGACTACGATAATGGAACTGAAAAATACATATTTTGAAGTTAGAGGTTAGTGTAACTTAAAAAATATGTTTACTAGTTTTGAGTGCTGCTTGCGTCCTCTCTGCCACAGTCATCGCATGCTTATTTCATTAGAATGCACTAACTAAATACCGTGAAGAATGCTGGTCAATGCTTGCATTTAAAATTATGGGTTTTTTACCTTGCATTTGGGACAAAATAGCAAATGGAAACCAACGTATGAGTTCTATATGTATTAGTAATGACATATGCATTCGTAGCTTGATTAGAATCCACTGTTTCGTTGTAAATAGTCATTGACTGAGGAAGAAGTCAGACATTCCACATAATTTGAAATATTAGAGAGATTGGCTGACAAAAACCAGTAAAGCACTAGGCTAGTGCCTGGTATGGAACTCGTTCTACATTGTTTAGCGCAATATTTATGGTCGATGTGGTCATCAAATAGTAAATACCAGAAATAACAGCTTCACATCCCCTGTAATCTCTGTTTTTGGTGTTCCAAAGCAAAATTGCCAAAATGGACAGCTTTTTCAGTGTATCCCGAGCGAACCTTTTGATGATAAGGATGGCGGACAGCAATTTCAAAGCGTTTTTGCCAACAAATGTTTAAACCAATTTATAAAAAATACAATATCTTTATTATTGAATTCGAACTTTAATAACTTTTCATTTGTCACCCTACACGACAACTTTGAAAAAAAAACTTTTTCCTACAATTTTCTCCTGAAATTAACCCTGGAATCAGAGCATGGATTTTTTTATATTTCCCCTCTATAATTGGACACCATATCTCAATCTTTGTGCCAAATTTCAAAATTTTATGTCAAATAGTTTCTGAGAAAATTTTCGATGACAGACGGGCGGACGGACACCGAAGTGATTCCATTACTATTTCGTATTGGCAATTATTGCACGGAACACTCTCAAACACAGAAAACAAAACAATGAGCTCCCTAAAAGTTTTACCTAAATTGCCAAGAAAAATCTGGAACTTCTTTAGAAAAAGTCGGGTTACTTTAATTACGTAATATTTTGTAAGTTTTGTAAACCATGGAACCTTTAAACCAGAAATATGACATAAATTGTAGATTGTGTCCCGTTGAATCCTCCATATCTAACATACTAATCCATGAAACTCGCAAGCCGGACAGAAACGTCGAAAATAGCACGGAAAACTTAAAAAAAAGAAAAATGTTTATTTCTATAATAACAGAAGGAATATCAAATTGATTTTACAACTTATTATTAAATTTGGCCAATGGCTAAAAATTTAAAAAAAAACAATTATGTACTTCATCAATTTTTATTGTTATTTTTATTTCTTATTAACAATCCTTGATGCATTCAAAATATAATAAAAGCGCGTTTAGGAAAATAGCTCTTTTTGCTTTCCATTTTGGCTACAGATTGTCTTTAAATTTTTGTTTTTTCCTGCTTTTAAATAACTTAATTGTTTGATTGTTTATGTTCTAAAAAATACCAGCATTTTTAAAAATTATATTCTATTTTTGTAATGCAAGGCTTATTTTTGCCAGACTCCTTTAAAATACTTCTATCTAACTCTCTTTTGTCCCCAGGTTCGCCCGCGTGGATTTTCAATCAGGCTGCGGGAAGTTCTTTTACTTAATGCAACTATTGCACGTTGCGTCATCTGTTGAGTGCATGAAAATATCACAAGCAAAGTTACGCAACAGACAAACAAAAAGATCAGAAAATTAGAGCCAAAACTTTAAAACTTTTCAGCAAAATATACGTAGAATATGTATTTGTGGTGTTGAAGTCCAGATTATTTCAGAAGTTTGCATTTTATGAAAAACAACTTTTCATAGACTATAACAAGTGAAAAAATCAGCAGGTTTTCACATGATTAAAAGCAAATAAAACTTTAAATCAATTGTCAAGATAATTTGGAGGACCTAATTATTTTTAAAACAATTAACATATAAACGACCAGTATTTAGAAGCGTGATCATATTTTCTGAAAAAGGGAATGTAACACATTGCAATTTCGAATTCGTCTGATTAATTTACAATATTTTAACGAGAACCAAAAAAACTTTTGTGATAAACGACTTAACTTATCAATAGATATTAAATACGTCTCGTAAATTTTATCACATTCAAAATGAAAACCTAACGACCAAATTTTACATTAAATAGAAGACAAAATTTAAAAATATCGATGTTATCAATGTTATGAAATAAATGGAACACATGTTGTTGAACGTTGAAATATGCATCATAAAAGTCTTTTCGAATACGTACAGCGATATTTATTATAAATCCTTTAGAAAAGATAAACAAATCCATGGAGTTTATTTTAAGACAATGTTTCAGTAAAAAGTATCAAAGTATCCCAATGACATAGTGCATGATAAGAAAATAATTGAAGACTCTGTTAGAACACTGCACACTAAGCTTATCGTTTCTCAAAAACACATGGCAACAGTTAAAATAAAGGTTGAAAGTCCAATATTTTATATCAATAACTCTTCAGAAAGGAATTTGTCAGCACTCGTTATCTCTACTTAAGGTAACCTCTTCACTTCGTCATTTAGCAACCGTCTCAAGATAAAATTGGCACATTTCCTTATCAAATATACCAAAATATTTCTATTATTGTACATTAGTAACAGTTTATGCTCCTAGCTACTACATGAGAGAACGATGTCATAGTTTATTTCTCCTGCCTAGAACGTACACGAATATCATACAGCGTTCATGTGTATTTCGCTCACTCACGTCATTCAACGCAATATTGGGAGACGTATCAAGTCTAGATATTTTTTCTGCAGGAATGGAATTCTGGAGAAATGGAATGGAGTTGCGTGGTAGTTCACAGCTGGTCACTAGATGATATTAATATATATAAGAAATAAATAAATAAATAAGCTAATAAATATTTTCAAATTATTTGAACCAAACTCTAAATTCTCTCTTTATTATTTCTCGTGTGCAACGAGAAACTTCTCAAAAAAGTAATAAGAACTAACATTTAATAAGAAGTAAGCAGCTGACCATATAAGACAATTTATCAGACAATATTTGAATAATATTGGATTATCTATATGTATAATCTTTAAACATAGTCTTTTATATACAATTGGTTAAATTGAAAATTTTGGAGACTCTTTAATAGACTTCATAATAAATCGTAAATGCGAATGACTTCTGATTAGTACTCCATATGAATGAATGTAAAGGTTGAATTGAAAATTTTGGAGACTCTTTAGTAGACTTCATAATAAATCGTAAATACGAATGACTTCTGATTAATACTCCATATGAATGAATGTAAAGGTTGAATTGAAAATTTTGCAGACTCTTTAATAGATTTCAGAATAAATTGTAAATACGAATGACTTCTGATTAATACTCCATACGAATGAATGTAAAGATTAAATTGAAAACGTTGGTGACTCTTTAATAGACTTCATAATAAATCGTAAATACGAATGACTTCTGATTAATACTCCGTACGAATGAATGTAAAGGTTAAATTGAAAATTTTGGAGACTCTTTAATAGACTTCAGAATAAATCGTAAATACGAATGACTTCTGGTTAATACTCCATACGAATGAAGTAAAAATTAAATTGAAAACGTTGGTGACTCTTTAATAGACTTCATAATAAATCGTAAATACGAATTACTTCTGATTAATACTCCATACGAATGAATGTAAAGGTTAAATTGAATATTTTGGAGACTCTTTAATAGACTTCAGAATAATTCGTAAATAGGAATGACTTCTGATTAATACTCCATACGAATGAAAGTAAAGGTTAAATTGAATATTTTGGAGACTCTTTAATAGACTTTAGAATAAATCGTAAATACGAATAACTTCTGATTAATACTCCATACGAATGAATGTAAAGGTTAAATTGAAAATTTTGAAGACTCTTTAATAGACTTCAGAATAAATCGCAATATATATTAACATACAATTACAGAAATATCACAGTTGTGCGCCCACACAATAGTCAGTAAAATGTTTCAGATACGAAGGTTCAGTAACGATAATAGAAGAGAACTGAAAGAAATTACATCCTCACTCATCGTAAATGAATCACACTCTGGTCAACTTCGAGCAGATGGTTGTTTACTTGAATACCGCGGGAAAGTGGGATTGCCAATGTAATTCGATACCAGATGTTGATTTTTCAAAAATATTAGACTACGCGAGCACATGACATTATTAGGTATAAGATCAAAATCTACCAATAAAACAGGACCCAAATCATTTCCGCTTCACAACTGAAAAATAAAGTCTTCGAAAAGCTGAAATGTGAGCTGAAAAAGAGGTGGAAAACTAGCATACCCAGGAGAAAATCAATAGGAAATAGTTAAAGAGAAGTAACCATACTGTCTCAAATATTAATATCGACAAACCTCTTTGTGATACGTTAAATCGTCAGACCGTCTCGTATATACTCTAAATAATTATTAGCTTCTAAGACACTTTGATCTAAATACATGTATCGTGAACTGATTAAAAAATCTTCGGGAATCGATAGCATTACGTAACGAGTAATACCTAAAGGCTTCTATATGTTTTTCTAGCTAGTGAGAAGGCGTGAAAACGACTAGGTGTTACTTGCATAAAACTGGATTATTGCTAGCAAATCTTTGATGCTTTATCTTAATATCAAGTAAATGTCTTTGGATTCTACGGTGAACTGTAAAACTGCGCGAACACCAAAATATATTTACACCACCTCCTGCTTTAAACCGTTCCAATAAAACCACTTGTTGATGACACCATTCTTTATCTTTATTAGAACTTTTGCTTTATGGCCGCTATGCTTCATCTTTACCAGAACTCAAACTCTTTACTAGAACTGAAACACGCCCGACCGTTTTCAGGCCATGTTGATTTTAAATAAACGGTTGGTTGTGTATCATCAAGGTAAATACATATTAACAAAAATTATTTATTACCAGATGCCTTATTATCGACTTGATGTGCATCATAAGATCTTCAAAGAGAGATTTTTTAAGAGCATTAGAAATACATTGGCTCTCTGGATAATATCCAGATATTAATTAGATAAATTTCTTATATAATTCTATAAAACACATTCACAGCGTGATAGACACAATAATGGAAACGATAAATTCTTCAAATATGTAGCTAAGGCAAGTAGATGGGTATCAGGTGATTCTGTAAAAGCGCCGATTACCATTTATTCATGAGCAGATTGAGTCAAAGAATTAGAAGTACCGTCCAGCAGAACTTACCGCCCGTACCGTCCAGCAGTAATTTACTTCTTGGAAAGAATTCGTCTCATTTATATATGTAGAGTAGATATTTTAAATGGCTTGTTATTGACATTTTACGTTTCCTCTTTCATTAGTAAAGAGATACAAATAAAATCAGTCCATAACGAACTGACAGACGAAGGGAACACGTTTTGCTTAAATTATTTAATCTCACAAGTATTTGAACTTTTTTTATCTGCAAAGTAGAACAACCCTATTGTTTTATAAATGTTCATGCAACCGATTAATGAGATAAAGAAAGTTCACAAAATCAACACTTTATCGCCCTCTCACACCGTCATTTTAAAATGATAATATTTGCATTGATAAAAATATATGTTTATTACAATAAAATAACAATATATTACAATAAAATGTTTAAATTCTCAGCATTACAAAAGTCTCGAGTAAAACCAATACGTAACGCATTGATACGTAACGTTATGCCAACGCTAACGCCATCTCTCGTTCACAAATACGCGACAGTAGTAATGACTATGAAGAAAGTTATTATTTTAGGTGAATACATTCTTAAAGAAGAGAATAAATAAATAATATAGGGTTTGATCATTTGCAAGTTTGCTTCTTGTGAATCCGTGGCTTCACGGGCCACACTACTCTAGATCGCGCCTACGCGCCATGGATATAATCGTCGCTAATGTAAGGCGCCAACGCGCCGTGAGAAGGTTTGCCTGATGCGGAGCGAGCTACCTCAAATGACTCAGTGCAAAGGAACAGTCTTTAACCAAGTTGGATGGAAGCGCTCGATAGTAGGTGCAGTGCACTGTCAAAGGACTTTGGGAGGTCCCCTCTACTGTTATGAGGAGGGATGTTATGGACCCCTACAGATATTCTGATACAACTCGAGCGGAAGGAGGAAACCCTCACCAGCTTCAGATTTTGGGGCAAAAATGAGCTTTTTCTTAATACCACAAGTCATGTAACCTGGCGGGAAGTCTGCTGCCTAATTGTCTATTACTCTAAGGCTCGCTCTTCAAACCAACAGCAAAGTATCATCAGGATACGCGATGCTACCTCTTCCCTGAAATGGTATCACAAGTATGCCACACAAAAGCAATTGCAGAAACAACAGTAATTTCTTCACACGTCATTGTGAAAAAATAGTCCCCCCAGGGGGCGCCCCCAGGCTCCGTGGAAAGGGTAGCGCGGATTCCTCAGATAGCGCGGTGTCGCCTGTCTGTAAGATAAATCATAAAATAAATCGTCGTGACCCGTGAACTCAAAAGTTGTGAGAAACCAGCTAAAGGCAAGTTGTGAGCGTGTGGGGGATAATATATGGCAGCGCAGGCGTGCACATGAGAAGGGTGCCACTCGAGATAGTGCTGATTTACTCTCAACACCTATCGGAGAGGCGCGGCGCTGCTCGTAGCCGTAGGAAGCCAGGAGTAGAGATCCATAGTCAAATGGGAAAAAAAATTATATTTGTGTCATGTCCATCTTACTATCCAGAAGGTTTGGCTATTTCAATTTCCACGGAAACAGTAATCGAATTACGTAACTACAAAATAATATAATATATATTTATTTTTTTGGGAGTGAATTTAATGTAGGGTGACATTTTTTTTCTCGCAGATCGTACTGAGGGGAATTTCACTAAATTGATCTTTTATTCAATTTTTAAAAGGCACTCGAAAACGTTTACTAATATTCTGGATACAGCCTCTTCTTTGTCAGAACGAGTTTCCTAAGTGTTTTGTGATGTATATTCTCGTATCACGTATGTCGAAAACCTAAAAAAATATGCAACAACTGCATTTCATAAGTACTTCAATGGAAGATATTTTGGTCAATTGACATTAATTCAATTGAATTTAATTAAATAATGAAAACATTTGTTATAGGTTGATAGAATATTATGTTCTTATTAAATATTTAAACTTTTATACATACGTAAATGATCACTGAACTTTTGCACTGACAGTTCAACTCCTACTCAAAATATTTATTAGACTACTAATACACTAAGTGTCACGGAAAGTCTTTGGCACTGGCCATAAAGCTTTAGAATATTGAGAAAATTATATTTCTATAATCGTTTTGAAAATGGAAAAAGCGTTGTCATATTTTGAAAAGAGAACTCTTTTGTTTGGACACTAGAAAGAACTCTTCGATCCACAGAACAAAAAAAAATATCGAAACGGCCTTTTTGGTCTATTAAAATTACGAGGCTATCATTTATCTTGTATTTTTGGTTGCAATTTGAAAACTTGTCCGTCTGATACAAAATAAATTTAAGAAGAAAATTTTGACAAGAAAGTTTTATGCTCTTGATAATGAAGTTCCATCCAGTGCCATTGTTTATAACGAGTTTAATGAAGTGCACATATTACACACCTCCATGCCAACATTTGAATATTGCAAGGCCTATGTGGCTTATTTAAAAGCGGAAAACAGAACAATTTATTAGAAGATTCCGGCCATTTTAGGCAATGGTATAAGTTAAGTACGGGTAAAAAACCGACGAATATCTTTGCGTTAGAAAGCTTTGGGTTAAATAGATGCTCTGGAATTAAAGCCATTGAAAGCACCATATTGTTAACTGATGCAAAATGGCCAAATTCAAATTGCAGTCAATGCCATTTTAAGAGATAACGAAATCTATGTATGCTATTATGATTGAAATAAAATGACTATCTGCAGAAAGGTTATTTCCATAAGAAATCTGCAGAATTGATATTATATAGAGAGTAAGATAAAAGTTAAAACTGTTATTACAGCATGCTAGTATTGGTTACCTTTTATTTTTTTTCAATTTGGAAAACTTTTGGCGAGTGAACACGTTGATGGATTTAATAGATTCTGGTCTAGTTTTGTTTACAAATAGATAGGCTAACAAGAATATGTGACATTGTAAATTAGAGAAATAGCGTAAAAAGCAAGATTTTAAATATTTCATTCTGAATATCTCAAACAAAATTTTCTTTCGCTGTTTGAACGTGGGAAATTCTTCATCACAAACCATTTAAATCAATACTATGAAAAGATCTTAGAGCGAGATAAACCCTATGTATTAGAATCAAGAAGATATTTCTATTCGATCAAAATTAAATGAATAATGGCGTGTCGGTAAGTCAGTCCAATGACACCGTTGCATCTTCATCGTATGATGGTCCCTGAAGCACAATGTCTTTAAATAATGAGCAATAGAAAAAAAGGGATAGAAACTTGCAATAGAAGAGAACGTGCATAGTGTCCAAAATGAAACAAATAACTGTCATTGTGACACAAATATAGACTTATTATAATAGATAGATGAACTATGGTAAGAGAAAGCAGTGATATATAGTAGCTATGTTATGTGTTAGAAAGAGATAGCGAAATAAAAACAGTTAGAATCGTTTTTTACAGCGCAAGTCGCCCTTTTACTTTTATATAGAATACTAAACAAATAATTTAACATAATTATATTCATAACTTTTTGAAATTATAAACAATTAATAATATTAGGTTTTATTTAAATTAAATCATTTATTTAATATTTTTTATAGGTTATCCCATAAAGTTTTAAATTATGAAATAATTTTTACTTAAGTGTTTTAAATTTGAGAATATTTACATTTAAATTATTTATTTATCAAACTCTGATACACAAGATATAATAAATTAAATTTACTTTAAATAAAATAAGTTTTTAAGTCGTTTAAAATTTCTTATACTTAATTAATTTTTTACTTTAATTTTTTACATATATTTTTGTTTTCTTTTAATGTATTTTAACTATTCATTTTTAAATTATTCTTGTCATAATAAAATAATTTTTTTTTTCAAATTGTATGATTTAACAACTCTTTCCAATGTAAATGAAACACTTAAAGAAAGCTTTAATTTTAATTTTTTTGCGCTTTTAAAAGAAAGCTTTTTAAATTTTTTTAGCAAGCTTTTTCAATTTTTAAATATTTTTTCAAGAATCTTTTCCAATTAAAATTGTTTTTGTTTAGTTATATAAAATATATAAAAAACTATATAAAAATTGTCGATATCATTGTACACCACTAAACTTACACTAAAGTAGATTTACACACACACGCACACATATAAATTAGGTTACGCGTAATTTGAAACTTATGCAGTCATAATATGTCTATGGACTCAAGACAAAACTCTATTTGACGTTGTCACGTCAAAAACGCTTGCGGCCGCATAGACACCCAAAAAATAGGTTCTGTAAACAAACGATAGGGCAGAAATCAATTTTTTTTAAAATTATTATTCATCTCCCTATTTGTTTGTTTTTACGTACACCGTTAAAAAAGTTTCGATTGATGAACGTCAGACTAAAAAGTTAAAATTAAAAGAGACTTTTTAATATTGTAAGATAGAAGACACCAAATATACACACATAATGACATTTAATGATTACATCTTAATATAAGCGAACGATAGTAAACTATGTATGTCACACTCCGTCATTTCGATTTCGCTGTAAGAAAATACCAATATGTGTGTCATACACCTTCATTCCGATTATGCCATAAAAAATGCCAAATAAACATACCGGTATCTCACTCTAAAGATGCGCAGAAATGTTGCGCGGAGAAGCCGCCTAACGTTTACACTTTTTTTAAGGCTCTGTAGTTCGTACGCTCTAAACTTCTAATTTTACACAGGTTTTTTTCCACAGGTTGGAGGGTCACCTTTAGAAGAAGATAAAGACCAATTTTGAAATGACGAAATAGAACCCTAAAGTACCAAGTTAATTTTATTTTGTTTTTTTTTATCATAAATACAAATATAGACAAATTGGATATTGAACTTTTTTGGAGATCTAAGAAAAAAGTTCAATATCCAATATGTCCAGTATAAAAAACGTGTTCTTTCTTTCCGTTATTATCCTTTGTATGCAGGTATTTTTTTGCTAATCTACAGGTAGATATGTACTCTGCAGATAAATCAATGTCCCAATTCTATAAAGAACGCTAGACGGTGGTATGGATAGAGTTCTATTCCATTTGGGGAAGTTATACCTAAGGAAGGGATTATTGTATCTTGGCTAATGCGTAGCTTGCTACAGCCTGTTTTGTTAAATACAACCAAATATCGAATATCGAAAATCACCATTGTTAGTTATTTATCTTATCTATACAATAATTTTGAAAGAAAACTAAATCTTTTCTTAAACAAAATACTGCTACAAATTATTCACCATAACAGCAAATTATATCATTATATCATATCATTAAACAACATTAAAATTCTCAACTTTTTATGATAACAACAAACATTATTTTAAACACAAATTCAATTTTTATTTCAACTAAGTAAATAAACAATTTTTTTAATATCCTTTCTTTTACTAATTAGAATAAAAATAAAATGTCTATCACCTAGTAAAGAAATTGGTACAACGAAAAATAAAATTTCAAAAATAAAAGCTTTGATGCCTTTTCTCCTTACTGTCTGTTTCACTTAACAGTATAAATATGACCAGCTCCACTAAATATTCGTTTGCTGGGAATGATCGTTTTATCATAGCCAAACGACGCCATATTTATAAATATGCATTTGCATTCCCGACTACCGAATGTTTGAACTCGCATTCGCGAATGATCATTATATCGCGAATGATCATCATATCGTTTGAATTATATCATTATATCGTTAATCGTTACACTGTACAAAATAGCAGCAATCGTGGATTTAGCAAACCTATTTGAATCACATTGATTTGTTTGTTGTACATGTTTAATAGAGGGTAGTATATACATGTAGTAGTGTGTAGGGTAGTATATGGATATATACATGTCATATTAGTCCAAAAGTGGAGTTAGCTGGGTTACACGGTTAAAAACTTCAGAAACTTTCCATATTATGCTGTATAAAAGAAAAAAATTAACTGGAAATAAATGCGATTATTTAAGAAAATGCCATCTTTGTGAATTTCAGAAATATAAAAAAGTCCGACCAGAAAAATAACTTTTAACTCTTAAGTTGAACTTAAAACATACGCGATAATTTTCGTTTAACAATAAATTAAAATGAAAATATAAAACAAATTTATTCTCCATCACATATATTTCTGAAAGCTCTAATATAAATAATTTTAGAATTAAGACAACCTTTTTGATAAAATACGCTCGACCCAATGCCGGTGGTTCCATCCGTAGGCCATAAATAAAAAAATCAATACCTGAAATTCTCACTTCTAACTACCTCACTAATTAGTACGGTAAACAAACCACCCGAAAACATAAATACCACCGCTGCTAATCGTTTTTCACTTGCTTGACCTCTGAAGTGCGGCGCGTTGTATATACTACAACTCATTACCGCGCGCTTATCAATGACTTATCTTTACAATAACATTTCCCGGTATTTGTTTATTTATTTTGTGTTTATGACATGGAAATCCAATGTCGAGGTGTGTATTGTAATATTCAATGTATTTTAATTTTATATGTTTTGTAGTATTTGTAATATTTTAGTGGTACGAAGGTTAATTATAATTTGAGATAAAAATGCATAACTTTGATTTCTCTTGGTCGCACAGTATTTAGCACTATTGCACACTTGTTGTAATATGTTTATATATATATATATATATATATATATATATATATATATATATATATATTGATCTGTGTATAGTCTAATGTAAACTACGTGAACGAACATAGTCTGGCATAGCCTGAGTGCTACGTCTCTTTATGTTAACTTGTAGCATACATTTTTCGTAGCATGTCTACGAGATTTTTACGATGTTTATTAAACGGTTTGTTTTAATTTTCAGATAATTCACTGTAGTGCTTCTTTAATAGGACTTATTTCTTTGAGTTATGGAATTCAATAAAACGACATACTAAAGAAAAACACGAACTTATGTTATCAGTGCCTTTAGAAAACTTTGATTATGTAGAGAATATAGACATTAGTCCTTAAGATAAACGTGTTCTTAATTTGTGTAAAAATGTCGACGAGTACTATATGCCTGTAAACTGTAATAGATCGAAAATGTTTAAAAAGTAAGGTGATTGGTTTTGTGTCACTGAGTGTATTGAATTAGCAACAACTGATGAGCAATGTAAATCCGAATGTGATTTAGCTCAACCTAGTCGCATTTGACCATGGAAGAATTTTAGTGCTCTTAGCAAAAGATCGAAATGTAAACAGATAACAGAATTATCTCAGGTTGAGGACTCAGCAGTTAGTGCATTATCCAACAATTCGGATGCGTCATTATCAACAAATACTAATGCGGATGAAGTTTTTTCACTTTTTGTGGAGGCTAAGCTTACAAAACATCACTATTTGTTGATAATTGTTAATAATAAGAATTCTAGTAAACTTTTGCCATCATTAGAGTGTTTTGAAAGCTAAGAAACAGTGATATCCTAGCAAATATGGTAGTGACGAAATGAAAAGCTGAGATCAAGTTGCAAAATTTATTAGATCACACAACTTCGTAGATCTTAAAGTCAGATAAATTTGTTTTAAATAGTATTCCAGTAGAGTTAGTTAATTTAACTGTAATTGGGAAATAGAGTTTTGACGAAAGTACGGGTCATAGCGAGTACAAATCTGTGTACTCGCTTCGCTTCGCAAAAAGTGTCTTTCACGGATTCTAGTTTAGCAAATTCAGATAGTGAAAGCAACCTTTTGTAGAAAAAGCGCCACTCTTCTACTAAATACTGTAAACCCATTCGTTTCCAATTTGTCAAGGATAGTTCTACTGTATCTAAGAATGAGGAATCTTACTTTGAAAAACAGATAGCTTCCTTTTTTTTCGAAAATATTCACATTAGACTAACTGGTTTTACATCCAGTATTCTTTGCA
This sequence comes from Druceiella hillmani, assembly GCA_039881145.1. Classification (NCBI taxonomy): domain Eukaryota; kingdom Metazoa; phylum Arthropoda; class Insecta; order Lepidoptera; family Hepialidae; genus Druceiella; species Druceiella hillmani. The sequence goes on along the minus strand of JAYKKI010000023.1, from coordinate 4,187,527 downwards.
AGTGACTATGGTCGATTGTAAAATTTGTAGTGTGTTGAATGGAACATCATCTGCTTGGTGTTATATTTGTGGCCCGCCCAAAGAAATCAATGACATGTTACTTGCGAAAAGAAAGGGATTTGTCATCTCTACATTCGTGGATTCGTTTCTTTGAGTTTTTCCTTTACCTTTCTTATAGAATAGATTTTAAAAATTGGTAGGTTAAGTCAAACGATGATAAAAAAATGTTAGCTCATAAGATATTGTACGTTTGAAATAAGTTTAGGTCTCAATTAGGCCTAAATACAGATAAACCACGAAGTGACGGAAGCGGGCCATCGAACGATGGAAATATTAGGAGAAAATTATTTTTCAATTTCATATGTTTCAGCCAAAATCACAGACTTAAACAGAACTTTAATTAACTGTTTTTTTGTACATTTTATAAGCTTTATCTTTGGGATACAATATCAATGCGAAGTCATGTAGTAAATTCGATTTGGGAACCGCGCGACTTTTGGTACAAGAATATCGATTGCACAATCTCCCAGCTTTCTTCCACAAAGTACTATTACATGGCTCATAAATTGTAAAGCATGCAATAGTATATATCGGAAAATTATCTGAAGACGCTGCCGAAGCTAACAACAAACATTTGAAAGCATTTAGACGAGACAATGCTCGAAAAATGGCTCGGAAACTAACTAATACCGATTTAATGAATAGAATCATGTTACAATCAAACCCTTTCGTTACCAGTCTATGAAAGCTTCCCTGAAAGAAAAAGAGTTTTTCGAATAGTCAGGTATTCAGTTTGTTAATAGTTTAGCAAATCTTGTAATCGTTTTTGTAAGAATATCTGAGTGTAATTAAATTATCCTGCTTAAAAAATCAGAGTTTTTCTCAATTTTAATGTCGCTTTTTTATTAATTATTCACGTTAATTTAAGGATAGTAAGTTTGTTTAAGGATAGTAGACATCACTGTCAGTTTATTTAAAATTTTTGCAATTATTTGTGCTTAATATTAATTAACCTAAACCTAGAAATGTACCATTTTTTAAATACACTTCAATTTTCTTTTTCTTGTCATTTGTAATCAAATTATTAATAAATACGTTGTGTAATATAATAAATTAAGTAAATGACACTTTCTTTTATTATTTTCAATCGTTTTAATACAAATATAATGCGTTATTTCCGAATTATCTATTTTTAACCGCCCGCTCTAGGACTGTGTACCGCCGTGCAATGCTACAATGTTTAACCATTCGGATGCGCGTTATTTGTAATAACGTCGACTAACGTCATACGTACGTAAATGATTAGCTTAGAGTGAGATAAACATACATTTCTAAGATCCATGCATCCTTCAGGGATGAAATTACAGAATATCATTACGGTAGTTTTCTAAACAACACATAATAGTGTTTAAATTTCTATAAGACCTATTTGTGAAAGGGTATTTACCCGAGAGGAATTTAAAATACATTTCCCAATCGATAATCGAATTCTTCCTTGTTTCTCAAATGTACCACCTAGCATATTTCGGTTCTTTTACACACATGTACTTACCAAAACATGACTAAATTATGATTTTCCTATTTCCACGTAAAATCTATTCACATACTCGTGTCCTGCGATACAATTCATATAACCACATAAGTAAGCTAGATATAACTGAGATAAGGACTCTCATTACGGCCCACATGCCGTGATCAACTGTTTAATAATGTGAGATAAATATTCCATGAAGCCACCTACAAACTATTTCATTATTAGCTAATCGAAAACAAAACAATTGAAAGAGTACAAAACATTGCGGCATTATACGCGAGGCAAACGTGTTACAAGGAAAAATTAAAATGGAAATTAGTTTACTATCAGGTGGTGAACCATGGTCATTGAAATTTACCATAGAATTTCTCAAATAACGACATAGATGCTGTAATCGAGTTTGGATGATGTAATTCTAATGATAATCTAATAAGACCCGACTAAGGGCAATGCAAATTTGCTCTTTAACAAATTAGGCAAATCCTAATTTCTTAATATCATAGAGTCCGAAATCATATCTTAGAGTCGTAATAGGGTGATAGTAACAATTCAGTAATAAGGAGTACCCATCAAATTTCACTTGTCTTGATGTAAACAAGAAAGTAACAAAGTAAATAGGTAGGTAAATACGTAAACATACATACAAAGGTATGTAGCAACTAAGATCTTAGTAGTTTGCTAGATAAGTATGTACAGGTATAAACAAATGCATGAAGTTACTAAACATTACTAGGCAGGTAGATTTATAAGTATATATAAGTAAAAAGGCATATAACAACTAGAATATTAGTAGATACGTAAGTATGTATGTAAAAATATATACAAAGGAATGAAATGACCAGAATGACAGTAAACATATAGGCTGTATATAAAGGCTTGAAGCACTAACTCACTACGGTAAAACCAAAAAAGAGAATGTGGCTTATATATCCGTATATATGTATGTATGTATGTGTATGTATATGTATAAAGACATTTTTGTATGTAGATATAGGATATATGAATCCGCAAACTTCCGATTTCAATAAATGAGATAGTATCGATGTTGAATTCATCGTATGTTCGCGATATTCTGGGTGACATAGGATGAGATAGGCACTAAAACTGGAGTCGGTGCCAAATTAAATGAGGCATTCATCAGTGTATTTGTGTGCATGTACGTGTGAGAGAAAGAGAAGCGTCCTTGGCCCCGATTTCAAAAACCTTAGCAGTAGTAGTACTTTGCAAATTTATTTATGTTCGGAAACGATATTCTACCGCAAAATTTCCAACTGATAACATTCTTCAATATTGTATACTTTTCAGTGCGCTTCTTATTCGGTAGATATTTGAAGTCGGTTGAATATTTTTATAGAAATACATTTATTAAATTCTTCACCCGTCACCAGAATATTATCCGATTGAAATTCATTATTGTTACTTTACAGTTAGTTAACAACTATTTAATACATACGTACGGTATTCGCGCAACTAAATGTAAAACTGTTCACTAATTTTTTGTTCAGCGTCTTACTGGCTACATATATCAAAATATAAAATTTTGCTCTCCCGTTTATATTTCCCAAGCCATTTTTTGAAAAATTTAAATTGTTTTTCTAATTGTATTATTTCTAAATTTACTTGAATAATACCAATTTTTGTTACTATAAATGGTTGGTCCGCAACGAACAAGTTAACGTATGTCAATTTGACTAAGAAAACAAGCCAATTATGTCACAAAACTATGTCGACTTACCAATTATCTGAAACTCATAGCCAATAACGCTCTTATTAGAAAGCTCATAATACGCACATATTTAATGACAATTATTTAATTAATTTCCTTTTGCGCCTATAATTTTGAATGTGTGATTTAATACCTGCATATAATCTAAGCTTTTATGAGAACTACTTAGTATAGACTTGCTTCTGTTCTAACCTAACTTGCTGCACATATAACATGTGAAATGACATTAAATATCCTACGTCATCCTATCAATCTCATAATTAATATTTGCTACAAGTTGGAATAAATGTTATGGGAAATCCTTTTGGTATTATAACCTAGAAATTTTGTTCTAAGTTCAAGAATTGATATTACTTAGTTTTTGATAGCATATTGTCAACGTCAGGACAACACCGGTCTAAGTGAATTTACCCTTGTTACTAAATATACTATTAACTGCGATTAGACGAAGACTTCTCCGAATACATACGGAATACCATCCATCTTGTTGAATAGCCTTGGAGAATTGCTGCTACGCCGTTGTTTAGTATTTAACAGCCTTTGACATCCTCGTTTATTAATTTTTAAATAGTTTCATGGTTCGTTCGTTCTTCACGTTGTTACCTTTTTATTTGAAACAAAGAACTGAGTTAATATCATGTAACCATGACATACTTAATATCTACTAAATAGTCTTTTGTAGAGACCAATAATTAATGAGATGTTTGTAACTGTTCTGTATCTATAATTTTCATTTAATACGCCGTCTTTATTTTTTGCAGAAATAAACGTTGCCATTAATAACTCTGACCTAAAACATTAAGGAAATTAATAGCCATTTGTCTGAACTCTCAAAGGCATATTCAACCAATTTTGTTAGTTGCTTATTTGTTACTTTTTTTGGATAACGTTGTTGTCATTTGGATTATGATTCGAGTAACGGTAGTGACGTTTAAATATGTTGCGTAATACTCTGTAATAGGCATAGGGTTGCAATTTCTTGCAACTTTTAAAATTTTTTAATGAATAATTATTGTCCAGATTTAGAACAACATTATTACGTTTAAGCGTCGAATAATGCAAATATTTACTATATTTTTACAAGTTATATTTTTAATGTATTTTACCTCAATAGAAAAAACGGAAATCTCACAAAATCATTCACTTGCCTGCCCGCCTCTCTGTCACGGCCGTTTTCTTCAGAAAACTTGACTTTGGTGTAGTAATAAAATATATTAACGCGCACATATTTTATTAGCTAAAACTCAAAAATATTAATTTGGAAATTTTAAAACTGCAAACTAAGTAGTCGATTTTTTTTTATTATGTATATTATAGTGTAAAAGGTTAGTTGAAAGGACTAGTTATAAGGGTTCAATAATATATTTTTATTACAATTTCAAGTAGTATGTCTTCAAAAGTATGCTGAAAAATATAGGAAAAAATATGTTCTTCCTTCATTATTTTTCTCCATCTAAAATTATGAATTTACTCCACCTAAAATTATGAATTTACTCCAGCTAAAATTATGAATTTACTCCACCTAAAATTATGAATTTACTCCAGCTAAAATTATGAATTTACCCCACTAATTTTTTTAAATATAAGAATTAAAGAAGGGGTAAATATATATATATTTTTAATTTCATATATCATGTGGGGCATCATTTGAGAGGAAAAGCCAAAGAATCAACCGAGCTCTTTGGCTTAAACGATATAATTTTATATTTAAGAGTTTGGCTGATTTTTTTTAAACTAATAAATAACAAGGCTATAATTATGGCAAGCAATGTTTCAAGCGTTCAATTTAAAGCACTTCTCTGCAAAAAAAACTTTGACAGCGATTTTTTCACAAGTGGTTTAAAATTTTCATACAGTTCCTTAACATGTTATACCCAGTTTAATATCTACAATAAACTGTATAAACGATAAACATCTTCTTTATTATGTCTTGCTTGCTATAGAAGTACTTTTTGGTAAAATTTTGTGACAATTCTAAACCTAATATATGAAAAATCTCGATTCTAATTCTAAACCTAATATATGAAAAATCTCGATTCCAATAAGTCTCCTTTACATTTGGCTATTATCGATATTTTTCTCGCGTAAACAGCGCCGTACAGTTAATTAACAAAAATATGATTACTGATGACTATCAGCTAATATTGGTGTAGTGCGTATCAAGGTGATTTGATATTTTTATCAAGTTGTAGTGGTTGCTGGATTATTTTAGGTTGTAATCATTGAGTACAGTTTATTCTTAGAATTCCTTTACTTAAAATTATAGAAATACAATATAACTATCGAATCATTAATCGACAGACTTTAAAAACCTGGTACATAGTTATGGACTTTACGCAAATATGCAGAAGCATTTAAGCATAAAAACATTTCGAATTAAGAGTAATAATTATTTTTTTTGTAAAACGTCACAAGTGTAGAATTAAAGACTGATTTCTATTTATATTTACACTTCTCGACATGAAACTAAAAATAAAGTAACTTACTTTTTTATTATTGTATTATGAAGGACTAGAGTCCGCTAATTGGTTCAAATAAAAGCTTGTAGCTAAAGTGAATAACATTATTTGATGCAGAATTTTTTACAAAATATACTTCAGTGCGACTACAATAATTTATTTGAATTTAAACTAAAATTAACTCTTAATAAGTGCTTTGCTACCCTTGTTTGGATACAGTGATGCATGGTATTTTGATTGCATAGAGGATCGCTCAAATTAATTAGAATAAAATACTAATTAATTTAAAAAAATAACACAATACTTGTAAGATCACGTCAAAGATACATAAAATATTCAAATCTAGGTAATACGTCGAATTGTCTGTCACCCTCCAAATATGTGTAACAAAAAATGTCTATTATTCAAAGGGGTTACAAATTGCACATTTGTAAATTAATCAAAAGAACAAGCAATACCAAATATGAGGTTACAAATTGCACATCTGTAAATTAATCAAAAGAATAAGCAATACCAAATATGAGGTTACAAATTGCACATTTGTAAATTAATCAAAAGAACAAGCAATACCATATATGAGGTTACAAATTGCACATTTGTAAATTAATCAAAAGAACAAGCAATACCAAATATGAGGTTACAAATTGCACATTTGTAAATTAATCAAAAGAACAAGCAATACCATATATGAGGTTACAAATTGCACATTTGTAAATTAATCAAAAGAACAAGCAATACCAAATATGAGGTTACAAATTGCACATTTGTAAATTAATCAAAAGAACAAGCAATACCAAATATGAGGTTACAAATTGCACATTTGTAAATTAATCAAAAGAACAAGCAATACCATATATGAGGTTACAAATTGCACATTTGTAAATTAATCAAAAGAACAAGCAATACCATATATGAGGTTACAGATTGCACATTTGTAAATTAATCAAAAGAACAAGCAATACCAAATATGAGGTTACAAATTGCACATTTGTAAATTAATCAAAAGAACAAGCAATACCATATATGAGGTTACAAATTGCACATTTGTAAATTAATCAAAAGAACAAGCAATACCATATATGAGGTTACAAATTGCACATTTGTAAATTAATCAAAAGAACAAGCAATACCAAATATGAGGTTACTAATTGCACATTTGTAAATTAATCAAAAGAATAAGCAATACCAAATACGAGGTTACAAATTGCACATTTGTAAATTAATCAAAAGAACAAGCAATACCAAATATGAGGTTACAAATTGCACATTTGTAAATTAATCAAAAGAACAAGCAATACCAAATATGAGGTTACAAATTGCACATTTATAAATTAATCAAAAGAACAAGCAATACCAAATATGAGGTTACAAATTGCACATTTGTAAATTAATCAAAAGAACAAGCAATACCATATATGAGGTTACAAATTGCACATTTGTAAATTAATCAAAAGAACAAGCAATACCAAATATAGGGTTACAAATTGCACATTTGTAAATTAATCAAAAGAACAAGCAATACCAAATATGAGGTTACAAATTGCACATTTGTAAATTAATCAAAAGAACAAGCAATACCATATATGAGGTTACAAATTGCACATTTGTAAATTAATCAAAAGAACAAGCAATACCAAATATAGGGTTACAAATTGCACATTTGTAAATTAATCAAAAGAACAAGCAATACCAAATATGAGGTTACAAATTGCACATTTGTAAATTAATCGAAAGAACGAGCAATACCATATATGAGGTTACAAATTGCACATTTGTAAATTAATCAAAAGAACAAGCAATACCAAATATGAGGTTACAAATTGCACATTTATAAATTAATCAAAAGAACAAGCAATACCAAATATGAGGTTACAAATTGCACATTTGTAAATTAATCAAAAGAACAAGCAATACCATATATGAGGTTACAAATTGCACATTTGTAAATTAATCAAAAGAACAAGCAATACCAAATATAGGGTTACAAATTGCACATTTGTAAATTAATCAAAAGAACAAGCAATACCAAATATGAGGTTACAAATTGCACATTTGTAAATTAATCAAAAGAACAAGCAATACCATATATGAGGTTACAAATTGCACATTTGTAAATTAATCAAAAGAACAAGCAATACCAAATATAGGGTTACAAATTGCACATTTGTAAATTAATCAAAAGAACAAGCAATACCAAATATGAGGTTACAAATTGCACATTTGTAAATTAATCGAAAGAACGAGCAATACCAAATATGAGGTTACAAATTGCACATTTGTAAATTAATCGAAAGAACGAGCAATACCAAATATGAGGTTACAAATTGCACATTTGTAAATTAATCGAAAGAACGAGCAATACCAAATATGAGGTTACAAATTGCACATTTGTAAATTAATCGAAAGAACGAGCAATACCAAATATGAGGTTACAAATTGCACATTTGTAAATTAATCGAAAGAACGAGCAATATCAAATATGCATGTAATTTATATTTGGTTCAAATATTTTTTTTTTCTAATTATTTATCAACCGAACATTGCATCTAAATCATTATTTTCTTAAATAATTCCTTTTTAATTGAATAAATCTATTAATAAAAAGTGCAAATTGTGCGAGGAAAATTCAAATTGTCGAAACGCAGTAGTACTATTGGTTAGAACGAAACATGAGTACAGGCGATATATAAACAAGATCGAATTGTTAACATTTGTGTGGCGTTTATTGTGTTTGACGAGGAAAAATAGTGTTTTTGCAATATTTTACATAACTAATGCATTTTTCACAATTAAATGAAACTACGTGATGTAGTATTATGTCTACTTAGACTTCTTCATAGTAGATATAATACTACATCACGTAGTTTCATTTAATTAGCTGCATACTGTCTATTTGAATTTCTACAAAATTAACGCCAAATATATTCAATAATGCATTTTTAATACAATAGTGAGATTAAGAATCGTCTAGAACGATAACAGAAGGTGGTTTTCTGAAAGCTCAATCGGATAGAATAAATGCATTCATGATGAAATTTATCATTGATGTTGATTTTGCTACAAATCCAGGTTTTACGCCCTCTGCGGTCAAATCAAAGAAAATGAAAACAGCAAGGTAACTGTTTTAATACATGATTTATAAACATACATTATGTACGTTTTTATGCATACATACACTCACAGATAGAAAGCAGTAAACATAACCTATAACCTTTTAAAAAGATGGCTGCATACTGTCTATATTTCATTAATTTATATGTAATTTTATTTACATCCAATAAGTTCGTTACGTTTCAGTTAAAGCTTTTATGTATTTTGGCGTTTCAGTTAAAGCTTTTATGTATTTTTGAAGCTTTTATGTATTATATAGTCTTTTTCTTAACGTAAAAAATTAAAGTCGGATTAAAATTTTGTAAACTAGTCTTTGTACACAGATTTCTACTGCTTGTGTGTTTGGTGTTCAATACAAAAACTCGCTTATAATTGACTGAAATCATACTGGCGATCCAAATAAAACATACTTACATTAAGGTGACCTTAATTAAAGTGAATTAATTTGAAAATATAAAAAAAATTACATGCATATTCCCTATTCCGCGAACATTTCAAACAATATTAAAACTTGATAGCGACATTACAATATATCATTTGGGTAAAGACAACCGTTGCAGCCGATACTTTGACCAGCCAAAGAAGAATTTTAGGACAGTTTTGAAAATAATAATAATTATATAGCTAACGAATAAGCGATTCCTAATATAATGTTATCGGTTTCTTTGCCAAATTGCTTGAAATTATGTTATGCCTGTAGCAGTCAGCAGATTTAAAACAGGAGTTATTGTGCATCATCATCCATTAATGATCCGAGTCATCATAAATTAAGCAAAACAGTAAATATTCTGTTACCTAAATATTCTAAGGTAGCTTATCTATCACTTTGCTCACTGATAACATTATCGTCATTTGAATGACGATATTTGACGGCATTAAACTCTAAATCATTTTGCGCAAATCTAGGGTTGTCCAAATGTTCTCAGATTTTCTAGACAAATTCTATAATCTGGATTTCCATTATGTAATAATTCAGCATAAAATATTTTTTTATTTTCAACATTTTCTCGTAAATAATTACATTTAAAATTTTCGGTAATTATATTGCATTAAGAAAAATACTGATCATCAATATAAACGGATTTTCTTCTTGTAAAATGACACTCGTATCGTATAAATGGAAATATATAGGTGTCCCGTAAGGAGTGAACCAAAGAAATGTCAATGATACAGGGGTTTATTACACATCCGAAACTATGGATAGGACGTGGCGGTACAATTGCATGGGCATCACGCTCGCCAGACCTCAATCCATCCATTGGACTAATTTCGATGAACAACGATTTAAGACAAACATTAAGAGGATAATAAAATATTGTTTCGTATGTGTAATATATCAATATTTCATTAGTCCACTCCTTACAGGACAACCTGTATAGTATATAGGTATGAATGTCATAAAATGGTCTACATTCGAGTAAAAACTGGTTTTGTATTTTTCTAATAAATAAATGAAACTAATGGGTTCTCTCTCACATGGTGTATTATCCCGCATGAGGCGGCTTCGATCAGCTACGACACACGCGCTTAATCGAAAGGGCTGAAAACAAACGATGGAAACTAGGGATGAAAACAACGTCTTTACGCAACCAGCTCTGTATTAGTACTGCCCTTACGAAACATAGGTGACTTAATCTAAGGTTTGTTTACTACCATACGTTTATATATGTATAAGTGTGGCTGTCACGGCTTTCCTGCCCAAGCTTCGTTCTCGAAGTCCAATTCATCCACCAGTCACCAATCATTGAATTACCTGGAATACAGGAAATATTAGTAATCTGACAATTATCTAGCTGTTTTAATGCCTCAATTGGCAATTTTTATTTTAATGCTTTAACTATGAAGCTATTATTTTATTATAAGAAAAACTGTCAACTGACTACTGTAATATATATATATATATATATATATATATATATATATATATATATATATATATATTTATACACTCTTTTGCATAAAAACGGGCACTTTTGATTTTGTCATATTATTAACAAAATATTATTTATTAAGAGGTTGCATTAATTGTAATTGTTACTGACAGGTATAGTCTATTCTGGCACATAAAAACGAACATTCTAAATTTGAAATTTATTCTTTTTTAATGAAAATTCTCTTTCACTGACAAAGACGTATTTTTGACGGTATCCAACTCTTATTAAATTCTTTTTCATTTGTTACGTTTTTTTTTGTACCAGTATGACTGAAGTAGGTAAAAACGATATCTCAATAATAAATAACAATATTCTAATCATATCGCCATATAAAATGCATCAAATAATAATAAAATAACTCTGATATGGTTTATTCCTATAAGTGCCCGTTTTTTTGCAAAAGAGTTCAATATATATATATATATATATATATATATATATATATATATATATATATACATTTTTTTTCGACTATCGACGGGGCCTTTGTTTTATTTTAAAACTAACTCGTCTCATTTCTCCACAATGAATACCAATGTGTGCGATCCTCGCCCACTTATCGTGTAAGTAGCTCGCGCCATTTGTTTATTTTTTGCTGCGGTCCTCGCTCACTTATCATATAAGTAACACGTGCCATTTTTTTTTGTTTTTGCGGTCCTAGCACTCTTATTATTACATAAGATGCTCGCGCCCACTCAATATTTGTAGCGATCCCAGCGCACTTCAAAAAGCCGCTTACGCTTAGTTACATTATTATACTTACTCAGCCCCTATGGAATAGTTTGAAATTTATGTAAGTTTTATTATATTGATTATAAAGCACAAGCTGTCACTGCATTTTCCACAGCCTCTCGATTCCACAATCTAATTGTATCTTTTGGTACTATTTGAAGTGTTTTTATTTTTATATTTTTAACTCTGTATCTGTCTCTCGGCAGACATTTTTCAATCGTATATGGTCCAGTGTATCTTGAATTTAATTTACCCAAACGCATTCGTTGGCTTTGAACGAAAACAACATCTTCTTCTCTTATTATTATTATCTTAATATTGTTACGTCGCGTTCTATCAAACCTTTGATTTGTTTTCAGTTCATTATTTAATTGTCTTACGGCAGGCACTTCAGAACGCATTCCAGTGAGTAGTTCAATTACAACCGATACTTTTCTGAACAGTAGTATTTAAAGTCAGCTGTATTTTGTAAAGTACGCTCGTCCATTCTGACTTACTTCGCAAGCTAATAGATTTAATACGGTAGCAATATATCGTTCAGCCTGTCCGTTAGCTCCGTTAGCTGGACTTGCTCCGGTGGCGATAAAATGTATTTCAATATTCATTCGTTTTAAAAGATTTTTTGTTTGTCTACTGGAAAAGTTTGTTCCTTTGTCTGTTATAATTCGTTTTATGGTACCGAACAAACTAAGTTGAGATTTTTAATAGGTACTTATGTTGTGAACTTAGTATAAGCGTCCACTAATAACAATAGGTATCTATAGTGATCGTTTGCTGTTCCAAACGGTCCCGTACAATCGGCATGTACAGTGTGGAATGGTATTGGCAGTTTATAAATAGGATGTAACAAGCCTTGTTTTGGCCCACTGGGTCGTTTTGACGATAAACATATGACACAATGACCAACGTATTTTTTTACAAAAGATGTCATTCCAGGAAACCAGAGCTTTTTCTACACCGACATAACATTGTTCGTTATGAAAAAAATTAGTTAAGCTGAATCGGGCTGCCGAAGGTACGTAATATTTTAATTTTCTTTCCCGGTTTTCTTCAAACATCTCATCAGTATACCATTTAACACTCTATACTCTTTTAGGCTCTCATGATTCTCTTGAATCTTCTCATTATGTCGGTCACTTCTTTATCTTGTTTTTGAGTTGCTTCTAACTATGTAACTTGATCATTTACTAGTATTTCTTCAGTTTTGTTTCGCTGCGGATTTCTGCTAAGAAAATCGACACTGCCTTTTCTATATTCAATTTCAAAATTAAAGTCTTGTATGTATGACCACCATCTAGCAACTCGAAGTAATAAGTCTCGTTTGGTGGAAGTTGATTTCACAGCGTTGCAGTCCGTAATTAATTTGAACTCTATTCCCAATAAGTATACCCGAAAATATTTTTGTGCGTTCACTATAGCTATTGTCTCTAACTCATAGCTGTGGTATTTTAATTCTTCAGACGGGGCTCTTTTACTGTAGTAGGATACAACACGAAGATCTTGATTGTGCCATAGGAATAAAATTGCACCAAACCCAAGGCTACTTGCATTAGTGTGTAATTCCGTTTCACGATCTGGGTCGAAAACAACTAACAGAGGACGTGAAGAAAGTTTACTAATTATGTATTTTCTAGCTTTTTCACATTTTTCTGACCAAATAAAATTTGTGTTTTTCCGCAAAAGATCAGTTATACATGCAGTTTTTGTTGAAAATTCATGAATATATTTTCGATAATATCCAGCGAGTCCCATCAGTAGTCTCACTTGTTTAATATTTCGTGGTATGGGGGAATTTTTCAGTGCCTCTATTTTGGTATCCCCAGGTCGAATTCCTTCTATGGAAATAATTCTTCCTAAATATTCAATTTCAGTTTGTAGAAATTTACATTTTTTTAAGTTTAATGTAAACCCCGCATTATCTAACGCTTTCAGCACCAGACTAAGCCTCTCTAATCCTTCTTCTATGCTGGCTGAAAATATTGTGACATCATCGATGTAGACTAGGGCTATAGTATTTTTCAAATTTCCCAATGCTTTATTTACTACTCTTTGAAAAGTACTGGGTCCATTACAGAGACGAAATGGTACTCGTAACCATTCATAATGCCCATCAGGTGTTACAAAAGCAGTCTTCTCCACAGATGTCTTTCGTTCAATAGAAATTCCATGAAACCCTGACGCCATGTCGAGCGTGCTGAAATAACGAGCTTTTCCTAATCTGTCTAATTGATCGTCAATTAATGGTAGTGGATACCTATCTTTAATTGTTATTCTATTTAAAGCTCGGTAATCTACACATAATCTGTCCAGCAGTCCTCGGCCAAGTGTCATTTTTTTAAACAAAAAGTACAGCACTTATCTTGCTTGGAAAATTTATTCGAAGATGAAATATTATTGTCTTCCGTTATGATAGCTGGAAATCTGTTTGGTAAATTATTTGTGCTGGTACGACAATCACGTTCTATATATCCCACTCGATTACAGCAATGGCATCGCTTTAGTTCTGTCGTCATTCTTGGTCTCTTTAATGTGGATGGCAACAAATCCGTATCACCGCCCGAGTTCGTAGTAAAAGAAGTTTTCGCCAGGTTTGGCAAACTTGGAATATAGCGGGCTAATTTTTCGAATAACCCACTAATTGTTTCAGCGGTGCTTGCAATGGATTTAGCATTAGGGTTAATGAATCTCCCTGTTATTAATTCCAATATTTCACATTCACGAAATTGGAGTCTTAATTGCTTCAGCATTCTATTTTTCATCGCAGCTTAAATAGATACGGTAGCGTATTGATCACTTGTCATATTTGCAATAATTTTAAAATCTCGGTATAAATCGCGACATTTAAGAAACGTAGTCTGAAGATCCTCTCTCAATGTTGGCCAGGTTCTCTGCACAGGTGTCTATTCATTGTATAACTCACCCGCGGACCCCGTTAAAAATGGTACACATCTCGCGATAGTCTCTACATCGTCCCATCCATTCTTTGCGGCTAGGGCATCTACTTCTGCATTCCATTCACTAACTTCAATAGCACCAACACTCGGATCAAATGTAGGCAGAAATATAGCCTTGCTAATGCTGGTTTCTCTAAAATGTTCAGGTTCACTCATATTCTGTACAGTTTTCTATCACTGATCGTTCATCACGGCTCATTCTATATTTATTTTTATTTTTCACGTTCCTATTATTCATTGTTGCGGTAGATATTTAAATTATTACACTCTTTAATCTATTTTTATTTATTTATTACTATTTTTTTTACGATTTTATGGTTAACTGTGGTGGTAGGTATTTAAATTACTTCAAAACTGAGCAATTTATTTTTATTTTTTCGGCTTTTATTGTTATTTATGGCTGTAGGTATTTAAATTATTTCAAATCCCACTTCTGATAATATAAAGGGCTGAAAACAAAGGATGGAAACTAGGGATGAAAACAACGTCTTTACGCAACCAGCTCTGTATTAGTATTGCCCTTACGAAACATAGATGACTTAATCTAAGGTTTGTTTACATTGTTTTTGTTTACATTACAACGGCGGGCAATAGTTACTACCATACATTTATATATGTATAAGTGTGGCTGTCACGCCCATGGCTGCCACTTTGTCTACGACAGCTATGACACGCGCGCCCATGGCTGCCACTTTGTCTATGACAGCTATGACACGCGCGCCCATGACTGCCACTTTGTCCGCAGTACAATGTTGAAACTTTAGAATTTCGATAAGGAATTTATGCATGTATTTCCACATTAGTGACAGTATTTTATGGTATTTAACATATTATGTTAAATAAGAAATTCGTCGCGGTGGGTTGATCACAAGGCATACGGTCTTTGACGGCGCGGTGCACCGCGTGACCCAGGTTCGATTCCTGGTAGCTCGTCGAGCGGGGCTGGGCTGGTGTTATGGTTGGCTGTAAGAGATTGCTTTAGTAGCAATAAGTCCGCCATATGTATCAATTAGATACATTAAAGTAGATAAATAAATTAATTAAAGTTAATATTTTACTATATTCACTATGGACACATGTTCTTTAACATTAGTAACATAATAGTTTACGGCTAACGGCACATTTTAAATACCTATTATCGTGTTATCGTGAAGTGTTATTTTACAAAATACTATGCCATAGCTCATCGGAACCATTTCATGCGTGATAACATCCATATGAAAGGAAACAGGTCAGTTTCGTTCAGTTGCGAGAAAAGTAAAATTTTCTGATTCCGTACACAAAAAAATACAAAATATTTTTAAGTTAGAGTTGTCTGTTGAGTTGTTGGTGTCGACCATTTTATGACAACTTCAGCTATATATTCCTACATATAAAAATAAACTGAAGAAATTCGCGACGTAATATTTATCGAAATCTGAATTTTCTTTGCTATATATATGAAAAGCGAATTTCAGATCATAGTGTGCCGTATCGCTTCCGTGATGCCGTGCGGCACCCGGTGTATATCTACTGAAAGGCGCTTAACCCTTTCATTAACATTAAAAATGAGATATGAAAAACAATTGTTGTGGCCATTTTATTTTGTATTCAAGCACAGTCTTAGAAAACGAATTGTTATACAAATTTAACAACAACCAATATATATATATATATATATATATATATATATATATATATATAAAAATGAGATTCCTATAGAAGAAGAGCATGTATCCATCCGACCTTGATAAATCAAATAAATTTCAGTACAAATTGAAATTTATTCCCTAGTTCCTATCTATTATTAGTTCCCTATTGCAATGAACATATGCCATTACGATTGATGACCCTCGGTCTTATAAATTTCGTTATCGATCGGAGTCAACAAAATACGTTTCGGCCAGTCACCGTCATAACCCAAGCCCCGATAAAATTAATAACAGTCATAGATCAGTTCACGCACGTGGTTGATACATTGAAACATGCGGGTCATTTTGCGAGACCATTTGACTGCGAAGCCCAGAGTGATTAGTGACAAATTCACGGTCACGGTCGATGTTACTCTACGGAACTGCCCCGTCACGACTATGGAAATATTTTAAACAAACAACATTGGGAACGCTGTAGTCATAGTGGAATCTATAAAGGTTATCATACATTACGCGCTAAAATATATTTTACTTCATTCGAATTTTAATGACGTCTCTTGTTTTGTGAAATAGTTTTATATAAAAATAGATTAAAATGTTTTTACCACTGGAGAATGGTTTAATTCATATAAACGAAATAATCAATGTAGTAGTTATGGTTGGCGCAATAATTTGCTTACCTAAACTAATTTCCGTTTATCTTGAACCATTGGGCAATTTCTAATGGGAATAAAAGGATTTAATAAAAAAAATATTGAAATTGATGCAAATATCGATGACTCTAAAATATTGAAATTGATGCAAATATCGATGACTCTAAAATATTGAAATTGATGCAAGTATCGATGACTCTAAAATATTGAAATTGATGCAAGTATCGATGACTCTAAAATATTGAAATTGATGCAAGTATCGATGACTCTTTTTCTCTATTTCACGTACATGAACACCCACATACACAAAAAGCACCACATTCGCCTTGGCGTCAGCTCTGAAAATCTCTAACAGCAGTAATATTTCACGAAATTTGTGTCCGAAATTTATATTTTATATAAATAGATCCAACTAAATACTCGTGTTTTAATTATTTTATACCTTTTAGTGCGTTTCTTATTCAATGGTTATCTGGAAGTCGGTTAATTTTTTTAATCGATATACATTCTACGTTACCCAGAACGACGTGAACTCACGTAGAATTCAGTAAAATCTTGTTTATTGAAATTTAAATAGGTATTTGCGGCGTTTAATGAACATTAAACGCCGTTAGAAAAAAACCTATGTCTAACTTAAAGTTGAGCCAAAGCATTAGATATGTGTGAGCACAAAAAATACTATTGTTTTTAAATAGAATACAAAAACAATAAAGTATAAAACAGAAAAAAAACAGTTAATTGCATATTAAACTAGCTGATTGCATCAACCTTAACCTATCTTACACTCTGTAATCTCCTTTCAAACGGTCAATACTTATTGTTCAGATTCCATTGAATTACTGAGTTAATATCACTTTGGAACAGCTTAAAATCAGATTAGTTTTCTACCCACAAGAAGCATTCCAAATCATCGACAAAACCTTCATTAATTGAAATAATTTCATACTCAAGCCTCTGTATACATAACTACCTACCTACTTATACCACATGTTGCTTCATACCTTGTAAATATTATTACGGCTATGGAATATATTAAAATACACTTATCTATCTAATTGCACCCCCCTGTCGGGAAAGAAAATACTTAGAAAAAATTACATATTTTTTACCCGACTGAACCAGCAGGAGAGTAATGCCTTTCGATTCAGATTCATTTAGAATCTCATTATTTACTTCATTTGTTTTCATTACCTTGTATGTGGTAGCCTCGGCAATAAAATTATGGAGAAGACCTCCGTAAAAGTTCTGTATATCTTCTGCTATCGATAAAAATTCTGATTTGTTTAATTTTCTCATATTTTCTGGGTGAAGCAGCATAAGCGAAAATGCTTTCTTGTGTGTTGAAGAAAATCGATTTTTTAGTGAAGAAATAATAGAATCTAAGTATGGAATAAATATAGATCTTCTGAAAAATTCTTCTACAGTTTCAGATGGGTGATTTGATCTGTAAGTCTGTTTTTCCACTACTCGAGGACGCTTAAATTCAACGTTCAGTTTCTCGCAAATTTTCTGAGCTTTCTCAAAAATGACCGCAAACTCCATAGATGCATTATCGCGATGAGATTGAAGCATATCAGTTAATTTATTAACGTGATCATGTATTGTCTTTATATCCAAATTTACTTCCTGTAATTGATTACACACGGGCTTAAGTTTGGCAGAATAAGCAGCAATTATTAAAAGTGTCACAATTTATATTGGAGTAGTTGCAGTCGTGCAGAGCTGATACGCTTTGGTTTTCGTTTTAGAATTCGGTGCGTCCTGCGAAAGTTCATCTAAAACTTGTATAATAGTCACAAAATTTTCAGAAAATATTCTGATACTTATGTACTTTGCTGTCCAACGCGTTTCACAAAATAGTGGTATATTTGGAATTTTACTCCGCCGCAACGTACTCTCCCGAAAGAAATTTATAATGTCCTTTGTTGTTCCAGCAGTATTTCTCAATTCACTGACGGTATTAAGGTCATATTCAATACATGGCTTGCACAGTGGAAAAATAGGGCTAAAGGATATTTATCATTAGTAATTTTCTGAACGCCACCTATGTGACCTGTCATTGCAGCACACCCGTCGTATCCTTGACCAACAAGTTTATTTAAATCAAGATCGCAATCTTGCAGAAAGTGAGTAATAGTTTCCGAAATGGCTTGTGCATTTAGTTCTTGTACCGGTACATATCCAAGGAATTCTACACAAATTATTGGTTTTTTAGCATCTTTATCATAACGTAGATATCGAACACCAATTGATAATTGTTCTGTGCCACTAATATCAGCTAAAACCGAAAAAGCTGAAGCATGTTTCACCTTCTCAATTATTTTGCTCTTAAAAATATCTGGACAAATTTCAATCAATTCGTTTTGAATTTGATGCTATAAGTATAAAGAATTTTTTGCTCCTTATTCTAAATGATTCTTCAGAATCTCGTCTCCCGAGTCAACTCGAAAATGTAGCAGGTCTGTAAAAACAGAACCCTTGTCGATTTTTTCACGATGTGGAAGATCATGTCGCCCGCAAAATAAAATTGTTGAAATGATAGATCGAAGTTTTAAACGATTTTCTTCAACTTCCTTGTGATATGCCGTATTTAAAGATCCATGAACGCAAAATCCTTTTCTATCCATAATTTTTTCAAATGTATTTATACTTGTCGCGTGAGACTGAGCAGCTTCATGAAACTTTTGATATTTGAAGCAAGGAGAAACTATGAACTGTCCTTGTAGACCGCGCTGCACTGGCGGCCGAAATAAAACACATATCCTACACAGCGGTCCTTTTGCTAGAGCTGAGTAAGCTAACCACGGATATGTTGTAAGCCATTCATGTCGGAAAGCTAGTTTAGCATCAAGGTTTATATCATTTTTAAAATTGTATGTCTTGCTAGGGTTCCAAGGATGTCTTAGTAATTTCAAACGTAGATCATCATTGACTTGATAACCAGAATCCAAACACAACCCAATATCCAATAAGTTAGTTGTTGTGCTTCTCCTAGAAAAATCGAGGGATGCATCTGCTTGAGAATCTTTACGCGCAGAACTCGTACCTTTAAACAAAAAGAATTCTTATATAATAAAAAAAGAACGAATCAATTAACGCATTATTTCGTTGTTTTCAAGTCTCATTTTTTATGTATGTTGATAATGAATAATACATTCGATGACAGGTAGAGACAACAACACAACATACCTGGCCATCCAATTTATCCGTATTCGGCCTGGATGATTTATTATGAGGGTCTTATCTCACTCATAACTTGAATAAAAATTAATAACCTATGCAACAAATTATCTAATAAATAAAGTTGTTGTTTAAGCAGATTTGAGTATTACCGACAATTGATCAGCGAACAAATCCCCCGTATCCGTCGCGCTACAGCGGGGATTCCCAAGTAATAATGCCAACCATCGACTATATAGTCTAAGGGCGCGTTCGATTAAGCGTTTACAATAATCATGTTCTGTGTATTTAGATAGAATTTTTATCGTAGTGAACGCCTAGTAGAACGCACCTTAAGTATGTTTTCAATGAGCGAAGTATATTTAATTAAATACTCGCGTGATTAGAATTTGACATTGCATTTATCCACCAGAGTTGCGAGTACTGACATTACAATATACAATATATTCCAGAATGAAGGAAATTAAAGATACCAATACAAAGTATTTTTTTTTATTAAAATTGATTTGAAATAAAAATACTTAGATAATAGGGAAGGTCAGGTTTTTGCAATGTAAAGATATTATATTTTTTTTCAATAGATACTAGTTTGGGGATCGAGAAACTATCGTTTTTTTTATTTTTAGGTCTTTTCGTTTTTCCAGAATATTTTTTTAAGTCCCCCACTTGACAGTTTTTAATGATCACTGAATACAGGGCATTGTGCTTTTGTCATACAGTATTAGAAGAAAGTAGCCATTGAAAAACTCTGTATCTGTCATTGTCAGACAGATCGTAGAAAAAGTACTTAATACTCGCAACTCTGTTATCCACATGCTATACATGTTTAGTTCTATATTTTATATTGGTTAATAGAATGTATAGATGCAGATGCACCTCCCTGAAAGTAATCCTGGCGGCGCCCATGATCGTAACCTTTGTACATGCTTACCTACCTATCTACTTAATAATCTAATTACTTCATGCCTTTATGTATAACTGCACATACTTACTTTTCTGCTAACCTACCTACGGCAAGTACATAACCAATTCGGCTATAATTGTTCCATGTTTTTGTATATACCTGTCCATATGTACCCAATTACTAACATTCTGGTTATTTTAGGTCGTTATATATACTTGTACATCCACTGATGACGCACACGTAAGATAGTTCACAATTGATGTAATCAGTTAATTTGATGTTCAGTTTTAACTGTTTTTTTTCTATTTTATTTCTTATAGTCTTTTATAGTCTTTTTAAAAACGATTGTATTTTTGGTGCTTATCTTCATACATACTAATATCCTAGTTACTTTATGCATTTGTATGTACTTGTACATATTTACTTACCTAACTACTTAGCTACGTACCTTCTTACCTACTAATATCTTAGTTGTTTCATTCTTTCTATGGTCTTTATTTAGTTATATTGTTACTTTCTTGCTTACGTCATGATAAGTCAAACAAGTTCAAATTCGTTGAACTTACATATCACTGTTGAGGACTTTCGACTCCATCGTCAGCCTCTGGCCCCTACTTGTGATCAAAATACTCGTAAATACAATGAACGAACCTTAATTCTGTCAGCCTACTCCTAACTGTTGAGTAGTTCTTATCACAACTTTCTGGCCCATCATCCGATCCTAACGACTAATCCTGATCAAAGAACTTATCAAGACAACTCAAACGAGTCCAAAGAGAATGTATCTACACCTCACCTTCAAGCAGTTCATGTCACCGATTTTCGGCTCCATCATCACACTCTGATTACCATTTGAGGTCAAAGGACTCATAAAATAAGTCTAAAGAACTCACACTCAATGAATGTGCTCCTCACCATATAGAAGTTCTATCGACATTTTTCGTTTCCACCTCAGACCGCGCCGCTATCTGTGACTTATGAAATGACCATATTATCTGAAATCTATCCCAAACTATTTCATTATATACATGAAAAAAATACAAGCGCCTCGTATCGTGCACATCTTTCTAAAGCGGTTAAAAATGCGACAATTTCATTCGAAATATTTTTCTTAATCATTTCATGCAAACTGCTGTTTGTCGCAACTTTAAGCTCTTCAGTCGGGATGCCTAAGTAACTCTATAAAATATAGCTAGATTTTCTCTAAACGTCGTCTTTCTTAATTTTTATGCTTACTATATATATATATATATATATATATATATATATATATATACTATATAGGTATAAATGAGATATACGGCATAGTTAAAGGAGTTAAATGACTCGTTCAGTCATTTTTTAAATGACTTTTTACTGCGAATTATAATATACTGTATTTTTTTAATTTTATGCTCTAAGTCAATCCCAACATAAACAGAAATTTAATATTCGAAAAAGAGTAACAATTTTTTAAAGAACTTTCAGCAAACTTATGAAGTTACATGTTTATTAAATATTATTCTGAAAATCTATTAAGTAGGACAACGTGAATTGTTAATTAAAATAATACACAACTGTAAACTTGTTAAAAATACCATTTAAAAACATGACAAAGTGGAAAATTCAAATTTAAAAAACGCAAAAAAAAGAAATAGTGTTACAAAATTATCTAGGCCTGTCGCTCGTTTCAATAATATCCTCTAAAACTTAAAAAGTTTATTTTGATAATTTTCAACTAACTAATTTAACAACAAGAAGTACATACCTATGTCAAAGGAAACAGGTTTTTTTTGAAGTCGCGTTAAAATAGTTGCATTTGGTAATTTAAAAAACATATTTAAGAGATACAGGTAAATATATTTTTTGGGATAAGTAAGACATAAGGTCGAAATGTAACACGGGATGTTGATGAATTTCAAATATTCAGCAGTGGCGGTCACCAAATAAAGACGGAGTCGCAATACAAAACCAACGCTAATTAATAATTCCTTCTTAACTTCCAATAAATATATTTGTAAAGAGATCGATAAGTTAAAGTTTGAAATAATTGAAAACAAAACACGATGATAAAAACGTCACTTTACGTGTTCTGTACCACTTAATAACGTAAAGAATTCAAGCGAACATTTCTTTCGTCATCGTAATAACAGACTCCGTAACTTTGTTCATGCAAAATATAGGTCTTAAATTGCTATTAACCTAATAGCCAGCAGCGCACAGACTTAAGTATTTGAACAAAACTATATATTTTCTTTATTAACTCTGTCATACCTGCCGTACATGAGATAGGGACTCACTAAGTTCCGCCGCGTTTCTTATGGAGTCACCGAGGTGTGAAAGAATTAAAATTTTGACCAATTTTAAGTCAGGGTAACAAGGCTGTCAATTTGGATATTTTAAAATTTTGCATTATTGTTATTAAAAAATAACAATGACAGTCAAGTATGATGGTTGTGGCAGACGTTAGTGAAAGTTCCAAAAAAATAAACAATTTACGATATTTTAACAAAGCTTGAAAAAGGCGCACATAACACCTGTGCATAAAAGTGGATCTAAACAAAACATAGTTAACTATAGACCCATAATAATCTTATCAGTAATTCCCAAAGTTTTAGAGGGATTAGTACATGGACGAGTATATCCAATACTCCATAATTACATTATGCCCGAACAACACGGCTTTGTTCGTGGTAGATCTACCACCACTACCACTAACTACTTCACTCTCAGCACTTGTTCGAGTCATTGGATTCCGGACAGCAAGTTGACGTGATACATACAGATTTCAAGAAAGCATTTGACAAGGTTGACCACTTAATATTGATGCGAAAACTAGCATTTAACGGTATCAGGGGCAACTTTTTTAGATGGCTTATTTCGTATTTCACTAATAGCAGCAAGCAATTAATGTAAATTTTCTTATAATCTTGAGTTAAGGGTTCTTATAATCATATATCCAAGTGACTTCTGGTGTACCACAGGGATCTATATTAGGCCCTTTCTTATTTATTAACGATATAAGTACCTGTTTTAGAAATAGTAATTTCCTAATGTATGCAGACGATCTAAAAGTATTTATTCTTGTGAAAGCCATCCATGACTGTTCGAATATGCAAGCTGATCTCAATAGACTTCATGTTTACTGTGAAGAGAACAAACTGCATTTAAGTTACTCGAAGTGCAAATAAATCTATTTCACATAGAAAAAAAACAAATAAACTTTAAATATGCGATAGGAGGGAGTTCACTCAAAAAAGTTGACAGCATGCGTGACCTTGGTATCATGTTCGATAGTAAACTGCATTTTAGTTTGCATATTGAGCAGATTGTATCTAAGGCCTATAGAATGCTTGACTTCGTATTAAGAACGGCCGAAGTATTTAAAAATGCTGAAACGTACTTAACCTTGTACAATGCTCTTGTAATATCACGACTTGAATACGCTTTAGTTGTCTGGAATCCACTATATGCCACTTATTCTGATAGTATCGAGAATATAAAAAAAAAATTTGAAAGCTCTTCAGCATTGTATAGGTGGCAGTAAATTATCGTGTAAAGTATTACTTAATAATTATAAATGTGATGCCCTCTATCGTAGACGTTCATTATTAGAGTTAATGATTATGTTCAATATCTGTCATGGTAATTATGACTGTTCATCTCTACTGAGTCAGATAAAGAACTCCCAAACTAACTCGTAGCCGTCTCTTATTTCATGTCGATAATGCACGAACAAACGCCAGTGTCAGAGCACCGTTACGACGGTTGTGCGACTTGTACAATAAAGAGATGTTGACACTTGACATCCTTGCAAGTCCACGGCCCCAGTTTCCATTAGATGTAAAGAACAGGGTCCATGAAATTTATGCACAACAGATGGATCTGTAATGTTATTATCATTTTACTTTATTCATTGTTTGTCCAACTTAGTTAAATAGAACGCCTTACATAGGTAACTTGTAATCCATAATTGCAGCTTTATTTAATTGATAAGTTAATAACAAGTGTTTTCCGTATTACTTTTATGTCTTATTCTAAAAAAAATATTGTTTCTCTTACTTCAATTAATATTGTCGCATTTATCTATTGTTGTATTTCATTGGTTATATTATTAATGTATTTATTTTTCTTTGTTCTTCGTGGAAACGTTAAAACACAAACTTATTTCCTATTAAATATTCGTAGAATATTTGAAACAGTTTGTGTTTGTTTTTTCCCTTTACATAAAATAAAATAAAAATAAAAAAAAAGCTGGAATTGATATCTGTTGTTAACAATAATATTCTAAGCCTATATTTAGAACGGCAGACATGTTTTGCTGTTCTAACATCCCGGTAGAAATATGTATATACACACACACACACACATATATATATATATATATTCACATCATCACCATCGTTACTATTAGTATTCTGTGTTATAACACTAGTTGAACTATATTAAACAAGACCCCATATAAAATCTTATGTGTATGCGTTCCTGTATTGTACTGATTGACTGCTAAATGAGTAATTTTCCTCTCCAAGTTGGTGACCAAGTTGTTATGTGATGTGACATCACAGGCTTAAGATTAATGTAGCAAAACTTACTTTCTTTTTTGTTCTTTTAATCCGTGTTTATTTAAATATGTATTATTGTTTTAAACTTATTAAGATTTGTATTCTTCTCTACCATTACGCTTTTGATGGAGCAGCCGTGGTCATCAACTGACCGTGGTCATGGTCATCAATCAGACCCTGATAGCCCTATCAGGGTCTGATTTAACCCATCTCACGATATCTTGCTATATCTCTTTGCTTGTCATCAGTTTGAGGACCTCTTGCAAGAGACTAACCACAGCAGATTCGATTTGATCAGTCTCTATTGTACCCCTGCGCGACAAGGCTCTCTATATAACTCGCGTTCTGCCTTGAGACATGGTCAACGAATTTGAGGATACAAGATTATGTTCAGTTCGGTACACGATGCTTCATGCAGAGTTCTTGGATTATGATACTCCAAGCTGTCTTCTCCAGGGAAGTCCATTTTCTTCTTTTCGATTTCTCGAAGTGCCCATATGTCTAGTGCATTCAGAAATATGGGGAATACAAGCACTCTAACGATGAGAATCTTGGTGGTCTTGATGATGTTCCTATTTATCCATATTTTCTTCATATAGTAAAATTTTTATGCACAAAATCGTAACATCGTCTTTGGCAGAGATTCCTTCAAAGATATTTTGAAGTTTTTTTTCTTATTTTTTCGAGAAGTATCTGAAAAAAATATTTGTACGAATTAACCAACATACTCTATATAGCATTTATCACACGTGTTTCTATAGACAAAAATCACGATTTTCAATAACTTCACGTAGGTATTTCCTCACCATTTCTAGTAAAGCCATTTTATCTTGCGTACGCATACATTCACATCAAAACGTTCACCACTCCTTTTCTCATTCGCAACTCGGTAGCTAGATGATATTTCTCTGTTAATTACATAGTAGAGCTTAAAGTATTGCAGAGTAAGAACAGGTACATTACCTTCATGACCGCGTAACGCGGCTATACCTGATGATCTCGTTCAACCTTGAACGATGAAGTCTTCATTACTTATAATAAAATGTCAACAAAAACAACATAAAACGTACACGCTTACGTTTTAGCATTACTGAACACCGTCGAGACAGTGGAGGTATTCGGATTTTATTTATTTCTCCTGGTATGGGCTATTAAATATTAATTATAATTTAATTATTATTAAGTAATATTTAGTATTAAATTGTAATCAGAGTTTAGTCACATTCTTTTTTAATTTAGATCATTTTTAATATTTTCTTTCCTTATCTTCTATCTCCTTTTCCCTACAAAGGGCAGCTACGGTGCTTTACCACACTGATCGATTCTATGCATACGAATTGTTTCACTCCAGGTTCTACCGGAGCTCTTCAGTTCCACCAGCACAAACCGTCAGTAGGGCTACTTCGGACGGCCACATTCCTTATTCCCGTGAGGGTTCTAGTTCAAAGCTTGTTTGGGGACATGAACTTGTTCCCTTCTGAGCGTCCAGATTCATTTGCGAGACTTTATTTTAGTGCTCAATGGGGACTTCCTTGAATCGTTCTATTTTGAATTGTTTTCATACAACAAAAGTTGCCCTAGCTTTTATGATCGGAAAAAAACATTTTCAGTTCATCCCATCTCTGACACGATACTCCCGAGACACGGGTCAGAATGGACACGTCTTATTTGATCTATGCCTAGCAAAAACGAATTTGTGTTCTTCGCACCAGCTCTCATTTCTTGATCCTTCCGTATTTTACTTTGAGCCCAGTGTACGCTGCCTCTCTCCGTTAGTCTTCCAATTTGACTTGCGTATCCACATGATTATTGCTTAGCAAGCAGACCTCAACACCATAATCTAATTCTTCCAAGACATCTGACATTTCCCACATTATTCCGCGTCACTCTCCATTTTTTGAGCCACGACTAAAACTATCAAAAACAAACGGGAAGAGAAGAGGCGAAAGAAAGTTCTGGCCGTGTGTGTGACCTTACAAAAATACTTGTTGAAGACGGCATTTAGTATATTTACGATGTTCGACAAGATATCAATCTCTCTGAGTCGGAACCAGATATTAGTCCATCTCAAGGTATCAGAAGGTTTTTCAAATCCAACAAAAGCCAGATTAATCTAGGGTGTTTAAGCAAAAACCAGCTTGTTGTCTACGAAGAAGGGATTTAACGGTCTGCGAAGTTCTGTTTGCACTTCTGTTCCCTCCAATATATACATTGACTAAGGTCTCTTTTAAGGCATGCTAATCAAAATTTTACTCCAGTCGTCTGGGAGTCGTTTTGCTTCTCAGTTGTTTACCAATAATAGAGTTAGGATAACGGTGATAAAGTCATTAAGCATCTCTGCTGTTATCATATCCGTTTTCAGGACTTCGCCGATTTTAAGAAAGCGGATCGTCCCCGTCCCCCCACTTCATCTGCGGTTGATGCTACAGAAGAAGTGATGAGAGCTATCCAACTAAACATGACTAATAAATTTAGATAATCAATTCCGATCAAAAAATCGTAGTTACCATAAATCAGACATGAACTTATTAAACAAAAGTTAAAAGAAAACAATACATGAAATCAGAAATATTTGCAAAAGGTTAACCTTAATTTGAAATTTCAGAGGAAAAAAAAACACGGGATATCAACGAAGAGATAATAAAAAGAGAGAAATTAAGTTACAGGAAATACAATTTTTTCAGAAGACACTTGAAAATGTATAAGTACGGTGAAAATATATATAATACATACGTATTACATACCGTACTTACAAACAGCGCAAATCCAATTTATTGCGTAATTTGGCCGCGTAAATAGAAAAGATATATTTATAAAAGGACAAATAACGTTTAGGAATAAAGTGCGCATGCTATGTGAATTTTCTACACCTAGGCATTTGCAGCTATAAGTCCCTGAATCTACTACTGTTGTAGCAAGCTATCCGATTTGCTGATAATTATATAAAATAGCAAAAGAATATAAAGATTCAATCAAACAGAAATCATCACCCAATTCAGCCATATAACTCAAAAATACAGGCATGTTTTGGAGGCCAGATATCTACATATTTTAAAAGCGCGCGAATTTGAAGGAAGAAATGTCTTAAGCAATTAATCGATAAGATTTAGAAGGCATAAATCTCTATAAAGTAATATCTGAACTTAATTTTAAAGGAAATAATTCGTTGAAGACATTTTCTTATTTTGCTCGAGTCGTGATGTATTATATCTGAATTTGCAAAAACATTTAAAAACGTTGTAGCCGTATAGGTAAACAATTCGAAATCTTATAAGATTTTTAATCACAATGCTGCAAAAAATATATTTTAACAAATATTTATAGAAACATAATTTCTCTCATAAAACGTATCTTCTTACTTAACAAACAATGCTTCACAAGCGGTTCAGAAAACCCAGAGGAACGATCGATTATATAAAGCTTTAACTTCAATTACGAAAATACGAATATGATGGCTGTAAAAATGGAAATGACTCCCATTTTATATCTCTAAATTTCTAGACTTAAATAACACAAAAATAAATATTAATTTATGTAGTCAAAATGTATTAATATTTTTCGCGCTCTCTTCCTGTTATATTCACTTTGTCTAATTGTTCTAGACAAACGATATTACTCATCGAGGACTTAAGGTTTGAAATAATGTTGAACATAAATTAAAAAAAAAAAGACATTTTGATTTAAATTTATAAATAATTAACCTAGACGAGATTAAATTTAACTTCATCAAATGCATCTGCTTTTTACTATCATAATATATTATAGTACCGACTTACACTTTTTAGTTAACCGAGAATAATTTTAATAATTTTATAAATATCCAATAAGCTTGAAAAAAAAGTAAAATTTACTACTATATTATAATAATAATAATAATAATATAGTTTATTTGTGAATGTAAAATACAACATGTAAAGTAATAGACATGTGCAGAAATTTTCTTAGGGCTAATGACAAAATTAAAGTTAAAAATTAAGTTACACGCCTTAACCTAAAATTTTTCAATATTTTATCCACAAAAAGGTTACTAGCTCGGCTTGTGCAGTTATGCTATAAGCAAAACCGATACGGCCGGTTTACAGCTAGCACCTGTTGATATACATACATATAGACACATATACCCATATATATATATATAAATATATATATATATATATATATATATATATATATATATATATACACATATACAGTTTACACGCATACACGGACACATACAAAATATATAATAATATTAATAATTATTCTTAATACAGATATTATATACAGACATATAACTACACACACATTATTACCCACAGAGGAAACATAGCACAAAGAAAAGAAGATACTAATAATAAATATAATTTAGATGAAATGCTTTCGAAAAGCCGATATTTTCCGTTTATTCCGTTTGCATTTGCTGGGTCAAAAGCCACTTACGAATTGACCTTTTAAAAGTAGTCATGGATCCAGCAGTTTTCAGGGGCGGAGGGAGGTCATTCCAAATTTTAGTTGCGGCTAATTTGAAACTACCCCGATAACCGGTTGTGTGATGTTCCGGGACTGAGAGAAGTCGGTCTCTAGCGCGCGTCACGTGGTTATGAGCACTGCCGGACCAGTTTAATATATCGTAGAGATATTTCGGCTCTTTTGCTGTGAAAAGTCTACGCAAAAAACAAAGAGTGTGATAACTGCGACGATTGTGCATTCGGAGCATTCCATGCTCATTTAAATACGGCGATACACGGGATCACCGCGGGATGCCGAAACAAAAACGCGCGCATGCATTTTGTATTCTTTGGATTGAATTGGCTGTTTTTGAAAGTAAACGCGGGCCGTATACGATATCACCATAATCGAGTACAGGAAGAATGAGGCTTTCAATTAGAACTTTCCTAACGGGAACAGAGAGATAAGGACGGTATTTGTATAGCGTTTTGAGACGCATAAAGCAACATTTAATTTTTGTGATTATGTGTTCATGAAATCTCAGCTGTGAGTCCATTATAATGCCTAGATTTTTGGCGTGTTCCACCATAGGACTGGACAGCCCGTTTATGGCGAGCTTCAGTCTTCCTGATCTTGCTACCTGAGCCCTACTTCCCGTAATTAGAAAACAGGATTTGGAAGTGTTTAACAATAAGGCATATTTACACGACCAATTCCAGATTTTCATGAGATCTTCATTAACTTTTTCGCACACTCTATCTTCATCTCCTACACGAAAAGATTTGTACAGCTGTATATAATCAGCATAAAAATGAGTTTTTACATGCTTTGAATTACTCGAAATATCTGACGTGTACAGAGTGAAAAGTAGCGGCCCTAGGATTGACCCTTGTGGTACACCTCTAGAAATGGCATGAACTTTTGAGGTAAGAGTTTTACTACCATCGAATACTTTAGCATACTGACACCGTTGCTTAAAATAGTTTTTAAACCATTCACACGCGCATTCCGATAAGCCGTAATATTGTAATTTAGCCATTAAAATTGGCAAACTTAGGCAATCAAAAGCACTTGAATAATCCAAAAGAACGACAGCAGTAGCCTCCCCTTTGTCAGCTGAGGATAGACTTAGTAATGGATAGAAGTATATCATTAGTAATGGATAGAAAGAAGTATATCATTAGTAATGGATAGAAGTGCTGTGGATGTACTGTATTGACCATGGAAACCTGATTGAGTAAGGGGGAGCGCTTTGATGGATTCTAAAAATCTTTTAAGCTGATTGCAGATAATTTTTTCTATGATTTTAGACATTGCCGGTAGAATGTTTATGGGGCGAAGATCGCTTAATGATTGAAAGCTACTTTTCTTGCCTATTGGGATAGCAACTGTTTTTTTCCATATCTCCGGATAGGTAGAAGAAGTGAGCGACAGATTCACAATTTTAGTAATCACGGTAAGGGTGTACGGTAGTGTTAGTTTCAGCATCCGTGCAGAGATACCATCCACACCGATAGCTTCGGACTTTAAAGAATACCCAATCTTCGCCACAATATCTTCACTCACCTTCTGAAAACGCATTTTTATCTCAGAGAAACAATGGGTATTATAAAAAGAAATAAAATCAGCATGATTATGTAGCAGTCGCAAAAATTATTTTGAAAATATTGCTCGAAAAAATACGACCAGCATTATGCCTCGTTATATTAGTCAAAAAAATATGAGCAGTATTATGCCCGTTATATTATTCGAAAAAGTATGACCAGTATTATGCCTCGTTATATTAGTGGAAAAAATATGACCTGTATTATGCCTCATTATATTAGTCGAAAAAATATGACCAGTATTATGCCTCATTATATTAGTCGAAAAAATATGATCAGTATTATGCCTCGTTATATTAGTCGAAAAAATATGACCTGTATTATGCCTCGTTGTATTAGTCGACAAAAATATGACCAGTATTATGCTTCGTTACATTAGTCGAAAAAATTTGACCTGTATTATGCCTCGTTATATTAGTCGAAAAAATATGACCAGTATTATGCCTCATTATATTAGTCGAAAAAATATGACCAGTATTATGCCTTGTTATATTAGTCGAAAAAATATGACCAGTATTATGCCTCGTTGTATTAGTCGAAAAAATATGACCTGTATTATGCCTCGTTATATTAGTCGAAAAAATATGACCTGTATTATGCCTCGTTATATTAATCGAAAAAATATGACCTGTATTAAGCCTCGTTATATTATTCGAAAAAATATGACCTGTATTATGCCTCGTTATATTAGTCGAAAAAATATGACCTGTATTATGCGTCGTTGAGTGGCAAGCGACCTTAGCCGAGAACTAACGTAGTAGAAATAAGGAAACGGAAAATATTACTTTTCAAAGTCTATTTAACGGAGTAATTTAAACAAAAACTTCAAAGTTCTTCTCAAAGTTTCTGTTATAAAACTTCATCCAAAGAGGACCTTCCAAATAGCCAGATTAATATTCCGATTCTCTCAAAATTCCCATAAAAACAAAGATTAGTTAGCGACTATATTTTGGTTACCATTGTATAATAAACGTAACAATAAAGACAAGGCGGGGATTTGTTTATTTTAGTTTACTACGAGTGGGAACTTTGAAAAAAATAATTACGTAATACTTCAATGCCACGTGTATCCGTCCACCCATCTGCCTACTCAGTTTCTAAAAACTAACACTGTACAAATATAAAAACATATTTATGAAATTTAACCTACCATTTTTAATTTTCTAATGAAACATATGACGAAGCAAACGTTACTGATCATCTTTATTTTATAAATATAAGTACTGTTAGAAAAAAAAAATTTAAAAATACAGTCTCATATTTTTTTATAAGACTGTATTTTTACACACTTAAATTTAAGACAAATTTTGTAATAAAACTATTATTAAGTATTTGATGAACAAATTCTATTGGTTATTTGATTAAAACAAGTAAAAGACAAAAAAACATGTGTACCTACATCATCTTTTAAAAAAATTTACTTCAGAAATATGTTCAAATTGTTTGATAAATAATGATGAATTAAGCTCTATAATGTGCTTTAAATGTTCAAATTGTTTGATAAATAATGATGAATTAAGCTCTATAATGTGCTTTAAATGTTCAAATTGTTTGATAAATAATGATGAATTAAGCTCTATAATGTGCTTTAAATGTTCAAATTGTTTGATAAATAATGATGAATTAAGCTCTATAATGTGCTTTAAATGTTCAAATTGTTTGATAAATAATGATGAATTAAGCTCTATAATGTGCTTTAAATGTATAAAATCTAATTATGATGAAAAAAAATATTGATTCCGCGTAAATCAATATTTTAGAAGTTATAATTTCCTTTGTACCTTTTAGAAAAATCTTTACTCCAGTCGCCTAAATCACTTTTGTACGAAAATTATTCCACTAAATCACACTAAATTTGTTATGGAAAGTAAGATATCCTTACCAAGCTCAGAGTGGCTCAGAGAGCAATTAAACGAACGGCCTAGTAGGGGTACCGCTAAGAGACGGAAAGATAAACGAGGGGCTCAAAGAGAAGCAAGGTGACATAAAGCGTGTTGCGAAGCTTAAGTTCTACAGATGACTGTATGTTTCTGGACAGATTTCGATGATATGACTGTGAAATGTGAGATAATTATTCACAATTACATCAAAATCACGTACATTTGAAACTCTATCGAGAGTAGTTCCTCGTAGATCACAAAGAGGACACGTAGGCTGGAGTATGTCGTCATCGCACAGTTATTTACATTAAAATGTAGCTTATTGCCAAGACTCCATTGGAATACTATGTCGATATCACGTTGGAACAGCTCACTATCAGATATGCTATTGATACTTAAGAATAGTCTTAAATCATCGGCAAACAGAAGGTAACGAACAATGCTGATAACTAAAAGCAAATCATTTATGGTAATGAAAAACAGAAATGGACCTAAATTACTATCTTGGCTGAAATCAGATTGAGTAACATAAGGCCGAGATTCGAAATGTCCTAGCCGGACGTGTTCTTTGCGAACCCGGAAATAATTAGCAAAAAAATGTTACTAGAGCGGAAGACATTCCAGCCTGCAACAATTTGATTAGTAGAACATAATTGTTGACTTGGTCAAATGTCGTTTTAAACAAAATTAGTGGTGAAATCCACAAAATTAGTGAGATTCATTACGAAGGAACTCTTAAGACTGAAACCGTGCTGGCAGTCCATCAGTTAGGATTGGATTTGTAAATAGATACGGCGATACAGAACAGCTTAACCATTTTAGTAAATGAAGATAACACTGCTATAGATCTATAATTATACATACATATATATAGATATATATATATATATATATATATATATATATATATATATATATATATATTATTTTATATATACATATTTAATATTATTTTTATTATTAATCTTAAAAAATAACTCTGAAACTTCTTGTTTTATGTTATGATCAAATCTCCGTGGAAACTACATAAGTAGTTTTTTTCTTTACAATAAATAGGTACTCCAAAACGTTCCTTTAACACTTGTTACAAAGTTAGACTTTAACTTCCGTGCACGATCTTATTCATTGCACCGAACAGATACGGTAATTCATTGGCCTTGTCATAACTACCGTATTATAGTGACAACATATCATTGCACTATAGCGAGTACTTTCAGATACGCATATAAACGCCAAATCCGGCCAAATAGTTTTGCCGAATATTCGACTATTGACCAGAACCCTCGCTAAATATTCGATTATTCGACCAAGACCCTCCCCGAATATTCGATATTCGGTTTAAGACCGAATATACTATTCGTTATGATTCTTCTTTTTACGGAAAAAAAATTATCCATTTATCATGGACCACACGTACAAAGTCGTGGATAAAACTAGTTATATATGT
Source organism: Druceiella hillmani (assembly GCA_039881145.1). Lineage (NCBI taxonomy): Eukaryota > Metazoa > Arthropoda > Insecta > Lepidoptera > Hepialidae > Druceiella > Druceiella hillmani. Next base: position 4,152,803 of record JAYKKI010000023.1, on the reverse strand, counting down.
TTAGATAACCTTCAGTTAGTTATTACTTATTCCACGTATTTTCAAATCATGTAATTAATAATGAACTATCTTTATAACCAAATAATGACTATTAATTAGTCTAAATATTTAAAAGGCAATGTCCCAATTCAGTGACATATGAACGCCCAACCCAACCCGCTAATGATAGAAATTACAAACAGGGCAGGGGGTTAATTTTATACTGAAGGTATTGTTTAAGAAGTGATTTCTCGAAATTCATCCCATGAGGGGATGAAAAGGGGTGGTAAAGTTTGTATGGGAAAAATATTTCAATTGTAAAATTTTACGTGGAACTTGGAATTAATGCTCTTCAATACAAATAGTGAAACGGGAATTTCAGCATTTTCCGAAATTCAACCCCAGAAGAGATAAAAAGAGATAGTAATAATAATGAAACAATGACAACTCTTAATAGTTTTTAATAAAATCAATTTACGATTTCAGCGAATATACGCGCACGCACGCACCCATATTATTATGATATATTGCAAGTTATGTTTTTTTTATTATAATTTAACTTCATTCTCATGCTAACGATGCACAGTGGATCGAAATGGCTATGTTGGAGACAGTCATTTTTCTTTATAAAATTGGATTCCCCACTAAGCTAATCGATAGACTATTTTTAAATGATGTATTTTATTAAATTTTGTGGTTTCCGAGGAAAACTTTCTTGGTTCGGATATATAAAAATGTCATTTAAAAAAATATATATTTACTACTTTTCAAGGTCTTGGTCAAGTACACAATGTTGATGAAAATATCACAACACAATTGTCAAACACATATACTTAAAAATGTGATATATAAAGAGCGGTATCGTTTGCACTAAATGACTTAAATAAAGGAAAGTGTTGTATCAGATATATAAAAATACCGCTCGTCACCTTTATGCATGTGGAATCCATGTATGAAAAGCCTACTGCACATTTCTGATCGATTACTGTTCTGACAGATAGGTAGTAAGCATGATCGATTCGATTCTAACAACCTGATAACAAGGTATCTTTCATAAATGTGTACATATAATATACATATAACAGATAGTTTATTTTGAAAAAAAGATAAAAATCACAATTTATGTTATGACCCAAAGAACTATCGTTGTCGGTTTTTAGATCATTTGGTACACTTTAATTTTCTTAAGTCTCTCAATATTACAAAGTGGGATACAGCTTGTAATGTATAATTCTTACTGCCATGGATCAGTAACCACGGTCCATGCTTGCTGCATACCCAACAACCTACGCTAGTAATTACAACTTGTGACTTGTAATCATTCGCGAGAAAAACCTTTTTTAATGTATTTTCCACACGAAAAAGAATATTTTTAAAATTTCAGCCAAATTATTTATATAATTACATTTTTAACAAGAGTAAATTTTTTTTTAATTATCAATTGGAGTCATTTCTGATTGGATAAAATATAAAGAAGTCATTTTAATTTTTAATAATCCTATTTACGTGAAACATAATTTTCAGACCACTGTGAATCGGGTAAAAATACAAACGAATGACTCGTTACGTACTACTGTCAGTTTGTTATATATTACGATTGGTTTTTATTTTGCTAACAAATAACACTGCTGTATCTTTTTTTTTTTAATTTTGTCTTTTTGAAAATATATTTTCTGTTCAGTTTAATATTATGGAAACAACAAAAATTATTTACCTACTTGAAAATGTGTGAAAATTATAATTTATGATCTAATGAATATTCTGCTGGACGGTGCAGATTCAACATTATCTTCAAAAATATATTCACGAAAGTAAACATTTTCTTTCTAATCCTATCGGAATTTAATTATGTATTATTGTCCTTTGGTTTAGTTATTTTTTTTCAATGATAATAAAAATAAAACAATTTATTTAATGACAGCATTCTCGGCTGTTTTACTATCCATTTTACCCTTTAGTCGATTACAGATCGGCGTGGTCTAATTTAGTAACATAAAAAGGCACAAGACAAGCAATCTCTAATAATTAGTTATATAGGTGCACGCCGAAATTTTTTAACCATTTTCGTTTTGTCTACAACCTCACCTAATTATGAAGGGAAAAATCTAACTGCTCGGAAAATATTTTTATGTAGCATATAAACATTACAATGTTTAAAGCTCAACAATCCATTGGTCCCGCTCCGGGGTTAAGAACCCTCCAGAGAGAAAATCCTCTGGAGTGGTGATACCTCCGAAATATAATGTTTACTGAAAATAATAATTTAGAGTTTCGAAAATATAACACTACAAAAGCAATACTTAAAACGGTCCTTTGCTGACATATAGCAAGTGTACTCTAGTATTCTGCTCCGCTCAGGTAAGTGTAAACTTACATAGATGAGTCGGGTAACCAAGCGCTTACTCGTTTTAGGTACAATGTTCTTACATCCTCATTCCATTATTTCCGATATAAATACACTCATGATGAAACTAGTATTTTCTACGTTAGTTTGGTGTGCATACCACGCTAATCGCACACTTTCAGTCATGCTTCAGTTAGATTTAATATAAGAGTTATTGTTTTATTTTTTTTTGACGTGATTTTTCTGAAGAATAATGGGGAAAAAAAGGTGAAAAAAAGAATGCGTACATCGTGTAAATTGAAAAAGTACGAAAAAGTTTTCTTGGTCTTCAAAAGCCAAGCCTCAACGGTTAAATAGGTGTGAAGTGGAAACAGATTCCTCGAGAATTCTATAAAAAAACTTAATCTGTCTGAAGATATTTATGACGTCGAAATGAACATATGAACATTTCATTTAGTTAACCTGTTATTAACTTATGGGATGCTTGAGTGGTTCGGTTCAAAATAGTACTGAGTTTTAATACGTGTGTATGGTCTATTGCTTCGAACAATTCATAGAGTGGCAAAAAAGTTCAAGATGTGTTTACTGATATTGCTGTATATAAAACCATATAGTAACAAATATAATTGAGGTTTTCAAATTCATTGCCCTCGAGAAGAAAACGCGAGGAAGCATCAACACGTGTATTTAAAAACTCCGCGAAAGAGGGCCACTCGGTGTACAGATCAGCAAAAAAAAAGAAAAGCAGATGTTCAACTCCTACGAAGTGAAATTTACTTGTTAAATTGAATATAATGAAACTTAAATTTTGAACGCAATTTTCCTAAAATAACATTTTTCTAACGGGCTTGCACCACAACTCAAATAGTTTTCATTTCGTTCATTTCAAAATTTTACTAAACCTTCAAAAATTAATTCCCCGCAGAAACACGTAGAAGGTTTTTAAATTTCTGGGCGATCAAGGCACCCTTTTTTTAAATTTGCACAACTTGTTTCGATGAAAATCGATATTACTCAAATCTCTAATGTATTTCTCTAGCTACTAGTGGGGTAATGATGCAAAAAATTGGTACTGTATTCAAGGTGTATGGTACTTGCCTGCAAGCCTCGAAGAAACGCCCCTCAGAGAAACATATCTGTACAAGATTTTATCGTGTTAATTTTTTTAAGATTGCGTACCTAAAACTGATAAACACTTATAAGATCACTCGCTTGTCTGTCCGTCTGTCACAGCCGATTTTCTCAGAAATTATGCGACGTGGAAATTTCAAAGGCATAGTATATCTTACAATATTTTTAAGCATGAGGGGTATTAATCGAAAAGGCTCATTACAAGGAATAAAATGTACAATGATATAATTTTTCAATAATTTTAAATTGCATATTTAAGAATATATTCTAAAAAACATAGCATTCACCCTGCCGATTACATTTAAGGGTAACAAAGTCGGTAAGAACTGACTAGACGATTACAGAAAAACGATTGCGATTATCTTACATCTTATAATTTAAATATTTTTAAACCCGTGAATTGTATAATTTTCAATACATTTACTTTACCAAACATTTATATTTTGTAAATAGGTTAATAGAAATACTGTATACCCTTAAATGTTTATAACTGCCTAAATGGTAAGGAACCCTCGTAGCGTCACCTTGTTGTATTCATATAATTAAATAGTGTACTTATTTCTTCCAAAAAAACATCATAAATTACCTTAATTTTGTAATAAGTAGTGTTACCATATAATTGTTAATGAAGCATACAATCTAGGCACACCTATGTACTCGTAAATCAGAATATTACAACAGGACAAAAATATCGTGTCAATCGAATAAGGCATTTTCATGTGAAGAACTAAAGAAAAACAAGCAAAATTTTCCTCCTTATAACATTGTATGTAATGTTTACAGGAAGATTTTTGTGCGCAACCAAACAGTCAAAAATATTATCAAACTCCACAAGATAAGATGGCAGCAATACGGAACATATATTGGCCAGTTGTTATTGAGTTAGTAAACATCAATTTCCGGGTGCCATGTTGAGTGCTTCAATAATGACGTATATCGGTAAGTGTAGGTATATTGGCAATATTAGGTTTGCAACGTCATATTAGATCATCATCTACGTCATCATTAATTTCATTAAATCGAAATTGATGTAAATTTATTTGTTCCCTACTAAACAGCATATATTCGAAGTAGTAACTTTACTTGGAACACTTTAATTTCCTTAAGGCTCAGAATATTACAAATTGGGATACAGCTTGTAGTATATATTTTTTACTGCCATGGACTAGTAACCAGGGTCTATGCTTGCTGCATACCCAACGACCTACCCTAGTAATTACAGCTTGTGACTTGTAATCATTCGCGAGAAAAACCTTTTTTAATATATTTTTCACACACAAAAAATATTTTTAAAATTGCAGCCAAATTATTAATATAATTATGTTTTTTTTTTAAATATCATTTGAAGTAATTTCTGGTTGGATAAAATATAAAGAAATCATTTTAATGTTTAATAATCCTATCCACATGAAACATAATTTTCAGACCACTGTGAATCGGATAAAAATACAAACGAATGACTGGTACGACGCATACTACTATCAGTTTGTTATATATTACTATTGGTTGTTATTGCTAACAAATAACACTGCTGTGAGCTAATTAGTTTAACCAAAATTTTGACTTTTGGAAAATATTTTTTTTCAGTCTAATGTTATGAAAACGAATTATTTACCGACATGAAAATGTGTGAAAATTAAAGTTTATGATATAACGAATATTCTGCTGGACGGTGCATATTCAACAACATATTCACGAAAGTAAGCAATTTCTTCTAATCCTACCTTAATTTTTATTGAGATACTAAATGTATATCCGAAATTTAGTTATCTATGATTGTTCTTTGGTTTACTTTTTTTTTTTAATGATAATTAAAAAAACAATTTATTTATTGACGGTATTCTCGGCTGTTTTACTAAACCTTTAGTCGATTACAGATCGGCGTGGTCTAATTTAGTAAAATAAAAAGGCACAAGACAAGCAATCTGTAATAATTAGTTATTTAGGTGCACGCCGAAAAATTTGAACGATTTTCGTTTTGTCTACAACCTCATCTAATTATGAAGGTAAAAATCTAACTGCTCCGAATATATCTTTAATTTAGCATATAAACATTACAATGTTTAAAGCTCAATAATCCATTGGACACGCTCCGGGGTTAACACCCATCCAGAGAGAAAAATCCTCTGGAGTGGTGATACCTCCGAAATATAATTTTACTGAACATAATAATTTAAAGTTTCGAAAATAAAATACTACAAAAGCAATATTTAAAACGGTCCCTTACCGACATTTAGCAAGTGCATGTTAGTATTCTGCTCCGCTCAGATAAGTGTTAACTTACATAGATGAGCCGGGTAACCAAGCGCTTACTCATTTTAGGTACAATATGTATTCCATCATTTCTGATATGTATATTACGCATGGTGAAACTAGTATGATGCGCATATTTACACATGGTGAAACTAGTATTTTCTACGTTAGTTTGGTGTGCATACAATCGTTGAAACCACTCTAATCGCACATTTTCAGTCATGATTTAGTTTCATTTAATATCAGATTTATTGTTTTAATTTTTTTTGACGTGATTTTTCTGAAGAATAATTGGAAAAAAAGGATGCGTACATCGTGTAAATTGAAAAAAGTACGAAAAAGTTTTCATGGTCTTCAAAAGCAAAGCCTGTTAAATAGATTTGAAGCGAAAACAGATTTCCCGAGAATTCGACAAAAAACTTAAACTGTATGAAGATATGTATGATGTTGAAATGAACATTTCATTTAGTTAACCCGTGGGACTTATGGGATGCTTGAGTGGTGTCGTTCAAAATAGTACTGAGTTTTAATTCGTGTGTAGGGTCTATTGCTTCGAAAAATTCATAGAGTGGCAAAAAAGTTTAAGATTTGTGTAAAACGATAGAGCAACAAATTTAAATGTGATTTTCGAATTCATTGCCCTCGACAGGAAAACGCGAGGAAGCATCAACACGTGTATCGCCCATTTAAAAATTCCGCGATAGAGGGCCACTCGGTGTACAGATCAGTAAAAAAAAGGAAAAGCAGATATTCAGCTCTTACGAAGTGAAGTTTACTTGTTAAATTGAATATAATAAAACTTAAATTTTGAACGCAATTTTCCTAAAATAACATTTTTCTAACCGTATAGCAACACAGATCGAATAGTTTTCATTTCGTTCATTTCAAAATTTTACTAAACCTTCAAAAATGGATTCTCCGCCGAAGTACGTAAGTTTTTAAATTTTTGGGCAGAAAAATCGATATTACTCAAATCTCTAATGTATTTCTCTAGCAACTAGTGGGGTAATGATGCAAAAAATTGGTATTATATTCAAGGTGTATGATACTTGCCTGCAAACCCCGGAGAAACGCCCCTCAGAGAAACATATCTATAATTTTTTTAGGATTGCGTACCTAAAACTGATAAACACTTATAAGATCACTCGCATGTCTGTTTGTCTGTCACAGCCGATTTTCTCAGAAATTATGCAACGTGGAAATTTCAAAGGCATCGTACATCTTACAATATTTTTTTATCATGAGGGGTATTAATTGAAAGGAATCATTACATGGAATACAAATGTATAATAACATAATTTTTCAATAATTTTAAATTGCATATTTATGAAGATGTTCTAAAAAACATGCAAAAACACGGCATACACCCCGCCCATTACATTTTAGGGTACACTCTGTATATTTGCGAAACTACTTAAGACGATTACAGAAAAACTATTGCGATTATCCCAAACCTTATAATTTAAATATTTTTAAGCCTGTGACTTATATAATTTTCAACACATTTTAATACATTAATTTCACATTAAAAAAAATTTCAATACATTTTTTAAATAGTTTAATAGAAATACAGTGCACCCTTGAAGGTTTATAAGTGCCTAAATATGTAAAGAACCCTCGTAACGTAAGTTACACTCGTACTAGACAGGTTTTTATATCGTCATATAAAATATTAAAATACTTCAAAACATGCAATGTAAAGCAATATATTTAAATAATTAAATAGTGTAATTATTTCTTACAAAGAAAACACCATAAAGTACCTATTTTGTAATAAGTTGTGTTACCATATAATTGTTGATTAAGCTCACAATCTAGACATACCTACGTAAATTAGAACATTACAACCAATATGAGGACAAAAGTATCGTGTCTACGCCTTATTCCAATAAGGCGTTTTCATGTACAGAACTAAAAAAACAAGCAAAATTTTCCTCCTAATAACATTTTATGTAATGTTTGCAGGAAGATTTTTCTGCGCAACCAAACAGTCAAAAATATTACCAAAGTCCACAAGATAAGACGGCAGCAATACGGAACATATATTGGCCAGTTGTTATTGAGTTAGTAAACATCAATTTCCGGGTGCCATGTTGAGTGCTTCAATAATGACGTATATCGGTAAGTGTAGGTATATTAGCAATATTAGGTTTGCAAAGTCATATTAGGTCATCATCTACGTCATCATTAATTTAAATAAATCGAAGTTGATGTAAATTTATTTGTTCTCTGCTAAACTGCATATATTCGAAGTAGTGACTTCATTTCAATTGGGAACAAGACTTAACTTAACTTGTTAAACATTTTTATGGTATATATTCTCGCTAGCCAAAAATATATTTGAATCTTAATGTAAACGATGCACAACACAACGATAGAGAAGAAACGGAAATAAATAAAAGTTTACCTTTTGGAATTCCGTGAAATTACCAGCTCTTTAGGTCAGCGCTGCATCAAACAATATATTTATAATAATTAGCGGATGATATGAGGTCGGTTAGATTCTAAATGGATGTCAGTAATATAAATAACTAATTGGTAATCTTCGCTAGCTGATGTCTTTTTTGCTCCCTAGTTACGTATACAATTACGTGGCCTAATTTTCTAATATAAAAATTCTTACAATAAACTATCTATAATTATTTAGTTACATCCTGAAACTTTTTTGAAGATTTTCTTATTGTCTATAATCTTCAGCTTTTCACTCTCTTCGTTTGAAAAATTGAATTCCACTTTTTGGCTGCAAAATGCAAATTCAGAGGATGTATATGGTTTAGAGTACATAAAAACAATCCTTTTCTAACTTATAGCTAGTGTAACTTAACAGTCTGCTTCGCCCAGGTAAGCTTACATTAATGAACCGGATGGCGAAGACCTTACCTTATTTAAGTACAAATGTGTTGCTACCTGCTAATTTAATTTTTTTCAATATAAATATACAGATGGTGTATTTAATATTTTGTAATCATTTTATACTTTGGTGTCATCACAATTGTTAAAACAACAGTAATGGCTTCGATTTTAGTTGATATCAAACTTACTTTTTTATCTTTATTTTACGGGTTTTTTTAAACCTTTGTGAAAAATAGGAAAAAGGTGATAACAAGTGCATACATCGAAAATTATGAAAATGTTGTCCTGGTCTTCAAAACACAATAATATATATAAAAACGTCTGCCCTTGAAAAGACATGAAGCGGAAATAGTTTCCGCAAGTGTGAGTATTTCTATAAAAAAAATTAAAATGCCAGAAAATATTTATAGTTAATGTTGGTATTAATATTTCATTTAGTTATGCTTTTATTAATTTAACGGATGCTTGATTAGTTAATTTCGTCAAAATAGTACCGACTTCCAAAACTACTAAACCAAAAATTCGTGTGTATTGTCTCTTGCTTCGATAAATTCCTTGAATAGTAAAAAGTTCAAAACCTGTGTACAAAGATTACTGTGCGCGTATATAATTATGGATTGATTAAGATTTTCGAAATTATCATTGGCTAATTTTGTTATAATTTTTGCATGAAAGCCGACGAGAAAACGAAATAAATGGAGCACTCACTTAAGAATGCCGCGGGGCAGATTCGCCTTGCTCATATCAAAATGATGATAGAAAGAAAATGCCAACGTCAAAAACGCCAATGGAAAAGGTCAACTGAATAAATAGAACTTAAGGATTACAAACTAAAGTTTATATATTAACATTTTTCTAGATGACTTACAGAACAACTTAAAAAATATCCGTTTAATTAATTTTCAATTTTCTCGAAATCTACAACAATAAATCGCCAGCATAAATACGTAGAGGCTTTTAATGTAACGAGAACTTTTTTTGTGAGGAACGTTTTTTCGCGGAAATGTTTGGGTGGAAAGTAAACTTTCTTCTAAATGCGTTCTGTTTCGCTGAAAAACAATATTACTCAAATCCTCAAGGTATTTTTCTAGCCACTAATAACGAAAAAAAATGGTAATTTGTTCTTGGTCAAAATTTATGATACTTGGACTGCAAGAACACGCTACTATATAAGACTTTATCGCTCCAATTTTTATATCGCCAAAAAAATTATAAACATATTTCACAAAATACAAAAGAAAATCCTACACTTTAATACTAAATAATCTTTTAGGTTAGGTTAGGTTTTCTAGGTAGCAAGTTACCATAATTACACTAATATTTAAATAAATAATACTCTTTCGAAAAATCCTCTACTGTTCAATCAGCAAAACCTTAGAGTCGACTGGATCCTAGAAAATATCCTCGATAAAAGTCGAGAACATTAAAAGTCATAACGTCCTAACTAACCCTAGATTTTTGTTTATATATATATATATATATATATATATATATATATATATATATATACATACAAAATCTTATTATTGTAACTTCTACATAAAACAATAAATGTTTATAGTTAACTGTAGAATGACTTGTAATATTAACTATACCGTATGTACTATGCATTAAAGTTAAATTAATAAATACACAGGTTGCCTTTATTTCTAGCTGCTTGAATGGTTTAACGTTTTAAGTGGTTCAGTTAAATCATTTATTGTGCTTTGAACTCAGGACCTTCGATACGCTCTGTGTAAATCATATTACTAAGTCAATATTATGACAAAATTTCGTCTCTGTCTTCTTAGCCGTTTTCCTGTGAAAAACTGAAAAATAAAACGAGCAAAACTTTTCTCTTAATAACATTCGATACAACGATTTTTCCGCGCGACGAAACAGGTAAAAATATTATCAATGTCCACATGATAAGATTCGATCAATACGGAAACCTACATTGGCCAGTTATTTGTGAATTATTAAACATCAATTTCCGTGTGCCATGTTGAGTGCTTTAGTAATGACGTAAATCTGAACGTGTACGTATATTAGCAATATTAGGTTACAACATTATATTAGGTCATCAACTACGTCATCGTTCATTTAATTAAATCGAATTTGACGTAAACTTATTTGTTCTCCACTAAGTTGTAAATATTAGAGTTTGTGACATTACTTCACTTGGCAATAAGAGTTGACTTAACATTAAAATTTAAAAAAAAAAAAATGATTTAACCTTTTTTCGTATTCATTTTTTTTAATTTTTGTTACTGTGGAAAAACAATTTTTTATTAGGCTCTATTACTATTTCTACTTTTTATTGTCCAAGATCCTTAAGAGAACATTCGTCTTTCTAATTAAAATGTTATTCGTTCGTTATTATTGGGAACATAAAAATTAAACGCTGAAACATGTGCATTTTTACTAGCGGTTTCTATCTTTGGCATTGGCCAAGCTCATTCCAGATGAGTGCCAGTAATTCAAACAAGGTTGTAAATAAAAAATTAGCTATTGTAGTTAATATTTTTCATTTAAATCATAATTATTATAGAAACAAATATTACTATACAAACAAACCCGGAGTTTCCAATCATTCCCATTTCTTAAATCTAGTCAGTATTTCCCTAGTCATTACCAACTCCTCAATTAGTGAGTTTCTATGGCTCGGCATTAATCAGCGGAAGCAAGAAAAAACATTTCTTTTCATACTTTTCCAATACTTAATAGATTCACTTCTCAGTTCCCTTGAGTTACGGCCTGTCATTGTGCCTGTGATCCTTCTGAAAGATGAAGCGTATATGTCAATAAACGTTTCGTCAAAATTGGCCCATCAATAGTTTCAGAAATTAGTATCAATTTATTGACTAAAAAATTAATTTCCACTCCTCTTTGTATTACATTGCAGATATGAAAATGAGACAATCTACATACAACAAGGTTTTCACGCCGGATATTTTGATTATTAGAAAACTGCTGGTGGTGTCGCTATTAGTATTCTTCTAAATCCTCTTCATCGATTCCTGCGGGATCGGTCTAGGGCCAAAAGAAGACTAGGACAACGGAAAACATAGTGGCTGTACGACGTTGTCGAGGATCAGACGGCCCTGAGTATGGGCGGCTGTAGGAATCGTGTGGAAGACTGTGCGGTTTAACGTGAATAAAACAGAATTTACTGTAACGTCGATGATGGAATAGTTATTCTATTCTCTTAGAGAAGCAGTTTTCTACCGACATCATCATTAACTTTCCCTCTTCACACTTCACGGATGGGCGCCAATAAGTAAAATTTTACATTTTCTCTAGTCATATTCCTCAAAGCTGGGGGTGGTGGCATCCTCTTTTGTCTCACAACTTTGCTCTAGCGGTTGCTGTTTATGGCAATCTGCAACGCAACTTAGATCATAATCTTTTCCTTGTTGCCAGTGACTGTTTTTCTTTCAGTGTTGTCACCACTTTTTCTGTTTCAAATATTTAGAAGGCAAATGGTAGATAGACTAAACTTAAATATGTAAGACTTTGGACCTGCGTACTGTCCAGGATATCCATAGTATTCTTCTCCATTTCAAACATGTCATCAAATCCTGAAAAGGTTTTTAATATACATAGATAAAAAGTTAGAGGAGGGGGAATAAAATGCTGAACGTTTTAGAGATTTTTACAATTGGATGCCTTTAATGTCCGCGTCTCAGCACCATAAATTAATATGGGAAACCCAAATATATACGTATAAGTCTGATCTTGGTTTTCAACCTGATATTTCAATCTTCCATATCGTATGAAGCTGAGATACAGTGTTTTCTTGTCACTTCAATAGATCTTCGTACTTTAATTCTCAACGTTTTCACACTCAATTAACAGCCACATTAACAATTTGCACGACCGAGAATAACTCAGTGTTTCTCTTCGCCCTCTTCATAATGGAGATGGGCTGCGTGATTAAGGAGACGCGCTAGGTACTCAACGTTCGCTGATAACCTTGAACTTAATATTGAAATGTCAGCTATCGCCGACTCTTGAACGTGACATATATAGATGCTGTGGTAGAGTGGTATGAAGCGAGATTATAAATTATTCGGCACCACTCAGTGGTGAGTTGTGTTAGTGGTTTCTGTCAACCGTAATTTTTGGGGGGACGTTGATTTCATACTTGTCGGATGGAAACTATTAATACGGATGCCCGATGCACTACAAAGCTAATCTTTTATGTCCTGCGCAATGTACGTGATTGTGTCTATTTCTTTATACTGTATCAAAAAATGTTGTGTAAAATGGATGAGTGCTGGGCAGATGCAGTAAGATGGAGTCCTACTGAGTCCTAGGCGTTAAGGCGAGCAAAAAAATATTTTAAGATACTTACATAAAAGAGAATGTATTTACATTTATTTTATCTTTCTACATTTTTAGGGTTCTGTAGCCATATGACAAAGACGGACTCTTTAATAAATATAGCCAATAAAACCAAAGAATATTTAAAAAATATTCTTTGGTTTTTAAATGCATAAGAGAACATGGATTTAATCCCATACAGCGAAATTGAATATGATTTTGATCATTGGTTGATACGGTTGTCGTTGAAATTTCAATTGATAATTTTAAACAATGTTTTTTAATTATGTCGCTTTTTTTTTAGTATATTCTTCGCGAGATATAAGTCTCCAAAACGTTTAGCATTTTATTTCCCCCTTCTCTAACTTTTTATCTATGTATATTAAAAACATTTTAAAAACACTACAGTAACGACATTTAGTAAGTATTTCAATGGAAAATTATTCCTGTTAATTTGCGTTAATAAATTAAAAAGACAACCACAAGTTACGCCTGTGAAATACGTTCTAGGCGATATATTTACATAGTGAAAAATAATACCTATGTATAAATATGTCAATGTTTAAATTTTATGTATCTGAGTGAGTACGTAATGCAAGTTTCACTCGTACTTAATAAGTTTATGACGTATAGAAGTTACTACATGGCTTGTGCGAATAAATCGTAAGTCACCGAACGATAGTAGAAATATTATCAATAGATGGCGCTGTTTTAAATAATTAAAGTCAGGCACCTTAGTTTAACAGCCTGTCAATAGATGGCGCTTAAACACCATAAAGAAATAATAAATGTGATCATACCTGGAGGTACATATACCGAATTTCCATTTTCTTGAGTGTCATAGAATGGAACATTTTCTTTTCAAACAATTTTATGTATTTATTTATTTATTTTAACTTTATTGTAACATACATATAATTACCAATATTTGTTATAAAGAATTTTTGTAAAGGAATAAACAACATTGAAGATCAAAGAACTTTCGAAGATTTTTTAAATATAGATCCAGACTATGTGTAGTAAGTCCATGAATATAGCACTGAGGTAAAAACAGCTTTGCTTAAAATGTTTTTTGCAAAAAACATCTTTGCTTAAAATTTTTCATGCTTAAAATTTTTGGAAATAATGAAACAATACCAAGGTTGCGCCAGCACCCAATTGTGCCATGATTCGAAATAGAATTTAGGTTCCTTTTATCATATTTCATTATTAATTTCAAAAATATGGTCATATATTCTGTAAATATGTAAAAAACACATACATTTTGAAGGCTCGTTAAGAGCCATGTCGACTACTTTGGTTCTCCATCGAAATAAACAAATAAAACTTCCCCAGTTCAGGTTTTATCCTTCAGACACACCCCGAGCATAACTCTTTCCATAGCTCACTACGTGACTTTGAATTTATGGATCAGGCCAGCCATGTCCATATTTCAGTGTTGTAAGTCGTTACGGGCAAAACGCACTGATTACACACCTTTGTCTTAAATGATTGTGTAATCGGTAACAACCATAACAAATTCTTCTGTGAGCTTCTTTTTCGAAGTTGTTTCTACCCAGCTGAATCATTTGTTAGGACAAAGTTTTACTAGTAGGGTAGATAAAATTTTAAAAAACTTTGATGCTAATATTACTGACTTTCAGCAGTAATGTTATAACGGTAACAGGTTACCGGTAATGGTATATTTGTAGTGAAACATAATAGTATATTTGTATTGAATGGTATTATATTAGTTATAACTTGGTCATCTCTTTATCTTTTGCAATTAAATTTTGCAGCTACACGTATGTTTTCAGTTAGCACAGAGACACATGAAGAGAAATTAAGAAAATAAAGTCCATCATCACATGTTCTTCTAACATTCATTAAATAGGAAAAGTATTGAAAAGTTTACTTTTAGTATCATTTAAGCGAAGGGTACAAAAAGTATCAAGTATACGAAAAACTGAGTTTTGCGCTATCATTTCTTTATATACAAAACCATTGGAAAATCTATTAAATTATTGTGAAAGGGTTGTTAATGATGCCTCTAGCTTAAAAACCTTCAATTGGGCTAATCAAATGCAATAATATAAGTACTAACATATACAGATGTTTAGAAGCTGGCTGCAAAGTTGGATTTGGCCCATAACTTAGACCATTTAATACATTACCATGGGTGTGTTACCTGAAGTTTGAATTTTTTTTTAATTTTTAAAAATTCAAAATTGACAGTTAATTGTTAATAGTATCCCAGTAAAAGCTGGTATGGTAATATTTTTTTATTTGTCAGATTGCATTGATGCTTGAAATCTGTTTTATTAGACTGGTTATTACAAACTTTAAAAAAATTAAAAATATTGACGTACCGTTTTTTGCTGGGACGCTTTCAACAGGCTGTCGCTATGGATATTCCATTTTGTTTCTTTCAAAAGACCATTAACATTAAATGTTTTTAATGTTCATGAACTGTCCCCATGAAACTTACACCTTTATTTTTATGAAAAAATGCTCTACGAAAAAGTGAAAAAACTAATGATAATCTGTCATTTCTGTGCTTGGCAGATTTATTCATTATATTGTTCATACATGAATTATTTTCTCAATATGGAGACATTTTTATTTAAAATGTGATAGAAACTTATATCATTCAAAAGTCACCATGCAAAACACCTGATGAATGGACAAAAGTGGTCCGGGAAGTCAGAAAAAACCTACAGCCTTTCAAGTTTTTCAATTTGTTCAGCCATTAATCAGGAAATCAACAAACTCAAAATATAAAAGATTATGTCCATATCTATTTCACCCAATAAAAAAACTGAGCGTAATCTCATATTAGTTTTTCATAGAGAACATTAGAGTTCTTATAGCACATCCTTGTGGTAACTGCACACGAGAAAAGGAGACAATCTGTTGTTAACACAGACTACCCAAGTGTCAATTATCATTTGTCTGTCACAGCATCATACTATCTGTAACTGTAGAAAGTACAATGCTGTGAGAGACGAATGAACGGGCAAAGTTATAAAAATTACTTGTTTCACTATGGAATCCTAAAAATTATTTTTTCACTTTGTCACAGGAAACGCAACGGATTCATCTTTTTTTTATAGAAGTTTACTATGATGTATCTAAAGGGCTGATAATGTTTAGTGGAACTTAATTTACAACCATATAAAAAAATTAGCATAAGACATGATCATAAACATCATCAGACATCAAAATAAACCAAAAATCTATGCATATAATAAAAATGTAGAATTTGAATGTGTGCATTAAAAATATTTATGAAGAAGTGATTAAAAGGAAGATATAAAAGTAACATAGTTTTTGTACTTTTTTCTGTGAACATGTTTATTTCCTTCCGCGTTACACAAGAAACACTAAAAGGCTTTTGATGGGATTTGTAAAGGTGCCTTTTGATATAGACTGCGGTTAACATCCTATAACATATAGGTTATATAGTGTATATTATTTTATATAGTGTATATTAGGTTATATAGTGTACATATAGGTTATATAGTGTAAGTTGATTTAGACGAACATTATTATTTAAACATATATATGTATAGTTTAAATAATAATGTTCGTCTAAATCAACTGAAAATATTAGATATGGTAATTTGGCATTTCAATACAAAGTGCACTTACACATATGAAACAAATTTACTTCTATAATTATTACATTTATTTTCATAATGTTGACGTGAATGAATTCACAGGCACAGCTAGTTTTAAAGTGGACAATATCGTATATAGCGTTCGTGTAGTCCATTTTACTCATAGCAGTTATGAGAAATGTAAATTTGCACCAATGCATGGAGACAGTGGGAAAAAGTGATAGTGGGAGTGACATTGTGGTGCGCTCAAAATTTGGCGTAATGCAAATTTTGAGTGATAGTGATAATAGTGACAATAACAATTATTTTGCTGATACGGAGTATGTACCGGACTGAAATACAATGTGACCTTGATTTCAGTTTTTGTTATAATTTTTGTTCACAATATATATTTCCATAATTTTCTTTGTATTTATTCTTTGTATTTTATCCTTGTACAAGTTTTTATTAAGAAAACTTATTAAAATTGGATAATTTTTGGAAGAGATACAATTTTTTTCCAGACAAGGGTAAATGACATCAAAAACAAAAGATTTCTTTGGCATTTTTAAGTATATATGTGTAAAAAACCATGGCACTAAAACGGTTAAACACCGATTTGCGGAAACCATTTGAGATTGTGACGTTGGACAAATGTAATGGTTTTTGAAATGTTTATTTTTATAGCGATAACAATGTTTACGCGAAAAAGACATTTAGCTATCGAAGATTGCTGGAAGCACCAGTTTTTTCAGAAATTACGTCGTGTAACATGCATGCCATGGATTTGGGCATGCTCTATTTCATAGAACCATTCAGTGAATAACACATAAACGAAATTACTAATGGATCACGCAAAAACAAAGCTTAAAACAACTTGTAATCCAAATTACATACCAAAATTAATATACATTTATATTACGACAATTATATGTCTAACCGTAATTATATTTTTGTTAAATAAGGTAGAGATATAAAAGGTCAATTTTGCAAAAAAATATGAAAAAATGTTACATCACATTAATAATATTATGGTTTCATAGTAAAAAAAATCATGTATAATGTAATATAAAAAATACCTGACTTTTTATCACAAAATATTTTAATTATTTTAAATATTTTTTTATTCATTTACGTAATTAATATATACAGTAGAATATTTATAATGACACGTTTAAGCTATCCTAAGGCAAAACATAACAGATTTCCTTCTTATAGAATCACATGCAAATCGCTTCTAAGTTGACACAGTTTGATACAGTTTACTTGAAGTACATCAAAAAAGAAAATTATATATATATATACATATATATATATACCGAATCTATCTATCCAAAAAGAAAAATCTTGAGTAGTGCTCCACAATGAGGTTGCGTGCGATACAGCATATATTTCAGAAAAATATTGACATGTTAGATTTTTAATAAATAATAAATATAAAAAATAATAATAAATATAAATAGCCTAAGCTTTTAATGCTTGCAAGGCTTCGCGTTGTGGAACGCTCACCATTCGTCACGTGATTCGGCTAGTCTCTCGTGATGCTCACATCGATGGCGGTTTTTTGAACAAGATCAAAGGAAGGAGAACACCTCAATTGGGTATTATGTATGTATGAGTTTTGATAATTGCGTATGGTTGTGGCAGTATGTATGGGTTACACTTGGAACTATGATTTCGTAATTAAGGTAATTTTAAATACCGCAGTATACATCACATTAAATTTAATAGTTGTATTTTGTATTAATCTATTTACAGTGGTAATCTGTGTATGAGTGCACTTATATGTATGTACATATTTTGAGTTACCTAAGAATAAAGCCAGTAATCACTCAACTATGATTGCCACGGCTGTGCACGGATGATAGATCAAATTATGATTGCACTGATGTTCCATTGCAAAATTAGATAACAAATTAAATTCAACATGTCGCCACCCCCCCCCTTTGTTTTTAACACATTCTGATATTTAAATGCAGTTTTCACTGTTATATTTATCACAGTTTAAAAAATATCTTAATATTTTATAATTCACTACCATGAAGTAGAGAATTTACTAATAAGAATGAAAAAAAAATATCAATCTACTAACAGTAATGACATGATAAAGTATCACCTATCTAAAAAATGAAATTATCTAACTATTTAACAAATTTAAATATATAAAAACTGGGTACACCTGAAGTCACAAGTAAGGATCAACTGGAAAATAAAACTATTACAGTATAAAAGTAACAATACTTTTAATTTAATATCCACTCGGTTAAATCAATCATCCCAAATCATACTACCACTAGGAATTTCGCACACAGGGCTACTAAATATTTCATTCAAGCGATTAATAACTTACATACTGCACTTGACACATAGAAGTAACGACGTTTGAATCACTTTTATACCATCCATGTGACAAATCAGAATTCGCCAATGTTTATAACATGAAGTGTTGTAGGAAATTTCATGAAATGCAAGGATTTTGTACTCTGGTATTTATTCACTCCAAGCTTCTTCAGTAGCACCTTTTGAATATTCATGTGTCTTTCAATTATATAAGAAAATCTTTTTTCTATTTGTTCCATGAATTTCATACTAAAACTTATCTGTCCATATGAATATATTTTAAAAGTGATAGCAAATAATATTAAGAAAGTTATAAACTGGTAATTTGAAATGAGTCTGAGTCGTCAATGAGACCTTTTTAAGTAGCATTGCATGCGAAAAACCTTAAAGACAAAACAATGACAACATAGCAATGACAAAAGCCTAGTGAACCATCCAGCATCAATAACGAGAAGTTCTTCAAGTTTAAAAAATGCAAGTTTCTCAGCTCGCACGTCTAATGGCCAAGCATGCCTGTAGCAGCCTGAGCAGGCCTATCGGTGGACCTCTGGAAGGCTTGCGGGTGACTAGCGCAACCGGGGCATACGTGCAGTCCCTCGTGAACCAGAACATCGCAGTCTGAGCAATAGACATGGTTGCATCCATTGCACTTATATACCTAGGAAAGAGGAACGAACTATATTTCTGGAGCCGTTCAAGAGTTTGGAAATAAACAAAAAGGGAAACTAATTACTAAAATTTAGGTTTATAATTTCCAGAATAAATTCAGAACACGATGTCCAAGTATAATATAATAATAATTATGAGCGGAAAATGTTCATTTTAGAATCACAGTTACTAAGGAGAAATATATTAATTTAAACAATACGCATATTTAAGTTTTTTAGTGACTACTATACCGATACTTTATCTGTAGTATAAGTATCACTTTACTTTTAAGTCACATATTTCAAGTCTTGCAACTTTCCACAGGTTGTTGGACAGGTTCTTTAGTTTACTAATCTAGATCACTTTCTAAATACTGCTTCTCCGATACATAATAAAAATTTGGAGGCCCAAAGTAGCCATTCTATTGAATGATAAAAATTAAATATTATACAAATTTTAGAAGTCTTTAAATAACGTGGATAATGTTATAAATATTTACTTTTAGAGGAAGCGTTTATATACATATCGCTGTTCCGGAAAAAACTTAATGCTATAATTATAATTTATAAATATATACTAAATATAAACATATATTTTCAAAAAAATTAATGTTTATATTTAGTATATATATACCAGAATATAGTTGAATAATAGTTATGACATAATTGCTATCCTTAGAAAAGTATATAAGTTTTAATTTTATTCCTATATACAACTCATTTAAAGTCGAATGAGAAATACTCTAGAGAACTTATGTTTAATTATTATGAATATTAATAATTAAACATATTAACTTACTTAGTATTACGCTAAGCAATATGATGTAAAAATTGTCCATAGTAAGTAAGATATCTATTTTACAGAATTCAAATTCCATAAAATAAAGAAATTATTTTATACTCACAAACTTATCAAATTCTGTAAACGTCTTGAGACATGCAAAACAGTACTGCGCTTGTTTATCGTTCTCGCACTCCTTGTACGACTCTACAGGAAACAGGTGATGATATGATCTGCAAATTGACATTGTAATCGTTGATCAATAACGAATAGTTAAAAATTATTTTAAAATAAAATAAAAAGTAAAAAAACTGGGGTGTGGCTGTGTCATGGACACGGTCGTGTATTGTATGTGAATACGTCTATGTAACGGGTTATATTTTTTAAATAAAATATTTTTATTTATGTATTTAGGATAAAAGCAAGGAAACAAATAATTATTGTGTTACAATATAACTTTATTAATTATAGGTCTGCGATACGAAATGTACGACACAAATAGCATACCAAGATATATCGAGGCATACTGGCACCGTCGTTGATCCGCTCGGCCGCATTCATTCCTTTACGTTCCCGGCACTGCTTGACTCGGTTATATGGTGTTTAATATTACCATTCGATTGTTCTTGAGAAGCCCTTTCCAGCCGTATACGATCTCTGTATTTGGTTTTGGCTTTTCGACGCGTATAGGCCGACAGTATATATTTTTGATAATATTTTTTTATTCTAACACCTTATTATATTCACTGTCACTACTTTAAACTAAAAAAATTGTAATATTAATTTCTAAATTAACACTTTGCCTGCCCCCAGCTAAAAGTCGCTCTTAACCTCCAATACCTACAATATTACACCCTCATGAAAATTATTTACCCAGAACGTGCAACATATATATTAGGGCATAACAGATTAATGAACGAAATACAAATTTTGCTCAATGTTTATTATTGTTACTTTACAAATTCACAAACATCATTCAAATAAGTGTTTTGTTTCATCGTTACTTCAACTGACTTATTTATTCCTTGAAAATCCATTATCCAACTTACAGATTCAATTAAAACATTGGACCGTGGAACAAAGAAGTAATATAGAGATATGATCATGTAATAAGCAACGTGTATAAGGACGAAAGTTTAAAATATTAAATATATTATTCTAGGCAGAAATAAAATTGTTTAATAGAAATTTGCGAGACATACAATGATCATAGTTAACTTCTTCATTATCATGAAAACAATAAGGAAAATTAGAATAGATACCAAACTGCATCAATATGTACTTCGCCTTATAACAAGATATTATAGAAACTATCTATAAATATAAATGCTTCAAAACCAAAACTTGCAGTCTGTATTACCCATACATAAAGCACAGATTGAAATTGTGCCACACTTAACATGTATTGAAATGATATTTATTGATTGTTTGTAAGCAATTTTTTTATTTTTAGAGTTCCATTCTTCAAAAGAAAAAACGAAACCCTTATAAGATCACTTTCGTACCTGACTATCTCTCACTGTCATTTTTCTCAGAACACGCTTGACGTAGAAACTTGAAACTTTGCATGTTATAAAGCATATTGACCAGCACAAAAATATATATTTGAAAATTTTAAGGGGGGTAAACTAAGTACTCGAATTTTATTTTTAATTCCATATATAGTGTGTGGTGTCACTATAAGCTAGTCATAAGTTTGAAAGGGTTATAAGCTCAAAAATATTTTTTTCATAATTTTTGGTAATATACCTTCAGAGATATACCGAAAAATATGCAAAAAAAATATGTATCCCCCACACTTATTTACCAACTATCCGATTATGAAGAAAGTAAAATTTTCACAAGCTTATGCAAAAGTGTAGCGATTATCCTAGATCTCATCATTTGGAAAATATGCACCATGATCGAATACTTGTGAAATATATAGTTTAACACATTTACAATGTGAAATATTAATATTTGTAAATAGTTTAATAGAAATACAATGTGCTCTTAATTCTTTATATTAGGCACATATACAGCACATTTACGAATATGTACGGAACTCTTGTTGTGAAATTCTACTTGAGCTTGATGGATTTTTCATAATTAATGTTGTTTTTAAATTTATGTGCAAAAATTTTAAATTTCACAATGAATTTATTTTTTAACCAATAATCACTCTATCTATATAAAAAAAATAACATACCAAAGTAAAAGACAAAACCTAACCTACCTGGCCAGATGAGGGGCGGATGCAAGCGTGAGCCCACAGGTGCGACACTGCGCAGGCAATTCACAGTATTTGCTGCGACATTGTGGACACAGGTGACCAGCTCCCCCTGTACCTGTCATATCCGTGCCTTCCTCATCTATGTGACTGAAAAATGGGACAAGAATTATTTCAAAGACATCAATTTAAGTGAAGATTCTAAACAATAAGAAGTAACCAATTCGGAAACAAAATTTTAAACTGTTTTTGGAATAAGTAACAATATTTGAGTACCACAGTTGTCTCTTTTTTCTTAAACATACTACCACATTTTATTTAAAGCCCTTCTCTGCCCAAGCTGCAAAACCTCCGAATCAACTAAATCCTGATACCAGGAACTTGCCTTCTATGAACGATTTCAAAGGCAGTCTTTTCCTAATCCTTTAATCCTACCCTTTTTTAAACCAAAGTATGTCAACATTTATAATGGTTTTTTTAATATATTTGTAAACAAAATTTTATAAATTTTTTATATGTTTATAATATTTTAAATTATAATATTTTTTATATTTAGTAGTTTAGTTTTTTTACATTTTAATCTGCAAATGTTGTAATAGAGTAGGTTTACGAACATTCTTTACAGTCTTCCGCATTACTATCATAATTAAGCATTGTACTTTACAGTCTTCCGCATTACTAAATACTCATAATTAAGCATTGTACTTTACAGTCTTCCGCATTACTAAATACTCATATTTAAGCATTGTACTTTACAGTCTTCCGCATTACTAAATACTTATATTTAAGCATTGTAGTTAATTGGAAGAGATTGCTCATGTAGCAATATGTCTGCTAAATGTATGTGTGCATATATATATTTGGTTATTAAAAACATCTTGTCAGGACAATTAAAATATTTTATATTTCTTTACATCTTTAATTAACATCTACTAATTAACTTTAATCTATATATATTATCCATCTATTTCTACAACACGCACCTAGACACTAGGTAATACGCACCTAGACTATAGATGGATAAAATATTACAATGCTTTTTTCACAGAATTGCGGTGGCTGCGACACAACGAATTCCGAAGCATCTGTTTTGAGGACTTCAAAGTTTTTGAAAATTTTCTTACTAAGATATTTCTTTAAATGTAGAAATAAGTGAAAATCAGAAGGTGCAATATCCGGTGAATATGGAGGATGAAGCAAGGTATCCCAAAAGCTACATTAGTTTATGTTGGGTATAGCATATAGTAAAAGAATACTATATGGGCTCTCGCGTTATCATGCGGAAGATGAATGGTGACGCATCTTCAGAGTTTTACTCGTATTGCTTCCACTAATTTCTCAAGCTAATTTATATATGTCTTAGCATTGACCAAGCTGCCTTGCAGGAGTAATTCAAAATATAACATCCCTTTTGAATCCCACCAGCAGCGTAACAAAATCTTCCGAGAATGACATTCAGGTTTCGACTGTACTGGTGGCTCTGTACCGCGTGGTTGCCATATAGCGCGGTGCATGTTATTCTCATAAAGGATGAAGCTCTCATCTTCTGTCACCAGATTCTCGAGAAAGTCTTTTTGGTAGTCTCTAAATAGGAGAGATTGACAGATAGTGATCCTACAGTGTTTTTACTGTGTGAAACGAGCCAGTACTTTCCTATATCCCAAAGTGTGAAGATGATGAACGATGAATGCATGTGTGCAACCAAGTGCTGTCGTCAATTCAGGTGTAGTTACTTCCTGATTCTCGTTAATAACACGCCGCAATTCATTATCGTCAATGGTCACGGGACGTCCAGATCCGGTTTATTTTTAAGGCCTGTATTTTCTGATGCAAACCAATTAAATCAACGACGGACTGTCCTATAAGACACGACATCCTGGTTGAATGAACCGTTGATATTTACAGATGTATCAGTTGCACTGATGCCCGCACCGCCACTCATACAATATTATGGTTCGTACTTGACGCTGCAAGAGCTCAGACATTTTTGACATATACAAGAGTATGCACACGCCTTTATATATAAAGGACTAGAAGTTTCTTGAGCTTACACGATCTAATAACCTACCAGTAATCAAATAAAGAAGTTTCTGGAATTTTCTGACAAGACGTTTTTACCAACCGGATATATATATATATATATATATATATATACATATACATATACATATACATATATATATATATATATATATATATATATATATATATATATATATATATATATATATAATATATAAATATGTCAGATCAGAAATAAAACAAATTACACAAGATTAAATGGAATAAACATTTTTGAAAAGGCCCTAAGTAAAATAGCTACACAGTGTAAGATTATCCATCAAAAGATGCAATCGTAATTTAACTTGTAGTAGATAGTCAGTAGGCAGAATAAAGTATACAAGCCTCTAAAACTAATAAATGTAAATTTATTTACCAACACGTACCACATACACACAGTGATAAGCGGATCAGCAGCCTCGGCACCTGTTGAGGAATCCAATTCTCCATGTGGGAATCCCATTTTGACCAGACCTGCTTCCAAAGTTCTGGCTCGAGCTGGAGGACTTGTCTGAGCCAGCAAAAGCGAACGGTAATGCACATCATCCAAAACTACCTGGGATGAAAGTTAAATTGTCTTTACATTCTCTATGTCTTTCACCTGCAGGTGGGTAATTAATTGTCAATGAATAAGTTATTACTGAAAACTTTGCAAGCACCAATAATCAAGCTTAACCAACTTACCTACTAACGAATTTAAAAGTCACTAATATAGGAAGCCGCAATTAATATTATAAATGTGAGTATTTTTATTTCTTTATTACTTAATAGCTCTATAAGGAATGAACCATTTTCTAGCACTTTTTTATAAAGCCAAACGTCCCATTTTATAGCAACTTATGTATATTAATAATGAGTTTACTTTAAACATGTTTCTTTTGACAACATTTTTATTTTCCCACAATTTTGACATTTATAATTGGTAAAAAAACAAAACACCAAACATAAAGGCCTGATCGACAGGCAATATATTGAGAAAGACAAATGGATTCCATCCCTCAATACATTTTTCTTTCTCAGTATTTCAAATATGTATTTACATAATTATAAATTGCAAACCGACTTCTTATTAAATACAATTATTACTAAAAATTATTTTATTTAGTAATACAATAATATAGTCATTTCAATTATTCAATTGGTTTAGTTCTAGGAATACTTGTTACTACAAAAATAAAGTCCATACTCCGTAGTCCCCCCCAGTATCCTGGCACAGTTTGTGACAAATGCGAACTTCAGCAGCCAACCCGATAACCGAACAACGAACTCCATCTGTTTTCAAAGCCTGTAATACATTAAATAAATTTTTCACAATATTTTTCTCTTGAAACATGAAATTATTTTTAAAAACAATAAAATACTTTATTAATAATTTTCCATCAATACAGTGAGTTTTACAAAAAAAAGAAAGATTCCTCATTTAACATTATGATGCTTACATGTGTCTATGAATCGAAGACTTTTTAACATATAGTGGCTTTGGTTCAGTTAGATTAACCTACTAAGTACATATTCGAATAGTCTGCTTTAATTTAATAACATCAGTTTGAATTATCTTACCTGACCCACTCAAAAGGAAAAAACCAAGTCTATTTTAAATTTATATAATCAAACCAAATAAAATTACAGTAAAACCATGCTTTACACAACCCGCATACACATACCGCATAATATCATTGCTTGTGGTGTACGCCCTGCACAAAATCAAGCAACACTGTAATGAATCAGTTACGCAGCGAACGATAATGGGTAATCATGCTTGTATTATTTATAAGAATGGCACCAAAAAAATGTTAACATAAAAGTCTGATGCTGGACTTAAATTCGAAAATTGTTAGGTATGTTGAAAATGGTGCTCGATCTACGAACGTTGTGCATGATCTCAGCTTCTCAGAATCAACTGTGCATACAATACTTAAAAAATATCAGGTGAAAGCATAACTCCAGTAAGTGGTCCCTTAACTCGTACAAGAAATGCCTTTGTCGAGAAAGTAGAGAAATTATTAGCAAGATATGAACGATAAGAAAGCTCCTCTAAGCCTCTTTTCCTATTTGTGTATATTTGTTTGTATACGTACTAACAAATATACACAATATTAGAATTGATAAGAACATAATATGGTGAATAATTCATTTTTATTAATTTTTTATTAATAGTTATATATTATAATATATGTGTGCGCATACATCATTTTATTATTTTTAACCATTAGTAGATTTTGTATGAATGAATCCCGTTATACGTGATTTTCACTTAGTGCTACTATCTCGGGAACGTACCTACCGCCTAAGGCAGGGTATTACTACTAAACTAAATAAACAGGGTATACTGACTAACCTAGAATACTGAACATGATCTATCTAC
Organism: Druceiella hillmani; assembly: GCA_039881145.1. Taxonomy (NCBI): domain Eukaryota; kingdom Metazoa; phylum Arthropoda; class Insecta; order Lepidoptera; family Hepialidae; genus Druceiella; species Druceiella hillmani. The sequence goes on along the minus strand of JAYKKI010000023.1, from coordinate 4,125,957 downwards.
ATTTTTTTACTATATCCTCCTATATTATAATGGATATATTGTAAGATATATCGTAATCATCATGATCCTATTAACTATCACCCCATTTTTATAACCCAGCTGTTATGAAAGTCTTTACTATAAAGACTAACCATACTTTCTACTACTTCTATGGATATTTAGATACATCAAAATGTCCCACATATTATTAAACTTCTAAACACTTATTTCCTAAATATAAGCATAAGATGTACGTTTATGAAAATATTACCTTTATTGTATTACAAATATCGCTGGGATCACAAGTAGTCAGTGATGCAAACAGAACTAGGATTTCTCTACTAGAATGAGCTGGTAAAGGCCTCAATGCCCTGGCTCCAAGTTCCAGTGCATTCTGAAGAGATGGCTCACCACTTAATGTTGTATTGGACAATCTGAAAAAAAAATATAATTAAATTTTTTATAATGAACTATTATTTCCTTTAGCAGGAAAATCTTCAACCATAGTGGTAACAAAAAAGATAAAATTGTGTACTGGTTTATATATAATAAAAAAAAATTACAATTAAGCTACATCATATTAAGTATATATAAACACTTATTCTGCTTATACAACAGAATAACTTATACAACAGAATAAGTGTTTTAAACAACAGGTTATGTGTACTATACCATAAAAAATAATTAGTGTTTTACACCATTGCCTATAGACACATCTATATGTACTTACATCAAATCATGCACAATATCAGGTGTCAAAAAACACATGCAAGGTTTAAGTTTGCAACATTCATACAAACTGTGCTACGTTAAAGTTGTTATAACTTAATAAGAAATGTAATATGTAAAAATGAATGCATATTTTAATACATCATTCATTAATCTTTCATTATCACTAATATTTTATTTGTAATTTAGATGTTTATAATTCTAATTTTATAACAGGAAAACTACCTCAAGTAATTCGACAATGATTTTTTTTTTCAATATAGATCACATCTAGTTTACTGACGGCTCAATGTTACTGATACATGAGCAAGCCAATCAGTTGTTTTTCAGAGTTTGTTGAATTAGGAAGTCTATATAAAGCGAAATCCGATATTAAAAAATTAACTCGAAGTGGTCAGAACTATAATTTCTGTGTTATTTGGGAATAGAGATGAAAATGATTTCAAAAAGAGGCAAAGGCAAAGACAGTTTTTCTCTACCTTTTAACCAACTTTTTACCAAATATCTGATTGCTAATCAAACCATAAAATGACATGTAATGAAATTACATCACTTTCTAAGTAAATAACATATATAGATGTTACTTACTTAAAAAGTTTTATGTCCCAAAATATAAATTAGATTAAAAGAGTTCTCATAAAAATAATATAACGGAACTTTGCACACGAAAAACAATTTTCAATGATAGTTTTCTTTTTTCTTGGATGTACCAGTGATATTTAAATGGTCAATATATTATTACGTATATACATTCTTGTTAAGATTTTCCTCAGCTTTGATAGACTTGAAAATATTTCTAATAACAATAGTAATCTTAAAAACATTGTTATTTATGGCAGGAAAAAATTATTACTACTTCCAAAAACTTACCCTTGTACAGCCTTCACATGCTTACGCACATTTCCAGATAATTCTGTTATTCTTTCGGCGCGTTTGTTTTTCATTGCAATTATACCAAGCTGACTTAGTGGATTCGAATCAAAATATTCTTCCACAAATCCTTCCAAAAGCTGAAAAGCACAGTAACGAAATATAAATTTTCTAAAACCCATACGCATTACTCTGCTAATAAATAACGTTGACACAAATGATCATTTAAATTACTATTTAAAAATCTTTGGAAAATTGCTTAGGTTTACAAATAGTATTTAAACTTTTTAACTTAACATGTGTTTTACTGGATATAATTTTCTTTAATAATGTAGGCAGTTGCGTATTAGCACTAAATTTATTTAGGTACTTTATCTATATTATCTTAAAAATACCTGTAGATTTATACCACTGACATTTCTATTAAAAGAATTTCATAACCTAATAAAGATTTAAGCAATGACAAATATTAAATTTTCAATATAGTTCTCTTGTTCTTTTCTATTAATTTTCCACATTACACATACAAGGCTACACAATGCAACATACAAAATTTGTGTAAAAATACAAAAACATACTTTTTCTTAATAGATTTAATACTAAGTTTCATAATTACATGTTATCTTTTATTAAATGAAATTATTTATTATATACAGATTATAATGCTGACCTTCAGAGTACAAAGAAAACGAGTAGGTTTTATATCCTGTGATGTCATAGCTTCGGAACAATCTACAGCAATAAGTAAATGTCGCATCATGCCAAGACGCACAGGTCCACGGCGAATTGTGGTCTTTTTACGCATTGCACGCTGCGCAAACTCTGCAACCAATCCTTCCACAAGGCCATCTTTGTCTTCTTTTATAGCCTCCCTGAAATACGGTTACATTTTTAATTTTAAGATGTACAATTACTAGAATAGATTTGTATTGGGGGTTAATTCACAATTGACAAAATAAATCTCTATTCCAATGCAGTAATGTTTTTTTATATTTAAAACATACTCGTTTTCTTTATGAAGGAACATAAAAGAAGATTACTCCTAAGATACACTTTATTAAATTTGGTTGTTATAAATTAATTCATTCAAATGAAAAAATTTACATCATATCACTATATGTTAAGTGTGTCACCAGGTATTGGAAGTGTTCATCTATGGGAATAGATAATATCTATAGGTTATGTTTTCTGCTTACTATAAGTGATTCCTGGCAAAATATACAAGTGTCTAACACTTTTTTTTCACTTTAGAATAGGTATATAGATGTATAAAATTATAATGAAAGACGTCACTTAAAATTAACACAAATCCTAGATATAGAAAATGATTCAGTAATAGTTAGCTTATTAATTCATTACCTGCTCTCTTACGTCTGTCAATTCAAATGCTGACCTTCTATTACTTTTTTTATCCATACCTAATATTCACTTATATTGTTTATAAATTCAATTTACTTTTTGTACTCTAAATAAATTAAATTTCTACTTCGGCTGATACCACATCATCTTCCATATAAGATAAACTGCACAAAAATAATAGAGCATTGTATCTTAATATGTATTTTTCCCTTTACTAGTCCTCACAGACAATCGTCTACAGCAAGGAATCATAAGAAATTATTATATTAGTCTAATAAATGTGTAAATGTACACAATTATATCAACATAATTGCAAATATATATGTATATAGTTTGAATGAATAAAATTTTACCATTTCATGAGATATGGTACCAGTAATAGTAACACATTCGTAGTATTCAATTTTGCAAAAAAAATTTGGAAAGGATATATATTTCTTATTCTATATTTTAATAATATAATATTTATGAAGAAAAAATTAAATCCAAACATGAAAGGCACAGGTGGTCCAAATCAAAGAATAAAATATGGAAAAGTAAAGAGCTATTAAAATAAAAAAGCGTATGTGAATGCACATACGAGAACATATGTAGTGAAAGAAATGTTAGTTTAAAGATTCTAATAAAACATCACTTCAAAATTATGAACACTAATAACACTGAACTAAAGAGTTCAAACTGAATTTAAAACAGGTTATAATCCAAGAGGTTATAATTACAAATATATCATATTTTAAAGAAAGACTTAAGTTTTCTGTATATGATAAATTACAACTGATATTTCACTAAAAAATTTAAGCAAATAATTAATTTGACGTAAATGATAAATAATTTTAAATTACCAAGTTTTCTCGTAACCAGTCTCCCACCGGTATTCTTTTGGATCTTCCTCATCAGCCATAGTTGCCTTCTAAACTTATTAGTAATTAATTATGATAACACTTTTTGTACTGGAATAAGAAAAAAATATTAATTTATAAATAATTCGTTCTTCACATAGTTTTTTTCCACATTATAATCGATGTTTAATACACGATCTATGATTTGACGCTTTAAACTGTCAATAAGCTGTCAGTGTTAAATGTTACCAGATTTAATCTGTGTTATCAGATTTAATCTGGCCTTGTAAACGTATTGGCTATCCGTCGTAAAACCAATATTTACCTACTTTCTTATTAATTTAAAGTCCTTTAGTCATATTCTAATAATTATTCTACGCTTCTCGTAATTTCATCGAATATATAATACAAAAGCCTTTTTGACATGATAAGAAGTAAAAGAATTTAATTTGTCAATTTTAATTGCTAATACTCTTTTTCACCCCTATTTCCAAAATTTTAGGCACCTTAATTTAATATTGTAAAATTTACCTAAAATATTTAAAATCAAAAATTGTGTTTAGTCTTTAATATAAAATGTTTAAAACCTTTATATTTTTGTGTTTAATTAATAATAATTCATACACTAAAATAATTATAAAAAACAAAATAGTAATCGTTATCAAAAAAAGTAAATTTATTTAGTTTTGACATCTAATCTGTTGTTTTGACATATGTGACACTAGTTTGTATTTGCATTGATAATTATCAATATATTGTACGTGGTTTACATTTTATATTACTAACATGACTTAAAACTTTTGTGCTTGTTAAATATCAACGATTAAAAGATTGGTAATAGTGCCAAAAATAAAATTAAAGAAAAATCTTGGAACTAATAGCAATGCTCAATTGCATATTTGGATGTGTTTGCAAACCAGGTAAATATTAGTTAAGAAGATTTAAGAAATTATAAATTTATATTATTTAATAAAACTTTTTATTATAAACATTTATTATTTTTGTATAAATCCCGTCTTCACTTTGCCCTCCCAAATGTCTGCATAAAACAAATGTTTAAGCGATAATGTTCAAACCGCATATCATCTTATTTAATTAGATAATATTCGGTTTGAACTTTATAACTAAAAGTATCGATGTTATAGATGTACATTTGTTAACAATTAACAGATGTTATATATGTTATATCTGGCTTGCTACACCAATTTATCTACATTTGCATATTTTAAATAATAGAGACTGCAAGACAACATATTTAAATATCGCAACGAAATGATAAATTAAGAAGATTTTCATTTGTTTTAATATTATAAAAGTGAAGGTTGGTTCTAATGCTTTAAAGTTTGAAATACATATATGTCTTCGTATGCATTTGCTTAAGTGCTGTCATTTTTACCTATTCTATTCGGGTGACACTCGTGACATTTTATTGTAATTAGTTGTTTCGACCTATCTAAAAAATCATAAAATTCAAGGTTGATATTCTGTAAAATATGCATCAGCTTTTTGCGTTTTACCAAGATGAACTTAAAAACCATTAGAAAAATTAAAACTTGCCATTGGTTAATATTGATTTAATTTATCAGTTTTTAATGCAACAGTTGTACATATGACAGACTTATTGTTACGGGAGAAATATGTTCCAGTCAGCAAAAAACAAGTAATGATATTAATTAATTCAGAAGTAGACTACAAAAGATTATAATTTTGACAAAAAATACTTCTTAAATAAAATTTTAGAAAATTAATAAAATGAAAATATTAATAATGAAAAGATTTAAATTAGACATGGCGGTAGGGAAAAAATAAATTTGGTATGAAGATAAACAGTATGTGAATGGAAGAAAAATGGTGCGGGTTAAGTAAAGACATATTATTATTCTATAAATAGTAAATAATAATTTATTGTTATTATTATTTACTATTTATAGAATAATACTTTATAATTAAGAATACTTTATTAATTTATTTATATATTGTTCATAATTTGATTATGTAAGTACTATATCATACAATTGATTTTAATTACAGGAACAATATTGCACCGATTTCCCAATCCGAAACTTGACAAAGAGAGGCTACAAAAATGGCGAAACATAATCGGAGAACTAGGGAAAGGTCTGGACGACCAAGACTTATATGTACGAAACCGAATCTGTCATAAACATTTTGAAGCAAAGTATTGGAACAGGAATAATAGAATAAACAGGTTGGGAATTCCAACCCTATTTCTGCCTGGTAAGGTGTTTTAAAAATATTTATGTGGTAAACATTTTTATGCCAAATAAAAGAATGGTTAAATGAAATACCTTACACCAAAATTATTCATATATTTTGTATAATACATATAAATGTGGAAGCTATTTTTAAAGTTTTTCTAAGTGACATTTATTTAAAAATAATTTTACATACTCTTGCCTTGTGTATATCTGTTAATGCTTAAATTTGTTTATATTAAAATTTACTCCAAAATTGGACAGGAAATTTCTCAAATATTTCTATTTAATGTTGAATGTTATTGTATTTTCAGATTCCAGTAGAATATTCAAAAAACCTAGCCAAACAGCAGAATCGATAGAAGTAAAATTATCAAGTAAAGACTCTTGTACTTCACTGGGAAAAGATGAAGTTCACAATGGAAACACAATAGGTAATGAATAAATTACTTGTAAAAAGCATTTAAAACTGTACAGCCGAAGCGACAATTTTTTGTATAGTCAATAATCAAAGATGTGATATGTTTTGAAGATTGGACATCAGACTTAACATGATGGTCTTATAAATCTCAATATAGAAAACAATGTAATGAAAAACTTATTAAACTAACATAAATGTTATATTTTTTTTACTACATATTTAATAAGAAAAACACATGCGAGTATGAATATATGTCTAAAATAATAAAGAAATTGTTTCCTTGTCCTCCGTATTTGTTCTAGATATAGGGAATTTGTCTTAATATTTTCCACTTGTCAAATAAAAATATGAATATCACTAATATTAACTTCATGTCTTTATTTGACAAGTCACTAATATTAACTTAATATTAGTGACTTGTCAAAAGAAAATAATATTAGTCACTAGTATCACTAATATTGACTTCATATTTTTATTTGACAAGTGGAAAATATTTACATAAATTCCCTTAACCTAGAACAAATATGGAGGACAAGGAAACAATTTCTTTATTATTGTTAATATTAGTGATATTAATTTCATATTTTTATTTGACAAGTGGAAAATGTTTAGACAAATTCCCTTATCCTAAGGTCTTCTAATTATGAAGTGAAAAGTCGTTTTGGTAATGATACATTTATTATTGGAACCATTCTCCCATTTCTGATTACAATCTTTTGGTATTTTTACTAATCATGTTGTCTAAATAAACAATGATAAAAATGTTACGGTTATGGCAAATACACATTTAGGATAATAGTAAAAGGTTAATTTTTCACATTTTCTTACTTTGAGCTGAATCTGAATTGCTGCCTTTTCTCTCTCTCTTTTCATAAAGAGCGTCCATGTTGCTTCACGAGATCCTCCTTCCCTTCATAGATTGATCTTATTATCAACAAAGGTTCAAGTTTTCAACAAAGGTTCACCTGTTTGGCAGTGGGCGTTACAAAGATCTAGTTAAAAAAAGAGTTATATTTCACAAATAGGAACAGATAATGTGATATTAGAGATAGATAAATAGAAATCTTCTCAAATATATAAATATCTGTCATGTCAATCGTTTCCTTTTAATAAATTATTTCCCTCTTTACTCTCTTGTATCTAGATGTTGATATTTTTATATACTTTCAGTGATTGCTCAATGGAAGAAATAAACCAAAAATATTTATTTCATGGGGAACATCAAAATTATAATATATCTTGAAATTTTTCAGACAACAACAATGTATTTGAAGAAAACTTACCCGAAACTGATGAAGTCAATAACCAAATCTTTTCACCACATATGGATAGTTTGAGAAAGAATTCAGTCGCTGTGAAATGTATGTGCATATTTATTTCATTAACCTGACATGTCTTATGGATAGGCAGCAAATCAAATGGCGTATCACTCTTATGTACCTATACATAAACATCATCACATTATTCTTAATTGTGAATGGAACTTCAGAAGATATTAAAATGAGATATAGAGATTAAAGCCTTAGAAGTCTCTAAAAACCAATATGTTATTTATTAACCAGTTTAAAAGTGCATTACTTAATCTGCATCGCCGTATGTAGTATCATTTATTTTATTTAATATATACGTTAGCCAACACACGCTAATAATAGTTGCTGTAATGTTTGCTTTAAAAATCCACATGACGTATTGAACACATGTTACCCTTCCCTTTGTATTCCGTTAAAGTTTGGTGGCTTGAGAGAAAAGAATAGCATCATGTAAATTTACAAGCAGAAGAAAAAGGACGGAGCTACTTTATCAATGATGACAGTTCTGTACTTATCTATGTATGATAGGAGATGCAATTTTATAGGTTATTTTATTCTGATGTACATCAAGTAAGATTTATTCGTTGTGTCACTTTCAACATCAGCCATAAATTGTCAAAATTTTGTTATTTATATAGATAGCCGAAAGTATTTTACGTAAGTACTATTTGGTAACATAAATGGATATGATGCATCCCTCAATTCTAGAGTACAAATTTTATAAACATTTCTACAAATGTTGGTAACACATAACATAATTTTTATAAGGTAACTGTAACATTAGACGTTTTACCTTTCAGTTTGTTCAATTAATTATATCAGGAAGGCTAAATTTACTAAATTACAGAAAGGAATATTTAAATAACCTATGAAGTCAGACGTAACGTTAACTGTTTTTGCATAACATAAATTAAAATGGTAATATTTTAAAGTATGTAGTTGTCAAAATAAAGGTTTCATAATGATACAACATACCGACGTGTACTTAAAGGCTAATCATTCTGTAACGTTTATGTTATTCATAAAATCACATAATACCACATAGGGCTGATTGTTAGCTAGAGCTAACACTGATTTTAGAAATAACACTTAGAATGTTCAGAACTCATTAGTCAGACTCTATATTCGAGTTGCAGAAATGAGATGACCCTTTTTATCTTATTGTCACTGTAAATGTATGGAGGAATTTTCCTTCCATAAAACAAGTGGACTGGTGGACATTGCAGTGAGCAGGTTCATACCCTTCCTGAAAAAATCAATCTGTCCTCCTTGACGTGAGATGGTCGCCCCAAACTGTTTTGGCATAATGTGACCATTGTGTAAGGTAAACATCACAATGGTCACACTTGCAAATTAATATTTCTTGGATACGACCAAGTATTCCATTTTTAGCTTATTTTACTTAATATAAGAAATGTTAAAATCTTAGACATAACAAAGAACACTTGACACTTTTTTCTAAAAGATAATTCTAAGTAGCCATGCTTAACAACCATTACTAAACTCTTGCAAAAAAACGGGCACTTATAGGAATAAACCATATCAGAGTTATTTTATTATTATTTGATGCATTTTATATGGCGATATGATGAGAATATTGTTATTTATTATTAAGATATTGTTTTTACCTACTTCAGTCATTAAAAATGCGAATAATTAAAAAAACGGTGTAAGTCCACAGGTGTAAGTTTTCAAACTGTACATTAAAAATGGCTAAAGTTTATTTTTGAATATTTTTTATTAATTTAACATAAAATTTGAAAATTTAGTAACGAGTATGGCCTCCTCTAGCTAAAATCAATGCGCTTAATCTGCTAGGCATGCTTTCGACGACGTTCAGTGATGATCCCATATGTGTTCTATCAGATTGAGGTCGGGTCTTCTAGATGGCCAGTCTAACCGATGAATTCCGGCCTCCTGCATATACGCATCAACGTTTCTAGAGCGGTGGGCGCGAGCGTTGTCGTCCATAAAAATGGACTCGCCTCCAACTGCTGTTAATGCGGGTTGGGCATGAGGAATAAGAACCTCTGTTATATACCATTGCGCATTAAGTGTGCCATTTTCAATAAAAACTAACTCGGTACGGTTATCTGAGTTAATACCAGCCCAAAACATTACGGAACCTCCACCGTAAGGGGTGATTTTACTAAAAGCACACTTCTGTGAAGCGTTCTCCAGGTCTTCGTAAGACTCGCCAACGTCGATCCTCACCACTCATCGATATACGAGCTTCATCGGAGAATAAAACACTATTCCTAGTCTTGTTGAATCCGTGACAAACAATTTTGAGCAAATCTCCATCTGGAAACTCAAAGCTCACGGAGCAATGTAGGGCCCTGGGCTGGGCGATAGCTACGTATATTGACGGCCTGAAGTCTCCTTCTGACTTTCCATAGGCTTACTCGTGTACCTCTGACGTCCCAGAGGTTCTGTTTGAGATCCACGTACATAACTTGACGATTTTGTAGGGCTTAACCGACTATGAAGCTGTCGTCCCGTGGCTCAGTGCACAGTTTTCTTCCAGAAGAGCCCGTTTCTTGGTATCGTTGCCAGGTCCTTTGGACGGTGGAACGGCTCACATTATACTGCTGAGACACATAACATTGGCTACAGCCTTCTTCAAGCAGCGCAATAATTTTACTAGCTCTTATCGTTTTTTCAACCGTACTGAGAACAGCAAACAGAAGTGAACTAATGCAGCAAACAGCAGAAATTTAATTAAAATTGATTCGTTAAAAAAAAACGTAATAAATGAAAATGAACTTAATAAGAGTTGTATTTCATTTCTCGCCAAAAAATATTGTTTTTGTCATTGAAAGAGAATTTTCATTCAAAAAGAATAAATTTCAAATGTCGAACATTCGTTTTTATGTGCCACAATACACTATACCTACCAGTAACAATTACAATTAATATAACCTGTAATATTTTGTTCATAATATGACAAAATCAAAACTGCCCGTTTTTTATGCAAAAGAGTGTATATAAAACTATACTTTAAAATCAAATTAACGAAAAAAGAAACAATTTTATTACTAGTTTTGAGAAATTCACAATTTATTTAGCCCTGGAAAAGGTGTACAAGGCAATACATTTGCTTGATAAAAAATAATATTACTATTTATAAATAAATCAATATAAATACTAAATACCCTTAAATGTTTATATATGCGTAAGTGTGTATGTCACACTCCTAGCGTGAGTTTTACTCATGCTTAACAGGCTTTTTTCTTGTAAATATCTGCTGTTAATCAAATTGTTGACATTGAATTTCCTTTTTGTTTTTGGCTTTTAAAAAGAAAGAAAATTTTCGAAGATTTGTATTCATCTATATATTTTCAGTGTATTCAATTATTTACAACTTATGATCTCATTTAATAGAAATTTTATGCAGGACCACATAAAAGTGCCATTAAAACAGGTTTGAAATTTTCAAATAAATGGATGTACTGAAAGATTTAAGTATATTTATTTATTATCAATGTCATTTTTGGGATGTAATATCAAGGAGTCGAGTGACAAAAGATATAACATTAAGGTGTTGAGTGTCTTTTTGAATAATTTGTTGTAACTTAATATTCATTGGGTGCATTTTTTTAAAAGCAGCAACTTTATAAAAAATTGCATGCATACACAGAGTATATACAGCATTGTCCTGCGACAATAAGAAGCTATATTTATCCTACCTGTTTACTATTATACATACAAATGTTTTGTCAGTCTATTAGCTTAATAACTCACTAACTATCTACACCTGTTCAAAATTGCTTAATGATTGTCATTAACAAATTTTGAACAGGTGTATTTTGTCTTCAGTTTTTTTATTCAGAATTTTTTATTTCACTTAAAAAATTTAGCAGTTTTTTAGGAAATAACCAGAAATTACTTTCTTTATACCCACTTTGAAGCACCGCTATACAATTAAATATTTAATTCTTGTATCTTTGAAAAAATATTTTATCTTATTATATGTGAGCAAAGTTACATGAGGGAAATGGCTGTTGCAAAATGGTGTCAAGTGGCAGCACCCACAAGTGAACCTCATAATAATTTTTTTTATTATAAAAACATGTTTTATAAACTTTCAACTAAAATCACAACACTTACTTTTCAATCTCAATTTTAGTGTCCAAGCATGCGAACTTTTGTACAAATTTAATTAAAAGTATTTTCACCAAGAAAAGATGATATGCTTGTGATGTTGACTCTTCTGTTCAAAATTTTACAACCATAATCCTGTAACTAAATCACATAGAGTACATTCCACTAAGCGATAGCAACACTCAAAACGCTCACTGTATCGTTCCACTTGGCGACCGCAGTTGTTGCAGTCGTGATCAAAATGTCATTGATGACGTCATTGTTGATGACTTCGAGCCCATACCGACTCACTTATCAACATGGATCATAGCGGTCATTTATCTGTCAATTTGACTTTGACACATATATATATATGAAATTTACGTAAATAAATTTAAATTGTCATTTAAAATTAAACATGGTGACGAAGAGAATCACTTTATGCAGCTCTGAGAAATATATCATAAAAGTGAAGGTTACACAAAAAGATGTAAAATTACACAAATTACACTTTTGCAAATAATGTAAGTGTAAATTATTACCTAACGATTAATACATATTGAAAAAGTACCACGGTATAATCTCTATATTTTTGTCAAATACCTGCCCTTTCCTCATAGTTTAAATACGCATTGTTCATAACTCGTTCCACTTGAACTCACAGTTACATCGTTGACAAGCTAGTGGAATGGGTTTGATCACGGTCGTGGGCACTAGGTTTGCGAGCGGCTAGTGGAACATACTCATAGTCTTGTTACTACTAAACCACATGGAGATCTCAGTGTACTTCAGTCTTACCGTTTTTAATTTTTATACCATTCACATTTTTTAAAAAAGCGATAGACTAATGAATGCAGAGCTGGTACATAATGGTTCTGTGGTGATCAATGAAATATGTGGTTCTCTTCAAAATCTGTCATATACCTGCATACAAGAAACACATCAAAGTGTCTTTTTGCTTGTATCCTATTAACAATTGTTTGAGTTGTTTCATAGACGTGGTATGCTTGGAGAGAATTAGCAAAGTTTTCTACAAAAAATTAGTAGCCTTTATAAATAATTACAGATGCCAGCGTACAAATGTCGGCTATGGACATACACATATGCGGTGAATGCCATTCTGTATTCCACTTCATTCACCAGTTTAAAGAACATAAGAAGGGTATCACCTGTTCAGGTGTTTCTCCATACCGTGATGCTGTGAGTTCTTTTTTAATGTTCGATTATTAAGGGAAAGATACCAACTAGAAATAAGTGACTTTTCAAAATAAAAAATTAAAATCTGCTACAAGAGAAAAATTTTTCGTAATTTTGACTCTGAAAAATTGTTTGAGCTTTGTTATTGGTAATAGAATAAAATATCAATAGAAGGTTTAATTAGATTTTTTATTTTGTCACAAGGAGTACATAACACTAATGTATCAAATACATATACTCATATGTATATATATATATATATATATATATATATATATATATATATATATATACATACAAAGGGTTCATTAAACAAATACAATGGCTTTATTAAAGATCTTCCGTATATATAAAAAATTACAAATACTACATTATTTAGTATTTGCAAATATACACCAATTGCCACTTTAGATTTTATTCTCTGCTTCACATCAAAATGTTTCCGCCCATTTCAAACTTATCCAAAATTATGCCTTTCAAATACATGGACACCCCTTGAGCATTAGCAGTCAATGAAAATAGGGTTATGCCAAGAAACCTTGCTAATATACAAAAATCCTAAAAATATTAAATTGGCACAAAATAATTTTGGTTTTTTTAGTGTGAAATAAATCTCAAATATTTTGGAGCAAAGAATGAACTTTAATAAATTCCATCTTTCTGGCATCTTCATCATTTTATACTCATAGAACTTCTGGTCTTTATCAGCAAAAAACTGAACAAATGTAATTTCAGATCATCATCATTGGAGAAAGTTTTACCCTTTAAAGAGTTTTGTGAACAAACCAAAAAAATAAATGGTAATCTGATGGTGCAAGATTAGGCTGTATGATGAATATGACATCACTCTCCAACCATACCCCAACCAACTTCCACGTGTTACCAAAAATCTGTGAAGCCTTACGTTGTCATGATTGAACACTATTCCTTGGCGATTGGCCAATTCTGGCCATTTTTTTATTGTATCCTCTAGTTTTAATTAGTTGTTGACAAGAAATATTTTAATTAATTGTTTAGTTCTTTAGAAGCAAGTGAAAATATGTACATATCTATATACAACACCTTTGTAATCCCGCTAATCAATGCTATTCAGGTTTCGATGTGGTTTGTACTGGTTCATCGCGCTCTGACATTAATTGCTTTCAAATGATGTTATTGTGAATGATCCATTTTTCATCATCAGTGATGAAACGAGTTGATATCATTGCATTTTAAACATATATCACTAATATTGATTCGTACAGTTATGGAAAAATTTCAATTCAATTCCAATTATGGCTTTAATATAGTCATCCTCAAGTTCTGTAGATTGGACAGAACGTTGCTCACTATTGAGGGGAAAATCTCCAGAATAATTATAAAATCGTAATCTTGTAATGATAATGAATTAAACAGTATTTAGTTATTTTAATACTTTAATAATAATTTACTGTATGAATAAAGTGATACCAGTGCTCTAATTATTTTATAAAATTATGTTATCGATTTTCAGGAACATCAAATATGATAAATAAATTTAAAAATTTGTGATTAATGATGCAAGTCTATACAAAAATCGCAAGTAAACAAGTGCACAATAATTTATTCTAGCTGCCAATTTACGTTGCCTACGGTCATCCAACAGTTACTGCTTGCTTCGCTTGTGCATATCCACGACCCCCTACTCTTGTTAGATTTAAATATTTCTAATTTCTACGCCCCTACAAGATATTTCACAACTGGTATCATATACTAATACCATCTAGTATGCCTATACAGAGGATGATACCATTTCAATTCATGTAAACATTGAAACTTTTTTACTCTAAGGGGAGGATCCCATATATATTATAAAATTACCCCTTTTTTAATTTTGACAATTTTTCAACATATGTGGATTAAAAAAACTTATGCTGAAGCAGTCAAATACTTTGATTAGTCAGTCAGCCACTCACTCACTCACATTCAATGATATTTATTTTAATTTAGGGTTTTCTCGACAAACTGCGTAATATGAACAATCGTACCCTTCATATATCAAAGGAATGTGAGCATGTAAACAATAATAAAATTTTGTATTACAGAAAGAGAGCATTTCAAACACATGGGCATTCCTCCTTTGGAAATCATCTACATTGGTGGCCCATGTGGGTGAAGATGGAAATTCACAGCTTATGAAAAAGTGGAATGAGCTACCTGAGAAAACACGGGATGCCTGGTTTATCGCAGGGAGACAGGTCTTTGAGTTGACCAAAATTGCCAGCATTGACTTGGTGTGCACAGTAAAATACATTGTAAATTATAGAAACTAGAGACATGAAATTTTAAGTCATTATGTAGGATAATAAATTGTGTAACTGCAAATTTCTTTTCTCAAAGAGTAAACGTCGCCAGCAGTGTTCGGAAGTTTTTCTTCCAACTCTTCGAGGAAGTTTTCTTACTTTTTGTCATAGATATTTAGGGCCCGCTTGTGCGACTTTACTGTGAGCATCACAGGACAACCAATTATTAGATAACACCGAATATACTTATTATTTTCATAATTCATATCATAGTCTAAGTTCAAAAAGAGAAATTTTTGATATTTGGGTTTGTCAATTTTGTACGAGTGTGAAAATATTATTAAATGCATAAGGAATTTTTCAAACATGTAAAAGTTCTAACACACAACCATACAGTAGGATCAACTGGGAGGAACAACACTGTATTAGAAAAAGAGAAGCACTCGCAATCTTCTCATTCCCTTGTATAGTGTCGTCCCCCTCGGCTGGCGGTTGGATCCAACCAAATCATTTCATATATCAGGGCTATAAAGCTAACAGTCACTTAATAAAAACTGCGCTATTTTTACCTTTTGCGCTAAAATGATAATATAGCCATTAAAAACTTGACCAACACAAAGTACAAATTCATATATAGCGATACAACATTAATAGGACCAATGAAGCATGTATATGTAACTCAAAATGACATTAATGGGACCAATTCAGCATCTATATGTAACACAAAATAATGTTAATAGGACCAATTCAGCATCTATATGTAACACAAAATGGCATTAATAGGAACAATTCAGCATCTACATCTAGCACAAAATAACATTAATAGGACCAATTTAGCATGTATATGTAACACAAAATTACATTAATAGGACCAATTCAACCGCTATATGTAAAACAAAGTGATATTAATATGATCAATTCAGCATATATATGTAACACAACATGACATTAATAGGACCAATTTAGCATGTATATGTAACACAAAATTACATTAATAGGACCAATTCAACAGCTATATGTAAAACAAAGTGATATTAATATGATCAATTCAGCATCTGTATGTAACACAACATTAATAGGCACGATTCCGCATCTATATCTAACATAAAATGACATTAATAGGGTCAACTCAGCATCTGTATATAACGCAAAATGACATTAATAGGACCAATTTAGCATGTATAAGCAACACAAAATGACATTAATAGGACCAATTCAGCAGCTATATGTAACACAAAATGACATTAATAGGACCAATTCAGGATCTGTATGTAACACAACATGACATTAATAGGACCAATTCAGCATCTGTATGTAACACAACATGACATTAATAGGACCAATTTAGCATGTATATGTAACACAAAATTACATTAATAGGACCAATTCAACAGCTATATGTAAAACAAAGTGATATTAATAGGATCAATTCAGCATCTGTATGTAACACAAAATGACATTAATAGACACAATTCCGCATCTATATCTAACATAAAATGACATTAATAAGGTCAACTCAGCATCTGTATATAACGCAAAATGACATTAATAGGACCAATTTGGCATGTATAAGTAACACAAAATGACATTAATAGGACTTATTCAGCAGCTATATGTAACACAAAATGACATTAATAGGACCAATTCAGCATCTGTATGTAACACAACATGACATTAATAGGACCAATTCAGTAGCTATATGTAACACAAAATGACATTAATAGAACCAATTCAACATCTATATGTAACACAACATGACATTAATAGGGCCAATTCAGCATCTGTATGTAACACAAAATGATATTAATAGGACCAATTCAGCATCTATATGTAACATAAAATAACATTAATAGGATCAATTCAGTATCTGTATGTAACACAAAATGA
Organism: Druceiella hillmani; assembly: GCA_039881145.1. Lineage (NCBI taxonomy): Eukaryota > Metazoa > Arthropoda > Insecta > Lepidoptera > Hepialidae > Druceiella > Druceiella hillmani. The sequence continues at coordinate 4,108,806 of JAYKKI010000023.1, read as the reverse complement.
TTGACTGACCAAATTTTGCTCAAAAAAATGCAGAAAATGTTTCAGTGAAAACTGCAACCAAGAACAACTATTAAAATTTCAGAGAATATGAAGTACTATATAATGAAGTGTTACTTTATAATTGGCTCTTCTAAACACGCTTAATAAATACCCATCAAAATTACCGATTGATATCACTAAACATAGTTTTAAAAAACATAGATATATTATATAACTTATGTAAAATGGTAGGAAATCTGAAATTTGCTTTCAATAGAAATGTAAAAATAAATCATTATAAGGCATCTCTCAATAACCAAAATATCCATTTTCCTTTTAAAGAGAATTTAATTAAAAAAAATAATGCGATACTAAGGAAAAAAGCCATGTTAATTGTATTTAAATCTATAACTGTGATGTTTGATAGGAGTCTACTGCAGATCGAAGTAAACAAATAGATGTAGAGAACAATATGGACAATGACACCGAAGATCCATTACTGCAAGAATTGAAAGTAGATCATGATGATAATGTTTCCAGCAACGGCCCTGTTGAGAGGTACATTCATTATTTCCCAGTTTACTTGCTTCCAAATTATAGGCACATGTGTTAAAGGATTTAGTTAATTTATTGACCATGACTTATCAGCATGGCAGTTTCAGTACTACACTACATACATGTACTAGACTATAAGAATCTATTCACAACAGAGTGGACCATCTGCTTTGAATCATCTGTGAGATGTGTATAGACCCCGATAGACTACATTTCAGGTATTTAAAGATTTTTTCCACGCACACTGAATACTTTCATATTTTTGTTCTCATAAGAATGATTTTTTTCTGAATAATTTATGTATATCATGTTATAGGAAGGTTGACCATAGTATATGAAAATGTAAATATTATATAGTTTTACAATTTTGTCACTGAGCCCTTTTAAATTGTAATCTACTCAATATTTATTAAAAAAATATTTTTGCTCACCTTAACAAATAACTTGTATGAAAAAAAAATTAAATTTAAAATTACTTGTTCCAATCGACCCAAGAACCTATTCACAGTAATTCTCTACAATCTTTTTATCAGGCAATTCTAAACACATCTTATATAAAAAACAAAGCATTATTTACATGGCAATAGGCTCTCCCTTGTTATGCATATAATGCCTATGTTAAATAAAAGAACATTACTATAAAATCATAATGATATTGTATATCCGTTTTAATGCTATCGTTATTTACTCATATATACTTAAAAATGCCAAAGAAATCTTTTGTTTTTGATGTCATTTACCCTTGTCTTGAAAAAAACTGTATCTCTTCCAAGAAATATCCAATTTTAATCATTTTTTCGGTATTTTCTTAATAAAAACTTGTACAAGGATAATAAAATACAAAGAAAATTATGGAAATATATATTGTGAACAAAAACTGAAATCAAGGTCACATCGTCATTTTCGCAATCCAGTACATCCTCCGTATCAGCAAAATAATTGTTATCGTCACTATTATCACTATCACCCAAAATTTGCATTGCGCCAAATTATGAGCACACCACAATGTCACTCCCACTATCACTTTCTTCACAACTTGAAAAATGATCATTTTCACTCCAATTATTTTCGTATTCTGACATTATGGGTTAAAAATTTTTTTTAACCCATAATGTCGGAATTTTTCCTGGATCCTTTTTATATTGTAATTATAAATAATATTATAATTTGATCTTTATATAACAAGACCTCCCTTACCGCGCGCTAAACAGCAACTGATTTCACGAGCGCCAACACACTCATGGCAAATTTAGTTAGTACGTGCACAAGCGCGATATTAGACAATTAATGTTATATTAGGCAATGATTCCAAATTGAAATATTCAAAATCGTTTATCTTTTTTTTTCTCTTTAGCTCTCTTTAACTTAAGCCTTTTATACACAAATTATGAAAGTCTCGTTGAAAAATACCAAGTTTTGGAATTTTCATTTGAATTTATTGGAGATTTTCCATTTTCTTTAACGTAGGTTGTTTGAGTACTCAATTATCATGTCATCTGAAGTGGACATTGTAACTCAGATCTGATGAAATAATGCAATGAAAATACTAATTATTGTTTATTCTTTTGTTTTATGCATTTTATTATTACAGTAATGTAAATTATAAAAAAAATGTGCTTTTAGTATTTTTGAGGTATAAAATAGGGTTAACTGATAGGAAATGCCTTAAACCTAAGTGGTACTTCATATTGTACATTTCACATATGTGTCTTCGACTTGTAGCCAACTTTCGCATCTATTTGCTAACATTATGGAAAAAAGACCAAACTTGCCGAACCGCACGGGTTCAAGATGACGAAGTTGTTGATACTTAGGTATTGGTGATTACATCTCAGGTAAGTTCATGTTCGATTGTCATCGTTTTTCGACAGGAATTTTTCCAACTAAGAATAGAACTTCGGCAACCTGCAGAAATGGAAAAGATCCATATTTTTTTGTCTTTGATCTCTACAGTACTGTGTCCTCCTTATGAAATGGATAATCATGAATACACAATCTGGTGTCAAAAAATTATTTTTAAAATTTAATACAAATTAAAAAAACTACTTGCCTCGAAGCAGTACAAAATACAATAAAAATAAACAATAAAACCACAGCGTAGCAATACCCTAGTTGATAGATGCCACTTGAATAACATTAGGCTACAGACAACCAAAGATTTTCGATGTTGCTTCAACCTATTGGCGGTCGAAGAAACTAGTATCCTATAGAGGACAACATGACTAAAGTGCTTCAGGTGACCGCTACCCGCTGAAAGCACACTGAGTTAGCTGTTATCTCTACAGGACGCAATATTTGAAAGAGTTAAACCTGTTTGACTAGACCACAATGTTTTTATTTTAAAATCATAGAGAATAAAGTAAACTACCTATTTTTCATGATAATAAAATACAACGAAGATGAACTTACTTTTCTTAATAGGATTACTTAAAAAACAGAAATCATAGACATAGCTTTGATATAGAAAGTGGTCATAAAATTATAAGAAATCTGTGCATAATATACATTTAATATTGGATATAGATTTTTTTTATCAATCACATAAAAAATGTGCTAAAACACAAAAAGCTTTAATTTTACTTCTGTTTCCTACAAATGTGACTAACTTCTAACTTTGCTCAGCCTCTTTTAATGCACTTCTCGGGAGCATTTATAAACATATGCACCAAGTAAAATAAAAATGTGCTTGGAAGCATTAACATTCCACCCTTTACTAATATAACATTGCAGCAAAAATGCACCAACGAAGATTAAACTAACAATAGAATTTTTTCATAAATAATTAAGGATTTTTTTCATAATTAACACAAGTAATAATAACGTGTATATTATGAATAAATGTGTATAATGTGTATATTATGAATAAATGTATTAAAAATATATTTTGCAGCGAACAAGACCCTCTTTCACTTGAACCAGACTCTAAAGTACCAAAATGGTACATAGTTCCAGAGGCACATTCGTCTAATCCTTTGGAAACAAGAAAGAATAGCATATGCCAAAGACAATTGCAAAACATGAAACCGTGCATGGTGGTTTTGCAAGATATCTCCAAACAACTGCAGGGCAGCAAGATGCCACTGAAAGTAAAACCCCTTGGCCAATTGATGGCCAAAAAGAAAAAACCTCAACGGTAAGTTATACACATTTATTGCTTAAAGCATAAAGTAAAAAGTAAAATAAACTATTGGTATGTAGAAATTAAATACTGCTATATAGAAATGAAAATCAATTAATTTATCCAGTGTTCCGTTCTAAGATTTAGAACTATGTAATGAAGATAATATTATATGTACACTTTAATATCTATGAAATCAATGGGGTTGATATAGACCTGAAATGAATTTAAAAAATCTATAAATATCAGAGAATCAACAATATATTCTGGATTTTAAATTTCCCTACTACGTTTACTTACTATATTTTACTAAAAATAGAAAATAAAACATATTTTAACATTATTTACATCTTATTGTAATATAAAACTAAAAAATAAGTATATAAAACTAAAAAACAGTCAAGTTCATAAGTAGCACAATGTTAAAGGTGACAATATTTTTCTATAAATAAAGTCTGTCGTGCAATATATATTTGCACAATCAGTTGTCTGCACTATCAACTCCACATTTATATTTATTTGTAATACACTCCCTCTATCTGCTGCACTACCCATCGCCGACGGCACCAGTGCTGTATCACATTACATATGCACACAGCAGCTGAGGGAAAGTTTCGAGTGAGGCAAATTAAAAATTTGTCACGTAAGGGCAAAGGTTGTTTCTTACATTATGAGAAATATTGCTTTTGTCGATAAACCTTTCCTCTAAAACTTGGTTCGGCAGTTATAAAAAATAAACGACTTAATTGTTATACATTTAATTGTACTAGAATTTTTCAATCCTGATAATTTTAGTTCAATCTGTACCTGATTCTCAATGTTCATAATTTCCATGAGCCATCCTTTTGGCCATGTGGTTGACTTCAAGCATTTTTCCCAAAAAATATTTAAAGAAATTCGTAATGTATTTTACATCGTATTATATCTTCAATAACTTTTCATTTGACACCCTAGATCTTGAAATGTTTTCCTTATTTCCCAATTTACCCTTTGAAATTAACCTAAGAATCAAAATTGAACTTTTATATTTCACATCTACAATATATATACCTCACGTCTATAAATTGGTCACCATACTTTATCTCTGTCCTATATTTCAAATTTTTACGTGAAACAGAAGAACGGTTATCAAGGTGATTCCATAAGTAATCTGTTTTGGCAATTTTGCCACAGAATACTAAAAAACTCCATTTTCTTGACTTTTTAGAATAAATGGGTTGCCATCCTGTGTATATAATTTTCATTTTTAATAATAAGGGTTTGATGAAAGATAACGCTTTACCAAAGTTACCAAACCAGGTCTTGGTAATAAAATTGATTAAAAAAATTAATTTTAAAACATACACTTGTAAACATGCATGTTACTTAACAAAGCATCCTTACATTGTTATTATTCATTCAACTTGTGATTATAGATCTCAGCATATAAGATTCATTACTATTATAGATATAGATTATATTTGTCAAATTCCGATTGCTTACAGTTCATAACAAGTTTCTTATATGTAAAGTATAAGTTTGACCATATTGCTGAGTCAAATCATTTTGCACTTTCGTGCAAAATTATTGAATCAGTTTAAGAAAAAAATATTTATCTCAATGGACGTTCTCACATTTTCAATCCTCGAAAATAAAGTGTATTATGTAAAGAAATATATTTTATCCCCCTAAATTTATACAAAAGAAATTCATTATTATATCTAATCATAGTCAAATAAGCTATGGAAAATTTCTATATTCAGCCTGGTCGAAGTCAGTGATTTTTAAACTTCATTATGTGTACCAATTCTAAATAGAGCACTTTTACATTCCTATAATGGTTAAAGAATGTAACCAACGTTAACAAGTGCCATCTTTTAACAAGTTATATAATCAGATGTATTGTATAATTATTTATTACATCTTTTATGTTACCGGTCAATTTAATGCTGTAACAACTTGGTACTTTAAACAAAGAAGAAATGTGCATAAAGGACAAGCAACTGTCTGTGAATATTACATGGATAGTACAAATTTTATAAAGATATGAAAGATGCATCGATCAGGGATCACCACCCAATTGAACCGTGATCAATTATAAATATTGTTTATTTATATAATTATGTTTTCTCTTTATACTTTGTTCTGTTTTTGCTCCCAAAAATATAAAATTTTTAGGGAAAACAACACAAAAAACTATAATCCTGTGACAGATAAATTTATAAATTAAACTGAAGAGCCTAAACCAATTAATGTTCTAGCTCTCGAGGTATAGAATTCTAAAAATATTAACATCGGCAACTAGTACACCTGTATAACAACCCTGATTAATTAAGATATTTTATTCTCAGAACAAGACGCTCCACGATACAACGAAGGGCGATTAATACGCTTCGTAAATCAAAACTATTGCCCAAATGTGCTTCCCGATCTCAAAATACAACACTTAAATACCAAAAAACTTCATTAAGGGCTCGAGCTGTCACTCTTCAGCCCTCCACTGCACTTGTGACAAAAAATCGTTCAGCTGCAATTCATAGCAAGGAAAGAATATTAGAGATTCGTCATCCCCGTCTAAAGTCTTCGAAAACATCCAAGAAACAAGTTCAATCTTCGACTGTGGATGATTTTAATAATATACGTCTCCATCCTAGACTTGTTAATCAACAGAATTCAAGCGAATCATGTTCTGGAGATTCTTTGTTGACACCAGGAACAGTATCTCGGTCTGAACGAACTGGAATGGAAAAATCACAAGTTCCGACATTAAAACTCAAAAAAAGTCAATTGGAAAAAAGTGCATTAAAAACGCTCACAAATCGACCGTGGCGTGCAAATTTTAAAATAAAGGAAGATAAACCAATGCATCTGTGGAAACTACCCAGTGGGTAAGAATGCTTTTATTGTTTTTCATCAGGTCCTTTGCCTTAATACCCATTACTGCCATAATATATTCCCACTATTAAGTAACATGAAATATTAGTCATATACATCATTGTAAGAAAAAAATATGATCAAGAAAATTTTGTAAAAGAATTATTTTAATGCGAGTTGCCATCTATCTTTGCTTTGATGAGTAAATGTCCCAGAACAAACCCTAATTAATACTAGTTGGCATATAACCAAAAAACACACAAATATTCAAGTCAAAATAACACACAAATATTCAAGTCAAAACTTCATTTGCATATAACGACTGGGCGGGACGTAAACTTTTTTCACAAATATGCACTCCTGTCGGTAGCACCGACCCAAAATGCAGTCTATAAAAATAATATCTTTTTTCAGCTCCATAATTTTCTGAGCCCTAGCTTGCTCTACAATTTTCTTCTAGACATTTCTATTTTCCGCCTTCTTTCTCCAATTAATAACCTTCGTTTTGTTGATATTATCAAAAACACATTCCATCAATCACTCTAGTTCTGGTACAATAACATTATTTGTAGTCATTTGATTATTCAATATTTCTAAACATGACAGGTGTTGAGATTTGATAAATGTTACCAAATTTTTTTTTTTTTTAATTGTTTGTATTGCATCTCCTTGGATCATTAATTAACTTTCCTGATGCTGGCTGTTTTTCTTTCACAGATAAAGTAAGTTAGATTCGCCCTTATATCATATGACACGAGACACTCGTCCATAAATAAAGTTTAGTCTGAACCTATAAACATAACCTGTTTCTCCCTAAATTCACATTCAAGACGTTGCCCTTGCATTGGTAGAAATAGTATAGGAATTAAGTTTCTGTGTTTTTTTTAAAAAGAATTAATGTTTTGTTGTGTTTAGAAACAAAAAAAAGAAAATAATTTTCCAGCCTGTGCAGTATGTCTAATAATAAATTTTTTTGTTCATCACAGTGAATATTGAAGTTAACATATCAAGTTGAGTATCTGATATTATTACCACTGCACTCTTGAATCAAACTGGTGGTAAATTAATATTCCTCTTCCAATCCCCTCCTGAATATTTACCAGCTTTATGGACATTGAAAGTATATTAAAAGAATCTTACTACTGTCTGGTTCTGCCATGAGTCTTTCGATTACAAGTATGACTAATATAAATTACAGCTGTAACAAATGTATTAAGTTATATAAAAATAATTAACGTGTTTAAATAGAGTTCATGTTACATAGAACAGAAGAAACAAAGGTTTTTACTAATACTAGACCACTATTCAATACTGTATTTTACTAATACTAGACCACTATTCAATACTGTATTTAAATATATATTAATAAACTTGATTAACAATTTTAATGCGGCATTGAACTTTATTTGTCATATCTGATTAATTCTTTCTCTTACAGATTTATAATGAAGGAAGCGAATCCTTTGATGAAAAAGGTGAAGCTAATGGTAAACAACGGGACCCAGATTGATGAAACAAAATACAAAAAAGGTAACATCTACAATCATGCCAAGTTATAATGTTTAATTTTGAAAAAATGAAAATGTATATTGCGTGAATATTATTTTTGAGGTATTAATGCAAACCATATAATAAGAAATTTTTTATCTTCATTAAATTTAAAAAAATTGTTATATTCATACATTATACAGGCTGTCCCGCATTGAGTGGATCAACGAAATGTCGGTAAGAGAGAGAGTTACCACACATATGAAATAATAAATTTTATTATCCTACTGCATTTATTGTTTTTAAAATAAAGTTCCACAAGGTCGCCATACATTTTTTATGCTAGCATTGTTAAAAAATCACTTTTCACGTTTTCTAATTGAAAAAATGCACAAGTTTCAGTGTTGAATTTTTATGTTGCCAATAATAACAAATTAATAACATTTTAATTAGGAAGGCGAATGTTCTCTTGAAGATCTTGGACAATAAAAAAGCAGAAATAATAATAATGCCTAATCAAAGAAATTTTTTTCATGTGCAGTAACAAAAATTTAAAAAAATTTTAAAACTACATATCTCGAAAACTATTAGGCCTAGGATAATAAAATTTATTGTTTCGTATGTGTAATAACCCCTTCTATCACTGACATCTTGTTGGTCCACTCTTTACGGAACACTGTATATAGTACTAGCTGTGCCGATGCAACTTTTTTCACATGGAATTCGGTATTAAAAAGTTATTAGGGATGTTTTGTGCTTTTTTTATTTTTTTCTCTCAGAACTCTATGACCATAAAGTTTACTAACGCTAATAGATGGCATTGGCAATACCAGTATCATAATATTCACCAAGTCATACATTATTTATATCTGTAATATCCAGATAAAAAAGTATCCTATATGTTGCTTGAGGATAAAAACTATTTCCATTATAGATTTCATCAAAATCTGTGCAGTAAATTTCGCGTGATTGAAGAACAAAGTAACACACAGTCAAAAATTCTAAAAACAGTTTTTCTGCCTTTTGTTATCATTCTATATGCTAAATTTCAAATATTTTCAATGTACAGAATACACTCTGTTACAATTGTATTGTATGTATAGATTCATACATTATATACAGTATTCATTACAAAATTGTTTTAGTGATTAGAAACAATGATTGTAAAAACGCTTATTGTTGACTGATATGTACGTGCTGTCAAAGGTTTTTTTATGGACTCTTTTTCATAGTTACATGCTTTGTTTTATCTTAAACTTTTAAACATTGTTTTTAAACATTTAAAGATTCAAACAAAATGTTTCCTTCCACAATAATATTTAAATTATCTGCAAATTTTTTCGAGGATCAAAGAGGCCTCGAAATAAAATCATTTTATATTTTCAATTAAAACTATTCACTTCTATTGCAACTAAATTAAAATTTAGATAAATTTCATTCTTAAATAATAAAGGGACGTGAGCATTTCATAGTCGATGTGAAACACTTTGTTGGGATATGTGTTTCTTTCCGTGTTTTTTGCATATAACATAAAATTAGATTTGTATTTATAAAATTAAGTTTGAAATGTCGCCTTAAACACCAGCTTAATATATAAGAAGTAACAACACAGTACAATATTAAGATTCTATGCACTCGGCAAAAAATTTCATTTTGTGTGATTGTTTTTCTAACTCATTGGGGACAGTATCTGTGCAATTTATATTGATAAAAATGTTAAAAATAAAGGTTTTCCAAATTGTTAAAAATTTTCTAACAGATGGCGCTACAGTGAATTTTACATCTTAAGGTTTAAGAAAAATATGAGCAAGTCACACTACATTCCATGTACCACATTATTGTTTCACTTCTGGAAATGCTTAAACACTATATTTATATGTACCTAAGTAAAGTTTAGTATACCAGAATTTTTGCATCGGTTTTATTTTAATACATGTATAGTTTACTGGATTAATTAGTTTTGTTTTATGCACATTAATAAAATAAAGAGTAAGAAAATTTCTGCACTTAGTACATCAAAACTGACATTGACAAGTTTATATAGGTATTGACTGCTTTAATTGACTTAAAGAAACTACTTAGCTGCAAGCTTAATCTTACTTTAAACCAGCTATTAAGAAATATCGGTCTACAATAATAATTAATCCGTCGATTATGTTCATATGGTAATTTAACTATTATTGTAACCTCCATTTACTCAACCTAATTAACTTTATTTGTAACTTGCAACACTAACCATTTTTATTGACTAAATGTTTTATTTACGGGAATACAGCCAATAGATGTCAAAATTGTTAATATGTTGGGATTATTTGATTAGTGGAAGCGTTTTTTTACAAATATATTGATTTGGTTCTTTTTATGACAACTTTATAATGTCGAGATTAAAAAGCAGAGTGGCCAATTTTATTGAGAGTGAGACAGAGATTATAACATAGTTAGTTTTGTCATGTCAAAAGTTAACTCTATTAATATTATAACTTACTAATATTGTATTTTCCAGTGAAATAATTTGACTACTGAATGATAGTTCGCTAAAATGACAGAAACGTAAACAGCTAGACGGCCATATAGCCACATTTAATCTAAGAAAAGGAGTTTAAACCACCCAGTTCTGCTGGTAACAAGAATCTGGAGGTTAATACTTTCAAGCATCATTGATATTATTAAATTATTCTGTACTTCCTTGGTGGTTTAAACTATGATTGATCTTACGGATTGAAGTTTGTCACAGTAAATGCTCTAAATATTACAAAAATTTAAAATTCTAATCATGTCTCTTTCAGTGTATTACATAATGAAGAAAGATAATTTAGAAGAAAGCCAACAATTAACAAAAGCATCATTATTTGTTCAAAAATACAATGAATTGTGGAAGGTATGTTGAAACATTTAGTTAATTTATTTTTATGAACATGAGATTCGTCTGCCCACGCCAACTTCATTGCCTCACAGCAAGAAGACAGATACCGTGATACTATTTGCTCCACCATATATCCAGAGTTGCCATATTTTCTATACTCACCAATCAAAGGGAAGGTTTCATAAGTAGGAGAGAGTGAATGTGATTTCACATTTAAATAATACCTCTAATATAATCATAAATCAACAGTCTCTCGCTTATATCTTACTTATTAACATTAAAATTATTATTTCGCAGAAAATACTATCAATTAACTGGTGAGATAAATACATTGTGGATATTTTAAAGTTAATACACACATATAAAACTGTAGTAAATAGTATTAGACGATAAAATTAAGTCAATGTATCGAATTTTCCAGTGTAAAGAGTCCAGAGAAAGATTCATTTTAACAACCACATATAACATGATAATAACGAAATGTTAAAATTGTTGAGATTTTCATGTTTTATGATCTTTCAAAAAAAATCCGATGACATGTAGTACTGTCAACACAAGACCTAGATAGTTTTACACCCGTTAAATGTATACTAAGTAAAATGTTTACATGGTGAAAAATAATATTAATAAAGTAAATAGTTTAATAAAAATACTGCGTATGCGTAAATGTTTAAACTCTCATACATACCTAACTCTGTACATAACCGTCGTAGTGCTCGTCCGACTTGTATTTAATTGTTTATTTACCTATATATCAATTATAAAGACAGAATGATTTGTGCACATAATATTGGTGAAATCCATTTACTGAAAAATATAATGATGGTATGTAATGTTTTATAGGATGATTCAATAACTAGGTGAAAATGGAAATATTGAAGGCAACATTCTCTTAACCATATTCTGTTTTTAGTTTTCTATGCCATACTGATAAAAATAATGAATTTATAAGATAACTTAAAATTATATAGATACATCCCAATTTTGAGGCATCGAAGTGGTTTCTTATTGACTTAAAATTCTAGTTGTTCTAATATTCTTCAGGTTAATAAAAAAATTTGCATTACGTCCTTACAATTTTTGTTCACCCTCTATAGCGAAACAATATTCAGAAAATGTTATGCGAAGAATAACTAGATGTTTTTATTAAGTTAGTTTTGAATTGGAATGTAAAACCTAATAGCCATGGATTAGCAATAAGTTGAATATAATATTTATATCATACAATTTAATAGGTTATTTTTAACTGTCTTTAGAAAAATAAATTGCCTGCTACGTTGAAGGCGGAACCAACACCAGAGAATACCCAGATACAGCCTGTTTCAAGCCAGGTAATAATTATTACAATCTATTTAAACTAATCTTTCAAGGTGATGATTCCAGGAAATTATACGTCTCATGTGTGACTTCTTACCCTTGTGTTACGTAATATTTTTTGATCCTAGTTATTTTATTGGTTCCATAACACTCTTTGCAATTCCTTTATCATTATCTGACCATTTCTGCGTTGCATTAATACATACACCAACAATCAGAGAGGTGGACATCATCTTGTAATACTTTACTCCTGGTACTCTAAGCTATGTAGAACACTTTAAACTCCATCAAAATCCATCCAGTACAAACAAAGAGATTACAGACAGAAGGAAATTTCAACTCAGTGCTTTTGAAAATATCTTTCATGTACATACTTGTTTATCTTTACTGCTTTTTTACATGTTATATGTAAATAAAAAATAACAAACATAACATTAACGAATTTGTTTATATAATTCCACTTAAAAAAATCTTACGAACACCTTAATAAGATCTAACGAATACCTATATCTTACGAACACCTTTTGCATTCACTTGAAACAGGATTTAATTATAATTGTAGACCATTAACTTAATTCCAGGCAAATACTGTGGACAACAACCAAGTGAATATATTGAGGTCAATTGACAGCACACGCAGCCCAGAAATCATACAGGAATGTCCGCTACCCATCCAAGAGGTACATCTTTTTTCCTCTAATCCTTTCTCAATGTACTTCCATAAATAGAAATCCTATGTGAAAGTGATTTTGTTACTTAATAACTTTTCAACTAAGCAACAAATCGCCACCGAATTCTATGTGTATATTGTTTGTATGATGAAATAACACATAGGCTACTACTCGCAGCTTCGCTCGTTTGGAATACTAACCCTATGTAAGGTGTCAATCACACCTAACTGACCGATTTTCACAAAACTTGGTATAGACATAATTCAATATTCAGATTAACATACAGGCTATTTTTTAACCTGTTTTTAGGTGCAACTCACACGTACGACTTTTCAACAACATTAAAACGACAAAAAAAGTTGTCGTCTGCAAATTGGTCTGGAAACCTGTCGTTGAAGCCGACGACGTGTGTCACATTTCTACGTGTTTTTTAAGAGTTCACATCAAACCATAATTTCCTCAAATCTGTGTTTACATCGTGATAAGTTTCTTTAAAGATATGTTTTCAAATGGATACAGTGAAAATGGTGTATCACAGAGATAATTTTATACTCGCAGTCCAATTTCTTCATTAACATATTACACATACAGGTAAACCAATACTTACATGAGGGCTAGAGGCTCATATGATATTGATACATAACAAAGAATAAAACAAAAGGGGGAAGAATGAAACAGTATAACAGATACAGGCAAACCAATACTTACATCAGGGCTAGAGGCTCATATGATATTGATACATAACAAAGAATAAAACAAAAGGGGGAAGAATTAAACAGTATTACACATACAGGCAAACCAATACTTACATGAGGTCTAGAGGCTCATATGATATTGGTACATAACAAAGAATAAAACAATAGGGGGAAGAATTAAACAGTATAACACATACAGGCAAACCAATACTTACATGAGGTCTAGAGGCTCATATGATATTGGTACATAACAAAGAATAAAACAATAGGGGGAAGAATTAAACAGTATAACACAAACAGGCAAACCAATACTTACATGAGGGCTAGAGACTCGTATGATATTGGTACATAACAAAGAATAAAACAAAAGGGGGAAGAATTAAACAGTATTATATATACAGGCAAACCAATACTTACATCAGGGCTAGAGGCTCGTATGATATTGGTACATAACAAAGAATAAAACAAAAGAGGGAAGAATTAAACAGTATTGCACATACAGGCAAACCAATACTTACATGAGGGCTAGAGGCTCATAAGATATTGGTACATAACAAAGATTAAAACAGAAGGGGGAAGAAATAAACAGAAGAGGCATTATCCAATCACTTTGTTCTATGGCAAATTAGTGGATATACAGCTGTATCTCTACTATGTATTTTAATTTGTGTTCTTTATGTTTTTTTTTATTTCTATATTTATTCAATGTTGAAATAAATAAATGGGGTTCAATGAAATAATAGCAAAAGGTGGATAAAAGTAATTTAAATGCACTCAAAATTTGTTGCAATGAACTAAATTACGAAATTAAAAATATTGATAAAACCAAAGAATGCAGTGGATGGCAATCGCGAAAGTAAAGAGTATACCATACAGACAAATAAATAAAACAATTTGTAGGGAAAACTTCTTGCCAGGGTCTATTTTATTCCAAAGTTTGCACTTAGACAGAAAATGAATTCATTGATGTAAATATTCTAAAGTTAACGTGAAAAAAATGTGTTTGAAAATGTCCAAGCACACTTCTTCCAAAAATATCAATAGATTCTTAATCTGTACATCATTAAAAGAAAATTAAACAAAAAAAATTTCTTATTCCAAAATAATTAAATGCCAAAATCACCAGGTCCTAAGTTGCCTATCTTTGCAACTCAAGAGAGACAGTGCTTGTATAAAATTTATTTTTTGCTTGTTATATATATATATAAATTTACGCGCTGTTTCGTTTAGTTTCTAAAAAAAATATCACCAATCTCTTGATCTCGTTGTGGATGTAGTCATTAAAATACTAAACCTTTATCTTCTTTCAGAAAAATCAGACTGAAATAACAACAGACGAAACGCAAACACCAATGCATATTACAAATAATGCAACATCAACTGAAGAACCATCATCAAGTGATGAGCCAATGCTATCTAACGAACTATCAAAACAAAATGAGCATGCATACTCAAAGTACCCTCCCTCAGCTGGACCGATTGTAAGGAAACCCGTCATACGCACGCGCATATTTCCAACTCCACCTGTTGTTAACAACGGTATAATTATAACATCTTGGGGAGTAAACAATCGGTACTTGGAACAAACCACCATAGAAACGGTACTTTTATATATTATACATCAAGTCTCATTTCTTTTATGTTCTAATTTTTTAAAATATTTATGGCAATCAACGAACATCATCATTGATGTCTCTTGTGAGTAGGAGTGCCAGGTGTCCAGGTTTTCTGGGATTGTCCCGGAATTGGTAAAGTTGTCCAATGTCCAAGAATGTAATAAGTTTGTCCGGGAAAAGTAAAAAAATTGTAGTAATTCTTATAAATTGTCTTTATGGGCATTTTTCGCAAACCTATACATGCCATAGCCGCAGACTACAACCGGATGATTACGGATCTAATCAAGGCATAATTTCAAATTCAAATAAATTGCAAAGAGTCTTGCCCCAGAATTTTACAGTCGCTATTTAATAATTCCGATGGCAATAAATTTATTAAAATAACTAAATCAAAACATAAACATAATAAAATAAACATTATCGTTATTGTGAAACTAAGAAAGTTAATATTAATTAATAAAGGAAAAGTAAATCTTAGTATCAGCTTTTAGTAATTCGGATAAATGCAATTAACATAATAATTGTATTTCTGTTAAATTATCATTATTTTATGAGTCAATAATTTTATTAAAAATTTTACTTTATGGTTAGTAGTAGAAGACAATTTTTATTTATTTTTATTGCACTCAATGTTTTGTTGAATTCAAAGAAACCTTTTGTTCGGTCAAACTATTTGTTTTTCCTGGACTATTAGTAGTAATAGCACATTGATTCTTACAGCGTCGTGTAAAGAAAAAAAGACTAAACTATATTCCTTGAATAAGGTTTTATTATTAACTTTGCCTTAAATTCCATATCTACAACCTGTATTAGAAATTAATTTTACATATGGCAACCCTATCTCAAAGGGGCAGTATTCCTCTTATGTTCTAATTTTTTATCTATTTATGACAATCAATGATCAATCATCATTGATGTATCTTACAAGGGGCAATATATCAGTATCGCTTTAATAACTGACTTGACTGAGCTTTAACAATACATTTAACAGTATCATATGAACAATAATAGATAAATGGTATTATTTTCGTACAACTCTGTTTACTTCTTCTATTCAAGAGTTAAATGGTTTTATAAAGTTTATTTAGATTTAACATATTTTTCGACATCAATTTCAATTCTACATCAAAATTGAAAAAAATGTTAGCTAAAACTTTTGTGGCCAGCAATCAGTTCAAGTTAACTTTTTTTCAATTTAGATAGAAAATTTTTACTGTATTTAACCACAAAGCTACGACCATCTTGCCGGCACACTACGGATTTACTGGAAATGCCATCAATAATAATAAATTATATGGGTACCATGTCAGTAGCTCAGAGGGGAGGTGAAGTTAGCAGGGAGGAAAAAAGATAATCGTCAATTTCGCTCTTGATCGTTCTTTTTGTACATGCGGGAATGAGAGAAAAATTAAAACAAGAGTTATTTGTATTTCGTATAGCAAAGTGATAAAAATTATCATTTTTGCTACCCTCTGTGAAAATCGCTTTGACTTCTACATTAAAGGGAATTTATAGCTCTTAAAGCTAGGTACAATACTACTTTTCACATCTGGCATGATTCTATAAATTTCTCTAATCTGTATATTATAAGGATATTATAAAATGTTAACTTATTGAATTTTTCCATGTTCTGATTATTAGCTGCTCAAAACTTTTTGTGGAAGCTGTATAACTCTTCTGTAAATATGGATCATAAAATTAACTTACAAATATCCATGTGTAGAAACCTTAATAATTTTATTTCATTGTACACAGGACAGTTTAGTCACTTTATTTTTCAACGTGAATAAACTGACTAAATTCTTGCTCATGTTATTCAAATTGATTGATTAAACATCCATTCATCATGTCATATTTACTTGTTGTATCTTAAATCTCCAATATTCAGCTTCTCCACTGAAAACTTTATCAAATTTACTTTTATTATTGTTTAGCCAATCTCCTCATCTTTACTAACAACCGATGCGATGAAAGAACGAAGCAAAAAGTTGATATCTACGGAAAAAGAGGACCAGTTCTTCAGGAACCTCGGTCCGTTGCCTCCGCCGAGTCCCGAACCAGATCTTACACTGTGCCCGCTAACTGGAGAACTGTTAGCGCCAACGAAGGAAGCTAACGGACAGGTAGAAGTAGAGGAAACGGTTAATGGAAGCGCTTTAGATGAAGAACAGGAAAATATGTCGCTACCGTCTATGCCGATGTTACTTGTAGAGGTGAGGGTCTCCATCGTAATTAAATAAATATTGTTTTACTTTAGCTTAATCATATTAATTCATTTGAATGGGTGTATTGGTACACTTGAATGGTATTAGTAAATTAAACAGATATACAAGGTGTAAAGTTGAACACGGGAAATAGTCCTCTTTAAGGTCCTGGGGAGAACAGTGAAATCTGTTTCTCTAAATTAAAAGTGGTTCTGAAACTATTAAGGTTCAAAATTGAAATTTTTACGTAACTATTACCATATTTAAAATAGCATTCAATAATTCAGTGTTATCAATTAATAATCTAAATTTTTTTCTCTAAAACCAAAAACACATGAATACTACAAAATTATTCACAAAAATATTTTACACAAAATTTGTGTATACCATTTCAGGGTTCACAAAGATGTAATGTCAGTTTATGCAATTCATTTAATAGGTACGTCACCTTAAAATATTTCGAAATCAGCTGAAAATTACATAACTAATCCTCAATTATACAACTAATTTTTTTATTTTTCAAGTGAATATATATATATATATATATATATATATGTATGTATATATATGTCTCAATATAATATAATTTCTTAACAATATTCTTGCGAGACATAGACAAACAGAACTAACAATATAAAATTTGTAAAACCCGCTATTTCCTTTCTTAGTATTATGTTATTATGATAAACTTCCATTTGTTTTGGTGTCAGAGTGTTAGAACTTTGCTCATTATTATGTTTAACTTATCATTTGAATAAATCATATCCAGTGCTTTAATCTAAGGTACCCTCTTTGCTACGGATAATACATTGTTTTCCTTACCTCCATCGTGAACAGATCTATTTAACAATTTCCCATTTTGATATAAGTAAATCTGTAATAAATTAATAATTAAAGATGTCCTAAAATGTTTGCAATAAGGAATTAATGAAATTCTTTAAATTTTTATTACGAAACATGTAATGATATTATATTTGTTATTTTCTAGGACATGTCTTTCCACGAATGAAGCGAATCTGAAGAGGAAAATTGAATTTTTTTGATAATCAACCAGTGTATTATCTTCCACTGTAGGACTAATGATTTACAACCAGCACAATTGGGCGAAACCCTCAATCTGTGTTAAAATCATTACAGAAAGTATATTTAAAAAAATAAAAATATTTAATCATGTGGAATGTGGATTTAACCATTCAACATTAAATGAATCCTCATATACCATATGTACTTCAACTGTACATATACATGTTTTCAACTGTACGTCAAAAATCAATTAACAAAATTCAGTAGTTTAGTCACAGGAATAATTTTAAGTGGTTTGTAATTTCAAACATGATATTTGTAATTTCAAACACACAACGCGGCTTTGCTGCTGGTGCCGACAAAAACAACCAACAACAACCGCGCACCGTAACAATTGTCACAAAACATAGACATTGCAAATAGTGTTTACATTTTGATTATATTAAAATGCTGTTTAATTTGTTTGAAAAATATTTTTTTATTCATAGCATAATAGTTTATTTCACTATTTTAAAGTATTTATGACAACTAGTACTGATTAGGTTTTCATTTAATGTCGGAGGGTCAAATCCACTTATTATATATATATATTTCATAAAGACATACGAAATAAAATGTGTTATTATTATATATCAACTAATCCAAAATCAACAAAAATGAAAATAAAGTGAAACCTTAGAAGAATCTTTTGATTCATTTGTAAATGACTTTTTAATTCAAATTTTTTTCATAAATATATATATATATATATATACATAATCTTATTTAACCTGTACAAATATACACTATATAATGAGTAGTAAAGCTACCACAGATTTTATGTATAAACTTTTTTGTTTATACATATTCTAATATATTGCTAATAAATATAATATTTCTTGCATACTTCTTCATAATTTGCTTCTTTCAGGTTCTCTCAAAAAATATTGAATTCTTTTAAAAATTCTTTTTTCCTTAGTACCATAGACTAATTTTTAGAATGTCATAAGTGACAGTTTGGAATTCTATAATATATGTATTTTTGCCCATACTTATAGTATGTTATTACATATATATATATATATATATATATATATATATATATATATATATATATATATATATATATATGTCTTTAATTTATTCTCATTAACTGTTTTTGATACCCATTTTTATTAGAAGTATTCTCAGTCACTAGGCCAAACTTGTTCAAAAGCAAAGACTTTTTAATACCAAAAAATATGTAAAGTTAGATAAATCTGTATGGTATAACAAAAAGAAGTCCTTTGCTTAAAATATTCTGAATTAATTGAGAAATCAATTTTGATATATCACATAAAATAGTTAAAAATGTCTTTGACATCTAGTGAAAGGCCTGTTACAGGTGAACTATTTTGGAAATACCCACATATCCTCAAAGTTTTTAAAGTTTCAATTAATATAAGGAAAAGGAAAATCCTGTAAATTTCATCGAGTTTAATGCACAGAATCTCTTGTATGAATAATATACACATTCTTAGTTACACCCCTGAATAGGTATTTTTTTGTGTTCATTAAAGTCCCGACATACCTATTTCGATTTCATTACATAAGGTATTATTTATTTTTTCTTGAGTATATAACATTCCAGATAAAAGTGTTTTATCTGGAATGTTACGTATTCAAGAAGAAATTACACTAGCAATGGAAATATCAAACTTTTAATAAATAGAATAAACCAACATTATGTGTACCACTGAAGTAATTAAAAAGTGAATTATTTCTTTGGAATTTTTATTTATCTACTTTAATGTGTCTAATTGATACATATGGCGGACTTATTGCTACGAGAGCAATCTCTTACAGCCAACCATAACACCAGTCCAACCCCGCTCGACGAGTGACCAGGAATCGAACCCGGGTCCCATGCAAACTTTTACTGTGCAATATAGTTTTCAAAAATAAATAAATTTGGAAAATACCACTACTCTTAGAGATTTTTGAAATCAGTGGCACTGTATGTGTGTATGGTGAGCATGTAAAGAACCGGATTATTAAATAAGCAACTGATATGTTTTTGATACTTCTCAGAGTAATTTAATTTATGGGTTTGATTTTGGTTACAAAGATTATGTTCTAAACTCCAAATGCTAATCAATTTTACATTAGAGAAATTCAATGACCACTGTTCTAACTTTACCTGAGCAATGTATTGCAACATTATTTCAAACGGATTTCAAATTATGACGCCACATTATCAATAAGTTTGCAACAGTAATACTGTTTCAAACTTATTGATAATGTGTCACATATATTGAGATTTCTCGATAATATTGAGATTCCTTGTTCCGCTACCATGACAAAAATAACATTTTGTACACCACCATTCAATAAATTTCTATTTCGAATTTAGAGAAATGTATTAGTGGATATATTATTCATAGAACATATTAGTGGATATATTAACATATCCACTAATACGTTCAACATATGAACGTATTAGTGGATATATTACAAACTTCTATAGAAAGTTTGTGCATTAATGAGTTAAGAAAATCTATGGATATACAAAACTGTAACATAGAGGCATATCAGTTTAGAATCTCACTTGGCACAGTAAACACTTTGTGTAAAAAAATATCTAACTAAGTAGTGTTTGATATCGAGTGGCAAAAGTATGAGAGTTTTTATTTATCATACCTATATTTGTTTGTCTTTTCTCTCCATAGAGCCATTATATATTACGTTAACAATTTTCGCGTTAACAACTTTCGTCTCTTAACATATGGAGGACAGATACACTTTTTTTTTTGGTTGTAGCTACTGTTAGTGGATAACTTAACTGAGCAGTTTTTAGAATTTTTGTCTCTTTGTGCTACTGAGTATTGCTGTGTTTGAAAAATAAAATATATATCATATATGCTAAGACAAATAGGGACAGAGTAAAAAAATAAAATCGGTCTTTATTTATAAAAAATTTTAATAAAACTACAAAATATAAGACCTAGCATAACAATGTGAATGTAATGTCATGTTATCCAAAACCCATACAAGCCCAGTCACGAAGAAAAACTTATGAATATGTAAAATGAGTTGATTTAAATAATTCTTGTTCTGATCATGTCAGAACAAGAACGGTTTAAATCCATATTTTAAATGTACCAGTTTTGTCAAAACAATTTTCAAACAACTCGCTTCAACAATAACTAATGTACTTATAAAAAATTATGATCTATTATGGGACGCCTAGTAGATGGTGAACATCTAAATTGTTTTTATTATTTAAATTTTTTTATTTTAACGAATTGAAAATGAAAAAACAAATATTCAGATAGTCGTTAATAATAAAATATTAATTTAATTTTATTATTTTATGTTTATGAAATAATTTGTCACAGAAATATTTCTTAACAATCGAGTGAAAATATATTTTTAATTTTATAATACTGTCAGCCGACAAGATGCGAAACTGGCCAAATTAAGTGGGGAAGAGCCAACAAAATGCAAAGCTGATCAAATGGCATGTTGTGTCATGCCATCAAAACGTCCTAATTCCCACCCAAATGCACCATTAGATTTTTTTCATCAAATTAAATAGTGTCAGGAGAATGGGAATTAAATTGTTAATAACTGTCTAATGTCAATAACAAAATATTCGAGCGTGAAGTGTCATCCCACCAGATAACATCCGCTGCAAAAACATATCTTGTGCCAAGTGACACAAGGTCAAGATTGAAGAAATAGGTGAAATAGTGTTAATATCACTTCATTTGTTTCATATGAATCCATATTTTAATGGTGTAATGTTAGGAAAGACAAACAAATTATTTTTATATTTGTGTTACTTTTTAGAAACCATTATTAGGTATGTTAAATACACAATATTTTCCATTCTTATATTTTCTAGAAAACTAACATAGCAGAAGATCTCACATTAATTTTGAAGATTTTAAATTTTCATCGGAATTATAAAACGGAATGTTTTTTGGAATATATTAGTTTAGATTATTTTTTTTGGATTCATATATAAATATAAAAAAGGGAACCTTTATAGTTTTAAAATCTCTGCTCATCTGTTCATCTCTGTCTGCCACACCCTTGTAGTTTCTATAGCTTTAGACACAATGTGCGTGAAACTTTGCAAGCAAATATTTCTTGGGGAGATGTTATGTTTAATTATCTCTCCATAATTATAAATTGCGAGTGAATATTTTTTCTCATATCTCATCGAGTGGATAGCTTTTTCAAAATAATATGAGGTTCTATTTGCTGTTTTTTTGCCAAAAATTAAGCTTCGAAGTGACGTGCAATTTGTCTCTCCCCTTTAATTTTACAATGGTTTTCAAAAATCTGAAATAATTATAAATATATTTGATTAGAGAAAATGAAATTTTGTCAATTAATTTGTATCAGTAATAGATCTAAACAATTATGAAAATCTACTTTGTTACGCACAAATTTTTCAGACACGTACGTGGTCGATCTTATGTTCAAGAGAAATTATGAATCTGATGTATTTTTAAAATGCCATGTGCTAGATTTATTCTAATAAAATGTTTTAACTTTTAAAATATAATTAATATCCTAATAAATATAAAGTTTTTATGTGATGAATGAGGCTTTTCACAAAAATATTTTTCTTCATATGCAACGATACCTATTATAATCACATTTCAAAATTACACGTTCTGGAATGAAAATAATGGCCTTTCCAAAAGTACAAAATTAATAAGGGTTGTACAATTGGATGTCAAAACATTTGTATAGTTATGGCTAATCATTTAAGAAAAAATTGTACTGAACATAAATATAGGCCATCTTATCCAATCATACTGATGATATGGCCAAATCTGGCCTCACTTGCAAATTGTAATCATTTTGAAGTTACATTGCAGGTAGACGGTTACTTTTAACGAAAAGACAGGAAAACAAATTCGGATCGGATATTATCGCTACACTACTGTAATCTTATGCATGAAAACGTCTTTTGTAGACCATCAAGTCGCCTTGGGCCCTGAATACTCTCATAATTGTGTGGCGTTACCTAATACAAACAATTTTAGAATGTTTTGTAAACTGTCAACCGGCTCAACTTTTCACTAGACAGCTTAATTTTTTTTTTGCTTAGCTACTTTTTAAAGCACCTCATATCTACACGATGTACAAATAATGTGTATAACCCTTTCGGTTGTGAAGTTATTGACTAATTATTTGGTCGCGCAGAGTGAATTTTGAGGCTTTTTTTGGAATCATCCCACCTCAATGACCTAAGCGCGCCAATAGGTAACATATCATGGTCTATGGTATTTTTAGATAATATACACCACTCTGCGGTATAAGCCTTGAATCACGAGATATAAAAACGGACAACAAAAGTGTTTCATTCCTAACTCTGGCGGGACCTTAGTATGGAAGCATTTTTAAAAACATATTCACGTTAGTATCGTAATTCTCAAAACTAAAAACACTACAATCTGGTTACTATGAATACTAAAAAAATTGGGACCAGTTCAAAACGGTTTAGCTAAACTACTTAAACTATGCCCTAAACCACAAAACAGACACGTCCCTAAACTTGTTTATATTTATCCTGTGATAATTTGTCAACTTTCATACTGGCAATCTAAATTGTCATGCACGTTAATTATGTCTATGATTAAGCAAAGAAAAAAAATTCAAATTTTGCTGTCAAACTTCATTTACTAAACCTTGATTTAAATAAAATCTTTATATTAAAAAATTACTGATATAAATTCTTTACGTACTACATAAATAAAAAAAAGATAAGCATCATGTAAAAAAAAGTGTAAGCATAATAAACAAACTGAACTTCATACATGTTCCGATTATTATATTGAAGTGTCTATTCTTCCGGTAATCGGATAACTAAATTAATTTTATTCATATGTTAATCTTCCAAAGTCAAATATTTTGAAAAATGTGTTAAAAAAGTTATAACCTTATAAAGCTAGGTTATGCAATACCCAATTTAATTTTTTCATTAATATCAATTTTTTTTTATCAAATTTAAAACTTAAATTTGAAAACTGTAAAATTTACACTGTTTTATACCCATTATTAAAAATAAGCCGGATTTGAAACCTCACGTTTTACGCAGTTAAGCTTTTAAGGCGATTTTACATATTATTCGTATTTATTTATTTAGCAGGCATGTGTATACAGTTCGGAACATATAGGCGAATTGCACTTATTAACCGTAATTAAAATAAATTGAATTTTTTTTAACAAAATAACATAAATCTTTAATTTTTCGATTGTCACGAAAAAAATTAATACCGAATGACTAGAAATAATAAAGTTACTGCACTACAACAGCATAACAATGAGAAGATCACTTTTTAAAGATTTAATAATTCAATAAAGAGTAAATACTTCAGATTCAATTATCAAAAACCTTAATTTCAGCATTCCGTAACTGCACCCTCTTTGGGAAAATAAGCAAATTTACAGTTCCTGAGAATGTAATGATACATAATTCATAGCACATTTTACGTTTTACTTTATCTAGATGGACCTAAGAAACTTTTGTGACCCATTTTTGTATCCTATATTTCATCCTTTTATAAACTCTTGCAAAAAAATGGGCACTTATAGGAATAAACCATATCAGAGTTATTTTATTATTATTTGTTGCATTTTATATGGCGATATGATGAGAATATTGTTATTTATTATTGAGATATTGTTTTTACCTACTTCAGCCATTAAAAATGCATATAAATAAAAAAACGATGTAAAGTCCACAGACGAGCGTTTTCATACTGGTACATGAAAAATTTTGAGCGAATCTCAATCGGGCAACTCGATGCTCACGGAGCAATATAGGATCCCGACCTGGCCGAGAGCTAGGTATATTGATGGCCTGAAGTCTCCTTCTGACTGTCCATAGGCTTACTCGTGTACCTCTGGCGTCCTCGAGGTTCTGTTTGAGATCCACGTACGTAACTTGACCATTTCGTAGAGCTTGACTGATTATGAAGCGGTCGTCCCGTGGCTCAGTGCATCGTTTTCTTCCAGAACTGAGAACTGACTGTCCTTTGGACGGTGAAATGGCTCACATTATACTGCTGAGACACAACATTGGCTTCAGCCTTTTTCAAGCAGCGCAATAATTTTACTAGCTCTTATCGTTTTTTCAACCATACTGAAAACAGCAAACAGAAGTGAACTAATGCAGCAAACAGCAGAAATTTAATTAAAATTTATTCATTAAAATAAAAAAACGTAACAAATGAAAAAGAAGTTAATGAGAGTTGGATTTCATTTACCGCCAAAAAATATGTTTTTGTCAGTGAAGGAGAATTTTCATTAAAAAAGAATAAATTTCAAATTTAGAACGTTCGTTTTTATGTGCCAGAATACACTATACCTGCCAGTAACAATTACAATTAATACAACCTCGTAATAAATAATATTTTGTTAATATGACAAAATCAAAACAGCCCGTTTTTTATGCAAAAGAGTGTATTTATGGTATGTACAGTCAAATAGGATTAGAGCTCAAAATGATAAGGGGAAAGCTGAAAATTTTGTTACACCTTTTGAAGTTCTAAAGATGGCTGAAAAGTTTCATAAGATATATTAGTAACAACGTGGAAAAATTGCTTATTTATAATTAACAAGTAAAATTACATAAATTATAAGTTATTGAAATGAAATAATTATTAGTAACTCTGAAGGTTATTACACAATAAAGTCAACATGAATGTTATATGTTTCAAAAATAAATAATTTGTTAATTTTGTTAATAATAATATTTTTATCATATAATTATGTTAAGTGTACTATGCATTTGGCTCTGCACGTAGCATTATCCTATAGAGGGATGGATGCTTACCACTTATCCTATTATATAGCTCCATGCTGCATTAAACGTTTAACCATATAATAAAAATGCATATAATTAAGCTTGTAAAGAATCTCTTCAAGTCTTGTTAAATCTCTAATCACACGGATACGAAACATTTGCAAAAAAAAGATTTTCACGATGTTAACCTTTGATATCATGACGGACACAATATGAAAGTTTTTCAACCCATTTTTAGAATGACAAAAAAGGTCTAGGCTTTATTTCGCCTCATTAGACTGTACCTATGTTCTCGTTATGAATTACACGGGTTTCTACTACTTTTGTATATCGTAATTACATTTGCGTTTTCAGGATATGTGAAACAAAGGAATGCTTCAAAGTTTACAAATGAACAATGACTGAACTGTATCATGGCCGCCGCAAAATCAACATATGTCTGTACTTAAAGAATAAAGAAGAAAATCAAATTAGTCTATTTAAAAAAGCATTAAACTCTGCAGAACATGGGTACGTTTTATACATCACTCAGAAGCAAATGAAACAGATACCCACCGACTTAAGACAATCTGGCCTGCTCAACAAGCATTACTTGAAAAAAATTTCATTCTTCTATTTAAATAAGTTGGACAGTTTAGTAAATGAGTTATGCAGCATTCACGAATGGCAGAATACTCCGAGGACAATAATTTTGGATAGCTTAGAAGAATTCGCTAGTCTGGACGAGCTGCATAAGTCGGCAGCCGTCATAGCTCTTTTAAAAGACGCAGTGGAAGCGTGCGCCCAACAATTGCAGTCTGAGGCTAATCTAGTAATCTCTATAAACAGCGAGAGAAGTGATATCAAAAATATTAAAACACTTTTAGATTTATATTTTTTTGAAGCCAAAATTAACGATGGCTCATAAAAATTTACTATTTATATCGAAATTAAATCTAACAGATAAATGTTAAGTGTATTTTATTTATTGACTCCGACACAAATATTTTCGTAACAAATTCTTTACATTTACATAAATTTCTGTATTGCGTGCCATCTGGCTCTTAAGTCATGCACAGTAACTTTTCCAGCCGTGTTCGTTTGTTAGTAACTTAGTTATTTAATTCTTTAATTTCATAAAATATAATGTAAAATGATGAAATTACAAGTAAATGAAACTACGTGATGTAAAAAAAAGAAGTAAATGAAACTACGTGATGTAAAAATTAGCAAAGATATCTTTGCTAATAGCCCACCTGAAGATGTAATACAACGAAACCTAGGTCGTGGTAAAGAACTTAAAGAAAGTAGAAATAATACTACAACATGTAGTTTCATTTACTTGTGAATAATGAATTTCTTCAAAATTAACGCCGAATATATTCAATGATGAAATTAGACAAAAAGAAAATAATACTGTTCACCCAAAAGTTTGAAAAACGCAATCTCCTTTGGAAGCCTAGATACAAGTAATATTTTGTTACACAAAAAATAAAGATAAAAATCATTGATTAGTTGAAAAACTAAAATCGATGACGTAAAAAAAAAAAGTCAAGCTTTTTAAGGTATTTCAGATGAGAAAAGTCAAATGGAACATCGATAAATGTGAATAGAATCTCTATATAACTAGCGGACACACAGATTAAAATTATATATAGTAAGGATTTTCTTTTGAATTACTCTTGAAAATTATCCTTTAACATTTTTCGATTGTAGTCTTTGGTTACTGAGTTATAATTTATTTTTTGATAACTTAATAATTTTTTTAATTGTTAATTTAAAAAATTATTAAGTTATCATTATAATTAATTGATAATTTTTATTTGCAACAATTTCTGAATCATAATTACATTTAAATATTTTATTATCGTAAATAAGAACTCCATAAAAAAAGACTTAAGAAAAGCACAATACCAAGTCCAATATCTATCCTTACATACTATAAAACAAAGTCACGTCTATATGTCCCTCTGTACGCTTAGATCTTTTAAACTACGCAATGGACTTTGATGCGGTTTTCATCATTCAGATATTTTCTCCTGTATGGTTTATAGGTATAATATATGCATGTTATATTTACAGGAAATATTTATAAAAAAAATAGAATTTTGGGCACTTTTATTGCTAACACTGACTAAACTTTATCGTTAATATTTTAGAAGATATCACAAATTTAAAATTACCAAAAATCAGTATTCGCGATGCCAATACCATGCACGGACGGCGGCGGGCAGCGGATGCACATGCCTATAAATATCATGTCACAAGACGCACATCACCCTATGGAATTGTATGATTTGCAGCAATCGGACCCCTTTATCGGAGCTCTCAAGCAAGTAAAATAACAAAAGATAAAAACATGGTTTTCAGTGCGACACTATAAACTGCAAAAACAGCTGTAAACATTTTATATAAAAGACATCCCTGTAGTATATTCTAATAATGACTGTAGTATTATTGATCGCTATACAATTATATCACATTGCATTAGTCCTTACAGTGCGAAGCCGGGGCAGGTTGCTAGTAGTCAAATAAATTATTCACTGCACTGCTTTGATAACATACCACAACTCTTGGTGTTCATGCACTGCAGGATGCTTAACCATTTTTATTATTATTGAAATAGTATTCCCGAAGAAATGAATAAGATACGGAACAATTTTATTGATTGTAATCATTTCGTACTCAGGAACCTATAGAAACTGTCTTGTTAAACCAATTGAACAACAGCTATATAACAGTACTACTAGACACATACAAGTGTATTTGTTCATTACTGTTTATTAACACAATGGCAGCAGAAAAATTCCAATCAGTCAAAAATCACATGGTTTGAAGACCATGTTCACAATTTTTAGAGAATTTTGATAAAAAATACATTTCTATTCAAATATTTATTTTTAATTTCTCACATTTTTTCAACTTTCAATGAGTGTTACCCTCTCGGGCTCTGATTACTTCTTGGAGTCTAAATAGACTCCAAGAAGTCAACAAGACATCATTGATGGATTACCAGATGGTAATCCATCAATGATGTCTTGAATATCTGATTGAGGGATATTGTGCCACTCTTCCATCATAGCAATCTTGAGCTCCCCAATTGTCGTTGGTACTGGTACTCTTGATCAAACCCATTGTTTAAGGTTGTCCCAAATGTGGTCGATGGGATTGAGGTCAGGGCTACGTGCTGGCCTTGGTAACGTTTGAATTCTGACCTCATCTAGATATTGAGTGACTGGTCTAGCGACATGGCAACATGCTTTGTTGTGCATTAAATGAAAATTTTCACTAATAAACAGAGAGAATAGTACAACATGGTCCTGGAGAATCTTTTCCACGTTTCTTTAAGTGGTTACACTGTCTCTATCAAACACCAGTTCGGTACGAGCCCCATAACTGATACCACCCCAAACCATTATGGATTCTCCATGATAACTCACAGTTTCCACTATGGTCCATGGAGCAAATATCTCATTTGTTCGTCTATTTACACGCTGATGCCCATCTTAACCTCTTAAGAGTACTCTGCTCTTGTCTGAGAATAGCACGTCCTTCGACTGCTCCACAGTCTAACTAGCATATTCTCACGCAAAAGGAAGTCTAGATCTACGATCCTGTGGGAGCAGTTCTGGGGCACAAGCTGGACAAAATACTCAAAGATTTCTTTCTACCAATCTTCTTCTTATTATCCGTTTACTAACACTAATATTTCTCACTTGAAAGAGGCGACTGCGAATTTCAGGAGCGATTTCTCAACATATTGCTGACAATAAAATGGTCATCCCGATGTACATCTCTGTCGGCCTTGACCTGGTCTCCGTCTATAGGAACCCGTCTCCCGAAAGCGTCCTGTATAGTGGTTCGAAGTACATGAAGCGTCCGAGCAATCCGACATTGGCTATACCCAGCTAGAGCTATGAGCTAAAGCCACAGCCCTGGCTGCCTCAAATGCGTCCAATGGCATTTTTTTTAATACAGTAATCAAAGTTAGTGCAAAAAGTTAATTAAACAGTAGTTAATGCCAATAAACACGCATAACAGAAAAAAGCGCTGAATGTAAAATTAAGACTAAACCACTAAAATGAATCTATAGTATGAATTTGTGAGAAAAATGAGGGTAAAAGTGTTTTATTTTTATACTAAAGTAATCACTTGAAATAAAATAGTAAATGGGATAACTATTTTTTATCGTAATCAAACATGGTGAACGCATTCACAACGCATGGTGTGCGGTTAATTGTGCCTGTGAGTGTATTTTATATACAATAATATTTACTAGATAATTAAATAGTATAACTGTTTAATTTATTGTGTGTTATTTCTCTATTTTACTAATTTCATACAATTTAACTCCTAATTAATTAATTTCGTAATTGCCATTCATAATAAAGAACCACAAAGAAAATACAGAAGTCTCTTCCCCTACAGCAAAGTGACGTAAGCAATTTCTTCTTTATAATTTCTTTAATACATATAACAATTAACATATGTAACAAAAACTTTTTAGCGGTGCAAATACAAAGTAATCTATGTAGGTAAATACACTATAGTTTTTATTATATATATTGTAGCACCCAAATATGTTTATCAGTAAATAATATAACTTTCAAGTAAGTAAAGACTTTGGTATCTGAGTTTAGTTGCTGTTTTAATACAAGCGATGAAAATGATGCGATTTTTGTTAATGATTTCATGCTTTATTACATATATCTTAACAAAATCATTATTATTATTCATCCCTCTAGCATATACATTATTTTACCGACATTGCGTAAGCGCATAACAGCGCTTACGCAATGTCGGTAAAATAATGTATAACTCCGAAAGTATGGATTTTAATGTAATGAATTTTTTTATTTACATAGAGCAGAAGTGTAGTTATAAAAAAGATCGAAGTATTTGTACCATACTTACATTGTTATGAGTAAGTTACATTGTAATTTTTAAAAATTCCTCCGTTTTTCCGTAAGAAAAAATTTTATAAAGGAATACCTTCATAAAATACAATTTTTTTCATTTAAATTTTTTTATTTAAAATATGTTATCATTATGTTTTTGGTGAGCCATTTTAGTTCTGTCCACATTAATTAAAACAACAAACTATGCTGAGGCTAAAAGCAAAAGTAAAGCTAAAAAGCAATGAAATTACGTTCATAACAATTCCGAATCGTGTATGCAATTAGGGATGAAAAAAAATAATGCCGTAACATAGCTGAAATATTTTAAAACTTTTGAATGCTTAGAAAAAGTGAGAAAAGTAAGTTTTTAAATGACGTATTTTGCTTATTTATGAATGGAAACCACCAAAAACATTATAAACCGCTCTAAACTAGCATAAAATGATGTTGTCAATAATAATAACAAAATTTAATACATTGCATAAAAAAAATAATTCGAAAATGGATGAAATTCTATTGGAAACGATGACAAAATTTTACATATGTCAAATGAATATACAAAAGTAAAGAGCATTACTGTCTCAAATAGTAAATAAATTATTTTGCTTTCTTCATAATGAAATTTTTTAGTTCAATAAGTACAAGTCAATGTTGCTAATATTTTTCATAAATAAAAGTGACGTTTTCACACCCTCTTCATATATTTTGTCAGTGCTAGCAAAACTAACGTTTATTACAAAAACATTCCAATAAATACAAAACAACAATAATAACTATGCACCAAATAATAGAGATCCATTTACACTTGTTCCGCAGCATCAAAAATAACCATACGCTACAAACACCTCTTTCCTTTGATATATAATTGTCTATATGTTTATTTCATTCTAACCTTACTATTTACATTTTGAGTAGAGCTAGTCACCGAGAGCAGTAACCGAAACATATATGTGACAGGGACACTTGAGGGGTAAAATACACCTAAAATGTTTTATTCTAATAATTATTAACTATATAATTTTCAGGTAACAAAATTCCTGACTGGCTTCCACTTCATGCACATGAAACTTGTATCAACATTTTCAAATATCTATATATTAATACGTGAAGAGAAAACTTTGTACCCCTTTTTAAGCATATTGCGCACGCGGATGAGTGTGATATTTGGCATATTAAAATTTATATGGAGAGGGAGTGCCGAAAGCTAAAATTTATATATAATACATGTTATAAATTATATTTTACAAATACATTAAAAGATTCATTGTTTACATTTATACTGTCAATGTCAAACACATAATAGTCTGTATTCTAACAGTCGCACAGAGTAGAGATTGTCGCCAAAGAATTTTAAAATGTCAGTTTTAGCTGTGAATATTGTATGAATTCAAATGTTCCTTTTTCAATAGGCTGTGGAGTGTATGTCAAGGCAAAAAGCGTTTATTTTATATTTTGTGTAATAAATATCTGTGTATAGTAAATATGAATACAAGCTATAAGTGTGTTTTTTATTCAACTGTTACTAACATTAAATTTTAAACTTCGCAGGTATTGCAGAGAATTAAGGCAAACAACACATGCTAATGACATATTTGTATACACTCTCGGCTGACGTAAAAGAACAAAATTCAAAAGAATTATATGCAATGATTACAGAGTATATACTGTTTGACAAAAGAACCTCAATAACGTTCAAACTCAAAAATTTAATGAATTACGGTCGACTTTTGACAACTGGGCGACCATTAGTACTATTTAAATGTCAAATGCCTTTTAGTTAATGGCTTATATTTTTACAATTAGTAAAAGTTTACTGTGTCACCCAATCATCCCAATCCTGACGTCCGTTGCTGTACCTACCCTTTCATTATTACACATTGGGATTTCGGGAAAGCGGGGATGGTGAATGTTAAGCTTGTCTCCACAACATTAACATTCACCACATGTCAAAAATTATCAAATTATGTTAATAGTAACTTTCATGCAAACGTTTTCCAATGTTTTATAGTTAGAAACACACAAGTGTAAATTCATATGAAAAGTTTTAATATTGCATGAAGATAGCAAGTCCAAATGCCAAGAAATTAAGTACATTTCTATACTACTATAGTACTATTTCTATACCTAAACTATATTTATTTTTAAAATTCTGAATATTACTTTGTTTTAATATATTCTGAATAATCAATCATGTGTTATAGAAGGATCATCGAATCACATGAAAAAAAAATTATTCAAAACCGTTGTGCGGAATTTAAAAAATTATAAAAAATATTAAACACAGATGTAGTCCTCGAAACTAATGACCAGAAGAACTTGAAAAAATACTTTATATATAATGTGATGTTCTTCTTTGAAGGAAATTTTGCTTACCGTATAAGGAAACTGATAAAGACCACTTGTTTTGCAAGTCTCCACTTGCGCTTAGTCATTTTTAGGATTCTCCAGCCAAAGCTTTATAATTTATCACATTTGCTTGTTCATCTGTCAGTTCGTATGTGATAGCAATATAGCAGCGTTCAGATTAAGTCTAATTGTGATCATCAAATTTAAGACCAACTGTGATCATTCAGGACGACATAGTTGAATAACGTAAAGACATAGAAATATACAATATATTTTTTTGAAATACCTCCCCACACAAATCTGGAGAAGAAAATTGTTTTCTCATAGACACTATAGAATGAGGGATGGTATTATAAAATGCAATTGAAAACGTTTAGTAATAAATTTTTAATAAAGCATCTCCATTGTGAGGAAAGGAATCTTCTAAGCATTTTACAGTATACACTACACTTCTATAGAAGGTGCAGCAGCCCTTCTAACTTTTTAACAACAATGTCAAAGATCTGATTATAACCAGGATAATGAAATTTAAATGTACTTCTGCAAAATTATTCTTGTCAATTATTCTTGGCAATTACGCCTGTGAAAAATATACTAAACGATATATTTAGGTACTAAAAAATAACCCTAATATTTATGTACCCTTTAATATTTAAACTTTTATATATCCAAGTTTGAATCCTTAATTGTTTTGTTCGTACCTAATATGTTTTTTTCTTATTTTTAAAGGGTAAAAGAAATAACACCCAACATGATATTTGTATAAAAATATATTCAATATTTTTATATACCGAATGTCAACCAGAAAACTGCACCAACTTCGTAATGCAGACCAACTTTACACATTTCGTACATATATATTATTTACAATAACTTTAAAAATCTTACATTATAAATCCACCTCATGCGATACTTTACTATATTAGAAACATTTGTCTTTAACTCTCATACAATATCTGCAATCATATCCATTGTCTCCTTAGCCTAAATTCCTTAGTCTGTTCTATGACGCAGTCATTTCATCCGATATGAAAATACTTTTTAGTCAACGACGGAGCAAATAGTCGGCAGGAACACACCGACAGAGTCATCTTCATAGCTATACATGCAGCAGCGCACAGAAATATCCGCATTCTATTCTCCCTGCACCTTACTAGCCTCTGTGATCGACTCGTATTGCTCTTTGTCCAATTCAGTTACTGTAAAACTCCCATCGGGCAACATAAGTACGACCCTCCTCGTGCCACCTGCAATTATTTTTTGAAGCAAATTATTAATTAGTTTCCACGTGTGATAATGAGACTGAGTGTTTTGGTTTAAACAAGTTTCTAATGAGGCATTTCCTAGAAAGTAAGTTTAGTAAAACAGTGAATCGGTTCTGATTGCATATAAAAATCTATTTCACCAGAATGTCAAAGAATATTTCACCAGAATAAATTTTGATTAGATTTACAGCACTATCAGTTAAAATTAAAAAATGATGTCATCTGTTTGCCTATTTATTCAGACCAATCGTAGAAACAACCAAATCAATTTTTCCCATTGTAGGCAGCAACTATCTCAAAAATTTCAAACTATTATCAGGACAACGGAATAATTTCCAAGTCGCGACAAACTTTTCCAAACAGACAAAAATAATTACAAAAAACTAATGATTCTCTTAATACAAGTTGAATCTTTTTTTACCAGACAGAGGTAGCTCAAGCCACCAATCTTAGGGAATGAATATTCTTAAACCTATTTAACGAAAATGGGCAATGATTCATCTAAATAAATATCTATCTTACAATTGCAATATTGTAAGATCGAAATCAATGCATACCTGGTGATGGCAGGTCAGCCTGCACAAGCTGTGCGATGACCTGGGTGGCATCCTCTCCTGCCTCCCCCTCCACCTGCACTGCCACTTGCTGCAGCCCTGCACCAGCTAGACCGCCGCCGCTGCCCACCTGATGGAAATTTGACAAAACAATAATGAATTAAAAGCCTTCTCGGAACATTTCATTCTGGAAAAATTTCAAAAAACTGCTTACAAAGTTAAAACAATGATTTATGATTTATCTTGCAATTTAACGAACTAAATTCAAAAAAATAAAGTTAATAATGGAAGTCGGTGAAAATAAAGATTTTGTAAAATTTTATAGGACCTATTATATGTACATAAAGTGTTGAGTCCGTCAAGAACATAAAAAATATGGCTTACCTATTCTCAATGATTAGAATGTAGGATACATTCTGTATGCTACATTCTGTATCTTGATGTAAAAAAAAGCAAGCAAGAATTTTTCTCAGATGCCTTTCAAAAGCATAAGACAAAAAAGATTTTCACATTTTCTGATCTGAACCTTTATTATGGATAAATTATTTTTCAATGACATAATATTCTTTCGTTTATAAATTCTTTCATTTATACATAAATATTTCGTCATGATAACCAGAGCTACCATGAAAAAAAAAACTTAACAACATTGCATTACCAGTTTAAATAAATTCCAAATGAAATATAATTTTCATAAACCAGAGGATTACGATTAGTAAAGACAAAACATTAAGCTAAGAACATAAGTGATATATTTTTTTTGTAAAATAATACTCACATTGCTCAATATTAAAATCTTAATAAAAAGCCTATTTGTAAATACCGGCATCATATTACTTTTGATGGTGCCTCCATTTCAACTCTTTACTTAATTTTGATTCACACGAATGTGATACAAGAAAATTTCATTAATTACAATCATCCTTTTTTTTATTGAGAACCCATAGAAACCAAGTTGCTATACTAAATTAAGAACACCTATACATCTATCAGCAAGGTTGACACTCCTCCCCACCCACGGATTGTAGATACATTCCCAATGTGACAACTAATCATACAAACAATAAACAGTACATGAAAATATGGAATTAACTTAATGGGCATCAGATATAACAAAACTTATGAACGCTTTGAAAGCCCATCTCATTGCATAACACCAAAAATTTTTCAAGTCCTGGAATTCATAATCAGTGGAAAATATAGTAAATTATCAAAAATCATTTCCTTAAAAGAAATTAGCTAAAAGATATAATACCGCTATTCTATTTTACACCCGGGATTTATTTTGCATATGTAAGAGGTAATCCAATTTTAGAGAATATTTATACAGACACCTCGAAATTTATACAGCAAAAAAAGTTAAACATAAGACTGTTTGTAGGTCAATTGTATGTTGAAATAACATATCTTTTGAAAATGAACAATACCTCAAAAAAAAATTTATTTTATTTTGTGAGCAGCTAAGACAGCAGTGGTGAGCACTAGTGCGGTTAAAATTTAGAAATCGGCTGGGAAATGACAAAGCAGCAAATTGAATACTTTAATCAGCAAACTGAGGACCTTAAATCAGATTTTAGCTTTTTTTCAATTCGGAATATTCAGATTCAGACAATCCTCAAGCAGTTGATGCAGTTGAGGAGGATGTGGTTTGATTTTTGGTTATTTTTATTTGAAAGTTTTGTTTTATAAATTTTTAATTGTAAAATCATGGCCAAAACAAATTACCCTGTTGTTAAATATGCATAAGTTAACTAAACTACTTGCTTCTAACGTAAAAGTTTATGGATAATACCAGTCAAATAACGATCTATTGATACATATTTTTTTTTATTATTATCGGATAATTATCATGGTATAGGGATAATTATCACGAGGTATATTTATCTTAATAATTTCAAACCCTAGAAAACATTTTAATCTCCATATTAAAACATATAATAAGTTTAGAACAATACTACCATAAAGAATATTGCACGGCAATAAAATAAGTTCTCGTAACTAATTACGCAGAAAGTTATGATTTGAGAATGAGCACAGAGCTTTTACTTTGATTTATTTTTGTAAACATAACTTTATATTTTTACTTTCCATTTAAAAATAATGTATATTTTTAATTGGACAGATAAATAAACCACTACTACGCTTTATCTTTAATACATTAACAGTGAAATTTGCATTAACAAAACATAAGGAAGGTATATTATTACTTTAAAAATAAAATATCCCAACAAATACACTGAAAACAATAAATATTTTTAAAATTTATACCAATTCTTGAAACGGCACCAATGAACATCAAAATACCAAGTGACTCTATATGTGTTATATATTCATCTACACATACCTGATCAGGTATGAGGTGTGCAAGTTGCGATGGATCGATAGCAAGGACCTCTCCGCCCTCCTGCTGCGTGACATACACACATTGCCCCTCTCCACCGTCTTCTTCACCGCCCCCTTCCACCTCAGCAACGCCCTCTACGCCTTCCACTCCTTCCGCAGCCACAAGGAGAGTTTGGCCATCCTCATTTTCACCTGCCACCTAGAGATAGAATAATACATACTATTTATATCACATAAGAATTATGTACAAAGTTTCTAAACTTTTGGCTTTGCCAACCAGCCACTAAGGTAATCAAGTCATATATTGCAATTGGTCATATATTCAAGTCATATATTGCAATTTACGTGAACAAGTCTGCCAACAAAACTCATCATAACTTCTCAACCCCTATTCAGTACTTTGAAAACTGATCGCTAGGATATTTATTTTGCTTTCCGTCATGATTTTTATGTTCACAGCCATTTAGATAACTGTTTAGCCCATTTTAAACAATTAACTTCTACAGGAACTGTCAGCCCTTGTACTAACATAATATTCTGCACATACAAAATCTAATAAATTATAAAAACCTATCAAAGGCAAATAGAACTTGTACCACAAGGGTTCCGCCGTACATGTATAAGCACTTATAAATATTTGAAGGTGTATAGCATTCCATGCTATATATATATAAATATATTGCCTGCATATCTTTCACAGGTATAAATACATCAGGCATATCTCAAAATTTAACTACAAATTAATGATTTTCGAATTTTTCCCTTTACTTGTGCTGTGAGACCTTGTTTCTTGCCAAATTTCATAATTCTAGGTTGTCTAGGGGAACGGGAAATACCCCATAGATTTTGATTTTCTTGCGAGTGTCAAAATATGCGGCATAAATGACTGAATTTTTAGGATTCTTCTTGATTGTGTTGACTTAGAAACTTATTTTTTTACAGCTCCAAAGGATTGTAGTCCTAAGTATTTGATACCTCCATGCGTTCCTGAGAAAAAGACTGGACAGACCAACAAACAGACAACAAAATTATCCTAAAGTTTCCTTGAGGTACCGAACCCTCAAAAGGAGAAAATTTAGATAACATTTTACAATGGGAATTTGGATCTTTTTTAAGCCACATGATGTTACTTTATAAGAATATATCTCTACATTCAACAAAAATATTAACAATTAGAACAAACACCAACCTGATACAACACGCCATCTTCTCCACGTATCATAATAGGTTCCGAGCCTGATTGCGCTGACACAAGACTGGCAGCTAGCGTAACACCGTCCACACCTCCCTCCACTTCACCTTCGCCTTCGCCATCCCCCTCACCCTCGCCTTCTGCACCTTCCTCAAACAGTTTCTTCACAGCACCCGATCCGTCCAACACTGGTTTTGTATCCATCTGGAAAGAACAGGCAACACCAAGTTTTGGTATTAATTCATTTTTTGGTATTAAGACATGAGTATTTATTATGGAACATAGGCATAATGTTGAATATTTCAACACACAACGTTCCTATTTTGCTCAAGAATTCTGTGTAAACAATCGGGCTGATTGTTGTGTCATTGATTTTACTTAATGTATATATTAGCTAAATAACGATTCTCTTAACATTCACTATAAAAATATTAAATATTAAAATAGGATATTAAACAGAATTCACCCATTCATTTTTAATATGTAACACACTTCGATTCTAATGAACACTACTGCCATGTTTATAAAAAAGGATGTTGGTATTATTAAATTTCCTTTCTGAGGATGAAATAGATGACTGAAAAAACATGTCTGCACGCAAGAGTATTCAGTAAAACAAATGATTATTCCTGTCCACTTACCGCCGGTTAACAAAGTATTAGCATTTTATCTTCACAATGTTAATTCCAATACTAAATTTTTTTAAGCTGCTATATTAAAATATCACTTACATCATCATCCGTCAGCATAGGCAATGAAGGCTGTGGCGTATCACTCTGTACCAGCATACCGGTCGTACCACCAGGACTCATTTCGACTTTCATAAGCAAACCGGGCGGTGCTGGTGGTGGTGTAGGTGGTGGAGAAGGTGTCGGCGGTGGCGTCGGTTCACCCTCAGCACGAGCCAGCCGTTTGCCTGTTAGCGGACATAAAGTCAGCTCCCGGTCAGGACTCGGTGAGGGTATCGGACCCAGATCCTTGGGGAATGGATCCTCAATACCGTCGCTTGAATCTGATTCGCCTTCTGAAGCCTGTGAAAAATATATTTTTTCATTCTAAACATGTTGAGAATAAATGTGCCATTCATATAAAAAAATTTCAAAGCCTACAGTAACGTATCTCTGTGTTATAAAAAAAAATTAATTGGCTGTGTCATAAAGACAATCATAAATAAAGAAAAAAAATGGTTGGCTACTTTCAGTCATTAAGAGATTTCAAAATTAATTAAACCTACTTAGAACAACAACATTAAAAATTTAGTTGTGTTTATTTCATTTGATACTTTTATAAACGTACATATTAAATAATTCTGTCTTATTAACATGCCAAACAGCTCTTAGCACAATGGCGATCCTCTCTCGTGAGATTTGGCAATTTTGGAAATAGTTATACTTTGATTTATTCTTTCAAAAACGGAATACTTCCTGTGAAATACCCTTCAAGAATTTTCAACAAATTGGCAACGTTTTCAACAAGTTTGTAATGTTTTCAACAAGTTGGAATTTTCAACAAGTTTGTTTCATTTTAAAAATACATAATTTGAAGACACTTTAGGTGAGGAGATTTTAATTATATCTATTATTTGTTGAGGAACTGTTTTTTACGAATATGGTTGTAATTTGATCAGATTGTAAGTGTTTATTACAAGTTTGCTAAGAAGTTTTACAACTTTCATTAAATTTATGTAATATTATCATATTATATTTTAGACATTGAGGGGTCAATATTAACTAATATTTTACTGTACACAAAAGTTTAAACGATTGTTGACAACTAATTCATATATAATCTTAAACCAATTTTTAGGAAATAAAATTAATAATGAGGTTTATATACGGATATACAGATGTAAACGCTAAACCTACATCAAAGTCCATAAAATAGCCTGACGAACTCTTCTCTCGCAAGCGGATAACATGTCCACCCACCGTAGAGATAGATGTACCACCACGCCCTCTCCTGTTGGGTGTCGATGATACCCTTCGCAATAAACTGTTGTCTTGTGACTACAAAGAAACAATTTCAATTTGCTAAGTAATGAAAGAAATATTATTCCAGATAAAAGCAAAAATTTTCAACTTTTAGTTATCTAGATATCCACCTGCATCTTCATACTATATACAACTCGGATGGACAGCGACGACGAAACGCCACCTGATATCCTTATAATGGTATCACCTATCATCACCTCATAAAATCTATATTCTATGGAGAACAGTGTTCAGAGTGATTATATCTTTTCTATATTATCGACATAATTTAACCTGATGTTTCCTATAACTCTTATTACAATTATAAACTAAATTTTATTAATAATGGATAATGCCATGTAGCTTTTGTCAGTAATTTTTTGATACAGAGTGTATAATAATGAAACCTAATTCATTGTCAAGAAATATTACAATTGTTTTTGTATTTTCATCATTGAAAATGAATCTTAGATAAGCCTTACTATTGACAAAGCATGTGAGCTAGTTCACACAGGGTCATAATGCCTGATCCCATAAACATTTTACTGCAGAAACAGACAATTAATTAAAGAAGGAATAACATGAAGTTGCTTTAAACTTCACAAGCAATTAATTAAGAGGGTCCTCCAAAAGCTCATAAATCAAGAGTGATTATGGGTTTAATGGTACATTTGCTTACAGAGCAATTAGCCTCAAATTTGAAGGGTGAAGAGAATCCTTTCAGTGCCCACAGTAGAAGCTTATAAGAAACCCGAAGGCATCTGATTCAAGAGGTATTGGACTACGCAGTCTTTTCCAACTCGCAAGGGCCCTACTTTTATAACGAGAGACTTGCCCAATGACTGAAGCGCAGGGTGACACTCCAATTTCAGTATTATCCAAAGATCTTTTATAATTTAAGGTGATGAATGGGAATTGAATATAATTAACTTAAGATTATGGAAATCTATGATTACAAAATATTTATGAAAAAAATTTGTACAATAATAATGGGTCATAAAAGTAATGAGCGGACATTAATATTATAATTTTTTATTATATTTCCAATTTTAAATTAATTAATCGTCGATATAACAATCACCATCATTTTGTATCATTAATCGGCTTATTTTTTCAATTAACACTAAACCTGTCACTATCCAATTCCACTAATCGACCAGAGCGTGATAATCGCCGCTATGAAATTGCTGGAACCATTGTTTTACAGTAGCTTCAGATATTGCTCCAGGAGCTACACGTTGGCATATGTTTCGCGTAGCTTCAGCAGCAGAGTGACCAGATTGGTACTTGTAGAATAGAATAGTGTCACACATACATCTTAATGTCGCCCATATTTTATGCATGTTAACAGTGCAGCGACTTAGTTACTACTTTATCAATGAGAGCGTGCCGTGCCCTTTATATATCTTCGATTATGGAAATTTCTAGAACATTTTCATGTTTTCTATCTAATTTTCGAAAAAACATTCATTACTTTTTAGCCAACCCAATATTTTTAAAGCAAATTTAATATAAGAAAGCATTGTGCGATTGTAAAAGAGCAATTATCAAGATAAGGAAGGCAATGTTGGGATGTCGACGGGAAAAACATCATAATTTCAAAGATGTATGTCGATTAAAGCGGTGAAATATCTAAAAGATGCTGATCATTCACTGTTACAATTATGAGAATGTGCAATGGCTTTGGTCTAAAAAAAGTGAGAATGATAAACAAATTTTTTTCCACTAAGTTAAATGAATCTAGGTCGAAATGCTGTAACTCGAAAACTGTATGCGTATAACACTAACATAATAACTAACAATCATATTTTTTCTGCATTTACAACAGCGATTTGTCATATATTAAATTAGCACAAACCTGAGTAAGTGACTAAATGTACCTGGGATAACTTCTTAGTCAATAGAGTCATTGGTGATGGGCCGTCTGTCAGTATAATGTTGGCAGATGCGGGCAGTTTTACTATGTTAGTTATTATGTTAATGTATGACACTAACATAATAACTAACATAGTA
This sequence comes from Druceiella hillmani, assembly GCA_039881145.1. Taxonomy (NCBI): domain Eukaryota; kingdom Metazoa; phylum Arthropoda; class Insecta; order Lepidoptera; family Hepialidae; genus Druceiella; species Druceiella hillmani. Next base: position 4,066,078 of record JAYKKI010000023.1, on the reverse strand, counting down.
TTATTTTTTCTGCATTTATAACCACGATTAATGTGAGTAAGTGACTAAACATACCTGGGATAATTTCTTATTCAATATAGTCATTGGTGATGTGCCGTCTGTCAGCATAATGTTGGCAGATGCGGGCGATTGCTTCTGAATTGTTCTTTGTATAATCTTCTGTCCAGATGGAGTAATTATAGTCTTCTCAACAATTTGAGGGGGAGACGTTGATTGTTTCTTGGCCTGTAATAATGAATAAATGTAATATTTGCTTAAACTGTATTATAAATAGAACTTAAATTAATTTTCAAACATTCATTTTTCAGCAACTTTATTCCTATGAAGATATCTTATTAATTAAGAGGCCTGTTCACAATTTTTTTCTGCTTAAAATTATATACCACACAACAATAGATTATATATCTGAAATGCTGTATTCAACGTGTATACAGAGTGTTAAATTTGTAAAGCTGCCAACTTCTATGAATTACTGAATACAAAACGAGACTATTATAATCAATAAAAACTTTTCATATATTATTCCATTCTAAGGGTCCACTATTTCAACATTATCGCAAAAGTGAAATGTACTGCAGTGCAAGCACACCGAATGCCGTGCTTTCACTGAAGTGATATACTACGCAACGAACCTAATACCTTATTCGGCTTTCAATAATGTTTGATATATTATTTCCCAAAAAAATTATTATACTGACAATTGGTGTTTTCTGTAAGTTTTCTGAAGTTATGCTTCTTTAGGTGGGTTATGAAAAAATTATTAGAGTGAAATGTTACAATGTGCGCGCACAATGCAACAAAAATCGACATGATGAAGTTGCTCAATAAACATGCGTGTGATAACTGATAGTATATTCGTGATAGTTATTGAGCTATTTGTAAATACACAACACGTGTTTTATATTCATACAAGTCAAAGTTGTGTTTGTGCTGTGAAATAATATTTTTAGTAATTGAAATTTAATAATGGTCCATAAAATAAAAAACATTTATTTATTGTGAATATTCGTGACAGAAATGGTGCTTATAAGCTTTTTAAAACATGTTCTAACTGTACTTCTCTAAGTGAGGTTAAGTTTTGGTACGTACTTATTTGCATTATAAATTGTGTTTGATTGTAAAATTTGATTGAATTTAGATTTTACTAACCATATTTATAATCACGCTCCAGTTCTTTTATCGTTTTATTTCCATTAATTATTTGCTAGCTAAATAAAGTTATTCTTGTATTACGCCAAAAAAGTATAAATTCTAAAGCACGTACATAAGAACATGTACAATTTTTTTTACATAGAAATTCTGTTTATAATAGTGAAAACATTTAAATGTAATTATGACCAGAGAAAATGTTGAAAATAAAAAATATTTTATAATAAATGTTATAGATTACTAATATTCAAAATTAAAAAATATTATACTATTTTATCTTATAATTTCGAGAGGAATGTGAAGAAAACGAAACGAAAGATACTATAATACTAATTAACCAACACAGGTGATACAGAAAACTCTTTTTAATTTAGTCAAAGGGACGAATAGGTATTGAAGTCACAAACTTGCATACAAGATTACTTTTGCTTCAGATAGCTTTGGTGAATGCTACCAAGGTGTAAACTTAAGTTTTCACAGTTCACTAGCATACTCAATACAGGTTCATAATTATTAGGTCACTTAAGTACGAAATGTCCAACAACCTCAAATACCAAGTTTGATTCTGATAACCTAGCAAAGTAAAATTTTAGGAATACCGCCTGAAATTTTACTTTGATAGTTTTTTTTTTACTACAATAGTAAATGATTAGCCTCCTTAAAGCATATTTTTTTTGAGGATATGTATCAAAACGATTAAAGATAAGTAAACAATTTTGTATTATTTTCGAATGAATTTCGTCGTGGAACTAATATAGTGCAGACAGCTCGAAATATCAACAAAGTGTCAGTTAGCTAAGGACGTGGCTAATGAGAGCGTGTAATGCATTCATTAAATATATACTAAGCATGGAAAAATCCTTTCTATATTTGAAAATTCGAATCTGCCGCACACCTGAAAGCAAGGTGGATAATGATGAACCGAAAGATGCAGTGTAAGTGGACGCATTTCAAACTTTGCTTAAATTAGTAGCAAAATTTGACATTACTATTCCAACAATATTAAACACAAACTGTGTTCCAACGAATTAAACAAATGTCAAAAGAAAAATCATTTAAAAATTTGCCTTTCTTCACTGCCACGGCATAAAGGCAATGAATTTTTACATCAGATATTTATGTGTGATGAAAAATAGATCTTTTTGACAGACGCAAACATTCGGCACAATGGTTGGATAAAGTGTCAAAATACACTCCGAAACTGCATATTCATAAAAAAACTAATGGTGTGTTTGATGGTCTCATGCTTGTGTTATCCACTAGATACAAGAATGAGGGAGCTTGCGATTAAGTAGTCTCAAGACTGGCGAATAGAGACAAGCAAATTCTCTTGCGGGAAAATGCTTCAATCACATGTTGCACAAATAACCTTTCTCAAAGTAAAGGAGCTGGATTAGAAAACAATTTATCACCAACTATATTTTCCGGTAATTGCAACTGACTATCATCATCTTTTCCAGGTCTTGGAACACTTTTTGCAAGAAAATATAGCAAGTTGTAGATAGCACCCTCCATAATTTTATCACCTACCCAGGATTCTTCTCTACCAGAATAAAAAAGGTACCATAAAATAGTAAAATTGAGGTGATGGCTTAGGCTTAACTAAATATTCAGTTCGGAATCGGACGTTTCATACTTAATGACCTAATAATATAATTCTATGACCTAATAATATAATTCTATGACCTAATAATATAATTCTATGGCCTAATAATATAATTCTAGCGATTTATACATTTGCAATTTTTATTATTTATCTTGAAAGGTGCCATAGAAAGCGAATTTAAATATGAAAATGAGAATAATTCAAAGTTCATTGTCCATATAAACTCGAATCATTATAAACTTATAAAGGTGTCTCAGTGTCAAACTCAAACTTTAAACTCTAATATCTCTGCAAGCAACGGGGGGCTAGCAGGAGGGGAGGAGTGGCGTTCGATAGCTCATTGGCACTGATTTTTTAGTCACCATGTCGCATTGGTCTGGCACACACTGTGCTTATGCTGCGGAAGCATTTTTCTCTGAGTGAGGCACAATACAAGTTTTGTAATCATTTTGAAATCCGGCGTTTTAATGTTGGGCCCAGTGTTCAAGTAATCAAGTTGTGGGTAGTGAAGTTCAGAGCGTCAGGATGTACACTAAATCATTCAAGTGGACCTCGAAATAGACCTGTACGATCAACTGAAAACCTTAACCCGTCTAAGACAAAAAGCATCCTTTGAATGTCCATCGTTCAAATCCTCAAAGAATTTTGGCTTTAGACTTAAAATTACGCCCCTATGAAATACAGATTGCTTAAAAAATCAAACCTGAAGATTGCAACAAGCGGAAAATTTACGGTCAGAAGATGTTAGGTTTTAGCAATGAATCACACTTCATCTTAAAGGTTATGTGAATAGTCAAAATTGTCGTTATTGATCATCCAGCAATCCAAAAGAATGACCGCGATGCAACCGATGGGGCCACTGTCCGCACAGCTAAGGTTTCCTTGGACACAGAGCGTTATTTCCGGGAAAAGTCATAAGCCGATTTGGAGACATAATTTGGCCACCCAGATCACCTGACTAAACCACAGCTGACTTTTTTCTATGGGGTTATCTCAAAGCAAGAGTTTTTGATACCCCTCTTTTGAGTTTGTCGCAGCTAAAGGCTAAAATAACGGAAGTGACAGCCATCTCAGTCGATGTTCTGTAACGCGTCATTGCAAATCGCACTTACGCTTTGAGGAGTGCTTTCACCATTATGGGAAACATCTTGATGGTGTAATATTCCATCATAAAATCTGCACAAATATACTTTAGTTAACTGTAGTAAAATATTACAAATACAATAATTGGTTTTTTTATTATTATTTAAAGTTTAAATTCCAAGCTGAGACACCCAATAAAGAGAAACATGATAATACAGTAATACCCTGACATTACGTAGCCCTGACTTATATATATTTAGGGTTACTTAATTTCTCACCCGCTGTCCCACACCTTCACCACGGCTTGAACAGAGCTTGCCTGAGACGTTTTTGACTTACACATACGGCACACAGTACACAAATAAATCAATATGTATATTAAATACGTACAAATTAATCTTATTGGCTAATTTGCACTTACATTGTTTATGACATTTCAAATGCACATTTATGTGTTTATCATTAATAAAATGTTACGGGAAAAGTCTTTGTCTAGCCAAATAACTCTCCTAAATATTATGTAATAATCTACTTGCAGCAATAAGTAACTTGTATTGCAGTTTATTCTGTTTTAGAGATGTGTAACTCATGAGTGAGAGATATAAAAGATATAGCTCGCATGTTAAAATCATATCTATCACTCGCTCACTTGAAATCAAAATGTATCAGTGTATCACTAGCTCAGGAGTTGATCGGCGTCTTTTTCGTTTCACCAAATCAATCATTTCACTCACTCGTCGCATCGTGAAGATAAATATACAAGTATATGTTTTGACATTACGTGAAAGAGAAAGAAAACGATCAAACTGTTTAGTCAAATATGCAACTGGATCTATGTAGACGAAGTAGCTACTCATGATCGAATACTTTAATTTGCTTAAAACATTTGCGTAAACACTTTTTTGTTTCATTTCAAAATTCTTATTTATAATTGTATAAATACGCCAATCTATTCCAATTTATTTAATTATCATTAAAGTTATTTTATATATAATTTGAATCTAGGTTGACAATCCTAAACCCTAAACCTGTAAAATATTGGTGGCAAAGCAAAGTGGATACTCTTGTAGAATTTATTTTTATTTTCAATATAGTAGTGCGTAATGTTCAGTCATTACCATTTATCACTGTGTTGTATGACCATTGTTCAACGGTTCAACGTATGTGTAATAAATAATTTCGTTAATAACTAATGAGATAATGACCTACTGAGCTGGATGATATCTTTCCAATTAAATGATATATATCACTCTTTTCTTTTCATTGATACATTTTGCACACCTCAATTCCTTATGTTTTGAAATTACGTAAGTATGTATTCCCTTTGTTGATTACGTCAATTATAAGACTATTATGTACTCTCTTTTCTTGGTATCTCTCTTTTTAATCTACACACTCAAATAAAACTTGTATGTAAATCTATAATTAGCATGACTTAAATAATTTACGACTTTACGCAATGCAAGCTAGTTCCACCTTTTATGTAGCACTGGGGTATTACTGTATGTATACATCTTAATCATAGATGTAAAAATGGAATATACATAACTTCATTATATTCACTATTTTAAAAATAGTCTGCCATTAAGTATATCATGCAATGAGTAACAGAAAGCAACATAAACACCACTAACTTTATTCTAATATTGCACAAAAAACCATCACCGGAAACAATTTTCTAAATTCTACAATCCCTTATGTAAACAGAACAATAAAGGTGCCCAATGAGGTGAAAATCAGTAGTGGAAAATAGGTTACATGTGCTGCACTCAGCAGTCCTGACATACATCGCTATCTCATTTTTTGATGATATTAAGTTTCATAATATTCACTTATCTATTCTGAATATATCTAATGTGTCAACAACGGCTACTAAAATATTTTCGTCCCCTTCACGATTTCAAAAACATTTTTTTCAGCTTCATAAAAGGTACATTTAGTTTTGAAGAACATCTTCTAACTTTCGTTATCATAATCTACTTCATATTATTCCAAGCACAAATTAACCTCAAATTTTAGAACAAAAACATCTTTCAAATGTTAACTGAAAGTCGATGAATCATTAAACGTTAACTGAAAGACAGTGCTTTCCATATATTACATGCCTAATAACATAGTGCTTTAACTAAACTGTAAAAATATAAATCTAACATTCTCAAACTATATTTCAAAATAAAATTGATAAGTATAATTTTTGTATTAGTTTAAACTGGATTAATTATTATCTGCTGTCAGATTTCAATGTCCATACAAGTGAAACTATATGTCAGATTTCAATAACCATACAACTGAAACTATACATCATCTGAAACTATATGGCAGATTTCAATGTCCATACAACTGAAACTATATGTCAGATTTCAATGACCATACAACTAAAACTATACGTCATCTGAAACTATATGTCAGATTTCAATGTCAATACAACTGAAACTGTATGTCAGATTTCAATGTTCATACAACTGAAACTATATGTCAGAATTCAATGACCATTCAATTGAAACTATACGTCATCTGAAACTATATGTCAGATTTCAATGTCCATACAACTAAAACTATATATCAGATTTCAATGTCCATACAACTAAAACTATATGTCAGATTTCAATGACCATACAACTGAAACTATATGTCAGATTTCAATGTCCATACAACGAAAACTACATGTCAGATTTCAATGACAATACAACTGAAACTATACGTGTTCTGAAACTATATGTCAGATTTCAATGTCCATACAACGAAAACTACATGTCAGATTTCAATGACCATAAGAACTGAAACTATACGTCATCTGAAACTATATGTCAGATTTCAATGTCCGTACAACTGAACACAACAAGGTATGACTATACAACTGAACTTCTACACACTTTCAAACTATTCATCTCTTTTCGTATGTTATTTCTCAAGAGTTTCACTTCTTTTATAAGGCTTTACAGTAAGGGCAGTTAGTTTAACTTCATAATTTGAATTCATTTTTTTTCTACAATTGTCACATTTGCCAACAAAAATTACAGGACATGTCAAAAATAATTCCATACACATAAATATTGTGCTTTACCAAAACAAAATACTTCATTGTGATTACACAAAAATATACAAGCATAAGAGCCAAATCTAAAATATCTACTCATTAATTGTTATTGCATCCTCCACTGAATTTTAATTTATCATTCATCATTATCTTATTAATACGCAATGAATTTATTATGACATTTACAGAATTAATCCACTTAGTCTTTTTACAGGGGATAATTGAATATAGACCTAATTTTTCTTACCTTAGCGTAAAGTCTAGGGCTATGTTTGTATGTAATTAACCGTTTTAGTGCCATTGTTTTTTACTTATATATATACTTAAAAATGCCAAAGAAATCTTTTGTTTTTGATGTTGTTTACCCTTGTCTTGAAAAAAAACTGTATCTCTGCCAAAAATTATCCAATTTTAATAATTTTTTTGGGGTTTTCTTAATAAAAACTTGTACATGGTTAATAAAATACAAAGAAAATTATGGAAATATACATTGTGAACAAAAATTATAACAAAAACTGAAATCAAGGTCACATCGTATTTTGCAGTCCGGTACATCCTCCGTACCAGCAAAATAATTGTTATCGTCACTATTATCACTATCACTCAAAATTTGCATTACGCCAAATTGTGAACACACCACAATGTCACTCCCACTATCACTTTCTTCGCAACTTAAAAAACGATCATTTTCACTCGAATTATTTTCCTATTCCGACATTATGGGTTAAAAATTTTCTTTTCCTGGATCCTTTTTACATTGTAATTACTAATAATATTATAATTTGAACTTTATGTAACACGTAGAAAGATAAAAAATTAGCGATACGTGCGAGCAACCTCCCCTACCATGCGCTAAACAGCAACTGATTTCACGAGCGTCATCGCGCTCCTGGCAAATTTAGTTAGTACGCGCACGAGCGCGATGGCGCTCGTCGGCACTCAAATGGTTAATATAGACCTGCAGTCTCTTAGTCCCTTAAGTCTATACTGATTACGCAGAAAGATATTGACCTGATCGCAGCAGATAAACCTTAGAATGTTTCCCTTACAGACCCTTCTAATTCCAATATTATTACTGTTTGTTGATACTTCTAAGTAAATGAACAATCTACCTATATATTAAGACACAGACTTTAGCGAAAACCATGTACAACAATCATGTTAGCTATAGAAAGACTTTAATTGAATAATATCAAATACAAACAGTGATTTTCCTACATTACAGATTCCATATGATTATCCATGTTTATAAATGACGTAAAACATCAGAAATATGTCCCTTTGCAGTAACAAGTCACTAAAACATGCATAGCACACAGTACAAAAGCACACAGAAATGAAGGAAAGGCAGTAAAGAATGCATGCACAGTACAGCAAGAGGGGTCGAGACTCATGACATAAATTCATGTCTGCTGTACCTGGGAAACGGTAGACCTCGGTGGCGCAGAGGGAACGAGGCGCACCACCTCCCTCACGTTACCGTGTTCACCTTCACCCTCATTCACCGATACTTTCTGTAACCAATTTACTTTTGAATTGGCTACTGCTAACTAAATCCTGTCACTTGCATTTCAATTTTCTGATGTTTCTTTACCATTTAGTCTGATAATAAAATTGAATTATTGATGGTAAATTTCACATAGGGATGCTTTCAACGCATTCTCATGAATTTAATATTTTTTTTTATTTAAAATGATTTTTATTTGTAGACTACGAGTAAGGAATGTGTAGAGTAATAAATCGCGGTGTAAAAGTAACCCCACTAAAACGCCGAATTTCCAAGTTATGCTATAGTTCATCTTTAGGCCTTAATATGGTTTCTAATACTGAATAAAACGACAAATGCAATCCTGTGTTATAAAAAATGTCAAAACGTATATACATATACACAATAAATCAAACAGAATTATATTTCATAGGACTATAATTGAAAACATACTCACCCATAGACTCTAGGTGAATCTTGTTACTATATAAAGGTAAAAATTTACTAAACCAATAAATTCTTTAATGAATGTACTTTTGTATATTTTATTAATAATTATTGGCATGTTGCATGTTTGTTATAAAAAGTCAAACCATCATATTTCAGTTGCCACTACATTCCTGACCTCGGATTCGCTGCCTTATTTTAATTAAGCAATATATTTACTTACTGTTTGTTTGATTATGTATATTAATTATAATTTAATACAGCTGCAGCCCAAACAAATCTTTCCTATTTACCAAATGCGGCATTTTGCTTAAACGAGTTTATACTTGATTCCACTCATTATTAACATTTAAACCTATATGGTATAACTGACGTGTGTGAAATTGCAAGTGGTACATAGTGAAACCCAAAATACATTTGCTTTAACTTATTTAATTATGTTCTAATAAGGAAATAATAAGAAATATACGAGGGAATTCGTAGACGTAGAAGAGACGTTTCCCGCTAGATAGGGTTAATAAAGATCCTCACAAAACCACTGCCCGGACGGTATCAGTTTGTAGGTTAACGTTTGATTGCTGTGTTGTGTTTCACTTAATGTTGTCGTGTTCCACCTGCGAAATTCGTTATGGCAAGTTTAAAAGAACAAACAGTGTATTTGAAATTTTGTTTCCTGCTTGGAAAGTCAACAACGGTAGCTTATCAAGCGCTTCAACAGGCTTTCAAGGAGAATGCTTTAAGTCGCACACAAGTGTTCGAGTGGTTTGGAACGTGGTGAGATGAGTGTTGAAGACCATGCTCTTCCTGGGCGCCCTTCAACATATTGAAACAATTAAGATTGTTCCCCCGGGCCAGACTGTTAACCAGAATTTTTATTTGTAAGTTTTAAGACGTCTACGAGAGGATGTGCTGAGGAAACGTTCGAAACTTTGGCTATCAGATGACTGGTTCCTCCATCCCGACAACGCACCCGTACACCACACGGGTTTACAAGTAAACTGCTATTTGGTCTCTCATGGGTGGTCATTCTCCACCCTCCATATTCGCCAGATCTAGCTCCGTGTGACTTTTCCCTGTTCCCAAGAATGAAGAAAAATCTAAAAGAAACGCGTTTTGTGCCAGAGGTGCTTCAAGCAATGGGGAAAGAGTCTTGGCCAGTGCATCGCATATAATGGAGAGTACTTTGAAGGTGACTGAAGCAATTTTGTAAAAAGGTTATAAATAAATTTTTTATAAAAAAAAACCTTTTTTTTTTGAGTCCCGCCTCGTATATTCGATTATCTAATAAAAAAAAGCTGATAAAAGACTAATTTAAAAATGACATGTATATAAAAATCAGTATGTTATTGAAACGCGGAAACTTCTATCACAAATTTACTAAGTTTGCAAAATTAAGCCAATACCAAGACATTTAACGATTCAGCATGTTTTTAACCTTTACGGAGGTCATATCTACTGTTGGTCATATGCACTTCACCAGTGTAATTTGACATCTACGACACTATGTATAAATACCAAACTGGCCTCATATTTCTCAGATTTGTATGATATATATTAATATATGGTATAGGTAAACAAAAATAGAGTAAGTGCGAGAAAGATAACAAAATATGTAACCACTACAGCAGGGCAAGATGACACTCGTTAAATGGCACTCAGAGCGGCTTACAAATGGACCAATATTCAAGAAAGTATTTTCATATATATTATCACTCTATACATTCGTTACTCGTAGTGTGCAGACACAAAAAATATGTATATAAAACCACTCAAAGCGATATTTCTTTATTCTAAATGTAACGTCAAAAATTTTATTTGTTAAAATATTACATTCAACATATTAAACAGATAACTTGGCAAATATCTGATGACAATATTTCTTGTATTGTGTACTCAATATTTGACATTTTCATATTCATTTTATTAGTAAATTAACCATACGCACACAATATCACTATGGACGTGGCATTAGAGTATAATTTTTGAAACACCTGACATTTTTTGGAATTTAAAAAAACAAATAATTCAGTGATAATCAAGAAAGAGCAAAAAAGTAAATTAGAGTTTATAATCATAAAAAAGCTATGTTCATAAAGGCACAGCATTGTATTTTTAATATACAAATTGTTAAAAAGAAATAAAAACGGCAATAAAAATCTAACAAAGCATTTAGCAAGTCTTTGGAAATAATTACAAAAAAATAATTAAAATCTATCACTTTTTTTTAATGTATAGCTAATTGCTTAATTTAATTAAAAATAAACTGCTAACCGACATTCATATTCATTATGTCTTTTTCGCTCTGTGTAAATTTTACATGGCTATTTTAATGAAACTCACGACCCTGTCAAACCTGTAAGCTTCATAGGTTAGTATGTTAAATCTGTATTTAAAGGACACAACGGAACTCAATCTGCGCTTTGTTTCAACTTGTTAGTTCAAAGCATTCCATAGAAATAGCATTCAGAGACTATTACGAAAAGCAACCTAACTTTCATAAGAAAAATACAAGATTTCTTACTTCTCTGTTTGATGATTTAAATACAATTTAAGTGTCTTATTTTTTCATTTTCTCTATATAAAAGGACAATTTTTATTTTTGTTTGTTCGCGCCACGCTATGTAGGTTTCTACCGGCCTCCTTTGCACATAATATTGGAGTGTAGCATAGGATGCTATACACACACCAATTGCTTTATTTTCATCATATCTATTCATAAGAATACATAAATGGATTAATGCTTTTGTTTTTTTAGGAAATTATTCATATTTCAAAACAAAAATAATTTTCGTCTAATAACTAGATGATTACATATTCTGGTAACTTTTTAACCATTTTTAAATTTGGCAAGTTACAAAAATATGAATTAATTTTAAAGCAGTTTTATAACACATTCAATCAGAATGTTGATAATTTTTATTTTCTGCCTAGGTTTATATGGATGATGCGAGTTAAGCCCAAATGAATTTCATTTATACCGTTAAAATGTAAAACAATATTTTTGTATAACTTAAATGCTAATTATAATATACAATATGTACACATACACACATATGATGACACTGAACACACAAATACCCAAATAAAAGCAAAGGACACAAAAAAATGTTAATATAAACCAACCTTCATACTGGCTTGCTTGGCTGCCATTATTTGCTTCCGTATTAAGTCTTGGTCAATGTTTAGGCCCGGCCCTAACTTCCCTGGGCTATCTATCTTCATTATTCCCGAACTCTTTGACATTATGTAAACACCTGTAAAATGTATTAAAATTTGATTTACTAATTTGAATAAATAATTATATACATCTTTATACACAATACAAAAAGATTATTTTTACTTCAAATTCATATGGTGTTTAATAAAAATTGATAATGCCGCAGCAAAATTTTTTATGTTTATCTTTATATAAAAAAAACTGTGCGAGTGAGTCAAAAACTTAAAATTCAGTAACTGACACATTAATACCCACTGTTCACAGTATGTTTTGAAATCTAGTTTTTTTTTAAATATAGTAGGCAGAATTTATATTAAATCCATGCCTTTTTTTAAAGATTTTAATATTCTATATCATACAGTTTTTTTCTGATTTTCTAAGTTTGCATCAAACCTGACAATTCAATTCTTAATGTTTAGGCAGGAAATGAGAAGACATGAATTGAAAAAGCATAAATCGAAAACCAACCTGTTGTTAGACTGGGCATGTGTTTTGGATCAACCTTGATAACGCCCTTAATATGCGGCAACCCTTTACCTCCGAGGCCAAGTGATTTGACTAGGTCTGAATCGGTAACGGAACTCTTCACGGGAGATTGTCCATTAACTGTCTTTGCATCGCCAGATCCACCTCGGTCTGTTGGTAACCTAAGTACTTTAATATTTGGTTGGTCTGCAACAAAAAAATTAATCTATTATCTTCAAGGTTTAGGTTAGGTCAAGGAGTTAGGTTAGATTAGATAACTGAAACCCAAAAATTTAAATTAAACTTAGTTTTTAGAGAAATCCAAATGGCAAAAACAAAACCCTTATAACTGTATCGTGTCCGTCTGTCTATCCATATATAACAGTATAACAACCCTTTCAGTAATCACCAGATTGTGATGAAATAACACAGTAGACATAGTTGAATTAGATGTACATATGAAAAATATTTTTTTAATTTCCGCATAGATTAAACTTAGATGTAATAATCTTTTTTACCTAGAATGTACCAAGTGGGTGCATCACTGAGGAGGTCTTTTAAAATGCAATAGAAAATGTGAAGTGAAATTTTTTGATAAGCTATCTTTGCAAGACACAAGTCTCCGAAACATTTCGCTGTGAAAAGCTAAAAAATTACATTTTTAAACACGGATGACAAACATTTTTAAAAATGTGTATGACAATTTGTAAATATATCTTGATTAACTTATAAGGTAAAATTATCTTGATTAACTTATATTAATAAATTGTAGAGATTAATGTAACAATATTATATATCTGTGAGAGACATGTTAAGCAATATTTTTACATAAAAATAATATGCATGTGTGAAAATATTTCAACAGAAATCCATACCACCATTATTAAATGTTTAAACTTTTATTGGTACCTATGTATGTACTTGATCCTCGTACAAGTTGTACTCTGTACCTTTAAAATGGGTTGTACTATACTTTTAAAATGGGTTTGATTTTTCGAAGCAAACTTTTGATAGAGAATCATTTAATCTCTTAATATAATATAATGTTAGTGACTTGATAAGTACTAAATTGAAATTGCAACAAGTATTTGTATGTTAACCTAGATAACACATGTAATTCACATCAGGTTAGAGCTAGCTTAATATTGTTGGAAAGGTAAATACCATACGACGTATATTAACCAAAATTTCAAATTAGATTGCAGTATTTGGACACTACAATTTTTTTTGATAAAGATCCAATCATTGCTTTCATATTAATGTCTTAGAAATTAAGTTGTTAATCTTCCGAGTAACCAAGATTTTTCATATATTGTGTGAAAAATCCCAGCAGTTTTTATTTCAGAAGTTTCTTTTAGAAAATATTCAGATACTAATTAACATTTAAACAATATAACATAATAACATTTAAACAATCATTACAAATTTATATGCATCAAAATGCACACATGTTGGTTTATATCTATTCTTTAACAATTTAAAACCACGTCATGTCCATAGGCAGCAGACATTCGGGTGAGAACAATAGGGTTTGAATCAACTCCTCAACGGCAGAGGATCCTAATAAGAAAAATTAATTTACTATAGTTAATGATAACCAATCAATATAAATAGTAATGACTCATCGACATAAAGCAATTATCTTCGATTCATCGTTCCTGATTACTGTATTAAATATAATTTTCTACCTATTTATACTCTCAGACCATCTACAAATTGAATGAAGGATACATCAAAAACAGAGCCATAAGGTAATTCAGCCTTTGTAAATTATAGGATATCCATTTATATTATCGACACTCCATACTGGCGAACAGATTTAATTGCCTATACCATTGCATACGTACTCGCCTATCCGTATCCGTTTAATGTGTGTGCGTAAATTAATGTAGTCTTTGTCAGCAGCATGCAGATAAAGAATGTTTACTATTACTACATATCGGTCTCGATCGTTACGGGCAATCGGGTCGATTGACGCTATACGTCAACAACATACCTGTTTCTCTATCTAACCAATAGCATCGATCGAATGACTATCTCGATAGCACACTGGCGCAGTAACTTTGTACTGGGGCGCACGACTTTATTATTACCGAATTGTAAAAATGAAATTATGTAAATAAATATTTTATACTTTACATTTAACCGAGTGAAAGTGATTTGATAATAATAATGTTAAGATAGAATTTGAACAAAGGTACCTAGTACTGATCCAAATTATTTACAACAAACAAAAAAAGGGAAACAAAACAATCTCCTATCCTTATTGATTTTATTGCTTTCTAAGCACTCGTACACAGTGCAGTAACGGACAGTTATATTGAATTATTATAAATAGTTTTCAATTAAGACTGAACACACTGACACAAACATTGCAAAATCATACAAATAACACGCACACACAAGCGGCAACCTGGGATTGCGTACTCTTGATTGTACTCTTTATCTGCAGATAACGTTGAACTGGCGGGGCGAGGTAAATGCCGCTTCTTTATGCAGTAATAGTTAATATTCTTTGACTCAGGCATTTATAAATTATAGACAGTTTACACAGTAGCGTGTGTATGGACAAAATTTGAAAGCTATTTGGAATAAGCATTGAAAAAAACACACATACTACATGACATAAACTATTATGCTTTATGATTAGTAAATTATTCAGTTGTTTCCAATGTTAATTTTATTCTACTGCCTGGCATTTCCGAGGTTTATTTTATACTAATTTTATACCATAATCTGGAAACAATAGTCTCCACAAAAGTCAATTATGTCAAACTAATTGCTTGATATTCTAGTTCTTTTTCCCTCAGAGTTTGAATTTTATGAACGGCCAAACATTATAGATATGAGATTTGCATCTAACAATTGCAATTACCAAACAGTATGTCAACGTGATTTTGTTTCCACGCAGTACACAAACGATTCATGATATTTTGGTTCACTGCGCTCTGGCAGAAGCCAATTATCGTATTTCCTTAATATTTTAATCATTTTGGAAGCGGAAAAATTATTTGTGATGTCAAAATCACTAGTGCCAAATTCCAGCTTTATGAAACAGCCCCAGATGCACGCCTACACCTTGCAACCAAAAATATTACATTGTCCCAATATCTGGCCCAATATACCCCTTATAATACCACTACTCAATTTTGGATTCTGTTATAGCGCTAGTGGAGGCAGTGGTGTACAAGTCTTCTATTGAAACTTTGTGCATGAGATCTTAACAGACAACTTTGACAAGGTGGATTTATAGAGATGCAATAAAAAGCATTGGCCAAAAAGAATGATAATTGAAACAGTTTGCCGTAGAAGCAAACAGCGCAAAGAAACCAAAGTGAAAGAAGAGGTGACAGATGACACTCCACCAATGACTAAAGAAGAAGCATTAATAATTACGAAAACTGTTATAAATGAAGAAGATAGAATAGAAATGCCAGTATTGTTATTTACATTGACTTGTATAATGAATCTTAACTTGGCGTACAGCCAATTTTATCTGTAAGTCCCCCCAGTCTGCCATAAAACGTAGGTCTGTAAGATTGCCCCAAATCTGCCTTATAATGAGGCTCCACCCACTTTATTACCTCATCTATAAAAAATCCACAGCACTGAGTCTTTCCATGCCTTAGTGGATATACTATTCTGCTATAATTTTTAAAGCACGTCTTAGAATCTGGCATGTGATGTGGCTTTTTTGTATTTTTTCGTTTTTACTTAGGCCTAAGAATTATATAAAAATAATCAAATAATATGAAATAAACCATTGTGATGCATTACATGAAGTGAAACTTTTGATTGCAAAGTGGAATGATGTATTCATTCACTTGTCACTTTTTGGTGTCACAAGAATTTAATGCCATCCTTGATGTGCGCGTTTTTTTGTAAATTATATTGTCAAAAATATTATTTTATTCATGTTTCATACCAAAAATTCATATTTATTTTTAATAACCAAAAAAATAATAAAACCTGCATCTTCAGAATCACAAAATTTGCTAAAAATAAAATGGTGTAGCGTTCAGTAATCATAACAAACCTTGCTTAGGTGTTTTGGGTGACTCCATGTAGTGACGCCTTTCATCCTCTTCATCGCTGGACATGAGCTCTTTCTTGACCCGCTTCAGGGGCGGTTCGTCAATGTCTGCCGCGCCTCCACCGCACCACGCCTTCACCTGATCCATGGCACGCACTTTGCTAGAGCGCTGCAGACGGCTAGGCACAAAATTATACATCAAATTTGTTTAATTCTCTACTTCTTTGATGTGTTATTATATATCAAATTACGAATTACAATGACGGTTATCATATTAAGTCTCTCGTCATTACACTTTTTATCACCAAACACACTTGTCTTGTTTATGACAAATTCCATAGACAAAACAAGTGCATTTGATGGATGTCCCAAATTAATAATATGCAATATATGGGGCAAGTGGAGAGTCAATTCCTTCAGGCCAAAATAATCGTCCTGTCATACTAAATAAAGATTTTCGTGAAATTTCTTTCTCTGACTTCCAACGATTTAGTTAAAAAACAATTTTTCCAACCATCATAAAACCTCTATTTTACTAGCATTTAACTCTAAAAGCTTCATTCAGCTAGTACCATTACTTCATACTAAAGAACATGTGCAAAGTGGAAATGTCACATTTTAATTTCAATGTAAACATTATTCAAAGTATGAGACAAGTTTTTATGGGTGTCTTTAACAGTGTCGTTGCAGATGGGTGGATCACTTTTTATGGGGATAACAATATCATTAGCCACTATAATTTCATCATTACCACTTGCTATACACATTACTATATACTGCACAATTTCGAGGCAGTTATAAGCAAATTAAACTAGCAATTTCCCCATACCGTCATTAAAATATTTGTGTGAAGAAAATAAACAATTCTGAAATTATAAGACAAGTCAAATGAGCCAAAATTCTATGAATATACTCTATGAATATACTGTTCCTGCTCCACGCTGACAATGCCATCTGTGACTAAAGTATTTATAAAAAGATGTCAAATGAGTTCAAACTCTGTATCAATATTTTCAAAGAGGTCTTGTTTTCTGATCTATTGAAATGTTCCTTAAGATATCTCCAGAGTTCATTATAAGATCATGACCATATTTACATGGGTCCAATCTGAAATAATTTCCATTCAAACAAAAAAAGAATGATGAAAATTAGTTAACGCATCTCCGAGTTACTGTTGAACATAAATGAAAGAAAAAGAATACATATGCATCGAATAGGAAACCTCCACCTTTTCTGAAGACGGTTTAAAAAAGGAATGGAATCACACGTGATAATACAAAGAGTGACTTGAAAACATTGCACATAAATTAATTAGGAAGGAAAAAAATTGAACGCAATAAAAAGAATAACATGGCATATAATTTATAGGAATAATTCGGGAGACAAATATTACCAGCCACAATGAACACAAAACATACTGATTAGGAGTGCAACAGCACTTTCAAAATGTTTGGCACAACACGAAAAGAGGAAAATAATACTCCTCAGCACTCAAAAAATTGAAGAAAAATAGAAATAAATCTGTTAAAAAATAGAAATAAATCTGCTAAAAAGTACTCACCCGCTAGGCGTCAAAGCTGGTTTTTCTTCCATTTTAGGTTCCAAAAGTGTCTTAGGCTTGCCAAGAGATGGTAAAGGCCGGGGACCACTCAGAGGTTTCACAGCCAAACCCTGCTGCTCTTGTTGAGCCGCCCGGAGAGCCTTAAGCTCTTTCTGCCGTGCTAGCTGCTTCTCAAATGCTTCCAGAAGATGCTTACAAGTTTCCATATTCTCCACTGGCTCCCAAGTGTTCTGTTCACTGTAGAAAAGATAGAAAATAGTAAATGTCATTGAATGTAATAGTTATGAGTGAACATGAGATTAGCTTTTTGAAAACTAAACACTGTATTTTTAAAGTTATAATTCTTTAGGCGTGTTATGAAACATGATGAAGAGTCAAATTTTCACCCGATGCAACAAAAATCTACAGGATGAAGTTGCTAACTAAACATGTGTCTAGGTAGTGACTGATACTATATTCATGATAGTTATTGAGGTATTTGTAAATACACAACACGTGTTTTATATTCATACAAATCTAAGTTATGTCTGCGCTTTTAAATAATATTTTTTAGTAATTGAAATTTAATAGTGGTCCATATATTCAAAAAACATTTTTTATTGTGAATATTTGTGATAGTAATTTTGCTTATTAGCTTTTTAAAATATGTTTTAAGTATATTTCTGTAAATGAAGTTAAGTTTCGGTATGTATTTATTTGCATTATAAATTATAAATCATTTAAAATTTAATTATTTGATTGAATTTAGATTTTATCAACCATATTTATAATCACGCTCCAGTCCTTTTATTATTTTATTTCCATTAATTATTGCGTAAAAAATAAAGTTATTCTCGTATAATGCTAAAGAAGTATAACTTCTAATATGCGTATATAAATACATGCACAATTTTTTTCTAACAAATTATTATAACACTTTTATACATAGCACATACCATATTTAGAAACTATAAATCATTTTTACTTGAATATAATATGTACGCTTATTTATTTACCACCAGCGGGCACCAATGTCATGTCGCACAGTCCCTACATGTATAAAATTTGAATAGATTACATAAAATTACAAATTAACAACAACAAATAAATTTGGTTTTGATATTTCAGATCATTAAGGAAAAATATTTTCTTTTGTTTCTTACACATGTGAATAAGAATGATATTGAATGTGATAATGATGATACTATCGTAAAAATACTATGCACATGATACTATCGTACTTCATATTGAAGAATTATGATGATGATATTATCGTAGAAATACTATGCACATGATACTATCGTACTTCATATTGAAGAATTATGATGATGATACTATCGTAGAAATACTATGCACAAGACACTATCGTACTTCATATTGAAGAATTATGATGATGATATTATCGTAGAAATACTATGCACATGATACTATCGTACTTCATATTGAAGAATTATGATGATGATACTATCGTAGAAATACTATGCACATGATACTATCGTAGAAATACTATGCACAAGATACTATCGTACTTCATATTGAAGAATTATGATGATGATATTATCGTAGAAATACTATGCACATGATACTATCGTACTTCATATTTAAGAATTATGATGATGATACTATATCGTAGAAATACTATGCACATGATACTATCGTATTTCATATTGAAGAATTATGATGATTATACTATCGTAGAAATACTATGCACAAGATACTATCGTACTTCATATTGAAGAATTATAATGATGATACTATCGTAGAAATACTAAATTGTTATTATTATTAAAAAAAAATTTTTATTTTTCTCGCAGAACTTTATGAACATAAAGTTTACTAAAAATGCTAACAGATGGCATTAGCAGTACCAATATCATAATATTAACCAAATTAAAGGTATTTTTTTATATCTGTACTATCCATATAAAAGGTATTCTATATGTTGCTAGAGTGTATCAACTATTACCGTATCAAATTTCATCAAAATCTGTGCAGTAGATTTTGCATGATTGAAGAACAAATTAACACACAGACAGACAAAAGTTCGAATAGCAGGTTTTCTGGCTTCTACTGTCATTCTATATGCTAAACCAATCACTTTTTAAATTATTTTCTATGTACAGAATTCACTCTGCTACAGTTTTATTATATGTACAGATTTGCAATACCTGTCAAATGAGGCAAAATAGATAAAAAAGACCATTCCCACTTGGATGATATTTAACAAATATAGCAAATATATAATGCCAACTGAATTATCAGTATAAAATATACTATGTAGTGATTTGACAGATCCATGTGTTATATGTTACAAATGAAGAAACAAAGCAACTAATTGGATTATGTAGCAAGAAACATTTCAATAGTTAATTCAAACTTAATTATACTATCCAAAAGAATTAGGTATTTGACACATAAAAAATAAGGTCTAACATAATTTATACACTAAATATTTATAGCTCTTATACCAATCAGAATGCGTGATGTCATTATTTAATAAAAAGGAACAAAATTTATGTAATATTATATTTATTGCCAAAAATGGCCATGAATTTTTTTGAAGAAATGGAAGTTAATTTCAGCAGCTAGTAGTGTACACTTGCCGAAAGTGGATATTTTACGATAGCTGACTTCATTGTTTCCAACGTATGTTCAATAAAACACAGGAATGTAAAGACATCACTGTATATATGTTATAACACAAAATATCTATTTTGTAACATAATTAATTGTATTGATATAAACATTTCTTTCTAAGTTAAATTCGTTGACGAAATACACTGTGTAAAGTAAGGAAACTTTGGGACTTTAATCTGTAATAGTACATCATGGGTAGACTGCAATTAACCTATTTTTCACCATACCACTTTTTTTTTGATATTTAAAAATTGTCAAATATTATTATAGATTATAAAAATAAACTTGTTGGAATAACTATTAATATGATATTTTCTCATTTGTCCTTTAGATAAATTATTATTTGCTTCTTATTAATAAAATAATATTAATTTTAATTGCTTATTTCAAGTTCAATCTTTATGGATTATTTATTATGGTAATCAAACATTTCTCCTAGCTAATTTTCAAAATTTAGTTTCACATAACAGTTGATTGGTTTAATGCGTTAGTTTCACATAATTTTGATTGGTTTTATTCTGTTAAATGATTTGTTATTTGTGATATTGAGTGAGTGAAATTATGAATATTATGTCATTTTTTAGTGCTGGTGAAACGTGGCATTAGTATGCCAAATTTACTATAATAGCCCTAATAATGTACATTGAATGTTATCCTACAACCAAGTCTTGTTACGATCAATTCAATACAGGAGTCAATAACCCGTCATTTTAGTGATATCAGGTGATACTTCTACAATAATATCGATAAACATGGAACAAAATGTGCTAACTTATTTTATAAGGAAGTAAAATTCAAATACCAGATGCACAACGTAGATAATTTAAGTCAAAATTATTATCGTCGGTTGCAAAAGTGCAGTGAATACAGGGAAGGACCCTTAACACGGAAACGGAACAAAAAATTTAGATATGTGTAAATACTAAATACATTCTAAAACAAAATTATTTGTATTTTAAATACTATCTAGAAACAGGTAAGTGACATTTCATTTTGACACTTAACAGTTTGCAAAGTTTGCAATAGACGAACATGTTGCCAAACTGATATTTAGTGTAAAGGTTCCTATAACCTTTAAATGATGATAATATAACCTGTTAATTTAAACATAATTATGATTTCATACAAAATTTAAACTTTAATTATTTCATAAACTAGGCGACTAGTCAAAAAAAATAACATATTGTCATATAACACATGATTAATGGGACAAGTGTTTGAAGTGACAAAGTTTCCTTCATATACATAGTGTATAAACCTAATTTGTAAGTTATGCATACACTTATTCTGTCATTATATGAAATATTGCTGCTAAGATCTATTGTACAATATCTATACAAACTATTCAGTTTTTTGTCATTGACAATATAGATACCCCAAAATTTATTATTTATTCTAATGTGGTTCCTTATAACAATAAATTCGCAATTTTCCTAACAAAGAGTTGCTTCTCGCCCTACTAACCTAACCAATATTTACGAATCACCAGATTTAACGAAACATAAAAATAATATATGAACAACTATTTTAAGTGATTAGTTTCTGAAAAATTACGAGTTTTCCGTAGTGTTTATACTTGTTATCTTTTAGTATTGTAAATTGTGATGTCCTCAGGTTAACAGGTCATACAACAGTGTTTCGGCAAGAAATTATTAACAATTATAAAAAACTTAATTTTTTCAATTAAACTAACTTTTTTTAAAAAAGTCTAATTACTATAAAAATTGTCAAATACCCAATTAAATACACCACAACTGAGAGTGCTTAATTATAGTTCAAAACATAATTTAAACTCACTGTGGATACCCCTCCCACTTGAGCAAATACTCATGCTGTTTCTTGCGAGGGTTGAAACGCTTGGCAAGGATCTTCTCCACGACATACTCGCCCGGCTCTGTGTCGTCATCGGGTTCCGTGCGGCGTGCGATGCGCTCTTCGGGTGGTACACGTTCCTGTGCATTCTTTACCGACTCCTTGAAGACACTAGATAAGGGCTGTAATGAATTTGAACTAATGTCATATGATTACAAATTACGTATTTATAATTACAATATTTTTGGTTATTGAATACTAACAATTTTGCGCACACTTCATGCAGGATACCTTGTACCCTCTTTTTTATATTTTAAAACACTCCGAGATGTTCCCTGGTGCCAAAGAATCTGATTAATAAAGATGATACTACAATTGGTAATAAGCATATATGAATAAACATTACCAGCTGTAGTAAATTATTAAACTAAATACAATTATTAAAATAAAATAAATGCCTGGCATCTGGTAGAAAAATCTACCATTAAAAAAATCTACCACTTATCATGGTTGTATATAAAAATTTACCACTTATTATGGTTGTTATCAATAGGCTAGTTTCAACTAAGAATAAATTGGATGGGTTGTAGTTTTTAATGATTAATGATGATATGGAGATACGGAAAAACAAAATCATTTATTATTAAAAGTGAAGATTATTATTATTTTTAGGAAATCATTTTGGCAAAATTACGAACTCACGTGACTGAACAGTGAGTCACAGTGATCACCAATCAGAAAACATTACATCACACCTCACATACCACCATTATTATTGTTGACATTTTCATATACAGAACAGGTTATTTGATTAATTTTTCGTTTTTAACAATTTTTGTCGAGTTGATAAAAATTGTTAAAAACGAAACAGTCGTCTTTTTTTATTAAATATAAAATATAAATAATATAAAATAATATAAAATTACATTTTAAAAATACAATTCGCAGTGGAATCCAATTTTAACATAGCCAAATAGTAAATTTTTGGCATCAAACAGTGACTTCTGTTCATCAGAATTTTGGAATGTTAAAACTTCAGTGTAAGTATACAATAGTATTATTTCAGTTTCATAATCAGTAAGCGTTTGTTTATACACACGTATTGTAAGGTAATTTAAACTGTTTTTGATAAACTTAACCTCAATTCATACATTATTACTTTATCAATAAACTTGTAAAAATAGTGACTCCAAAATTCATCAGTATTGCTTTAGATATATTTGCTGAGACTACATTAACTCAGAGCTTCGACATTTTAATTTGTTTTTCTATAGAAGCGCAGTTTATCAAAAAAACTGTAAATATATTTATTTACATCAAAGTTATCTTCGCAAAAATATATTCTTGAATCTACAGATTCATGAATATGAATATATATAATAAAGTACGAGCTCATTGCAAGTTTCAGCCACTTTGTCCATATTTGTTTATTGTTTGGAAGTATATAAATAATATATATTTGGAACATATATAATATAAATAATTCTTTAACTTCTTGTCAAGTAATGAATATTGAAATATTAATTTAATATTTGAGTGGATGAAGTGAATATGTAGCAAAATTACGATTTAGACAAAATTGCTTCAAACATTTGTTTAAATTGTAAAAACTAATATGCAAAAGATATATTAGTTATTACATATCGTGTAAATTACATTCAAATATTAAAAAAAAAATATTTTTTATGCACTAAATACATTATTCCGGATAAGAAATTTAATTTATACCAAAAAATCATAAATGAATCTTATCTTCTTCTTCCACTCACTGCTTCAATTACATATTTAATCTGTGTGTGTATATAGAAAATATTTTAAAATTCACATCCAAGATCATATAACAATTTAAAACACAAACATACCTTTTTGGTGACAGTAATCCCGCTACCAATTTTCTTCACCAAGTTATCTTTGTGTAACAGTTTTGCAGAATTATCATCACTCTCCTCAGTAGCTGATGGAGGTTCCTCTTCCTGTGTACATAATATAATAATAACAAATTACATCTTATACACTAAGACATATTTTAATTATTGAATATATTTGCCGTTAATTTTGTAGAAATTCATTGTTGATAATTAAATGAAACTATGTGTACGTAAAATAATTCCAAGGATCACTTTGTTTACATCTTTCAGATATTTTGAATAAACTTACAAAGTTTCTTGACCCACACTAAAAGTTAGTGTCTTTCTAACTCTTTAAAAAAATTTAAAAATGTAATTTGATATAAAAATTTTATAATGTTGAAATTAATAAATTATCAGACAAATCTCTAAACCTTCACTCATTAACCTTCATTATGCAATAATCATCGACGGAACACTGGCCGCTAGCCTGGTAATGCATAAACCTTCGATTGGATATATCAAACATTCAATTTAAAAAATAAAGCATATCTACATTATTATAACCAAATTATATCAGATATTTAGACACTGATTCTTATGCATTGTATAATATTAAATTTCATAACATAAGTTGTATAACTAATTAATTGTATGAATTATATTAATCTCTAAACTTTGTATAATTTAATCCTTGTACACATTACTCAGATCGTATAGTTATAGTAACGCAATCATCGCATAATTGTATAATTCCGACTCTATCAATACACTAAGCTGAACATTATCTCACTATTTACAGCGCATAATTTAAAACCTCCTAATATTGGTCTCAACTTTTGTAAGTCCACTATTTTAAAAACATCATCGCGTTCTTTTGTCAGGTGGGAGTCGCACTCTGTATTGCCTCGACCCTGTGTTCCACGTAAATGTTTCTTCTCCACTTGATCGCGTTTGAGCGCATGAGTTTTCTCATCAAGCGCCAGGACCGTATACAGGGCTTACCAATGAGCTGCTCGGTTTAATATAGAATACACAAAGCCTTCCTGCATACTCAATGTGCCAATATTTTTTCTCGAACTTGTACATTTGAGACTTAAAAAACGAACCATATTGCTAGTAATATAAAGAGCTTCATATTTTAAGCCTTTGTCATAAATTTCTTTAAGCAATATACATTTTATAAATAAATTTTGCCATCTTATTCATAAGACTGAGTTTTTCCAATAATCATTTGTTTACTTTGACTAACCAAGTCCCAAAAATGTATTCTGACTTGGATTTTCCCAACTTAAATTTTTATATAAAAAATTATTATAACCTTACCACAATTTTCTTCTTAGGCGGTCTTCCTTTTGCTTTCTTCACAACAGGTGCCTGCACTGGAACTTGCTGATCATCTTCATTAGCCTTTATTTCAGTCTGTAACGTGAGAACTTGTTACTTAAATAATGTGAGACATTAATTTTTAATACCATTTTTTGATGTTATTTAGTAAAAACCTATACCGTCAAATTAGGTAGAGGTTGTAATCTTCAATTACTTCGCCATGATTAATTAAATATTAATATTAGGAATAATTAATTCCTCTTGAAAAATACCTTCAAACCAAATCTCTAATTAGAATAATATATTGAAAGCCCCTCAATGATCAGGACAATAAACATGACATACCAATTAATCCAAGAAAAGAGGGAAACCCAGAAATAAATTAATTAATAGGATAGCTAATTCTTTCTAATATCTATGAGTAATTTAAAGCAAGATTTCTACTTCAAAATATCAATACCAAAACTCTTATATGCGAAATTGGGAGTCTGCTTATCTGGTTGATACCATAAGTGCTGCAGACGGTAAAGTTATTTATTTATTTATGTACTCTAATATTTACGATTGATAAATATGGTGGATTTATTGCTACGAAAGCAATCTCTTACAGCTAACCAGAACTACACGCCAGCCCCATTCGATGAGCGGCCGGCATTCAAACCCAGGTCCCAGTGGTGCACTGTGCCATAAAAAGCCGTATACCTTGTGATCAATCCAACACACCACGGCGACGTCGAAACTTTCATTCACATATAACCCAGTATTACACTTTCAGTACTGACTGCATAAATGACTATTAATGGCCTCCCCTAAGAAATGACTGACTGTAAGCCATCAAAAGCCGTATGCCCTGTGATCAATCCAACACACCAAGGCGACGTCGAAACTTAAGTTCACATATAACCCAGTATTACACTTTCAGTACTGACTGCATAAGTGACTGTTAATGGCCTCCCCCAGGGAATGACTAAATCTAAGCATTCACAAACATTACATGCTTTTTATTTTTTGTTTTAAGAGAAGATATTACATTAAAATGATAGCTGTCTTTTTTACCAACAGATGTCTATGTTCATTTGTAAGTTTCCAGTTTCAATATGATGTATCATTATGAAACTGGGTAAATAAATAAGTACGGAAAAGTAACAAAGACAAGAATTCTGTTAGAAAGATAACAAAGCACTTTACACGGTTTAAAAAGTATACTGCTTTTTTTGGTTGGGCTGCAAACTAAACAGCGTACAATATTCCACAGTCTGAGAAGAAGATTATGAAGAATTCTGAGAGAAGTTATGTCAAATCTGAAGTCAATAATTATTGCAAAGTAGTACTTAAGAAAATTTGCATATTTTTACCTCCAACAATTACCTAATTTTGCAAAAACTATTTTTTGACATTATCTCATAAATTATTAATTTTGGAAAAAGGCACCTTTAACAAAGATTATAGGAACTTTAATGCTTTGATATTTTAACATACGGTGAGTAATTTACAAAATATTAAACCAATATCATGCAAAAAAATTTAGTTATTGCAAAATTTAACAGACTAGAATTCATAAATAATGGAGTACCGGAGAATCATTCCTAAAAGGAAATTATAGAAAAAGGTATAATCTACAAAAGTATGTTTCTCATCATTTTTGTTCACAAGACATTTAGCTTTAACATTTTCGCAGTAACAACGGATTTATCATAACCTCTCAGACCGCGCCAACTTACTAAATTATTCAGAATTTTACGCTTAACAAAACTGTTAAAAAAAAATTAGGGTAACAATGAAAAAAAAAATACAATTTAACTAGACTTATTTGTCTTAGAAATCTTAGAAAAAGTGGGCCAAGGGGGGTGCACAAATATTGTGGTGAGCAGTAAATGTTTAAATTACAAAAAAAAAATTTCAATATTTTTCATAGCGAAAAGTCGGGCTTTACAGATGCGATGGCAATTTGTTGAATTTTTGTGATATATGGAATAAATTTTATTCATTTATGTGCCAGAAACTAAGAACCTTAAAGATGTCAATAAGATGCTGATTGCAACGGAGTGGCAAACGATTTTAAGTGTAGTTTGCTTTTTTGCTTTTGTTAAAGCTGACTGGCGACCAAGCATAGCCATTTTATCAATATCAAAGAATTGCTATGAAGTTCATGCCACTTATCCTATAATTTATCATGATTTTTTAAACAGTCAAAAAATAAAATGTGGGATATAGCATGGATTCCCATTTGCGCGTTTAACAGGAAAAGCTAATTAGCTAGTGAAACCCTAAAAGAGAACCACACCAGGAAAATGTACAAACATTATGTAGTAATGAGAATACTTATATTTTTTGACCACAATGGGTTAATTCATGAACTTGTTTTAGTGAATACTACAGTATATCTAGAGATGTTAAAATTTTCATATCAGTACATGAATAAAAGCAACGAGTTACTTAGGAAACTGTCACAGCTACTCCATCATGCATGTATAACACCAGCCATGTACTGTGTTTGTAATCCAACTGTTATTACCGGCATTTTCTTAATTAAATGCAGGTTTTCCATATTTTCCTAAAATATGGAAAAACTGACTTTGCACAAGTAATGAAATAATCCGAATATAATAGGATTATTTCATTACTTAAAATATCCTTCCAGTATTGCAGATTATGATGAAATGAACATAGAATTTTAGTAAAAATAAATATAAGACTAATCGGAGGAACAAAAAATTTTCTAAAACAAACCAAATGCTAGAAATACTGTTCAAATCAAGGGGGTTAGATTATAATCTGATTGTGTTCCACGTAGTTAATACAAATTGTATTGTACTATAAATATAGGTTCATTCTATTTCAGTTTTGTTCATTTATTCTACCAAGTTAACGTTAGTTTTTAATAATTTTATCCCTGGAAGTTGAATATTAATATTTCTTCAAATATCACGTAACTTTGTGGATTTAGAGAAATTACCACACCATGAAAAGTAGAAGGGATTTATTAGTTGCAGACAACTCTTCATTGGCTTACAAAAAAATTTCTCAAACTTCACACATTTCATTATAATTACAGTGAAAACTACGAAATTAAAATGATTAATAACGAAAACAAAGCAACTCACAACTTTGGCGTGAGCAAACTTGGAGAGAGCCTGCACTTGCTTGCCTGCCTCTATCCATGCGTCCCGCTGCTTCTCGGCCATGCGACACCATTGCTGGTAGAGTCTCCAACTACTATTGGCACCCACGTCTGTCGTCACTATAGAACACTTCCACAGCAAAAATGCCCAAACTTGAGGTTTATCTTCATTCTGAAAAAATATTATTATATTAACTTTATTATATTATACCTTTCTTCTTTTCCTTGTAAACTTCTTTTTAAATTCTCTTATATAACATGAAATTTGTTATGTTTGTGACCTAAAAAACATTGATTATTAAGTACTGACTGACCTACAGCTGGTTATGTATGGTCAATTTGGTTTTTCTTTATTTTTTTGTCATATAAAAGTAATTTTGTATTTTTTTCAGGATAGAATAAATTATTCTTGAGAATTTGATACGTGAGAAGGTTCTGATAGGAAATATGAAAAAGTTGAAAACATTAAAAACAACAAATTTCATAAGATGATGCTATATGAGTTTCGCCAGGTTTCGCTTTGAAAAAACATTTTAGCCCAACTAAACTCTAAACCAAGCAAAACAATGTAACACACATCAGTTCATGCGCATTAATCAACAACGAACTGACCATTGTAAATTATTCATGATTCAGATAAACAAAAGCACGCTGTATTTCACATTGCTGACAATAGAGAATGCAATAGTAGTAATGTCACATCGCGCTCATATCTGTGATGCCTCTATTCACAGATACTATCCAAGTGCAGTGTGTTGATGTTTTGCATACGCCAGCTTTGGGTAATCTACCTATACCTAACTTCACAAAGCAGTGGTACCAACCACAAAAAATAAACAGGGTGCGCTACATTCATTGTAAAATATTATAGAAATGTTTAATGTAGATTAATCAAAAATATCCCGAAAAAGAGGAAGACCTAAACTTAGGTGGCCCGACTGCCTGGAAAAAGACTATAATACTAAGTGTAACGAACTGGATGTCTCTGGCCAAGAACAGGAGAGCTTGGGAGTTGATTGTGCGAAAGGCAGGGCCCATCCTGGGCTGTCAAATCTTTGAAGAAGAATAAAAAATATGAAGCTGTGACTATTGAAATATATATTATTCCAAAATATTATACACGTCACATTGGACAGCGCAGCGCATCGGACACTGGATAATTGTAGGCTGTTTTCAACAGTACTTATGACTAATGACATTGATAATAATCACATAAATAAATAAGAATAGAATAGAATCCTACACGCATAGAATATTAATGTTCATAGCATAATTGTTCTGTGTATAATTAGACTGGTAATTAAAGAAGAGATAAATGCCATACTCACACTATCTCTAACGGGTGATTTTCCAGTACAAGCAACGCTGTCCCTGTGCTCCTTGAATTCCTCCACAAAGTGAAACACTGAGTGGCACTGCCCACACACAAGGACGTCTAACGTGGCCATTTGTTCATTGGCGTCTGTAAAAAATTTTTGAACACATTTAGTTTAATAAAAGTAAGAAATATAATTCTGGTAAAATCGAGGAAGCAAAAAGAAATTGCTAAGAACCTTTATCCAATTATACAACATGACATTGTTGCGATACACTAATGATCACAATTTTTAGAAAATGTAAATAAAGTGTAGTGCTCACTAATTTCTTTTTTTTTAAATGATGTTTTTTTCGTGGCACATTTATACTGTATTTTGTTTATGAGAAATCACAGATAGTCCTTTTTTTGCTAGTGTTTCTGTACAATATATACAGGTGTACAACTATTGAAAATGATGAAATTTCACGCTTCCAACAAAATTACTATTATAAGAGTTCTTTATGCATAGTTGGTATTTATTTTTAGCAGCTTTTTTATTTTTAGCAGAGAAATATATCAAAATATAATTTTTAGATCGGCTAATTCTTTTCAGTTTCAATTTAGTATCTTCAAAGTAAAGATGCATTCCTATGGTATATAGCCACGGGAAAAATTCACTAAATTATTGTTGAAACATTTTCAGCCATAGTCACTCTGCATAATGCAGGCAATCTATTCATGCTGTAGTAGAGAAGGCCCAAAGTCACAAGTAAAAGTAATGATCAATTTACAGAAGTTACCAGGAAATGAAAAAAATTACTTTCAGCCCCAAAAATCTGCATGAAATTAAGTCCCATTTAAAATATGTTTCTTAAACTACCTTAACATGGCATTTACATAGTGCTAATTTAGTGAAACATATTGCTATTAACAATAACTATTAACTATTCACTATACAAGTAGTTAAAAGCTCGATAGACAAGTAAAATGCGGGTCTTACAAATTTTCACTCGTCCCATTCTTTAAATTTTCACTTGTGCCATTCTTTCATGAATATATCTACCGCATTGAAAAATTACCTCATATTGTAATATTTGTTGTAATTGTATACAAATATGATGCTCTTTTGGTTTATTATATTTCTCAGTTGAATTTATATTTAACATAACAATATGAACTTACTGCTCATATTGTTGTTAAGTTGCTCAAATTGTTATATGAACATGACAATAATGTGAGCAGTAAAGTTTTAAGAATAATTTTTTATTTTGATTATAATTTACCAGAATTATTCATGTGATCTCAAACTTTTGCACGATGTTGTATGTACATATGGAATAAATATTTGAGAAATAATTCCTT
Source organism: Druceiella hillmani (assembly GCA_039881145.1). Taxonomy (NCBI): domain Eukaryota; kingdom Metazoa; phylum Arthropoda; class Insecta; order Lepidoptera; family Hepialidae; genus Druceiella; species Druceiella hillmani. The sequence goes on along the minus strand of JAYKKI010000023.1, from coordinate 4,034,610 downwards.
ACTTACTAAGGAAAATCATAGAGAAAATTGACAAGGACTAATGTAAGAAATGGTAATATTAATACAAGTAATCTTCGTTGATTCTATGGGTATCATAAAGTAATATCTCTATCTCTTTTTAACAGTGAGTCGTATGTTGTGGCTAATAAACTTTTTCACCAACAAGATTGTTTCAGTGGCGCATGTGTTGGGCAAGTAAATGGGATAGTTATGGATATATATATATATAAGCCTTGTCTGTCGTTTCGAGGTATGGTTAATTTTAACGTGAGTTTTTTCGCTGAAGTGTACGCATATAATTTTGCAAAAAATTTATTTTGTTTATAGATATAAACAAGACGAAGGTTAAATTATGACGAAATACTAAATCTCAGAAAACTAGAACTCTATACACATGGGGAATATTGACTACTAGTGAGACTGATGACTTCATAAAGAAAAGTGATGTCCAAAGCGATGAAAACTATGAACCATCCTATATCTAAGAAGATGAAATAAGTGCACCAAATGAAATTTTCTATAACTGTGGGACAAGTTCCTCCAAAAAGTTCTCGTATTCCACCTGGAAAGCCAGCATCTTTGCAAATTCACTTGCGATAAAACAATATCACAGGTAAAAATAGATATTTATAAGTAACAAGGGACTGTCATCATCTAGAACCACGGCAAGGAACATTGTGTGTGCTTCGAGGGAATCAGTCCATGCTGAGTACAAACAGATGTATTGGGGGACAGTAGACACTTATACGTTTTACATGTCGACAGTTATACAGGCACAGTTATACGTTTTTACAGTTATACATTAAAAATACAATTTAATAAAAAATCAACAGGTTTAATAGTTGTATAGATCGCACATATATTTGACTTGAATTATACTTTGTGTATAGGGATGTTTGGACATTTTGGACATAAAGTCCAAAATGCCCAAACATCCCTATAGATTGAGTGGTTTGGACATGCCTATAGAGAGGTTTGGGTATACATCAAATTAATTCTAATAATATTAGTTACACTTATTAACATATGCATAAAATTTAAAAACATATTATTTACAATTAATAAAATAAAATTAATAGTATTAAGTATATTCTAATTTTTGTGAGTCGCATGAATTTAATGACAGCCATGGTAGATCTAATATGTGACCTAATTAGTGATAAATTTTTTTTTGTTTCAAATTTAACTAAAACATAATCGTTTACGTTAAAATTTCTGTACAAAACAACAACATGATCTTCGTCAATACTCTCCTCTTCTGGTTCTTCTATAAAGGATCTATTAAAACTCTGCATAAGGATTATTTTCTGTGTCGCTATCTCTTCTACTGACAGATTTATGTCACTTCAATTTCTTCAATTTAAATTCTTCTGGGAGTTTAGGTACAATTTTCTTCTTCATAATATTATCAGCAGTTTTTCTTTTCCTGTCTTCCTTGGTTTTATTTTTTTTGTTTTTCTTTATTCTCCATTTCTATGAATTGCTTTTCAGGGATATCTGTTAAAATTTTAGTCTTTCCTCTCTTTTTGTTTATACCGCTAAGTTTTGTGGGCCAGCCTTAGGATACGGTCTTACTGCTTCGGGTGATATGATATTAACTGCTTCTACTGAGTATACAACATATTCGTCCATATGAGAATTGTCAGATACTGTCAAATTACTTTTTATTGTTGTTGGAACTTGTACAGACACATTATCTGAAGTTGTAGGAACCTGTTTGTTGGTAACATTGTCAGTACCAAGTGACATATTATTTGATACAGTCTGTTACAAAAGCACACAAAAAGTCATGATCTGAAAATATGTTAGAATTAAAGGGCCATATGCCAGCTTTACAGAATCCACTTTGGATATCTTCTAGTTTAAATTCTTGTGGAACAGCTAATGCTGCCAATTTTGGAATGTCGTAAATCAGCAGGGTTTTTCCAGCATCGTTCACAAGACATAGACTCGCCATTGCAGCTTTATTATAATAGTTTTTTAAAGACCCATACACAGATAAATCTAAAGGTTGCAATTTATGACTGCAATGGGGTGGGAAAGTTAATATAACAATGCCAATTTCTTTGCAGTAATTTAGAATATCAACTGATACACGGCTCTCATGATTATCCATTAAAATCAATACTGGAGAAGTAGAGTTAGTGCATATTTTGCGAAATGCTACTTATATTTAAGAAAATTTGGAAACGTCAACCATCCTGAAGGATATGCTGAACCATCTGAACCAGCAGGGCATCATTAAGCATGTATAGTTTAAAGTTCATTCTAGGAAATGTAAAATAAGGAGGAATTGTATTTCCTACTGCATTTATTCCACAAAATATTGTGACAAGAGAAGCCCTTTCGGCAAAGGTGTCCCACTTGCTTAGCTCCTTTAGAAATGATAACTTTTTGGGTACGTTCTACGGTCAAACACATTTCATCTATAATATATATTGCTTTAGGACCAAATTTATAACAATTATGAAGAGAACTGAAATTTTTTAAAAAATCATCTACATTTGTTTTATTGAAACTAGTAATTCTAGAAAGACTTGTTGCTTCTGGTGTGCGAATCAACAATTGTTTTTCCCGCTTGAACAACCCCCGTAACCAGTCTTTAGACGCAATCATGTTCTCGGTCCAATTTTCCGGGATTTTTTACCACAGTGGCATAGTAGAACACCAGCTTGCGAGCTTGTAGTTTGATTAAGCCATAATTTAATTTTGCAGCTTTAGTCATATACTTACATAATTCTGTTTTTTCCTCAACAGTAAATATTTGGTTCATTACATATTTTATTACGTTATCTTTTATTTTTGTTGTTTTTAAATATTGTTGCAAATTGGATCTGCGGTATGTCATATTTAGTTGCCATGGTTGTAATTTTATTTTCCTGCTTAACTTCTACTACACGCTTAATAATGTCTGAGGGTATTTCCCGTTGCTTACCCTGCATTTTGTTTGAAAAAGGCATTTTTCTATAAGTAATAAATACACCATTAGGAAACAAAATATATTGCTATACATGGAGGGAACATTGGGTATGCCCAATGAATTTTTGAAGAAACTGTCAAGCGGACAAGACTAATATATCAGTGAAAAGAGCAAACTACAGAACTGTGATCACCACACAAAAAGATAGGTACAAATATTTTGGAAATAAAAGCGACAGTGGAGTTTTTCATTATGACAGCAACTCCCAAAGAAAACAACTTGACTTCGGGCAAGACTTTCAATTCAAACTTTTGTGTAAATGAAAATGTCATCGCCATGAGTTGAAAAAGGTTGATTTTCTTGTAAGATGTTTGCATTTTTATGTCTAAAATCTACAGCTGTACAATCACAGAACAGTCTTTTTACACCAACAAGAATTATTTGGGATCTGATCTGTTGATCGCTCAAGGTTGCAATAAGCATAATCTAGGGACAAATGTGACAATAGACAAACAATTGCTAGGCTTCGAGGCAGATGCAAATTTTACACACATTCCCAATAATTCAACAAAATATGGGATTTAAACCAATGATGGATACCATACCTTACCTTGAAACAGGAACGGATCCTGGAGGAATGCCTTTGTGTGAAATTTTACGCAGTATCCATGGCAAAAACAGAAATATTACAACTGATATCTTGTTCAGGTCAATACTATTAGCCAAGAACCTGCAACTTGAGCCATACAACTTGAAGGTACACTTCATGCAAACAAAATGAAGATACCTCGGTATCTAAAATTGAAAAACAACTGAACTAGGGAGGTTGAGAATTATATACTATGCTAAAATTGGACGCCAGACTTTATTCTCCATCAAGCCTAAACAATCGAAAGTAGTTTACTTACAGTCATCTTTTGATGAAGAAGGTACCCTGAACATATGACAAATAAAATACACACAATTCTTACAATTCGACCTAAGAATGATGTACATTTTGATCATATGTATGCAAATATGCCAGAATGTAAAAAAAAAACAAATAGATGCCCAATATGTGTATTTTCTAGGATAATAAATGTCACTACCGTTACAACAACATTATACTTTATAACAATTTGTTGACGAATGTTTAAAGAACCATATCACATACGGTTTTTATGCAGACATTGCACTTTTAGTTTGCGGAGCCTTGGCTAAGGGTAATCACAATGGTGTACATATATATAGATGAAAACATCACAACTCTTTTTTGTCACAAAAATCCAATCATCCATTAGCCAAGACCAGACGTTAGACACATCTCCAGGAAGTGAAAACCTTAAAAGAAATACATACAGAAAAAGCCATTATAAAAAAAACGGATGGAGGGAACTATTTGCTTTCTAGGGGCACACATCACATTTGTGATGAACATAAAGTCTATTTTTACATGACATGCAGTGAAGATAAATAATTTTTTATATTTTTTTGTCATATGCCCAAAATGAGACTACTTTCTTTTTTCAGGTTGATTTTACAGTTACAGTAAAAGAAAAAAAAAGTCTCATTTTTTAAAATCAATAAAAAAATTTTTAGGACTTTAAATAAACAGTTTGTTACAATGTAAAATATCATAATAATTTTATATGCAAGCTAAAAAACCCTTTCTATATATACATAATTTCAATCTACATATCCATAATTTCAGCTTTAAAGAAGCGTGCACGATGGTTAGCTATCTAAGGTTAAAAAATATGGTAAAAGTAGGGCAAAAGCATTATGTGTAGGATAGGCTTACGTACAAATACGTTAATTGATACGAAATTGGTTGCAAACAAAAAAGGTGAAACAAACCACTTCCACCAGAACAAATTGTAATACAATCCAATTGGCTCTAAACAACTATACTAAAATTATACTCAATACAAATCCTAGAATCTTTACTAGTCATATAGACAAGTCTCCAAAATAAAACTTTGTCTATAATAACATCAAAAACAATAAGGAAGTCCAAAAACTGTTACTGCAAAATTTCCCATAATGTGTCACATATTTACAGCAAATTATAGAACCACTATTTCCACATACATACAAAAGCTTTACCATATTAAAATGACAGCTGAGGTTTTGCCCAAGGTCCTTTGTGCGACTTTACAAATTTTTAGATAATAGAGTAACAATGTAAAATATATTGGCCTATAAATAAAGCATAAATCCAATGATGTTATGTCAAGAAGACACTTCAAAAAGCAACATAATAACTATGTTTTTATTACAATTAATCTTTTATATAAACACTTTTTTTATACTTTATCTCTTTTTTTTTTATAGTCCAGAGGTGAGCGGAAAGCACAATAAATTACGCATGAATTACATTATTATACATATAAATAAAAGGAAAAATCAAACAATAAATATATATGTTGAGTGAAAAAACTTTCTAATAGATAAATAAACAACAGATCAATATCTTTATTAAAAAAAAATTAGACAAGCACCACTCTTATCCGAGAATGAATCAACCTATTGTGAAACAAATGCTAAACATGCTGCGAATGTTTAAGTAATAATATTTCTAACAGCAAATCTTTAAATGCTGTACGTAATCAACAATGAATAATTCATTAGAGGGACCACAGGACAAGGCAATAAAAACAGCAGATTTCTCATATTTATTACTACTTTACATACAATCATATTTTGTCTTCTTGACAACAAATTATAGGTCTCAAATCTTCAAAAATTACTATTTGATATATGTTGCCATATCTAAATCATATGTGGTTCTGTATATGTAGCACTAAACTAAACCCTAATATCAATTTATGTCAATGAAATGAAATTACGTGATGTAGTATTATTTCTACTTTCTTACAAATATAATACTACATCACGTAGCTTAATTTAATTGTGAATAATAAATTTCTACAAAATTAACGCCAAATATATTCAATATCAATTTATGTGTTTATGAATTGCGACAAATTAGACGCTTTTGACAACTAAGCAATACAAGTCAAATAACTGACAAACGATTGAAGAAAAAACATGTTTATCGGACAGTTTTGTATTGGAACAGAATAATTTTATAAAACCTTGGAAATATACAAGAGCAAGCAAGTTATTATTATATTACAGGATAACTATATATCATATTAAAGAAATTAACCTTAACACAAATACTATTGGAAATAAATTTCAATAGTTTTCATTATTTATTATTTTGCCGGAACACCTTTCATTTTTTTCTTTCGCCAATAACATTAATGAATATTATTAGGCCAACACTTTCACAATTAGTTGTCACTGTTTACAATTTCAGAAATTTTATAGGCATTTGGTAGTTTAATCGCCAAAACTGGGTCAACTTTGTGATGAATGTAATCCATTGAAAACATATGCTGCGTCAATAAAACTAAATTATGGCAAGTAGGTAATCAAAACCAATCAATTGGTTAATTTTGAGGTTATGTCTATTGCTTCAAGTTATAATTATAAAGACAAATTATGCATTGCAACTATATAGGAAACATTACGGTCAATACCTTTCAAAGCAAAGGGATTCTTGCTCAGTTCTTCAGGATTTGGTGCTACATCGTCGTTTGTGGGCATTTCGCCCTCATCGGCGACTGACATTTCGACGGCGCCGGCTGTAAACAATCAATATTTTATATGTAACGCGATCGTATTCAACATACAAGATCATCGGGTGCTCTGAACACACAACACCTTCGTTAAACCACAGGTTTGGGGCACCATTAGGAACGCAGGTTTTTAAAACAACGTACACAATTGCACCAATAACTCGTTCCCGCCAATATTTTTTATATTTTTACAAATTAGACACTTTAATTTAAAATACACAAATAACTTCAAATTCACCAATAATTTTTGAATATATTCCAAAGAATGCTATTCGCACAATGATATAAAGATATTTTATGTAAATTTACAACATACACTACCGGATTGCGTGCGGTGGCATTATCGATGCTAATATAGTTTATAAAAACTAAATCAGAACATTAAACGCGGATATATAACAATCTTGCCAAACATCACTGCAAAAGCATTATTCAAATTGAAGCACACTTACCAGCAATGGCAACTTGGAGACGGAGAGAGAAACCTAATTCTTCTTCTAAACAAGATATTCAGAAATACAGAATACCAACAAAAAAATGGTTCACACACAATAAGAAGCGTTGTCGACACCGAATGTGCTGACCTCTATTCATTATTTGTCACATCGGTTCTTGTATTGATTACGTGTAGCTACTCACAAAATATACCCAATAAGAGACCAACATTACAAATTGTTCAACCAATGAATGGCGTCTATTTCAGAAAGAGTGTCTAAGACACGAAGCAATGAACTGACCGAGGTTTTTCGTCGAATCAATTCGTCGACAAAGAACTTACGCCGACACGATTAGGCGACATTAGTAACGTAATAGATAGTACAGTCAGCGTCACTTTGTATTAACCCAATTAGAATTAAGCATAATTTTAATTATAACTGTTTTTTTCACTTGCACTTGGATGTGGAATAGTTACTTTTGACATGTAACAGATAAGTTTTTAATATTCAAATTTGATAATGTATAATTACTGTTATTTTTGAAGATATATTTTAATCAAGAAATCATTTCTGTCCATGAGGTTTTGAACTTATGATTTAATACGGGTAAACTATTATTTTAGGACATTAATTTGAATACAGTTAGTTACTGTTTATTTGTTATATTTTGTATATAACATTTAATTAACTATCAGCTGAATTAGAATATGCAATAATAAAAGATATTGCGCCATCTATAATATTTTGATATTATTTTAAACTGTTTTAAAAGTACTTACCTAAAAATAAAAATATTTGTTATGTGTTTTAAGAAATATTTCAAAACCGTGCAAAGGCAGGGATGCGAAAAACAAACACAGTTTATTCATTTTTTGTTGCCTTTTACGAAGTTTGTTACATATAAAAGTTATTATATAAAACAATGTTTAACATATTATATTTATGCACTTTTAATGACAGATACGGAAAATATTTAATTTTATCTCAGCTGTAATTAAAATAAAAAGTGAACTAAAATTTCTACTTAAATTTCAAAACAATTTTTCAATTGGTAACAATTCAAGTAACAAAAGCATTTTTGTATAATGTACCTATAATTTCGTATTACTAAGTAGACCATTAAATTAGCATAATGATATATATATATATATATATATATATATATATATATATATATATATATACATATATATACATATATATATATATATATAATAAAGTGTGGCGACTTCCTAATTTGTCTTCTATATTCATATAAATCGAAATCTATTTTGATTATACCACAGCCACCAGTGTCAACAAATAAAAAATATTCGTTAAAAATTTAATTAAAATGACAACTTAATACAATTATTTATAAAATTAATTGAACATATTTATTGATAATTCAAATAAATTACGAAAAATATGTATCCTTTAAATCGTATGATTTTTTAAAATAATATTTTTATTATAATATTCACTTGCATTTCATATATGATAAAATTTTTTATAAATATGGAACAGGTATGGTGGGAATAATTGATATGATCTAATACATCAATATAAAAATTAACGATGTATTCCACTTCTTGCATAATTTCCTTTATATTTTCTATCATATTTTCTTTCGTTAAAAATTTATGCCAAACAAATAAACGAATTCGTTTACAAGAATAAATTAAATTGTGGTTTCTAATGACTATAGACTTAACAGACGGGTTATGATCTAATAAAAGAAACAAAAAATATGGTTCCGATTAGCACCACGCTTGAACTATAATTAAATAGATAAAAAGTATCGCGTATACACAGATGATTTTACATTGGAATTAAGGCAAATGAATAAAAATTATATATATATATATATATATATATATATATATTTATATATATGTGTGTGTGTGTGTGTGTGTGTGTGTGTGTGTGTGTATATATATATATATATATATATATAAAAATTTTCATTTTGTAGTTTGAAACATTAATAACACATTTGAAAAGTAACAAAAAAATTAACAATTGTTATTAGGAATGCATCTAATTTCTATTTCTCCTTAATCCTATAATGTCCCACAATTTTATTGTGTTGCAAATGGAAGGACTTGAAAATTAAAAATTTTGTAAATTTATTAATTTTACTTTTCAGGCTTTTAATTTTACAAAAAAAAACTATTTTTCTAAATATAAAGTATAATTAGTGCAAAATTATATTATGTTTTCAAACAAGTTCAAACATATTAATTGTTATTCAAAAACGATTTATTTATACGATAATTTTATTTTGGATTTGTTTTAAAATATCCGTAACATTAATAAAATGTATGCCTCCTTTCTTAAAATATCCTTGTATAAATACATTAATTCTATGCATGTATTTACAATATATGCATATGAAAATAGTTTTAAAAGTTCTCCATCTACTTGCTATTTACATAAAAACATATATAAGTAATTAAATTAGCATTTTGTTATCATTTCAGTAGAGAAATAAATTATAATAATAGTAACATTCTGAGGACAACTTTTCATATATCTGATGTAAGTAGCAATTTATTCTTTTAATTAGCTTATTTAAATTATTGAAGCATTACTGTAAACATTCTTTTAAAGATATTAGTTACAGATGTGGAAAATATCAAAAATGAAATAAATTTATACTTAGACTACGATAAACTATTTTTAAGTCATTAGTAAATATAATAACATACATTTTAAAGAGCTATTTTTAATACATGACCTGTTAATAAGACATGACAATAATATCGATTCTTAAAATTCATCATCCGTACTTCTCAAAATGGTAAATAGCACTTGTGGCGAGTGTACACTATACAGTCGGCATAAGTAGAGTATACGCAGCGAAACATATATTATATGTATATATATCTACATACTAAAATACATTGAACACGCGTATGTATCAGTAATATTCAGTGCATCCATATATAGCATATATGGGTGTGGATAATGACCCATCAATGCGAGAATCTTACACAAATGGCAAAACTAATTTGTTCAAACTAAAAATGATAATTCTTGGTTTTTATAATCAAACAGAATTTATAAAATTAGCGGTTAGAATTTATGTTGTCTTTATCAGATGTGCAAACGATCACAATTGTTCATTGGTTTTCATTTAATACCTAGACGATTACTCAGGCTCGAGCGTTATCTGTAATAAACAATGTTTTATCACAAGGAATAATGTGATATTTATGAAAATGGAATGAAATATGGTATGATAATTAGTATACGTAATACATTGTATTATCTATGCTTGTATGATCAATTATTTCTCACTATCAAGGCTATAATAAAAAAAAAACTGTAATTAAAAGAGAAACAATTTTGTATGTATTTTTAATATTAATTATTATATTATGCCCTTATTCTTAAAAATAATTTTTAGATTTAGTCGAAGTAAAAATTGAAAATTAATTAAAATTTACCTGCATCTTATTATAATAAATTATGGCACCTAAGTATTTTGATAGTAAAAGTTAGTTTTTTATTATTTGTAAATAAATAATTTTTATAAATTAGATTTAATTAATTATTAAAACCACTTTAATAAAAAAAATACTGTCAACAAGTCCCTGGTCACAATGTACTCTGTGTCACTGGTGACGTAGCTATCTCTAGAGTTGTCTATAGATAAAAATTGTATGAATTGTAGTTTGACAGACAAATAGTACATTAGTTACAGAACATAAGTGAGTTTAGTAATGTTATAAGTTAATTACGTATGTTTGTAAAAAAATTTATGTTGTTTAATATAATATTTGATTAAATTTTAAATCGCGACATTTTTACTAATATTGGTAAATATTTCATCACGTATAATGCTTTAATTAATGTAAATGTAAAATTGTTTTGTTTACATCAAAGTTTATTACAACTTTATTTTGATAATTGCAAAATTAAATTTGATTGAATGATTTAATTAAATTGAGCATATACTTTCTCGCAATATCTCGACCATATGGACATATGATCCATTACTGGGTTTTTTGGTGACGCTGTATTTTTTTTCTGTTGTCTACAATGTTAGCAAATCTCAATTTTGTTAATCATACAAATTTGCTATATACACATTCTACATTGTTCAATTTGTATAATTTTCAATAAAATAGTAGCATTCTTAAATTTAATATAATTGAAAATAAATCCACTTCATTTTTTCAGGCAAGTACATAGATTTTTAAAAATTACGGTTCTTCAAGACAATCAACACGGCGGGAAGAAGCGGGATGCGTCGAGCCCGGGATGGGTATCAAGGATACCAACCATTGCCACATGTGGCCCCAGAGGATGCGCTTGAAAATGAAAATGAACGAATGGCACAAGAATTAGGCGGGAAAATTGTAGCCCTTAAATCGCTTTCCATTGATATAGGCAACGAAATACGTTATCAAGACAAAATATTGAGAGGCCTTGATGACGATGTGGATAGAAGTGGTGGCTTTTTGGGGAAAACTATGAATCGGGTTTTAAAACTTGGCAAGGGAAATCATAACTATTACATATTCTATTTGTTTCTTTTTGCGATATTTGTGTTTTTCTTGTTGTACATAGTTTTGAAGTTTAGGTAACTTTCGTATTGATTGTATGATTGTTAAGATATGTAGGCTATCCCATATTGAATTGGCCTGATGAAGAAATAGTGAAGGAAATTAAATGAAACTATTATTATACTTCAATATATTCTTTAATGCCAACACACTTCTTAATGCCTATGAATGAACGTCTCTATTTCTTTAAAATGTCTTAATTTTTGTTTTCAAAATGTCTTAATACTTTTGGAAAATTTATTCCTCGTAAGCATACTTCAAATTTGGAAATGAAAAATAATAGCTCATGGTTACCTCCGGAATATATAGGGATGATCCATCTCAGTGAAACCACATTTACGAATTGCAGGCTTTGCAATAGCGGCAGAGTGAACCGGGGCATTATCGTGGAGTTTTTTTTGCATTATTCCTGCAATTTGTGTATAAGAGGAGCGTATTAGTTGCTCTTAGATCCAAAAACTCTAAACTCTTGCACCCTTTCATCTCTGCGCCACTGACAAAATTTTGTGTACCCACTTTGCTCATATGAAAATGGTTGTCAATGCCACAGTAATATTTTCTTAGCACTTACACTTGTAGGCCGTGATGTTAATTGTTTTTAATGGCTTCACGTTGCAACCAAAACACGTTGTGACATGTCACCTGGAAATTTATTAGGCCAAGTCATTGTGGGGCCGCTGTGTATGTATAAATTTGTGTAATCTTAAAATTTATAAAAACTCACATGGATATATTTATATATTAAATGAACGTTATATAATATTTAACTTGTAAAATTAAAATTTTCAATTCGGAAATATAAAAATGTTTAAAATGGAACTAAATTTTATTTCATTTTTTCTATTATTCTGTGTCCAGTAATTTATAATTTAAAGTGGGCCTAGCGCATCAGTTAGTCAAGACAAACAGACAAGTTTGGGTACTATTAGTCACAATTAATTATTGTGTAACATACACAATATTGCTGATTGCTCATTTCATTTAGATATGCCTAAACTTCATGACTCATGGAATACCTGATGCATTTTTCTTTTTATTCACCATCAGACTCTAGTCAATATCAAAGTACGGTTTGCACTTGAGATTTTGCTTGTTTTGATCCACTTGTCCAAAAACAAAGTAAAATGGTGCATAATATGTTGAGGGTTGATAAACAATTTGTTTTTGAACTAAGTTCGTTAGTTCAAGTTCATTACTATCTGAAATTAAAGTAGTACCATAAAAGAGGAAGGTGAAGACATGAATATGACACATAAGTTATAGACCATGTTATATATTTTTGATTTTAATATTTATGTAAATTAATTTTGTCTATAAATCAGAATTTATTTTTTTTATTCCAAGAGCTTCTATTGATGGTTTCTTTGGTTTTGAAGAGTGGCAGTGGTTTAATCAATGGAAAATGTTTTTCCAACTATTTTTAACTGTTTCTTTTTTATGAAGTTATGAAGAACACAGGCTGCCAATACAATGGCATCTATTTTATCAGTAGCAAACATTCGGAACCTCACTCATGATATTCCAAATAGGCCTTCTACTAGTTTTGTTGCCCTGGAATGTCTATAAGTATAATTTCATCAGTAACAGTTTCATGACATTAGGGCAACAAAAATAGAATGCCTGTTTGGAATACTCACTCGTGGTATTCCAAACAGGCATTCTACTATTTTTGTTGCCCTGGAATATCTATAATTATAGTTTCGTAAGTAATCGTTTCATGAAATATTTATGTAATGGATGTGTTTCGTTACATAAGAAGATAAATGCAATGTCAGTGGTTCACCATCTTTTGGAAGCAAGGTATCGGCTACTGCTCCGCTGTTTTTCTTGATATAAGTCAGGCCTTCGATAAGGTCTGGCACATGGGCCTCTTATACAAAATAAAGAAGCATGTACTGTACTCATTTTATCTACTTCTAAAAAGGTACTTAGATAAAAGATGCTTTGAAGTAAAAGTCAACACTGAAACGTCAGAACTCTACGAAATCCACTCGGGTGTCCCTCAGGGCAGTATCCTCGGACCCGTATTGTATCTGATCTACACTGCGGATATTCCTAAAAATGTTGACACAGTAATGGCCACCTATGCAGATGATACTGCTATACTGTCCGTACATTCAGAAGCAATATTCTATATTTCTTCAAAAACACCTTACTGAAGTTGAAGCGTGGCTTGCAGAATGGAGAATAAAAGCGAATAACAGTAAATCCGTTCACGTAACATTCAGTCTCAGAAAAGGAGATTGCCCAGCAATTACTTTAAACGGGCAACAGATACTGCACTCAGATACTGCTAAATACCTCGGCATGCACTTGGATAGACGATTGACGTGGCAAAAACACATCTGGAATAAACGTAAACAATTGGATACAAAATTGCGAAGCTTGTCCTGGCTCATCGGGAAAAAATCACAACTATCTAATGAAAGCAAAATGGCTGTCTACAAAACAATATTAAAGCCAGTGTGGACATACGGGATCGAGCTGTGGGGTACAGCATCTAACAGTAACATCGAGATCTTGGAAAGATTTCAAACCAAGACAATGAGATATATGTTCCAAATCCCAAACTGTATAAGTAACAAATACATACTCCGAGATTTGAACCTAACAACTGTGAAACAGGAAATAGCCACCAGAAGTCTTAAATACCAGACCAAGCTATCTGAACATGTGAATGTGCTGGCTACCAAACTATCAGGAGATGGCAGTGTTAAACACTCACGACTAAGAAGGAACAGTATTCCAACCCTTCATAGCAGATTTCTAAACCCAAAGTGAGAGAGATCGATGGATTCTCCTCACAGCTAAATTACATACGCAGACTGTAGTCACCAATAATAACAGCTAAATGTGAAAAACAGATTGCTGTGCTAAGCAGAATACAAAAAAAAAAAAAAAAAGAAATGTCAGTGGTTCACCACCTTGTGGAAGCAAGGTATCGGAAGATTCAAATCTTCGTTCAATAACTTCTTTTCAAAATGAGATTGGCAAAACACTCCGCTGTTGCTTGCACGCCCATAATCTTCAAAATTCGCAAGTAAAAAGTAACCATCAGCATCTACAATAGCTTGTAGTACAATTTAATAGAATCCTTATATTGCGAGCCGCATTTGGCAGGTTTCTTAATTCTTATGTGTTTACTTTTCAAAATTGTTTGCAGAACTCCCAGTATTGTATTGTATTGTATTGTATGTATATATGTATATTGTATTGTATTGTATGTATATATGTATATTGTAGGTAGAACTCCCAGTCTGTAGGTGAATAACTAGAAAAACATTTAAAATAATATGGGATATCTTTCAACAGGATATCCCATATTATCCTTGATATCCTGCTGAAGCATATTCCATATTATTTTACGTTTTCCCATTACAGCACAGACAATTGTGACACAAACTATAAATTCCAAGTGCATGGCTGCAAATGTACTTAGGTACTAAGAATCTGTGAATAGAAGATGATGGTAAGATTAGAACTTGTGCTATATTAAAAATTGTTTATTTTAAAATGAAGTTTTAAGTCTTACAAATTTATATTAAACTTTGAAAGTTATATCCATTATTTATTTCAATATGTGTTTTTCTTTCTGTTTAACAGTAAATAAGTGTAAGCAGAAATGGATGAATCTAAGAATCTCTTATGCAAGACATTTAAGAAATCAGAATAAACCATGGGGTTCTGGGAGTAAACAAACTCCAATGGTATTTAGCAGATGTTATATTATTGTTGAAGGACTACATGCAACACCGCTATCAAAAATTAAACTCCGGAAGGGAAGAAGAGGAGAAAGGAAGCATCCAATTCACCACTGAATACAACCAAGCAATTCCTAATAACGGTATCGATATAGTGGACGAATCAACTGGAAAACGCCTCGCCCTTTTAGACAGTGAAAAATGTTTAAGATCTACAAAGAAATTTTTCAATTAGTATTGCAGCGGTTGTAGGACAAATGATATATTTCCTCAAGGATTAATACACAACAAAATATAGTAGAACATCCATTGATGAACTACGTGAAATATACGCTTCCAGATTATGTTACACTGCCACCAGGAAGATGATGTTTTTAAAATAACTAATTTAAACGATTTAATGGACAAGCAAGAAATGGAAAGCGGTTCAACACTATCATGTTTTCAGTCCGTTTTTTACTAGTGATAATGAATGATTTGATCAGTCTGACGCTGATGTTAAATGTTTCAAGATTATAAAAAAGGTGTCTCATTGCCGAATTCAAAGTTTAAATTTGAATGTTATATCGAAATGATTAACAATTTTTTTGTACCGCAGCTACAGAGGGAGGATGTTTATGAGACAGATGTGTGGTTTCAGCAAGATGGGGCCATTGCCCACACAGCTAGGGTCTCCATGGACACAATTAGAGCGCTATTTCTGGGAAAAGTTACAAGCTCGTTTGGAAACGTAATTTGGCCATCCAGAGCACCCGACTTAACTCTAGCTGACTTTTTTCTATGGGGTTATCTCAGAGCAAGAGTTTTTGATACCCCGCTTATGAATTTGGAGCAGTTGAAGGCTAAAATAATGGAAGAAGTGAATGCTACCTCAGTCGACGTTCTGTGGTGCGTTATTGCAAATTCGCATTTATGCTTTGGAGACTGATTTTGCCGTGATTGGAGACATCTTGATGATGTAATATTCCATACATAAAATCCGCACAAATGTACTTTAGTTTATTCTAATTAAAATATTATAAACACAATAATTGTTTTTTTTGTTATTATTTCAAAATTTAATTCCACGCTGAGATACCTTTTGTTTCAAAAACAAGATTTTCATTTATTTATTTAGTATACAATTTGTGATGTGTAAATAAATATGCATGTGTATATCCAACAAAATTGCAATTGATAATGAGTAGTGAATATTAAACAGTTCACTTTAATACATGTAGTATTAATATAAATAGTTAAATGTTCAATACTCAAATTAACTTTATGCTTAACAGTACCTAAAGAACCATAGACTCAAACATACCATCAAGAGAATCAATTAAACATTATGTAAACAAATGCATCAAATAAATTATAGGACAAAGTTGTGTAACTTAATTCAAAGTGATAAACAGACACACTTTGATGGATACACATCTAATATTTATTAAAATGTTATTATGAGTTTGTGGTATTCTATCTTCTAGAAGTGCTAGCAGGTAGTGAAATATTTTCAGCGTTATTCCTCTCCCAAATTTCAACCCTATACAAATTTCTTTGTCACAATGTTGTTCACAACTTACTGGTTTGAGTTAATGTCATATGAATAAAGGTGTCTTTTTTAATTTTGTCTAAATACATTTTAAAAAATTCATAGTTGAAGGTAAAGAAATTTTTTTCTTTATTTGTTCCTAGGCAACAATTTTGTCAAACAAACACACAACAAACAGTGTCACTTGAAGAAAATTATTACTTCTCCTGAATTGAATTTTCTTCAAAGGAATGATGCTATTGAGGCTGCTCTGACGTAAATTTCACTAAACCTCCATCAGAATTTGTACAAAGGAATGTAATATAAGATGTTATGGTTATATGTGTTCTTTAAGGCCATATATAACCATATTTTATGTATTTTACTAACCAAACATTTCAGGTTACAAAATTATAGCTAACTGTGAATACCAACTTACACTTAGTAAGGAAAAGAATAACAGCTTATAAAATAAAAAAACAACCAAATAAGCCATAGAAAAGTACAAGGAAAAGAGGGATTTATATAAATTTTTAAATTCTTTTGCTTGATACAAAAAAAAAAGGATTTTACAGACATTAAGTTAATTTAAAAAACTTCTCTTGTTCTTGCCCTTTCTACTAGCGTATTTGACAAATTTCACTGATTAGGTTATTGTTCTGTAAACCCGCCCTTGAACAGTTGATGGGGTGGTCTTCGCTGCATCTTTGTATAGATATTTTGAAACAATTACTTGCCTTGAAAATTTTTTTGTTGTAAATATGTCTGCTTTTGGCTTTTGTCATGTGTTGATGTCTGACTGTGTTTGTTTCATGTACTTATTTCGCATAATTGCAATTCCAATTGAAAGTTCCATTAGAATTAATGTCGAACTCCGTTACATTGGGTTAAGCACTGTTTTGAACTATTTATTAGTAAGATGGTATACAATTATCTGTCATGACTAATTGTTATATATAGGCTCGCTCAAGGAAACACAAATAAAATGTGAGTAGTGTACAGGGAATGCTTTCTTCGATGTAAGTGTTCTGGAACCAATTAATTTGATTCAGAGTAACAGGGAATTTAAACTTCCAAGAATTTAGAGCACTTATTTGACAAAATGTGGTTGAGATAAGCAAGGCGATATTGGCACAAGTTAACGCCGTTCTAGTTTAAGAAAACTTGTGGAAGAACTAAATTCGTCTACTTGGAAAATGTAGAGAATCGTATACTCAGACGGCAGGCACCCATTTCAACAACAACTATTAGAAAAGGAAGAACCGGCTCAATGCTGTTTTTTTCGCTGCTATTTGTTGTTTCGCTACTATTTGTTGCAGACATTGAAGAATCCTTTTTTGAAGAAAATTATTTGGACCAATGGGTCAAAATCTCATTAACATGAAATAACAAATTCCCATAATCTGCCTTTTTTAGGAACAAAAAAACCAAAATCATTGCAGGAAGAAGCGAGTGTTGTCACAAAGACTGCAGTATGGGCAATAAAAATAATTCAGATTTCTCTCAAAAACATACAATGAAATAATTTGTAAAATTTTTTGATATGGACTTTTGTTAAACGTTTCGTTATCACAAACAGAATCTCCATACAAGGAAACTTAAGATAAACACTGAATTATCAGTATGACTTGATGTTTTTTCCTGGGCAATAATACTCGCATCTCTCATTATTCAAGGTCGAATAAGGTGTTAGGTGCATCACGGCATGTATTGTTTTAATGACAGCACACGGTGTGCGTGCACTGCAGAATGCTTAACCATTGTGGTGATATTGAAATAGTATATCTGCAGAATGGGTTAAAGTATAAATATTTCTTTAAATGAAAGTTTGTATATGTGTTTTTATAATGTCATAACAAAATTTGATTGTTGACCTTATAAAGTACTAGTTTTGACCAGCAGCTTCACTTGCATGGAAATGGAAAAAAATGGTGGTGTAATTTAACACTGCATTAGGGGCTTCTTTTGGTAAAATCCATAAAAAAATTTAAAGAGTGTCATTCAAGAAAGAAAAGGAAACTACATTATTTGACATCATTATGTAAAATTTACTGTTATAAATTTACTAAAAACAGAACTGCTAAAAATATCCTCGTTAGGATTCATTCTGCAAGGGCACTAAATTTAAGTACCTATTATTGGTGGCTTTATGTTGACAAATAAAAAAGAACGCAAATAATTATTAACGTGAATACTTAGTGTACAAACATGCTTCATTTATTTATGTTTTATACCACAAGTACTTTTATCAATATTGAATTTGACGATAGCATAATAAAAGAAAATTTATTATAGTCATTCTTAAGAGACTGCTATACACATTTTTCAGCTTTAGTGCTATACCGTGCAATACACACGCATGTAATTTTTAAATTGGAGTTTCTTATGTTTTATTAGATTTTTAGGACTGATTCCAATCAAAATCACAACTTCGGTTTTTTGAGTGAATAGAATATTTTTTTATCAAAAGTAAAAGAGATTTAGAATAGCAGTGGAAGATTTTGAATGATTTTCATAATCTAATGATTTACTTACGAGATATTTTGATAATTGATTATAAAATTAGTAATCAAATGGTCCTGAAATGACCAAGTAATGAGTAATAACAGTATCATTATGTTTTAGGCACCTCATTAGGAAGTGTGAGCAATATTTTGGTTGAAGTTTTGGGTTTCAGAAAGCTATGCACAATGGGTGCCACATTTGCTAACAATGGAACAAAAACACATTCCAATGTGATTTTCTCAGCAACATTTGGAGCGTTTTAAAGGATTTCATGCATCGTTTCTTCACTATGGATGACACTTGGTTCTACCACCATAATCCTAAATCAAAACAAGAAGCTAAGGATTGGTGTGAACCCGGTACATCGGCTCAGAAATAGTCCAAGAAAATGTTAGCATCAGTTTTCTGTTTGTGGATTACCTCCAAAATAATAAACTCAGATTATTATTGTAACCTTTTGGATAAATTGGGTTTAAAAATTTGTGAGAAAATACCTGGTTTACAGAAGAAAAAAATCATTTTTCATCAAGATGCACCCTCTCATATAGCTCAACATACCATCACAAAAATCAGTAAATTAAAATACAAATTGTTGCGACATCTACCCTATTCAGTCATCTACCCTGTCAGATTTAGCTCCCTCTGACTTTTGGTTATTCTGATATCTCTAAAAATTCATGCATGGGAAATTATTTCCATGGAACAAAGATGTGTTAAGTGTTTTTCCACAGACGTAGAAGCGTTTTTCCAGTCTTCCGGATTCTCACTTCAGGGATGGAATCCATAAATCAGACCATTGGAACAAGTATATTGAATTTCAGGGAGAGTATGTTGAATAATAAAATGTATTTCAAATCATAAAATCGTGTTTTTCTTATCGAACAAGAAAACTTATTGAACAACCTGGTAGTACTGAGAATTTCGTTAATTAATTTCAAATCAAGTATTATTCATTTAAATCAAATCACATTCGTTCCACAGTTTCATATCTGATCCAAGGCCATAAAGCCTAATTTATTCTTTTGCTTTTTGCTCCTTGAAAGGTCAGGAACAAAAGGCAATAAAACAGCATTTGTTTTATCTCTCAGTAAAATATATTCCAGGGAATGTTCCTTGTGATCCATTCATTTGTGTTTCTACGGTACTAATTGTAATTGCTAGTGATTCTATTTCAGATATCTTGAGATACCTATGTAATTAAAAGACTCTGTTGGTGTTATTCGTAAGTAAACTGCTAGTCAAGGAAAACATTTCAAAAACAATTTTTTTTAATATTTTTATTCAATTTGAACAACATTATTTCTAATCAAATATAATATATACAAACTGTATAGCATTCATACTCAAAATACACAGACAGTCAATTTACACCAATTATTTATATATAATATCTTATTCCTAAATCTTGTTCCACAAACATTTATTTCATTGACACAACATTTCTAAAATTACTTATGTGCTCAACTACAGTTACTGGCTATTTTAATATTGACATCAATTTTTTTTTATTAGCTACAAATACAGTGCGAGTATAATACAACACTAAAGGATATACAGTTCTCTGAAATAACAAATTATACTATTTATGTTATACATTCTATACAATTATGTGATAAAAGTTGCTGTGTGTTAAAAGGAACATTATTTTATTGAAGAAATTTTCGGGCGGCCATGTAGCATTAGTTACATGTTATCAGAATATTGTCAATGAAAAAATGCATATACAGATAGTTTTCAAAGTTAAAAATTTGTCTATTGTGAAATCGTTTTAAATTATTTTCAAAAGGGTTAATATATAATAAAAATAAGTTTGATTACAAAGGCCAAAAATTGTTATAATATAAACTGGTAACATAGCCTCTAAGGAGAAGGTTTATTCAAATACGTATTTGGCACTTGGATTCAAATTTGCACAATGGGAAAAAATATGAAATTTTTGTATATAACATATCGTATTATAAATTTCAATGCGCTGATCATTTATCTCAATCTCGTCGTTCAACCGCTACCGATTTTTAAAATGCCTTAAAATAATCATTACTTCGTATAAGATCTTAAAAAGTTTCGCAATGAAATATTAAAGCTTAGCAAGCAAATTTGGTTTTTTAGGAAATGTTAGTAATTTTCATTTAAAATGACAATGATAATGGCGTGTGCTATGGTAAAAAGCGATGGGTCAACCAGTAATAAAAAGTTAAATAGTTCAATACACAAATGTCCCATTATCTAAAGGCGAGATTCTAGGGTGTAGTAAGGTGCAATATGTGACATTTTTACATGAGTAATAACGAGAAATATAAATAATAATATCAAAGAGCAGCCCTGACCAATTGTAGACAACGTGTTTTATTATACATAGATGAATTTGAATTACAAATAACAGGAAAAGGAATACAGGCAGTCCTCGTACTTACGGCATGTTAGTTTCCAGAAATATGCGACATAAATAGAATCAATGTAAGTCAGAACATATTTTTCATACGTTTCCATATAATATTTAGGAGTTGGGTTCTATAAGGGTTTTTATTAAAAATTAATCTACATTTAAGATCAACGAAAAATTCTACGTTACTGAAAGTATGTAAAATACACATTTATTTAAATAATTATTTTTATTAGGTGATTTTATCATAATTGAAAAAATATATATGATTACAAAGCACAATAAATTAGATCTTTCGCTTGAAGAATGTATCAGTTCTAGTTTATTCTGCTTCTTTTTTCTTGTTATCGTGAAGGTCTCGATAACCCTTATAGGTATCACTAATTTTGAGAACATTAAGATATTTTGTTGTTAACATTTTCCATCTCAGAAATTAAAGTGTTTCTTTCACTTATGATAATGTTATTTAGAGAAAAGGAATGAATGAAAAGTTCACATTCAGTTAATGAAGTGGATAAATCGCTATCATTGGGTTTTAAAATCTTAGGTTTAACCTCCATTTACAAAACAGAGAAAAAAGACTTATTGTCTTTCTCACTTATATCTGCACTTCAATATTACTATTTCATTTAGATGGCATAGTAGTAAATGAATTTCAAACATATTTGAAACAAGTAACAAAGAGAAACTCTCAAAAAGAAATAAAGTAAACTGCAATACGTTTGATCGTCCGTTATGGGGCTTGCGACATAGCACTGTAGTATATGATTTTTGACACAGGAGTCCCCTATATGTGGAGACTCAACACCCGAACCAGACGTTTATATTGCCCGAACCTGACACGACAACAACATGACGTAAATCGAAATAACCGCCACAATTTTAAGGAAAGGTGTCAAAATATTGTTCGACGTAATTCAAAATGACTTAAGTGTAAAGGACTGCCTGTACAGTGAAATGTGTAAAGCACCCCATTCATTGCCTTGTCTTTATGTATGTGACTACACTTCTCATTCTATTTTTAAACTATGACAGTTTTGAATCCAGCAAGCACAAATACTATATCCTTGCCACTATGCTATGAATGCCACAGACAACTCTGCATGGTGCACGGCAATTGGTGGGCAGGGTTTGCCCATCTCAGCAAGGAGTCCTGCTCCCTTCAGTACATTCATAGTTCTGCATTGATTTGGCGGATGGTATAGTAGAATGCACATCTGATAATGAATGGGGTAATTATTGTACTAATTCAATAGATTTAGACAGATCTGGGTTAATAACATTAGTGAATAGACAAGTGCATACTTCACAAACAACACTGATTTGTCTATTCTACGAAAAAATTCTATTTTCGTCTATGGAATAATTTAAAATTACAGTTACAATCTCTGTATATCATCATATATTCAACTGAAATTATGATCAAATATTAGCTGTTTTTACCAATGATTAAAAATATTTCCATACTTTTTCTATTAAATTGTTGTCCATCTAATGAGAATGGGTAGCAATGATGAAATGCCATATGCTTCCTAGCTAGACATCATTTATACTACTCTCTTTTATGACCCCTTCAAATTGCAAACTTTCTCGAAGTTAATGCGATCATATTGCCTCTTTGTTTTCCATGTTTTTCCAATTTTTATTTCAATGTATACAACATTTACTGAAAAGTAGACAAAATACTACATTTCAGTAAATGTTCCAAATGGTCTGTATGAAAATACATTTATCTCCAAATCACATTTTTTTGTCACTCTACATGCCATCTTTCCCATAATTTCACTTAGTTATTTCGTCAAAATAATATAAAAGAAAATGACATTCAAAATGATCCCTAAATTAATTTAATTATATATAACTATTTCAAATTTACTATCACACTATATACCTTCAAAAATGGAATGAAACACATTTTATCATGATATCAGCAATGATGCCCTTTCCATAGCGATTAATTTGAATTATATTCCATTTCACAATACACCACACTCCCTTTTATTAGTTTTATATAATTAAGAAAAATCTTTCATCATAAAATAATTCTATAAAAAGCAAGTGTGAATCAATATAAAAGGCAGGTTATCTGTTAATGAAGCACGGGAAACTGAAACTTTTATAACAAATTCTCTCATTCACATTTTTAAAAAATTTTTTTACGTTTAACAGGATCTGTTACTACGATTGATAATAATATATTCTATCATTTGAAATCTTTTGAGTAGATATTTATGTAGCAATATTTTATTTAAAAATTTAATGAATTTCAAAAGGCTGGACAGAATTAAAAAAATACACGAAAAACATACCGAACGCTAACAAATTTCTGAAATTTTTAAGTAGATATTGTTAAATATTGTATTAAGACCTCAATTTTTATTGTAAAATCAGTTAATTGTTTTAATGTTGCTAGATATTTTTTACGACTTTCTATGTACCACAAGCCAATGAATTTTGAAAGCGTGAACCAGTTTTTTAGAGCACATTTATTGTTGTTTTTTAAATTAACTTCCATAGAATACAAATATAGTTAAACTCATTCCTCCCCGATGATGCATAGGGCACAAGATAGTCACTAGGTAGTTTTATAGACAATGTATATTATTTACATCAAAGAGAAACATTTTTTAATCAAATAGAGCAAAATTTGGCAATTTAGGAAGGCTATGGCCAGGAAGTTAACAATGAATGGGTTAGCAGAGCTTTTGTTTGGAGAATTAAAAAAAATATGTTGTTTCCTTCTGTCAAATTTGTATTAACCGAGTGGAGCCATTTAAAAGTTGTTATTTATTAAATAATATTACTTTATGGCTACTTGTGAGCTATACACATCTTCAATTAAAAGAAAGCCAGCTTGATGAATTTAAGTCCTGTAAAAAGGTGTAACACACAGTGTTACCGTATAAATTGAAATGCAGATAACAATATAACATTACACAGATCATTTTTGAAATAGACGCATTACTAAAATTAAAAATTATTATCACTAAGCACAACAAATTTATCTAATACATCTTTTAATACCCTGGTTGTGGTCATTCGTCATTTACTATATAAGATAAATTCATAGCATTACTAGTTCCCTTATTTACCATCCATATGCAAGTCAATTTTTCTATCTATCAATTATTGAAGTGGTACAAATAGTAATTGTAAGGGACACATAGCACCTTGTGATAATTATTGCGTCAGTACCCCACTTTATATTGTGTAGGGTGACCATCTTCTACAGGCGGGACACAATAATTAACATTAAATAATTTTGATTTTGCACTGCTGTAGTGATAGATGCCGATTAATCAGTATAATGGCAATTTCAATGTTAGAATTTGCTTTCTTTAATATGGAAATTATGTATATAATTGAACATAATTCTCTTAAAATGTTATAACTGTGTTTTTTTATAATTCAAAAATTACATTAAGGCCTATACTCACATAGTTAGTTTTTATGTGACTTGATAGTTCAAATAATAATGAATCTATCACAAATTTTTCCTTAAAGTAACTTTTTAAATTTCTTATCTACAATTCATGATCTTGTCAACGATGTGATTGCCAATTATTCTTTTTCTTTATTTGAAATAATATACAATTTGGAAATTTTTATTTAAGTCTATTCTTTCCATAAATTTCAGTCTATTTATAAAAAATTAAATTTAAAGTTTCCTTTTCTTAAATAAGGTTAAGCTAAAAAGTTATTTCGGTAAGCCTCGAATAGAGATAGATGAATAATTGAAATTAAGAAATAAACTGACATAAAAAAAGATCGTAACAATTAATAAATTTTCTTAACAATGTATTAAAATTATTTACCCACATATTTGTTGCCGTGACACTTGGAGTAACAATCACTTTGATCTACTTAAAAATATAAACTTAAAACAGAATACAGCATATCTGTCGAGTGCAAAAACAATACAACCATTTATTTATTCACATATTAATAGGTTATTTAAGAAGTAAAGAAATTAATAATATCCAAGTTTTCTAAATATTCTGTAAAACATCTAGTTAGCCATCATAAATAAATTCACTAATTATGTTTATTTAAGTTTATATAGATTTAATAAATTTTTTATTTTATTACTGGCATTACAATTTTTGTTAGCCATAAATATTGGATAACATAAAAGTCTCAATTTATTCGCATACATAGTTTAGAACTTCCAATCTAACACCTCTTTTTCATTCAGTTTACTTCCGCGGCAGTCAGAAGGGTAACACAAGTATGTAGACGCGTCGCTCGTGCAGACACTGCCTGGAGCTCCTTTTGTTGGTGCTTTTCATGCGGAAGTCAAAAGTAGTGCGAGTGAGTGTTTACATTTTGCTCTTTCGTTCAGCTGCTGCTGAGCACATGAAAGTGGAAGGATTTGTGTTATTTTGATTGACTGTCAACGTGCAGATAGATTGGAGTAGTGACCTTGTAATAAAGTTTTGTCTTTTTTCTATTTGATTTCTTCTTAAAACATCCACATAATTGTACAAATTCAAAAGACAGATACTGCAGAAATGTCTATGTCCTCCATTATCAGAAGTCGAATATGAAGTAAGTATGGAATGACAATGTAACCACTCACTCATGTTGGTAATGCAGCTGAATGTAAATGAGGGGTGAGAGGACCTTGAAGAGTAAGTTCAGGATTTTGATAGAATCAGCTAATGTAGCAAATTTTAGGGAAAATGAGAAAATATATATCCAGTAGCTTTGCCTTTAAAGAATTTTGCTTCAAATGAATATTTTGCAAATCAGAATATGCTAGTGGTTCCCAGAATATGTTTTACTGATAATACCACACAATGAGCTGTATAGATTTTTTTTCAAATCCAGAGTTATGATATAAGATAACTATGAAATATTAATTTTCACTAATTAACCTAACGATACAATAAAATTCCTGATTTTGAATATAGTGAAAAAATTGTTATGTGCCAAGATTTCTTCAAATCATAAAGTTAAGGGAACCACTGCATTAACATGAAATGTAACTGTAATTTTTTAATAAAAGAATTTTGGTATTGGTGATAAAATGGTAAGTTCTTTAAATGTGTAACTTCTAATTGTATATAAAACATTTTGTGACTGGGCACTTTATGTAAAATATATTTACGGAGATAAGTTTATATTTATTTGGTACATAAAAATTATATCATTTATAGTTTTTCATAACTAAAATATTGAATTCATTTTTAGCGCTATAATAATCGAATATATACGAGAGAAAAAAACTTTTCCATTCAATTTTAGAGATCAAAATTATATAATTAATTATAACAGTCAAGTGTAAACAAAGATTTTTTCACAAATGTCATGTTCTTTTTTTGCAGCAAATTATTTGAGCCTAAGTCTACAAGTGAAAAATTGCATTTCCCTCAGTTCACTGAAATAAAAAATTAGTCAAAAATTAATTTTCTCCCCTTCATTTAGATATTTTTCTCGATTGATTAAATCTCTAATGTCTGTTGTATTTAAATTCTTAGAAATTATATTTTTGGAAAATAATAATTTTAATTTAAATAAATAGCAATTATATTCCCAATATTTATCTTGTTTGACTGTATTTTATATACCTTACCAACACACTCATTCATACCATTTTATCATTTTTTGCAAATTAAACACTTCCCACTTCACATCTTTATTCTATCTACAAACTTAAGAGAATTTAACATGTTCATTGTCTATGTCGTATGACCTAAAATACCCACTATTTATTAGTTTGTTTGAACTCGCCATTACGTGGTCGCAATATCGCATGATGAGTTCAAACAAATTTAAATACTTGGTCTCTTAGGCAGGGAATGAGCTTAAATGAGTGGAAATAGTCTTGAGATGTTGCTTATTTTTAATATTGCTCAGTGCACTTATTGCCACCATTCTGGCTGGTTTATTTTGAATCGTTATGTGTCTCGTTCAAACATTTTGTTATGTTCCTATTGTTAACCAATAATATATCTATGTGTGTACAAAAAAAGGCACATATGACGGACAAGTCGCTGAATTATTTAACGCTTCAGATTTTAATTTCCTTGGTCACCTCATGAATTCCTCATCCTCATCCTTGGCAATGAACATATTAAATAACATGGCTCATGCAAGGCAGTAGTCAAAAAGTGTTTGGGAAAGGGGGTGTTTTTGGTATTTCTTTATAGTTTTATTATATTTTATTGTAATATTAAGTAAAAAAATGAGTCCTATAGAGTATACTTTTTTGACTTATTTTTTCTATTAATAGGACATATTTATAGCTACCTATAATGTGTTCATTCTTACACCGACAAACATTTTGGGAGGGTAGAGGATCGAACCCTAGTAATCCTCACCTTGGCTACGCTTTGGGCTTACGATATATTTTTGAAAAGTATATGCAAAGGTAAACATAATTGCTTTTACACAATTTTACTATAAAGAAATGATATCTGCTCACATTCGCATTCATAATTATCATTCGATTCAATGTGTTAACAACAATTTAACAGCAGAGGTATAACATCTTCATGTAAATATACAATATATATAAATACATACACAGATTGGTTACCCACATGCACAAAAATATAAAGGTACCTCTGTCCATATGTAGCCACAGATGCAATAATATGAAGGATAGTTATTTCTAGTTTAAATTGTGATCAACGAGATAAAACAATGTACTGATTAGTATCTATATATCTGGCATATTTTGTTCTGTTAGGTACAAAATTCTATAGAACAAACTGAAACAAGACACGCTAAACTTTGCATTTGTTTGTTACAAAACGCACAATTTAGGGAAATGTTTTAGATTTTTGCGAAAAAAAATCAGAAAAGAAAGCTTACCATGTCAGCATTTGAAAAGTAAACATATTAATCTGTATAGTCACGAACAATTTTTTAAAACAGGTGAACTAACTTGTATCAAGTGTCTATGAGCAGTGTCTGCTAGAAATGTCGATTTTATATTAGGCTAAGAGGCTGTTCTCAGTAAAGATAAAAAAAAGTGTTAACAGATATTATCAATAACAAACAAAGAACTCTGTGCCTAGAGGAATAGAAATGCAAATTCTAAACCAAACCATAAACGAATGACCATCATATTACTTATTTAATCAGTTGCCGCCATGTTACTGTTCCATAATTATGTCTCATTGAGTATTGATATTTCCTATTAGTGAATAACAGGTGGTGTCAGGACAGCACAATGCGATGTCGCATTGTGAAACTACTTTACGCTATGCTTTCATAACGTTTATATGTTGTGTTAGGAACTTTTACTACAAAAATAGACAGCAGTAAATATAATCAAAGTTGTTAATAATATTTTAAAACCATAGCAATAACCTCAGTCATAATTAATGAAAAAGGGAAAAATGGTCGAAAAATAAAATGTTATTGTAAAAAAATTAGATCTTAACACTGGAAATAATGGTTAGCGGTTGTCTTCCACATTTAGCCAGGTACAGGAAAATGAAAGGGAAAAATTTCCAATATCAAGCATATTGGTACTAAGTTCTACAATTCTTTTAAACAATAGCCATGAAATAATAATATTATTTATTTCACTAATAAGCCATTATATTAACGACAAACTCGCCACAGTATCAATCAAAATATTGCAATTTAATTAAACCGCCAATAACCTGGACCAATCACAAGCGTGAACTACTTTCGATCAAATAAAGCAATGTATTGAAATGTTCATCAGAACTATGTTGCGGATTATTGTTTTTTATGACGAAAGAGTTACATATATCAGTTGCTCACTGCACTAATACCATCCTGTTCTCGATGCAATAGATATGTATTTTGCTCGCGCTCCGATGGTATTTTTGTTTACTATCATATACCTATTCGGAGTACCCATAGATGTCAAATTATGTGAACATACACATAA
Organism: Druceiella hillmani; assembly: GCA_039881145.1. NCBI lineage: Eukaryota > Metazoa > Arthropoda > Insecta > Lepidoptera > Hepialidae > Druceiella > Druceiella hillmani. The sequence continues at coordinate 4,005,102 of JAYKKI010000023.1, read as the reverse complement.
TCGTGAATATAACTATTGTCCATTGTAAAATGAGCAACTTTGGTAGGTTTTATTTGTTTATATTTTGTAATAATTAATATATACATTTTATACTTGAATAAATACAATTATAAACAAATTACGTGACTGATATATAAAGTCTATGATTTTAAAATTAAGAAATAATTATATGCAATTGTTAATGTGATTTTAATTACACAATTCTTTTTCTTTTTTTACGGTATACTATTTATTCAAAAATATAAATATATTCCTACTTTTAACAAAATTTTGTTAGTATTTAAGAAACGTATTATTCCTAGCACATAGCTGTTTTTAGTAACAATGACATTTGAAACTTGATCATAAACATTTCGTTTCTTGCTCATCGATACATCTGTATTTTGTTACAGAAACAGTATTATAAAATTTAAAAAAATTACATTTTTTATATCGTCGTAGTATCAGGTGGAACACAAGTAAATATGGACCTGCTGTTCGTTTCACAGACAGAAGAAATGTGACTTTTATGTCGCCATTATTACCATATTTTACTGCTATTGCTATATGCTATTGCTCATGTGTTATAATTAGTGACGTTTTAAATAATTTAATAATAGGTTTTTGTCCTTTTGCCTAACTCGCTTACAATACCTAGAAGTTTAACGGCTCACCCTTATAAAGTAATTAAGTCTTAACAACACATATGCAATGTGGATTTAACCGTTCGACATTAAATGAACCCTGATGTACTTAACGGTGTTTCTCAACTGTGCACCAAAAATCAATTAACAAAGTTCAGTAGTTTAGCCACAGGAATAGTTTTAAGTGGTTTGTAATTATTATAAACACGTGGTATTTTCACCAAGAGTTTGCTAGGCCAATATATATTGCTGCATCGATACCTTCGCATAAATTTATTTTATTTCTTAAATAAAATAACGTTATCAACCAACAAAATAATTCTTATACCTAATAAACTTTAGTTCATAAAACAGATGTTACATTCCAATTTTTTGTCTCTACAATGACTAATGCTGAAAGCGTTATGCGTAGATATTCCTAATCTATCAATTTTATTGGGGCATACAGCCACAGATCTTTCCTCTAAATTATAATCTTAGTTACAAACAAAATCATCATGTAGGTGGTATTACTCTCAAAATTAGTATGATGATAAAAACATGGTATGATAGGCGAGTTAATAATACGGTGTATATTTTATTCCAGTCTGCATTAATATCTATTACCACTAGACACAGAGTATATTGTAAATCAAATTTGTTTATTGATATCTCATTGAACCATATTTACAACCGGTAAGTTTAAGGGTAACGACAAAGAATGCGAACAGGCCTATTAAAATAATGATAATGCACAACACATGTTGGCAAGATAAGAAGTTACATCCTGAATTATCACTTGACTAATTTTTTCACTTACGGGACTAGGAAATAAGAAAATTCGCTAGTCTTGTGCACATATGCTATATTATTTCTAAATGGCTGTTAATTATAATGGATGTTTCCTATTACAAATCTGGCAAATTAATTACTCATATACTGCATTTACAGCTATTTAAATAAAAATTGTTTATAATTAACGAATAATGTCAAATTTTTCAGAGCATATGGCTTTTAACCAAAACTATGGATATCAATAAAATGTAATTATTACTATAATGATAATTTAATAATATCTATTACATAAACACTTACAAGACATAATCAAATGCAAAACAAATTGAATACAAATCGTTATTTTCATTTAATAAAATATATGATTTAGTGCACGGCGACCGGAAGATGATTCTTGGATAGCTTCGATATAATCAAAAAATAATGGACCAGTCACATGCAATAATCTTATTTTATAATAGTTTACCTTGACGTCGGGCTAAAGATGGTTACAATATACCAAATAATAAAAGCTTTAAAAGATTTACATGGAGCCTACCAGAGAGTAAAAAATTGCATTATCAAAATGGCATGTCCAAAATTTTTTTCAAACATATTACAAACATTTTCATAGCACTTGCCTATCAACACTCCATTGTTCTGGATGTTTGCGATTATATGCAAATTTTATCAATATACATATTCGAAAAAACACCTCAATACGAAATTCGAACTGTACATAAAACCTATAAAATGACACGTACATAACCTCCGAAACAAAGCTGCACAACTTCCAATATCACGTGTCCAACAAACAACTTAGATATACCCGACAACGTAACAATTTAAGTTTATTTATGATTATTAGACACATCTAAATACATATTGCATATTATTATTATGTATTATTCATAACCGTCACCACTGATACCACATTTCCGACACTTTTGATTTATCCATCTGTATTCTGTATTACCTATCTCTCACATTGATGAGATAGATAGAGATGACGGACAACCATTTATTCATATTTGCCGACAATTCAATAACTGTTTATTTATAGTTTTACACTATTTCCCAGTAAGGCAGGGTAGGCAACTATGACGCGGTAAACATATTTCACTATCATCTTGTGAATACCCATTTTTGTGGGACAGTTTTTAGTGATACGTTTAATTTAAATGAGTAATAGACATATTCGACTAGAGGCTCTTCTTGCGCTTGTTGGGCCTCCGTCGCCTTGCGGACCGTCATATGTGGATAGGCACATGAAGTAATAGCTGATCGCGCTTCGAGAAAGATGCTGAGCACATCTCGCATCGGAATGGTCCCTCCTCTGGTTCAGGTTTGATGATGCAAGAAGGAGTAATAGGTTCCTGTTCTAGTGATGGTTCCAGTTTGATAGAGGGTAGCAGAATTGCTCGCAAATCATCTGCAAGCTCACCAGGGGGTTCCTCTTTTAGAGGAAAAGTTGCAGGGGCAGGCCGGGAGGGTACATCATGATAACGAACGTTTTTGGTGCGTGGACGGGCTCGCGAGTCCACGGTCTCCGGAGGTGGCTCAGCAGCACGCTGCGTAACTAGGGTGCGACCACGGCGTCGCTTTTCAGTACCGTCCGGTGCACGTGTCCGCTGCGTATGGATCATTTTAGGACGTGCCGTAGCTGCTGGCTCACTTTTTTTACTTCGACCCTGAAAAAAATGGATCAATTTCATATTTTAAAACGTAATGTGTTTAATAGGTTAAAGATAAAAAAGGTAGGCTGGAATGAATTGGTGTGTAACAATTTTATATTTGGGACATATGAGATGTTTAATTTAAACCAATTAACATTATATTATAAATAGGCTATAAATAGGCTCAAAAGTATGGAAAAAAAGACTAGCTTCTTCAAACTTGATAAAACTCTATTGCAAACTTAGAAAATGAATTGTAGAAATGGAAAATTTATTGAGACGACACTAAGTATATTATGCAACATTTATCTATCATATAATAAAATTGTGACAAGGGTGAATTGTGTACATGGAAAATATTTTGAAAATAATGATTGAATTAGCATATAGAATGATAATAGAAGTCATAATATCTGTTTTTACAATTTTTGTCTGTGTTAATAATTTGTTTTTCAATCACGCGACTGGACGGATTTTGATGAAATTTAGTATGCACACCCCACGAACAACATATAGAATACTTTTTATTTGGATAGTACAGATAAAAAAATTCCTAACTTGGTGAATAGTATGACATTGGTACTTTCGACGCCTTCTATTAATATTTTTTGTAAACTTTATGCTCATAGATATATCACAATATGGTATTGTCAATGCCATCTATTAACATTTTAATAAAATTTATGCTCACAGATGTTGAGAATAAAATTTATGCTCAAAAACCAATAAAAAAACAGAATAGTAGTGATAATAACAACACTAATAGCCATAATAGTTTCGACAGTAGAGTTGGAATAGTCGTGATATTGTAAACTTTATGCTCATAGATATATCACAATATGGTATTGTCAATGCCATCTATTAAGATTTTAATCAAATTTATGCTCAAAAACAAATAAAAAAATAGAATAATAGTGATAATAACAACATTAATAGTCATAATAGTTTCAACAGTAGAGTTGGAATAGCCGTGATGTAATGGTTAGCGCATTGGCACGGTACGCTGAAGATGTGGGTACAATTCGCACCAGCCGATCATCTTTTTATTTGTGTGGTTTACAATGGTCATGGTTACACTGATGTTAATTTTATATATTAAACTTTTTTGATCGGGTTTTTAATATAAAATATTATTAAATGTACAGCTAACGCCACCTGTTAGCGGTATTTGTATTACGCTCATAAAAAAAGAAGTCTATGTGTTGATTTTTTAAACAAATATGTATTGCGTCAATATTCATCCATTGTTAATATTTTTACATACGATGGTTATTCTAAACAATAATCGTCAGCTAATTTCACTCAAAGTCGCAGGCACAGTTAGTATATTATAAAATAACAATTATTATATAACATACAATTTAATAGCAGATAAACAAGTTATTGAAAATGCGAAGGACCCATGCGAGATTGTGAGAAAGGTTATGATTAAATTTGTCAAATAGTTAATATCTTCCAAATCAAGTCTTGACAGTCATAAAATATACATAGTTTAGGTGTTATACATTTCTAAAAATAAAAAGGATGTTTTTTTTGTGATGCGCAGGTAACCTTAGGGTCTATAATGTTTAAGTCTTATTTTAACAGTATAATAATTTGATAAACAATTAAAATGTGAAAAAACTATTAAAATATTTTTTATATTCCTAATATGAGGAATTTACATCATTATTTCTTCACTATAATATTTATTTTAATTGTGATTTCGATTTAAATTGTTTATAATTGAGAAGATATATTGAGAATTTTTAACGTTGTCTAGTTCTTATTCAATGCTGACCTTATTGTAAATTTGCAATAAATCTTTGCAATTAATAATTTAGGTGCCAAGGGTACAATGAGTTTTGTTGTGTATTTTCAAATTTTTGTTATACAATCTTTTTCGTTTTTATTTTTGAGTGAAGTCTGGATAATTGAGATTTAACGGAGAGCGGGGAAAATAAGACCTGGTGTTATATAAATAAGTTCTACATTATCGTTTTTCATGTTCTTTTATATTTATTTTGTCTTAGACTAAAATGAAAAATTTTTTTAGTCACTCAATTAAGTACATTAGTATTACATACAAAGTAAAATATCATAATTTCTTGTTCAAAATAATTTTGTAACATTAAGCTCTGTAATAATTAAAATTTCAGTTTTCTGAGTTACATTATTACATTTTAGACAATCAGAAGCAGACATCGAGGAAAACTGTAAGTAATTAATCTCATTAATTTTGCGGATTGGTTTGAATCCGGCAGGTAATTGTCGTCTATTTTGGTATTAAAAAGGTACTTTTTTCGACAGATTTTCTTTGCCAATTACCATTTCTTATCAATTACTTTTAGTCCGTCTATTTTGAAAATGTTATATTGCAGCCTTATACTAAACTGTTGCTTTCATTTGTCAGCACTCCTCGCCGTATTTCATTTGTAACAATTAAATTTTCTTCAATTTCTTTACCACGACTTAGGTTTCGTTGCATTATAACATCTTCAGGTGGGCTAACAAAGATCTTATTTCTACTTTGTTTAAGTTCTTTACCACGAACTATGTTTCATTATATTACAACATATTCAGATGGGCTATTAGCAAAGATCAGGTGGGCTAAAAGCATCTTTGCTAATAGCCCACTTGAAGATGTAATACAACGAAACCTGGTAAAGAACTTAAAGAAAGTAGAAATAATACTACATCACATAGTTTCATTTAATTGTGAATAATGAATTTCTATAAAATTAAAACCAAATATATTCAATCATTTGTAACGATTTGAAACCCTTCTCGAGTGCAGGTTTTTTATTTCGATAGTGAAATTACTTTCGTAACTCCTTGTAGACTTTTTTAATAGTAATATCAAAATAATATTTGAAAGAATTGTACATAATAATGAAATTTCCAAAAATGTTACAAGTATGTTTATATTATAAGATTGGAGCGCTAGGCTAGCGAAAAGATGACATTGAAAGAATTATATATTTGAATTTATCCTTTAAACCTCAATAACCGGCGTACTGGTCCTGAAATTATAGAAATAGAGTATAATTTCTAAAAACGCTGGTATTTTTTGAATACACGAAACTAAACAGTTAAGCTATAGCCAATCAGGAAAGGGCCAAAAATTTAAATAAAATTTGTTACAATAATACAAAACAAACAAGCTATCTTTATAAGTGGGTAAAAAATAAAATAACTAAAAATTTAATGAAATATGTAAAAACATTTTGGAAAACATTGTAAAAAATATAATCAACACAGATTGCTTTTCTCAATTTGTAGCCATTACCTAAATTAATTAAAAATTAACTGTGAATTGATATCGACATTTGTTCTGTTATCAAAATGATTGTCTTTTTCGCATTTTTTTAGAAATAGCCTTTACAAAATATTATGAAAAGTAACTTGGTTTTTCTGAAATTCCTTATTTGTTTCGAATGATTTAAGTAAAACTTTTAAGGATCTTATTTTTTAATTTACTCTGTTTAAGAGTGTCAATTTATTTTTTTAAACAACCATATGAACTTTTGTCTCTCTCCTTTTGCAAAGAAAATTGATATTAGTCCACAGAATCACTCTCTCAAGTTCTCTTCTCTCTTAACATTGCCATCTGTATATGACTCTTACATTTCCCCGATAATAAATCCATCAAAAAATGCACTTCCCCTATGGTTCCTTTGAATTAATTCACTAACATATTTTCACTTACATTTAGAATGGTAAAAATCTCGTGGCAACATCTCATCATATAAATTAACGACCACATCTCTACTCACAAGACTTCTGACAATTAATCCAAAACACATTTTCCACTTACCTTCACTCTCGTTTTAACATTGCTACTTGCACTCGAGTTGGGGCTGACATTATTGGCCATAAAGTAACCATCTGCCACTAAATCATTACTTGAGGGTGCAGGTGAAGGCGGCGGAGGCGGAGAGCGACGGCGGCTCTCCACAGAAGCAGCTCGCTCCATCTCATGCGGTTTGAGGCGACGTCTGCGTTTGTACTTACGTGGGCCCACCTAAAGAAAAAAGATTTGAGTGTTTTATTTTTCATTGGGTATCGACCCAAGTAATGAGACAAATCTTACTCAACATTGATGAGTAAGAGCACTTGTCATTAATATACATTTTACCTATGCTTTTGTGAACAACATTGGATAATACTATTTTTGTAGATGGAGGGCATTGTGGGTATTAATTTAACATTTATAATGAATATCCCGTTTTATAATTTGCTATTCAAATGGGTCAAAAGACTGTCTAAAACTTACTTTATAGACCACATACAAATTTTTGTTTCACAGGTTTCTGATGGACATATCTGTCAAATAAAGTTCTAGATTATTTATCAGCCAGATTAAATGACCGATATTTTATTATATAGTAAATAATAAAGCTTTTTCAAAAACGTTTGTATGTGAACATTGCCATTTTTTGAACGAACGCATATACATAAAAAACCCAGATTTAAGAAAAATAATTGCTGCGCATGATTATTTCAATAAAAAAAGATTGAGAAATTGGCTTTACTACTAACGAACGGTTTTTATATATCAAATCTCAAACATCTTTTTCACTATTTTATATTTTTTTTTACTTATCACCACTTTTTTATGATTTATGGGTTTTTTAATTGAAACATTATTTTAATTCTTGTTATAAATTTATTTTTTATTAAATTTAGTAATTTATTTTACTTATCAGTTTCTATTCAACAGATCTGTACTTTGTGTTATTGATGGGTTTTACTTTTTTGGTTGTTTCTAATTCTTTAATCCTTGTAATTTAAATGAAGTTTAAATAGCCGGAAGAGAAAGGAAAGATTTAAAATAATTATTTGATTAATTTTAATGCATATTTTGGTGTAATGTAAAAGAAAGCGTGCAACAGATATAGAGGTTGTTTGAAAACGACACAATATTTGTCAACATCAAGTCACTATATTATTGACAGAAGATAGTAAACGTCATTAAATGTAAAAAGATCATGACGACATGAGTTCGGTTTTTGAAAAACTAAACACTGTGTTATTTTTATGAATTATTATGTTTTTATATACAACATATTTAGGTGTTATAATTCTTATTGATTAAAATTTGTTAATTATGGTGACTTCACACAAAAAATTACAGTAGGTGTAACCAAAGTTTATTAATTTATAACCAGATGGTACTCATGTAAATATTTTAATTATATTGATTGTGCTGCGGAACCATAAAAGTATGGTTCCGCAGCACAATCAATAATACCAACAATCAATATAATTAAAATATAATATTTCATTATTTTCTTAATACTTCTGGACTTTTATGTTATATATAGAAATGTAGAGATTATATCGTTACAGCTTAGATTATATCGTTTAAGTTTGACCAAATTAAAATATTCAATATTTGTTCATTTATTCGTACAACTTCGATTGTGGTGAACATTCACATTTTATTTTTTACAATATTTGCCAAGTTCTTTTATTGCCTAGTTTCGCAAGTTCTTTACAATATTTGTCAATTTAACTAAATTGATAATTATGCATTGCTAGCAATGATTAGTACAGAAATATTAAGCTATAAAACAAGATACAAGGTGCTTGTCAAGTAATACTGCAGACTAATCACATTTTATGCAATTGTACATGTTATCTGTAATTGCCTAAATATAATTTTCATTCTGACAATATCATTATATTTATAAATATTATCTAGATATTTACATATAATAAAGTTCTATCACAACTTGGCTTCGCTGTGCACCAATTCTTGTATTGCCGATACATGCATTTTATTTCAGATTTTTTAAAAAATCTATGACTATCAAATGTTTGTACATTATCTTAATATATCTTCTAGAATTTGTTGCCCAAATTCTATAGATATAATTAAGACACTCTAGTCTCACAGTAGATGCCTAAAAATTAGGCGAGGGTCTCCTCCTAATATAATAAATAATATGACTCCTACAAGAAGTTAGCACACTAATATTACTTGAGGTTGCCTCTTCATGGCGGTGTTGGCATCGCAGTGCTGGATGAGATGTTGAACCAGCTCTGCACTAGTGTGCAACAGGCGTCCGCAGACCACGCAGCAGAATGGAGCCGCTCCTAAAGAGAACATAAAGGATTTGTTATTTCAAAGGTTTAATTTACTAGTCTAGGTATGCGGATAATTCTTCTGTACAGCTTTAACACAATTGTGCTACACTGACCTGTATGAAGTCAAGCAAGAGGAGATGTATTGCTATTGTGAAATAAGTTAACATTGTGTACATACTTAACAATATCTAGTTGCAATCACTTTATGACACTGCGTCCCAAATTCAAGAGTTTTACCACGAACCGAGGTGAGTGGCATACTAATCTATGCTTATAAATGGTCACCTTGTAAGTTTGAGTGATTCCAGATTGCCTAACTCTGTGGTTTACTCACAGGTGTAGATCTGGGGATCAGTTTCTACGCTGCAAGGATGTACTTAAATGTTATCTTATTACAAGTGACATTTCAAAAGATACGTGGAAAGAGCTTCCGCAAAAGACATTAAAGTGGTGCAACTCTGTTAATCCATTGCGTAAATATGAGGTGATCAAATGAATGACGGAAGTTCGCATGTTGAGCTGCAGTTTTTTTTCGTTTTAAATATGGAAAAACTGCATTAGAAACATTTCAAATGACACAAACTGTTATGGTGACGAATGCTGTCGTTCGTTTGAATCGTTTGAAGGTGGTTGAGTGGAAAAGTGCCGTCAGTTGCTTGAAGATGATGTGTGAGAAGGTCGACCGTCAACCAGCACTTCAGAGGAAAACGTTGAACAAGTGCACTCATTACTCGCCCTGAATCGACGATTAAGCATCAAATTGTTAGTTGCAGAAGTTGGGATTAGAGTTGATAGTCCACAATATCGTTAAAAAAGAGAAAACTGTGTGCGAAATTCGCCTGAACAATAGGTGCAGCGTGTTGAGGCTTTGCAAAATTTTGTAGAATAGGTCGATATAAATCCTGAATTTCTGCGAAATATTGTTACTGGTGATGAGTCGTGGTGCTTTCAGTACAACCTGTCCACGAAACGCCAAACAGCTGAATGGAGAGATATGGAGGACAGATGCAAGTCAAGGTGCGTGCTGTGAAGTCCAAAGTGAAAATCATGTTGATTGTGGTTTTCGACTCGCGAGGTATTCTGCCCTCTAGCCTGACAGTAACTGGAATCTTCTACGAAGAGGTGTTACAATGTCTGTTGGATCGCATTCGTCGAGTATAAAGGGAAATGTGGGACTCGGGTGATATTGTTTTTGCTGCATGACAATGCTCCAGCACATTCTTCTGTCATTGTTCGGCAGTTTTGAGCCAAAAAAAGGGCTTACTGTTATCAAATACCCTCCCTATTCACCTGATCTTGTCCCTGCGGACTTCATGCTGTTTCCTAAACTGAAAGCAGCGTTAAAAGGTGAACATTTCAAAAATGTCATATTAATAGAGTAGAATGTGATGGTGATGTTAAACAGTATTCCTACAAAGGAACATTAATAGGTATTCCATAGGTTGTACGAACGTTGTACCATGTGCGTAGAGGGGAAAATCATTTTTTTCCATTGTTTAGAATTTGTTTAATGTAGTCCTGGAACTTTTTGAATGCGCTGTGTACAGAAAGAATAAAAAAATATTACACCAATTGATAAGTGCAAATATTAAAAAAATAATTAACTTTCCACAGCGCATATCATGCGAGTTATGCTGAAAGAAAATTTTTCTGAAGGGTATTCACTTAATATTGTATTTTTTTTATCTATTTATGAGATTATTTTATTAGTTAAAAAATTTGTGTCTCCAAAACTTTCAGTTTATTCATAGATTGTCAATGAATATAATAGAGATTATTCAAGTTTCCCAAGAAGTAATAAAATAAAATTTATAAAAACAACTTCTAATGCCTTTATAAACACTTAAGAGTTTGTTTACGTATCAGCTGATCCATGTGATATCACATTTCAGCCAGATATGTGAAACACTATGGTGACAATGTTGTAGTTTGGTAACAAATATTAAAATAATTTTGTTTTATAGTAGAGTCAAATAATAGTATTGGTTTTCTGGTGTTTTGTAAAATTCATTGGAGACGCTAGCAAGGTTAGATTAATGGCTCCTGTTAATAAGAACTTTACTTCACATTGGCGTAAAATTAGTTTGTAATGTTACTCTTTTAAAAAATTTTTGAGTGTAATGACAATTTTTTTAATTTAAAAATTATTGTAATATTACAATAATTTTGTTAGAAAAAATGCCTTTAGTACATTAGGAAATGTACACCACTCTAAGCTAATTTATAATAAAATAAAGAAAAATACCAAATACAAAAATGCAAAGTAAGATAATGAATATATTTAATTACACATGTTGAGAGACGGTTGGCTGTTTTGTGTAAAAAAAAGTTGCAAACCTAAAAATAACAAACCGGTATCAGGTATCAGGCCCATCTGAATAGATTAGTATACCGGCACAATATCGAGCCCTCAGCCGGAAGACGGGTTAAAAGAGCCCTAGGAACTTAAAAAAAAAGAGATTAGGATTCGATTCAAGACACCTTGCCTTATCAAGGAGAACTACCCAAAGCCCTTCTACAATGATAAAGTAATTTGGCGAGTGAGATGCATTGTACGCTGTGCAACAGGACATTCAGAACGATATTTGGATTTACTAGTTATCTTCGCTCTCATTTCTGTATCTAACAGGGTTCGCCGTTCCCCTACTGTGCGCTAAACAGCAACTGATTTCGCGAGCGCCATCACGCTTGGGGCAAATTCAGTTAGTACGCGTATGAGCGCAATGACGCTCATCGGCACTCAAACGGTTAATATAATATTTGCATTTTTATTGTATCTCTTCACATATTAAACCAATTACCCTCTGGTAGGTTAAAAACATACTCACCAGTTCCTCTCCGTGAGTCCGGAGCGGAATGATGTGAACGGATATGTTCTCTAAGCACCACACGCTGGTTGAATGCTCTAGGACAAACGGCACATGCGTATGGTTTTTCACCTGCAATCATATGACCAATATGACATAATGGAATATTCTTCGTAACAACTACTAGAAAGTAATATGCTACTTGCACAGTATAATTTTTAGAAATTAAGCTGTAATAGACGATGAAAAATATTTTGTATTACACCTTGCAATGTTAAACCAGAAATACATATTGAATGTAATTTCAAGAACTACTTGATTATTTCCTATTATACATGAGCAATATATACGAACTAAAAAAATTAAGCTATTGTAAATTTCCTCCATGGCCGAAATGTTTGTTCAAAGAGTATGGAAACCACTAAACAATACTTAAGGTCCTTGACACAATTTCTTGGCAACAAAATATAAATGCTGAATAAATTTTTGGATTGAAGTACAAACAAGCTAAGTTATAGTGTACATTACATCCACTAATAGTTTATATATTCATTACCTTCAGTTGTGAGTTTGGTACCTTGTTCATTACAAAATTTCTTTGCATGTAAAGAAAAACAATTGTTATGACATATATTCGTATTTTTGTTTTAAATTAGCATTTTTTGTTTGTGTCTTTGCTCTTCTTTGAAACTATTGTTTGTGATGAATTTAGTTTAGGCTGGCAAATCAATCATTTGAATTCGTACCTTGATTATGTTTGTTTCAGTATAAATTTGAAACAATAGGCTATTTGACTTGTTTTTTTAAACTGTCTTAAATTGTTCTATTTTGCATTATAAGCACACTACATTTATATTTCTAGGACATATGCCATATTTTTCATATAAATCACTTTTAAAGTTTAAATTATCAAACTCGCACTGAAAACGCAATTTCTGTAATGGCGGCTAATGTGACGTCGCACACATGTAAACATAAACAGTCCTGCCCCCTGAAGGGGAATATTATTTATTTCCCTATTAAAATGGTGTATAAATAGTGTGTAGTGACACAATGTACAAAAACATCTATATAAAAATTCCACACAATGTTCGTTTCAGTGTCAAGGAATCCTAAAAGACAATAAAAGTGGCTACGATTACCCCTGAAGAGATCCAAACAGCATTAAGCTCACTCAAATGTTTTTATATGTCAAGATCATTTTGCACCTATAAAGCAAAAGGATAAGAAGATAAAATCTTGGTATTAATGCATTTTAGTGCCAATTATATTTTGACAATTGTTAATATTTATCTAAATTTAAATTTTTGACTATTTATTATAAAAAATCAATTTAAAAACTTTCATACCTGATAATTTTGTTTGCGAGGGAATATGTTTTAACCTTTTTTTTTCAATTAATTCACTTTTTCTTTTATAACTAAGCACTTATTACACAATTCAAAATATTCTTATAAATTATCAATTACTTATAATAGGAATATAAGTATATAAAAGTTTAATTATCCAACTTGAATATTTACTCAACTTATCAATTCCAACAATCGCATCTTGTTTATATGGTACCAACAACATTCAGGAAACAATAAAGTCTAATTGTTTATGGTTTAAGTTTCGAATAATATTATAGTGCAGTTATGTACATTAATGAGTACATATGTGTTTGCATGCATTGTGGGGTGTGTTATGTTAGTTAACTATTAAATAGTTTTTAACTTTTTTGATTATTATATATTTTATCATCTATTTTATGTATGTGTAAATATATATATATATATATATATATATATACACACAGACATATATAAGAAATTCGATATATGTTGACTAAAAAATGTTGATTGTCAGCAAAATAAAATTCAAAAGGTGACTTTTTTTTCAGAAAATTGAAAATAATATTCATAATTATTTGTCATTTTTTCCATACACATGATATTTGCGCACTTAAAAGTTATTTTAGTAACAATTATTTCACAAAAAATTTTATTAATTTAATGTTCGTATAAAATTATTTCACTTATTTGTTTAAGAAGTCTTAAAAGAGATGTTCAAAATGGTTTCCATTTTATTCTACACACAACCGCGCCCCTCCTTATAATTAAATTAGTACACAGTAGACATTATAAGTTATTAAAACAATAATTAATAAAAACAAACGCTAATACTCCAGAAAACTGAAATACGTTGAATGTAAAAATGACACGATACATTCAAAGTGCGGCGTTTAACTGGTTGTTGTTTGAAGCGCATAAGTAATATTACTTTGAACCAAACACCACCCTTTCTCAAACTGGGGTCACATTTATTATTAAAGGGGTCGCAATCTACCTAAAAAATAAGGCCAACAATCAAACATCCATTTACTAAAATTTTTATGAATGAACTGTACAAAATTGAATATTTACAGGTAATAACAACATGGAAAAATAATCTTATAGTTTATTAATTAAGCCTTAATTTTTTAAAAATGATTAACGTTAAATTAATTGAAATATTATTTTAAGTTCTATAGTATAGAAAACAGGTCGCAAGGCTTTTTACTTAACTTTTTGGTTTTTTTTGTGGCTCACAACATAAAAATGGTTGAGGAAAAATGGCTTACATTATTTATTGTCTTGTCAGTTGAATCGCGAAATTTGTAGCTAGAACTTTATTTTTTCCAAATACGTTCAGCTATTATTTTTTACGCTAATTATAGAATATTCATTGCGTTTGTTTTTAATTAAATTAATTATATTTAAAAAATATGTCACTGTAGTTAGTAAGGTAGAAATAGAATATTAGAATATAATACTAAACACCTGTTTAAGAGAGAAAAATTTATATTTTACGAAATTTTTAGGTCTTGTCCTGCCGCATGTCCTGTTAGTATATCAAAAGAATTGTGGCTAAAGTAAAATAAAAATAATTCAATACAAGTTTAACATATGATCCAAAAACCGATGTATAATTATCGATTACGATTTTGATTAGCAAAAAATGTTTCTATTACCAAAGACAAAACAAAAATAAAATTATTCTTTAAAAATTACAACTTCATATTTTTTTCTTGAAATTAAAGAGATACTTCTATAATTTTACGAACTAAATGTTGCACAGATAAATACAGCTACTTACAATAGTTTTATGTAACATTTAAAGCTACATTCTGTATAGGTAATAACATAACTTATTAAAAAATCATATTTTCTAAATTTTTTCTTAGTAGGATTCCTTTTGAATCTGGTATAATCATTGGTAGCATAAGGTAATGCAGCTTTGGAACATCTGGCTATTTTTTGTTTCGTACGTCGGCTTTCTTTTTAGACAAGAAATTGTTTCTAATTGGTTGGTATAATCGGAAGATAAATCTCAGCCAATCCAATCTAGTCCACGTGGACTATTAATTAACAGAACTCGTAAACAGTATAATGCCCCTCCCCTTTCTATCATGTCACTTTACAAAGTAACCTCTCAGTAAAGACGGAGCATTGCTGAAAACACGTGTGTGTGGTCTCATAGGTATGAAAACCTTTTAATTAGTAAAATAAACTACAGAACTAAACTGTACAAACTTAATACTTTCGTCTATTACACTATTTAAATGAATTTGAATTATTGTTTTATCGATGTTATAGTTTATCATGTATAGGTGAGAAGGTAATTGGAGATAAATATTTTTACTCGTTGTATAGTTCAAACTTTCATTTTATTGTATCTATCGATTGACCTACGAAGAGACTTTATGCTAAATTTTAATATGATTAATAGAAATACTCAAATGATTGATAAAGTGAAGAATACTCAAATGATTGATAAAGTGAAATATTTTTTCTGTGCAATATTTTACAAACTATTTAAGTCATTTGATGAGTGATTTCTGCATATTACTACATGAGTGAGTACATTAGTAATTAATTTATTATTTTTTCAATAGTCATGTTTCACGTCATTTAAAAAGTAAATTAAATTCCATATTTAGGTACGTAACGGCGCGGGTATTGGCAAAATAATATTATCAGCTGTTCGGTACATTAAATAATAGAGTATATGCAGTGGTTGCGTACGGCTAATGCGAGCTTGTGTGCGTGCGTTAGCGGTATTAGGTGTGTTTAAAAAGAGTTATGTGTAATATTTTTTTCGCCTCCAATTAGAAAAAGGATGAGCTTTACATTTTATTTCAACGACAAGTTATTCTTTTATAACCTAAATAGCGTCTTTCTATGTCCAATATTTTTTCCCGGACAACGTGTATAATTTTGCAGTTGCTTTATTTTTTTAGTTATATTTGGAATTCATCTAAAAAGATAAAAATTTTAATGTTGATAATATTTATTGTTGATTATTTAAATTTAATTGTATTTTATATTTTTTTATAACGTAATTCATCCTTTTTAAATACGATAATGTATATATGTGTACATATTTATATCACTAAACTAAATATTTTTTTTATTATTCATATTATAAAAAAAATTTATACTAAATGTAAAGGGTGATAGTTATAAATTTTTAAAAATAAAGAAAAAGGACCATAAATTAAATATTTAAAGACGGTGGCTATATTTGGTCTATTTACACACCTGTGACGTCATCTGACTTTTAGCAAATAACAGGGCGTTTGCAACAATGATTGAATTTAAGAAAAACATTGTATTTCTTTACATTTTTTTACAAAATATAAACATTCTTTCGAAAAAATATGCTTACTTACATTATAATCTAATAGGGTGACCGTGAATAGTGGTATATTTTTCATGTTTTCAAATAGCCTATTTTTAGACTTATTTATTAAATTTTACTGAAACTTAAGAAGCTAAATACACAGACAGATGTAATGGTTTGCAAGAAGTTTTCTATCAATATTATACCTGTGTGAATACGTTCATGCTTCCGAAGTGTGCCTCCATCAGCAAATGCCTTCCAGCAAAATCGGCAGCCGTAAGGCCGCTCGCCTGTATGGATCCTAATGTGTATTTGTTGCGAGCTGCGTGAGCCAAACGTCTTGCCTGAAATATTCAATTTTATATTTCCAGGTGATAATGTTATTTAATATCACTATAATATTATCATAATATTATTTGGTCCCATGAAAATACTATTTAGCATAAAAGGAAAGATGTGATTCAAATTATTTTATGGGTTTGTTTTATTCTACGAAATAAGTTCAGTTACTACGAAGTAAGTTTAGTTTACTCGTGAAGTTAAGTTTAGTCATTAAAAATTTCTTGTTTTTCTACAATATATACAAAAATTAACTGAAAGGAAAATTATCCATTTATGAACAATGTATCTAAATATATACAAGGACATTGATACCTAAATATTTTTGACCTAAACCGCATCTAAATTAATTCATTATATTTTCGCCGCCCACTTACTTTGCATCAAAATTGATTTATGATGAAACCTTATAACACCCTTCCCGTCTTCATCTTCCCTAATACCTCTATACAAACCTTCCATTGTGAGCTTACTGTTAGGTCCGTTGTGCAGTTAGCATGTTAATGAAGTGTTGAATTTCACGGAATATTTTTTATATGTTTGAAGCTACTATGCATATATTGTGAAGAGTATATGAAAGGAGATAACTAGGACAAAATGGGTACTGAAAAGGCTATGTATATATTCACAAATTTCTTAAACTGTTTGACTTTCAATGAATTTATTATAAAAACATGTGTCTAGTTCTACCTTCACCATTTCATTCACTCACCGCACTCCCTACAGGGGAATTGCCTCGAGTTGTTCCCCGAAGAAGCGGCGGTGTTGGTGTTAGGGTGATTAGCGTGACGGTGCGCTAGAAGACTCCTCGCATCGGGAAACCTCTCACCACAGACTTCACACGCACCCGTCCTGGCACGTGGACCCACTCCATGCACTGTCATGTGTCGCTTCAACCTATAGTGATGTAAATTAATGACAGCTTTAATTTTTGTATACAAGACATAATACAGATGATTTATGTTTATTCTGGGTCATAAAATTCCTTTGGTCCTTATTCTTTTTCTTACAGTTGAATTAATTGATTGTCTATTGATTTTATTATAAAACTCAATATATAAATGTGTGTATTTTTAAGCTTCTATAACTTTTAAACAATAGGGTACTTGGCTATATATTTTCTATTACTAAAATAGAATAAGTAATAACATTTAAAACGGTTAAATAAACATGCCGTACCTAGGACTTTTCATTACAAAGTTATAACTTAAAAATTGACAAACTACGATTCGCGCGAAAACGCCTCATATAAAACACAACTGGCTTATGACATCACTGGCCAGTTATTTAGCATTTGTTATAAGGAAATTTATTATATATTTTTAGTATCTTGATAAATATTGTGTTTAAGTTATATATTGCATATTATAATTTTCTCATATTTTTGTATGGAAATTAAATTCATAACTTTTTCAAATTAATAAACAAAAGAATTGACATTTTTCCCTATTTAGAAGTTTTAATTATTTGATATATGCATTTAATTGCGTATTTGACTAAATTTTTTTTATTTCATTAATCATAATCTCAAGGTACAAGCTGATGAAGAGTGAAAAAACATTTTAATAACCTTAAAAATTTACCGAGTTATAAAAGTTTAAATTTAACCTTTAGAGAAGGACGGCAATACTCTGTTGTGAGGTCATTTTTAATATTGCATATTATATTCTACGAGAGGAAAAGAGACAGGGATATACCCAACTCTATCCGTATCTTCAAATTTAGAAGCCTACAACTGGCTCAATCAATCAATTTTTGAATTTTTTTCAAGATTGGTTTTTAATTAACTTATATTTCACAATAATGTACGAAAAATATCAAAATTTAGGATGAGTCAACTACTGTATTGTTTTTATATGCATTATTTTTTTCATCGCAAGGTTTTTTAAACTTACTCTACAGTTTTTAACCATTTTTACAAAAAATGTCGACATCAGTTAAATACCCTATTCCCTGAAATTTTCTACATTTACTCTCAGTCACCAGTAACAAGTCTTAAGAAGGTGACGACCAAACCCCACTCCCTTACTCTAGATATATGTGGGGTATTTAGCTATTTACAGGTATATAAAACTATAATTTCCAACCAATTTCCTTAAAATTTTTCACAATATTTCTCCACCTCTCAGTAATATATATTAAGTGCCCCCCTATTGGGGATGGGACTAGGAGGGGGGGATCGTGGTGATGTAAATTACAAAAAATTAAAAATAGCACCTTATTTGTGGATAATTAATCATCTAAAGTATTTTTTAGTTTTTGTAACAAAAAAATTATTTATACATATTCCTATTTATATTTATTTTGAAATAAATGTACTATTAAATACCTGGCTCGATTTCGGAAGCCCTTGTTGCACTGAGGACAGGGTAGTAGAGCTGGCCCATCGGCACCTTGCTCACCATCATCCACTGTGCACTCGTGAGACGCTTCTGATGAACCACAGCGCCAACACCTGTCCGGGAATATATTATTACATTATGAATTGAAAATCAGTTCTATAATAGACGGAAAATAAAACAACACTTAAAGTAAATTACAAAACGATGAATCTTTCAAGTAGCCACGCCTCTTGGAAGATTTTTGGGATGTCTGTTGCGTCATCTATAACCTGTTCAGATAACAAATGAATTAAAAATATCATAAAAATTACGGCTATAACCAACCACTTCATTGTCAAAATTTTTATGTCTTTAATAAAAATTTATGGACCAAGATTGAAAAGGTTTCATTTGTTTAAATTTACCAACGAGGTTTTCGCCATAGGATTCGGAAAAGTTAGAGATAATGAATGGATAAGTTTTTACTTTAACACTAAGGCAACCAATTTATTCAAAATATGGTAACATCAAACATAGTAACATTAAACAGATACATAAACGATAAATTGTATAGTTACTTCATTAGTTATTCATTATTTTCTCACAATTGCAATTTGAAACAAGGACAATGCAAATTTTAATGAGAAGCAAAATGGATACTTGCCTTAGAATGAATTGCTTATTTAACCTCTTAACTGTAGAACGTTTAGAAAAATAAATGTCAATTTTGTACAGCTATTTTGACAATAACACTCGGAACATTATTAATATTGACAATTTATTATTTACTGGTGTCAATTTGGAACTTCATTCTCATATACTACAGAGCCTAACGTCTATGGGTTTCTGAGTATAAAAGAATATGATTACAATCAATAGAATTTTTTCGTATTTTATTCCATTTTCAAGTTGCATTTTTTTAATGTTACCGTAACGTAACATTACAAGTTACATTGTTTCAATGTTACTGCAAGCTAACATTGAAACAATTAACTTATCAACCTTATAATTAATCTGAATATTATATAGTGAGCCATCCGAGTATAATTTTGCAGAAAAAAAATAGATTATACTGGTAATTTTTACTGAGCATTTTTTAACTCTGAGGTTGATTGGTTTATGATAACAAAATGTTTAAACAATTGAGAAAATGTTGAAAATAAAAAATATTTTGTTATTGAAAAATAAATTATTTTTTTAATAAAGACATTAATCAAAAAAATATTTTCACCTTACATTTTCAAGAGGAACCCAAAAGAAATCTTACTGTACCAATTAAACAAACACTTGTACATAGAATATAGTAAAAGATGGCTGCTACCCCTCAGGAACTACTTTCGATTTTGGGGAAATGAAATGGTTAACATGGTAAAGTAGGCTATAATCCATATGGATGCCAAATTTCGTGTAGATCTTAAAATAAGAAACGTTATTCTCTGTTCGTGAGCTGGCATTGTGCTCTCATAAATGCTGTTCTTCCCTATAGATGATGATCTGGTTTAAGGCACCAAAAGGCCCTGTTCGCAGTTGGAGGGTTAAGCAGATCACACTAATACATTTAGTCGCCAGCCAAAAGAATATTTCCCCTTAATGTTTCTTAAAAAAATGTTAGTTTCAGCAAATTTTAGGCAAATTATTCACAATGATTTGTCAGTAATTCGCGGGCAACGGATGTGATGTCTATGGGATGTGGTGACCAGCGCCACTCAAATATAAATAGTTAGGTTAAAATAAAATAAACATACAGACAATCATTACATTATTTAAGGGTATGAACCGGCAAGTGATATACAACCCAAATAAAGAAGACCTTAAATTTTCATGCAAGATCCCACGTTTTTAGAACACAAAAATAAGCAAATACAAGTGAAACGGAAACAAAATATGCGTTAAGAGAAAGTGGCGTCCAAGTCGTGCAAAAGACTGTCTTCACACTAGATAAATGGGTCATGGTCACAACTTTTTAGTATGGAATGCTTGGGGACCGGGGTTGCATGTCTTCTAAATAGTGTAATCTGCGCTCCTGCTTCACTTCCTGAAAAATGGGACAGTTTACGAAACGCAAATACACGGAAATGATCAGAATTATGGTCATGTGTGGTGACAGTGTACTAAGTGCTAGATGAATGTACACTGAACAGTGTACTAAGTGCTAGACGAATGTACACTGAACGATACCCAAATCGATGAATATCATTGAAAAAGTACATGACGAGGGTGTGAAAACGTCAATCTTATTTACGAAAAATATTAAAAATATCATTTTTTTCAATTGAGGTGGGAAAATAATTTATTTATCGTATGTGAAATTTTATCGCCAAGTCCAATAGAATTTTAACTTTTTTATATTTGTTATATTGCATACATTGCCTATAATTTTTTGTGCTTTTCCATTCATAAATATAAACAAAATGTTCATTTATGAATGAGCATAATCATAATAAGTATAATCCATTCATAATAGGGAAAAGCCTTTTGTTTTTTTTACTTTTTCTAAGCTATTGCATTTGAAACTTTTTAAAATATTTCAAATATGTAATGCATTAAATTTTTTCCCTAATTGTCATTGTTATGAAAGTAATTTCATTACTTATAACATTACACTTGGCAACGGCAGTCTCTTCAATTTGTTGCTTCCAATTGTAATATTTTTAGATATACTGAGATGGCTCACCAAAAACTTAACAATAACTTAATTTTTTATTAGGTTAAATGATATTTCTATTTATGTTTACATCTAACTATTACACATATTTTTTTATGGTAATAACGGAAATTGCATTTTATGAAGAGTTTTCGTTTATTAGCCTTTTTATATATAGTAAAAATACTTTGTGACAATCGAGCAATAAATTTCAGAAGTATACATTATTTTATTGAAAGTGGCAAAGAAGCCGATGCCATGTTTTGAGCTCAGATGCGCTAGGGGTTAAATAAGGGACAAAATAGTGAAGGGAATAATTAATTCCCTTCACTATTTTGTTCCTTTGCTTTTGTTAACATGTAGTTGTGTAATAATTACAGTTGATAATTACTTACCAATTGATTTATTTATCTACTTTTATATGTCTAATTGATACATATGGCAAACTTATTGCTACGAGAGCAATTTCTTCCAGCTAACCATAACACCCGTCTAGCCCTGGCTCGATGAATAGCCGGGAATCAAACCTGGGTCTCCGCATCGTCAAAGGCCCTATACCTTGTGATCAACCCAACCACAGTGATGACAATTTACATAGTACTTGACTTTGATTTTTAGGATTTTGATTTTTAGTTTTGTATTGACTGAATGTTACCACATGCCAGAAACATAGATGTCCATATATGTGGTTTTAGGTGTCACTACTCTAGCATATTTTTATGTGATTTATTTTTTTTTAGCCATAATTTCAGTCAATACAAAACTAAAAATCAAAATCTTATTAAACATAAAATACATTAGAAGTGAGGTGCAAACATGTATCACGAACCTGTATGACTTACTCCTGGCGTGGGTTTCGGCATGCGCCAGTAGATCCAACGCATCTCGGAACCCTTCTCCGCAAACACTGCAGGCATGTTCAATGTCACCCCAAGCTGTTTCACTGGTGCCCTCCGAAACCAGGGGTTCCCGCTTGTAACTGTATTGAATGAGGATAAAAGTATTGAATAAAGGAATAAAACTAAAATGACATGTTTAAGTCATGCTCATTATTTTTTTTTGATGAGGGTTGTTTTCACATATAATAAAATTTAGTAAACAAATGAGTTATACGAATTTATAGTCCATTCAATTTCAAGATGGAATGTTTGTAAACAATCGAATTTGACAGTTAAAATATGGTTGGCACAAATATAATATTTGATCAGCTGATGACTATTTATAAAATTAATTGCATTATTTCCGGAGTATTATTAAAGTATATACATAATCAAAATATTAAATTCAGAAAGTTTCACTATGAAACATTTTATAAATACAAGTATTACACCATTATTTTATTGATACCAATTCTAAAATATTACACGGTAAAAATGGACAACCCTCCATTTTTTTGCGAAATAGTCAGGCGTTTCAATCATTTTGTGAAAATAATCAAAATCTCGACGTTCTAAAAATCTAGACCAAATATGCTATTCATTAATTTTATAAGGCGTTAGAGTGAGATAGCTACAATGTGTCAGCTTACGCTGCTATATTTCTAGATTTGATGACCTTATATACAGATATAGTTATGGTATATTTGGCGTATAGATAATTAAACAAACATTGTGACATATCTCATTTTGTCTTCAAGTAAGTGGTAGTACTAAAATATTTTCCATTGTCGGCTACAAATTGTATAAGTACTTTAGGATAATGTTTTAATAATAACTGAGCTTTTACTCTTATTTCGATGATTATTCTTAATACTAGCGTGACCCGTGCGAAGTCTTCGCATTATTTATTCCATTATGAAGCTCAGATGACAGATCAAACAAATATTTTACTAAAATTGACATATAGAGGCGCAAGTATCAAAAGCATTGAGCTAAAGCGCCACTTCATTTATACATGAGTGAATTTGAAATTAAACAAAAATTTTACCGACCGTCAATCATATTGACGTTGAGCCGTTAGATGGCAGCATTGCTGTTTTGTGTATATAATTTTAATAATTAATTAATTTGCAAAAACAATAGCAATAATAAATTTTTTAGTTGTGGATGCCGGTAGAGCAAGCAATTATCTATAAAATGATATATAATTTATGTGGATTAGTTGTGAGGTTTTTTCTAAAAAGGGAGTGTAACATCTTAAAACCTTAGCGTATTAATATATATGATGATGATGATATGTGTTTGTGTGCATTGTGTATTGTGTTGCGTTAGTTAAATATTGAATACTTTTTACCTTTATTGGTTATTTTTTCATCTACTTTCATTTTGTATTTTTAACTATAACAAATTATTTTTGTTGATATTTACTATTTTATGTGCGTGTATATATATATATATATATACACGATGTCCGGAAAAAATGTTGGACAAAGAAAGACGTTATTCGTTAACTGAAAAATAGTTGACTGTCGTAAAAATCAAATTTAAAAGGTGACTTTTTTCAGAAACTTCAAAATAATATTCATAATTATTTATTAATTTTTTTCATACACACGATACTTGCGCACGTCAATGGGCACCGCTTAAAGACCATGAAGCTGCCGTGCGGGACATTGTATATAAAGTAATTTATACATAGCAAGTATTTTGTTTAATTGATTGGTTAAATAACATGAAATATAACTATTATTAACTGAAATACAACTTAATAAATAATATTATTAATGTACTCACTCATATTGTAGTTCCGTGGAAACCATTCAAGCCGTGACTTTTTTTTACGTTTGTAAAGTATTACACAGAAAAGTCATTTTAGTAACAATTATTTCACAAAAATCTTATTAATTTAATGTTCATATAAAATTATTTCACTTATTTGTTTAAGAAGTCTTAAACGAGATGTTCAAAATGGTTTCCGTTTTGTTCTACACAAAACTGCGCCCTCCTTATAATTAAATTAGTATCAGCATATCATAATATTCCGAATTGGAATAGTGCACAGTAGTCATTATTAGTTATCAAAACAATAATTAACAAAAACAAACGCTAATACTCCAGAAAAACGAAATACGTTCAATGTAAAAACGACACGATACATTCAAAGCGCAGCCTATAACTAGTTGTTTTTTTGAAGTAGTTTTGGTTTTTTTGGGAGTGTAACATCTTAACCTTAGCGTATTAATATATATGATGATGATGATGATTAGACATTTATATCAAAAACATTAAAAAAAGCTTTAATGTTTATATCCGATATAAGTTGGCAGCTCATATAAGGATAAGATGGCCACTTAATTTCCGTCATTTTTCATCTTCTTTTGCATTTCTCGTTACTTTTTTTCGTGTAAGTTTTTCTTTTCATTTTCTTGCCACAAGGATTACAATAATTGTTGAACGGAATACAATTTACATTCGCTCATAATTTACAAACAATTCATTGTAGCTAATCTTCTATTTTTTCAGTCTCGTAATAATTTTCACCGCATTCCACGCATCATATATATTATTTTCGGGACTGGAATTTTCACCGGCTAATTCTATCGTTTCTTCTTCCTCAAAACTTGGATGTAATTTCATTTTTTGCTTTTTAATAATAAGATTTTTCTTCATAATCTTATTATTTTTACTTACCCTTTCCTTTTTTTCACTAATATAATATAGGGATGCGAGTACCTTCGCTATTTGCTTGGACAGTTTGAACGCTAGTAAGCAGTTCTACAACTGGGTACATATCAGTCAGGTACTTTGAAGTGATTCCTTATGATGCATTTTAATAGTCGTACAAAAAGAAAACGCATTATGAGCGGCATAGTGTACTAAGCGGAAAATAATATAATAATTGAAATATTATTCCGAAAAGAAAACATGTATCTACGTTTGTGTTTCGTACAAGTAGTTTAAAAAATAATATATTTATGTCAATGGCTGCGAAAAATGTAATGTTTACCTCATCTCAAAATCTTCGACAAATAATTAAATATTTATTTCATACTGACATAACTATATTAATTTTTATACTACTCGAATAATCTGAAAAACATTTGAATAGATATTAGACAGAGAAGAAATGTAATACCCATTTTTATGGTCAACACACCTTGAGACTTAGTTAATAATATTATTTTGACACCATACTTTCGTTCAACTATCAAAAAATCATCAGTTTATCAGACAAAAATGCCGATTTGTGCTTATGAATTTTGCCGGACAATAAACTTTATATGGATATCTGGTAAAACTAACTTATTAGTCTTTGGTTTGAGAACAACCAATGCGGGTTCGTATGATTATCTATCTGTCCGCCTGTTGCACAAACACGAAACCTAACAATTGTATTGAAGTGGCCATATATAAATTTACGTAGGACCAAAAAAAATTAATTAATCTGAGCGCACAGCTAGTATAATTATTTGCGACATTCATTACTTATATGATCACAAGGGACACACTTCTTGTCCAAAGGCATTTAGATTCAGGAGATCAATTATATTTTTTTGTTTACTGTTTGCAACTTACTTATACAACATACATTCAAT
Organism: Druceiella hillmani; assembly: GCA_039881145.1. Classification (NCBI taxonomy): domain Eukaryota; kingdom Metazoa; phylum Arthropoda; class Insecta; order Lepidoptera; family Hepialidae; genus Druceiella; species Druceiella hillmani. Next base: position 3,978,749 of record JAYKKI010000023.1, on the reverse strand, counting down.
GCTTGCTTGCAAAACTTATCAACGTAATGGCGGGAGATATCCGTACTCTCATTTTCCAATATTGCTTTCTAAATTTTTGATGATTCATAAAAATATTTTGTATTATATTAAGTTTATTATATTAATACTTGTTTAATAATGTTAAATTCGTTGTGTGAAATATGTGATATTTTTAAGTACGAGTGAGCGAATGTTCTTCTAAGGACCTTACCTATACAGCTGTCATATCACTATAAGATAAACAGAATCAAATGATCTGGACACAAAAGAAATGATATTTGGCGAAAGAAACACTACTTTAAACGATGTCAAAAGATTTTTACTTGGAGCAATGTCATTTAATTAAGCCCCGCGGCATGGCTGATGTTTTTATCGTTGATATACGATCGAACATTTTTATCGTTGAGATTTTTATCATTTTTAGATTTATGATGAATAAATTCTGCTAATATGTTCTGTAATAGATATGATATGTTCTGTAATACTATTTCTCAGTGATATCGGCAAAAAGCCGGCCTCGACGGTTCTAGCATTAGGCACAACCATCTTTGGATATCGGTGTGAAGCCCAGATGCATTGTGGTGTAATTGTATACGTATGCAGTGTATTTTGTCTGTGAAATGTTATTGTATTTTTATACATTAGTTCGTTTTAAAAAAATATTTTAATGATTACTCAAAAATTAAGTATTTGCGGCTACTTTGTAATGATTTTCTGTATAATTTAACATTTAATTAAACAACTATTTCTATCGAAATTTTTGGTATTATTTTATTATATGTCTTTTTTACGTAATACTTTTAAATTGTTCGAAACACATCATCTTACATATCAGAATTTCTCATAAATATAATCTATATAATATAAGCTACGTGCTCATCACATATAAGCTACGTGCACAGCAATCTATGTACATAGTGTAAATGTGCACACTACTTAAAAACATATTTTTTAATCACAAATTGCAAATAAATCCACATTAAATTACTAACGTGAATGTAAGAAAAAGATTTGCAATACCTGAACTGTCAAAAGAGATTGTTTACAAACATTCCACCTTGACTTTGAATGGACTATAGATATATACATATATATATATATATATATATATACATATGTAAAATAAAAATTTCAGAAAAAATTTGGATAACATCTGGTAATGTTATAAGTAGTCAAAAAATAATATAAAAAATAGTGTTCACATATTTATAGCAAATTTTTAATTTATTCAAATGGTGATTTCAGCATTATATATATAATAGCTAAACTTAGTTCATTTTATTTGTCGCTTGCAACACTGAAGATTTAATATACGTATTTAAATAACTAAAAGATTGATTATGTGATTAGCGAAAGTGTTTTTTTAGGAATACATCTCTTTTTAACTTTATAATTACGGGGTTACAAAAGACAGTGCCAAATATTATCGATTGAGACGGAGATTCTAACGCACTTGGTCTTTGTCATTCCAAAAATCAAAGTGTTTAATCTTTGCTCTAATAATTAACGGGCATTGGAAATTATTTTTAGGACCATTCAACAATAATAAAATTTATTTATCATAATCACCACTTGCATTTTCCATTTTGTTTTTCTTAACTAATAAAGTACTTACTACCTAAAAATGTAACTCTAATAATGTTATAATTTATTATTATTATAAACTAATTCTAAAATATATTTTCTAAACAATTACTGAAATAATATGATTACCGAATGACGGTTCGTTAGAATGACAGAAAGGTAAACAGCTGATAACTGGGCTGCCATATTGAAATTACCCAATTTAAAACACTCAATCCTGCCAGCAAAATTCAACCTAAGGTTTAAACTTTCAATGAAGTTAAACAGTCATCACCTACGAAACATACCTAAAAGAAAATATTACATTCATCTGATATGTAAAGTATTCTAAAAATAATTATAATTTCTAGGTCTGTCGTGACTCATTTTATGAGAGTTATGTTGAAAGAAAATATTTTTTTCTGAAGAATATTTATATAAAATAATATTTTTTTATGTATTTATGAGTTAACAACATTTTATTAGATAACAAGTTTTTTTCTAAAGAAAAGCTTTACTTTTAAATGAAAGAAAGGGTAATAATGAAAGACAAGCATAAAAATTCGAATTAATTTCAAAAGCAGTTTATTCATAAAATGTCAATGAATATAAGAGAGATTATTCATAATTATGAGTATATAAAATATACACAATGATTGTTATAAACAAATCTGCAAGTATCTCAAAAAGTTTTAAGATAACATTTAAACAAGTGTCTCTTAACGCGTTTTTAAACAGTTTAGTGTATATTTATATCAGCTGATACACATTCAACCGCAGATGTTAAATATACTAGGGTGCAACTGAAATATTGAATATTGAAATAATTTTTGTTTTATTGAATAAGCAAATTATAATATTGGCTTCATAATGATTTGGAATATTTATTGCAGATAGTAACAATATTAGATTAGTGAAAATTAGGAAAATCAGATTAGACTATTTAAAAAAATTATTACAAATGAAAAGGAAAAATCTTGGAAAATTGTATTTCTAAAATATACGAACATACAAAAAAATTTCTAAGCAATGTATATAATAACAAAAAGCTCGTATTAAATTTCGATTTGAAAATCAATTTGTTTTTGATAAATGTTTAATAAATAAACAAAAAGAGAAGGCAGCTTATATATAAAATACATAACCTAACTTTTGTTTAAAAACGTCTAAAAATCGAATTTTGTATAAAAAAGACAACACAGAAAACAGGAAACCATGTTTAACAGTTTTAGTGCCATTGTTTTTTACTCATATATACTTAAAAATACCAAAGAAATCTTTTGTTTTTGATGTCATTTACCCTTGTCTCGAAAAAAACTGTACCTCTTCCAAAAATTATCCAATTTTAATAATTTTTTCGGTGTTTTCTTAATAAAAACTTGTATAAGGATAATAAAATATAAAGAAAATTATGAAAATATAAATTGTGAACAAAAACTATAACCTCCGTATCAGCAAAATAATTGTTATCGTCACTATTATCACTATCACCTATCGCTCGCTAAACAGCAACTGATTTCATGAGCGCCATCGCATGGCAAATTTAGTTAGTACGCGCACGAGCACGATGGGGCTCGTCGGCACTCAAACGGTTAAGCATCTACATGCAGGCACTGAACACAGTAAACGTGTCAAATTTAATAACTATGTGTGCATTATATATGTGTGCATTTTCTACATGTGCATATGTTTTACATAGGTGATAACCTATGTTAAAACATATACACGTGTAGAAAATAGTTGTTTCTCTATCTCTCAAACTGATCTTTTGATTTTCTTTAAGTTATTCATTTCTCATACTACAGACATGTCATATTATTTCTATGTTATATTGAAATTACACATTGAATGTTAATTCTTTAATCTTATTTTTTATGACGAGTGTTTTTGCACTTCCAGAATGAGCACGAAAACATATTAACTATTACGAACTACATTTTCTGAAAAATGTTCTATTAACAACCTTTGCAACAGATGACGTAAAATATATAAATATATGACTGCTGATTTTAAATTTACATATTATTTTTCAATTAAGCATTACAAAGTATAACAAATATGTACGTACTGTGGTGAAAATCATTATTAATAATAGTATAATAAATTTAATAAAATATTATTTTTATATCAACAAAAATATTCAAAAGTATGTAATTGTTTAAGCGTTTTATTCATTCAACAAAATTGTATTTCACAAAAGTGGGCTTTACTTGATTTTGAAATTGTACATTTCTTTTAATTATTGTACTAATTAGTACAAAACATTAAATAATTTGTACATTTCTTATGTTACAGAAACATAGCATTATTGTATGTTATTCAATATCGTAGCATTATTACAACAAAATCAGTAACTTTAGTAGTTTTCTAATTGTTTGTATATTGTAATAAATTAATAAAAACATATGTGTATCAGCAGACACAAATTAATATAAATTTAACAAAAAAATTCAAATAATGTCATTCGGCGCTTCTTTGTCATTTAGCCACAGCTCTAAGGCTTATATGATGGGTGGGGTAATGATGGGACTCGGGTGATTTTGGCACATTTCGTAATTGAGTAGTTTTAATTCTATCTCAATACTTGACCGCCATATAAAGTCTGTGATTTTAAATTTAAGTAATAATTATATGCGATTTGAAATGTCACATATTTTGAAAAAATTTAATTTTTATTTTATGTTATAACTTTATATTTAATAAGTTTATAGACTGTTGAATATATTTGGCGTTAATTTTGTAGAAATTCATTATTCACAATTTAATGAAACTACGTGATGTAGTATTATTTCTACTATCTTTAATTTCTTTACCACGACCTAGGTTTCGTTGTATTACAACATCTTCAGGTGGGATATTAGCAAAGATAGAAGAAGTTTTAGACACGATAGAAGAAGATAGAAGAAGTTTATAGACACTAACACAGCGATCTATCTATCTATCAAAACCTCTTTCATCACAATTGGATTACCTGTTTAGGCTCTAATAATAACATAAACGAGTTAAAATAATATAACAGTGTACTAATGATATCACTTTAAAAATTTGGGTACTTTTATCTGATAAACTTAATAATAATTTAATTTTAAGGAAGCCAGATTTATTTCCACAATGCAAATTCCAATTAAATACTAACCTATGAGCAGCTGCTGCATGCCTCCGAAGCAGATCAGCTCGTTGGAATGCTGCACCACAATCACGGCAGAACAACTCTGGGCCACTGTTGCTATTCATACCTAGGATATTGTCCTCTTGCACAGAACCCGTCTCCGATGGGGGCAAGGAGAAATCTGAGTCAACGCCTGAAATTATTGTTTTTAAAGTGTCATTGCAGACATCTTCAAACTGTTTCGTGCAAAATAATTGCAAATGTAGAAAAATGACGATAGAAAATAAGATGTCTGTTTGTTTGTCTTGATAGAAAGTGATAGAAATGATGGTTCGACTTTTAAATAAGTATGGTATTTTAAATCAATGTTACTTTTAAATTATATTTAGGTAAATCACAAATAAATAAAAGTTTGGAGCAGCTGAAATTCTGATGACGTTTAAAGAAAAATTTACAATTGCCAATTTATTTAGTTTGGTTAAATAGAAATGGAATGCCAAAAAGTTTAACTTTTATTTTTAAATGTTTATAGGGCATTTCAATTTTCACATGATTTAACAGATTGAGTGGCGATCATTTTTAGGGTCGAGATTTGGTATCAGGTGAGAGAGGCTAATCACATCACGCAGCGGAATACTCGCCTTATAAATTTTGAATAAGTGCGCTGCCATCGTAGACAATGAAACAATGTTTATACTGCACGCAAGGGTACGGAAATCATGTTCGAAACTGTGGTTTCTCATTTTCGTACTTATTTTTGTTGATTAGTAAATTTAAAATGGAAAAAAGCAAACGACCTGTGGCTCTACTTCACTCATAGCATGTCAGCAGTTAAACTGTTGAAGAACTAAAAGTTTGGATTTCACTCGAGAACTAAAATTGTTTAACATCTTTTGTTCCTTCAACCTTTTCAATGCAAAGCGATTATATCAATAACAAAGTCCACCACACTACCAATCAAAATATTGCAGTATAAATAACCTGCAAAGAATGTGAACTTTAATTTGTGTTTGGTTAGGAGGTTAAATGTTGTGGCATCGATATCTGTCACGGACACAAGAATTATTACTTTTACGTTGCCATTTTCTTTATTTTGATGAGATGTTTTATAATAATTGACTTTAAAATAACATGACAGGAGTCTTAGTCAGTTTCTTACTCATTTATAATTCTTAGAAGCTTTGTTGGCCAACCCTTACTGTGTAATTAAGTAAGAAAACCTGTGATATATGCGCTTGGTGTGGGGCACGATTTGACAAAGTATAATATATGGACTTGGCGGTGAAAAGGTTAGAAATCAATATGAAAGTAATTCTAACATTAGTAGTATTTTCATTACATAGTAACAATTTGTTTTCAATAAAATAATGTAGAGCATACCATCGTCGAGACTAGCAGAAGGTGTATAGGTGGAGTTAACTGGTAAGTGTGGGTGCCTCTGGCGTGTGTGAATGCCCAGCGCCTCTCTGCTCCAGCATAGCTCGCCACATGCGCCACATTCGAGTGGGGAATCTCCACCATGAATCTAAGTTAGAATTAAATCATTAACTCAGGATATGCCAGACATTTGTTGGATAATATTACTGGTACTTTAACATGCTTAACTAAACTCTTGCTGTTTTCTAATATATATCTTAAATAATATTCACACGGATATACAGAGAAAAACAGGAATAGTGGTGTTTTAAAGTATCAACATACTTTTTAAACATTATATCATATTAGTCAACACCAGTTTGGGTTCCGTACCGGCCATTCGACAATAGAACAAGTTCACCGAATAGCCAACAGAATAAGAGATGCTCTTGAAAAAAAACAGTACTGCTCTGCTGTCTTCCTTGATGTACAACAAGCATTTGATAAGGTATGGCATTTAGGCCTGCTGTACAAAATCAAGAACAAACTTCCACACAATTTCTTTTTGCTTTTAAAATCATACTTTGAAGTAAATATTTAGAGTTAAAATCAATGATGCATACTCAGCCTTTCAAGAAATAAAAGCTGGAGTGCCTCAAGGCTCAATTCTAGGTCCAACTCTGTACCTTTTATACACTGCAGATATACCAACATGGATAACGTCCTATCTGCCACATTTGCTGATGATACCGCTGCGCTAAGCAACCATGAAAATCCCACCCCTGCATCCATGGTTCTACAGAGTCACTTAAACAAAATTAACCAATGGATGGAAAAGTGGCGCATCAAGGCAAGTTCCAATAAATCGGTACATATAACCTTCACTCTACGAAAGGATAACTGCCCTCAAATTAAACTTGGAAACGATGTTCTTCCTCAACAAGATGCCTGCTAGATAGGAAGCAAGCATGGAAAACTCACATTACAAAAATACGCGATGAGTTAAACATTCGGCTTAGAAACCTTTCCTGGCTAATAGGCAGAAGATCACATGTCACCCCGAAAAATAAAATACTTATATACAAAGCCATAATCAAGCCGATTTGGACATATGGCATAGAGTTGTGGGGAACAGCAAAGAATTCCTAACGTGGAAATACTACAATGCTTCCAAAATAAAGCACTCCGAATGATATCTGATGCACCTCTATTCATCACAAACAATGAATTACATAAGTACACAGGTATGAAAACCGTAAAGGAGGAAGTAGAACACAGAGTACAATCCTATCGAAACCGCATAAAAGCTCACACTAATATCCTCGCAACAGCACTAGATAATCCCATAGATAAACTACAACTTAAAAGACACCACATATGGGATCTTGTTAAATATAAAATTCCTAAATAATTAAGAGAGAGTTTCCTTGCTGGAGGACCAGTTCTTGCCTGCCAGATATCCTACAACAAATCTGTTAAGAGCTTGTTACGCTGTTTGCAAGATAATAAAAAAAAATAATGATATTTTGGCGCACCTTAGACATGCACGTTTCTATTAAACGGAAAATATTTAACTTTGCACCAAAAATGCATCGCGAGAAAATCTATTATATATATATATATGTGTATATGTATGTGTGTATATATATATATATATATATATATGTATATATGTGTATATGTATATATGTGTATATGTGTGTATATATATATATATATATATATATATATATATATAAAATAGATTTCCTCGTGATGCATTTTTGGTGCAAAGTTAAATATTTTCCATTTAATAGAAGCGTGCATGTCTAAGGTGCGCCAAAATATCATTTTTTTTGTTATTATCTTGCAAACAGCTTAACAAGCTCTTAACAGATATATATATATATATATATATGTATATATGTATGTATATATATATATATGTATATATATATATATATATATGTATGTATATATATATATGTATATATATATATATATATATATACATATATATACATATACATACATATACATATATATATATATACATATATATATATATATATATATATGTATAGATATATAACAGATCACAAAATAAGTCTTTTGTAACATAATTCAATCAAATCTGATTAAATTTTGATAATATGTAAACTTAAATGTCAACAGTAATTTCCTTTTTACAATTGAGTCTTATAGCAGAAAATATATTTGTAGACTATTGACTAAAATCTCCTTGCCGGTTTACTACTTACTAAACAAAAAACTGCAATGGTTAATAATTTTTCTCATTTCATTTTTTCTCATTGCTTTCATAATCTTTAGAAAAGTTACTAGTTATAAATCTTGAAAATAAAGTTATTTTAGATAAATTCTGATTGGATTTTTACCTTTTAAAGATGGAACCAAAAACAAGTTGACATTTAATGGTTTTCTTTTATCGGAAATGCAAAAATGCCATAAAAAGTAAATGAAATAAAAAACTGTGCACAGTTGGTTCACTAAGTTTAAATATGGTGATTTAAACCTCGAAGACCAAAAATTCTCGGACTTTATCTCACTTATGTTGACTCAATAAAGGTGCTGACAGAGAATAACCCATGAATTAACTGAGACACTAAATATTGTAAACAATCATCAACGAGCATTTAGTGAAGTTTGGTTATATAAATCTTTCTGAAGTATGCCTTCATGATACAAGTTTTTGTATCATCAAAAAAATTCCAACTCACCCTAGAATGTGATGCCAGGGCTTTTTCCCTAGCAAATCCCACACCACAGTGCTGGCAAACAAATGGTTTGCGTGGGTCTGATGGCTGATACAGCAATGGCGCAGGTGGCGGAGTGGGAGGTGCTGCTGCCGGTTTCGTCTTTTCGCTGGCGCGGTACTGTTGCGTGCGTGCAGATGTCATGTCTTCTGTATTGTATGTTGTAGTGTCATCTTCTGTTTCTGTATAATAGCGCTTACGGCCATTCTGGAGGGAAGAGTTACTATTTATTGTTATGAAACATAATTGATGATACAAAAAATTAAGTCTGAAGAAAATTTTTAACTATGAAATACTCATTGAGTAAATTGCGTTAGGAACAAGTTATGAAATCTTTAACTAGTGAACCGATATATTCCCATGTATTTTTAACCCCTTGAGCGTGCAGGTGATTTTCTCGTAACATTGGCACTCGCACTATGTCGATTTAATAATGAATATCTGCAAATGTTGATTTTATTGTAAAGAAATTTTTTGCGTAGACAGACAAGAAATGTACTTACATTGTACATTGTATTTATGTGCTGCAGAATATGAAAAATAATGAGAACGAGAGAAACTAACAAAAGTTTATAAAGGAAAAGTTTTTATAAAAATTAACTTTTGTGACTACCTTAAAAAATATTATATATAATAATTGGGTATTTGACTAAATTTTTTTTATTTCATTAATCATAATCTCAAGGTACAAGCTGATGAAGAGTGAAAAAATTTTTTAATAATCTTAAAAATTCAACGAGTTATAACAGTTTAAAATTAATCTTTAGATAAGGACGGGAATACTGGGTTGTGAGGTCATTTTTAATATTGCACATTATATTCTACAAGAGGAAAAGAGACAGGAATATACCCAAGCCTATTTTCAAATTTAGAAGCCTATAACTGGCTTATTTTCTTCAAATTTAACTTATTTTTCAATCAATTTTTGAATTTTTTCAAGACTGGTTTTCAATTAACTTATATTTCACAATAATGGCTGAAAAATATCAAAATTTAGAATGTTGACTCATATATATACTCCATTTTTTTTTACCATATTTAATTTTAAAGTTACAGAAAAAATAATTTATCTTACCATAAAATTACTGTACACTATGGACGACTGTATTACGATTGCTTTTCATTCTTTTTTCATATGGTATATAATTGTCCACATGTTTATTTTATTTTAACCTGACTATTTTCGTTTGAGTGGCGCTAGTTGCCATGTCACTCTACAAGCGACACGCACGCTCGAGAGGTTAAAAAGTATTTACATAAAGAAAACTTTCCACATATCTATCTCGATTATGTCAACATATTTATCTACTAAAAATAATTCCAACATCTCCACCAAGAAAATATATATACATTAAAACTTAGTTTCTGGTTTATATCTGGAAATTAGAAAGTTTGATAAGTCTAGGTACATAATTTACATATTAAATTGATGCTCTGCACAAATTTACTCGTATGTAACATTATGATAACACAGTTGCATTTTTGTTGGATTCGCTCAGATGATTATTTCTGATAATTTATTTTACTAATATCAACACACTTCTTGGTTATTATTATATTTTGCACTTGATCTGTTTGTTTCACCATGCGAATCAACTTCTTTTAGCCAATTTAAATCAATGGAACCCATGCTTTACTCAGTCTTTTATTCTTTTACTTTGACTTGAATGATTTTGAATGTGACCAACTGTGTATTTTATCTAAATTACTTGTATGCCACCAAGTTTAGAGGAATATGTTCCGAGTTACTTCAGACCCCTATATTATGCAACGAGGGGTTACTCCCCCCCGTCATCAGTGCACTAAGTATAAATAATTGATTCAATAAGGCAATTAAGGAAGCTATCTGGTCATACCTGCAAAAAGTTCTACATATTTATTTTTATTTTCAACACTCTAAGTATTGAAAAAGCAGTTGGAAAGAAAATCAAAGAAATAAAATTTGCTTTAATGCATCAAAGTATTAAGATGCTGAATGATAATCTTATTTATTTGATAAGTATGGGAGATTTCAAATGTGCTCAAAAATTAAGCTTAACAATGGGATTGCTACTGAATTTTATTTACTCCTGAGGAGATGGTTAGCTGTATTGACACAAAAGCATCAGCAAAGCAGCAGCATTCAAACTAGAAGAGTTTGAATGCTGCTCATCCTCAGGCAACAACACAAAATAAAAGACAACACTCACAGGTCAATTTAACAATCCATCCCTGCCCAATCATACAAAAGTTGCGCCAATTTTATACATAATTTTCGCATATTCTCCATAGGTAGGTCATATGTGTAAAAGCAAAGACGGTTTACAATGGTTCTTTCAAAAATAAGAAAAAAATAATGCGAAACATCATAAACGAGAACACGCATATATTTTCTAGTAGCCTGTAGCAAAGAGCTCCATTGACGTTTGTGATCTATTTGCGTATATATTCAAATTATCATAAAGTGCGTATATATTCAAATTATCAAATTATCATTCAGTGCACATTAAAGCGTTTACATAATGGTACAATGTCCAGTATAGGAAGAGATACAATTAGGTAACTGTATCTCTTCTAGTAACAAAAATTCTCAGGATGATTTTTATAAATTCACAAGTGACTACCAGGTCTTTCATTGATGTTAACCATAGCTCAGTTTAATTGAAGAATACATGAAAATAATAACAAAAGTAACCATAAACAAAGAATTTGAATTCTGATCTCGCACTGTCTTTTCTATTTCGAATCTATGGATTGTTTATTAAATCAATGTTTTTATAAGATGCAACTTGAACATTGGTCAGCTTCCTCTCTCGATTGGGACACATTTTTATATTAATAAACATATGCTATAACCCATTATGAGTTATGGTAGTTGGTTAATGAATACATTGGGTTGGCTAAAAAGTAATGAGCGATTTTCAAAAATTATCTAGAAAATATGGGAACATTCTAAAAGTTTCCATGATCAAAAATATATAAAGGGCACAGAATGTTTTCACTCATTCAGTAGAAACTAAGACGTTGCACTTTAACACACATAAAATATGGACCACATTAAGACTCATATGAGACATAGTCCACTCTACGATTACCAATCTGGTCACTCTGTTGCTGAAGCTGTGCATAGCTCCTGAAGCAATATCTGAAGCTACTGAAAAACGATGGTTCGAGCGGTTTTGCAACGGCAATTATTTCCTGAGTGATCAATAACACTCTTGTCGACAGGTGGAATTAGATAGCGACAGGTTAAAATTGTTAATTAAAGAAGATAGCAGATTAACGACATACTGGCTAGTAACTGAGCTTAGGTGGTCCTACGGAACTATATAGAATCATTTACACCGCTTAGGAAAAGATTCAAATACGGTGCGTTGGTACCACATGAACTTAGCCCAGACCAGTCATAGTCGTAACCCACTTCCTGCCAGTGGGTTGGAGACATGTAGTACAAAATTATGGTGATTATTATATTGATGATTAATTAATTTGAAATTGGAAATATAATAAAATATGGTAACATTAAGGACCGCTCATTACTTATTAGCGAACCCAAATATATCTATAGTTTTTTATATATTTTTTTGGTAACGGAGATTACGTTGAACCAAAGAAAATTTAGTTAAGTAACAAAAACTTAAACTTGTACATTACCACTATTTGCACTATTAATTAATTTTAAATCGGAAATATAATAAAATACAATAACATTAAGGACCGCCCATTACTTATTAGCCAACTCAATATATATCTGTAGCTTTTAATATATTTTTTGGTAACGGAGATTACGTTGAACCAAACAAAATTTGGTTAAGTAAAAAAAACTTAAACTTTTACAATATACATTACCACTATTTGCACGATTAATTAATTTTAAATGGGAAATATAATAAAATACAATAACATTAAGGACCACTCATTACTTATTAGCCAACTCAATATATATCTGTAGCTTTTAATATATTTTTTGGTAACGGAGATTACGTTGAACCAAACAAAATTTGGTTAACTAAAAAAAACTTAAACTTGTACAATATACATTACCACTATTTGCACAATTAATTAATTTTAAATCGGAAATATAATAAAATACAATAACATTAAGGACCGCTCATTGCTTATTAGCCAACTCAATATATATCTGTAGCTTTTAATATATTTTTTGGTAACGGAGATTACGTTGAACCAAACAAAATTTGGTTAAGTAAAAAAACAAACTTGTACAATATCCATTACCACTATTTGGAGGTTAATTACTTTGTTTTGTTCTTTCTTCGTATTGAGGTGGAAAAGTTACCGAGAAGATTTTAAATGGAATGTATAATAGACATAAATACCTCTTCATTGTTCTGCTTCTTTCTTCTGCCCCTTCGCTTCTTTTGTGTATGTTGCGCAAGCAATTCTGAAATTTCAAAATAAGCTATTAAAATATATTATTTTACCACTTTTTCTAGGACTCAGAAGAAATGATTTCGCACTTCAAGGTAGATAATTTGTATGTGAAAGTAAATACTATAGAAATTCACTGGAATGTAAACAGTCATAATAACGTACTGGTTGTAATTGAAGACCCTAGCTGAATCCTACAAAATTGTCTTATTAGAAACACCATTTATTACAATATTGCTTATAAGGGCATACCACATTTAGCGACCTAGTTGTAACAACTCTAGAACATTTTCAGTAATGGCTTATTTATAAACTAAGTGATTTTTTTTACTGACAACACATATAGTAGAAAACCAACATAAGTCAGTTTCCTTGATAGCTCATATACTAGACGTGCTTATAGTGGAATGGACTAATGTCCATAGGCACGACACCCGGTCAGGACTATCAGTCGGACTTACTAACAGTTAAAAACGTATTTCTTTTATTGAGTCGGAATAAGATCTACTTTACTGACCGTGTCCTATTGCACTGTCTAATTGCTAAAGTATCCATACAAAAGAATTTTTTAACTATCAGTAAATCCGACGTGAGAGTCCTGACCATGCGTCGTGCATACAGGCATTATACGGTACGTAATAGAAGGAAATTAAAAAAATAAAAAGGATGTCAGTTTATATGACAATTGGATTTAACAACTCAATATGAACGGTCTCTTTATAGTCTTTATAACAAATTTCTGCTGTACTACTAGCTTTTGACTATGGCTTTATGTATGTGAATTTTCGATTAAGGCTGTGGTAATCTGCCCCTCGCCTAATGAGACTATCACAACATCTCTCTATAAATAATGTTAAATGTTTCATCATGTTCAGCAAAAAATGCAGGTCTTGAGTTGTCAAGACACATAAACAAGAAATTCAGTATGAATCCTACACCATGTGTTGCTGTAGAACTAATCTTTATTACTACTTACAAAACACCGAGTTTCAACTTACAGGAATTGTACTTTCCCTTGGGTTAAAAGTCTACTCCCTATATTTATTCAAATATTGACCTATGGTGTTTGCAAATCCATGGGTAATAGCCTATAAGTTACTCCACTACACGAGCTATATGTCTTCCAGATTTGGTAATGATTCATTGTTGCTTGCAGATTTATTAGGTAAGAAGATAACTGACGAAGAAACCATCCTTTAGATTTATAATTTTAATATGATATAGATATTAATAAACAGTCCACTAAAATGTTCTATGAACACGCGAGTATATACAAGTTGTCTCACATTTTTTATTTTTCAAGCGAGACACAAACACAAATCAACTTTACAAACAGTGACTGGGTAAACAAATGACTGATGCAGTCTGACATTTGTTTGGATTAATTTTTTTTTGTTTATCTCCTTCTCATCAAGAATATGAGTATTTTATTTTATATAACATATGTACGTTAATGTGATAACACATGTGTTTTCATTTTGAATATCGTTCCACTAAATTAGAGAAGCATCACTCTGATTTTATCACCACTTCTAATGTTAGTATACAAACACTTCGGTTCCAAGAATGCAGAAGTGCCAGTAATATCTTTGACCTCACATTCCATTCCACAACATGTGGTTCCAAATAAAAGTTCGAGTCGCTATTTTGAGCATGTATAAGTGTGATGTTCATTAAAGTGACAAACAACGAAAAGTTTTTCAAATTATTTCAATCAAATTGCTTTTTATCACGCATTGAACAAAGAACTGTTTTCATGAATGAAGTTACGAGATTTACCTGGATAAAAAATGTCCCAACCGAAGTATCTTACTTACAGTTTATTTTTTCAAATTTGCTAATTTTGTAAGTCCATTTTTTATTAACTACCGAGAGCTGCTTATATTTTTAATTAACTAATTCAATGAAAAGTGGAGCAAAATTAAAAATTTTACATTAAATTTAATTCAAGTTTGTTTCACTTAATGTTTTTAATCAAATGCTTGATTGAAAGTAGATTAAATTAAAAAATGTTCTTAAATAGCGTTCTAATTATTCTGTATCACCGATGATGATGGTCACATCACATCTCACTTGTCTGTCATGAATGAATTCATGCATTTCTATTTTGTCCTCTTAGAAACAGACAAAATATGTTAACATTTAATACTTTACAAAGGAACCAAAATCGTTTTTTTTTAAATAAACATATTTTGCACATAAAATAAAGCTTTAAACGCATTTCGTACAAATAAAAACGCATTTTATATTAGTTCTCTTGGAAAGTATTTAATACTAAGATACATTTGTCTCTGTCTGAAGGGATGATTTATTATTATATTTCTCTTCTTTAATAAATGCTATATCCGCTTCAAACACAATTTAATCTGATTATGAGGATCTTTTTGTTAATTACTTCGTTTGAAATTTCAATTATTTACTATTCGTTTTTTTACACGTCCAAGTCAGCTCAACTGCCTTTTTTTACTTTTCCCCAACTGTGAAAAAATTCCATTTTATGGTTATATATATTTCTATACCAAATAAAATCTCAGCAAGCCAACTTAAAGCGAATGAATAGTAATTATAATTGGGATGAGATAAGAGTCCATAAGATCAGGCTTCGTTCAGTTCTCCTGAAACCTACGCCGAGTGTAAAAAGAGTTGTTTCACATATTTGCTCCTTACGCTTATAAATTTAAGCTACCGCTATTCCAAATGTCCTGTCCCGCTTAGAAATTTAAGCTACACATTTGGAATAGCGATTCCAAATGTCCCGTATAGCGTAACACACCATTTTATTTCTTAACATAATTCCTTAAATTGGACTCCAACAGCCAGACTTCTGAAGAATTATTTTCTAGGCATGGCAAATGTTGGGCATCTTTCTACAAAATATTCGAATTATTTTCAATAAATTAAGAATTTCAAAGGTGTAATTTTTTTGTTTATCCATTTATTAAATTTTGATGATAATTTTTCAGTTTATGATGATGTGATAAACACAATCTTTTATAACAAATAAAAATAGCCAGATATAAAAATTTGTATATAAGAATACAAAAAACATGCATGCATGCTCAATCAATAGAAACTCAAACAAACAATAAATATGAGAATGTATAAGTAAAACAAATGCAATAAAGTTTTATTATAATGTGTAAGTGTAAAACAAATGAAATATAGTTTTGATTACAAGGTGTGGATGTAAAACGAGTGGAATAAAGATTTAATGTGTGAGTATAAAACAAATGGAATAAAGTTTAGATAAAAATGTGGAAGTGTAAACAATAATTTTGATCATAAAACGAAAGTGTAAAATAAAATCATACCAAAGCTTTCATGTACATCATCATTCTCATCTTCGGGCACATAGGCATGGACCTTCAAATGGTTCATAAGGTCACTCTTCCGCACATAACGCACTCCACAAAGGTTACAACCATAGGGCCGATCATTTTGATGGGCCACCATATGATTCATGAGGGCAGCCTTCTTCCTGAAGCGACGAGAGCAGAAGTCGCAAGGCCATGGTCTCATTGCCGTGTACTCGTCCTGAAATTATGATGGAACTCAATTATTCTGTGTCCTTTTACTTTAGAGATTAATTATACTCCATACTACAAATTGCAACTCAGCAATGTGTAAATTAATATCCTAGAGCACCAAACAAAACGATTTCAAGGTTGCACCAAATATTAAAACAGAATATTTGGATGCTAAGTGTCAAAGCACTCATGTGATAAAGCACTCATGGATGAATGGTTTTCCTTTATGACGCTAACATTAATAAGTGTATTAAAAAATATCAAGATAACCGACTTTAAGCCGAGCAACATCAAAAACTTAAATTGAATCATTGCTGTTTAAAAATATTTAATATTTTTATTTTCTGTTTGACTTAATACTTTCGCCTATTGTCTCTTATTTATTTCTCTTATGACCCTCTCATCAAGAGGTATTTTATATATACATATATATATATATATATATATATATATATATATATATATATATATATATATATGTATACATTTATACATTTACACAAATACATAGGCCCATGCAAAATGCGTATTGAAATATATACACGATCTAGAAGACTTTTAATGCACATTTATAGGTGTTAGCTCTGAATCAATTGGGATAGTAGTATGACAAAAACAAACAAGCTCTTTTTTGTATATAATAAAATGAACAATAAATTTTTGATAATTATTTCTTTCTGCGCACTATTTTTTATTTTCTTGTAAATGTTATTTGCTTTTTATCTAAATGTTATCCACAATTTATTCATAAATCAATTATTATTATATTGACAAGCCTACTAATACCGTTAATTATATTTATAAAAAGAAACTTCCAACAAAATTACAAGAATAAAAATGGCTCTTTTACATAAAAATAGTGAAAATAATAAGCCCCTAAATACTGTTGTTTAAATTGATGACATGATAAAATGTAAACTCATATTTTTTTAATCAAAAGTAGGTTTTTTTAAAATATGTGAATAGATTTAACAACCAATTTATTCTTTCAACATAATTTAAGTAAAATTTTGCTATCTTTCTTTTTAAAATATTAAAAATTTTGTATTACAAATTTAAGTATAAATTAATTAAATTTAGGGAGTATATTATAATGTGAAATAATAATGGTATGTTTGACGGTGTTATCGTAGAAGATCAGATATTAATTACAGAGTACATAGCCATAGTCCTACATATTATTGTTAAATATTATGTTAAAACAAACTTTTTAATAAATGTTTAATTACATTATAATAACGAAATAAGTTCTCAAACATATCTAAAATTATAACGTGGAAATTTTTACCTGATCTGTGGGCAGAGGAACATCAATATCATTTTCTTCATTCTGTAATTCCACAGCAACTGTTGCTAACTGGTCGAGAGGAACTTCAACTCTACAAAAAAATGGCAAAATGATTTAACATAGTGCATACAATAAAAACATCAAGAACTCAACTCAATTTTCCAATACACACAAAATAGTTTTATTGATGGTATCAATGAAATCAAACAGAAAAAAATGATTTAGGAAACAATCGCTCGCAGTAAGTTTATTACACTTCATTGTAAAAACTTAAGTGACCCTTAAAATTGACAATTCAGAAGGTCAAGATTACAATGAGTCTTCCTGTTGTCATTCAATTATCATTTGAAGAGAAAATTTTAAATATAACATTTTAATATTAATATGTTCAATATTTAAATATAAGACTTACAGTTCCATAGCCAAGTGGCAAAAACGGAACTCTTATAGTTTCCTCCTCTCCGTCAGTTTGTTCGTATGTCACAGCCATTTTACTTGGATTGGCAGTATATAGATAAAAATTGTATGGCAGGTGTTTTCTATGAACCGCTATACAATGTAATATTGGAATTATGAACAAAAATATTATTATGGGTTGCACTCCGTATGAGTAACTGAGGGACAAAAAAAATTCAGTACACATAAGCGTGTATACCTCACACGGTTATGTGTACCTTAGATAGGTTTTAGTATTATTAAATGATATAGATGTTCCAGAACAACTTTTTTTATTCAAGGCAGTAGTTGACGAGATATGCGCTTCAAAAGTGTGTCCCCCTATAACTTTTCAACTAATTTCCGTTAAAATAATATACAATGAAAATTTTTTCAAATTATTTCAATCAAATTACTTTTAATCATGCGTTGAATAAATATAAGTTTTTAGAACTTAAATTACGAGATATACCTTAATGATAAAATTTCTTATAACCAATCAAAAATTTTTTACAATCCTGAAAAATATTAAGGTAGCATAACTATTAATGAATATTGGTTTGAATCAAATTTTTTGTGTAGTTTTTGAGGTATGTAATATTTTTGGTACCGACTGCAGCAATAACTTTGTTTTTTAGTGTCGATGAAAAATGCAAATTTATAAGTTTAATATTGTTTAGTGCTACGGAACTGTTCGACTCGCACTCGGCTTTTTTTTATAAATAAATAAGCTGCTTCCCTATAAAGCAACACTTAAACTAGTTTGGAACTACAGCATTCAGCTGTGGGGTACAGCCACCCACACCAATATTGAGATAACCCAAATATACCAGAATAAAATGCTGCAGATAATTATAAATGCCCCATGGTTTATAACCAACCAACAAAGCGCAAAACCTGATGGATAATACCCGAACCAAATGCCAATTAAAACGTAGAATTCCCTAAGATGTGCTACAATAAAGGGATATAACTATTAAATTTGAGATACGACATGGGTCGTCTTCCTAAACCTGTCCAAGCAACAACCAACAAAATTAACGCTCATTGTCCTAGCGTGGTGAAAGATTGCAGTATAATTAAGACAAAAAAAATAAACATTTAGCAGTAGAGATGTATAAAGGGAATAGATATTGTGCATAGGTTGTTTGTTATTACGACAAAATAAGACATAAGAGAAACTCCCAATGAATAACCAAAGTGTAAATGCTTTTATAATCTATGATTTATCAGTTTTTTGGATTCTTATGAGTTTCTTGGATTTCTTGAAAAATATCTATTACATTTTTTGGTTGAATTCTAGTGAGAAATAATTAAATTTTCAATAAAAAATAGACCTCATTTTCAAAATGTTTTCAATCACAATCGCACGAAAAAAAGTGTCATGCAAAACCGCAGAACCATAGTTTTTCCTGCCCAATCGTAACAAACATTCAGAGCAACATTTGTGCATATCGTTTCGCAATAGAGGCACCTTTTGTGCACCAATATCTTGTAAACTGTTGGTCGTAGTGAGCTGGGACCAGCATCAATTAATTTCGTATTTGAAAGACTACTAAGTTTAACTATAATTTTGCAGACCTGACAAAGAAGAATGTCAATTCTTTGCAATTTGAAATGCAAGTTCAGAAATTGCTTTTGCCCGTTTTTGTCTATTTCAAATGGCAACTACTCGAGAACTATTTGTCGATGGAAATTTGTCCTTATAGAAATACATACGTAGTGTGTGTGTGCATATGTATATATATATAAATATATATATATACACAAATATATGTATAGTGATATATATATATACACACACGCACGCACACCCGCTTTAGATAAACGTTTTAGATAATCTATCATTTTCGAATTCTAGTTTGTATGATTAGTGAGGATATAGTGAAATAGTTGAAAATATTCTACTTTAGAGTGGCCTGAATAGTCATTCACTTGCAGGAAATTTGCTAAAGGCTAAGATTGACATGTCATTAAATTAAAAAGTTTTCTTTCTTTGAAATACGGTTATCACTTAATAACCAAAGTTCAAAAAGGGGTCCACTACGTTGCATTGTTTCCCTTTGATGATACGAAGTTGCAACAAGTCCATGAATACACTGCATGATGCATAAATCTTGAGTTAAAGTGGAAAAGTTGTATATCAAGAATGGGATGATATCCTGGTTATAATTATCTTATTCTGTATTCAAAAACTAATAAAAGTCAGCTAGTTACACTAAATTAATAATAACATGGACAACATGTCTTACATTAGTAATATTGAGGAATATATTACAATGGAGATTTTTAATGTAACTCGTTTCTAGATGCTGATATTGCAGAAAGTTGTTAACTATAAGATTGTAAAAAATTATAAGGTATGAAAATATAGATCAAACAGATTGTACAAATTCTTATTTGTCTTGTTATAAACTACGAGGGGGGGCCCATAAGTGACGGGAATTACGCTGTGGTGGGGAGGGAGAGTGGGGGAACCTATTGTTTGACCACATGTCCGTTAGTGTCACACCTCTTGCGTCAGTGTGTAAAGTTGTGTCGCTGTGAGTGTATCGGTTCGCCTGTGAGATTTTTTTTAGTAAAACAACTTTTTCCATTTTGGCGAAAACGTAATAGCAGATTGTCGAGAACAACGCGCGGCTATGAAATTTTCTTTCCTGTTGGGGAAATCGGCCGTGGAAACTATTGTAATGCTTAAGACTGCTTATAGGAATGCCTTTACGTTTTAAAAATGCAGAAATGTCAATTGAAGACCAACTTCGTTCAGGACGCCCCTCAACGTCAAGAACTGATGAAAACGTCGACAAAATCAATGCTCTTGTTCGTAAAGACCGTCGCCGAACCATTGATCAACTCTGTGAGATGTCGGGAACGTTATGGAGTTCAATTCAGAGGATTTTATCTGAAGATTTGCACATGAGAAGGGTTGCAGCCAAATTCGTCCCGCGCCTTCTCACAGACGAGCAAAGGGAGCGTCGACTTCAGGCATGTTTTGGGCTTCAAAATCAGCTCGAAGAGGACCCTGAATTTTTTTCCAAGGTGATTACTGGTGATGAATCGTGGTGCTATGGATACGACCCCGAAACAAAGCAGCAATCAAGCCAGTGGAAGAGGGCTGGCTCTCCTCGTCCCAAAAAAGCTCGCCAAGTGAAGTCAAACATCAAGACAATGCTCATTTGTTTCTACGATTGCAGAGGTGTTGTGCACGCGGAGTTCGTTCCTCCGGGACAAACTGTCAACCAGAAGTTTTACTTGGAGGTTTTGAAAAGATTGAGGGAGAGTATCCGCAAGAAAAGGGCAGATCTTTGGCGCACAGGCGACTGGTTCTTCCATCATGACAACGTGCCGGCCCACACCGCCCTTTCCGTGAAACAATTTTTGACCAAACACAGCATGACACCGATTGTCCACCCCCCATACTCACCGGATCTAGCCCCCTGACTTCTTTTTGTTCCCCAGACTCAGAAGGAATATGAAAGGAAAGCGTTTTGCCACTGTGGAGGAGGTGAAACAAAAAACGCTGGAAGGCTTAAAGGACATCCCGATGAGTGAATTTAAAAACTGTTTTGAACAATGGAAGAATCGTTTGGAGAAGTGTGTTGCGGTCAATGGCGAATACTTTGAAGGCGATCAAAATTTGGTGTAAAAATATTGAGAAATAAAGAAGTTTTGACGAAATTCCCGTTTTTTTGGGTCCCCCCTCGTATATGCATGTGTTAAGTTGTCAGATACATATTCTGAGTGGACTGACCTTACAGCTGGTGTACCTCAAGGTAGAGTTCTATTTCCTGTCCTCTTCTCAGTATTTATTGATGATGTTGTTAAAAATATTTCTAACAATTATCTCTATGCTGATGACCTACTAATCTATGCACACTCGAACCTACATTCCTTATCAAAAACGATCGATATCCTTAATTGAGATCTCGCTTCAATTGGACTCATGAAATGGGTCTTCTGATTAACTCAAGTAAGTCACAAGCTATCATCATTGGTAGTCAAAGACTGACTTCTAAAGCAAACCTACCTAGTTTACCAAAATTAGTGCAAAATAGTACAATAATACCATACACATCAACTGTTAAAAACCTGGGCCTACTGATCGATCAAAATCTTAGTTGGCGGCCTCAAGTAAATGATGTTAGTCGTCGTGTTTAAAATTTTCTACCGACTAAAACGAAAATCTACCTTTATCAAACACTTTTATTACTTTACTTATATTACTTATATTGAGTGCTATCCTGATCTTAATGAAGAATATTTGTGCAAGTTGGAACGTCTTCAAAATTTAAGCATCCGGTATATCTTCGACCTCAGAAAATATGATCATATTTCTGAATACAGGTCACTTCTCAAATGGCTGAAGATCCGTGATGACGCCAACTTCACATACTTACACTTCTTTTTAATATATTAAAAAATTCTCATAGCCCAAATTATCTTAGTGGCAAATTTAAAGATTTGTCTGCTCACGGCCTTGGGCTACGATCTGAAAGTTCACTCACCCTACTTATTCTTAAACACATCTCTACCCCTTACGAAAAATCCTTCACTGTCCAAGCAGCAAAAATTTGGAATCACCTGGATCCTGAGGAACATCAGGAAAATCACGTCTCTAAATATTTTCAAAGATCGAGTGAAAAAGTCCTGCCTCTCCTGAAACCTTTTCCTTTGGTGTCCTTGTCCTTTCCTGTCTTTCCCATCCCAAATCATGTCAATAGTTTTTTTTTACTTATACTTTTGTATGTTTGAAGTTTTTTACTTATACTTTTTTATAAAGAATTTTCATTGTAACATCTCTTACAGTCTACCAACTAAATTTCAATACAAATTGTTATGGTTGACTGGAAGAGATTGCTTATGTGTATGTACTATACATAAAATATATGCCCTCATGAGGAACATAGTTTATTATTACTAGTATTATTCACTAAAATATTTTAATTTGTTTTTCGTAATGTAAATCATCTTTTTTGACTAACAAAACAAGAATATATTTATTTCTAACCTTTCTAAATATTTATAAACTTGGTAGGACAGATTAATTTTGTATGTTTGCACAGATTAATCTCTATAAATGTCTCAGTCTAAAATTATTCTAAAATTACTTTGGAGTAGGATGTAATGTTACAATCAAATATGGTTATAGAAAGATACGGCTTAAAATGGCTTTTCTTCAGGTTGGTAACCATAGACAAGTGCAAAAGGGAGTATATATAAGGAGGATATAGCAAAAGGTGCCACCATTTATATTTAATTGCTGTTTGCCAACAAAATTTGAATCTATGTATCTAAGTAAATATTTGGTATCACAATAAATTGATTATAAGCCAACCAGAGAATTTACCATTACGGCAGTTAGTTTCATCTGTCGTTGGTAAACAAAATATTAGAAAGGCTTCCCAGTAGAGAAAAAGTTTTTTGAATCAGTTAATTAACTTTGAAGGCTATCCATTAGACATGGCTTTCTTTTTATAGTATTAGTATTGCAATAAATCATCAGAGAAAGTCGGAAGACATTGAATGGCTTGAAATGAATAATTTTTTGATACAAACTTTAAAAAATTTAGCAATCTCATGTTTGTCGCAGTTTCTTATTTTAGAAATTTTATCTTCTTATTTTAGAATGTCAACCATAATGGCGTGTACACATACACACAACATATGTACGCACGTACGTAATTTGTTGACAGAAATAGATAAAGAGGGTGGCCTACAGAAGGGTCAATATTAAAAAATTACAACGTACCAGATTGTTTTACTAACATACCGGAAGCTATTGAAAAATTACAGCCGGCAACAATTCAAGAAAGTTGGAAAAAATTATGAACAGAAAATGTTATCAACTTACCAAAAAATTTGGAAGGAAAATTAGATAAAAACAAAGGCAATTTTAAAGTGCAACTTTTTTCCAACAGGAAGAAACCACTTTGTGACAGTACTTTACGTATGCAAATATCACATTTTTTTTGATACGTTAAGTTAATTACAATTTTGTCACAACCAAGTGTATTTGTGACAAACAAA
The DNA here is from genome assembly GCA_039881145.1 of Druceiella hillmani. Taxonomy (NCBI): domain Eukaryota; kingdom Metazoa; phylum Arthropoda; class Insecta; order Lepidoptera; family Hepialidae; genus Druceiella; species Druceiella hillmani. The sequence goes on along the minus strand of JAYKKI010000023.1, from coordinate 3,954,323 downwards.
ATAAAAGATTTAACACATTATGATTATGTTTCTCCTCATTATTAGAGGCTTTTATTTTTTAATCGAGTGGGTGTCACAATATTCACATTTTTGTTATTCACAATAATTCCAAGGAACCTAACCCAAGGCAAGGAACAGCAAGGAATTGCTGTATAGATATATAACAGAATATTGCTACTGCTTACTCTAATAATAAATATTTAATATATTATTTAACTCACTGTCTATCTAGAATCAATGTGAAGAATTTATATTATAAATCTACCTTAAAAATGATACATACAAAAATAAAATAAAAAATCCTCAAACTATAACTCACCGTTCTTGTCCACCATGCTGCACCCAATCATCTGTAATTACTTCTTCTGTAATCTGGCACTCGACTTCTACTTCGTTTGCGGGCACATATTCTTCTGTAACAGTTTCCGTGTACCCACCCATATGACCGACGATGTCCTGTGCTAGGAACATCAGGTTCTCTGCTGCGATCTGGTCTGTATCTGGTATAATGCTCTCATTGGCCTAAAATCAAGTTTGATTTAAATGATATTTAATTCTTATTAACCTTTTCAACATTGACACAGTTTACAACAAGCTTTATAACCGTTGTTATGAAGACAGCTAAATGTTTGTCCACATTTGCAATAGTCCACTTTCACTCATGCTTGCAGTATATATCTAAGCGAATTGTTTACCAGTTTTTTTTATTAAACATTCCAAGGTATATAAACATATCTAGTAGAAAAACACAATGTTGAGTAATATAGCATGTTTTGATTGGTAATCATATTTTGTAGTTGAAATCATTATATTGCTTTCGTTATACGAGTTCACTTTTATGAAACAGTTTATAGTTACAGTAAACAGTACATAATTTAGAATTCTCAATTTAGATTATTAAAATGATCTAAAACCCTATGATTTGCTTGTATTTTTTTTAACTAATCATGTTTATATACTTAGAGTGAGAAAATTTCAATAGCTCTAATTTATAAGTATTTGAAGTAAAGAAATTTAAAAACAATGTCCTTAATTTTTGTAATATAAATTCAGAAAAATACAAATTCTTTTATTAAAATTAATAAAAAACTATAATTGCTGTTAAGGTCACGAATCTACCTCATTTCAATGAAATTATTGAATAAATTTATAAACCCTGTCTAGGTTGTGGAATTCAGTCATTAATATAATTTATTTTGCAGTGGTTACAATAGAAATGTTAATTTAGTTATTTATGTTTCTCATTCTAGAGATAATAGCTAATAAGGACAATGATTTTAAAAAAATAACTAAAATTGGTTCAATCACTTACAGATAAAGTGTTAAGATTAATAAATACAGAGATTCTCACCATGCCTCCATATTGATTGTTTTGTGTGCCTTCCAAACCACAAATCACTTCTTCAGATACTACTCCCCCTGACCCATTGCCCACCTAAAATATATAATTAAAGAAATGTTAGCACTCATAGCTAAAGTAATGTTATTCACTAACATTAATCACTGAGGAAAAAAAAAAGAGGAACTTGACCTTTAAAAAGTATAAATGAGATGGAAAATACTGTTAAAGGATTAAGCTTAGTTAAGTGAAAAATAAAGGGATTTTCCGATCCCTGATTGTGTTAAAAGGGAATCTGATATTGATCTGACAATTCAAAAAGAGAAATTAATAGAAAAGTGTAGCTGTTGTAGTTGTAAATTGAAAAAAATCAAGTAAAAATTAAGAGCAAGTTTATGAGTAGAGGACGATAATATTGTTTATACTAGAAATAGATTAAACAGGTGTAACAAGGAAAAAAAGGCAGGTTTAAATCGATGTGGTGCTTCACTTTCGCTTATGGATTTTGATTGTAAAGGAGTAACAATGAGTAATATAAAAAATATTAGAATCCTGTTTGTCATAAAGAAATAAATAAATAGTCACATGATGCGTAACTTAATACTTAATGAACATATAGAGTTTTAGAGCAGAGGCATGAAGTCTATCTTAAAAATAGCCTTAATGGTATTATTATTTTAATTCAAGAAAAATATCTAACAGAAATTCCTATTTAAACTTTGATTATCGCAAGTACAATGTACATTTTAATCAATTGATTATACTTGTATATGCAATCAAATAAAAAAATTAATAGAAATTCAATTGTAAATGCCATTAAAGGAGTTAATTATTTTTAAATATGCGTTATATTATTCACGTAATCATTAAGTTGAAAATTCGTTCAAAAATGTTATATCTCATTTATATTAAACATTAAAAAATACAGCAGATTTAATTAAAATATTAAAAGATGTAAAATGATATCTTTACTTATGTTGTGATAAAGTTCAAGTTTCTCATTTGTGGTATTATTAGTTAAAATCATAGTAAAATATCGATTAAACAGTACAGGACTAAGATATTTTTTAAATATTTTAATATTTTTTGACTTTGCAAAACATGCTATTATAAATATTGCAGAATATTTACCCGAGTTTCATCTTCCCAGCGGAGTGTAAAGGTTCCGCCGTCCATTTTCGTAAAAAAATTACATCGACTTTTTAAACAACTTTACTCCATTGTTAATACATAAAAAATCGATGGTAAGATAATATACGTAACAAGTCAAAACATCAACATAACCTCATATTTATACAATTTATTACATATTGTCTTTAAACAATAGCTAAGACAAGGAATGCAATTAATTAAAGATATCGCTATATTCAGATTAACCAACACCAACAATCGAAAAATGTTTTGGTGGAAAATAAAAATGGTGCCTGCCAAGAACAAAATATGTCTACTTTGACAAGAGAGGTTATATGAAATTAAGGTTAGCAAAGAAATGTCAAAAAAATGACGGCTACTAGAATATAAACAAATAATTCCAATATCTGTAAAGCGACTCGTTAATGGTAAAATCACTAAATGGGTGTCGTCCTTGATGACAAAGTGTTACATCTTCGCTCTTTTGACGCGTAACCCCGAGATTTTCACTCGATCGTCAAATATATCTATTAAATTACATCACGGAAATATACATTATATACGTTCTAATTAATATTTCAAACACAAAAATGCAATTGGAATTTCACGTATACTATTATTAATGCAATGCATCTAGGTAAACGTTTCTGGTTAGGTTGTCTTATTGAAATTATTAAACCTAACCAATATGTCTAATCGGCTTTGAGGGAAGCTTCGTCCTTCGTAATAATTTTTTTTGTTTACGTGTATGGCTTCACCTACTTCCGTAAAATGGCTAGTATGGTAAAGAAAAACGTGTAAACACGTTTAAATAAAACTATTTTCTCTTAAATTTTTGTATAATATTCAGTTTACATTACTATTCAATTAATTTTATCCATATTATTTCCAATTCTACTAAATCTTAAATTGAACGTTGCATGTAAAATTCGATAACTTTTAAAAGTTTAATAAATATTATTTTGTATGACAAATTATTGAAATGGCTTATTAAGTTACATTTTAATTTACTTCATTATAAACATCATTGGAATGGAATAATATATTTTGCATAGAATTGGAAAATGTCTGGGCCAAATATATTAGATATTTGCATTATTTGAATTGATAAAATTGAAAACAAAACACGTTATGAATATAGGCATTTAATTTTAAAAGAAAAATTTTTTTAGAGAAATGTATTAATATTTTTGGCCCAAAAATTAACTCAGCGTAAAAGCAATAATGCTAACATAGAGCATAATGCTATCAAATGTCACTTCAATACAATATTTAATCTGTGGTCAATTTGTTGTGTCTGCTAGGAGGGTTTGAATCTCAATTGATAGAAAGGTTTATGTTATTAATTATATTTATTACTCATCTTATAACTGAAAGATTAAATTGTGAAAGTAAATCTAAAACTAATTAATAAGGTTAGTATTGATGTTTTTATTATTTGCTAGTTCCAGAATACGGTATAGGTTAACTTAATTGACAGATGTTCAACTGTAAACATACTACAATTTAGCTATGTTTATTTATTTTTAAGATCTAAGAATAGTGCTTCCTTACTCAGAACGGAACTAAACATTAATTCAAATTGAAAATAAGTTTCATATCGATTACGGGTATCATTACACATTAACGATGCGATGATATTAATAGTAATGATACAATAATGGTTGGCCTATTTCTTTTGGAACTATAATGGAATGGATAGTAATATCATTTTTAAACCGAAATAAACATTTAAAATTTCTTTCCATGATAAATATAGATTTTATTAGATAATATTTTTTTTGTATAACCCTTATTAAACATATAAATATAGACATTAAACATAACAATGGTTTCCAGTGAAATATTTCATTTATTATGTACATGGTCACGCAATTTTCTTTATAATTTAAATATATACTTAATTACTTCAAAAGTATAATAGCATTATAAAGATATTAGATGCAATTGTAAGATTGATGTATCCAATAGTTTAGTTTCTTTCATATTGGTTGGTTTGAATACCAATAATATGTGAAGGTTATATATGTGATAAGTACTTTTTGATGAACTTTTCTAAGAATAATGCAAAAAAGTGGCTCTCATATTAGTAACTTTTTTGTAGACTTCATTCTCCCTGCCCTATTTCTCTCTCTCATCATGTAGATTTGTTTAAATTAGAAACTGAATTACTTTATATGAGTAAACATTTTATGAAATTATCTTTATATGTTTGTACAATCCTACACCTTTTTGAATGAATAAATAAATACTTTTATTTTTTGTTTTTTGTAAAATATTTTTTTATAAATACTTAATTTTGTTTAATGTATACTATGTTCATTTCCATAAATTTTGATATGGATTAAAGATGACGAGCTTCTTAGTATTTCTTTTTATTAATAAAACTTATTATGAAGTAAGATTAATTATTACATACAAATTTTTTGAAAGTGGGACATACTCGAAAGTTTTTAACTCAAACATATAGACATTCCCTTACTCTAAATACATTTACATGATTTTGATCCATATTTTAATTTATTATTTTAATTACATTTTTCCAATTGCCACTTGCTAAACATATCATTTGTTTTGCGAATACGTTTTAGATTCTGTAGATATTTTTAGAAATATACAAAACTAATTTCATCTTTCAACATTTCCAAGATATGTTGTTTACTTATACTCATTTTGCTGTGACACATCCTTATCTTATTTTTTAGTACTTACATGGAAGTTGTGCACACAATTTTAAGACATATGTAGAGTGGCAACAGTGACTTATACTCTGGTATATATTGTTTTCATAATTAGTTAATTCTCCTCTTTAGGAATTCCATAAATATGATTTGTATGCTAACAAAGGTGGAAAAATACGTAATGTTTGTGCCCTATCTTTTATTTATATGTAAATTGTTTGTAAAAATCAATAATCATTTTGGGTATACTGTCTTTTGAAGTTTATATTTTTACTTGTTTTTTATAGAATTGTGATACTTTTTGAATTGTGAGAGCAAAAGGAAAAGTATAGTCAATATAAGCTACTATTGATTTCTAGTATATTTAGTTTTGAAAAATGTATAACAGTAAATTTTGTGTATAACAGTAAAAAGTGGCTTGTATTAGATGTGAATGCTTTTTCAATTCAAAAAAAGCTCTTGTGATTCCTCTGAAACCATGAAATGAAAAAAAGAGTCGGCACTATTTTTTAATCATTTCATGAAGGGGTGGAAATTGGTCCAATTTCTTTATTCTTTTTCCAGATCTTTGCAGTAGTTCCCTTCTGGCAAAAGATTCAGTTTTTATTTAAAAATAAATAAATGCCATTAATGAAATTTTTTACTGTAAATTGAATTTTTTTTTAAATATCTGAATTAGGTAGGTAATTCATTAATGTTTACATTATTGGTTAAATTATTTTCTGAGATGAGATACATTATTAATAAAATGGTGTAAAACAATTATGTTATGTAATTTTTATTTGATATTATTGATAATTTTTATTTTACATATGTTCATCCAAATGGAAAGTTTTCATAATAAGATATATTTGATTTTCATTAATTTTTTTATTTATATACCTAGGCCACCTCTTAGAACATGTGTACATTGACCCTGCTTGTACATCTACTACATTAAAACTCGCACTATGAGGGTTCTGTACAAATTTAGGTTCATATAAAAGTTTCAACATTTAATGTGTTTTCACATATGAATATTTATTATTATTTTTCCATAGAAATTATTGCGTAGTATATCTTTGATAGGCAAAGAAAAATATCGTTAATTTTCCAAAACTATAAGATTTAGAATCACAGTTTCCCAGTAAATTTAAATCTTTCTATTAACATTGTTTTTTTTATATCTATAATTTAGGAAATTTTAGAGGCAGAGTGACATGTGTGTTGCAAAATTATGTTTCATAAACTTTTGAATAAATTGTTTTTTTTTTAATTCTGCTTACATGATTGATCTACTTGCACCTTCCAACATTTTCCAGCAAATATTGTTTAAGTTGAAAAATATGTGGATCAATAAGCTTCATTACTAAGTCAAGTTTCTACTTTCTGCGTCAAGTGGTTTCTGAGAAAAACGTCTGTGACAAATGAACAGATGAATGCCTGAGTGATTTTATGGGGATTCCTTTTTTTCGTTTTGCCGTATGGGACTCAGATAATTTAATTATTGTATTCAATATGTTTTTTGAAGTATGTAACTTTTTATTACTTAATATTATAGCTGTTGGCACACCTTTTCATTTATTTGTTTACTTCTAATGTTGTATATGAGAACAGTTTTATAATAATTGAATAGTTTTTTCTTCTAATCTAAGTCTACTTCATGTATATAATTTAGAATACAATATAAAGTGATGAAATTGAATATGTTGCACTCAATTTATATACTTTAGGTACAATTTATCTTTTCTTTCAGATTAAGTAATAGTTCCCAAATGCACAACATGGCTCCTACAACAATGATCGAGACCGTAACTATCACGAGGCCACTAAAGGTGAGTCTTCTTAAATAAATTGCCAATTTATATTACACGTGTGTTATATAGTCAGTATGCCACATTTGATATGACACACAGTTATACATACTTAATATAACTATGCATTTTCTTTTCATAATATCTATGCCGAAATGCTAGCACAAATGAACATCTTATGGAGTCTTTTGTTTTGTTTTTTGAGCTATTTAGAAATTTATGTTACGGTGAAGGTAAAGAGTGAGACTGAGTGAACGAAGTTTAACTGAGAATAGAAACAGCAAAAAGTTGTGTGAAATATCAAAACAAAACTAATTGCTTTGTAGATACATTGGTTTAAGTATGTTATCAAGTAGTGTCAGCTATGTTTTATCTCTCTTGTTTGATATGTGTCGCCTTGGTATAATATGACGATGAGGCAATTTCCAGAAATATGCATTTCATACAAGTGTTTAGAAATGATATTAGCAAGCGATAATTATTCTTAAATGATGTTACAGTACAAGAGTTATTTGTCAACAAATAGTTAACATATATATACATACATACATATATATATATATATATATATATATATATATATATATATATATATATATATATGTATATGTATATTTAATTGAACTATCTTCTTTTAATCATACTATTAATATCACTTAAGTGTTTTAAGTGATATTAATTATGATGAGTTTAGGATGGTCATTTCTTTATTTTTAATTTGTTGATATTCTATCTCTATATTGTATCTTACTCTTGGATCTTAAGGTATACAATACTGAAAACCCTGCAAAATCTGTCTAGTAGTTTTTATGTGAAACAAATGAATATAAAGAAAAGTAAATATAAACTTCTTGACTTTATATTGAGTTGATTTGTAATTCATTTTACTTTTGGAGCGGGCGGATAAAAATTTTAAGTGATAGATTTAATGTACAAATATCCTTAATGTACAGGAAAATTATTTTTACTTTCATTTTTTATAATGTATATAGGTTTTTGATATTTAGATAAGTCTCTACAAATTGGTCTACAGGCAACATTTATAAAGTAACATGCTATGTTTTATACGGACTATACATCTCATTAGCATTCTTCTTTGATATACAGGTTTTCATTCATGTTGATAAGTCTCTTTTAGTGAATTCTGGATCTTGTTAAACAAGTCTTCTATTCAGGTTTTTCGCATATTTCTACTTATTTATTCCTTCTGTGTCATCCATATTTAACAACTCCGTGTTATTTAATTAGTAAGTGTGTTGTTTTAATGTTCTAATTCAATAAAATGAAAATGTTTACACCAATGTAATACTGAAAAGGGTTGCATTTTATCTGTCTGTATGTAGAATAGTCAGAAAAAAGGACCACATTATGGAAATATTTAAATTTTCTTTATTTATATGAGAGCGTTCGGGTGTAGTGATGTCTCAAAGGTCAAAGTAACATAGTTTAATATTATGCGACTGTTGATCATTCTGTAGTAGAATAGCCATTATTATCAAGCGTTTGCAGTATTTGTTGCGTATATAATTAATTATTGGTGACATCATTTTGTGTGATAAATATAGAAAGAGGTAGTAATTGTTGACAACTATCCATATCTTTTACGTTAGCAGCCAGGGATGTATTGGACATTCGTTTAGTTTTCACCATAGATATTATTCACAAATTACTTTATCCTGTCATTGTATTTTCACATTTATGTTATATGAAGTTTTAGTTTTACTAATTTTATAAACTTACAAACACAATGGAAGCATAAGTTTTGTGTTTACTTGGGGAAGTTATAAAGAATCCTGCAAACCATTTCACAAGTAAATGTTTTTTAAATAAAATAATTTTCATATTTTTACTCGTATTTCGTATTCGTATGATAAACAATGTGATTATTATTTTGGTAATTAGTATTACAAGCAATATTGTATAAAATAAGTTGATTTTTCCTACCAGTATTTAATTAAATAATTCATTTAATATTATACATTTCCATCAGCTGAAGTTAAAAGTGATTTAATGGTTAGATTTTTTGGGAAAAAGTGATTCAAAAATTAATATTTGCCCGGACAATTTGGTGAGTATATTTTAAAAAGGAGTGTTTCTCATATGGATCATTATATGAAGGAGTATGATTAAAAGAAGATAGTCCAATTAAATATATATTCATTAAATGTATTCCAAAAAAATCTGAAAATATGTCAATAAAAGGTAGGTTCAGCGGGTGCAACAACTGAAATCTAACATGGGAATAAAAGTACTACAGAGGGAAACGAAATTGATGCTAGCAAATATGAATTTTAATTGAAAATATTGAAGATTTAAAATTAAAAGTAATTGACCACTAAAATACTTCATATTTCTCACACTGAATAGTAACTAGAGAGAGAGCATTTGTTTTTTTGGGATTGTGAAGGGATTTTAATTATCGATTCTAAAGAAAAAGGTACCACTGTCACTAGAGAGTACTACACTAACATATTTATTAAACTAAAATCAGGGAAAAGAAACATGGAAAACAGGCTAAGGGTGTGTTGCTTTTCACAAAAGCAAAAGTTGCACAGGATGCTATTCACAAACTCGACTTCGAATTATTGATTCACCCACCCCATAGCCTCGACTTAGCTTCCGGTGATTTTTACTTGTTTCCAAACCCGAAAAAAGAGCTCAGAGGAAGAAAATTTAAGGACGAAAGTGAAATTTAATAAATGTATTGAGCATGAGGGAGAATATGTTGAAAAAGAGAAATAGTTTCATTATTTTATTTCACTTGCAACCCTTTTGTTCCGCGGGCTTTTGGACCTCCCCTCGTATATAATAAATGTTATTAAAATTTTGGAGATAGATCTTGTCACAAAGTAATATTTCAGATTGATGAAAACTTTAATAAGTTGACTTAACTTATAGAGCAATTTAGATGGAGTAGGATAATGAAAGTAGTTTCATTCTGAGCGAACTACCTCTATTATCCTACCTAATCTAATCTGAGTATAATTTCCTTATAACATATATAGATAGACATGTCCTTATTACTTTTCTTATAACCATTGAATGCTTTGTAACGTCTGTTACTCTTAAAAATGTTGGTCTTAAAGGATTTTGCCATAAATTATTTTTCATACATTTTCATAAATTTTACTATATTCATTTATTTATTGCGTCATTCTCACAATATTTCAGCGTTTTTTGGGGAGTTCAGTCTCTGTCATTGTTGAAAGGCATATAATTTATTTATATAATTTATTTAATTTGTACAAGGAAATTCTGGAAAAATGAGAGATTAAGAGTTATTTTTTTGTTATTGAATGATTTGTAAAACATGTTACTCTTAAAAGCATTTGATGTAAAGGATTTTGTCATGCATTATTTTTCGTATATTTCCAACATTTTATTATATTTACTGATTTATTGCATTATCTCACGAAGGATTAGCTTTTTTTGGAGAGTCAGCCTCTCTGTCATTGCTGAAAGGTATATAATCTACTTTAAATCTTGCAATTTCATTGTTACTTTGAACAAGAAAACTGTGAACCACGTCAAGAATTACTTTTTCCTCACCAGGTCAAGAATTACCTTTTCCTCATTGAATGGATTGTAAGATCTAAAATCATAAAACCCTTTGCCTTAAAGGATATTGTCATAAATTATTTTTCATATATTTCCAATAATTTTGTTATATTTATTTATATATTTATTGTGTCACAAGAGAGTGTAGCTTTTTTGGGAAGTCATTCTCTGCTGTTGTTGAAAGGTTGACGTTAAATATTCAAATTTCATTGTTACTTTGAACAAGGAAATTTTTAAAAATGAAAGGTCAAGAAATATACTTTCTTCACTTAATGAGTCGTAAAGTTTGTTACTTTTAAAAGGATTCGTTTTTAAGGATATCGCCATGAATTATGTTGCGTATAGTTCCAACAATTTTATTATATTTATCATGTCATGTCACGAGATCTTGGCTTTTTTTGAAAAGGTCAGCCTTTCTGCCATTGTTGAAAGGCGTATAATTTACTTTAAATCTTATAATTTTATTGTCAGTTTGAACAAGGAAATTTTGAACCACTCGAAAAGAATATGTCTCCGACGTAATTTAAACTTAGCGGTTGCACGTTCGCTAAATTTCATTTATAGACATCCGTATAAGTGCAAGGGTATCCGGTGAACGGGTAGCGGCGGTGACGCGTTGTCGGCGTTAATAAATAAATGTACGGAGCGCGACGCGTGCGTCTGACGCGTTTGTGGCGGCGCGCGCGACTGACGCGCTCGCGTCGCGGCGGCGAATGATTTATGGAACAACGTGTGTGGTATTGCGGTTTGTAGCGCGGTGGGTGGGGGGGAACTATATTACACATACTAGCATTGTTACCCGATTTTATGGGTCATTAGAACAGCTGGATCCTGATGAGCAAGTTTTGTTAAAATATGCATACATTACGCCAGAGTGCATGTATTGCTTAAATTGATTTTGCTGAAAATCTTGACATACGGCAAACATATTAAAGGTATCTAAAATATATGTTATTGATTCTACGTTCAAGCGGACATACTTTGTGAAAATTGCATTTGCCATGTATTGAGAATAAGGTTGAAACAAGAGAAAGGTTTATGGGGACGTTTTGTTTCATATATAATTATATTATTTGGATATTTTTAGTTGAGCTAGGAATTTGAAACTTTGCATTAGTTGCATATATCTATAAAAATTACTAGTACTTTCCAGTTTTTATTCTAATACTAAGTTAACGGCACGTCGCGACGTGCCCTTCGGCCAGCTTCGCATCCGTCACCTCTTTCCGACTTAACGCTTTTCTCTCTACTACACTACACACGCTACTTTACGTATGTGTTAGTGTATCAGCATTGTTTCTTATTTACTATCGCTTGCAACTTTACTCGTTGTTTACAAATTGCGTTATCGCACGTACAAGGTCCTAAAAATATTTCAGTACGAAAATATAAAAAAAATTATATGTTTCACATCCGCCAGGCCTTCCATGACAGCCCAATATTTTTTTAAATATACTCATTCTGATGTCGGTAGTTGCGATCGCTATTTGATTAAAGTTGTTTGTTTCACTAATTTTCACTTAATATAATGTCAAATAAAGTATATTCAGTGAAAGTCAACCCTTGCAAATTCAGTTTTTATAAGAATAAGGAAAGTCTCACTTGGAAATTTCAAAACTTGAAATATCCGAGATGCGCCATGTAAAGTACAGTGAAATATGCAGTGAAAGTACAGAGACTGGATCCTGCTTGAATAAAAGGAAATCAGGGCGATAAATATTCTCGCCATTCCAATCGTGTTGTCTCAGGGTCCCTCCTGGGACCCGTATCATCCCCCTTATACAAAAGAGGGTACTTCCATCGAGCGCTTCCACCAAACTGGGTTAGAGACTGTCTCTTCGCAATGAGTCATTTAGTATCTCCATCTTTTCGAAGACGTACTTGGCGAACGTTCTGAATAACTCAAAGATCGTTCCATTCTCAACCAAGTCTCGATGACTAAAAATACCACTCCCTTCAGCTCCGAGTGATTCTATTCTAACAATAGGACGCATGCTTTCTAACAAAACTCAATGCGCATCGTCGTGCTCACTGTAATGAAACAGTACGTGGTTCAGGTCCTGCGTTTTGGAACTGCGGGAACACGCCGGGCTATTTCTAAGGGCGAATCAAGATAAGCTGGCACAGAATGCGCCATGTCACGTTAAAAACAGCGTAGTACGCTCGAACACATCGAGGAAAAATAACTTTGTTGTTTCCCCCTTGGAGTCAAAAACTGCCCTGCCAAAAATTCAAAGTATAATTGACCCGCATCGAAACTCTTGCCACGCGCCAGAATGAAATTTGCTGCGGGTTCTACAAGGTTGGCAGGCAAAAGACCCGCTGAATTCGGCAATGCATCCGTTGAACAGGTTCTGTAAGCTTTAGTCAGCGCTAGCAGCGGCGCACGCTGCGACCCGTCTAACTTGCTGGACCCCAACGCACCCAAGGAGCTCAAACCGATGGCGTACAGCAAGAAATGACTGAAAATTGACTCGGAAGACAGAAATTAAAATTTTACTGCTCGAATGTTCAAAGAGATCTGAAGGGCTCGTTATTTCTTAAACGAGAAGTTGATAACGAACTTAAAAGGAACCACAAGGCGGGGAAGAAGTCTATGCCGTTAGGAGGAAGAAAAGAAAGCTTGGCTGAAGTTGGTTCTATACTAGAGACTCTCCCTATGTGTTATTAGATGAATCCAATTTGCTTATGTGTTATTAGTATCCTTATGTGTTATTAGATGAATCTAACTTGCTGGACCTCAACGCACCCAAGGAGCTCAAACCGATAGCGTACAGCAAGAAATGATTGAAAATTAACTCGGAAGACAGAAATTAAAATTTTACTGCTCGAATGTTCAAAGAAATCTGAAGGTTCATTAGTTCTTAAACGAGAAGATGATAACGAACTTAAAGGAACGACGGGGAAGAAGTCTATGCTGTTTGGAGAAAGAAAAGAAAGCTTTGCTAAAGTTGGTTCTATACTAGAGACTCTCCCTATGTGTTATTAGATGAATCTAACTTGCTGGACCCCAACGCACCCAAGGAGCTCAAACCGATGGCGTACAGCAAGAAATGACTGAAAATTGACTCGGAAGATAGAAATTAAAATTTTACTGTTCGAATGTTCAAAGAAATCTGAAGGCTCATTAGTTATTAAACGAGAAGGAACGACGGGGAAGAAGTCTATGCCGTTTGGAGACAGAAAAGAAAGTTTGGCTAAAGTTGGTTCTATACTAGAGACTCTCCCTATGTGTTATTAGATGAATCCAATTTTCAGTTAAGTTTAATAAATGTATATTTTGTTTCTTTTTTAACGAAATTAGGCTAATTTGTTAATTAATTTGACCACATAAGCATAGTTTTTAGGTAAATGCTGGTGCCCCTTATCTAGATGAACCTTCTTATTTTTCATTTGTACCTTTTAGTCACTTGCCTAAATGAGCCCTCTGATTTCTTCAGAAGTCTTATTTATTCCAATTACTAATAGGCCTTCTGATTTCTTCTGACAGCTAGCAGCTAGCTCAAAAGACGACTTCCTTATAGTTTCCGAGAGGTTTGAGGATCAAATTTCAGTCGCACATTATCGTGGCCACTCTTTCGATCATTTCTCTTCTTATATAATTGGGAGACTGTCTCAAGAAAATGTTTAACTGCAGTTTGTATAGAGCTTCTCGAATATTTCACAGGTTTTGAGATTTCCATGTGCGATATCCCTTGTTCCTATGAAAACAGTATTTTTAAGCGTTGACTTTCACTGAGTTCATTTTTTGATGCATTATATTGTGCAGATTAGTCGAACAAACAAATTTTGATCAAATAAGGAATATTGTTTACGTTACGACGAGCTACGACTCCAGTGTGAGTATATTTGTATTTACAAACGAAAATGCAGTTTCTTTCATTTGCTGACCAGATGCTTTACGATTTTTACGATAACTTTTCCTCTTATTCAAGCCAGGTTAAATGACTTAAAACCATTATTAAATGATTTAGAATAGAGTAGCGTCTTTGAAATATTATTCTAGTTAATAGATTATAGGATTTTGAAAGCTTCCATTATTAAATGACTAAGAGTAGGTAGCGTCTTTTGAATATTGTTCTAGTTAATAGCTTCCATTATTAAATAGCTTAGAATAGGAAGCGTCTTTTGAATATTGCTCTAGTTAATAGATTATAGGATTTTGAAAGCTTCCATTATTAAATGACTTAGAATAGGTAGCGTCTTTTGAATATTGTTCTATTTAATAGATTATAGGATTTTGAAATCTTCCATTATTAAATAACTTAGAATATGTAGCGTATTTTGAATATTTTTCTAATTAATAGATTATTATAGGGGTGCTTGATATTTTTGTCTATGATTGTTTATGCGTTATGACTACACCAACGCTGTCCAGCTGACTATGTCGGGCTATTGGGAACGTCATAAACGTATAAATTATACTAATTTTATACAGAAGAAAGTTTTTTTTTGTTTATTTTTAGGGTTTAGAATAAACCGACTAAAATTACTTAACTGATTATAATGAAACTTGTATAACTTATAGTGTTCAGACGGACATAGGGTATATTATATATTATTTAGAAAGTGAGGGTAACAAGCAATAACGATGCAATTGAAGGGAGTTAAATGTAAGAGTTAAATCGGAAAGTCCAAATCGTAATCGTGTTATTGATACTCCACTACTAGCGTCCTGCCCCGGCTTCGCACGGGTGCAATGTCGGACCTAATGTGGTGTAATTGTGGAACGATTAATAATATTACTGTCATTCACGCGCCGCCGCCGTCCGTACACGGCAATGGCATCGCGAATACTGATTTTTGGTCATTTTAAATCTGTGATATCTTCCTAAATATTAATGATAACGATTTGCCATAAAGAGCAAATTTTATCTACGTTAAATGCCCAACAAAATCAACTTATTTAATTAAATAAAGATTAATGTAATATTGATCAAAATAACTTCGAAAGTATACTTTACAAAAAAATTAATTAAAATCGAATAACCCACAGTGACCACTGTGGGTTATCCGTAGGATATAGGTATGTATATGCCATCTCCGACTTTTTTCTAGATATTTTTAAATAAAAACATTTTGATATATCTCGTAAAGTTTAGTCAGCGTTAGCAATGAAATCCTCCAAAAAATTACTTTTTCACGAAATATTAACTTTTTTTTATATTTCCTGTAAATATAACATGCATGTATTACACCTATAAACCTTCAGGAAGAAATTATCTGATTGATAGTGAAAACCACATCAAAATCCTTTGTGTAGTTTAAAAGATCTAAGCTTATAGGGGCAGACAGACGCGGGAAGCGACTTTGTTTTATACTATGTAAAGATGACCAATAGATGGGGCTAGCATATACCGTGAAACGTGGATGACACGCTAAAGTATTACCGCTCAACGTTTCCTATATCAATATAAAAGATGTTACATTTTAACAAAAATTAAACATTTTTGTATGTCAATTTTAATATTGAATGATTTATCAGGATTGTCAACAAACAACCAAATGTTCAGATTTATATATTATTAAATCTTTAGGAGGGATAACGGATTACATGGAACGAAATTAGGGTTAACTCAGTTTATGTAGATGTCAATCATTTGATTAAACGCGAGAGCAAATGTTCAAAATCAGAATTCTAGAAGACAATGTTAAGCGATGGAGAAGAGGGGCCATTTTAATTAATAAATTTCAAACAGTACTAAAACCTGTCAAGTACGAGTAGAACTACGAGTGTTTCGTACATATTTAGGTTCTTATAAATATTCAAATGTACATAGTACTTCTCTCAAACTGTTTACAAATATTAATGCTTCACAAAGTAAATATATTGCCTATTGCCTTTCACAGGCGTAATAATATGGTACATATTTAAAAGTTATGACATCTAGAATCGTCCCTATAGTTTTCCTACAACCTTTGCATAGACTTCCAAAAGCTCTACTTTTCATAATTATAACTCTACTTTTTAAGATCTCTACTTTTTTAAAAACTACTTTCTTAAAAACTCTACTTTTTTAAAAACTATTTCTTTAAGAGCTCTACTTTTTTAAAAACTACTTTTTTAAGAGCTCTACATTTTTAAAAACTACTTTATGAAAAAACTATACTTTTTTAAAAACCCAAAAAGCAGACATAAACTTTGCATATTTTTCAGTATGCTTATGAAGATATACTACCTAAAAAATTTTTGTGTATTTATGTATGCACAATGATTTACATTTATAATTTGTAATTCAAATAAATACATACCGAAACTTAACTTCACTTAGAGAAACACACTTAAAATATATATAATTTACAGGCACAGATATAACTTAGATTTGTATGAATATAAAACAAGTGTCGTGTGTTTACAAATACCTCAATAACTATCATGTAATAGCTTAATCAATAACTAATAATCAATAACTATTTATCAATATAGTATGAGTCATTACACGCATGTTTAGTGAGCAACTTCAGCCTGTCGTTTTTTGTTGCATCGTGCATGCGTATGCATCGTAAAATTTTACTCTCATAATTTTTTCATAACGCGCCTGAAGAAGTATAACTTCAAAAAATATTTTTGGGATCCTTATAACTAGTGCTTTCAAAGGATATTCCGCATTATACGTGGAATTAAAAAAAAAACAATTCGAGTACATACTTATTTTGTCTCCTCTTCCAATTTCTGTTTGTATATTTTCAAGTGTTCGTTTTAAAGTACGTGCGAGTTGATGCTTGCTACAAGTTTCCACGTCAAGCGGTTTCCAAGAAAAACAGATTTGACAGTCACACAGAAATGTGAGTGATCTTACAAGGGTTCCGTTTTTCCTTTTGAGGTACGGAACCGTTAACATGTGGAAAATTAAAAAGAAAAATAATAAATTATCCGATTATTCCTGGTTTTCGTAAACATAATGCGATCAGATTGAAGTAGGATAGTGTTTCTCAAACGTGGTTAAATCTCACGACTCCTTTAATTATATAAAAATAGAAGAAGACGGGAATGGAACAAGGGTATAAGTAACATCTTTTCAGTCTTAAGGTTCCGTAGCCAAATGGAAAAACGGAACTCTTATAATTACGTCTTGTCCGTTTATCTGTCTGTCCGTATGTGAGAGTCATTTTACTTTGAGATTTTTAGCACTATATCTTCTATAAACCGCTATACAATGAAATGATGGAATTATGGGAAATAAATAATATTAGGGTGACACTTCATAAATTTAACTGAGGGATAAAAACAAATCCAGTGTACATATAAGCGTGTGGGATATCGTTAGATGTTCTGAAAAATGATATAGACGTTTCAAAATAACTCTTTTATTTAAGGCAATAGTTGGTCAGGTAAGCGCTTATATTCTTTATAAGTGTACCGCCCTCTAATTTTTCAGCTAACGTGTGTGAAAGTCTATAAACATTAAAATAGTAGAACTTAAAGTAAACTTTCAATGAAAAAAGATACGTTGTGTAGTTTTTGACTACAGCAATAACTTTGTTTTTCACAGTGTCTTTGAGAAATACAAACTTAATATTGTTTGGTGCTAGGGAACCCATATGTGCGAGTCCGACTCGCACTTGGCCGGTTTTTGTTTCTTTGCCTTAAATAAAACTTTCTTCTACCCACATATTTGGCATGTATGTACTTTACACAGTATACCAAACACACAGTCCCTTACACAGTATAACCAACAGATATTTTTTTCGTAGTAGTTGTTACAATCCCAAAAAAAAACGATGCGATTTTATTGATATCGTGTCTTTGATACTTATTCCTTCATTTAATCACGTCTTAATTATTAACCTTTTGTGACATCCTGCAAACAGGTATAAATTTGGTGATATACATATATATACAGACCTGTGCTCTCACATACATAAGCGTATAAAAAGGTAAACTTAACAGGTAAATTAGTATACCAAGGGTTTTATATCTATAACTAGACATCTAAATATTCTATCTACTAAAATATTTAAACTCTAACTTTTTAGTTCTTGCCACATTTTAACTTGCAAGTTTTTAAGTAGCAGTCTTTAAATACTTCAGTGGCTGTAAATAATAATACCTAAGTAATTTAAAATAATTTTTATTTATTTCTGTCAAGAAAATGTTTCTCATAAAAAAAATGACGCCACCTCTGCGTGGTATTATTTTTTTTTATTCAATACAATCTTTCAAATGATAAATGACAAAACATTTCCTTCACGGTCTTCTCTATTCTATAGACAATGTTATATCGTCCTATCTAATATTGTTTATGGATTGTTTACGAATTCTGACACGGATAGATACGTATATGGTTTATGTGTGATTATGACAGATGATTCTAGGCGTTCTTGACCAACAGCATGAAGTTGTATCCCCCCCATATGGAGCTCTTTGAAAATGACATCCCGCCCCCGGGCTACGCCCGCAAGTTCGAAACCTCCACAAATACGCTCACGCTCGGAACGTAAACTAATCGACAGACTGTTTGTATATCTAATCGAAGTGCCGCGTGCGTTCCGCCTCCCTACGACTATTTGTTTCCACTGAAATGAATTATTGAATAGTGTAGCGGGAACGTGCGCCCGTACAACGTACTCGAGTTTACATAGTAATGAACTGATTCGGAGCTGCTTTCCAGTGGCACACGGTGATTGAGTTTGTGGCTCCCGACGCCCCGGCAGGTGTGTTCGTGTGCGACTGTAAGGAGTTATGGCCTCGGAAGGGGATATCCGCCGATAGTAGCGAAGTGGAGGAGTTTGTTGCCATGACAACAGTTGTGTACAGGAGTAGGTGCATGTAAACCGGATGCGTTGAAAATGTGCCAACTAGCACAGAATGCGGAAAGGTGCAGTGTTGCCCGTAATTAAAAAATTGTTTAATCGATTCATTAATCAATTAAAAGTTTTAGTAGTAATTATTCTTGATTAAATTACTTACGATTAAAAAAGGTTTCAGTTGTGACTAAATTCCTATGATAAAATATATTTCTAAATATGCCAGTGTCATCATTAGGAACCTGGCAAAAATGGGTTTCCTTTCCGAAGTACAAAATTCAATAGATTATCTGACGAATTGTCTGACAAAAAGGATTATTATGAAGAGTAATTTAAACTGCACCAAGAAATGAAAGATAAAGTGATGATTATGACTTTTCTTAAATCTTTTATTAATTCTACTATTACCGTGTTATCTTAGTAATATTTTTATTTTTTCTTTATATTAAGTGGTATATTTTCATGATTTTTTACGATTTTTTACGTCCGTGAATGGGTTTTCTCAAATAATTTAGTTTTAGTTATAACTAATACCCAATAAGTTTAATCACTAATCATGATTAATGACTAAAATTTTCAATTATTAATTACTAGTCATTATTAACGGTTTGTTCATTAATTTTCATTATGTGCCATGATTAACACATGACCAGCACTTGTGAGGCGTAACAACGACTGAATGCGGTAAAATTATAACGTGAGTTATACTCGCGTGCCGAGGCTTTTGCACTTGTTTATCATAATGGAATAACATTTTCTGTTTATTAGACAAATCAAAAGAAAATAATCTGCTATATATTTTTGTTATTTACAACTAACCACGCGATTCTTATAGCAGTAATTTTAGATAGATTTTTCAATTCAATTTAATAATAAAGTTGGCTTTAGTGTTTCTGAACTTTTTGCATGTCCATGTATCACATGTTAGATAGTTTCTAGTTTTTCGATCTTACAGTTTGGAAAATAAAGGATTGTGTGCAATTATTATGTAAAGTGTTAATGACCTTTGTTTTATATATACATTTTGTTGTACTCTTATGTAATGATTTTAGATCTTAAACGAAGTAGTTTCAATTCAATTTTATACTCGTTCTGTAATTGTCGGAGGAACTTGTGTTTTAAATATGGAAAATAGTATTTAAACTTATATACAAGTTTCAATTTCATTTTATATTGTTCAGTAATTGTGGACGGAACTTGTGTTTTAAATTTGGAATTATGTATATGTATATGTTTTAAATTTGAAATTTCAAAATTATGGACAAGTTTCAATTTCATTTTATATTGTTCAGTAATTGTGGACGGAACTTGTGTTTTAAATTTGGAATTATGTATATGTATATGTTTTAAATTTGAAATTTCAAAATTATGGACAAGTTTCAATTTCATTTTATATTGTTCAGTAATTGTGGACGGAACTTATGTTTTAAATTTGGAATTATGTATATGTTTTAAATTTGAAATTTCAAAATTATGGACAAGTTTCAATTTAATTTTATACTTGTTCTGTAATTGTTGGAGGAACATATCTTTTAAATATGGAAAACAGTATTTAAAATAATGTACAATTTTATTTTAAGGAGACGCTCATACATTCCATGCCTTTACATTTGAATTATCTCGATCTTAGGAGTTGTAAGTTGCGAACTGCAATTTTAGGCAATAGTTTTTATTATAGATACATAGTTTTACGTTCATACATTTTACTTAATTACAAATTGCTTGTGAAAGTGTCAAATATTAATGTCCTCATAATTGTTAAGAAAAGTATATTGCGAAAAATTAGTTTTAGAATCTGTCGTTCGTAAAATCTGTCGATTAATGTCGCTAACGTAAATAAACTATGATTGGTTATACATACTATTCTTGAACGGTTCCGAAATGGTTCACGGTGACAATAGAAATACTCGCGTAACATCAAAGTACTCGAAGTAATCGAAGCTCGGTTGAAGTAATCGAAGGATCTACTCAAGGACGACATTCCGTCTTGGTACGTTGAATGACGCACAATGCGTTTTTCATGTAGGCACAAGTAAACAGGGACATGTGATCAAGTACGTAATCATAGATGGCTAACTAATGGGGGTTTCCGATCTAAGCAGCAGAGACTTTACAAAAAGTTTTGTAATACCATGTACGCAATACGGTTAGAAGCGAGCGTTACATTTTTAAGTTTTGTAATACCATGTACGCAATACGGTTAGAAGCGAGCGTTACATTTTTAAGTTTTGTAATACCATGTACGCAATACGGTTAGAAGCGAGCGTTACATTTTTATTAAATTTGATTTGTGCATATCCCTAATTATTTTGAAAATGTTTGGATCCAAATTAACAGTTACTTTTGTAGTGAAACCTTGTTAAGTACATTTTTAAGACATTGCTTTTTTCCTAAAATTCACAAAGTTTCAGCTCGACACAGACCTCTTGCCATATCCAACATTTACCTTTTGATGGCATTTTACAAAAAAAAAAACAATTTGAAGTTGTGTGTCAGCCACTAAATTATTCACGACTATACAGTGGAACGTTGGATATTATGAATATATGTAGTATCCATCTTAGCGTTAGTGGATAGGTCGGCCACCCTCCATACGGTACGAAAATGGCGCCCTTGCGAGATGAGGGTCGTAATTTTGCCGCGTAATGCACCATCATTGCTACCTAACCTACCCTTCTTGGAGATGGCAGTTATGGATAGAGAGATTTAAATACTTTTTTGTATCTAAAATCTGAATTTAAAAAATGCCTCATTTACTTGCTTTCTCTGTAGCGTTTAATGGGGTTGTTTTTTTTTATTTTTAATTCCGTTTAGAGCGGTTGTTGTGTTATAATTTGTAATTAAACTCATATAGATGACAAAACTTTAAGGTATTGTAAATAAATAATGATTTGCGACTGGTTTTGAATATGGCTCATTTAGGCCGACGCAACATTACGAGCATACCTCTCAACGTTAATCAGATATACGGTTTAAGCAATGTCAACAAACGGATTTGTCAAAAGTATTTGTACGACCATATGCTTAAAAACCTGAAGTGAAAAGTTCCAACTCCACAGATCATAGAAGTAGGTGAATTGTGTTCAACATCGAGGAATATTTAATGTTTAGGAGCAATTCATATATGAGGAGATGCTTTGGGAATATTATGTTGAAAGATTGAATGCCAGTACAAAAGAAGAGAAGTATAAAATGCAGAACCATAATTCCACAACTGAATTAAGTTGTTTAAAGGTTCTTTGGTTTTTGGAATAAATATCTGCGGAAACACGGCATTCAACGGCTTTTGCAATAAATCGAACATTTATTATGGGTTGTGCAGTTATGTGATGATGCGTCCATAGCTAATATCAAAGAAAACACGTTGAAAGCTGTAGATTTTTTTAGATGAATCAAGCAAAATTTCTAAGGTGTGTAACTTGCTCCATTGTAAGAACCGGTCTGGTTTAAAGCGTTGTAGATTTTTTGATTTTTTTGAGTCGAATCAAGTAAAATTTGTCTCCATTGGCTCCTTTGGAAGAACTAGTCTGAATAAAAAGTCTACGACGAGGAGAGCGCTGTTGTTCATAAATCAGTCACTGGTAAGACAGGAGATGGATAAACTCAATATTCGCTAACGGACATCGACACAAACAAGAATAGCTTAAAGCGGCTATTTACCACAATAGGCTATAACACGGTCAGCTGATCTAGTTTGCTGAGCTCCAGCTTTCCATAATGGGTCTGTTGGTGCAGTGTAGCGTTATCCGTTGAGTGAATATTACGCATTAATGCTACAAACGGTTCTACGCGCTGGTCAGTAATGATTTAAAGAGGATTACGTTGAAGCTGCTGAAACATACATATGGTCGGAATACGGGGAGCGATGCTATTGTTTTATAAAATAGCTTTCAAAATGATAATTCTCAGCTTGATATATAAATACCCGAGTAGAATTAAAATAGTAGCTTTGGTAATATTGAGCTGTACATTTGTTTGTAGGAGTTTGCTTTTCTTTGAATTTTCTGTTTTTCTGTATAAAAGAACATTATTAATAAAATGGCGGATTCAAGATGACAGGTCAAATTGCATACTATCTCGACTATAAGCCCATTTATTTTCTATATGAAAGAACATTATTAACAAAATGGCGGATCCAAGATGGCAGAGACTTGATTTTGTAATTTTATTAGTTATATTTTGTCGAAGTGAAAGTGATATTTCGTGAATGGTTTGGCAACCGAATATGATTTTGACTTAAAATTTATTTTCCCATGATAAGGTTTATAAACGTCTAGTCTGTTTTGTTAGTAACACTGATATATTGATGCAGGGAAGACGAAAATAATGGAAATACGTATATATGAAAAAAAATGTGTTAAAATGATTCAAGTCTTTGCAAATTTCTTTACACTTTCCAGCCATTGTTAATAATAATCTTCGGTCTTTAAGACATTGCAAAATAATAAAAGAAAGAATTTGTAGATACAAAACTGATTGAATATCGACGTATCGATGTTTACCTTAATTCATTAACGTAGTATATTGACTGAAGTTCCGTCGAACGTATATCGACGTAATTTGTATATAATGTAAAGAGCAATTTTAACACGTTCAGCGCGGAACGTGATTTTGCTACGCTATTCGAATGGAAAAAAACGTTGATAATAGATTTTATTTTTCCTCAATTATCTTTATTTGTTTCGCTTTTAACCATTCTTCATGTATGTCGACAACGCGTTGACATCAGTCACGTAAACTAATTCAAATGAAATTTTTAATGTGTTTTTCATATCATATTAAGAGGATTTTCATATCATATGTAGTTAAGGAGAAAGAGTTATGTAATTGGTGCTATACCAGAGAAGTTGATTATTACTCTTTCTAGGTGATGAAAGAAAAAAACTTTCACTAAGTATCAGAGTCGATACTTAGTGAAGTTACTGAATATGAGCAAAAAACATTTTTTGAAAGCTCTTATTTTTAGAAATATAGCGGTTTGAATTTTATTACTTTTTGCCGAAAAATACCATGTTGCCATCCAGTCTCCGGTTAATGTCCCAGAAACAGCAAAACTTAAGAGAGAAAATAGTATGAAACAAAGTGAATTATTAACTGAAATAAGAGCAGTAAAGGGTCGCATCAGTTTCACCAGTAAACAAATATTCCTACTTCCCTCTTGAAATAACAGAAAAATAGCAAGATATTCAGCAAGATTATGTACGATATTTTTTACAGTGCTCAGAAGTCCCTTTAAGATGGTTTACTATTTCTTTTAACACGCGAAATAACGTAGTTTTACGGTGAAACTCGATTGAATTTCGTTTTTCTCTGCTTAAGGCGAGAGTAAAATTACTCTCATGCATCACAGAGCAAAGTATGTGGGAAATAATTTTAGACGTCATTTCTTTTACAGGAAATAAATATTCCTACTTTCCTCTTGAAATAACAAAAAAAATTGTAAGATATTCATCAAGATTCCGTAGGATATACTCAGAAGTCCCTTTAAGATGGTTTACTGTTTTTTTAGCACGCGAAATAACGTAGTTTTACGGTGAAACTCAATAGAGTTTCGTTTTTCTGTGCTTAAAGTTGGAGTAAAATTACTCTCATGCATAATTTAATATATTTAAATTATTTTATACGTCATTTCTTTTACATGAAACTAATATTCTCAAGGATCGGCAGACTTTTAAGTAGAAGGGGTGAGTTTTCAAAGTTTGTCATACAGGATAGCTTTTGCCGTTTATTATATTATGAAATAGAACTCTGAATCCGTTAAGAAAAGCCCGAATGTGTAACTTTCTTGAAATAGTTTTAAGAGTGAGAGTTTTAGCGAAATAAGAAAAAATATATGCGAATCATGGTTTAACGATAGTACTAAAGTTATGATAACCACTCCAAGGACAATTGCCAGTACGTAGCAATTTTATATTGTTAAGTACTGTACAGAAGTTTTTTTCCTTTAAAAATTAGCAGCGTTAAGAAAAATCTCTTTATTCCGAACTTCGCGTTATTCCAAATATTACACGAATGGATTCATACTTTTATAATGAGGCAATCAGAATTGAGAGATTTCACTGCCTTTCACTTTTTACCCAATTTTCGGACGTTTTTTGACTTTATTTTTGATTTGCACACGGTTTCTCTGGTGTCGATTTTGGAGTGAGATTATGAAATTTTGGATCAAGGAAAATAATTTGAAACAAATTAATGAAACATCAAAACACAAAAAAATTGGGATTAAACAGTATCATGTGTCTTAAACCAGGGCAACTGTAAAGTATGACTGGGTAATAAACATTTGTATTATCTGATTTATAATATTCATTCAAATCATACTAAAAATCTAAAAACCTTTTGCTAACGTTAGTGTAATTAATTCAATTGGAGTTGTTACGTAGTAGAATTTATAAATAATTAATCGATTGTAAGTTTTTAATAAAGGTGCACGTTAGTCAGAACTGTATTGCGGCAGGACTTTTCAGTGAAACTTGTAAGTTTTGCCTCTGCTACACAATTAGTTAGGATTGTTTGTATGGGCTTAGGTAGGTCCAATAATTACCTTTAATGCGCTTTCTAAGCGTATTTCCGCATTATCAGCATGTGTAAAAGTACAATTTAGTTGAAAAACCATCCAAATGTAAATTAAATAAATTATTTGTTAGGTATAAATAAGATGTCATCAATGCAACTACTTGGATGATATAACTCTCGCCAATCACGTTGATGTTATTCGTCAAGTACATACGCTACTTTAGATCTGTCATTTTGAATTTTGTACAAATAAAATGTCACCAATGCAACTACTCGAATGATGTAACTCTCGCCAATGACGTTGATGTTATTTGTGGGAGTTCACCAGCTGCTTTAGATCTGTTATTTTGAATTTTGTACAAATAAAATGTCACCAATGCAATTACTTAGATGATATAACTCTCGCCAATGTTGTTGATGTTAATCGTCAAAGTACATCCGCTGTTTCAGATCTGTTATTTCGAATTTTGTACAAATAAAATGTCACCAATGCAACTACTTGGATGATATAACTCTCGCCAATGATGTTGATGTTATTCGTGAAAGTTCACCCGCTGCTTTAGATCTGTCATTTTGAATTTTGTACAAATAAAATGTCACTAATGCAACTACTTGAATGATATAGCTCTTGCCAATGACGATGATGTTATTCGTAAAAGTTAATCCGCTGCTTTCGATCTGTCATTTTGAATTTTGTGCAAATAAAATGCCACCATTATAACTACTTGGATGATATAATGATATAACTCTCGCCAATGACGTTGATGTTATTCGTGAAAGTTAAGCAGCTGCTTTCGATCTGTCATTTTGAATATTGTACAAATAAAATGCCACCAATACAACTACTTGGATGATATAATGATATAACTCTCGTCAATGACGTTGATGTTATTCGTGAAAGTTCATCAGCTGCTTTTGATCTATCATTTTGAATTTTGTACAAATAAAATGTCATCAATGCAATATTTCGTAGAAATGAAAGGTGACCATTGCACTTTCTTAGATGATATAACTCTCGCCAATGATGTTGATTTTATTCGTGAAAGATTGCTTCAGATCATTTTGAATTTTTAAAAGCTGGGATCAGGCTTGTGATTGGAGCCCTCAACAAAAAAATTGTATAACGTTTTTTTGAAAATTCGTTCAGTAAATATTAACGCTAACGTGTTAGTTTTTATTGTCCAAATTTCCTGCTCGTCATCCTTACAGCTCACTTTTCATTATGTTGTTTAATGTTTTCCGGCATATTAATCTCAAAGATCGAACTTCCGTCGGGATTCTTCCGGTCGGAAGGTGTTTAATATCTATGGCCTACTTTAAAACATGATTATAATCGTGCTACATGAGAGTGGTATTTAGGCCACCCGTTGTCGTATAAACTGGCCGAGGCAAGGCAATATCGATTCGTGCAAAGGAAAGAGTAGCTACACTAGTATGCATGTTATCGATAATTATGGTTTGATTTTGCTTATCGACGTCTAGTTGTTGAATAACGTAATTACGGATAGTTTACTCGTCGATTTTAATCCATTGATCGCGTGTTAACTCGATAATTTTTGGAGTGTAATTAGCAGTATAGATTCGTCATGGAAAATGAAGTCATTTGTAAATTTTGAATTAATTGACGTAATATATTTTATCAGAGAGTAGGTTTCGGAAGGCGAATGCGGTTCTATATTTTCTTCACAGCTACTCATTCTTGTTGATGTGAAATATCTAATGGCACGTTTGGATGGGGTTAAAATGTGCGACGTGCCATTCGGCCAACTTCGTGTCTAGTCGGGTCTTTCCGGCTTAACGCTTCCCTCTCTACTCTACTACGTACACGCTACTCGACGTGTGTTTTAGTATATCACCATTGTTTCTTATTTCCTAACGTTTATAACTTTACTCGTTTATATCGATGTATTGAATTAAGCTGTCTTAAAACGTAAAAAGCTTTTATTAATTTAAAATATGAGTTACAGTGATAGTAAATGTGAAAGTGAAAAAAATTATCTGCCTGGCGTCCCATGGCGGTTTACATTTTTTAGTTTAACTGTTAATCTTTTGACGATATATGCATTAGAACCGCGAACGCTGACGTTCGCTACTTCTATACAAATCCCGTTCAGACCAAGGAATATTTAATATCCCTTAATAATTTCCGGTTTCAATGATGTTTATTTGAAAGTAGGAAACTTTAATAAACTACATGATTTTAATTCCTATTTTTATTCTGAGAGGGTGTAAAACTGTAGACCGGTCTTGTCCGTTTTGCAGTGGTAGTGTAGTGTTTTGATTGAGCGACTTCAAAAAAGGTTGATGACTACGGTCGGTTTACTGACAATGGTTTTGAAACGGTAGAGCAATTGATGAATTTCTTCCTACCCGCTTGCTCTTGACCTACCAAAATTGGGTTTGAGTAAAATGTATTGATTTTAGTAATCTAGTACTCACCACATGTTTTTTACAAGCTTACCATGACATGGGAACATAAAATGAATTCAGCCACTTGCGAGATGTAAGGAGGTTTTTCTCAGAATATAAATTTATTTTTGAATTTACATTTCTTTAGGCGCGTTATGAAAAAAATTATGGGAGTGAAATTTTATGATGCACGCATGCGCAATCACGATGCAACAAAAATCGACAGGGTGAAGTTGCTCACTAAATATATATTTACATACGTGTAGTGATTGATACTATATTTATGATAATTTTTAGTAATTGAAATTTTATAGATGGACCACTATTAAACAGTTATTAAATTTAATAAAAAATATTTATTTATTGTGAATATTCGTGATAGAAATAGTGCTTATTAGCTTTTTAAAATACATTTTAAGTGTATTTCTTTAAGCGAAGTTAAGTTTCGGTGTGTATTTATTTGCATTATAAATTATTATTTTATCCTTTTTAAATACATTAAATACTAAAATTAATAAGTTACAATAAATTATCAGTGTATTAATTTTCATTATTCATTAAACTTTATTTAGATTGTTTTAGTAAATTTAACAATTATATTCATTATTTATTGTTTACAATATTATTATTTACATATTATATTCATTTAATTTATTTTTGTAATAATTAGATTTAATTTCATTAATTTAATAAAAAAATTAAAATAAAACAAAAAAAATATAAATAATAATGATAATAACAATTATTATTTAATTATCATTTTATTTCCATTTATTTGCGTGCTAAATAAAGTTATTCTTGTATTATGCTAAAGAATTATTGCATTTTTTACTTTTGCCGAAATTTTGTATTTTACGTGAAATGTTTCGGTTACAATTTATAAATTTTAGAGTATAACATTGAAGAATTACTTTTTATACCATAAGGCTTCTGTTTCGCGTTTGAATATAGTCACCTTCAGATAAACATGTTAGGGTCATGTGCGTGCGGTTTGGAAAAAAAATAATTCGATTAGGTTCGTGATGATATTTGTCCTTCATTTCTGTTTATTTACGGACATATTATTCTGAAGGTCTGGTCTGCTTGGCCGGGCAGAGAATATTTGACACTAGATAAATCTGTAGTTATATTTTGAACGTTTGAGTAACCGTTATTAGGACGCGCTAATATAGAGTTGGTATTTTTATGATATTTTCAGGTAACGATTACCGATTGGTTTTTAAATAGAGTAAGTAATCAGGTTATTATTCCATCTCGCATCTTCAGATTATTTATATTATTGAAATACTACTGAGTAGCGAAGTATTAATGATAAAGTGATGCGAGGCACGGTGGCTGAAGTTTTGACTGTGGACGTGAGAAAAATAATCGCAGAAACGTATTAAAATGCGTTCTTTAAAGATTTTATATCATGTAATTTGTTTTTTAATTAATATCGAATTATTTTTCTACATGGAAAGCGTGTATAAAACAAGTGGTATCAATAAATTTTCGGCATCATTAACTCAGAATGTCATTAATATACCTCTTTGTTAGAATACAGGTTTTTAAAAATAAAAATTGAAAATTTATAATGACGCCGTTCTGAGGATTTTCAAGGCATAGGATTTGGGATACAAACAATAAATATAACCTATTTGTTGAAAGTATGAACCATATTTTAAAGAAATTTGAGAATTTCGATTTATTTGTTTTTCTCCATAAAAAAAATAAATAATGCTCCGTAATTTTTAAAATAGGGGACTAACGGAAAATTATCGTAAGGCATAAAATATTTGTGTTAACTAGTAGTATGCATCTTTAGTAATAGTTTTTCAAAATAAAACAGTCGTATTTTAGGATTGCGCTAGCTAAGCCCACAAAACAACAATTTCAGCTCACTGTGAGGTAGGGCTTGCTAAAGCGACGAAGTCAAGTTGTTATTGTTCAAAATTTTTTTTTTAAATTGTCCCTTTTTCCAACAAACGACGACCTTTCGGATGTGAGGTTCTGATTTGTCTTCCCAAATTTACAAAAGCTGGTATTTAAAAAAAAATACTCCGGCAATTGCATATTTGACCTTGTTTAAGTTGTACTTGTATAAGAGTTTAATTTCTGTCTGTTTTTGTTTTTTAGTTGTTTTTGCACTACTAGAAGACTCGAGAATAAAACCTTTTCAGGTTGTTAGACATTAGAACACTAAGTGATTCTTCTTAGTTTAGACAGCACATAGTATATTAATTCAGAAACAAATTAATCGTTAGTTATATAACTAGTTTTAATAAAAATTGTATAATAAAAAAAAAGTTGTTTTCGAAGCGTTAAAAATATTAGTGGAACTTAAGGCAGATAACTTTAATTTGTTGTATACATCCATAAAAATAATTAGGTATATTAAGATAATAAATTAAGCAGTTATTCGTTAATAAAATAGAATACAAAAAATATTTAGTAATAATAGTAATAGAAAAGAATAAAATCATAGATATTTCATTCAAGCAATATATATAGTAGTTATAATCTTTACATAGTCATTATGCTTGTTGATTCGAAAAATTCATTTTCGAATAGTTTAATTTTTTATTAATTCAAAGTTTTATAAACGATGATACTTGTAAATGTTCAATATTAATATTAAGAATAGATGCATAGTGCCAAGATGCGAAGTTATACATTACTATTACATATTGTATAAGTAAATGAAGAAAATTTCATAATTCGAATGTCGAATCCAACGATTTGAGTAATTTCTATATCATCATTACATGATTCAAATATCGAATATTCCTAATACTTCAGTCGTTCAAATACTAGAGTAAGTCGAATATTGCACTATTCGATAATTCAAATATACGAATAATTTGCGTATTTGAATATCCGGTTCGATTTTCAAAAAGAATAGTTCGATTCGATTAGCCACGATTCATTCGCGCATCCCTAGTTTTTACCTTCCGTAAATATTGAATGCAAACTGACTCAAGTTTTTGTATCAAAATTTAATAAGAAATGTGTATTGTTACACATTCTGTATTTACATGTGTTTAAGCTATATTTATATATGTGCATTATTTGAATCGTTACATTACTTTAATTATTGTTATTAAAATTCAGCTTTGGTTCGCATTGTTTGTCGAATTTCTCATAATTTAGAAGACTTAGGGAGGTGGTGATGTTGGTGATATCAGAGCAGGTGGTGATGTTGGTAATATCGGGGCAGGTGGATACCTTTAAGGTTTCATTACACTATAAGGTTTCATTTTTATCTTTTCAACGACGGAATCCTAATTATTTTGAATAGTCTTATAGGAAACGGTGTGATGTACTTTTCGCGGTCTTTTGACATAATATATTATTTGATTTCACGAAAGAAATATTCGCAGTCCACATTCACTCGGCGGCGGAGTTTACTTCACTCCGGCAATCCGCGCATTGTTTGCGTCGATCACGGCTGGTATTCAGCAGTCAGTAGGGCGTGCGGGGTCACGTGGCCGTACCGGCTGGCCAGTGAAAAGAGCACCACCCACGAGCCTATTGTGGTCGGGCAACGGACCGTATTAAAATCCGGTCACTTCGTCATCCTCTGCAATTGTGACGATCCTTCGAGTCTTTTTAAATTGTCGGTTTTTCGATGTCGTCTCTTTAATCTGAGAAGGGCGGTTTTCTATAGATTTTGTTTGATCTGTTATTGTATTATTGGCCCATTAAAGGTTGACTTGATTATTTTTTGCTCCCTAATAAAATGTGTTACGCAATAAAAAATATTGTTTTCTCTGCTTTAATATATTTATTATGAGATTTTCCAGACGATGTGTCTGTTTTAAGGCCATTTATTTATTTAATATGTTATTAGATTTTGCTCGCCCAGTTTTTGGAATATATTTAAAAAAAAAAAAAAAGTTTCTTCAAAAAAGTGAGTTTAACAGTATTTTGGGAGTTATAAAAAATTACCTACTTTATTTTGTATATTATATTTGAATTGTTTATGCTCTTACTAATCTTGGAAAGCTTTTGTTCTATGGTTTAGTTTATTATAAAAGAAGCGTGATGATTCATATCGTATACGTCAGTCATATTGCTAAGCTAGATAGAAATGAAAACTGCATCGTAATACGTTCAGTCGATTTTTAATGATGCAAATCCAACCAAATGCAAATCCAACCTTTGTAGGCCATAAAATAATACCAAGAAAAAAGATCAGTTTATATTGGAGATTAATTAGTTAGCACTGGATAAATAAATATTGTAGATTATATCTATGGTACACAACTCTAGTTTTATAAGCCTCCTGTTAAAAATTAAAATAAGAAACTTCTCTACAATTTTTTTGATAATGCATTTAAAATATACAACAGACACACGGATAATTGAACAAATATGTGGGCCGGATAAAAAATTAAAAAAAATAATACGTCAACGACAGAATGATATAACAAAGATAGTCTTTGGAACTGAACTTTTATGTATGTGCGTGTGCCTATGTGTATATACATACATATGTATATATGGGTATATATTTAAGGGATTGGTTTTGTATAGAGTAATTATCAAGTCCATTTGTTTACTCGAAGTTTAAACAGGTGATAAAGTTTTGCGGCCGGAAAAGCGGCCTCTTGTTATATAAATTTTCAGTGCTTTATTAAACAATGAACATCTAGGCCACTTTTGTTCGGAGCCGCAAAAGTTTCCTGAATTAGTGCCCGAAACAACTTAGCGAGAACGTTCACGGGCGCACGCCGACCGACTAATGGCCGATTTGACTTTTCTTCCCTTTTTAAACTTAAAAGCGTCTGGCTAACTTTGGACGTTTGGTGGATTTGTTGGACGAGCGTGTTAACTGCAGCATTAGCTCGTACGCCTGCAGTAACCGTTCTTTCCAGCTGGCTGCGGCAATGTGACTGGGCGAACGACACTTGTAGTTGGTTGAAAATTGTCAAAGCAAAGTGTTACAAGAAAATCTCATCAAGGACCAGACAGAGTCGATTTCGAAAATATGGGTCTTTTTTATTATGGTAGTGCCGACAAGATCAAGCGTTTCTACTGGCTCGTGAAGTGACTTTCTCGCTAAATGCTTCAATTAAACTAATTTACTGAAAGTATTAGTGTAACGGAAATGACAACGTATTGCCGCGAAATTGGTACAAAACATAAATACTAGACTAATATTCTTACTTTTCTCTATTATACGGAAAAACTTGTACGGGATGTGTCTTAGTATAAGCGGCTCCTCTTTCATGCATCTTTCTAATTTTAATTAGTCGTATAAATTTTTTAAAATTAAATTTTTTTTAATTTTTATATTAACAAGAAGAAAACTCTCAGTGACCTATGTCTAACTATTTGTATGGGTTGAGTTTTATTAATTTAAATATGGAATGCAATAGCCGATTAACACGTGATGACTTTTATATAATGTTTATTAGTATGAATATAAGAGAAGTTTGACTTCAATCATGTATGTTTTGCGAATATGGGTCTTCAGTATTCATCTGAACCGCTTAATGTATAGTTAATTTGTTTTTACCCCATCGAGTGGAGTGTTTAATGAAAGATAATATATAACCTTATAGAATGCAGAGTTATCAGTAAAATTTTAATTTAGTGGACAGCTATCGATAAAAAAATGTCAAAATTAGTAAAATGTTTTTGTCCACTTTCTTATACAATGTGGATTTGACCTTTCGACATTAAATGAATACTCATGTACCATAAGGTGTTCCTCAACTGTACACCAAAAATCAATTAACAAAATTTAGTAGTTTAGTCACAGGAACACTTTTAAGTAGTTTGCAATTTCAAACACGATGTATATAATTTTAAACACGCCGCGCTGCTTTGCTACCGCTGCCGACAAAAACAACAACCGCGCCCAGTCGCCTTCGCCGTTGTCGCATTGCAAATGGTGTTTGCGTTTTGTTTATATTAAAATGCTATTTAATTTGTTTGACATTTTTTGATTATTCTTGACGTGAGTGTTATTTCATTATTTTACAGTATTTATGATAACTAGTACTGACTGGGTTTTCATTCAATGTCGAACATTCAATAATCGAATCGAAAAAAGAACTTCTAATTTTTATTTTTTAAAAATTTTGTTTTAATTATCAATTTTTTTAAATTAATTCTACATTTTACTGGTTTATTTGTTATAAAAGAAACTAAATTTGATTAAATCGATTGCTTTTCCCTGCGGCTACAATTTGTGACGATGAATATTTCTCTGTCTAAATGACTTCACCCACCCAGTGTGGCTGTCTTCGTTGTGCCATTCATAGCAGTTCGTGCTACACACGGATAGTTTAAGGATACACCTTACAAATATTGACGTAGCTCTGTAACCTGGACATCTACATTAACTGTTTTATTTATACGTAACATCCTTTCTGAATAAAAACAAAATCCATTTAGAAGGACTTAAATTGAAAGCAAACAGACAGGCGGATAGATAGACGTCACACGTATATTGAGTATTGAGTATGGGGTATTGTATGAAAAAACAATTATTATTTTTATTGAACTAAAAAGTAAAAAGCTGATTTTGGGTTAAAGATATATAAATTTATGATACTAAAAACATTGGCTATTAGGCGCCGTAATTTGTATTTTACGATGTGGAAGCTATAAAAATTAGAAACCTGAAAATTAAAGATGGATGGAACCAGTTCAGACGTGTTTGTATTGTGTTTGTAGGTGCTCCGGATTACGAACCTTGTACCTGGAAACTCTTGAATGGCTTATGCATTATTTATTAACGTGCTGTCAGTTGGATATTCCGATCAATTAATTATTACATTATATCGAATATGGAACGTGGGCTTAAATATTTGAATAAGTCTGCGCTGTGACATAAGTATAGAAATAGTTAATGAGATCAATATTACTAGTTAGGTTTAGTGGTTGATTTGAGTGTCGTCTAGTCTTTTTGTGATGCAAAAAACGATTTAATGCTGAAATTAATCCTTTATATTATTATTATTATGACACGTTTGCTATTCCGTACATGAAGAGGTTGAAACGAAACACTTGTGATGAGATTTCGTTGTCTGTCGTTCATAGACTGGTATTTTTTGAGCGATTTCGCTTGGGATAATTGGAATGTAAACTAGAGTTATAGTTCTGTTGACCAGCAAAAACCGCTAGTCTAAACATTTCTGTAAATGCGAAGTGGCATCAAACGAAATTTTGTAATGTGGAGAATATGAAATGTATAATTTGATTAAGAATGGATATATAATCGCCCGTCCTAGCTTTGCCCAGGCAAAAAGTGACCACGAATAAATTTTATTTTGTTCGTTTTTTTATTTAATTAATTATTTCAATTAATCAACAGCCTGTTTCTGTTCTCTGCTGATAGATCTCTCCCAATGCGCGTATCATTGGACGTAGTACCCATTATCGCTACGCTGGGCAGGTAGCGAGGCGATCCCACTGCGTAACTTCTTGCAGCAGTAGGGCTATTTCTTGTCACTGCTCTATTCTGGCTTTGACCCTCCGGGTTGTCTCAGGACCCTTCTGGAAACTCGTAATATTCCTCTCATACAAAAATTGGGAACTTAGAAGGTCCCGCTAATATCATCCAACGCTTCCATCCAACAGGGTTAAGTGTTAAGTGATGTCCTTTCGCAATGAGTGATTTAGTGAAGGCTCTAAATTACTCAAAGATACCTCCATCCTTAACCAAGTCTAGGTGACAAAAATTATCTCACTGAGTATATATTTTTGTGGGCACGCATCTACCCAGGACAAAGCGTCCATATCGCATATGTTATGGACACTATGAGTCGAAAACCGAACTGTATGAAAGACATCAGCGACTCAGATAATTGCGCCAACAAACGCGCCGCCAGTACCCTCTCAAACAATTTCTCGAAGGCCGGAAGGACGTATTGGGACTTTAAAACTTCGGATCGCTAGGCTATCTCCCATTACTCTTCGAGATAACCTTTAGTTTACCCACTTTCCAAACCGTCGGACAATAGCCCTCGCGCAGGCAGGGTTGAAAGCCTCTAGAAGCTCAGGCGCTGCCGTCTCCCACACCGCCTTAATGATCATATTGTTGATACTGTT
The DNA here is from genome assembly GCA_039881145.1 of Druceiella hillmani. Classification (NCBI taxonomy): domain Eukaryota; kingdom Metazoa; phylum Arthropoda; class Insecta; order Lepidoptera; family Hepialidae; genus Druceiella; species Druceiella hillmani. The sequence continues at coordinate 3,918,105 of JAYKKI010000023.1, read as the reverse complement.
AGTATTTGGGCCTTCCTCAAGTACAGATTTTTAACGATGACATCTAACTTTGAGTGGCGTACCCCTGGGTCAAACTTTTGGATAGAAGTTAGCTGCAATTAATCTTGATATGCCTTTGTTCGACAGGGCCGAGGTTTGGGTTATTACCAGAAAAGAGAGTGATCAATAGATATTCTAACGTTTCGCGTGTATTTCTAGTTTAACACACGATATTCTGAGGGCGCTAAAAACAAAAGGCTTCTCCGGCTTCCAAATATTTCTTTGTATTATTAGTGATTTTTAGCGGGTCGGTAGTCACATTTTTTCTTAATAAACACCCTCCACAGGGCTTCTAGGATTCCGTTCCACCAAGGGTAGTTTTTCTTCAGTGGGCAAGGACGAGCCTTATCCAAGCCCCCTCGGCGTACATGGGTATTCTGGATTGAAATTCTATAGCCATGTCATTAGAAAAACTAAGCGATCTGAAATTTTGTTTAGCTACTAGGTATTACAAATACCACACTAGCCCCGTTCAACGAGTGACTGGGAATCGAATTCGGAAACCTGCGGTACGCGTCACCGTCAAAGACTCTAAACCTATTATCAACCGAACACACCAAAGCGCCGACCCTATAATTACTTATGGTTAGTGATTTTCCAAAAATGCTGAAATAGGTGTTTCTTCATTCTAAATACCAATTTCCATGTCTCTAATCTTAATTATTTCTAATTAATTTTAATTAGAAAAAAAAAAATAAAACATTAAGTGTATGAAATGTTTGTTTTCCGGATTTCAGAGGTTTTCTGAAGGCGTCATTCTGTTTGACATGTTTCGATATTAGAATGCAGCAGGAAAATGGGGCAAACATTTAACTGTTGTCATTTAACGAAGATGTGATTTAATTATGAGTTTATTTCTGCGTCACGAGTCATACTGGTACCTAAAAACTCAGAATCCTGGATGCCTTAAATTTGAAACTCGACAAGTTATCGTTTTTGGTTTACTATAATTACAGAATAAACGTAGTACGTAAGTTAAAAGTAAAATTTCGCTATTGATTTATTTTTCGTCGAATTTTGTAGAGGTCACCGAGATGTGAAAGTGGTTCTCCTTATCTGCTGACACCTATCTCGATAAAGGTGATGGCCATGCTCTGATGCGCTGCGTCTCTTGCATTTGAACTGAATTGCGCCTTTGCGGCATATTTATTTAACAGTTTTATAATTTGCAGTAAAGTTTTTGTCTTGAGAGTGCCCAGTTGCTATTATCTAGTAGTAAATATGGTCTCTGGTTTTAGAAAATACTCAATCGATATTATCTAGCAGTAAATATGGTCTCTTTTGCTTTGAGAGTGTTCAATTGCTATTATCCAGCAGTAAATATGGCCTCTTTTTTCTTAAGGTTACTCAGTTGCTATTGTTTAGTAGTAAATATGGTCTCTGGTTTTAGAAAATACTCAATCGATATTATCTAGCAGTAAATATGGTCTCTTTTGCTTTGAGAGTGTTCAATTGCTATTATCCAGCAGTAAATATGGCTTCTTTTTTTTTAAGGTTACTCAGTTGCTATTGTTTAGTAGTAAATATGGTCTCTGGTTTTAGAAAATACTCAATTGATATTATCTAGCAGTAACTATGGTCTCTTTTGTCTTCAAAGTAATCAATTGCTATTATCTAACTTTAGGGATGGATTATTTTATCTTGATGGCACCGCAGTCTAGTGTATTATGTCAGGTCTATTAAAAAAAAAGTAGGTTTATCGCTTGTGGGTGAAGATTCATGATTGGAATTATATGTATGTTGTTTATTATTTTTGGTGTCTCTCCTCAACGTATGTTGATTATTATTTTTGACGACAATTTTTTTTAACACGTTTAGCGTTCATGTCGGCACATCGTCGATAGAAGGAGTTTACTTTGTGTGATTGATATTGACATGTTGTCAACAAACCGAGTGTCCTGCAAATTGTTTTATACATAAAAATGGTTTAAAAGTGAAACAGATAAAGGTAATTGAAGACATGTAAAATTCAGCGAATTATTGTATAAAGGTTTTTCTAACACCATTGCCGGTATGGTGTGAAAATTTATGAAAAATAGCCATATTAATATTGGTTTTAGAGAATTCGATTGGAAGTTTTCTTAAAATTTCTTTTTTTTGCTTAAATTATATTATAATTGTTTTGTCTTATTTCTTTGTGTAACGCGCACTTTTTTATTCATTTAACACAGCAAACTTTTCAATTCGTCATTTCTTCGATTTAGGCCTTGAGTATTGTTATCTTACGATTTCGACTGTCATTTTAAAATAAGGTTACTTTTGGTAACAGTTATTTTGGATTCGTTCACCTTCAGTGCATGCGTGTAGATATTTTTAAAATAAAGACTGTTAGTTTCATATCAAATTTTATGTTTTATTCACTCCTTCCCCTTTATTTTTAAAACTAACGAACCAAAAATAAAAAAAAACGGTATTGGTGGAATCTCACTGGAAGATTGCAGAAAAATTACAGCGATTATTCTGGGCCTTGTCGTTTTTTTAGAAATTCACGATATTTCTACGCTCGTCAAAGATATCCTAGGGAAATATATTAAAGTGGTGGGAAATAATAGAATTACGTTATATTTCAATATTTAAACTTGTTTATGTACCTAAATATGTACGAAACCCTCGTAAAAGTAGTTCAAGTAGAACTCACACTCAAACTAGGTGATATGCTACTAACTTCACCTAGCATGTAGAAAAAAAGCCAGACTTTCTGGCGTATATTTGATGCCCCATCTAAATGATGTCTATAATAATTGGAATAACAGTCAAATGTTGGATTATTGTAAACACATATGTAGTCAGCATTATTGCAAATTAACACGGCTAAAGTTCAAAAACGACCAAGCGAGATAATTAGCTAGATATAATATGCATTTATTTTTATCTATTTACGAAAATGATTATCGTAGCCGTGGTATCTTGGGTTCATCACAGATTTATGGTTTTTTGTAGTGAGATGCACTGTGGGGCTCGGGTTCGATCCTGGCTGCTTATCAAGCAGGGCTAGACTAATGATCTAGTTGAATATAAGGGATTACTCTCATAGCGTTAAGTCTGTCTTATGTATAATTTGTATACATTTATTTATTTAGTACTTTATTAACTTTTATGTATAGTACATGGCGAACTTATTGCTACATGAGCAATCTCTTCCATGTATCAATCCAGTCAAGTCAGTATTAATCCAGTCAACCATACATTAAAGTATATAAATAAATAAATAAAATATTACCTGCTTTCATGAACATTCTTTTCCAAAAAACTTATCTATTAATTTTTTTCTTTTCGACATTTCAAATTTATGTCATTTTCCTGTATTATAATATTTATAATAATGAATTTATGACAAATATTTTATTTTTAAGAGTTAGTTCATCTGCTAGTTGGTTTGGTTACTACAATTTTTCGCAGTTCGTCCCGATACAGACATTTTTAAAATTTTTTGGTATATGATTTTTGTAATTATTACCTTCTAGTGAAATTCGCTTATAAATTGAATCTTTCATTGCGACGTTGATTATTTCGAATCGCATGTTATGTTGATGATTTATGGAGTGTGTAAAAAGTTGAGTTTAATTTAATAAACGTATTACAATATGAAATGGTCACGGTATAGTGCGTGACGATGTGAGGACGTTATCAAACAGCTGGTTAGTTAATGGAATTTTTATGTGAAATCTGTATTGAATAGGCTATTAGATTAGGTCATCAAATCGTTTTTGCCCAATCGCGTCTGTGGAATACGCCCCTTTGTTTCAATAGTACTCACACTACGAAAGTTCCATACTTATTTACATAGGTACATATAAGAATTGCAACGGTTAATAGTATATAGTATTATAATTAAACTGTTAAACAAATTAATATTGTTTTTCACTATTTGAATATAATGCCTATTATATGTGTTACGGGCGGAAGGAAATGTTGATTGCCTCTTTAATTTATTAATGCAAGTTAACCATAACAATTTTCCTTTGTAGTGTTTCATATACGTCGGTGTCGTGATTTTTTCGCACTTTTTACTTACATAGCTAAAAAGTAAGAGAACTATTCGACATTGAAATAATGTTTTTCACCATGTAAATGTATTGCTTAGTATATGTGTTACGGGTCTAAGAAAACATTGATTGCCTCTTTAATTTATTAATGCACGTTAACCAAACAATGGTCCTTCGTAGTGTTTTGTATATGCCGGTATCGTGATTTTTTCCGATTTTTATATACATAGCGAAAAAGTAAGAGTACTATTCGAGATTGAAATAATGTTTTTCACCATGTAAATGTATTGCTTAATATATGTGTTACGGGCATAAGAAAACATTGATTGCCTCTTTAATTTATTAATGCAAGTTAATCTAAACAATTTTCCTTCGTAATGTTTCATATACGTCGGTGTCGTGATTTTTTCCAACTTTTTACTTACATAGCTAAAAAGTAAGAGTACGTAGTCTTTAAGATTTGTTTGCCTAAATGAATGTAAAAAATATTGTGAATGTTTAATTTTGTTTTTTTTTTACATTAAAAACAAAAATAAATAGCCGTCTATAACCGTCATAGTGTGTAAAAATAGGATGTGTACTGAGAAACTATTATAAAATGAAATTTAGATTCTAATGAGATTTTGTGTATTTTGAACAAATAAAGTTGTAAAAATTCATTTTTTCAAAATACACGAAAGCTCTTAATAGTTTAAATTTCATTATACTTCTAAGCTTCTTACGGCACACCCGCTACGCGAGAATCCTTAGAAATGCCACACATATTATTCCTCGGCTATTAGCGTAGGGCGGGCGGCGGCGACAAACTAGCTTACTGCGCCCATGATGCAGGACGTGTGGCCAGCCGCCGTGAGCACCGTGCACGCCGCCTACCGCTTTCACAGCGTGCCCGACCTTGAACACGCTGCGTACACGCCCTGTGCGCTCAGCGCTGTACCCGAGCTACCGCCACCAGCGCGCGTCAGCGTCGCTACTAATACAGACCCTCCTCGTCCGTTCACTATCAAGCTACTCGATGCAGTCAAGCTGCGACGCAGCGCCGCTGAACCAAGCAAAAACGTCAAAGATGATACCAGAATATTCAGCAGGCCTACCAGTGGGCCGCGAATTGTCAGCAGGATCGGCGATGAGAGTGAGCAACAGCAGTCCAAGTATCAGCGTCTGCGTTCAGCTATTCAGAGCAAATTCTCCCCGAAATCGGAGACACTGGAGAGTCCTCGCCCGGTGTTTGAGGAGACGAAATCCGGGGAGCACACGTCGACCGTAAACAAGGTCAGTGATCGTGATGACAAGGAACAGTGCGAGTCTAAGTACCAGCGTTTACGCGCCGCCATCCAGAGCAGGTGCTCGCGCTTGTCATCGAAATCGGATTCGTTGGAAAGTCCCCGCATGGTATTCGAAGAGTCGAAACCTGGGGAGCGCATGACGAGCGCTTTCGGCGAGAAGCGCCGCCGGTGGAGTTCGTTAAGATGGCCGCGGCCGAGCTGCCGTTGGGCGAGTGATCTGTGTGGGGCGATGCCTCAAGCACCTACGTTGAGATTGGCTCCGCGACGCCCGGCAACGGTACCGCGTCCCGCACCTCGTCAGCCTGTCTGCCTCCAGTTCACGCAGGTCTAGGAGAAGCTTTTATCGTCTAGCTATTTTAGGTTCATCGTAGAAACAGTTGCAAATATTGGACAGCTAGTGTAAGTGTTAAAAGTTTAAATTGGTCCTTCGCTGTTAAATTGTAAAGTGGTCCTTAGCCGTAATGAATGAAGTTGGAACTATGTAATTGCTATTTAATTTTGTTTTGCAAAGTAAAACGAAACTGTAATTGAAAGATTATCTGTCACTGACCTGTAGTTATAAAAAAAACATTTTGTTAAATGTTGATGCAATTAAAGTTAATATCATATAATAGTTGTTGTAAATCAAAATTAGTGATTGTAATCTGGTGTGACATCGCTTCAACTAATTGTGTGCGACTTCTGTGTGACAAAAACGATACTGAACTTGTAAGTCTGCCACCGGATTGCAGTTACTAAAATCAACTTTCGCTAAATGTTAAATGTTGATGTCATTAAAGTTAATGTCATATAATAGTTATTGTAAATAAAAATTAGTGATTGTAATCTGGTGTGACATCGCTTCAACTAATTGTGTGCGACTTCTGTGTGAAAAAAAAATAACACTGAACTTGTAAGTCCGCCACCGGATTCAGTTACTAAAATCAACTTTCGCTAAATGTTAAATGTTGATGTCATTAAAGTTAATATCAGATAATAGTTATTGTAAATAAAAATTAGTGATTGTAATCTGGTGTGACATCGCTTCAACTAATTGTGTGCGACTTCTGTGTGAAAAAAAATAACACTGAACTTGTAAGTCCGCCACCGGATTGCAGTTACTAAAATCAACTTTCGCTAAATATTAAATGTTGATGTCATGAAAGTTAATATCATATAATAGTTATTGTAAATAAAAATTAGTGATTGTAATCTGGTGTGACATCGCTTCAACTAATTGCGTGCAACTTCTGTGTGAAAAAAAATAACACTGAACTTGTAAGTCCGCCACCGGATTGCAGTTACTAAAATCAACTTTCGCTAAATATTAAATGTTGATGTCATGAAAGTTAATGTCATATAATAGTTATTGTAAATAAAAATTTGTGATTGTAATCTGGTGTGACATCGCTTCAACTGTGTGAAAAAAAATAACATTGAACTTGTAAGTCCGCCACCGGATTGCATTTACTAAAATCAACTTTCGCTAAATGTTAATATCATACAAAATAATTTCAATGCCATTTTGTCGATGTTGTAACCCAGAGTAGTGTCCATAGCTCGGTGTAGATAGAGCGTTAGTGTGAGCGCCAATACGTATCTTGGCCAGTTCAGAAATTTGGCAATGTTACATTGCAAAATAAGTTCCTCTATTCTCCATGGGACTATAGTTTATACTACGGTAGATAGATATAGGATACTTGTGTTTACAATTAAATGAAACTACGTGATGTAGTATTATTTCTAGTTTCTTTAAGTTCTTTACTACGACCTACCTTTCGTTGTATTACAACATCTTCAGGTGGGCAAATAGCAAAGATATCTTTGCTAGTGTAAGATAAGTAGTAGTAGTAAGATAGCTTAGTTAGTGAATAATGAATTTCTACAAAATTAACGCCAAATATATTCAATACTTGTGTTTATTTGTGAGATCGTAAATTTAAAAGAACTGTTTTTTGTTTGACTGAGAACGACGTAAAGTCATAGGTAGATTGATTATTATATTATATGTTAAAATTATAAGTGACTGATGATTTAATGAAGAATTTTCTTCTTTTTAAGACAGACGCCTTAAGAGAGGTTTTTTTTGTTATTCCTTATGGTACTAATATGCAAAATTTGTTAGTGCCTCCGCTCGTTCTCTACAGAGTTATTAAGTAACAAACAAACGAGGAAAAACATATTCACGTATTATAGTAGGGATTTGTGTTTTCTGATAAAACAAATTTGTTCTATCGATACTTTTAGCAAAAATGTTGAAATGCTCTTAATTCGTGTTGCAGCTCCACTGTTTGAATGAGCATATGCGTACGACTTAAAGATATTGGATTACAAACGATTAGAGTTTGCGTCAGTAGGAAGCCAGTGTACATAGGGTTATGTGCTACATACGTAATTTAATTAGCCGAGACCGTATACATGGCCTAGTTAAACAATGGTTATTCACACGCGGGTGAATTCCACGTGTTCACTTAGCTAATCTAGTTTCAGATAGGGGCAGCATATGTTCTCGTTCATCAGTCTAGACTTTATCGAGGGTAGGGTGTAGTTGAAAGGAAATTAATCATTATTACGGTACTTTTATATAAAACCGTTCGGGGGTGTGATTTTCTAAATAGACAATTTTTGGAAAATTTTGTGTTGCGAGCATGTTGAGATCGAGCAGAAACCAAAGTAACTTTTTTAAAATTTTGTGTCTATTGGTCTGTCTGTTAGAGTGGTACGCAAAAGCTACTGGGCTGTTTTGAATGCGTTTATTATTGAGATGATATTTGATCAGGACAAAATCTAGGCTACATTGATGATATTTGATCTGGACAAACTCTGGGCTTCATTGATTATGTTTCATCTGGACTAAATCTAGGCGACGTTAATGAAATTTGGTCTGGACAAAATCTAGGCTACATTGATATTTGATCTGGATAAAATCTAGGCTACATTGATAATTATATTTCATCTGGACTAAATCTATGCTACATTGATGATATTTGATCTGGAAAAAATCTAGGCTACATTAATTATATTTGATCTGGACAAAATCTAGTCTACTTTGATAATATTTGATCTGGACAAAACAGGCTATATTGATGATATTCGATCTGGACAAAATCTGGGCTACATTTTGTCTCAATCGAGATTTTGTAAGTTTCTTTGAGTTTAGCAGTTTTGGCAACGAGGGGGGGTGGATGAAGAGTGGCCGTGTTTTGTATCCATATCGCTTGCTATTTTAAATGATACACTATACGATGCATGAAATAAAAAAAACAATCGAATACTTTAATTAGCGTGTCTCTGTGTCAAATTTCTAGTGTCACTGTGTCAAATTTCTAGTTTCCATCTCACACGGTTTCTAAGAAAAATAGACGGATAGATTAACGGACACGTGAGTAATCTTATAAGGGTTCGTTTTTTTTCTTTTAAGTTATGGAACTCTAAAAATCACATAATCACGAGTCGTCTTATGCGCCTGGCTTCCTACTATTAACTATATAATGTAGATTTTAATTAATTATAATTGCTGAAATTAATATTATTTTCTATATTAATTAGTCTTTGTTAAACCATCACGAAGTTAACTTGAGGTTCTGATTAAAATCTGGGTTATATTCGTTTCGATCAAATATTTCTTGAGGACTTGAAATTCAATTATAATTAATTATAATATTAGCCCTTATGTGGTAACAACAAAGAGCGCGGTCTTGAGAACTGGTGAATAGAAATTGTTAAGGCTGTCACAGTGGTTCACCTTCAAGTTTAAAGAAATACGTTACTTTTATCCTGACGACGAGTGATTATGGGTTTTGTAAAATAACTTATGATCAGAAAAAAACCTACGTGTTTGTATTGGAAAATTCGTGCCGATCGTCCTAATTCATGAAAACTGGTGTCAATGTGTTTATACTAATGGAGATGGACGAAATTCAGTTTAGTACCAATGAAAATTTAACTGTTTACTGGTTATTAAATGAAAGGATATACATTAAAATCGTGGTATTTAACGAGTATAATTTTCGCTAGCGATTATTTTATTATAAAAAATAAATTTGAAAATTTTTTTTCGTGCAAACTGCCTTTTTGCAACGAACGGTTTGTTGTGACTTTTCGACTTAAATGCCATTGTTACTGACACTAACCACGGAATATGAAAAAAACAAACATGAATTTAAATAAAAAATAGACCCAAAAAATCTTAAAATTCAAATAAGCGAAAAGGATTGCGAAAAGAGAAGTTATAAATGTTATACTTTCACAGCCGTTTCATTATAGTTGCCCTTGCTTTTTGAATTGTTTTTAATAAAATAATCGCGAGCGTTATTTTTTTTTTAAATACGTTGTTTTTTATTTATATTCATTTACATAAACAAAGAAAAAAGTGAAATTATCATTTTAGCTCCATTGTTTTTAAAGTATAATCAAATGCAAATCTGAACGTATTGATAGAACATATTGACAGACAATCATTTTATTTTGGTAGATCAGATCGTCAGATAGGAGAAAATGTCTTTTAATTTTTTAACTAAACGGCCTCGAAAGGCATATGGGGTCAACATAGTTACAAAACTATATATTAATACGTGAAGAGAGAACTTAAGTACCCCTTCTTAAGCATATTGCGGAAGAGTGTGAGATTTGGTATAAAGTTTATATGGAGGAGGAGTGCAGAAAGCTAAAATGTATATATAATATATGTTACATATACATTAAATTATATATTAAAAAACAATAAAAAAATCATTGTTTATGTTCAATGATAAAAGATTCATTGTTTACGTTCATATTGGCAACGTCAAAGACAAAAACAGTCTGTGGTTAAACAGTCACACAGAGTAGAAAATGTCGCCAAAGAATTTTAAAATGTCAGATTGATTAAATGACTTTTACGTAAATGACTAACATTCAGACTTTAAAATTTAATGAATTACGGCCGAATTTCGACCACTGAGCGTCCACTAGTAATAATCAATATTTGTAAAATGCTTAAACATTTGTATGTACCTAAATATAGCGCGATTTTTATTTATACTTAATAAGTTTTTCTTGGTATAAAATATTTTTTTTTAATTATAACACTTCCTAGTATCGGCGTAGTCGAGCGTCCAAGCTCTTTAAACTGTTTCTCTCCCCACAACGAAATTCAATTCATCCCCTATTATATAGTTCTCCGTTTGTAGAAATTCTAAATGGCCTCGGAACTAATTAACTTTTTATTTCAGAGTAACGCTTTCCAGTAAAGCCAATTCTACCCTCGTTTGAAACGTGTGTACTAACTTTACACTGTTAAAATTGGCTTTGATCTCATGGCGATGTTTTTGAAGTACAACTGTGTTGTTTTGTACGTTTGCCGGCATGTTACGTAAACAACTGTGGGGGAGTGGACGTTTTGGCTATATCGGGGCATTGGATACAAACATGTATTTTCTATAGACGGTATTGTTAGGTTTGTGGATGTTTGTTTGGATGATTCTTTGTTGAGTTTAGTTTCGTTAGTAGATTGTTCTACAGGTTTTTTAAATATAAATTTTGTCGGTTTTGTTACTTTTTCTAGTGCCGTTACTGCAACTACTGTATGGATGATAGGCTCAAACGTTCACTCACATATATACTCAAATATCCAAACCTTTTTTTTAAATACTAAAGCGTATTGTGTTTTTAAGGCGTATTGGCCAATTATATTTTGTTTAGAAGACATGTTTTTAACTTTTTAGAAATAGCTCTTAAGAGGCGGATAATTATCTCGTTTCTATATAATTGTCTCATTACTATTTCCTTTGGCCAACTATATTATGTTTGGAAGATATGTTATTAACTTTCTAGAAATGACTCTTAAGACGCGGATAATTATCTCGTATCCAGATAGTTGTATCATTACTATTTCCTTTGATCATTGATATTATGTTTAGAAGACATGTTATTAGCTTTCTAGAAATGGCTCTTAAGAAGCGGATAATTATCTCGTTTCCAGATGATTGTCTCATTACTATTTCCTTTGACCAATAGTATTATGTTTAGAAGACATGTTATTAGCTTTATAAAAATGGCTCTTGAGAGGCTGATAATTATCTCGTTTCCAGATAATTGTCCCATTACTATTTCCTTTGACCAATAGTATTATGTTTAGAAGACATGTTATTAACTTTCTAGAAATGTCTTTTAAGAGGCTAATAACTATCTCGTTTCAGATAATTGTCCCATTACTCTTTCCTTTATTGCTTTCTTTGACTCTCTATCAAGTTCATCAAGAAACGCATTGCGTTAACTGTTCAAATTTTTGTACTATTGAATATAAAGTAACTGGTATAGTTTGCCGGTATAATTTTTTAAATAGTTCGAAAAAAATGTAACTAGTAAATATTCAGCTGAAGTTTGGATTAAATTCTATGAAGTCTGCGTATATCCGCTGACTCTTTAGCGGTTGTCGATTGTTACAGTACAATATTAAGTTGTAAAGAACTTATACTGAAGTATTATTCAGTATTTATAGAAAACTACATCAAAATTGTTTCATTTATTTAAAAGTTACGTTGAAGTATATCTATAAACGAGATCACCCTAACCGCTCCAATCTGCGTTGGTGAAAATAATTATGGTTAATAATTTGTTTCAATAAAGTGAGGTAAATTTGACGTCAATTGATTGAATATATATCTGTGCTAACCTTATCGTAACTATCAAATTGGTTTGCTTACAAACATTCTCTTTTGGAATGGAGTATAGATATTATATATGCGAAAGGTACGCTTAGCTTATGGCTTGTCCATAGTTGAATAAAACTTATAAACTGGGTCAAATTTTGGTTGATCAAATTATAAATTAGCTGTCAAACCAAATGCGGCATTATTTAACTCTAAGCAGTCAGTTAGCGTGGTCGTTTTTAAAACTTCAATCCGCCCGATAAACATGTTTAACAAATTACAATTTTGTATACTTAAGTTTAACAAATTAAATGCGATATTAAACAAGAATATTAAAAGTAACTCGTTAAAATTGAAAGAGGATTACTACATGTCGATTGTCACAGTACAATATTTAGTTTTAAAGAATTTACACTGAAGTATTATTCAGTATTTATAGAAAAATGCATCATAATTGGTTCCATTATTTGAAAGTTACGTGGAAATATATCTACAAACGAGGTCACCCCTTAAAGCTCCAATCCCCGTTGGTGAAAATAATTATGGTTAATAATTTGTTTCAATAAAATGAGGTAAAATTGACAAATTTAACTTAAACAAGTGGAGAGGTGTTTGCATTCTGCCGCTGAGAGGAAGCCAGGTTACGAGTATTATGTTACTTAACTCGCGGTAACTTAATTTGCAGAAAAGGTTTCATAAGTGCTCGCTACAGAATTTAAATGAAAATTAACTTTGCCTTTATTAAGTAATATTATTGTCTCGTGTAATTAAATTTATAGGCTCATTTTGTGTTTGTTGTTTGCAGTCTGCATTGGCTTGAAAGTTACTTTTACGGAATCCTTGTTGTAGTGTTTTACGATTTGTTTGTGTGTTTTTAAAAGCTTAGATCAAGAATCCGTCTAATGTTGCCAATGTTGATTTGCGTGTCGAGTTTTCTCCACTTTTAATTTGATTAATATTAACTTACAAGTTGTATTGCATATCACCTAATTTTTTTTATTTAAGTACAGTCTTTAAATTGTTATTGTTTAACTACTTGTTGTTGTAGCTTAATATTTCACTTTGTTTATAAGATGTTAGAATACACAAAATATAAACAATTTTATCCTGCGGAGCATGTAGGAATAAACACAGCTTAGGATCTCCTGATTTTTACGATTTGTTCGCGTGTGTTTTTAAAAGCCTGGGTCGAAAATCCGTCTAATGTTGTTAATGTCGATTTGCGTGCCGTGCTTTCTGCACTTTTATTTTGATTAATAATTAATTACAAGTTGTATTGCATATCGCCTAATTTTTTTCTTATTTAAGTGCAGTCTTTAATTTGTTAGTGTTTAGCTGCTTGTTGTTGTAGCTTAATATTTCACTTTGTTTCTAAGATGTTAGAGTACACAAAATATAAACAATTTTATTCTGAAGAGCATGTAGGAATAAACACAGCTTAGTATCTCCTGATCAATGTACTGTTTTCTTTTAAAATTAACAAAAGTAAATTAATCAACGTTATCACTAATTTTTGTCGTTATATCTTATTTATATAGGTTATCATTTTTTTAAAAGTTTGACTTAATGGTCTTGCAGGGAGTTATTCTCAAAGTTTGGAGCAAATATGTTTTAAACTTTATTTGACAAGGGTTGTTTTTAATCTATCTCTTGCCTACAGTTCCTGTCTGTGCGAAATATTAGAGGTCAGTCTTTCAGTCTTTTAGTCGATTATCTGATTTTAAAAACAATTTCTGCTTGTTTTTTGTGTTCAAATCGTTTTCTCTTATAATTTTAGAGATAAAAAATTACAATAAAAAATTACACATTCAATATCTATATTGGATGTGTAATTTTTTTTGAAAGGTTCTGATTACTATTTTGGATAGAGTGCTAAATTCAAGTTGTATTATCATGTTAAATGGTTGGTTTGTAATATACCTAATAATTTTGGAAATGATTTATAATATACAAATAATTTTGAAAATAAAAATTGTGTATTTTTTAATTAAATTGCTAATTATCTTTAAAGCTTTTTATAATTTACTGTTATATGTGAACGCTCGAAGATGTCGAATTTTAGTAACGAACCCCTTTTTTCGCGAATAATTTAGAATTACAAGTTATATTATTTAATTGGAAATCGAATATACTAAGAATCCATACTATTTGTCAAGTAAAAGTTTTATAATGATGTTTTCAGTAGTTACGAGTTTTAATTTTACATAGTGCCATCTGTTGTTGAATGGTGAAAGCGAAAAAATTTAATAACGCACACGCCAGCGTCGAGAATATTTTTGCCAGCCACTTTCTCACCGTTTGAACTGAATATTTTTAATTTTTTATCTCATCAACTCGATACACATTTTCTATATAGTTCTTTTGAGAATTACGTACCTCAAAAGGAAAATAAGGAAAAACGGAGTTATAAGATAAATTACATGGTCATCTATCAGTCATAGTTGTTTTTCTCCCAAACCATTTGATGGAAAAATTTGTAAAATAATACTAATCTGCATACATCTCAACAGTTAATACTAAAAATATTCATATAGAAATGTTTGAGGGGACAAATAAAGTACTCAAATTTTTCTCATAAATTTCTTCAGCAGTTAATACTAAAAATATTCATATAGAAATGTCTGAGGGGACAAATAGAGTACTCGAATTTTTCTCATAAATTTCTTCAGCAGTTAATACTAAAAATATTCATATAGAAATGTTTGAGGGGACAAATAGAGTACTCGAATTTTTCTCATAAATTTCTTCAGCAGTTAGAACTAAAAATATTCATATAGAAATGTTTGAGGGGACAAATAAAGTACTCAAATTTTTCTCATAAATTTCTTCAGCAGTTAATACTAAAAATATTCATATAGAAATGTATGAGGGGACAAATAGAGTACTCGAATTTTTCTCATAAATTTCTTCAGCAGTTAATACTAAAAATATTCATATAGAAATGTTTGAGGAGACAAATAAAGTACCCAAATTTTTCTCATAAATTTCTTCAGCAGTTAATACTAAAAATATTCATATAGAAATGTCTGAGGGGACAAATAGAGTACTCGAATTTTTCTCATAAATTTCTTCAGCAGTTAATACTAAAAATATTCATATAGAAATGTTTGAGGGGAGAAATAAAGTACTCAAATTTTTCTCATAAATTTCTTCAGCAGTTAATACTAAAAATATTCATATAGAAATGTTTGAGGGGACAAATAGAGTACTCGAATTTTTCTCATAAATTTCTTCAGCAGTTAATACTAAAAAAATTCATGTAGAAATGTTTCAGGGGACAAATAAAGTACTCAAATTTTTCTCATAAATTTCTTCAACAGTTAATACTAAAAATATTCATATAGAAATGTTTGAGGGGACAAATAAAGTACCCAAATTTTTCTCATAAATTTCTTCAGCAGTTAATACTAAAAATATTCCTATAGAAATGTCTGAGGGGACAAATAGAGTACTCGAATTTTTCTCATAAATTTCTTCAGCAGTTAATACTAAAAATATTCATATAGAAATGTTTGAGGGGACAAATAAAGTACTCAAATTTTTCTCATAAATTTCTTCAGCAGTTAATACTAAAAATATTCATATAGAAATGTATGAGGGGACAAATAGAGTACTCGAATTTTTCTCATAAATTTCTTCAGCAGTTAATACTAAAAATATTCATATAGAAATGTTTGAGGAGACAAATAAAGTACCCAAATTTTTCTCATAAATTTCTTCAGCAGTTAATACTAAAAATATTCATATAGAAATGTCTGAGGGGACAAATAGAGTACTCGAATTTTTCTGATAAATTTCTTCAGCAGTTAATACTAAAAATATTCATATAGAAATGTTTGAGGGGACAAATAAAGTACTCAAATTTTTCTCATAAATTTCTTCAGCAGTTAATACTAAAAATATTCATATAGAAATGTTTGAGGGGACAAATAGAGTACTCGAATTTTTCTCATAAATTTCTTCAGCAGTTAATACTAAAAAAATTCATATAGAAATGTTTCAGGGGACAAATAAAGTACTCAAATTTTTCTCATAAATTTCTTCAGCAGTTAATACTAAAAATATTCATATAAAAATGTTTGAGGGGACAAATAAAGTACTCAAATTTTCTCATAAATTTCTTCAGCAGTTAATACTAAAAATATTCATATAGAAATGTTTGAGGGGACAAATAAAGTACTCGAATTTTTCTCATAAATTTCTTGTATAGATATCAGTTGAAAGAGCGACTCATGAGATTTTAAAACTATTTATTTTAGAATTTTATGTAAGATTGTTCTGGAGATATTGCTCAAAATTTCCACAAACATTTTCTCAGCAGCCGTTGACGTAGAAACTTGAAATAAGATGACTCGTAAAAGTGACTCGTGAAGACCGCATGCACCTGAATACCTAATGCACAAAAATAATCCTATACCTTAATAAACGTAGATTAATGAAGTTATAACGTGGTTTTTGCTTTACGACAAGGTATAGGTAATTTTGTTATTTCATTACATGTCCTAGTTGATTCTACAAAGTGGGACTTTTAGGTTGGGGCCGCCGCCAGATTGGTATAATTCCGATAAATTTTTAACATACCATTTTCATTATTTTCCACTGCGTTTGTACTTGCTTTAATGCTCTTTTCTTTACATTTGAACTATTTGATCTGAAAATAAATTAAAAATGATGAAAAATAAATTTCTGCTGAACGATATAAACTATCGTCCGATGTCGTTGTGGCAAAAGAAACTGTGTAATGATATAACCTTAAAAACGGAACTATATTATTTCGTATAATTTACCTGCAATAAGCGACTTTTGCTTTCATTTTGTTAATGTTAGTCTCCAAACTTCCTTACTTGAAATCACTTCAATGTGTTCTACAAGAACATCTCTTAAAAGTTGCTGTGAACAGAAACGTGTTTCTTAATACCATTACAAATATACAGATTATTCATAATTTGATCATGAAACATTTAATTCGTCTTACCTTTTCTTCTTCATCCCATTTAACAGATTCCGTTCTTTTCTGAATTTTATTAAACATTTTCATAATATACATGGTTCAACTTAAAAATGACCAGTATGCCATGTGTCATTCTGACAGTAGCGTTAAGGAATTATAAGGTCGTGTTATATACGTATCGATGCTAGTTTTTATTTTATTATGATGGCGACTGCTTAAAATCGTGCATAATTGCCAATTTCACCTACCTTAAGCTATGATTAAGAAATATATAGCTAAACAATTGTTACTCGGTGTTTATTAATAACATTTTTAAAACGAACTTTTGTCCACGTTTAAATAAGCTTAGTTTAAGACTTGGTTTAAGGTATTTTTATTAATAAGACCCATAGAGTATGGGTAAAGAGAGAAAACAGCAAATTTATTAAAGTTTATTATAAGGACACTAAAATATTTTTTTTTCAATTATATGTAAGATAGCATTAGACAAATTGTTAAAACTGCTAAAATTAAAACGTGAATTTCTACAAATTTACCGGAAAACTATGGTTATCATTAGTTTAGTTTTGCGTTAATTTTTTTAGATACTAATGATAGATATGCTGGGCAGTATATTTCCCCGATGAAAAATCGTATTAATATTTGTATATAATTTAATAGAAATACAGTATACTCTTAAATGTTTATATGTGCCTGTGTACGGAGTCTTTGTATTACGAGTTCTACTTATACTTAACAGGTTTTTTTAAAAATTTTATTTACGCAGTCTTTTAGTCAAAGTGATGAAGTTGAATATCTTAATACATCATTTAATCAAATTGGTTTAACTGTTTACGCGTAACCCAAATATTATAGTTAGGTACCTTGTTTCTATTTATATAAGACTAGCTGTGCCCGCGATTTTTTAAATATTATTGAGCCGTTTTATTTTATTTGTTTTTATTTTTTTAATTATGGCTATTTGTATTTATTTATTGCTTCATTTTGTAATTTTGTATATTCATAAATATGTATCGATATGTATAGGTTGGCAAAAATATCTACATTCGGAGTGATTTTTGCACGAACCAGTTTTTGTATTTTCGCCTGGGAGTGAAACATTTTCCCAAAATAAAAAGTATCCTATATGTTGACTCCGATAGTCAGTTATCATCATACCAAATTTCATCAAAATCCATTTAGTGGTTTTTGCGTGATGCGGTAACAGAAAGACTGATAGACAAAAATTTGGAAAATGGTAAATTTGGTCATTGTATCGATAATAATGGCTATTAGAATAAGATTTTCCTAAAAATATTCAATGTACATACACGGCATACATATATATGTAGATTGTAATAAAGTTGATTTATACTTTTGACGTCATTTTTCTGAAAATCCAAAAATAATAAACCACTATATTTACGCATAGTTGTTTATGGTCAAGATGTTTTAGGCATCGAAATTTCGAGTATATTGCCGAAACGTTTTATACATACGATTTCTGCGTGGTAGAAATGAAGGATTATCCATTTTTCTCTTATAAATATCACAATTTATGTTAGTAAAATAATGGTGCAATACTGGTATTTACAGCATTATTTATGGTGACAGCTTATTAAGATAATGTAGTGATTATAGTATATAGCCTAATAATACTGTGGGTATAATGCAACGAGTTTTGTAAATAATCGTTGGTTTGCTTACAAACATTCTTTTTTGGAATGGAATGGAGTATAGATACATACATATTATATAACACGTGCGAAAGGTAGCTTGTAGCTTGTTCATAGTTGAATAAAACTTATAAACTGGGTCAAATTTGGCTTACCATATTATAAATGAGCTGTCAGACCAAATGCGGAATTATTTTGCTCTAAGCGGTCAGTTAGCGTTGGTCGTTTTTATAACTTCAATTCGCCCGATAAATATATTTAACAAATTACAATTTTATATATTTAAGTTTAACAAATTAAATGCGATATTAAACAAGAATATAAAAAGTAACTCGTTAAAATTGAAAGAGGAGTACTACATCACGTAGTTTCATTTACTTGTTAATAAACATTAAGTGAAAATGAGTTTCTACAAACTTAACGCCAAATATAGTCAATATTTGAAAGAGGAATATTTTGAATGTTATGTGAAAATTCGAATTTTCGAAAAGAAACATTTTTTCCTGAGAAGCAAGCAGTTATGAAATGCGTCCTAGCAGTTAGTGGCGTAGTCACACTAGTTAGAAATTAGCACCGTTAAACGCAGTTATTATATGAATGAGTGACCACATAGTCGCACTCCGTTAATAAAGGAACAGCTAAAAATAAAATGTGTCACGTACGAGTAGAATTGTCATTGTTAGAAATTCGTACACATTAAGCATATAAAGACTTAAGGGTAAAGTGTATTTTCCATTAAAATTATTATAAATATTAATATTATTTCTCGCCGTGTACCTAGCATATCTTTCAGAGGTGTGAAAATCACAATATATTTATATGTATATATATATATATATATACATATACATATATATATATATATATATATATATATATATAAATATCAAAAACTATATCCGGTAAAGTTCCGATAAATCTCAAGTAAATCGTTTGATTAAATTAATCCTCTTGATTAAATTCAGAAAATAATTCTCTAATATTATTACCATATACATTTTAAGTGTTAAACATTCACATATATAATGGGTCAAAATTATTTATCATCATCATCATCAGTGGCTCGACAGTCCTCGGTGGACCCTGACCTCCTCAAGCAGACTGTTCCAAGCCCTGCTTGTGGGCACCACGGTTTTCCAATTTGTTATGTTGAGAGCATCGAAAACACTTTGTAGACAGTCCGCCCATCTTAATTTGGGTCTTCCTCTTCCTCTTGAGCCAGTTGGTTTGACCAGAAAAATTTGTTTTGTCGTTCTACCTTCCTTCACTCTAATTACATGGCTTTGAAATTTAACTTGATGAAAATGCTTTATCACCAAGCTAAATTTCAAGTTTCTACATTAAAGTGTTTCTGGGGAACTGGCTGGAACAGACATACAGACGGACGAACGCATGAGTGTATTTACAAAGGTACCGTTTTTACCTCTTGAGTTCTTAAAAAGTTTTCGTGGAAATTCGCGCGTGTAAAGTGAAATTTATTTACACTAAGATAAACTTGTAGAAATAGATTATACCCACTAAACTGTACAATCGGCTCTGTGCGTGTCCCGCAACTTGTCTACTCTCGCACGCGGCTCAATATTACGTTGCGTGCTAAATCCGCTTGACTGTAAAAGCATTCCGTGCTGTGCGTATGTCCCACAGCGTGTCATCTCACGCACGCAGAGCGAAATCGTATATGGTGTCAAATCCGCTTGACTGGGAAAACAACCTAACGCTAAAGCATGTTACCCCTACTCCCTCCACGTTTTTCCTTAACATGTTTAGGTGATTGCCTGAATGGTTTTAGGCTGTACCGATTATTTTTAATTTTATTTATTTACGTACTTGAATGTATATAACTGATACATAGGGTGAACTTATTTCTACGAGAGCAATCTCTTACAGCCAACTAGAACACCGGTCCGGACCCGAATACCCGCTATGGGCGAGGATCCGAGTTCAATAAATTAAAATAAATTTTCAGCCTATTCATTTATTTTCAATATTAATTAAACTTAATTTAGTTAGCAATTTAATCCTCGCGTTTAACACGGCGACATGTCCTTGGCGTCCACCATTTTATTTTTCTGCTGGCTTTCCATTGTTCTTGTATTATGCCAAAGAAATATAACCCTTAACGCGCGTACATAAGTACACATGGTATTTAACTCGCCTACGTAAGTCCACATTTTTTTGTCATAGAATGGAAAGAGAATGGATCTTCAACGTGTTCACATCAGGAGCTGCTGATGCAGTGGTGTGTGCTAAAGTTTTCTGCAGATGAGGTTTTCCACAATGACAATTTTTATTTTTCATATATAACATACGTATAAACATGATACAATTCTTAGACGGGGCAATAAGTTTTTCAGTGCCTTACAATATGATACCTCTTTATCCGGAAACAGGACATTTATTTCCGAACTAATTTCTTCGTTTCCGGAAAATTATTTTATAACGAGGTAGATCTTTACATTTGGAAACAGGTAATAGACACAAAGGGCCAAGTCAGGGCTCTACGGTGGCTGGTTAATTTTTCAAAACGACTGTCCCTCACATCAGCACTGGCAACTTGTGATGTGTATACTGACGTATTGCCATGAAGAAACAACACGTCTTTGATGAGTTTTCTCCACCGAGTTTTCTCCAGCGATTGAGGAGAGAACTCAATCGCTTCTCTTAAACGATCCAGTGTGACGTCACTTTGTATTTGATTAGCAAAATCCTTTAGAATCCTAAAAATGGTGACCGTGATTTCTTCAGCGGATTGAACGACATTCTGAAGTGTGATGAGGGAGTTTTTTGAGTGGCCTTTTTGTGCCACAGCTCGGATGCCTGTTTAATTAAATGATCATAATGTTGAATTCCTGTTTCGTTACCATTTACAACTCAAACACTTGAATTATCTTAAAAAAAAAGCTCTGAAAAAGTTAAAAAGGTCATGAAGAATAATGTGTTCCAACATATATTAGTCATCTCTTTTTACTCTAATTAGAGAATTTTCCAACACAAGTTTTTGGATGTTTTCTACTTTTTCCTGCGTATAGTTGACCTATCCGATTGGTCCTATTTGTTGCTTTTTCTGTCTTATTTAACTTCACTTGGTCATTTTTGAACGATAGATCATGATGAAGCTGTGTCCTAGTAAACAATGGTAATATCTCTTCGTGGATAGTTCTTTTATTTTTCCATACTTGTAAGAAATTAACGAGAGAGTTATTGAGGGTAATTAACTATTTTTTGTTTGTTTGTATACCTTTAGTGGATATTATAACCTAATTGAGTTATAATACCATTCTCTTCATTAGTTATATACTCGTGTAAATGAATAAGTAAATCAACTTCATCAGTATTCACCGAATCAAATTCATACTTCTAAACAGAGTGAACTCATTGCCTAAACAAACAACATTTTATTTTAGGAGAGCGCCGGCCGTTTAATGTAGCTGTGCGCTTACATATACACAAATAGAAAAATAGCTATTGTTGTAATAAGTATTTTTAAGTATTACGATATGTGATTCGCCCGCATTAAACGCGAGAAAAGCGGAAAGGCCGAACGGCGTTGTTAACCCAAATAGTATAGTTTGCGAGCGTATTTGGCTGTATCTGATTTAGATAAGGTTTGTTCGGGCGTATTGCACTGGTGTGTATTGGATTAACGAGATGTTATTCGCATGTTTAAACAGGGCGTGTGGGAGGTTGGTTTGACCTGTTTTTGTTTTATGGTTATTAATTATACTTATAGTAAAATAGGTTATGAACCGAATTAAATCATGGTTAGTGTTAGGGAAGGCTCAGGTTCAAATATAATTGAAAATAGCTCTTGAAATAATCGCCAGAAGTGAACTTTATTTTTTTATCGTTAAGGTTTAATTGTATAATTGTATTTAATTGTATATTGTTATAATTGTATTAATATATTTATTTTTGCTGGCGGCTTCGCCTGAGTGGATTTTCGGTTAAGGCAACGAGACTCTACCGTTTTAGTGCCATGGTTTTTTACTCATATATACTTAAAAATGCCAAAGAAATCATTTGTTTTTGATGTCATTTACTCTTGTCTCGAAAAAAAACTGTATCTCTTCCAAAAATTATCCAATTTTAATAATTTTTTTGGTGTTTTCTTAATAAAAACTTGTACAAGGATAATAAAATACAAAGAAAATTATGGAAATATATATTGTGAACAAAAATTATAACAAAAACTGAAATCAAGGTCACATAGTATTTTCGCAGTCCAGTACATCCTCCGTATCAGCAAAATAATTATTATCGTCACTATTATCACTATCACTCAAAATTTGCATTATGCCAAATTGTGGCGCACCATGATGTCACTCCCACTATCACTTTCTTCACAACTTGAAAAACGATAATTTTCACTTGAATTATTTTCGTATTCCGACATTATGGGTTAAACATTTTCTTTTCCTGGATCCTTTTTATATTGTAATTACTAATAATATTATAATTTGAACTTTATATAACACGTAGAAAGATAAAAAATTAGCGATGCGTGTGAGCGACCTCCTCTACCGCGCGCTAAACAGCAACTGATTTTGCGAGCGCCATCGCGCTTGTGGCGAATTTAGTTAGTACGCGCTCGAGGGAGATGGCGCTCGTCAGCACTCTAACGGTTAACCAAGTGAGATTATCGCAAATGCTCTCTATAAATGATCTTAAACGTTCAACAAAAAATACAGGTTTCATGCTGGTTTTCGAGATACCTTAATAATAGATATTTATGATTAAGAATAATAAATTATAACTCATAGGATATATGCCTTTTCTTGGATTAAAGTATGGCCTATGGTTGATCGCGTCAAATTCATAGGGTATTTGATCATTTTTGAAAAAGTATTTATTAATATTATTCTTCAATTAAGTTTATCAGGCACATTTTGATAATGTAATTATTCAATTTTTTTCTGATAAATCTACAAATGTGGTATATTCCTCGAAAAATGTGTTGTAAATTTAAAAACATCGATTTATTGCAATCATGCAAAGCTTCGCACCAAAACATTTCGTCATGAGATATGTAAATTTCATGACGTCATGATACCTCACAAATAATTGAATTGGAAAGTCCTACCTCTGTCATGCGCTTCGTAATTCTATAGTACAAATATTGTGCATGGATGTTAATTTATGGAATCACGCTACCTTGGTCATACAATTACTTGAAATTCGTTATCTATTAGTATATTATAATCCGTGTGGTGCATTTCGGTATTACACATTCTGACTGGGCAGACAGTTTGTATTTCGATGGTTGAAAGTGAATTTTAAAACGTAATATTATTTTTGATTCCAATCATAAAATAACAATATTTGAATCCAATTTCTTCCTGTTAAACATCGTTAATCATTATTTTTAACTATGACGCATATTAATAAGATTCTTTTTATATATGTTGCAAATACCCTTTTCTTGATCGTATGCCACCAAGTAACCCTATCAATCGGTCAATGGAGGAAACACAGATGTTAAAACTGGATGATTGTCATAGCGTCGTATTGACCAATGTGCACGGAAATCAGGCGAGTGTTGTATGATATTCGTGCAATGTTTAGGCAGTTTGTGAAGTCGTTCTATTATGTAAACCTCGATCTTCAGCTTGAGGGCGCATAAAGGGCCACTAAATTCAAGACCTAGGGATCATGGATATAATTATTAATGAATTATTGATGAAACTTCCTGCCTCTGCACGGTCATTTTTTTGCAATAGAAGTCCCAGACCAGCGTCTTTACCTGGATGCTCTTTATGAATATTTATGATAATTGGATTTTCTAAAGGCGTTGATTTTTATTTATATTCATCCTGATAACTTTGTTAAAATAACATACAGACGTAAGTGAACTTTGGATCAGACACGTATTAAATAACTCTGAACTAATATCTGAGAAAATATACTACGAACTCTGATTTAAAGCTGATAAAAATGACGAGTCTGCTTCACACGTCAGGTCCTTAAATGAATTGCCGAAGCTTAAAAATTATGAACATCCTCGATTCGGTCGAAAGCCAGATTTCTCTACGCGGTTGGTCTGTTCTTTATGATTTTGAAGGCACGATTGGACGATCTTCATAAAGACCTTCCGATAATTAACGCAGCGGTATTTGCGGCTCTCGCCTTTCTTGAAAAATAGGATGATATTGCCTGGTTCCAAGCCGAAGGTATTTGCTCTACTCTCCAAACGTCGACGATGAGTTTTATGGCCTCTAGAAATTCGCTCGATTCCTGGAGCTTTCCTATATTTACTGCTATTCTTGATTTTTCCCATTCTTGGTCATCCGTTTGATTTCTTCCAAAATTGATTCCTCCTCCAAGGATGGTATTTATGACGGGAGTGATCTGCAGCGATTCTGGCGTTGTGCTTATATAACGGTTGTGCTTATATAATTGGAAAATTCTTTTCACCGTTATATTGACTGTTCGATTGCGTTCATTGTTCGGCTTTATGGAAAACCCTGGAAGCTAAGCATCTGCTGACGAAACTTGTCCACATCGTCGAGGCGACTTACCATAGTTCAACCAGTAGTATCCGAATCCGAAACATTTTCTTCAAGATCAAGCGCCGCCTATTCTAAGCACTTACCCTGCCAATCTTTCTTTATGGATCGGAAAGTTGGACGTTGCTAATACCGAACTTAGAAAAACTAATATTTTAAATGCATTGTCTTTGGCAAATCCTTTAGAGATCGCGACTGCAACGAAACAGTTTAACTAAATTATGAGAATCAGCTAACAATCGCTCAACAAATCCAAAGATGGCGGTCATGTTAGTTTAGTCACGTTTATCAAATGAAACTATTGATTACCACTCAAACTTCTCTGGTTGGAAAGACGTCAACTTGTAAACTTCAACGTACAGCGCCAAAGAAAATGTAGAATAGTCACAAAACGAGGTTTAGAACCGCACCACGCCAATGTATTGGCTAATGAACTGCCTTTCTCCGCTGATCGACAACTTTACACTTGACCCGTATGTTATTACATGTCTGATTCAAAGGCGACGACCGGTTTGTTTTTTATTTAATAAATAACTAGAAGGTGAATAAAAACGCTTAATCGTTTATTGTATGAGAACATACAAATTTCAATTGAGGCTTAATCAGATTTGATGGTATTGGCTGAACTTTAACCAAAAGCTCGTGACATACAACAATTGAAATAGTGAACTTTTTGGCTGACAGCTAGAATTAATTTAGATAAACGATCGGTCAGGTGAAAATTCCACCAAACAAAACTTTCATTTAATTGAAGCAATGCGTGAATCACACTAATAAAAGTGTGACACATTCAATTTAATACTGGATCAACCAACTTCGTATTATGTTACGTACATTGTTGAACGATTTCGTATCTAGTGTAGCACTTTAGAATCTGAACCTTTAGAATCTGAGTTGTCAACGTCATTAACGTGATAGTTACCTATCTCTATTTCATTTACGTGACCTGCCAGCGACTTTCGGGTATATGGAAAACAATTCGATTTTGGTCAGATCTCGGAAACAGCTCCACCGATTTTAACCAAAATCAAAAGGTATCATCTATTTACCAAAACAAAGAGTCCCATTCGATTCCAATAAATTTTTCTCTGGTTTTTGTAGCATATAGCTTTAAAATTTTCGGTGGTATAACTCAAGGGCGGAACGAATTTTCAAGTTCGGAATTTATTCGTTTTTCCGCTCTTTTCAGATGTAATGAGCCCTTGAAAGCGTATGCACGTACGCATGACGCACGCACTCACGCACGCGCGCACGCACGCATGCACGCTCGCATGTTTACATGCATGCACGCTCGCACGTATGCACGCACGAACTCCGATGTTATTCGTGCTTACCAACTATTTGCTATGTTATACTGTTTGCTCTATCCTTTTACTTTTGTTGATATTAGCAGAAACGGTTGTTTTTGTTTTGAAACAACTCTTATTTTATAAACACGAATTGAGGTTCCACAAATTCTCGTTGTTTCCGGACGGCGGCAGAGGTATTGTTCGAGCTTTGGATTGTCTCGTCGTCATTTTAAAAAAATAGTTTTCAGGTTTTGTCTGATTTATGTAGGAAAAAATGTACTGTTTGGCTTGTAGCAAGTCAATATATTTTACATTATTAATTTAATAGGAATTTGCTAGTGTTTGTAGATCGAGAAAGTATATGTTTTTATAAGAATATGTTAAAATATGAAAATAGATTTTCTAAGAGATTTGAATGTTATATCGATTTGAGCTTATTTTTCAACATTCCACACTTAAACCGGAAAATTGTAATATATCAGGAATAACAAACACTTAGTATTTTTATCTACGTCAATCTGTTCATCTGCCAGAAGCCCTTTTTCTCAAACGCAACGTGAAGTGGCCATGTTCACTTTGAGAATGAATAATTATCCAAACATGATGTAAATTACAACTTTAACTCCAAGTTTTGCAGCTGAAAATTACTTTTTCTTTTTAATTCTGTCATATGGTGGAATCAAATAAAATCTGGTTAGGAAAGTCTATCGCTACAAGTCGAGTCACTCTAGATCGCTTTATTTTCCATAAAATTGCAATACCATTTCCATAAAGTTTTTAACTTTATAGGGCTCAATAAAACTAGAAACGTAATAAGGAAATTCATAAAGATTTCGCAATAATATAAGTAGGAAAGTAGGAAATATGGTTTATGATATTAGATGTTTATTTTCTTTCATTTCCTATTCTTTCCGCGAACCCTTTTATGGATTTTTTGTTTTGTTTGTTGACGTTTTGAATCCGGCCCTCAGAATAAAGAAAAAAAGATGTAAGTTCATTTAGATCACTTGTTTTCTTTTATGCGTTGTGATTGGAGTGGGTCACGCAATAAATGATTTGGCCAGAGAATTTTGGTTTATGTTTGAGGATTTCCACAAAATCCGTTGAAATATATTGAAATGTATTTTTTATAATTAAAATTGATGGAAAAATGACCTTATAAATATGCCAACCAAGATCACAATGCTGTTGCATTGGGATGTGAATAGCATGTTTTTTAATGGTAATGTAAAGTAGTATACTCATTTTTCCTGCCAATCCCGTCTTAAGCGGAGCTTTTCTATTAAAGAAAAATGTTGTATTGGCATGTAAATACTACATGGCGCCTTGTTAGCGAGTTTGTGCGATGGTGGTGACGATGGTGGTTGAAGGCATGAAGTTACGGCAAAGATTATTTTAGGCGAAAAAAGTTGATTTAAGATAATTCGAATTATTTGTTACTTTGGTATGATGACCAGGTTTTATAGTAATCATTGCTGATACCGATTGAAAATTCCGTGCTTTTGGGAACTTTTCATGTTTTTAATTCTTTCAACACAGCTCCATTTCACATGACTTATAACTAGTGGATCTGCTGAAGGGTATAAAGGAACTATTCTATTTAAGTACACCCTAAATCATGAGCCATTAAATGCAACTTACGACATAGTTGAAAAAAAGAAAATTGAAGAAAAACATTTATTGACATTATTTGTACTTTATTTATCTGCTTGTAGGGTATCTAATTAAAATTTTGATACGAGATCTCAATTAAGGTATAGGCGCGTATTCACGGCGCGTCTATTTTGCCGTTTATTCCAATTCCATGCACAGAATCAACATTTGTGAGGGCGGAGCGGGGTTGTCGGCGCGCGCTCCTTCGCAGGGCGGAATTTTAATTGCCGCCGGGCAATAATGGGTGGGTGGGCGCCGTAACGTGATAGTGCTACGCTGCGCTACGCGGCTGCTGCGGTCACACCGCACTGCCTTTATTTAAATAAATAGTCTGTAGAATTACTGGTCGAAATGCATTGACGTGTATTTTTTAATCGTTACCATCCGTTATATTTTTGTTTTAGAGTGTAAATATTTCTTTTTTGCTTCGGTATGTTTTTGACATGTTATGTAGTTAATATAAAGGTTTTATGTTTGTCTCTTATTTATGATTTACATTTCAATTTACACACACACACACAAACACACACATATATATATATATATATATATATATATATATATATATATATATATATATATATAGGTAGATATTCAACTTAATTCGTTAATTATTTTTTACATCTGCTTTTAGACGAGTAAATTAGTTTCAGCAGTGTCAATGGAAACTTTAACAATGCAACATGTTTGCAAAGTATTAGATATACTATGTACAATTATATTTATCAATTTATTTTTACTAATATCATGTAATAGAAATAGTAAAAAACTTTGGAAATTTCAATATAGGATTCCCTACATTATGTATTATGAACTCCATTAGGAAATGTTTAATAACAATTTCTTGACATTTATCCTTTAATAGGTAAAGGTAAACTTTTTTGACATTTAACTTTTAATAGGTAAAGGTAAACTTTTTTGACATTTATCCTTTAATAGGTAAAGGTAAATTTTTCTGACATCCTTAAATAGGTAAAGGTAAACTTTTTGGACATTTATCCTTTAATAGGTAAAGGTAAACTTTTTTGACATTTATTCTTTAATAGGTAAAGGTAAATTTTTTTGACATTTATCCTTTAATAGGCAAAGGTAAATTTTTTTGACATTTATCCTTTAATAGGTAAAGGTAAAAAGTATGTCTCACATACTTAGGATAAAATAAGTTTTATAAAATCTATTAAATCTCTTGGATCCTGTAAGGTACAAATTGATTTTCGCCTTCAAAGATTACTCTTAAGCCTTAACTGTTTTATTTTTTCTCTTAAATTTCATATATAAAAGGAAAAGTGTAGGTAAAAGGTTAAATCTATTTTAAAGAATACGTTTTATATAGGTTCGATACACGGGATAAAGAAAATCGTTTATATTTGTCAAGAAATGGAAATACTATTTCAGTCGGGGTTAATATTATTTTATTTTCAGCCCCAATGTAAAAGCAATTACGCTAGCTGTTGTGAACTTTCTGTGATAAATATCATAGAGCAACGCCGTTGCAGAGATTGTAGAACTTTTTATTTTTGAAAATTATTTCGTATATTATTTTGATATTTCATAAATGGTTTGTGCACCATGAGAGCCCTTTTTACCTGTACTGCTCAGCTTCATTTTTGTATAGACAGAATATTGATATCGAACATTGCGTCAATCAAAATGTAACAACTGTGTGGATACAATTATTACATTTTGATTTCAGTCGAATGGATAGTTTTTCGGTATTTACCAACTGCAAAAAAGTGCTCTACCTAAAGCGGCGTTTACATAATGACAGTTCGTGCGACAGTTGCCGTCGTGGAATTGTCACTGCCGCCAACTGTCGTTGTATGCCTATACACAGGCGAACCTCCACATCATCATGGCAAAACGCTGTCACGACAGTCGTCACGACGGTAACTATCGCACGAACTGTCATCTTGTAAGCGCCGTTTAAGTAATCTGTGAGAAAGTATGGTAACAGTTATGTTAGGCATCAATGTACCAAATTTTTTCTGGTAAACTCAGTACAGATCAATTTCGTTATCGATGCGCTTATAACAGTGTTTTTAAGAGTAAAATCATATTTTAAATGTTTTTTGAAAGTTGTTTTCTATATTAAGTTTTTTTCTCATTTTAATTTTAATTGTTTAACGTGAGAATAGGTTTATTAAATTTTATCGTGATAACATTATTCTCACCACACCAGTCGGAAGCTGCCTATTGTGTGCGAGTAAGTTTACAGTCATTTGGTGAATAGTGGGAAGAGTTTTTTTCGACAGCAACTGGGATATTTCTTTCAGCTTCGTGATATGTTGATATCTTCTCTCGTGAGAAGATCTACGGTTATGGTATAAAAGCAGACTCTTTAAGCCAAAGCGAGGGTATTATGAATATTGCTGGGATTTTTTAACTTTGGAAACCAATTTGGGCACATTTTGCATGTTCGTGTAATAGTGATATTTAGATATTTCTGGTTGAGCTAAAATTGAAACTTTGCCAAGTTTTTGGATAGTATATCAGCTTTTGATATCTGGAAAAAGCATTGTCCCTTTTTTTTTTAAATAATTCCCAGGTAAACTTGAGCAAGTAAAAAAGGAGGGAATAAAGTATATCTTTATTTCGTCACGTTACTAATTTGAAAGTACTGAGATCTTGGATTGCATTTTTTTCTTTTTCTCGACTAAAATAAAATAATGTAAGCCTTTAGACTCAATTCGGATGATAAACTTAATTAAGAAATAAAACTCTACTTTTCTTTAAGGTTATTCAAGGCAATGAGTATATACTATTTTCATTTCATTTCATCAGTTTTTTCAAAATTAAATATTGGATCCAAAAACCTGCATCTGTACTTGTATTTTTTTTAAATATAATAACCCTTTAAGAATGAGGCAGAAAATGGGTGCCCGTTTCCAGACACTTTATGATCGCTATGTTTACAACTATGTTGTCTACTTAAATGCTAATAATTTATGTTATAATTTTTTTTACACAAAAACAACTTAGTTGTTTATGGAAAAAAAAGGCGGTCCTTATGATAGCACTAAACGTTAAATCTCGAATTGCTTGCTGTCCAAGAGGTAGACAAACACGTAGGGCATAACTTATTGAAATATTTTAATTTAATAATCATTAAAAATTTCTAATCTTTTAAGACTTTTTTCAAGAGTAAAACTAAAACACATGTTAGATAATAAATAATATTTTAATAAAATAAAATTTTTAAAAATTAGGTTTTCCATCTGCCTATAGTAAAATGATCCTGTGTTGTAGCTTATGGCTTACGTTCATATCATTACATACTATCCTATTTTTTTCCGACAAATTAGCTCGTTCAAGTAATCTTCAGTCGGGTTTTGCAGTTTAAGTGATTTTGTCAAGATTCTAAATTCCAATAGTCAACATTTATTTGTCATTCTAATTTTTCTATAAAGGTTAGAGCTATCAATGTAAAAACCAGTTACATACGACTATAAGTCGTACAGTAAGGTTTCTGTACCCACTTAGGCATATATAAAATAAATATTAAGGGTATATAATATTTTCTATTAAACAGTTTAAAAATATCAATATTATTTTTCCCCATGTAAGCATATATTGCCTAGTATATCTTTCATAGGCGTAAGTATATCGTGAATATCTCAAAAAGTACAAAAATAGAATCATTGCTTTGAGATATTCACGATATATTTACGCCTATGAAAGATATACTAGGCAATATTAGAGGCAAATAAATCCCTATATACTTATTAGTATTAATAGGTCTTTGTCACTCTTGATATATTTTAAAAACAAAGAAAAAGTTCAGATATGGATGTGCGCAGCTATAAAACTATTAACACTAATGTATCATATAGGTTGATTAAAATAATTATAAAACGGGAGAAATCATTGGAAATCCAATCAATCTGGCTATTGCCCAGTCCACTTGCGCTAGCGCCCTATTTGTATGAAATATGAATATGCTTGTCATTGAAAAAATCACCGCGTGTCACCTTATACCGTATACTCCATAATCATAGCGCACTCGATGATAAAATCACAGACACAGTGAAAAGAAGGTGACATAAAATTTACGCTGACACAAAAGTCACGGTGGCAAAATCACTGTCAATGACTCGGCGGCTCGTCTCTAATTTGAACATAGAAAAAACAATACGTGTTTCGAAATATGTTTTTATGATTTCTCTCAAACAAACGTTAATTTACAAGAAAATAAATTAAATATAATATATACCTAATATGTTGTTATTCTCATGATGGATTAAATACATACAGAATTAGTAATAACTTAAACATAAATATATAAATAAATCGACAAAATTTTAAGTCTTCTTTTGACACATGTAACGTAAATTAACACGTATATGTAATTACATTCGTTTGCTTGGTAATTTACGTAAATTACACACGTACTTCAGTTGTTTATATGTAGAGTGTAAGGCGTACGCCTACAACGCGTGCATGCGCGACACATCTTGTTCAATCGCTTTGTATCGTTGTGTACGTGGCTTTCTTTTGCTTCACTTCCATGGCATCGGAATATCTCTCTTTCTTTTACTCTCTACGTCATATATTTTTTCCCTCTCATGTAACGAAATGTGCCTAAACGTGACGCGACCCTAAAATGTTACTCTCAATTCTCGTCCACTTAGCGATTATCGAATCGCCGCCTATGAAGTTTCACTTCAAAAATATACAACAAAATTTTGTCAGTTATCTTCACCCTTCTATTTTGGTCCAAAATCTTGAAAATAATTAAAGTATATTTTAATTCTTTTATTATTAACTGCCCATTCTGGTTAGCCCGGATAAAGATGGGACCATGACTGCACTTTGTTTCAGTTGTTTTTTTTTACATATTATTTGTTATGTACAGTTTGAAAATTATGTACAGTACAAATTCTTAAACGGTTAATTATTTATTTTTGCTTTAGTCGAAACTCTTTTGTTTATAACAATTAATCTAAAATAATTACCTATATATATTCTTGTGAATTTTTTGAAAGATTAATGTGTATACTTCTCTTGTCCGGTTTTGAAACAGAAAACTGATCATAATGGACAATTTCTAATTGTTAACAATATACACAGTTGAATTTTTCTGTAGATTTTTATTTTATCTACAATATCTTCATACATTATTTTAATATACGATATCAAATTTTAACTCAAGAATACATACAGAACGTTTCAACAACCTTCATTTAAAGATTTACTGCTCATCACACACGTGTTCGAAAAAGGTATTATACACCCTACGTCCACCCAGACACTAAGCTATGCGATAATGAAAGTTTCGTGTCAATCGGATAATCCCTTTTTGTGCTAAACCCTAGAAAAACAAACAAAACTTTCCTCTTTATAAAATTAGCATGATACTGGCCAACAAATTTTCACTTTGAATTGGTATTCTGCATGTAAAGTAGCCTTTTTTATTAATTTAAAATAACTCTGAAGGATTATTTAATTTTATTACAAAAATACCACAATACATATTTCTACTCTACTCCTGAATGTCACCGTTGTTTTTTTGGTATCCGCTTATATTTTGGTTCTGAAAAGTCAAATTCTTAGATCTATTTAGACTCACTTTACTTGTCTAGTGGGAGTTGTCAAACAGTAATAACAGTCAGTCTATTTATGGCTTCTCGCCACTGCATTGGCACCGCGAAATGAGATATTGCTTTTTGCCACTCATCCAATTTCTTGGATCTATGTAGACTCACCTTTACCTCGTCTAGTGGGAGTTGCACACAGTAATAGCAGTCTATTTATGGTATCTAGGCGAGAACCCATCCCGCCACTGCATTGGTATTCGCGAAACGAAATATTGCTTTCCGCCACTCAGCCAGTTTCTTAGATCTATTTAGATTCACCTTTACCTCGTCTAGTGGCAATTACACACAGTAATAGCAGTCTATTTATGGTATCTAGGCGAGAACCCATCCCGCCACTGCATTGGTATTCGCGAAACGAAATATTGCTTTCCGCCACTCAGCCAGTTTCTTAGATCTATTTAGATTCACCTTTACCTCGTCTAGTGGCAATTACACACAGTAATAGCAGTCTATTTATGGTATCTAGGCGAGAACCCATCCCGCCACTGCATTGGTATTCGCGAAACGAAATATTGCTTTCCGCCACTCAGCCAGTTTCTTAGATCTATTTAGATTCACCTTTACCTCGTCTAGTGGCAATTACACACAGTAATAGCAGTCTATTTATGGTATCTAGGCGAGAACCCATCCCGCCACTGCATTGGTGTTCGCGAAACGAAATATTGCTTTCCGCCACTCAGCCAGTTTCTTAGATCTATTTAGACTCACCTTTACTTGACTAGTGGAACTTGTCAGACAGTAATAACAGTAAGTCTATTTGTGGGTTCTTAGACTTGTGCACACGGATTGCAGTACGAATGGGTTTTCATCCTGCTGTCCAATTTAAATATTAAGTAGAAAAGATACGCTTCATTAATTAAAATTTTTATAGGTCACTTTACTGAAAGTCACCTCACCACAAATATAACAAAATTTCTCGGATCATTCACACATTTTCGGGATATTTTGTTATGAGATAAACTTAGATATTAAATTTTAACTCGTTTATCATTTACTTTTGCAGAACAGTATAGGAGAAGACGATATTTTTATACCATACAAACGAAATCAATATTAATATTTGTCTGTTGTGTAACCTTCTAAAGATGTCACCTATCATGGAAACTAACTTTTATATAGGAACGTATATTCACCACGGCCAGACGAGCTGTAATTAGTTAAGGTTATTTCAGATACAATTTGACTGTTGACTAGTATTAGTAAAGTAGACAATTGTGTAATTAAACATCGTTACAGAAGATTAATTGTTAATTAATGATAAAATATTCAGTGAAATCATAAGCCGCGATCATCGTCGTGC
The DNA here is from genome assembly GCA_039881145.1 of Druceiella hillmani. Classification (NCBI taxonomy): domain Eukaryota; kingdom Metazoa; phylum Arthropoda; class Insecta; order Lepidoptera; family Hepialidae; genus Druceiella; species Druceiella hillmani. The sequence continues at coordinate 3,883,238 of JAYKKI010000023.1, read as the reverse complement.
GTGTCAGCCAAGCACTTTTTATAAAGGAATAAAATTATCGAGAAAGTTAATTCTTGGAAATATTCCAGCGACTGTACGTCCGTTCTGTTACTCTGTGCGATTGGAAATCGATTGGCGGACAGTAGCGCCTTCACCCTGTACCGTCGATATTGGCCCGTACCCGGCATTCAGACGTTGACGACGAAATTTGTTTGTTCATGTTCGCAAAACGGCGCGTTGTGTCGGTTTCGAGCTAAGTGAGGCGTTCCAAATATTAAACCGGCTTTGTTTAATGGCGTACCGGGGAGTCTTGTTGATTGTCTTGCTTCAGATATATTAATGTGAACAAGTTGAAACAGACGTTTAAGTGTCTGTTGACGTTTGTTGTTTTGATGTAACTTTGCTGCGCGGCGCTGTTGGGACGTTGATTGCTAAGTAATTTAAGTTGCTCACTAGTTTAGTGGTTTGAGGGTTTTACTTTATCTATATGTGACATAATGACGTTTCTCACTCGTTGTTGTACTGAGATACTTACACGTGCGTATCAAGATAATTATGCTTTTCAGGAAACTTTGAATTTTATCTATCAATAGCTGACGCAAATTCAGTATTATTGGCTGACGCCATTCAGTATCTAATAATTAATATCTTTAACACATACACAGCTAATTATGCTTTTCAGAAAACTTTGGAAGAAGGCTAAAAACACCTATAAGATAATTATGCTTTTCGGCAAACTGTGAATTTTATCTACCATTAGCTGATACCAATTCAGTATATAGTAATCAATATCTTTAACACATATATAGCTAATTATGTTATAATATAAATAGGTGTTTTAGCCTTATATAAATAGGCGTTTTTAGCCTTCGTCCAAAGTTTTCAGCAAACTTTGAATTTTACTAGCTGACGCCAATTCAATATCTAGTAATCGATATCTTAAACACATATACAGTTATATAACTATTTTGCTATATAATTAGTTAAAGTCGCAATTTTGTCTTTCAATAGTAACCCTTTTTGTCATGACGAATAATTTCCGTTTTTAGATGAGAAGGGTAATTTTAGTCTGAATTTTAAAAAATTAAACATGTTTGCATATTCATTCGTAAGTAGTACCCGAAATTAACATAAATAAAAATGACTAAACATAAATAGCAAAGTCGATGAAAAGCTTACACAAGCGTAGCGCCAGAAGTATCCAAACGGTGAACAGACGGAGGCAGCTTTTTTAGAAATTGTTAATACATACTTTAATCTTTTTTTTGTGGTATAATGTTATTAATGCGGGGTGGTGAAGATATTCCAAAAGTCTAATCAAGTGTGACAAAAGGAGCAATTTTGGATGTAAAATCCGGCTACGTGCGAGTCGGACTCGCGCATGAAGGGTTTCGTAGCACATAACCGTGTTAAACTTATAAGTTTGCATTTCTCAAAGACACTGTGAAAAGCAAAGTTTTTCTGCGGTCGGTAAGAAAATATACCATATTTTAAAAACTACAGTGTGTATCTTATTCAAACCAATTTTCATTGAAACTTTATGTTAAGTTTTACTTCCTTTATTTTTTTTAGGATTTTACACACCTTAGTTAAAAGGTAAAAGGGGCTGGACACACTTTTTAAGACTTTAGAAGCGCTTAAATAAAAAATAAATTTTGGAACTCCTATATCATTTTAAGACCTATCTATCGATACGCCATAGGCCTATGTGCACTGGATTTTTCATCCCTCAGTTACACGTATAGGGTGCCACCCCTAATATTATTTTTTGTCATAATTCCACTATTTTATTATGTTGCGGTTTTTATCTATACAGTGCCAATAGTCTCCGAGTAAACTGACTGTGACATACGGAAATTTCATCTATACAGTGCCAATTGTCTCCGAGTAAACTGGCTGTGACATACGGACGAATAGACGACAGGACGAAATTATAAGGGTTCCGTTTTTGCCATTTGGCTACGAGCCTCTAAAAACGGGTGGCGATATGCCGACTATACGAGAGAATTAAAAAATATATAATCGGCATAAATATTAAAATATTATATATTACTTTGTCCTTGAACATCTATTGCAAAACAATTGTCATAAACAAACAATTTCTGAGAAATTGAGCACAATGATAAGCAACTAGCTAATGATGTACTTATTGATAACGCGGTCAATACTAGGCCGATGCGTACAATTCAAGAGCTGTTAAAATATTTAAATATACAATTTAGTGGGACTACTATTTGTATTTGGGGGTAGTTCCTTCTTAATGGTAATTAGATTACGTGGTATCTGTAGGATTACGTATCTTAAAAGGAAAAAGGAACCTTATAAGATCACTCATGTGCCCATCAAATTCGTTTTTCTCAGAAACAGCTTGACGTAGAAACTTAAAATTTCGCACAGCAATAAAACATATCTCAATAGCTGAAACTAAAAAAAATATTAATTTGGAAATGTTAAAGAGGGCAAATTGAGTACTCGATTTTTTAAAAATTTCGTACGTAAAGCGGGGTGTCGTCTGAAAAGCTTAGTTATAAGGGTTTTGAAAATATATATAGTCATAAGGGTCTTTCATAATTTCAGGTATTATGTTTTTAGATATATACTGAAATATATGCAAAAAATATGTGTCCCTTCCTTATTTTCGAAAATACTACACCTAAAATTATAAAAAAAGTGTTTTTAGGTTGTAGGAAAATTGCAGCGATAATTCTATATGTCGTCATTTTTTAAATATAGGTACTTCATATGTTGACATCTACGAAAGATATAGTAGGCAATACATTTAGTTTTTCCTATTTTCAAAGGCGATTTTCTCAGAAACCATGTGACGTAGAAACTTGAAAATTGGCGTAGCAATACGTTTTATTAATCCACATGTTTTGCACCTCTAAGTTTTTAAAAATATTCGTATCGATAGCTTACTTAAATAGGAGGTAAATAATAGCATACTTAAAGAGGGGGGTAAATAAAGGTCTTAGAAATTTTTTTTTCACCATTTTAAATTGCATATTTGATTGCATATATGAAATATTCTAAAAAATAGGGAAAAATATAGCATGCAACCGTCTGATTTCCGAAACTACTGAGCTAAAAATTATGGAGAAAAAGAGGGTTAGTAAAATTTGACTAGAATATTACAGGAAAGCTATAGCATTTTTTCTAGATCTCATAATTTTTTAAATGTGTCATGTTTTTGCGTTTCTGAAAGATGTATACAATACGTTGATTTTACGCTTATGAAAGATGTGTTATGTAATACGTTGAAATATATTTACATTGTGAAAAATTAATATTGGTAAATGGTTTAATAGCAATACTACGTACGCTCAAATGTTTAAAATGCCGAAATGTGTGCAGAACCTTATGAGTTCTATTCATACTTGCCAAGTTACTTTCGATATTTCAACTTCAGCTATTTCGAAAATAAAAGTGATGGGTATGGATGGAATTTTTTTTTTAATATATTTAATAATATCTCCACAACTACCTCACATATAATTCTGAAAGGAACAGTTTTAGAATCCTTGTAATATATTTTTTCATCGATATTTTTTATGTCCTGTAGGATATATGAAATACTAATATGAGGTAAATGATAATGTGAAGTACGATACATGAAATAAAAAAAAGAAATTTGTGTTCCTGATTTGCCCTCTCTATAATTTTCTTTATCACTATTTCAAATTTCGAGTTCCTGTGTCAAATAGTATCTGAAAAAATATACTTTGATATATTCAGAAATATCTCTAGGAATAGTTTACATTAATTTCTACATTACAACATTTCCGGAACCCATGTGACACTCCACACTATACATAAAATAAAAAGAAAATCGATTTGTTTATTTACTTCCTCTAAATGTGTTATAGAAGTATTTTTAGATATAGTTAATATTGAAATATATGCGGCTAATATGCTGTACAACTGTGCAAAATTTACAGTTTCCATGCCAAACGCTTCCTGAAAAAAAAAACGCCCGTGACCTAAGGACGGAATGATGAACAAGTGAGTGATGTCTTAAGGGTTTTGTTTTTTGAGGTACGCAACGCTAACAAATAAATATAGGATTGGCAAGAAAGACATTTCAGTTATGTGATGAGAAATAAAACGTAATATAAATAAAGAGCAAACTTTAATCGATTATATATTTCCCATTTTATTCAATGACCTTGTTTGACCATCTTCCCGGCAGTTTCGTGATTCCACGCTTATAGAACGTTAGGTTCTTATCAGCAAAAATTGAACTACTTACCATTTTGTGAAGAATGCTCAAAAAGTTTTGCAAACTTCGAAATAAATGTTAATCTGTAGGTGCAAGTTCAGGGCTGTATCGGAGATGCGGGTCACTTCCCAACTAAGCTTCAATAATTTTCCACCGATTACCAAAGATGTGTGAGTACAATTCCTATGCGATTGACCAATGCTCTCCGTTGGTTTTATTGATTCTTCCAGTTTCATTGGTTGTTGACCGTAAACATCTAAATCGATCGTTTGGTTTATTAGAAGCAGCTCAAAATATATCAAGTGAATTTCTTTCAATTCATGCGCAACCCAAATATTGAGCTACTTTGTCAATTGTTTTGAGTGATACGTTAAATCTCTCTGCAATCTTTCTCAAAGTTATACGTCGATCCGATTCAATTACAGTTTTGATTTGGCCATCATCAACTTTATTAGGCCTGTCAGAACGTTGGTCATTGTTGGGAGAAAAATCCCAAAACGGAATTTTTGAAACCGACATAGGTTTTGTTTAGTACTACACCATAAACTCTGTGAGTGTCAGCAGTTTACTTGTATTTACGGAAATAGTGAAGTAAAATATGTCGATAATGTTAAAATTTAAAGTAACAGTTGGAAACAAAATTACACGCAATTTGCTTCTAAAATAAGTTAAATGTCCCATTTAACTATCAAATATCAAAAGGAATTATAACATCGAGAGAAGTCTTTCAAAACAAATGTAACGCTATCTCATTGTCAAATGAGATATTACTCAACTAATAAAAACAATTAATAATGTCAACTAATAAATTTAAATAAAAACATCCGTATACTTGTTGATAAGATACAAAGTAAACATGGTAATTATAATGAAAACGTGGATACGGCCAAAAATGATATCAACTGTATGCTGTCGACAAAATACGTAAACATCGACCTATCGACTAAAAATTTTTAAATAAAAACACCCGTTTACTTCTCGTTGGTAAGATACAAAAGTAAATATGGTAATCATAATGAAAATGTGGATACGGGCAAAAATGACATCAACTGCATACTGTCGACTAAATATGTAGACACCCATCTATTTACAGCAGGAGTTCCCAACCAGGGGGGCGCGCCCCCCAAGGGGGTTGCAAAGCGTTTGCATTTTAGAAAGAAAAAACAAAAAAATGTACAAATAACATCACAATGTTATGTTTAATTTACATGCATAAAATTAATGAAATTAAATATCATATTCACTATTATTACCACAAACTTGCGAAAAATTTGACGTTTTGGTGTACATTTTTTTGTTGAGAAATCAGTTTGAGTGTGTAAAATTATTGTGTTTCACTGTTAAAAGGTAAGTTTGTGTATTTACAAACTTCAGTTACCATTTTTATTTAATTTACTAAATCAAAGGGTGGCATGAAAAAGTAAAAGGGGGGGGGCATGAAAATATAATTTATAGTCCGGGGAGCCTCAACAAAAAAAGGTTGGGAAACCCTGATTTACAGCATTAAAGGATCCTAGTTGATCATAAAAGTTAAATTTTTTGTATTTCTTTTTTTAAATTTATCTATAAAATTAATATTATTTATCTATAAATAATAATTTTTTAAATTTATCTATAAAATTAATATTATTTATCTATAAATAATAATTTTTTAAATTTATCTGTAAAATTAATATTATTTATCTATAAATAATTCTTTTTTTAATTTATCTATAAAATTACAATTATCCAATTCAATTCATTAACTGATTGTAAGCGAAATAATTAGTTTCCTTATCAAACAAAATGTATGATTTTACAGTTCCACTTTGTAACACAATGGATCAGTACCCTATAGTTAGTTAAATCTTTAACTGCCAGACGAGTTCAGTATTGATATAAAACTGAAGCTACAGATTATGGTATTATGGGAAGTAAGAAAATTGTTTTTTAACTAGTCAGTCTAGAAAAACTTAAATTAATTGGCTGATATTTTTTAAAAATAAAACTTTTTATTGAAATAATTATGGCACATAACGTGAACATCGTGACGAAAATAAAAACTTACCAAAACAATGTGAAATCCAATGAATTATCAATTCAATGAATTATCAAAACAATGTGAATTTCGTAGATTTACCAATGACATTTGGTGGCGTAATATAAAGATTACATTCACAACCATTTTCATGATTATGAATGTAATATTTTACAGCCCATATTTTAAAACATTTTTATTTTGCCTTCAGATTGTGCCAAATTTTTAGTATTCTCCGGTGTAAATTTAAAAAAAAAAACAAGTTATGGTGGTACATGAATTGCAACCCCTAGCGAAAGAATAAGGGTTTGTATCCATTCAACTTGATATAGCATTATCATAAGGTTTAGAATGACATACCTCTAGTTATATATAACGTAGAGACAGAGTTAAGTAAATGAGTTATTTATGAGAACTATACGCAAGTGAAGTACTAGAACCGAGCGGTTTACTGCGCCTTTGGTTCTGAATATTCCACTCTGTGCTAACGATATAGATAGATATAGCTTAATAACGGCTAGCTGACGGCAAGAATCTGCCGGGGTAGCGTCGAGGAAAAATCCCGTAAAAATCTCAGCCGTGGTAATTTATGGCACTGGGGTTAATTAAAGAATAGACGGAACTAGGTTCTACGAATTGCTTCGAGGCGGTTTTTCTTTTGCCGCCTCTGTTGGATACGGCAAATTTTCCGTAGTCGTGTGAGACACATAATTGGTTATAATAATTAAGTTTTTTTACAAGTTTGTGAATAAAGGCGAAACGATATATATTACAAAACTAAAAATAGGAGCAGTTGGTTCAGTCATTTTGGGTGAAAAGGTGTTAATAATTATTTATAAAAAACCGCCCCTTTTCTATTCCTTTTCTCAAAGTTTGGTAACCTTGAAACGGCTGTCTCGGGTGATGACTAATTTATTGGAAATATGGAGTGTACCAATATAATCTTTTTGCTTTGAAAATTATTACAATAAAATATATCGTCGGGTTATTACTTGAAAAATACCACTAAATATACTTAATACTTAGTGGTATTTTTTCAGTAATTTGAGAAAAATTTGTTCTTACTTATTCAGCTATATTATTTGTATCAAATTGAAATTAATATTATTTATCGCAATGAAAAAAAAAAACATGCTAATCACAAGCACTATGATGGTTCCGTATGCATTTGGGCACTAAGATCTGTATAGATTTAAAGGTACATAAGATTTAAGATAATCGCTTTATTTTTCTTACAACCTTTGCATAAGCTTCTAAAAACTTTATTTTTTCATAATTTTAGGATGAGTAGTTTCGGAAATGGGGGGAGGGGTTGTGTGTATTGGTTTTGTACATTTTTCAGTATATATATATATATATATATATATATATATATATATGAATTTATAGTATCCAAAATTATGAAAAAAAATATTTCCCTTTCAAACGATATTCTATTCCTACACTAGGTATGGATTCAACACTATATATGGAATTAAACAAAATTTTTTTCGAGTATTTAATTTGCCCTCCTAAAATTTCTATATAAGTATTTTTGAGTATTAGCTACTGAGGTGTGTGTGGGCTAATATGTTTTATTATTATGCCAAGTTTCAATCGTCTACGTCAAGCGGTTTCTGAGAAAAATGGCTGTGGCAGACAGACCCGTGAGTAGTCTTCTAAGGGTACCTTTCTTTCTTTTGAGTTATGGAATCCTAAACAGAGTGTTGATAATAAATATTGCGACCAGTGACGATAATAGGAACAATGCCGAAAATACAGGCTTGCCCATATAAAAATATTAAAGAAAATAGGTCTACTGTATAATGTATTATACATATAGGATTATTCAAATCAATATTCGCCCGTGTCTTTACAATAATTCGAGCATTGCGATATCAACGCAACGAAATGCGTGAATCTAATATATGTACAACTCATACAAGATTATTACATAATGTAAACATGGCAAATTATGATATAAACATCACATTAACATTGGGTTTTATTATATGCAGATACGTATTCCAGATTAGTTATGTCAACTCGCCTGAGGCCTTCAACAAGCCTATATCTCTTGCTCTTTCGCACTTAGGATGAAGAACCTAAACATATATATTGTGGTGCATAAATGTGTAAATGTAATTAATAAAATGTATTGTAATTAAAATTAAGTGCATAAACTCGGCTTTAACATAAAATTGCAGCAAACATGAAATATAATAATGAAGTGCATATTAATGAAATGTATTGTAATTAAAATTCAGTGCATAAACTCGGCTTTAACATAAAATTGCAGCAAACATGAAATATAAAAATGAAGTGCATATTAATAAAATGTATTGTAATTAAAATTCAGTGCATAAACTCGGCTTTAACATAAAATTGCATCAAACGTGAAATATAATAATGAAGTGCATATTAATAAAATGTATTGTAATTAAAATTCAGTGCATAAACTCGGCTTTAACATAAAATTGCAGCAAACATGAAATATAAAAATGAAGTGCATATTAATAAAATGTATTGTAATTAAAATTCAGTGCATAAACTCGGCTTTAACATAAAATTGCAGCAAACATGAAATATAATAATGAAGTGCATATTAATCAAATGTATTGTAATTAAAATTCAGTGCATAAACTCAGCTTTTACATAAAATTGCAGCAAACATGAAATATAATAATAAAGTGCATTTTAATAAAATGTATTGAAATTAAAATTCAGTGCATAAACTCGGCTTTTACATAAAATTGCAGCAAACATGAAATATAATAATAAAGTGCATTTTAATAAAATGTATTGAAATTAAAATTCAGTGCATAAACTCAGCTTTTACATAAAATTGCAGCAAACATGAAATATAATAATGGAGTATTTGTTTGCAGGCAACGTAATTTTTGTATAGTTGATTTGCTGTTATTGTCTTTGCAAAATTTATTACCTGTAATTAGTTATAAAATATGTGGATAGATTAATTTGAAAGCGTAAGATTAACATTTTATCTTTTAGTCTTAAAAATATCTATCTTGCCAATGCCTATTTCTGTTTTGTCAATACCGCACACTTCTAAGCTACACGAAATATATTTTTTACCATAAAGAGTATGAAAGGGCACCAGGCAGAGCCACAGCATACTAATCGACGAATCTCGCAGGCCCGACATGATCCTCGAAAACGGCTACGTAAAAATTAGAAAGAAAAGACGTTCATTTTTAATAACTGAAAGAATTTTAATATCAGTTATCAGAAATGGCTACAAATTTAAAAAAATCGGTATTGATTATTTATTGTAATCGTTTGTAAAATGTTATTGTGTATTTCGAGATGATTTTCAAGATGATTTTTAGTCGGTACGCCATATCTCCCTTAATACTTCATGAAAATCAATTATATTTTTGTAACGCCTGGCCTATGTTCGTCAGTCTTTGTTACATAATCAGATGTTTTAATATATTGTTAAATATGAGGTTGGAAAGGTATCGTTTCAGGGTTCCCAATACTTCTGATATATTAGACTGAATTCTATTAGCCATTTACAAGTTTATATATGAATAGAGAAATTTGATAACTATAACTATATTTAAAAGGTTTATAACTAAATTTACGTCCATATTTAAATTGCCTACAAATGACATATACGCATGCACGCACGCATGCACACATTCACAAACGACACATGCACGACGTACGCATGCACGCGTGGATGCGTATTATATATGTACACTTGTATATACATATCGGTTGCGTTAAAAATAATATCACTTATTGACCTTCAAATATACGGTTAAAAATACATGAGACAAATGAGAACCTTACTCTCTATATTATTAGCACACGATCGATTTCTTAGTATGATGAATTAACGAGTATATCAAAAGAAATAAATAAATTGCCCTATTACATATTTTATAATTATAATTGTCTGCCTGTCTACCTTATTGGCGGCATGAAGCTATAGATGGACAGGTGGATGTAGCACCATAGTAAAAGTTCCAAATTTTCATGTCGTTATCAATATATAAAATTCAGGTATTGCTCCGAGTAGGCAAATTATATGATCCACACCTCGGTATAGTGATAAGCTTTAAAGATATCTCTGCGATGTTAATATGTCAAACAATTTGGATTCTCAATCTTTAAAATGATTATTTGCGATAAGACAAAATGCCTAACCCCTTATATTTTTCACAGAACTTAGCCTTATATTTTTACCCCTTATATTTTTCACAGATTTTAGCTTACAGATGAAAGTCAGTGAAGTTAGAAATCTTCGAAATATAACGTTATATTTTTTACAATATTTGGTATTTCAGGGTTTATGGCAATAGTAAAAAGACAGGGAAAAACTATACTTTCATAAATGTTACGGGTTAAAAAAATGTAAAACTACCTACATTTACGTCATATCCAGCGCTGTTTTTGTGGTGTTGTTTATTATGAAATTGAAGATATTTAAACTTTATTAACGTAGTCTTCTTTACAGGTTGTGTTTTGCGTTGATACCGCGATAGACATGTGTAGCAATGATAGCTCATTCTGGATAAATGATAAATTAGTTAACAATTTAGGGTTTTGGGTTTTTAGGTATTTAACAACAGGGTTAATTCGGTCTTTATTGAAATGTATATCAAAGAATTAAAATTCCTATTCAGTTGTTTGCATAAATGTGAAAATGACGTCGGTAATTGAAGTGGATCTACGTCGTAGAACATAAGCATCGTAGACGAACCGCCGCCGTAACGGTAGACCGTCGTATTTCATAAATATATTACGTCGACGTAGGCAACTTACGGGCTAAGTGAGCAGTACATAATAACAACAAAACGTTACAGTTTTTAATCCACTAAAAGCCGCGGCCGCCCGAAAAAGGAATAAAGCGCTAGTTTCCCAGCGCGGGCGTTTGGGGCGCGGCCCGCCCATCACCGCGTCAGTACCGCGCCGCGCGTTGCCTTGGACGCACGTTTTGCTCACGTAAGGGCGCCCGTCGCTCGTCGCCAGCGCTCCCAGCGCACGGTTGAGAAAGTGAATTTCGATTACAAAACCATTTGCGTTTTAAGCCGGTGTTAAAAAAAGTGGTGTATGAATATATATTTTTATTTGTAATATAAATATCTTTTCTGTAATGCGAAATTATTGTAAGCGATCGATCACTAGCCGTCTTTATTAGCCATATTTTTTGTGACATGCGTGTATTATTGTATATTGTAATTCGTATAAGGCGTACATACGGGGGCTTTGATTAATGGTATCGTTTTTTACTGTATCGAAAAGTCGTTTCGATTAAAATATATATCGTGATTTTGATTTAAGTACAATAATATTATTGTTTCGCCGTATCGATCTGTTGCCATACTTCGTTTTCATGAATGTCCCAGACACGTTCGCTTTTAGCACGGCTGTCGCGAAAGTGAATTTTTTTACTATTTCATTTTCTTTTCTTGACTAGTTCTTTTAAATTTAACACTTTTAAACAATGCGATGATTCTGTGAGCAAAGTGATAGCTGTATTGATATTGGTTATTTACGTTATAAATAACGAGATATTTTTATTTCTTCTGTCGTATGTGAGACGTTCTGCTGAATTGTTACGTTTAATAAACTGTAATTGTTAAATTTAAATGAGCGATCTTGTAAGTGGCTGTACCGTTAAGATTTGCCAAGAAACGGTCTAGGCTCTTAATCACGCGGTTGTACGATTCTCGTAGACCGTCGTAGGCCATCTACGCTAGTTTCGTCCTACGTAATTTATTTTGCATTTGTATAATTAAATTTGTTTCTACAAAATTTTCAGCTGTTTTTGAATTACTTTGTTCTATATTATTTTTATCATATGATGTTCTAAAAATCATATGGTAATGGTGATTAATAGAACGCCATATTGATCCATTTTATTAGACATGTATCGTGTCATTATTTAATTGAATACATTAATAAAGTTTTTATTTTCTATATTAATATTTTACTATATTTCTCCAATTTCGTAGTTAGTACGCGCTTGTTGTTTAGAAGATATAATATTTTTCTTAATATTGTTAATAAGACGAACAGATTACTAAATGTGCACTAATTTTATTTAAATTTATTTTTAAGTTAATTAATCTTTTCTGTTACGCATTAAGGGTTTAATGTAACACGCAAGAGTAACCTTAATCCTTTGTTAATGCTAATGAATTATTTCAATTTATTATATAGAAGTACTATTAATGTGATATCACGCGCTTTTTTATTGATTTATCAACCAGTGAACGTTATTTATAGTCGTAAAATAGCATGACTCTAGTCGGCAAGTATACAGTAGTAAATAAAACAAGGATTTTTTAGGTAGAACGGATAAGATCGTTTTTGAAGGCAGCGGGTTAGAGCAGGCAGGCGCCGTCAAGGTTTGTACACTGCTAAATTTGTTTTGACCGATTGTGCTTCGCCTCGTTTCTGTTTGCGTAATTATTTTTGTATTGTTGGGTCAAAAAGTTTGATACGTAAGCGGAAAACGTAGTCAATACAATGCTTTTATTGCGTTTAATTTATTAATTGATTACTTCTGAAATGGAATGATGGTTGATGATATTTACTAAAAATGTTATTTCCCGTAAACACGATGTCGTGTATGATTGTACAAGCGGTAGTATAATTATATATATAGGAGTGAGTTAGAGGTGGTTTTTGATGGTACGTAGGTATACGTATTAAAAGAAAAGTAAGGAAAATAATACATAATAAAAATCAAGGCCAATTAACTGTCAGATACCCGCCAATTAAGGTTTCGGTAGTAGTTGAAGTTTCCACATGTCAAAATTGTACTTACATTGTACAGTGATAAATAAATAACCCCTTGCTATTCCAATAAACCTGCCCTAGAATTAAATCCTACCGTCGTACATATAATTAATTTTTGTTTTTCCTTTTTTACATTTATCGTATATTATCGTTTTCCTGAAAATATTAATTAATTACACTCGATTGTTTTCTAATCTTTTATTAAACAAAGTAGAACACCGGAAATAAAATTTGAAGTGTTTTTTTCCTTTCTAACAAATTAATGAATGTAATTTAACTGTAATATTTTTACTCGGAAGTACTTGCTAAGAGCTATCGTCTTAAGTTTTTTTTTAGATTCTTTTAATGTTTAACTGAAAAATGAGGGAGAGGATACTTTAGAGGCTTAAATCTCACGTATAATGCGACTAAAATATTGTTAAAGAAAACGAAAATACGTGAAAAGTTTAAATGGCTTGAAGTGAAAATATAGGCTAGTATTTTAATGAGGTAAGAGCTATCTATTGTCTTAAGTTTTTTTGTAGATTCTTTTAATGTTTAGCTGAAAAATGATGGAGGGGGTACTTTAGAGGCCTATATCTCACGAATAATGCGACTAAAATATTGCTAAAGAAAACAAAAATAAGTGGAAAATTTAAATGGTTTGAGGTAAATATCTAGCTTAGTATTATAATGAAGTAAGAGCTATCGTCTTCAGTTTTTCCAGATTCTCTGAATGTTTAGTTGAAAAATGAGGGAGGGGGTACTTCAGAGGCTTATATGTCACGAATAATGCGACTAAAATATTGCTAAAGAAAACGAAAATACGTGGAAAGTTTAAATGGTTTGAGGTGAATATCTAGGCTAGTATTATAATGAGGTAAAATTGGAGTGATTTTTGTCCCTGGCCGTTTGTTTAAATAAGGGCCTAATCAAAAATATAACTTGTTAAGTACGAGTCGCCCTATAAGGTACATATATACGTTTAAGGATATATTATTTTCCACCGTACAAGTATATTTTCTAGTGTGTCTTTTAGATACGTAAATATGTCGTGAATATCTGAAAAAAAAATTTATAATTTAGAATTATCGTTGTAGTTTTTTGATGAACGTGTAATAAGGCTGTTTTTCAAAATTTTGACTTCAGCGATTTCAGAGTGGGTGAAGGGGAGCAGCGGAAATATATTTTGTATAAACTTTTAATAACATCCCAAGAAAAAAATTATGTAAAATTCTAGAAAAAAATTGTTTTGGAAACCTTTTATCGTTCTTTCAATAGAAAGCGACTCGACACACGGAAATAATATCGAGTACTTTATTTGAAAATTTTCATATAAATATTTTTTACTTTCCGTTATTAAAATATTTGCGGGTTAATATTTTCACTACCAAATTAAATTTTCTATATCAAACTGATTTTGAGAACAATGGCTATATTATTATGGCGATATTCGTATAGACGAACGGACAGTTGCTGGTATTATTGCAATTCGTATTTAAAGTGGTTTTTCGATTTCTAGATCCCTGAATATGACCTGAAACTATTTTAGACTTCATCTTTATGTAAAAATAGGAACCGATTTTAATAAAGGCTTATTCATTCACCGTCGGAAAGCCTACGCCGCATTAATTGACATCAGACACTTTACATTTTTAAAAATTTATAATTTAATGTGACGTTAGTCTCAATTTGTGATATCGGTGAACGGTGACACAACTCGAATAAACCTTTAAGGAAAGACGAGGTTGTGAGCAGTATTCAAAAATTTTCTGAATCTGGGTCGTTTAACGATTGGAATCTGCGCATAACGAATTTCCATGCGGATAACTACGCGTGAGACTCGTAGTGCAGAGGTAAAATATTAAAGTACTACTACGTACGAATATGAAATTTAATGGAGCGAAGAAAATGTGCCGCTAATGAGTGTTATTGCCATTCATAAATAGAAGTGGGTTTCTACAATCTTCCGTCCGCAGTTCGGCCTGCCTACATTTCCGATGGAGTTGGCGTGATTTGTCTCTGATCCAATGAGATTATCGTAACACTACTCTATAAAAAAAAATTGTTTGTCTGTAAAGTCGGTTTACGGTCGATAGTTTTACGTGATAACGTCATAAAGAAACATTGATGAAAAATTGCATAATTTTATGAATTAAATTGAATTATTATTATTTTGTATAATACAAAAAAGGAGTTAATTGAATATTACAATTTTTTCGATAAATTAACATTTATTTACACTCGTTAATTCAAATATTTTTTTACTTAAATTATACAGATTAATTACAAATAACAATGTGCTATTAACAATTTATTTACAACTTATATACATGTGTTATATTTAAGATCTTCCAATCCGCGTTATTCTGTTAAGGATAGGACGATGATAGGAAAAGTACGAAATCAAGGGGAGTGTTTCAAGTGTAATGTATCTTGAAAAATCAAATCGATGGTTGTTCCTCTCAGCGTTGTTGACTTATTAAAAAACTCTGACGTCACGCGAGAAGAGATTTAAATTCCGACGCTTGGGCCGATCGTGCCTCTCTATCTCGTGTTCCGCGCTCTCGCTTGCACGCTCAGGCCCAGGCGGAACGTGACACTTTATTATGCGTGCAGCCGGTGTTAATCGATTTATAAGACGTTATCACGTCAAAAGGTAAATCTTTTGCCGTGATGAGCAAAAAAAGCAGGTTTTAGACCTTCCGTACTAGTGAAAAATGTAGTCAAAAGTAATCTGTATATTAATTGGAATCGTGAATTATGTCTACACAATGTTTCTTAAAAACATGTCCAACTGCTTAGGCGTAATTGAGTAACAAACATTCAAGCAAACTCTTCGAGGTAATCATTTTCCACGTCGCGGGTACGCATCTATGTTACTCCGCCTCGTAAACTGTTTTGGTAGTGATTAATTGTTTGGTTACAGAGTTATTACGTAACGAACAAAACAACTTTAGAATTTATAATATTTGTAGGGGATATCATCACACTATCCCGCACTGTGGCGGGTAAGAGATAACGCGGCGCCGATTGTACTCATAATTATATAAATTAAGAAATACTAGGAACAGAGTCTTGCCAATGCCTATGGTAATCACGGTCATATAAGATTGACGTACCTCTCAAGATGTAATCCAAAACGCTGGATATTTAGTTTGAAATGTAATCGTTTGCTATTTGAAACTTTGTTGCGCAAGTGTTTAATTAAAGCGCAGTTAAAGCTCGGCAGAACTTCGCGTAAATGTTGAAAAGAGAAAAAATATATGTTCGTCAAAGGAAAAATAAGACAAAAAAATGTTCGTTACATTATTCAAATTATAACAAACAACCAACAAGTTGACTTCCTGTGATTTAAATTAAACCGTCTTAGTAAAAAAATATTTGTGTAGTATTAGGAAAGTAACTTTTGATTATTTCGTTTGCTACATTTAAATTTTTAGGTTTTCGTACTTGAATTATAAGATCACTCATCATTATAATCATCGATCATCAATTATAAGATCACTCACCATTATAAGAGAACTCACGTATCTATCTGTCACTCACCACCATTGTAAGATCCACTCATCATTATAATCATCGATTATAAGATCACTCACCATTATAAGAGAACTCACGTGTCTATCTGTCACTCACCACTATTGTAAGATCCACTCATCATTATAATCATCGATTATAAGATCACTCACCATTATAAGAGAACTCACGTGTCTATCTGTCACTCACCACTATTGTAAGATCCACTCATCATTATAATCATCGATTATAAGATCACTCATCATTATCAGAGAACTCACGTGTCTATCTGTCACTCACCACTATTGTAAGATCCACTCATCATTATAATCATCGATTATAAGATCACTCACCATTATAAGAGAACTCACGTGTCTATATGTCACTTACCACCATTGTAAGATCACTCATCATTATAATCACCGATTATTATCGATTATAAGATCACTCACCATTATAATATTTTGATTGTCTTTTTTTTTCTACCGAGCCTTAACTGCGCCTTAATGAAACACTTCTGCAAACAAGTTTCAAAAAGCAAACGATTTCATTTTAAAGTAAATATCCAGCGTTTTGGATTATATGTTGAGAGGTACGTCAATCTTATATGTTGAGAGGTACGTCAATCTTATATGTTGAGAGGTACGTCAATCTTATACGACCGTGATTACCATAGACATTGGCAAGGCTCTGTTCCTAGCATTTCTTAATTTATATAATTATGAGTACAATGTCACGTGTCTATCTGTCATAATTATTTTTGGGAGAAATCGCTTTACGTATAAACTTGGAATTTGGCATAGTAACAACACATATTGATCCGCACTTAAAAATATTTTGGAGCAAATTAAGTATTCGATTTTTTAAAAATTTTTATGTATAGTACGTAATTCTATATATTGTTTGAAAGGGGTAAGAATAAGGGCCTTAAACATATTTTTTTCTTTATTTTAGGTGATGTATCTTCAGAGATATACCGAAAAAAACACAAAAATATTCCCCCCCCCCTTTATTTCGGAGTTTTAATTTTAACTTTTAACGCTAAAGCTTTATGTAAGAGTAGTAGCTTGGTGTGACCGCTTTCGAGTATGATGATCCCTTCAGGAATCACTATCGCGTACAGGTTTCCCTGGAGGAGACTCCTGGTGGTTACCTGGAGTGGCCGCTCTTTAATAAGGCGGCCTCTACAGGAGATCACTATCGCATACAGGTTTCCTTTTTGGGTGATTTCTTTGGATTGGGACTTCCGTGTGATTTCTTTGGAGTGGACGATCTTGAGTAAGGCGGTGTCTCAAACAACTATTGCCGCATACAGGTTTCCCTGCAGTGACATCCTGGTGGTGTTGGATAACCGTGACAGCACCAAGATCTGAGGTCATTTATCTAGTGGAACCATCATCCAGGGAACTAACAAACCTTAAAGATACTACTTTCTATGGTGGTTTTATATTATGTGACATAAATGGTTCTTATTGTGCGACGTAAAAAAAATAAGAATTTCCTGTGGTAACTTTCGTAGAATGACGCTTATAGTAAGATCATGGGAACGTGCGATTCAATTCGGGCAATTATTTTTTTGGTAGACAATGTTTGTTTGATCTACTGTACGCTTCGGAATAAAATAATTATGTACAATTTAAATTTGAACAATGTCAGTTTATTTTACATTCGCGTATAAAAATTTCGCGTAAAATTCAGTATTCTCTAGTTAGTTTCTACTTAAGTTATTATTATTCTTAATTTAAACTTCACCACTGATCGCCTTTAATTTGAATGGATAATAAATAAAAAATAAAATATTAGCTTTTGCCCATGACTTCTGAGTTTTTAAGTAGACCCTAAGCTTTCAAATAGTGTAAATTGCATCTAAATCAGTTTTGCGTGTTGCCGGAACAAGTAAAGAAACGGGATAACTAGACAATTGCCATGACTTCACTTGTATCCAATTAAATTTAACTAAAGTTATTACACATACTTCAGTTTTTAAGTTGGACCCTAAGCTTTGAAATAGTGAAAATTTCATCGAAATCAGTTTTGCGTGTTGCCGGAACAAGTAAAGAAACAGACAACTAGACAATTGCCCATGACTTCACTTGTATTCAATTCAATTTAACTAAAGTTATTACACATACCTCAGTTTTTAAGTTGGACCCTAAGCTTTGAAATAGTGAAAATTTAATCGAAATCAGTTTTGCGTGTTGCCGGAACAAGTAAAGAAACAGACAACTAGACAATTGCCCATGACTTCACTTGTATTCAATTCAATTTAACTAAAGTTATTACACATACCTCAGTTTTTATGTTGGACCCTAAGCTTTGAAATAGTGAAAATTTAATCGAAATCAGTTTTGCGTGTTGCCGGAACAAGTAAAGAAACAGACAACTAGACAATTGCCCATGACTTCACTTGTATCCAATTCAATTTAACTAAAGTTATTACACATACCTCAGTTTTAAGTTGGACCCTAAGCTTTCAAATAGTGAAAATTTAATCGAAATCAGTTTTGCGTGTTGCAAGAACAAGTAAAGAAACAGACAACTAGACAATTAAAATATTTTTTTGATGCAGAAACCTCCAAATAGTCTGATCCAAATATTTTCCAAAAATATTTTTGATATGTATTTTGAATATGAGTATACACCCTGTTTATTATTTTGTAACAGTAAATATTAATATACGAATATAGAAATATTGCATTTACAAATTACGTAATTCATATACGGAATGAATATCACAGTGTGTTAGGAAACGGCGGTAATCTGCCAAAACGCTCAGATGTGTGGTAAATGGGCGGATTTTACAAACGGGCTGCGACACATAGATATCGTTAAAACGCCTTTTGTGACTTGTCAATTATTTGGATGTACTTGACTTCGTGCGCGCTATTGACGATGGGATTGTTTCCAATCTGATGAAGTGGTAAGCAAATACGTCGGCGACAAACATTGGAAATGTTCCATAATAATTCGACACATCGCCAAAGGGTTTAAATGAGTTTTGTTATATGATATAAATTATATAGATTTATTTGGAATGACCATTGTTGCATATAACAAATCAGCGATCCCCAAATTTGAATGACCACGAGACCCTTACGAATCCACTTTTATTTCATGGGATCCCAACATCAAATGAAAAATTAACAAGTAACATGTTAGATAAATACAATCGCAACCTTTTCTACAATCGCACATTTCATTAACTCAATGGATTATTTAAACGTGTTAAGTTGTTTTAAAATTTTCATTTTTTTGCTGTAGATTTATCTAGTGGCCAAGACTTTAGGCGGTCCAATGGCAAATATAAATAATTCGTGGAAACCTGGTGATCCTTTCGTAGAACTTCATAGATTCTTTCGTAGTTATAAGTATTGACCTTATTTATAGAGACTATTTATTATAACCTGGCTTAAAAGAAGGATTATATGCGTTTGATGCAATGCGTGATTGAGTAGGTCACGGTATAAACGTCCTTGCTTTCATATTTTGTGAATGAATAAAATAATTAAGTGATTTTTAGTAACGAATATTCATCCAACCAATGATGTTATTCGTAGCACCCAAAAATAAAAATAACATTGTTATTTTTATACTTGGTTCTATGGGAAAGTACTAAACTGCTACTGATAACATCATTTGTTGGATCATAACGATATTCAAGGTCCATTGATTATTTGTCTAACGTCTTTTCCATTAATAAAATTGAAATAATTAGTGAATATTGAATATATTTGGCGTTAATTTTGTAGAAATTCATTATTCACAATTAAATGAAACTACGTGATGTAGTATTATTTCTACTTTTTTTAAGTTCTTTACCACAACCTAAATTTCATTGTATTACATCTTCAGGTCAATCAAAGATTGTATCTTTGCTAATAATCTTTGCTAATAGCCCACCTGAAGATGTAATACAACGAAACCTAGGTCGTGGTAAAGAATTTTAAAAAAGTAGAAATAATACTACATCACGTAGTTTCATTTAATTGTGAAATAATTAGGGCAAATGTTTCTTGTAGCTAGTTACTTTTTGAGTTCAAATTTTCATATCTGAATAGTCAGTTTTAATTATAACAGAAAGCAATATAACACTAAAATATAGTTGCTTATATATAAGAATAACATTTATGACAACAATATTTCCTTATTTATGAAGTTTGTAAGCCAAAAATCGAAAACATTCAGAACAAAATCAGACTTATAGTAAGTTCTATGTATATGTTACGGGGAAAAGAAAATAAATTTCTGGGCAGTTTTAACTTAATTTTTTTCGATCTCAGTTTCCTTAACTTCCAGCTATAATGGATACGGAAACCTCGGTTCTTTTCGCACTTAGCGGGTTTTATTATAAGTGGTGTCATCGCGTTTTTAGGACGGTCCCGTTTCTGAGAATCCTTGAAAGTAGCGCGAGCTCTTGCTGACTCACGAATAGCCTTGTTGAGTAACATGGTTTATGTAATTAATGCCTATGAAATTCTTTATATTTTCTCATCACTCCCCATTTTGTCCACTCTTCGCGTGGGAAAGGTTTGCTGTAATACACTTTTCCAGGTATTCAAACTCTGAGGTGTACTTAGGAGTATGCTTTAGAATCTGATAGTATATACTGTAGTTAGTAACATGTAAAATGCATGTATTAAACATATTAGAAACATGCATGTATTAAACATAGTGGAAACACCACCATCTACTGGAAAATGATTACATTATACATTTATGATGGTTACTTGTGAAAGAAACAGATGTCGCTGTCAATTGGTCAAGTAGTCAAAAGAAAATTGACCAATAATCTGTTAAATAATTAAATAGTAGTAGAGTGAAATTTTAATGAATTTTGTAGACCAAGCCCCTAAAGGATAAATCTACTAAATTAAATTAAAATCCGTCCAGTGGTTTTAGCGTGGTGTGGCCGGACACGTAATGCGTACCTGTTTATTATATGTATAGATTAACTGAAAACCGCATCACAATCTCTACTCGCAGTAGCGTAGTGGTATAGAGGCTTGTATTATGAAAAGGATAAAGCCGGTTCCAAACGCACTCAGATCAGTGAAGTATTTTATTATTTTAATAGTTTCTAAACGCGCTATAGCTTTAATTACTAGCGCTAGATTACAATTGGTACACGTAGTTGGTTTAAGATGTAAGGGCTTACATCTTAAACGAACTAATCTCTAATGTAGATTTATGCTCTGCAACGAAAAAACCTGTGAATAGAACGAATAAAAATAGCTCGCACTACGAAGTTTCCGTACTCGCGTAGGCATACAGAAGTTTAAACATTTAAGATTACGTAGTGTTGTTATTTAACAGTTTGCAAATGTTAATATTATTTAACAGGTTGCCTACTACGTTTTTCTCGAGTGTAAAATATTGTAACTTTCTCCAAAACTAAGATATATTGAATCGTCGCTAGTATTTTCCGTTAATTTTCTATTTATTCTATTAATTAATAATTTCAAATTAAGCCGTTTCGGATACAGGGATCATGTTTTTGTGGTTCCGTAGCTCAAGAGGAAAAACGTAACCCTTATAAGGGGTCACTCACGTGTCTGCCTGTCTGCTTATCACAGCTGTTTTTTTTCAGAAACCGCTTGACGTAGACGCTTGAAATTTGTCACAATAATAAAGCATATTAACCCGCATAATTTTCAGTAAATAGCTTAATAACCAAGTACTCAAAAATATTCAGAAATTTTAGGACTGAAAAATTAAGTATTCGAAAAAAAAATTAAAATTGTATATATAGCGCGGGGTTCTTTGAAAGGTCTAGTTATGTGGGCTTCAAAAATATAAAATTAAAAATATTTTTTCAACATTTTAGATTTAAAATATGCGAAAAAGTATACGTCCCTCCTCTTCCGAAATTATTGACTAGAAAATTGAAAAGAAAAACTAGTTTTTGGAATCTCACGCAAAGCTTGTAGGAAAACTATAGGTATTATTCTAAATATCATATTTTTAAAAAATATGCACCATGTTTAATGTCTGTGAAAGATATAGTAGGAGATATATTAATATTGTGAAAAATTTATATTTGTAAGTAATTTAATAGTACCTTTAAATATTTTTAATTACCAAAATCTGTACGGAAACCCTCGAGTCCTACTCGTACTTGATAACTTATTGTGGATATTTTCCGCCATCTTATTTAAAATTCTGAACAAAATAATATTTTTGCAATCCTTGCAACTGATACCATTTAAGACCGAAATAAAAAAATTTTTTTACGTCAAACTTGCTTTTTCCAAAATATTCCGAAAAATATTGTTTAAAAGTCTTACTGTTGCGAAGTATGCGGGTCAATAAACTTCGTTACCATGCTAAACTTCAACTCACTACGTCAACTTTTTTCCGAGAAAATCGTCTAGGCCAGTCGAATTTACGGATGCGTGAGTAATCCTGTAAGGCTTCTATTTTTCCGTTTGAAGTACGGAACCTTAAAAAGAAGTGAAATTTGCGATTTATTTAATTAAACGACGACGCTTAACCATGCTTTCTATGTACTTAAATAGGCCTTAAATATTCGAAATATTTGAAACCTATTCGGATATTCGAGTAAATTTTATACAACGTAATTATTACTCTATGGAAACGTCAAACTGACAGCTCGTTAATAAACTTTTTAGAATGAGCTTTTTGACATAAGGTTGACGAGTATATAAACATGTCGACTTTCAAGCCTAGACTTTTTTACGTGTTGAAAGCTATGCCAAATTCGTAATATGAAATTTATGAACATTTTTTTAGCACACCTTTGTGTCCTAAAAATTGTTTGCAAATTTCATATGTGGCGGAGTCATTAGAAACAATAATATGAAATTGAACCTTCCTTAGGTTCTGTTGGCGAAATACTAAGCATCAAAGTACGCACCCTCATTCCTCATTTTGGTTTTTAAACTATGGATTTGAAAAATCAGAAAAGGATATAGTATTAGCATTCGGTTAGAAATTTAGATTAAAATTATTTTATTTCATTTATGTCTAGGGTTTTTATGTTAAAATGCGTTCGGCATCTGACATCTGCAAAGGATATATTTTATCTAGAGTAGTTTTTAAAAGTAATGTATTTAGTCAAAAATGCGGTGATAAAATAAAATTTAAAAAAAAAAACTTTGTGCATGTCAGCTCCGACGCGCGACTGGAGTTTACTCCTTAATTCCGATTGTCTTGGAATATATAAAATAACGCTGTATATAAATATAAATATCAATATCATCTATGAATATATCCGTTAAGGTAGCGTTCATAAGAAACGCTTTCGATCGACAGTTTTTTCTTTGACTTACGTTGTAAAGTGGTCTCCATGAAGTTTTTTTAACGGGATAATATACAATCTATCCTTCCTCAAAATATTGGTGAAACTCCTTTCTAAATATTTGTGAAAGAATTCCTTTCTAAATATTGGTGGAAGAATTTTTGAAATCGGATGAGTAGTTTCGGAGATTACCTCCTACTTTCAAACTTACAAAATTTAACTTTTTTATAATATATGACAATTATTTCTAACGGGATAATATACAACCTACGTCCATCCTGAAGGTCCTTTCTAAATATTGGTGAAAGCATTTTTGAAATTGGATGAGTAGTTTCGGAGATTGCCTCCTGCAATCAAATTTATAAAATTTCACTTTTTTATAAAATATGAAAATGTTTTTTGAATAATGTGCAATGATACACAATAATAACAATAGATAATTTACAATAATAACAACATATATCCATTCTTAAAGCCCTTTCTAAATATTGGTTAAATTTTTTTTAAAAGCAGATGAGTAGTTTCGGAGAATACCTCCTACATCTAAACATACAAACTGTTACACTTTTTATCATTCTGAACTTCTGATTTTATTCCTCATAAAACTTCATACGGGGCGCTATATATGAAAATCGATTCTTAAGGAGTAAATTCCAAAAATCGGTTACTTGTTTAATTATATTTTGCAATTTTATTGATAATTTTTTGTCAGACAAACCTCTATTTTTTCTATTGCTTTCAATTTCATGGGCTACTAAAAGAAATTTGATAAAAATTGTATTATTGTTTTATAAATAAACTGTCTTGAATAAAATGTGAAGTACATACAGTAGCAATTGTGCCGCAGCTTTTAACGTAGAACTACGTCGCTACTGCTCCCTTTTAATAAAGTTCGTCAAATTAGGAATAGATGGCGTTAATTTTCTACGACGTTTTGTCTTTTTGGAATAAAATATAGTACTGATAATATTGGATAGATAATGTTAGTTACGATACAGGTGGTTTTTTTTCTATAGGAGAATATTGTATACAAAACCATGTGATTTTTAATTAAATTTTGTAACCGTGAGATCGTTTGTATTGTGTTCACTATAATCCATCTCATGATACATGCTTTATTGGTTTATGATTATTAGTTTCGGAGATATAGGCGTCCGAAATGTTATATATGTTTCTGATCATTCTCTCCAAGTGACCACTATTACTATCGGGAAAGATGTTTATGTCGGAAAACAGAAATAATCATGGAGGTATGTTATGAAACGAAAATCACAGCACCACCTAATGTATTAAATTTGTCGGAATTATAGAATTTTAGGTATAACGTAAAGGTAAGAACATTTATTATGCGAATTTGAACTGTTTTACAATACAAACCTTAATGTACAGACTTTTACGATAGGTTTAGGAATATTATTGTGTTGTATAATATTAAATCGTTGTTTTATAACGTTACATATAGATAGGCGCTGTTACAGGTTTTTTAGACCTTTTCATTGCCTATCATTCCGTCATAAATCATTTTGGGATATGTTAAAGGGCTTAGGCAGCGTAATCGAGGAACATTTTTCTTCTTTTTTAGATGTACCTCGTTTTTAACATAACTACTTACGAGTTCTTTGTCAATAAAGTGTCACGTTATTTAAAGCGTTTGCCATTCTTGATAAAATTCGTTTTTGAGTCTAGATTTTATTCTTGTTTTATAAATTCAGTAACTACTCAGTTTTTTCATTATTTTAGTAACTAATTCAGTACTACGCGTATAGACACTTCATCACGTTCATGCAATCCTCTCAAAGAAGAAGTACACCTTCGAGGAAAGGATGAGAGGTCAGAAGTTTAGTGTCCGATTGGTACTTCCCGGGTACCGTTAGTTGTCGTGATCGTATTGTCTCTTAAGTGTCGTGACGTCAGAGACAAAATTTTGAGGGCAGATAAAGTGGAACGTATGTATGTCCTTAAATGCGAATTCCGAAGAAAACGTAACAATTAATATTACTTATGATGTGATTTAATGATTTTCATTGTACTATAAACGAGAAGATAATATGTCAAAACGGTGTTTATTTATCTTATAAATAAGAATTTGTTTATTTCAAAACAAATAAGGCATTATCCACGAAGTTGGGTTTATATATTTAAAGATTAAGGCATTATCCATGAAGTTGGGTTTTCAGTGTCGGGCATGGGTTAAGAAATTTATACATTTATTAAAGAGAACACTACTCTTTACGTGTTATGTATGAAAGCAAAAGTTTAGAACTCCAGGATCGTATGCAAATCGACTTTCATTGTTGAATAGTTTTTATTTTTTGTATTTTTTCAAATATTATTTATAATGTGGTGTTGGGCCAAAAATATAGATGGGGTTTAAAGAAAAAACCAGATAAGTTGACCACTATACAAATTTCGTTTATCACATGGATATAATTTAATTAAATATTAGTTTTAATGTTCTTCTGTGGATCGTACGTCCCCTTGATGAGTTAAGTGGCGTCTACGGTTCTTCTCCGTGGTGTTCCTACACATCACATTTCGCTTCTCTTCAAGTTTTCTGTGCTAACAAAGTTCACTGCCAAGACTGCTTCATATGGTCACGTTTCTTCTTCACTTTAAAATTACGATCCAAAGTCTGAATTCCGTCCTGAGGGTATGTCCAATCCAGTTCTATTTACGGCATTTTATTTGATGTTCGATTGGGAATTTATTGCATCTTTTCACCAAGTCTCCGTTAAATATCCTCTCAGGTCAGGATATTTGAAAAATATGTGCAAGACAGAAATTACGAGGCTTTTTATTAGTTCGAAGTATTTTTTTCCCATTTTTTACTTATTACTTAGATATAATTATAAAATATTTCCTCTACATTAGCAATAATTATATTTTCTACGCCCCAGCTCTTATATTTGGCGGAGACTAGAACAGAGTCCGTACACCGCTCTTATATTTGGCGGAGATTAGAAAAGAGTCTGTACCCCAGTTCTTATATTTGGCGGAGAATAGAATAAAGTCTGTACTCCTGCTCTTATATTTGGCAGAGACTAGAAAAGAGTCTGTACTCCAGCTCTTATATTTGGCGGAGAATATAAGAGTCTGTACCAGCTCTTATATTTGGCGGAGAATAAAACAGAGTCTGTACCTCAGCTCTTATACTTGGCGGAGAATAGAAGACAGTCTTTACCCCAGCTCATACATTTGGGGGAGACTAGAATAGAATCTATACCCCAACTATTCTATTTGGCGGAGACTAAAACAGAGTTTGTACTCCAGCTCTTAAATTTGGCGGAGACTAGAAAAGAGTCTGTATCCCAGCTCTTATATTTGGCGGAGCTAGAATAGAATCTGTACCTCAACTTTTATATTTGACGGAGGCTATATACCACCGGGTGCGCAAAGTTACTAACACCAAAATCCAAGAAATCAAAAACAATTTTATATCTTTGTTACATGCATCTGGTTCTCAATCTTTTGTCCAGTAAACTATCCCGTTCGCCTCTACTAAGCGTTAGTGAATATCATGTCCAAATGGGGAATCTATTTTCCCCAGTCCTCCGCGGCACACGCGAAATGCTCCATAGGATCGTTAACGCGGATTAATAACGAACTCAAAACGAATGAGTGCGGTATCAAAGTGACAGTTATTAATAGAATACACAACGGCATGATTAAGTGCGGTCGGAGCACGTTGAAGTAATAGGGAAAGATACGGATGGTAAAAGTGAGTGGGGGTGATAATGTCTAAGACGGATACGTTATACTCATATAAAAGGAACAAAAAATATGTCTCTAATTAGTGCTATGCGCGAACTATGATGATAGAGATAGTGAGACTAAGAAAAAACGTGTATAAAAGAGATAGCCGTACTGAAATTTAGATAAAATACCTTAATTTTTGGGATTACTTTTAGAGCGCTAATGACCGTCTATAAAATATGACGTCATTGGCCTTGGGCAGTTTTTTGCATAACAGAATTAGGGCTGAATGCATAACGCTATGCGGATAGGCGGAGTCATTTATTTATTATATCCTTTGATAAAATGAATACAATCAGATATAGAAACGGACGTAAGCATATAACCTTGCAATTGTAAAAAATACTTTTATCTACGTTTTAGCCTTTCATTGTTAGGACATCCTCCTGTGTCATAGTAAAGAAAAATTTCGCCCGTAACAGGGTGTTTAAGCGTGGCGCTGATGAATTAGGTGCGCCGATTGAAACTATTGTTCGTTGACAGTTATTATGCGGGGGTTAATAGGATTGTGGCGGGGGAGGGGTTGTGACATTTCGGTGGCGAGGGCGCCGCCGTGCGCCTTTGTTGCGCCCCTTTGTGCCAGCGGAGGCAAATGAACTAGCGTTTCTGGTGTTTATTATGTTAGCAAAACCTGTTCATTGTTGCGCAGCGGCGACGGGACATTTATAAGCTTCATGAAATAATCCTGGGGACTGCGTGCCGCGCCTGTGGTTATTGCGCGGTGGTAGTCTTTGGTTGGTTGAGTCTTCTCGTTTTTAAGATATTAAAAGGAAGCAGATTCATAGGAGCGGTGGAGAGGAAAGAAATAGTCCGTATTTTTAGGATTCCATACCACAAAAGGAAAAAAAGGAACATTCACATTACCGCCCGTGAGTCTGTCACAGCCGTTTTTCTCAGTATTCGTTCGACGTGGAAACATTTGGCGTAGTGTTAAAGTATGTTAACTCTTGTGTGTCTTAATAGTTAATACTCAAAATTTAAGGTTTTTTGAAGTGATACTGCTTTGGGGCGTTATGAAAAAATGATGAGAGTGAGTTTTTACGATGCGTGCGCACGCTGTAACAAAAATCGACAAGATGAAGTTGCTCACTAAACATATATTTACATGCATGTGATGACCGATACTATATTCATGATAGTTATTAAATGATAATGATTGTAATTCTAGATAAAAAGGTAAAATTGTTTACTATTCTGTGTGAGAAAATACATTTTAATTTTTACAATTTAATTATTTGGTTGAAATTAGATTTTCCAACCATATTTATAATCACGCTCCAGTCCTTTTATTATTTTATTTCCAGTAATTATTTGCGTGCTAAATAAAATTATTCTTGTATTGTGTCATAGAAGTAGAACTTCTAACGCGCGTACATAAATACACGCACATTTTTTTTTAATTTAATGAAATTTCATTGAAAGGGTGGAGTATTGTAAGGATTCTAAAATTATTTTTTTAATTATATGTAAGTCAGTTTTAGAGATATTGTTGAAAGTATCCACAAAAATATACCCCACCCCCAATTGGTTATAGCATTTGGAATGATAATAAATAAACGACTGGTATGGGCTGCGTAAATCTGGTATGAGCTTTAACTTAACTGCTATGGGTTGCGTAAATCGTTTGTGTAATCGTAAATAGTCTAAATTATAAAAAAAAGACTTCATTAATGATTTGTTTAAAGTGTACCTGCAAAATTATAGGGATGTTTTGCAAATAGCCTTATTTTTGGAAAATTCTCGTTGTTGTCTGCTAAAGATACACTAGGCAATATATTTACACGGCGAATAGAAACACTATAGATTATTAGAAGTACCACGTCCCCTTAATGTTTATATGCGCCTAAATATCTACAGAACCCTCATATTGCGAGTTCTATTTGTACCTAACAAATTTTATTAGTTTATAGCTTGCCGTATAAAATATGGAAAGTAAACTAATCAGTCCAATGTAATGTAAGTGATTCGAGAAGCGTTTACATATATCGTGCGTATGTCGTGAGTTTTTAATATGTCAGAGTTCCCAACTCTTGGACTTATTGTTTCCTGTGCCAAGTGAACTGTTCTATTTGTAATGCAACTTACGACCCGGCTCTGCTTCACAGGGGTAGGTGATGGAAAGGGAAATTGTCAGATGTATGGATATTTTCCAAATTGACCAGTATTTATGGCCATAGATCGACCAATTCACAAAAAAACCTGCATCAATTATATACCTTTGGAGTAGCGTTAAGTATCTATGTCCGGATCATTTGTCTGGCGTAATGAAGTAATAAGTGTATATATTGGACTGTTGCGTAGAGTTTGTAGGTTAGATGATAGACACGACTGATGTGGAGTTTTTTACTCACTCTTTTTATTCATAAAACAATGTAATGGTTACTAAATGTTAACTATAAATTTTAGTGAAGTGTATTATAATACGAATTATAAAATAAAGATTCCAATAGAATTAACAATCAGAAGACGTATATTTATAGACAAACCTAAAATATTTCTTTATACACAACATACACTACTTCCGCTCGGCTAGGTGCAAAAACAAATATATTATGCTTTAATGCCACACTAGACAGGGTAATGTATAATTGACCTTGCGAAAAACATTGAACGCTGATATCACGCAACCCGTAGCAGTTATGTTACAGCCCATACCAGATTTATGCAGCCCATACCAGTCGTTTATTTATTATCATTCCATATGATAATCGCTAGAAAAATTACAGACAACACTGTCATACAAAACAGATATGTAACCTCTGGTATTCTAAGGATTTACGCAACCCGTAGCAGTTAAGTTACAGCCCATACCAGATTTACGCAGCCCATACCAGTCGTTTATTTATTATCATTCGAAATGCTAGCCGCTAAAAAAATGACAGACGATACTGTGATACAAAACAAAAAATGCGACCTCCGGTTTTCTTACGATTTATGCAACCCGTAGCAGTTAAGTTATAGCCCATACCAGATTTATGCAGCCCATACTGGTCATTTATTTATTATCAT
Organism: Druceiella hillmani; assembly: GCA_039881145.1. Taxonomy (NCBI): domain Eukaryota; kingdom Metazoa; phylum Arthropoda; class Insecta; order Lepidoptera; family Hepialidae; genus Druceiella; species Druceiella hillmani. The sequence goes on along the minus strand of JAYKKI010000023.1, from coordinate 3,852,749 downwards.
CCCAAATGCTAGCCGCTAAAAAAATGACAGACGATACTGTCATACAAAACAAAAAATGCGACCTCCGGTTTTCTTACGATTTATGCAATCCGTAGCAGTTAAGTTACAGCCCATACCAGATTTATGCAGCCCATACTGGTCATTTATTTATTATCATTCCAAATGCTAGCCGCTAAAAAAATGACAGACGACACTGTCATACAAAACAAAAAATGCGACCTCCGGTTTTCTTACGATTTATGCAACCCGTAGCAGTTAAGTTATAGCCCGTACCAGATTTATGCAGCCCATACTGGTCATTTATTTATTATCATTCCAAATGCTAGCCGCTAAAAAAATGACAGACGACACTGTCATACAAAACAAAAAATGCGACGTCCGGTATTCTAACGGTTTACGCAACCCATAGTAGTTAAGTTACAGCTCATACCAGATTTACGCAGCCCATACCAGTCGTTTATTTATTATCATTCCAAATGCTAGCTGCTAACAAAATGACAGACGACACTGTCATACAAAACAAAAAATGCGACGTCCGGTATTCTAACGGTTTACGCAACCCATAGCAGTTAAGTTACTGCTCATACCAGATTTACGCAGCCCATACCAGTCGTTTATTTATTATCCTTCCAAATGATAGCCGCTAAAAAAATGACAGACAACACTGTCATTCAAAACAAAAATGTGACTTCTGATAATCTAATGCTTTTTGCTGCCCATACATCAAGCTCTCAGATGTCATCACTTTTCCCGATTTGCTCGACAATTTTTATCATAGTTCTGCTAAATTATACAAAAACTTCATAAGTTGCAACACCTAAACTTTCCTCGTTAATCACTCTATCTATTGGTGAAAATCGCATGAAAATCCGTGCAGTAGTTTTTGAGATAACTGCATTCAGACCAACAGACAGACAGGCAGAGACTTTGTTTTATACTATAAGTATTTATATTGTGAAACTGATATGGCAAACTGACTTCTGTGATAAATGTAATAAACTATAGCCCACGTAAACCTTATAACCAGATCAGATTCTCTCTAAGTCCGAATCTATTCGTTGAATATATTGTCGACCAATTCGTGTACCTAGGTCTCTATAACTTGCACCTTAACATCCCCATATTTTTCGATTTATTGCACAATATTTCTGTCATATTCACTTTTTCTTTCTTCGTCCATTGTAGGGAGTTTGGCGGCCATTAGGTCGATGGTTCTCATTAAACAACTAGCTCTGTCATCTAAATCACGTATTATTTTAAAATTTCTTTGCAATTTAATAGGCAAATGCTACAAAATCTCTAAGTAATATTCTAAGTGAAGTACAGATATCATCTTGACCAGATGTTATAATGCAAGGTGCATCATAGTTTATTATATTTATCACTGAGACATTGAATACCTGAGAAAAAATAGAACGGTTATAATCAATTATTTTTTCGTATCTTATCACGTCCTTGAGATACTCTATTTCAGTATCAACGCAAGGGTTAAGTGTCCTGCAGAGTGTACAAACCGAGCGTCGTGCGGCATTATCAGAGAGATATATGACATGACGCACCTAACACTTTGTTTTTGGCATTGAATGCTCTCTATTCAAATATGAGTATAATTTGGCACAAACAAAAATTGATTATATTGATAATTCGGGGTTTTTTCTGAAGTCCTTTTTTAGATTATTTTTGTGTTATTTTATTTTGACAACAAAAGAAGTTATTACTTGGTATTGGAAAAAGAACTGGTAATTCAAATACGTGAGATAGAATGAAGCCATATTCGTAATCTACATACGTTTACACTTACATATTCATTTCATATTTGCATTCTTATATACATTAAAAAGAAAGAAGAAAATATGTTTTCTTCTTATTTCTTGGCACATAAAACAAATGGTAATGTCACGTCATGTATTTCCGTAACGTCATGATTTTCTAACGTCAGTTTCGCTTTGATTTCATACGATAAAATTATGATTCCTTGCAATAAAATGGTAAAAGCGTTATTAGGCGCGGAACTTCGGCCCTCTTGACTACTTGTTTTCTTAGAATAAATTAGTGTCGGTTGTAGGGCGTTACGGTTCAAATGTTTTTTTGTCGAGTTAATAATCTTGGCATGCCTCGAGGCTATGCATACATATTTACAAACGCATACATAAATTTCGTCATTAACGTATGAAACCTAAGTTATTTTAATACTTAATCATATTTTCCTTAAATTATTTACTTTAAGTAATAATATTCAAATTATACTGTTTAAAATTATGCATTCCACAGTGCCCGCGTAATATATACGGTTCATGTCGTTCGGGAGGTAAATGTTTTCCACCGCGCGAATTAGGGAAATTTTTGACTCATTTTGTTGTTTTTCCCGCTTCAATGTTTAGGACGAAAAATAAATTTAAACGCTTCAATTATGCTTTATTAGAATTTCAGTTAAGCCTGCTTGGTATTCGGAGAAAGTTCACAAATTAAATGGTCCGTCGTACTTTTGGACGGCTCGTAAGATTTTTGCTGCGCGACAAGAAAAATTGCCTTGTCCTTCACTGAAAGGTAATGCAGAATTTTATGTAAGATGTAATATACGCAATGCAATATTTTATGTAACATGTAATACTTTATGTTTTTACGTCACTTACCCAGCTCTTAGTGCATAGTGACGTGATATGATGTGTTTTAAATTTTATGATATCGTGTCAAGACATATAGGTTTCTTTCCTAGACTCCATAGGTTTCTTTTATATAGGTTTCTTTTCTAGATACCATTACAGAAACTTCATTTAAATTTGGTTAGTAATTTTTAAGTGATTCGAATAAAAAACACACGTGCATACTTATACAATTGAACAGACAAAAATTCGAAAACACTTAGTATCTCATATTCTTCTTCAGACTATAAGGAATAAAGTAGGGAGGATCGCCATTGTAAAATTTTATGTAAGATGTAATATACGCAATTTATGATATCCTCTTAAGATGTATAGGTTTCTTTTTAAGACTATTAAATACCAGTGCAGAAATTTCATTTAAATTTGGTTAGTAGGTTTAAGTGAATCGAATAAAAATAAGTAAACATACAAAAACTCACATAGAATGAACAGACAAAAATTCGAAAACACTTAGTATCTCATATTCTTCTTCAGACTATAAGGAATAAAGTAGGGAGGATCGCCATTGCAAAATTTTATATAAGTTATAATATTCGCAATTTATGATATTGTCTTAAGATATATAGGTTTCTTTTTAAGACTATTAAATACCATTGTAGAAATTTCATTTAAATTTGGTTAGTAGGTTTAAGTGAATCGAATAAAAACAAGTAAACATACAAAAACTCACACAGAATGAACAGACAAAAATTCGAAAACACTTAGTATCTCATATTCTTCTTCAGACTATAAGGAATAAAGTAGGGAGGATCGCCATTGCAAAATTTTATATAAGTTATAATATTCGCAATTTATGATATTGTCTTAAGATATATAGGTTTCTTTTTAAGACTATTAAATACCACTGCAGAAACTTCATTTAAATTTGATTAGTAGGTTTAAGTGAATCAAATAAAAACAAGTTAAAATACAAAAACTCACACAGAATGAACAGACAAAAATTCGAAAACACTTAGTATCTCATATTCTTCTTCAGACTATAAGGAATAAAGTAGGGAGGATCGCCATTGCAAAATTTTATATAAGTTATAATATTCGCAATTTATGATATTGTCTTAAGATATATAGGTTTCTTTTTAAGACTATTAAATACCACTGTAGAAACTTCATTTAAATTTGGTTAGTAGGTTTAAGTGAATCGAATAAAAACAAGTAAACATACAAAAACTCACACAGAATGGACAGACAAAAATTCGAAAACACTTAGTATCTCATATTCTTCTTCAGACTATAAGGAATAAAGTAGGGAGGATCGCCATTGCAAAATTTGATATAAGTTGTAATATACGCAATTTATGATATCGTCTTAAGATATATAGGTTTCTTTTTAAGACTATTAAATACCACTGCAGAAACTTCATTTAAATTTGATTAGTAGGTTTAAGTGAATCAAATAAAAACAAGTTAAAATACAAAAACTCACACAGAATGAACAGACAAAAATTCGAAAACACTTAGTATCTCATATTCTTCTTCAGACTATAAGGAATAAAGTAGGGAGGATCGCCATTGCAAAATTTTATATAAGTTATAATATTCGCAATTTATGATATTGTCTTAAGATATATAGGTTTCTTTTTAAGACTATTAAATACCACTGTAGAAACTTCATTTAAATTTGGTTAGTAGGTTTAAGTGAATCGAATAAAAACAAGTAAACATACAAAAACTCACACAGAATGGACAGACAAAAATTCGAAAACACTTAGTATCTCATATTCTTCTTCAGACTATAAGGAATAAAGTAGGGAGGATCGCCATTGCAAAATTTGATATAAGTTGTAATATACGCAATTTATGATATCGTCTTAAGATATATAGGTTTCTTTTTAAGACTATTAAATACCACTGCAGAAACTTCATTTAAATTTGATTAGTAGGTTTAAGTGAATCAAATAAAAACAAGTTAAAATACAAAAACTCACACAGAATGAACAGACAAAAATTCGAAAACACTTAGTATCTCATATTCTTCTTCAGACTATAAGGAATAAAGTAGGGAGGATCGCCATTGCAAAATTTTATATAAGTTGTAATATACGCAATTTATGATATCGTCTTAAGATATATAGGTTTCTTTTTAAGACTATTAAATACCACTGCAGAAACTTCATTTAAATTTGATTAGTAGGTTTAAGTGAATCAAATAAAAACAAGTTAAAATACAAAAACTCACACAGAATGAACAGACAAAAATTCGAAAACACTTAGAATCTCATATTCTTCTTCAGACTATAAGGAATAAAGTAGGGAGGATCGCCATTGCAAAATTTTATATAAGTTGTAATATACGCAATTTATGATATCGTCTTAAGATATATAGGTTTCTTTTTAAGACTATTAAATACCACTGCAGAAACTTCATTTAAATTTGATTAGCAGGTTTAAGTGAATCGAATAAAAACAAGTTAAAATACAAAAACTCACACAGAATGAACACACAAAAATTCGAAAACACTTAGTATCTCATATTCTTCTTCAGACTATAAGGAATAAAGTAGGGAGGATCGCCATTGCAAAATTTTATATAAGTTATAATATTCGCAATTTATGATATTGTCTTAAGATATATAGGTTTCTTTTTAAGACTATTAAATACCACTGTAGAAACTTCATTTAAATTTGGTTAGTAGGTTTAAGAGAATCGAATAAAAACAAGTAAACATACAAAAACTCATACAGAATGAACAGTCAAAAATTCGAAAACACTTAGTATCTCATATTCTTCTTCAGACTATAAGGAATAAAGTAGGGAGGATCGCCATTGCAAAATTTTATATAAGTTATAATATTCGCAATTTATGATATTGTCTTAAGATATATAGGTTTCTTTTTAAGACTATTAAATACCACTGTAGAAACTTCATTTAAATTTGGTTAGTAGGTTTAAGTGAATCGAATAAAAACAAGTAAACATACAAAAACTCACACAGAATGAACAGACAAAAATTCGAAAACACTTAGTATCTCATATTCTTCTTCAGACTATAAGGAATAAAGTAGGGAGGATCGCCATTGCAAAATTTTATATAAGTTGTAATATACGCAATTTATGATATCGTCTTAAGATATATAGGTTTCTTTTTAAGACTATTAAATACCACTGCAGAAACTTCATTTAAATTTGATTAGTAGGTTTAAGTGAATCAAATAAAAACAAGTTAAAATACAAAAACTCACACAGAATGAACAGACAAAAATTCGAAAACACTTAGTATCTCATATTCTTCTTCAGACTATAAGGAATAAAGTAGGGAGGATCGCCATTGCAAAATTTTATATAAGTTGTAATATACGCAATTTATGATATCGTCTTAAGATATATAGGTTTCTTTTTAAGACTATTAAATACCACTGCAGAAACTTCATTTAAATTTGATTAGTAGGTTTAAGTGAATCGAATAAAAACAAGTTAAAATACAAAAACTCACACAGAATGAACACACAAAAATTCGAAAACACTTAGTATCTCATATTCTTCTTCAGACTATAAGGAATAAAGTAGGGAGGATCGCCATTGCAAAATTTTATATAAGTTATAATATTCGCAATTTATGATATTGTCTTAAGATATATAGGTTTCTTTTTAAGACTATTAAATACCACTGTAGAAACTTCATTTAAATTTGGTTAGTAGGTTTAAGAGAATCGAATAAAAACAAGTAAACATACAAAAACTCACACAGAATGAACAGTCAAAAATTCGAAAACACTTAGTATCTCATATTCTTCTTCAGACTATAAGGAATAAAGTAGGGAGGATCGCCATTGCAAAATTTTATATAAGTTATAATATTCGCAATTTATGATATTGTCTTAAGATATATAGGTTTCTTTTTAAGACTATTAAATACCACTGTAGAAACTTCATTTAAATTTGGTTAGTAGGTTTAAGTGAATCGAATAAAAACAAGTAAACATACAAAAACTCACACAGAATGAACAGACAAAAATTCGAAAACACTTAGTATCTCATATTCTTCTTCAGACTATAAGGAATAAAGTAGGGAGGATCGCCATTGCAAAATTTTATATAAGTTGTAATATACGCAATTTATGATATCGTCTTAAGATATATAGGTTTCTTTTTAAGACTATTAAATACCACTGCAGAAACTTCATTTAAATTTGGTTAGTAGGTTTAAGTGAATCGAATAAAAACAAGTAAACATACAAAAACTCACACAGAATGAACAGACAAAAATTCGAAAACACTTAGTATCTCATATTCTTCTTCAGACTATAAGGAATAAAGTAGGGAGGATCGCCATTGCAAAATTTTATATAAGTTGTAATATACGCAATTTATGATATCGTCTTAAGATATATAGGTTTCTTTTTAAGACTATTAAATACCACTGCAGAAACTTCATTTAAATTTGGTTAGTAGATTTAAGTGAATCGAATAAAAACAAGTAAACATACAAAAACTCACACAGAATGAACAGACAAAAATTCGAAAACACTTAGTATCTCATATTCTTCTTCAGACTATAAGGAATAAAGTAGGGAGGATCGCCATTGCAAAATTTTTTATAAGTTGTAATATACGCAATTTATGATATCGTCTTAAGATATATAGGTTTCTTTTTAAGACTATTAAATACCACTGCAGAAACTTCATTTAAATTTGGTTAGTAGGTTTAAGTGAATCGAATAAAAACAAGTTAATATACAAAAACTCACACAGAATGAACAGACAAAAATTCGAAAACACTTAGTATCTCATATTCTTCTTCAGACTATAAGGAATAAAGTAGGGAGGATCGCCATTGCAAAATTTTATATAAGTTGTAATATACGCAATTTATGATATCGTCTTAAGATATATAGGTTTCTTTTTAAGACTATTAAATACCACTGCAGAAACTTCATTTAAATTTGGTTAGTAGGTTTAAGTGAATCGAATAAAAACAAGTTAATATACAAAAACTCACACAGAATGAACACACAAAAATTCGAAAACACTTAGTATCTCATATTCTTCTTCAGACTATAAGGAATAAAGTAGGGAGGATCGCCATTGCAAAATTTTATATAAGTTATAATATTCGCAATTTATGATATTGTCTTAAGATATATAGGTTTATTTTTAAGACTATTAAGTACCACTGTAGAAACTTCATTTAAATTTGGTTAGTAGGTTTAAGAGAATCGAATAAAAACAAGTAAACATACAAAAACTCACACAGAATGAACAGTCAAAAATTCGAAAACACTTAGTATCTCATATTCTTCTTCAGACTATAAGGAATAAAGTAGGGAGGATCGCCATTGCAAAATTTTATATAAGTTATAATATTCGCAATTTATGATATTGTCTTAAGATATATAGGTTTCTTTTTAAGTCTATTAAATACCACTGTAGAAACTTCATTTAAATTTGGTTAGTAGGTTTAAGTGAATCGAATAAAAACAAGTAAACATACAAAAACTCACACAGAATGAACAGACAAAAATTCGAAAACACTTAGTATCTCATATTCTTCTTCAGACTGTAAGGAATAAAGTAGGGAGGATCGCCATTGCAAAATTTTATATAAGTTGTAATATACGCAATTTATGATATCATCTTAAGATATATAGGTTTCTTTTTAAGACTATTAAATACCACTGCAGAAACTTCATTTAAATTTGATTAGTAGGTTTAAGTGAATCGAATAAAAACAAGTTAATATACAAAAACTCACACAGAATGAACAGACAAAAATTCGAAAACACTTAGTATCTCATATTCTTCTTCAGACTATAAGGAATAAAGTAGGGAGGATCGCCATTGCAAAATTTTATATAAGTTGTAATATACGCAATTTATGATATCGTCTTAAGATATATAGGTTTCTTTTTAAGACTATTAAATACCACTGCAGAAACTTTATTTAAATTTGGCCAGTAGGTTTAAGTGAATCGAATAAAAACAAGTAAACATACAAAAACTCACATAAAATAAACAGACAAAAATTTCTAGTCCATTGTAGTATATTAGGCAAAAATTCCTCGCCCATTAGGTCGATGTTTGATAACTATTATGTTCCGCCCCTTAGCCTATTTATAGTCTCCTCAATACTTTGTTTTATTAATATTTAATGTATACACTTTTTGCCTTGTTATACTATTACCACTTGTTATAGTCGCTTTTAGAAAATAATATACTAGAAGAGGCAATTATATTTTTCCCTTTCGTCTATGTATATGATAGCAGGTAGTTGTGTCATAGTTTTATGGTTTCATACCACAAATGGAACAACAGAATCTGTCTGTTGCATCTGTTTTTCTCAGAAACCAGAGCACTCAAAAATATTTATACAGAAGGAGGGAGGGGGGACAGAGTTGGCGGATGGTGCCATTAAGACCATGAATTTTTTTTAAATTACTTACATAGTGTAGGTATCGTTTGAAAGGGCTTATAAAGGCCTATATTTTTTTATACTTTTTGATAGCATGTCTTCAGATGTTATAGGAAAACTATAACGATTATTCTATGTTTTATAAGTTTTTAAATATGCACGATGATTTGATACCTGTATAAGATATATTTACGTTGTGAAAAAATAATATTTGTAAATAAAAAAAGGTTAATAGAAATATCATGTACCCTTAAATGTTTATAAGTACCTACATATGTATGGAACCTTGTAATAGTATGTCTTCAGATGTTATAGGAAAACTATAACAATTATTCTACATGTTATAATTTTTTAAACATTCACCATGAGTTGACACCTGTATAAGATATAGTAGGCAATATATTTACGTTGTGAAAAATAATATTTGTAAATAAAAAAAGGTTAATAGAAATATCACGTACCCTTAAATGTTTATAAGTACCTACATATGTATGGAACCTTGTAATAGTATGTCTTCAGATGTTATAGGAAAACTATAACGATTATTCTATGTTATAATTTTTTAAACATGCACCATGAGTTGACACCTGTATAAGATATAGTAGGCAATATATTTACGTTGTGAAAAATAATATTTGTAAATAAAAAAAGGTTAATACAAATATCACGAACCCTTAAATGTTTATAAGTACCTACATATGTATGGAACCTTGTAATAGTATATCTTCAGATGTTATAGGAAAACTATAACGATTATCCTATATGTTATAATTTTTTAAACATGCACCATGAGTTGACACCTGTATAAGATATAGTAGGCAATATATTTACGTTGTGAAAAAGTAATATTTGTAAATAAAAAAAGGTTAATAGAAATATCATGTATCATTAAATGTTTATAAGTGCCTACATATGTACGGAACTACAAGGTTCCGTTCCTAAGTTCTATTCTTGATTGACAGGTTGTCTTTCACGTCTAATTGTTACAGTTACACGCCTAAACACCCAACCCCATTTTGTTCCATTAGTATTTTGAATCGTAAAATTTTCATCAGGTTTCACATGTTTTAAATTTTCATGACTTGGTTATAGGGTTGCTATAATTATTGTTTATGTCAACATTACGGCGTAATTTGAGACTATTGGTGTAATAACATTTGTAAACTTTGAATAAATTTTATTGTTGTTTTAAAAGTGTATTGTTTCTGATAGATTCAAAGTAATCCGATGACTTAGGCCGTTATCACACTAGCGATTTGTGAGCGCGTTTCCAGCGAGACGATTTCTGAATGTGTTTGCTGTGAGATCGCCGTGTATACGCAACGTGTTCGTCGCGTATGAGTAGCGTGATCCTTACCTTGCTCCTTACTGTCCAAAACACGATTCGCAGATAATGGGCTTGTTATTCATACGCGGTTAGTACGTTGCGTATATGAGGCGAACATGTTACATACACTGGACGAGCTTGCTGCGTACACGTGGTGAGATCGCTGCAAGCACGTTCAGAAATCGTCACGCTAGAAACACGCTCACAAATCTCCAGTGTGATAACGGCCTTATACGGGATTCTAGACTTAAGAGTTTAAGTGTTGACAAGCATTGTATTAGTTCAGTCGCCGGAGAAACGTCTTAGTTTTGTCATATTGAAGTCGTGCGCGTTTCAGGTATATTATTCTGAAAAATGGTGACTCCGAAACAGATGTTTTCATTTAGTTATTGGTCACTTTCCATTTAAGACACGAAGATCATATGCTACTAATTAAGACACAAATATCGTATGGTTTTGATATTGGACACGAAATATCTTATCTGGATACTATGCGTTCATCCTCTGACAGCGTTAACAGCGCGTAGTCCGGGCGCGTGCAGGCGCGTTAAGCGAAATTGGCCCGTCCAAGGGATCCAATGTGTTTGCCCACTGCCCCGTGTAAATTAGGTCAACTTGTGTAAGGACTGGCCATCGCATAGCGGAAGAACCCTTGCGTCGCTGTACGGCTGAATTAGGCGCAGTTGTTGCGAACAATGGGGGTTGCGGGAGTGGTCTTTGTGCGCGATGTTCAATTTGTCAATTGGGCGGTCCGAATTGTGTTGTTTCGCAGTTGATAAGCGCGTTTGTAGTGATCGTACGTACTTAAGTCACTATTTCGGAAGGGACACTGTGTTTTCTGTTATATTTATGTACAGATACTTTGTGTTACTACTAGCTATCTGTACCGGCTTTTCCCGGGCAGAAAGTGTAAATTTTGTTTTAATCGTTTTTTTATATAATATTTATTTACGTTTAGTTTATTTATTAACGATTTTCTCAACAGTTTAGTTATTTATTATGTGCCATAGTTTAATTCAGGATCGTACGGTCAAATGTCAATACAGATTTTCGAATTTTTAGCTTTTTTTGTAAATTCGTTTACTAAAACAAATCTAATGTTGAAAAAATGTCTGTCTGTACGAAAATATTTAACTATTGAGTGAAAGGTTTACTAAAGCTATTGACACGAATTTTATGTACACAGTTTTTAGTTCCAGTGTTACTACTTAAGATAGGAATCCTGAGACCAATCTAGTTCTTCTTTCAGCCTAATATTTCGAACCGTCCCGAAATTATGTTTCTGTAGGTACTAGATTTCGTAAAGCATGTCTACACATTTTTACTTTTTGAGGCTATGGTATCAATACGTACATGTTGTGTAGCTCATACTGTATAACTAATCAAATATGCATTCGAATACAGCGGAATCTAGAAACCTTTCTAAACGCAGCCATGTAATTACTTTATGATCAGTACCTAATATATTTTTAGACGATATCTACGTTTTCAATTGTATTCCTTTGGACGCCATCTGTGGTGTAGAAGTAAAACCAATGCCACAGAGCGCCATCTATGGTACAGTAGCAAAACCCTTGATTAATAATTATGTATATTCACAAGGTGTCTAAACAAATTCAAAAGTTTAAGCGAACGAAGTCGTGGGTACAGTTAGTTGCAAAATAAAAATGCTTTAAGAAACAGTCTGTAAAATAAATAGCCATATAATTCCTGGTACTTTTTTGTAGGTTTCATTATCTTTTATAATTATTTGAAACATTGTTTGTTATAATTACCGTTTAGTTTGTTGGATTAAAAATACTTCTACGTTTCAATTTTGCAATGTATAACTTGTTATAACAGATAATTTGTGATAATCAACTATATATACCATTGATTTTTTTGTAGATTTTCCTACTGTTTGCAATGTTGTTTATATATTATTTTAATGGACTTTGATTACCTTCATTTAAATTGTTATTATTGTTCATTACTATGCATTTTAAAAATATGTTATGTACCTTATGTTCTCTTTATAAAATTGGTGGATGTCAACTCGTCAAAAGCGAAATAGCTTTGAAGGCGCGAGCGTCATCTTCGTTGAATTGTCTTGATTATTTTAAAAATAGGTTTTTTTTTTAAATATTTAAAGAATTTATTTAAGTTATTGTGGAAGGAATGCCGAAATTAAAAATATCAAACAGTTAAAGATGGTCTTATCTGCCGAGCAATCCAACGCTCCTAATGGCGCGTTTGTAAGCCGAAAACCGCTCATGAACGGCAAAATCACTTAGGTGGAGCGGCGTGGAGCGATATATTTTCCAACAGTTGAGACAACTGGCGAATAATGAAACGTTTCAAGTAGCGCGATGGGCCGAAATGCGTACTGTTAATATTAAACTGCAAATAACTGTACGAGATTTTGTGACATGAGTTATTGATAATTTTAAATAAATGACTTTTATGACAAAGAATTAACAAAGGCTGTCACAAAAAAAATGTTATAAATACATAGATTATTCAATCAGCGATAGTAGTTATAAATGATGCGAAAATATTTTTTTCATATATTTTATGAATGTTTTTCATCTGTATTTTTTAAAGATTGATTTTTATCTATTTGACGATACTTGTTTTAAAATATAATCCTCGCACCACCTCTAATGGATATGTCATTCCTTTTCTTTTCGGAACTAAACGGATAGCATTTGCCGTTTCTTCAACTCGAAATAATCTGTGATCATTTTCGCCAAGTCCCAATGTGTGATGGAATGGATCTTGTTAATCTTCTCCTCGTGAAAGGTATGAAATGTGATGTATTTTTAACAAACTGTCTCAGAGTATTTTTACCAAACATAATCCTCCTGGTTATGTTTCTCGAGTGTATGTTTCTCGAGTGTGTGTATGTAAATTTATTGACACGAGCTGTAACCTAAATGGCTCGATGGATTTTAACATATAAGGTGTTGTTAGATTCCGAAAGTCAATTTTTTTTTTCTAAATCTATCGTGTCATCATCGAGGCATCAAAACGAAGAGTTTCGAATGTCGATTACAAAAATATCTATAACTTTTATGTTTAAATTTAATTGGAAAGACGATACAAATGGAACTCCCAACTTGTTAACCTTATTTTACCCTAGGACTTATTTACTTGCAAATGCTTAAATAAAGAAGTTATTTATTAATAAAACTAAAAAGATTGAAGTAAACAACATTATTTAAAAAGTCAGTCTGCAAAAACACAATTGATGATATAAAAAATGTAAAACCGTGATTGCGTAAAAAATAACTGAAAAGTGAAAAATGAGCTCTATAATTTATATAATTTAGTTTGGGCAATGTAGAATGTACCGTGCAATGTTTTTTTATTCGATACCTATATAAAAAAAAAATATATATAATAATATATATATATATATATATATATATATATATATATATATATATATATATATATATATATATATATATATGATAATATACTTAAATTTTATAAATTGCGGGCAGAGACAAACAAAAATTACAGTACATTGGTGTTGTAAACATTTGAATAGATCATCACAAAACAAATTTTTTGATTATTGATTTCTCCTCGCCCGCAATATTTTATAACATTTAAGTTATATTTATAACATATTATATCTTATTTTTTGCTCATGTATCTGAATAAAAACATTATACGGTGTATTCTTCATTGCTCAAACTAAATTCTATAAGCTTATTTTTCTCTTTTCAGTTATTTATTTTTTACGCAATCGGTTTTTTTTAAATCTATTATATTATCAGTTGTATCTTTGCAGTCGGGTTTTTTAAAATAATTTTGTGTTTGGTTATACTATATTCAATTCTTGTCATTCTGTTTGATCTGTTCTGTATTATACTCGGATGTTTTTGATCTGCCTTTGTTATGCTTACCTGCTGGTCGAATGAAAATTCACAAGCTAAACTGGTCGATTGGATAGCAAGGAAAACTGTTTGCTCGGAATAATCTGCAGTAATATAATTATTGTTTATTATACAGGTTATATAACTTTATTTTTATGCCATTTTGTATATTTAACTACGACGAACGTTTTCTACGAAATATGTTAGCTAGATGTTTATCCCTAAGCTGCTCGCGTACATAATGATGCAAGCGAACGCATCGTGCCTCTCGACTCAGTTGCCAGACAACAATGGGAGCGAAGCAGGCACTCTCGCCAGGAGACGCGAAGGAGGGGCTGTAAAGTGAATTGCAAGGAGGGGGCGGATTAAGGAGCCGCTCCGTGTGACAACTGGGCGTAGTAACTGAGGGTCGCAGCTCGCGTACAGTCGTTTCCGTCGAATATTAGTTTCCAACTGTTTTGCATTTTATGCAAATTATGATATTAGTGACTCGACGAAGTCGGTAACCCCGATATTATGGATATGGGCTGGTGGGCCTGCGCGGTGTCGTGGTGATGTTTGGTGGAAATGGTTTGTTTTCGTTCGCGACCCGTTTTCCTGGCTAGGGTGATATTGTTTTGGGTTGTTCTTTAAGACGGGGGTCGTGATGAGAAATGAATTGAGTTGAAAATTGATGCACTCATTCGTAAGGATCGGATTATTTGTTGAATGAGGGATGTTGTGCCGTAGATTTTGGGGGTTGTACCGTACAGATAATAATTTATTTATGTCTTTTGAGTTCTATCAACTTCTAAGGGTCGAAATCGTATTTGTTTGTTATTCCATTGACACTTAATGTTTAGTGTTTTTTTATAAAAAATATACTTTTTGCCACTGTAGTATTCTTAATAATGTTATAAATGTGAAAGCGTTTTCGTTTGTTAAATCACTTTACATAAGGATTTAACCCTTACTAAATGTTACATGTAATAGAACGTCTTACAGACTGATATATATACAGTTTTTATCCCGGAAAAGTATATAGGTCCTTCAGAAATGACAATAATTTTCTCTTAGTGCGTCGTTAGATGGCGCTGCTGCTATTTGCGTCATTAAATAATCATTTTTTTATATTTTCATTATAAAAAGAAATTATATCTAACGAAAAATACTATCTACGGAATATCAATATCGCAGGTATCGGCTAGTGATGTCTATTGTGACATCATTTTTGACTAAATTTTGGTAATAACACTCTTATGGCATACTATATTGAAGAGACCTTGCTCTTTTGTTTAGCGATTTCTGGCTGTTCATCAATCGTGTATATTTAATTTTATTGTCATGTAGCAGTCTTAATTTAATGAGCAGTGTTATGCTTTGTTATGAATATTCTGCCTCGTTTTGTCATTTTTAACTTGTTTCTCCGTCTTCGCATGTATCTTTCACTTATGATGTTGTTAACACTCACACGCCTCTATTACCTATACTGGTAAGATCGACTGACTATACATATGTTCGTAATGAAGCATTTTGATTTTCGCCATTTTAGCGCTTCTAGTGAGCGTCCACAGTAGCGAGCGTCTACGGAACTAATATTAGAGATGGGACAGTATGGCAAAACAAATCCATAAAAACTTCGAAAGGTTAAAATAGTGTGAACTTATCAAGTGTTCATTGATTTATTTATGTAATTAATAATTCGCCAGTAAACAGTGTCGATATCTAATTGGACTTTTTTATGGGCAGGAATAAAATATAAGATATACATAAAAAAACACAGGTAAGAAAAAAATCGTAAGCAAGCAATATATTTTATTTTATTTATACCCCTAAGATAAATAAAATAGAACATATTGAAAGTGTCGATACGAAACAATGTGATATTATCGTGAATCAATACAGTGAATTGCGATATGATATATCGATACAAAGGATAATTTTGGGCATCTCTAATTAAATGTCAAATTTAGTTCCGGGGACGTTCCTCGCGGCGCTTCGAATAGGCACAAAAATAGCTGTCATTTTATATGGTATAGCCAGTCTAGAGTACTAGTATAATAGAAGTCAGTGTTACCATTGCATTAAATTTATTTTCGTATATCCTACGCAATTATTCGCGATTATAATATCCTTTCTACGTGATCCCACTTGCCTACACCGACATCCTTTGTTGCCTACACCGACATCCTTTTTATAAAACTAGAAAATATAAGTTTTTTTTATAGCCGGCCAAAACTGGAAAAGAAAATTATTACCTGTAAAGAAGTACCTGCAGGTGTCTGTACCGCCGCGAGTGCATTAGGGTTGCAGTATTTGCGTAGTACTTGAAGCGACTTGTTGAGATAGTCGATGAATGGAGCGACTCGACTGTGGTTGGGGTACTTGCATAGTTTTCTCTTTACGGAGCGAAGCTTAAGTGGATCCAGTCAGGTGCGACCGTTAGTGCTGGCGAGCTATTAGCAGCTATTTGATATAAATACATAGTAGCTAGAAGAACGAGCCGATTTTTAGGTTCTATATTTAAATGTGTCCTTTTTTATATTACGTGATTTAACCGTTTTAGTGCCATGGTTTTTTACTCATATATACTTAAAAATTCCAAAGAAATCTTTTGTTTTTGATGTCATTTACCCTTGTCTTAAAAAAAAAAAACTGTATCTCTTCCAAAAATTATCCAATTTTATTAATTTTTTCGATGGTTTCTTAATAAAAACTTGTACAAGGATAATAAAATACAAAGAAAATTATGGAAATATATATTGTGAACAAAAACTGAAATCAAGGTCACATCGTCATTTTCGCAGTCAGGTACATCCTTCCGTATCAGCAAAATAATTTTTATCGTCAGTATTATCACTATTACACAAAACTAGCATTACACCAAATTGTGGCGCACCACAATGTCACTCCCACTATCACTTTCTTCACAACTTGAAAAACGATTATTTTCACTCGAATTATTTTCGTATTCCGACATTCTGGGTTAAACATTTTCTTCTCCTGGATCCTTTTTATATTGTAATTACTAATAATAATATAATTTGAACTTTATGTAACACGTAGAAAGATAAAAGATTAGCGATGCATGCGAGCGACCTCCCCTACCGCGCGCTAAACACCAACTGATTTCGCGAGCGCCATCGCGCTCGTAACAAATTTAGTTAGTACGTGCACGAGCGCGATGGCGCTCGTCGGCACTCAGACGGTTAAGTTACATATTCATTTTTTGTTTTCTTTTTTTAAACTATGAATAAGGCCCTGAAATATTGAAGCATGTGATGCTGTTAATCAGTAAAATGGATGTCATTTTTATCGGGAAAATTCAAAGGTTGCTTCGTAAGAGCCTGCCCGGTCATTGACCGCTGAGTCTGTGTAAACCTCGGCGCGCTTTGGTTTGAGTAAAAATTGTTTATTCCATACAAGATGACGTGATAAAATATTTTAATTCAGTATTCCATTTTTCACTAAAGCACCAACGATGGGGCGTCGTTTTATTTTGTCTTGTTTTTAATTTTTGTGATTTGTTTATTGAAATCGTTCCCCTGATTTCATCCAAGTAAAATTATATATGCGAAAGGGAGTTTGTTTATTTTTTGCTTTCGCGTCTAACCGACCAATGTCCATTATATTTTGAGGACATTTATCTTTTATCACGGAGATGAATACAGGATACCATAGTTATCCTAAAATAGAATTTTTTTTCTAATTAAAGAAATAATATAGCGTAGACATATCTACATGCGTAAGGCTACGGCAAGGCCCCATGTTTCTCAAACTACTTATCTAATTCCAATGTTAAGAGCCTATTTTCAAAATATATTTTTTTAATTTCACCACCATTTTTTCTGTTGTCCGCATTGGCTAAGCCGTGAGCAATAGCTATTATTATAAATTGGACTTTACGTATTTAATCATAACGATACGAATGTCTAACCAGCGCACGATGAACTTACTGGAGATGCCATCGATAATTATTTATGTGGGATGTAGAAAAAGATAATTGTCTCTTTCTCTCTCGATTGTTCTTGTTGTATATATGTAAAAAAATAAAAAAAACTGATGCAAACATTATTTGAATTTCGAATTATTTGTGTTTCTTAAAGAAAAGTGGTAAAAAGTATTTTTGAAAGGGATTTTTGGAATCGTCCTATGTTTATTAGTTTTGAAGATATAAGGGCTAAAAGTGCATACTAATTCTTTGCATTTGTACTCTCGAACTAAACCCCCGTATAATACCGCGTAAGACATATATAGTTTTAAGTAAGAAATAAATTCAGTTTTTCTCTTTATAGATCGTTTTTATTTAATCTATTTTCTCGGCCCGTACCTATAGCCTTTAAGCTTCGTCGATTTTCTTTTTCAGTTATAATTCCATTATTATTTCGTAACACGTTTCCAGTCTACTAAGCGAATAAGCATCGTCAGCGTCTCTATCACAAGTGACGCCCTCCTAAACTGAGAATTGGGTATTTGACTAAATTTTTTTTATTTCATTAATCATAATTTCAAGGTACAAGCTGATGAAGAGTGTACCTTGAAATTAGTAAGTTTTTTTAATAATCTTAAAAATTAACCGAGTTATAATAGTTTAAATTTAACCTTTAGAGAAGGACGGCAATACTGTGTTGTGAGGTCATTTTTAATATTACACATTATATTCTACGAGAGGAAAAGAGAGGGATATACCCAACTCTATCCGTATCTTCAAATTCAGAAGCCTACAACTGGCTTATTTTTCAATCAATTTTTGAATTTTTTTCAAGACTGGTTTTTAATTAACTTATATTTCACAATATTGTACGAAAAATATCAAAATTTAGAATGAGTCAACTACCGTATTATGACTAAACACACTGGTGGCAAAACCGTATTAAAGAGCTTTTATTCGATGTAGTATTTTATGGAAAAGAAATTATTCGAATTGGTATCCATAAATAGTGATAGTACTATATTGCCCTCAGAGATAAAATGCCTAGGACGTCCTTGGGTAAGATTGAGATGAAATTAATTGGTAAGCAAAGAAATGTGAATTTATATAGTAGGTGTCCATCCCGGCTTTTCCGGGCAATAAAGGGATCATGATTTCTTTTTTTTGATCGCTTTATTATATGATATGTATTTACGGTTATTTCATTAACGGTATTTTCAAGGGTTTATTTTTTTTCTGTGCTTTAGTTCGAGATGACAAGCTATATGTATGCAAAACTTCATGGGGTTTGTTTAAGTAGCTGAACAAAGAACAAATAAAGATTTATCGTTATTTTGATAGTTTTGGAATATCGTGAGGATAGTTTTGGAAGATCGTGAGGGGGTTAAAGGAGAGGGGAGGTGGTGATAACTGTAACTTAATAAGTCTATTTGTTTTTTTCGCCAGTAAGCTCTCGAAATAACTGTAATTTAATAAGTTTATTTTATTTTTTCGCCTGTAAGCTCTCGAAATAACTGTAATTTAATAAGTCTATTTGTTTTTTTCGTCTGTAAGCTCTCGAAATAACTGTAATTTAATAAGTTTATTTGATTTTTTTGCTTGTGTGCTCTTGAAATAACTGCAATTTCATAAGTCTATTTGTTTTTTTCGACTGTAAGCTCTCGAAATACCTGTAATTTAATAAGTTTATTTGATTTTTTCACCTATAAGCTCGCGAAATGGTAATTAACTTCTCGCGCCGTCACGTCTCTCATTGGGCCACGATTTCCTGTAAATTATACCAAATTGTAACTTTTTATATCGATTTATTTACGAGGAAAATGTCTGTGATAGAGGAGAGAAAACAACCAAGGTGGTGGGTATTTTTTATTTAATTTTTGGTGTAGAAAATTAACGAGTAGTAGCTTTAATAACATTGAATCAGTTTTTAAAGGATTTGCTGAGAAGAATTAAATAAAACTAATAATATTAATAAACTGGGAAACTACTTTTTTCAACAGATGAAAATTTAGGGAAAAAATAGTCAGCAGGAGGTAGATAAGATTATGGTAATAATTATTTGGTTAAGACAAATTACTTATTTCCAAATCCATGTTCACATAAAGCACGTGTGGCGCTTTTTATTGTAGTCAATAATTTGTCTCCAATAATAAGTGTGTATATAATAACGCTCACAGTCTTGGGGATATTGGCGGATTGTAATCATTCATTGGCTTAGAGATAAAAACATAATTACGATTTTAAGGTTAATTAGCATTTAATTTAATAGTAACAATGTAATTTTAGAGATGTATCAATCAAATACGTAATCGAGCAGCTCTCCATACATCAAACTTGCGGATATAAAATTTTATCTAATGAAAATCCATCGAGTGTAAAATAACTAAGAGATCTTATAAAATACAATCTTCCTAAGAGTTCTTATAAAATACAATCTTTCTAAGAGATCTTATAAAATACAATCTCCTTAAGAGATCTTATAAAATACAATCTTCCTAAGAGATCTTATAAAATGCAATCTTGCTAAAGGATCTTATAAAATATGATCTTCCTAAGAGAGTTTATAAAATACTTAAGAGATCTTATAAAATACAATCAAAAATATTACTAATATTTTTTGATAGGTTTGTTTTTTTATCAGATATGTGTGCCCCTAGCGCTTTGTGTAAAAATTAAGATACTTGGTAAGTGTAACAACGCAAAATTATTTGTCATTTTACATTTATAAATAACCAGCTATGCCCGCGACTTCGTTCGCGTGCACAAACGTGTTTTAAAAATCTTCTGATGACATGTATTGGTGATTTTTTACTTATAATTAAATGAAACTACGTAATATTGTATTATTTCTAATTTCTTTAATGTCTTTACCACGACCTAGGTTTGGTTGTATTACTATATCTTCAGGTGGGCTATTAGCAAAGATCTTTGCTAATAGCCCACCTGAAGATGTTGTAATACAATTAAACCTAGGTCGTGGTAAAGAACTTAAAGAAAGTAGAAATAATACTACATCACGTAGTTTAATTTAATTGTGAATAATGAATTTCTACAAAATTAAAGCCAAATACATTCAAAATTGAACTTAGTTAAATATTATTGAGTCGTTTTACTTTATTTTTTTGAATATGGGTATTTATATTTATTCATTTCGTAATTTTTTATGTTTAAAAATATGTATCGATATGTATAGATTAGCAAAAATATCTAGATTCGGAGTGATTTTTGCAATAACCAGTTTTTGTATTTTCGCTTGGGAATGAGACATTTTCCCAAAATAAAAAAGTATCCTATATGTTGACTCAGTTATCATTCTCGAGTTATCATCAAACCAAATTTCATCAAAATCCATCCAGCGGTTTTTGCGTGATGCGGTAATAGAACACAGACAACAATTTAAAAAATGATAAATTTGGTCTTTGTATCGATAATAATGGCTATTAGAATAAGATTTTCCTAAAAATATTCAATGTACAGATACGGCCCAGTTACAGTTTTATTATATGTATATTTTAAAGAAATAACGGCAATTAAGCTATTTTCCTGACGCATTTGAAAAATACACTAGATAACATACACATAAGGAAAACATTACATAAGGAAAACGATGATCAACTTGGAATAGTTTAATAGAATTGTTACGTACATTTAGTGTTTCAAACTTTTATGCGAACGTAAGTGTGCGAGGCCCCTTGTAATGCGAGTTCTATTTATATTTAACAGGTTTTTTTTATTTATTCTCTTTTTATCTATTTGGTAGAGCAGCATGCAAAAACTTTTATTTATTTACTTTCAACTTGAAATTTAGGCTATCCTTATGTATTGGTTCAATATTCCCCAGGAGACTTTTTGTCTGTCTGTCTTTTTATCTGTTTGTTAGAGCGTCATGCAAGAACTACTAGATCGATTTAAGTAAGATTTTTACTGGGACGTTGCTTGGAGTTCAAATTGAAATTTAGGTTACCACGATGTATTGGTTCAATATTCCTTAAAAGACTTTTTGTTTGTTTGTTAGAGCATCACGCAGAAACTACTGGAATGTCTGAGTGGAACTTTCACTAGAAAGGTGCTTGGGGCTTAGGTTAAACATAGAATACCTTTTGTATCTATCGAATATTCTCTAGGAGACTTTTATCTATCCGTTTATCTATTTTAGAGCATCACGCAATAATTAATGGAACGATTTGAATGGAACTTTACTGGAATGGTGTTTGTGGTTCAGATTAAAATTTAGGCTACCCTTTTGTATATGTCGAATATTCCATAAGACATTTGTTATCTGTCTGTCTGTCTGCTTATCTGTTTCTTAGAGCAACACGCAAGAAGTACTGGAACGATTTCAATGGGTCTTTCATTGGGACAGTGCTTGTGGTTTAGATTCAAATTTAGGCTAACTTTTGTATCTATCGAATATTCCTTAAGATATTTTTTGTCTGTCTGTCTGTTTATCTGTTTATCAGAGCAACACGCAAGACCTACTGGAACGATTTGGATGGGAGTTTTACTGGGACGGCGCTTGGGTTCAGATGAAAAATAGGCTTCTGCCTATCTTTTTTGTTTATCAAATGTTGTGTCGATAAACAAAAAAGGTAGGCTGAAGGGATTTGAAGTCCAATAATTAATATTCACGTATTGAAATTTGCGTGTGCGTAGTTACGAGCTGACGAATTGAAATTGTCTCAGCTATCGTGATTTAATACAAGATTCACCTTAACATATCGGTTACTTTTAACCCCATCAAATGTAATTCTTTGAGATGCAATCTTTATTACTGGATAAAAACTACGCCACGTGAATAGAAAATCTACGTGAGCGAAGCTGTGTGAAAAAGACTAGTTCATTTCTATGATTAAGAAAATGTCATGCGTTAAAAACTTATTCAATTGTCTAGACGTTGACTTTGTAGTTTTTCTCTCGTCAGTCTTCGCTTTGTCAAACTCTCTCACGTATGTGTTAACTTTCCCAGGCTACGTTGCTTTAAATAGACGGCTTAGGTCGTCGACCCGGAGTTGATCAACGCACATTTCTGCCTATTTCAACACTTAATAGGCGGCTCTCATTAGGAGTTTCATTGTGTCTCGAATCATTATATTTGCACCGTAGTAATCAAAACAAAACATGTCGCTGTATACTCAAAGCGGAATACAAATGTTTACGAGGGGAATACCCTTTTTGCTTATTTTGATGTTTACAGTGTGCTTTGTGTATTTTCATATGAAAGACCTTGATTTCGGAGGATGTTTATTTGAAGTTGGAAATACAAAAGCTCGTAACAAAAGAAAAATATAAATTAAACGTTTGTTGGAAGTAACGAGATATATCGTTTTTTTGTATGTTATATGATTTTCAGTAATTGAGTCGATTCTGAGTCATACATTATATTTATATATATATATATATATATATATATATATATATATATATATATATATATATACAGATAAAATATAACTTAATATTTTATCTTACACCACCAAACTATTAACTTTTCAAAGCTGAAAGTAATAACAAGAACAAATAAATTTGGTGGGATATTAGTAAAGATTCTTGCTAATATCCAACCAAATTTCTTTGCTAATATCCCACCTGAAGATGTTGTAATACAACGAAACCTAGGTCGTGGTAAAGAAATTAAAGAAAGTAGAAATAATACTACATCACGTAGTTTCATTTAATTGTGAATAATGCATTTCTACAAAATTAACGCCAAATATATTCAACATTTTTAAATATATTTCTTTTTCTAAGTTAATCGGGAGTAGATTTTTTATTATTAAATACTTTGTTTCATGAGTATTCTTTAGAAAATTCGCTTTTACTAAAGCCAAATTAAATCCCGCACGGCACGTAGGTAAATGTCACGTACATTTCACGATGAGAGTGTTAAAACATGTTTTTCACTTTTATTAAGATGCCAAGTTACTTACTGCCTACGTAGCTACTTCGTATTTAGGTACATATCGTTCGAATCGGCTTTACGCGGAAGGTTACACAAAAGGTTGTCGCACGCCGTGACCCGACGGACGTGGCCCGCCGGCCGGGCTGTCGCCGGCACCGGAAGCGATATCGATCCGAGGAGGAAAACAGCGACGACGGCAATGCACCGCCCGCCCAGCGCCGTCTAGTTAAGGTTCTGCGAGTACGACTGAGGAGAACAAACAGATTTGCTTTGTGTTGAATGTTTTCATTTGGATAATGTAAAAGGAAAGGAAGTTTACATAATTTATAAGTTTAAAACTAATTTAGAATTTACGAGAGGCAGCGAGCCGGCAGGTATACCGGCTTTCTGTTACCGTAGCAGTTTGCGGGAAAAGAAAGAAAAGCGTAATTCTTTCAAGGAACTGTTTCATTGACAGCAGTATTTATAAACACGCTTTGAATGAAAAAAAATGTAAAAAAATGTAAGAAATATAATTTTACGGATAAACATATTTGGGCGGAAAGAGGATAAAAATCTAATTTTCATAATAACTTTTTCCTCTATATCCACTTCAAGCGCGTTTCTTAATCTACTTCAACCGTGTAAATGTGTATGTAGAATAAAATTGTGACTTTTCTTTACTGTATACTGAAAATACTTGCAAAAAATTGTTGATACAATGAAGGATAAAACATATTTGGACTGATGGAGGATAAATATTATGTCTCATGATTCCTATCTTCCTTTGTTTTCACCTTGTACCATTCTTTAATCTGAGCTAATCCTGTACATAAAATGAAACTGTAAATTTTGTGGGATTATAAATTAAAAATATTTATAAGCGGATGAAGGGTAAAAATGATTGGGCGAATGGAGGATAAAAACTTATGACTTATATTTTTGTCTCTTCTATTTCCAGCTTGAACCTATTACTTAATCTACCCTAATCGTTTTAATCTATGCATATAATAACACTTGAAACTATATTTTGTTTTACTTTGAAAATATTTGCGTAATTGTATAAGTGAAATTATTGGGCGGGGTGGAGCGACAAAAATAACTGGATGGAAGAAAGATGCAAGTCTCTTTCTGCATTTTTTTCCTTTTTTTGCCACATTGTTCCTTATCCCTAATATCTGCACTTAATGAAACTGTACAATTTTCGTTGCTCTATATTGAAATTATTTGTTTGAAAAATACTTGGGCGGATGAAGGATAAATATAGATACGCATAATTTTTTAAACATTTAATTCCACAAAACTACAAGTAATGTTTTATAATATAATACATATAACATTGATATATTTTGTGATGTTCTATTAAAATTCGAAGGCAGTTTGCAAGGGAAGTATATCGTTAAAATAAGCGTGCGATTACAATCTTAGTAATTTTGTTAGCCCCTACTGATAAACCAAAATACGACCAAGTGCGAGTCGAACTCGCGCACGAAAGGTTCCCTAGCACCAAACAATATTAAACTTATCACTTTTTATTTATCAAGGAAACAACTGTGAAAAACAAAGTTATTGCCGTAGTTGGTATCGAAAATAGCCCGTATCTTAAAAACTACACAAACATATTCAAACAAATTTTCTTTGAAAGATTATTTTAAGTACCTTAATTTTTTTCAGAGTTTTACACTCGTTATATCGGGGGTGGACACACATTTTAAGATTTTAGAAGTGCATATCTCATCAACTATTGACTTAAATAAAAAAGTTATTTTGGAACCTTTATATCAAGGCCTAACTAACGATATCTGGACTGGATTTTTTCTTCATGCCTCAGTCATACATGTAGTATGAAGTGCCACCGCTAATATAATTTTTTTCATGATTCCATTATTTCATTGTATAGCGGGTCATAGAAGACTTCATCAATTCATCTATATAGTGACATACAGACAGACAGACGGGCAGGACGAAATTATATGGGTTCCATTTTTGCCATTTGGCTACGAAACCCTAAAAATGCTAAATTTTTTGGAGTTCTATTAAAATCCAATGGCGGTTTGCAAGGGACGTTAGTATCTACTAATATGATAAAGTGAAGATGCGACCAACCGGATTTCTATGAAATGTTTGTATATAGGTAGTATGCATCTTATATTAAAAGGTAAGTTGGGTTCCCATAAATAATCACATAAATAATATATACATAGGTAATCACATAAATATCTTTTTTACAAGGGCAGAGCAGTGATCATAAACGCTAAAAAATTCCCGGCATACGAAAAACTGAGAGCATGGCTATTGATTCAATTTTTAACGTGCGAAATTAAGGCGTTAATTATTGCACCGCATTTTAGTCCAAGCTACCATCGTATAACTCGCGCGGCGCGCCGCCGCACTGCACCACAAATTTTAAATCAGGTCTGGTAACTACATAACTGGACTGATTGAAATCTAAACCTATTTCTTCGAAAAAAGTTTTACTTTTTCTTTAATATTATGCGGGCTAAGTCACGGCATAAAATAGTTGTTTAGAAAAAAAGGCCAAGTGTGATTCGCTTTAATCAAGACTAATTCTTTGAATTGAATCCTAATTTAATAAAAAATAAAAAATTATTCAAGACTAATTCCTTGGTAAATAACAAGATATATGCCATAGCTAGATGCTACGCCGCCCGCCTATCCTGGATAGATGGACGGGCGGTGGAGGCTAAGTAATAGGATCCCATTAGCACCATTTAGGTGTGAAAACCGAGTAAAGAACATTTCATCTATCGTATTTTCTTAATTTCATTTGAACTATTAGTTTATTAAGCTATATTATATTACTTTACAGAACTTTATAGAGCTAAACCTATTTTTGTAAGAAATTTTGTAAGTTTACAGACAGTAGTTAGAATGTTGTGACTTGGCGATAATAAATCAAGAGTTTTACGAACTTTTTCGAGTACAGAAGAACCCAAAAAATCAATGGAAGGTAGGCCTGAACAGTAAAAATTCTTTTGAATCGTGTCAACATATTTGAGCACGAAAGTTTCGAGACGCGAGCCATGAACGTTCAGCACGAACGAGGTTCTTATAATTGTGAATGACATATCTGATATTTATGATATTTAACCGTTAGTTTAACGTTTACGCATTGTTAACTTAAGTTTAATTTTATAGTTTCACGTTAAAAAAAGGTCACAAATATAAAAATGATAAGAGTACAGAACCATATTGTTTAAGTTCCTACAGAAATCTAAAAAAAGTTGTCGACGCCTTGGTGTGTTGACTTGATTATAAGGCCTTTGGCGGCGTGGCGCACTGCGGGGACTCGCGTTCGATTTCCGGTCGCTCATAGAGCGGGACTGGGCTGGTGTTTTGGTTGACTGTAAGAGATCTCTCGTAGCAATAAGTCTGCAACATGTATCGATTAGATACATTAAAGTAAATAAATAAAACAATATTAAGAATTTTTTTTTATCTATTTATGTCTATGCTGATTTTTCCCACTAAGGTCGAGTAGAATGACTATGAGGGGACAAAACTTCATATGACCCTTCGTTTCTCTGTTTTCTCTTGTCTTGGTGGAACTTTTTTTCCTATCGCTGGAACATAAAACGTATTCATTAATATTTTCCACTGCAGTCTAGCGTTTATTAAATTATAAGTTGCATATTGTTAAGTTTAATTACGTGGTAACGTAAATCTGTCTGAATAAATTTGTTAATATTATATTGAGAATAAAGAAGGCTCACAATAAAATTTGTACAAAATAAAAAAGTTCACATTTGTTTTAAAAGAAGTCTTATCAGCTGGGTATGCGTCTCCGTGCAGTACTGTGGTAAATGTATAATGTAATTTCCGTGACAACGTTAATCTGTTTAAAAAAAATTGTTATTATTGTATTGAGAATAAAGAAGGTTCACAATAAAAGTTTTACAAAATTAAATAGTTTAAATTTCTTCATGAAAGATAGTCTGATCGGCTGGGTATGCGTCGTTACACGGTAGTGTGGTGAAAGTTTATAATGCAATTTCCGTGGTAACGTTAATCTGTTTTAAATTTTTTTTTTAATATTATATTCAAAATAAAGAAGGTTCACAATAAAAGTTTTACAAAATGAAATGTTTACATTTGGTTTTGAAAGGAAGTCCTATCAGCTGCGTATTGGTCTCTACTCAGTACTGTGGTGAAAGTTTATGTGCAATTCCCGTGATAACGTTGATTTGTTCTAAATAAGTTTGTTAATATTATATATAGAATAAAGAAGGTTCACAATAAAAGTTTTAAAAAATAAAATAGTTTACATTTGTTCTAACGAAGGTTCACAATAAGAAAGTTTCACAAAAGCATGTTCATTTATTTTTGAAAGAAATGATTTAGCACTGACAAATATTTGGTTCTAATATCTACCAATATTTTAATTTTTTATTGTTAAGTATATTAAGTAAGCTTAAGGGTATCACTGATGCGTTTTTACAGTTCCGTACTTCGAAAGGAAAAAAAGGAAACTTTATAGGATCACTTCGTTGTCCGTCTGTCGGTGTGTCAAGACTCTTTTTCTCAGGAACATGTGGAGGTATCAAGTTGAAATTAATATCAAATGCTTAGGTCTATGGTTTCCTGGAGCAGTAAAAAAATCAAGCTTCTAAGTCAATGCAATCAAGAAGAATCCTTAAAATCCGACCATTTATGCCGTATATCTGACACTCGCAATTAAATCAAAACCTATAGTGTACTTCTCGTTGGTCTAGAATCATGAAATTTGGAAAGAAGTAAGATATCACAGCATAAATAAAGGAAAAAAGTTCGAAGATCGTTAACTTGTAACTATATCAAATAAAAAAAAATATTTCTTTGAAATATGCGCCTGTGAAAGATATAGTAGGCAATATATTTTCGTTCTAAAAATAAAAAAAAAATTATAAATAGTTTAATAGAAATATTATCTACCATTAAATGTCTAAATGTTCACGGAACCCTCGTAGTGCTAGTTCTATTCGTGCTTGACAGGTTTTTTCTTTGCCAGGTAGACTAAGTAGGCTTATCAGCATCATCAATGCGTTTTTTTCTCTGTATTGAAATATAATTTTTATGGCAATGCGTGAACATTCTTCATCTTCCAGCATTGATTCCGCTTTCGTATCTTATACAGACGAAACGCTTATAAAGGTCACAATGCTTTATGCATGCTTACAATAGATAATATAATTAAGCAGTACTGCGTCTGTTCAAATAAAAGAAAATACCGAGTACTTCTTTGAATCTGGCAAAAGTGTTTCACTCTAAAGTTTTCCAATTACTTTCTTTCCAAAGTGACTCTATCTAAGATCGTTTGCACTTTATTTTTCTTCGTTAATTTATTTTTATTTCTATTAGAAAACGCAACGACTGTAGCGAGATCAGACGGTCTATTAATTTCGTATGCAGTAACTAAATGATTTATTTGCTTTTTCGTGGTCGTAAGTGGACGTTAGCATGCGATCGCGTGCAGCCGTGCGCGAAATCATTTTTCGGGTTTTTCCGAATGCTTAATCAGCTTTATCGTATGGTTTTCCACCTGTGATGCGCATAAGCATAAAGAAAAAACCCTGAAAAAATGTCAAACTTTGCTGATGAGGTTTGGAATGGGACAAAGAGACGTTGATAACCAGTTACTCAAATTTGTCGTGTAGTAGTTATTGAATTGGAGTAATTTGTTTTATTTTGTACTTCTGTCAATAGATACGACCAATAGACAGTTTCGAAAGAAGATACAAATTTTATTCTTGCCTGTGATGTATATGGATTGGTTAATGTTCATGACAAACTACAGAAAAAGCTGGAAGATAATATTGTTATCGGAATTTGTATTCACGCGAAACGCCAGTGGTAGTGAACAAATGAGCACTAGCGGTTACATAATTACGTTACGCAATGTTAACTGTACACTACACTTTCATTGCATTTGTTACAGAATAGTTTCAAATTGACTACTTAGTTGCATTACATATTTAGATCATCTGGTAGTTAACATGACGGACGGTTAATTGCTCAAACCTTTTTGTAACGTAATGTACCATAAATCTGAGCGAAGGGTTATGTTATTTATTTTATCTGATATTAAAGTTACAGTCCCCGTTATAATAGTGACCGTGGGTGACAGTCCCCGTTATAATACTTGGCGTAATTATTGTATTAAAGACATTGGGAAATTAAATTACATATTAATACGAAACACTTGTCATGATTTTATCCTGACGTTTTCACGAAAAATTTACTGCTTTTCGTTTTTTTTAATTTTCATTTTTATTCAGATATTGCCCCATTATACTTGGTAAATGATAATTATTATTCAATAATCTAAGTACGTATGTGTGTTGGTTTGCACAAAGTGTAAGTACAAAACAATCCAATAGGTCTATTTTATTTTTAGAACTATGCATTTAGTATTTGTTTGTTCTCTTCAAACTTCGGTTCACCTTATTCGAATTTTTTTTTGGATTGTTTCAAATCATTTTGAGGTACGAATGTAATGGACACGTAAACAAGTTTTCAAAGGCTTACATTTTTTAATGATAATGAAAATTATCTTTTTCGTACTTTTTTAAAACTTTTCCAAAGTTTTCACTAGTGCACTAACGCTTCGTAGCCTGACGGCATTCGGGCGCCCACCGTGTTATTAATTAACTAGGTCGGGGCATGTTTTACAAAGCAGAAGTTTGTATGAAATGAGGGAGCTGAAGTCAAATTAATTAAGGATGAACTTCATATGATGATATTTGTTAATTAATTTGCTTCCGTATGCATCGTTGGAAGTTTTATGAGGGTATGGTTGGGTTATTTATTGGTAGTTAATTTTTCTATTATTTCAACCTAGCCACATTTATGTCTGATGCTTATTACATATTTATGTGGATTATCGTAATATTGTGATTATTACAGGTATTTTTTTGGAAATGTCCGATAAACTAGAGATTTATGCTGCTAATTCGGTCGGAAAACAAACCGAGTTGGAAATAACCTGACAAAGAATCTTCTATGAAACACTATAGAATGTAATATTGGAATTATGAAAAAATAATATTAGAGGTGGCACTCCATACGTGTAATTGAGGGATGAAAGAAAATTCAATGCACATAGGGTGAAGGGTATCTTCGATAGGTCTTGAAAATGATATAGTGGTTCCAAAATAACTTTTTTGTTCAAGACAATAGTAATAATATGCTTCTAAAGTCTTAAAAAGTGTGTCCCCTCTCTAACTTTCAACTAACGTTTGTAAAATTCTGAAAAAATTAAGTTAGTAGAAATTAAAATATACTTTTCACGAAAAAAATACAAATAATGACATATGTTTGTTAGGAAAATATTTTTTACAATTGTGAGAATTACTTTTTTAAGTACGAACGCAGATCTGGTGTCAATGATCTCTTGCTTAGATTGTTAGAGGAAAAAAAGTTTACTGAACTTGAGAACTCACAACTTCTCGGTTACTGTCAAGAATAAACGTCTCCGAGGTTTGGGAACAGTGATAATAAATTATTCTGCGTTCCTCCACTTGATATAACGTGATTTTAAGTCGGGTCACTTCTCGTTTATAGATTAGCTCGGTTGTGTGTTTCTACTTTCAATAATATTTAGTCTATTTTCACATGATTTTCCATCGCGATGGACTAAGTAGTATGTCGGATCGGAACGCGGATGGTGCTATTACAATATCCTATCTTTATGTGCGATGATCTCTTTTTCCATGAGATATGGCAGAGGGTGAGCATTATTTTTGCTATCTTTTGGATACCTAAATTAGTATTCTATTTTTGTACCAACTGCACCAAGCGATAGGTGGATTTATACTATCGATTTTCATTTGTTTGTGATGCAAATATTACTTTGTACCAAATACGTCTGATTCGGGCAAAATTTAACTTTCTGCTGGTTTAAATTTTGTACTCTAGAGACCACTTGGGTATTCATCGCGTTTCAAATTATTTGGTTATTTACAAAGTGTTTTGAAACCCGGGTAGTTACCGCTGTAGTACTAAGAACCCTCAATTGCTAGAATTATGATGTGAATATGAGGATAAAATTCATTTTTTGCATTACAAAAGCGGTAAAGGTTTGAGTTTTCCAAAACGGTAGTAGGATCAGTGGACAATGACATAAGGCGACACGCCTTTTACTGCGCAATATTTTTAATACTTTTTTTTTTAAATTTTGTTTGAAATGTGCGATGAAGAAAGCTTTGGGACATTTGTGATCGTCCTGAATAATATATCCACCGCCGACAAAATTTCAGTAATCTTCTTAGAGAAAATCTTTTCATTTTACGCAAAACTTCCCACGAATTCTTTGTTCATGAAAATGGATTATTTTTAATAGTCGCAGAGTTATATTCTCATTAGTAAGAGTAACTGATGCGTTAGCACTGTCTCCGTGGAAAACGTCCGAGTCTCAGCTTAGTTGAGAAAGGTATACTTTGTGTTAACACTGTGTCACATTTTGGATTTATGTGAAATTATCTTCTGTAATCACAAGAATATAATGAACTTCCGCCATGTTTAAGTTTAATTACATGTTGTTAGTTTTTTTATCCTCTATTTTTGATTGCTAGAAAACACGTCCAGTTATAATGAGTCTCCATATTGCCAAGTGTTTACAACATCGGCTGTTGTGTTGGAACCTGCGGGCAGATTCAAAATGCTTTCGAATTGCGGCAATATTGCGCGATCACTGTGCTGTAAAAAGTGGTTAGCGCCATGTTTATGATCCCCGTAATGGGGTCATTTCGCGGTTTATCAATTGTATCGTGCGCCCGCCCGGCCGGCGCTGCACCTACGACGCTTCTCCTGATTTACGGCCCATCTAACGACCTCTCGGAACGAAAATTCCACGCTGCAACCGTTTATCTCCGCCCAGGCTGCAGATGGTATCTTGCCAATTTGTTGCATGCCGCTGGGAGGCGCCCGGTTGCGACCGTTTTGTGGTTTTCCAATTTTAAATTGGATTTTTAAGTCGAGATTTTAGGTTTTACCCAAGTTTACTATTAGAGACTTTTTTGTTGCATTAGTCGGCAGTTAGAGTTATTATGTTCTGTTTTTAAAACTCTTTGAAGTTAAGACGCATTGATGAAGCCTTTGAAGTGAAGATAACTCAATGAAACCGACTTGCGATAGGAACTTATCAAAAGATATATGGAGCAAAAACCTTTTATAATTTAAGATGTTCGTAATCTGAGAATCCATTTGTACCTTTGGGTATTCTGCGTTTTTTTTGTTCGTATAACTCTTTAATTTATATTCTGTTATAAGCTTTACATGTTTAAAATATTATAACTTATTTTTTCTTTCACAGCGTTTAGAATTCTTTTTATTTTTTATTTATTTTTCCCCTAAATGTGAGTCCTTAGCCATTTTTATTGCGGTTTAAAGGTTTAGGGTAAACCCTTATTATAGAAGAACTATGTCACACGCGATT
Organism: Druceiella hillmani; assembly: GCA_039881145.1. Taxonomy (NCBI): domain Eukaryota; kingdom Metazoa; phylum Arthropoda; class Insecta; order Lepidoptera; family Hepialidae; genus Druceiella; species Druceiella hillmani. Next base: position 3,819,325 of record JAYKKI010000023.1, on the reverse strand, counting down.
ATAGGAACAGTGATGATTTCATTATCTCATTTTAATTTTATTTATTATATTTTGTAGAGAACCATTTATCATACTGGAATTGTTTATTCTATCAAAAACAATCATGCGAAAAAATAGTCTGGTTGGACTATATAGTAACAATAAAAAGATTTGAAATCTTAATTGTCTATCTATCTTTTTGTGGTTACTAAATTTATAAGGACAATTTAAATCATGTTATCAATTTAATATTGTTGTTTGCCATTTAGTAATAGATATTAAATTTATGCCCTAACCTACTGGAATATTACTAACACTAAATTTCCTAGTTCAAAACTTAGAATCAAATTGAAAAACATGTTCGAACTTATTTTCTATATCCCATATGATCCTACGAAGGGAAGTTTGAAATAATGATTATTAGACAATTAAATGATTTACAAGATCGATAGTAACATATTTAGATATGCGATGAATATTGAAAAAAAAACAAGATATTAAAAAAAACTGTTTCTATAACACTTGATTTCTCAATCATATTTGATTTAACTTCCCATAAATATTAGTCTTCTACACATGTTTTAAATAAAAATGTTTTAAATATAAACACTATTAGGTGTTTTATCACTATAAAATCTGAAATATTAAAAAAAAAACTATTTTAAAGCGCTGTTTCTTGTAAACATATTTATAACAAAAATGACATAGAATTGAGTGCTCGACAAGAGTGCTGTGGCCTGTTAACTTATTATCAATGGTTACTCAAATAATTTGAATAAACCAATTTTAAACATTTAATTCCCTGTATCTCTTAAAGGGAAAGTTATGAGAAAATGTTTATATAAGAAAATTAGAAAGAAACTCTACAAAAAAGAACTTCGCCATATTTGTCATAGTATCAACGAATGACGAGATATTTAGCTTTAGAGTTTTCACAAATAATAATTATAACCGCGCCAACGTGCCAAATTACCCTTAGAGATGCACGATGTTTTTCTTTTTATCGATATCTTGGATCGATACGGATCATAACTATGTGCTACGATACTAGGATCGTATGGCGTAGTCACGAACGATCCGATCCTCCAAACATCGTATCGACCGATCGACTATGTAATAAAATACTTTTGGAATATATACATTTCATTAATTATTTAGTTGCAACAGAATAACGTACATACACAATACATATGAAACAGTATATGATGTAAATGTAGCAGATAGGCAGTGAAAAGTAAAACAACGTTTGGACGATCGTTTAACTGCTTTCTTTGTTGTTAATAGACTATTTGTTATTTCTGAAAAAGTTTTTGTCAATTGATTTTTGTAATCAAGGAAAAATTGTTCCAAATTTCAGTGTTCAAATATTAGGTTTTTATTATAAATTATAGACTAGACAAACGGTCTGGCTTTAACCCGATGATCCGATAATAAACATATTTAAATATATCTTTCTTCGAACTGCAAAACATACCAGATACTTTTTTTATATACAATTTCGATTGCTACTGATTATGATCCGATTTGACTTTAGTATTGATGCGATCCATTCGATACTAATCTACGTGCTAGTATCGAATCGAATGGATCGATCTGATACTAGTAAATTTTTATCCATCTAAGTCGTCGTATCGTGTGACGTATCGATACTTGAACGTATCGGATCAGATCGTGACAATAAAGTATAACTTGACTGGATTTTATAGAGAGATATTGCTATAGTATATGCATATATACACATAATCGAATATGTAAAATACATGTGCATATTCTCATTATTTCTTTACGTCTTGATATACACATAATTGAATATGTAAAATACATGTGCATGTTCTTACTATTTCTCGTGGTCTTAATATATACACATAATCGAATATGTAAAATAAATGTGCATATTCTCATTATTTCTTTACGTCTTGATATACACATAATTGAATATGTAAAATACATGTGCATATTCTTACTATTTCTCGTCGTCTTAATATATACACATAATCGAATATGTAAAATAAATGTGCATATTCTCATTATTTCTTTACGTCTTGATATACACATAATCGAATATATAAAATACATGTGCATATTCTCAATATTTCTCTTCGTCTTGATATACACATGCTCGAATATATAAAATACATGTGCATATTCTCAATAGTTCTCTACGTCTTGATATATACATAATAGAATATGTAAAATACATGTACATATTCTCGTTATTTCTCTTCGTCTTGTGTGTGATAAATTTCTCCGCTTATTCAACTTGGAGGAAGAAAACGTAACATTATTGAACACCTTAATACCAAAGTACATTCAATCTGCAAAAGTGATACATAGTTTGTACTTCCGTACGATAGGAGGAACCAGAGGCGTACTGTACGAGTCGTGTATTAGTGTCTGGGGAGCAACCGGCGTCAGTCGCCTGTCGGAAAAGATTACCGTTGCCGAGCGCCGCCTGGTCGGATAGATGTGGTTGTCTCTTTACGACCTGCCGACACTTCGCCTCGTATTCGAATATTGCGACTGCACTGTTATTTTGAATTGCGCGCCATTTATTATGTACAGTATATTAGCGTTCCCAACACGGATTCACCGGGGATCGGTAGGTTTAACTGTTTTAGTGTTAATCTTGATAATATCGTTTATGTTAAGGATAAAATATTTACGGTAATAAGAGGCCCATATTTGTGTTTCATTACAATAATTTTTGTTCACTTTGAACATTGCACTAGTTTTGAAGTTTACAATCGAGACTTTTATTTATTTTATTTCAAACGTTAATGTAATTTCATATATATATATATATATATATATATATATATATATATATATATATATATATATATATATATTTGTACGAACTTATTGCTACATGAACCGTCTCTTCTTATCAACTGCGATGGTTAAATATGAGAATTTAGTAATGTAGAAAACTGTAATAGATATTCATGACCTTCTCCGTATTGCGCGTGTGCGTGTGCGTGTGTGTGCTGTGCACACACAGTGTAAATATATGATATAAAAATCAAATCTTCATATAAATGTATATAGACAATTGTCAATTAAGTTAGCCTATGAGATAAATGAAGGATCTCTATTGACCACGTTAAGTAAGCTATTGAAACAAGGAAAATAGCCATGCCAGTTACCAGAACATAGCTAGATGTCACTGTATTGTTATGCTTTTGTTGTAAATTATATTTACGGCAACTATATGTGCCACAGTGAATCCATTGTGGAAATACGCGCAAATTTAGTAATAAATCGATCATAACTTGACAGATGTAACGTGCAAAACAGCTGATAGCATTAGTAAATGTCATTTTTGTGCGTTATCGTGCAAAATTTTAACAGTTTACTTTTAACACACGTAACGTAAGAAACAGCTGATAGAATTAGTGAGCGCCATTTTTATTTATTTTCATGCAAAATTTTGCCAATTTACTTTTGACACAGGACGTCCAAAACAGTTGATACTGCTATCAGTATAAATAGCGCCATTTTTGTTTGTTTTCATGCAAAATTGTGTCAATTTACTTTTGACCAGGATGTACAAAACAGCTGATACTGTTTTGGGTATAGAGAGAATCAGTATAGAGAGCGCCATTTTTGTATGTTTTCATGCAAAATTTTGTCAGTTTACTTTTGACACAGGACGCCCAAAACAGTTGATACTGCTCAGTATAAATAGCGCCATTTTTGTTTGTTCTCATGCAAAATTGTGTCAATTTACTTTTGACCAGGATGTACAAAACAGCTAATATTGCTATCAGTATAGAGAGCGCCATTTTTGTTTGTTTGCATGCAACATTTTGTCAGTTTACTTTTGACACAGGACGCCCAAAACAGCTGATACTGTTTTGGGTATAGAGAGAATCAGTATAGAGAGCGCCATTTTTGTATGTTTTCATGCAAAATTTTGTCAGTTTACTTTTGACACAGGACGCCCAAAACAGCTGATACTGCTATCAGTACAGATAGCGCCATTTTTGTTTATTTTCGCGCCTGCGTACACTTCTCTTCTTATTCCATCGCGTTCATCTATCTCCTTCGATTGCTAGCTAAGTACTTATTTTCCGTCCTTATTGCGATAGATTCATGAAATTCTGACGCCACAAATGTTGCAAATAAGCTACAAAAATGCTGCATGAAGGAAGTTGTCACCTTCACATTTTACTGTAATCGCCGCCAAAGAAGTTTCACTTCAAAAACAACAAAACCAATAAGTAAAAATCTATATTAAATATAAGAAATAAAAAAAATAAATTATTTATATACCTTGACATGGTAAACCTTGACATGGGAACAAGGAAAGGGAAGTAAAATGGAATTAAAGAAATATAGCGATTATGAGAGGAAGGATTTTTCATTCAGTCTTTCAAAACAATTTTTAGAGGGCGAGTTTCTAATATCCGCATTCAGTTGATTACCCAGTTCTACAGCTTGGACACTAAAGGGTTTTCCATAAAAGGTGGTTGTTTGTTTGGGACAAAAAAATACTAAGCTTGTGTTAAAAGCGCAGCCCTATGCCAATAGCAGACAAGTAACTAAATCTGCTTCTAAGATATTTTTGATAAATTGTATTGTTCAAATTATTATAAGAATTGTAAGAATATGTAGATTATGCCGATTACAAACTTCCGTCCATTTAAGGCCGATTAGGGATTTTTCTAGTTCGTACGAAAATAGAATTTTCAAATGTTGACGTCTTCTTTTTTTAGTACTATTCAGTGAAAAAAAGAAACAAACAAACAAATTTAGAGTGAATAACGATCGCTCAAGAAATTTTATTCACACTATAATTCGCGTCGCTAGAATATCAATGAGCTGACCGGATGTTTAATGTGTGTAATAGTGATCTTTCCTACTGTTCATACTAGCTTTTGGAAGCATACTTACTAAATGAAAACCAACAATAGGGGGTATCTTTTCCGTATGGTCCTAGTTAAAATAATATTTTAGGATTTTCACTAAGGCTGTGTATGTAAATATTTAAATAATATAAATAGCTATAAATTAGTAACATTAATAACACTTTTAAAATATCGAAATGATTACTAACAATTTATTAAATCATGTCCTTCGTTTGGCAGTAAATTTAGGCTTTTAAGCACTAGTTAAGTAGTCTTGCTTATATGTGTAAAAGAGGTAGCTACCTCCAAGCACTGTTTTTTAGGTTTTTTTTCTGTAGAACTTTTTCAAAGCGTCAAAAGAGACTAGGAAAAAACATAAGAAAAGTGTTACTGAATTTTATAGACATGAAACTTCTCATAATAAAGTGAAAATAATATCCAATTACGTTTATTAATATACGGATTTTTTTGGAAAATTAGAAATAAATATGATTAAAACAAAGTTATTTTTATTTATTATTATTACTGACATTTAAGTTTTTTGTCATATTCATATTTGGAATCAATTCTAACGGTTTTACGTAAATCGATAAAGTCGGTCATTAATTTATTATATATATATATATATATATATATATATATATATATATATATATATATATATATATAATATGCGCCTGAAATTGCCTTTTAGATTTATAAATCATGTGTTATGTCAAATGTACTTTTTAATTTGGCTTTCATAATACATTTTATTTATTTATATTATACTACTGTATTTTGAGCCGAAAAACTGAAACATTTCAGAAACACTTTCAGGACCCAACTTCATATTTTTATTTCTAAAATTGGTAGTTATGAAAGTTGGCTTAAATAGTTTTAATTATATTAACAATGTCCTTACAATTTAATAAACCGATTTAAAGATACGAGTTAAATAAAAAAAAATCAATTTGACTTTTACGTATGTGTATATGGACTCGTATAAGTGAAAGCTTACACACTATCTGTGTGTAAGCTCTCCCCGGAACAGTGTAAGTAGAGATAGGAAACGGCGTACATTCATTGAGTGTGACGTTCAAAATGGTATATTGAAAGGGTGTAATATTGGAATCGATAATAGGGGTTGACGCGCATATTGTAATCGATCCCGATAATAGCAGGGAGCCTAGCTGTACCTACGTCACTTTTCACGAATATGGAGCTGTAGAGAGATGGTTGAATGCGGTATTGGCGAAGGAATGGAAGCAAAAATTAACGGGCTTTAACATATTATGATGTGGGGTGAGACAAAGCCAAATATGTGGCGCATTATATCCGGGTATCAGTGGTGTGGATTAGGACATTCTCTTTCCGCGCGGTGGCGTTTATGATGGCTGCTTCTGTGAGAGTGAATACGGTGTGTGAGATTAGAAATGTGAATCGTTTGGATTAAAGTAGCGACTTACGGACATGTGATTGATGCGTGTGGCTTTGCATCGTCGATGTTTTTTATTATGATGTAGATAAATGGGTTAATGTGGTAAAGGAGTAGAAGGGTTTTTGCAAAATCTTAAGGATCTCTTGTTGGAATTTATACTTTTTACAAATAATGTTTTAGGACTACTATTACTGTTAAAGCCCTTTAATCAATGATGAACTTTTATCATTAAGGCCCTTTAACTAATGATGAGCTTTTATTGTTAAGATCCTTTAAAACCAATGATGACCTTTTATTGTTAAATTAAAACGCGTTTGACTTGTTTCAATCAGTCTTTTGGTAACATATTTTAATCGGGAGTATCCGATGATGGAGGAGGAAAATGATCATGGGGACTTCTTAATAGCTAACAGTAAATCTATCGAGGTTGGGCCTGTTTAGTTTACTGAAATGAGCGCGAATAGTTATGTGTTGTAACCATAAGTATTTGATGATAAAAGCGCGGTAGGTGATCATGGGAACTTCTCATTGGTAGACAGAAGCTCCATCTAGTTTGTTTTAGTTAGATTTGTGACTCAATTATTCCTTTGGTTATGAAAGTGTCCTTTTAATTTTTGTAGAACTATGAATTGTCTTATATATTAAGCATGGATGATGTCAATTATTTTAATGTATTTGCATTCTACGTAGTAATTAGAGGATTTAAGTGTCTTTACTTTAAATCATGAGTAGTTTTAAAGTTAATAAGCTCATTTAACTTACCCCGTTGTTTATAAATTGGCAATGATAATATATTGAAATACTATTAACGATCCCAATTAAATGAAACTACGTGATGTAGTATTATTTCTACTTTATTTAAGTTCTTTACCACGACCTAGGTTTCGTTGCATTACAACATCTTCAGGTGGGCAATTAACAAAGGTTCAAATCTTCTACATCACGTAGTTTAATTTAATTGTAAATAATGAAGTTCTACAAAATTAACGTTACATATATTCACTATTAACGTTATTACGCAGATCGTTGTAGCTATACCGCATCAATTATATGGATAAGGGAAGCACAAAGCTAAACTTTGTATTATCGCAACACAGCGGTGGTTGCTTTGAAGTGCTCACTGCGTCAGTGTACATTGGCTTATTGTATAAATATACCGAATCATTCATGCGTGTCTACGAGGGTGTTATTATCGGGATTGGAAGTCGCATTAATTCATTAGCGAGAACGACCCGCCGGCATTCATAGAGGCGATCATTTTCAGCCCGCGCTGATCAAACATTATACCCGCAATCGGCTCGTCGAATACGCGCGCGCATCGGCGCCTGGGGAGCGGCCGCGCACAGTGGTTCGAAGCGAAGAGCGTCGATCGTAAATATAATAAAAGTGGTCTATTTTTATCCATAAAGTTTTTGCCAGCGCGGCAATGTTTTGAATGTGGCCTTTTTGAATCACTCGGGAGTGATGTGTTTATGACAGCGTGAATATTTGTGTGTTTTTGTATATGATATAATATTGGTGGTGACGATACCTATCCTTGAATCTGTTCTACGGTTTCTTTGATGTTAATCATAATCATATATTTTAATCACATATTTTACCCTAAAACAGTTAGGGAAGTTTTGTTTAATATAATAAAGTAAAATAAATTTTTAATAGTAGAAATAATTTTATATTTTTAGAATTCCCTACTAGGTACATGAGTATTTGTGTGTTTTATATGGAAATAATATTGATGTTGACGACATTTTATCCTTAATATTATTCTACGGTTTCTTTGATGTTAATCATAATCATATATTTTAATCATATATTTTACACTGAAACAGTTAGGGAAGTTTTGTTTAATATAATAAAGTAAAATAAATTTTTAATAGTAGTAATAATTTTATATTTTTAGAGTTCCCTACTAGGTACATGAGTATTTGTGTGTTTTATTGTAATGGAAATAATATCGATGTTGACGACATCTTATCCTTAATATTATTCTATGGTTTCTTTGATATTAACTATTTATATTTTATCAGATAACAATTAGGGAAACTCTTTTTATTATTTTGTAATACCTGGAAAATTTATTTTTACTGGTAAAAACAATTTTACATTTTTGGAGATCCCTATTAATGTCTCAAAAACAAGTGTTTAACACAAATATACATGTAACACACAAATATCACGTAACTCACAATATACATACCTATTAGGTGCGTGAAAATTTTGTGCGTTTTATTCAAATAATATTGATATTGACGATATCTTGTCCTAAATTCTATTCTATGGTTTTTTTATGATAACTATTTCTAATTTACCCTAAAACAATTAGGAGAGCTCTTTCTATTATTTTGAAGTACTCAGGAAATTTATTTTTATTGGTAAAATAATTTTGCATTTTTGGAGTTCTCCACTAGGATATATTCTTAGGAACCCTTTTAATTTCATCAAGTTCGTTCCATCCCGGCCTTTCTCCCGTCCGTTCCGTCCATCCGTTTATCATAGTTTTTGCAGTTTTAGACTAATACGCATGATATAATTAAAATATCGAAAAAAATATTAAAAAGAAATGTGTGCATGTAAAATAAGGTCGAATTTATTTTCGTGAAACGTGAATAGGAAATGATTTGAAAAGTTTTTCCACCGTGAAATTTAGGTTTTATTAATATTTTTTATTATTACAAAGCTTAAAGTGACGTGCGATTGTTCTCTTGCCTCTAGGTTTGAATCACAGCCGTGGATTTCAAAAATAGGAAAAAGTTGCTACCTTATTTCAACAGATATAAACCATTACTTTATAATGTTCCAACAAACACTTGGCCTGTTTTATTTGTCCTTTCAGTTTGTTCATGTGTATTTCTATGTTTGTTGCTAACAACTGATGATTTCAGAGCAATTCTGACAGACTTTATATATTGTAAACCAATATATTTTGTTGACGGGGGACTGAACAGGAAGAAATAAACATGCGGAAATGTCAATATTATTTAGCTAAGATCATTGGAAAGGTTTTCATATACGTAAATACTAGGCATAGTCATGATCTTCATGCTTCAAAACGCCTCCTTACACGAGTCTCTGGATCTTAGACTTACTAAATATCTAATTGCGCGTTTCTGAAGAATAAATATTCTATCTGAATCTATCGCAGTACCCAAAAAGAGCAACCCATAAGTTACTATGCTGTGAAAATAAGCAAAATAAACAGCCGCCGCGGTCCACCACCTTCTTTACGGCGAATATGTTGGTACTTTTTAATTTTCGAGCTGTCTCTGAGATATGAAAGTCAAGTCAAGTAGAAAAAATTAATAATATTTGTTTTATCCATATTTAGTAATAAATTATTGTCTTCGAACCACCTATGTAACTTGCTGAGGATTTCTTTAAGATCATTAAGGTTTCCATGATTAGAGCCTTTCATAATTAAAGTTATAACATACGCAAACATGACAATGTTATTTTTTTCTATGAGAACAAACACTGAGATCGTTTATTTACATAAACTAGGTAAAGCAAGGTAAATTGCTATGAATAAAAATATTAAAATTGTGCCAGCAGTGATGGACAGGAACGATGAAGAAGAAATAAATGAAAAGTTTTGACATAATTTCCACCTTCTTTTCTTCACGTATATAATCACGACTTTCTTCTTGTATCCCTTAACGTTTTCATTTTGATGTGAATACATCTTTCAAATCGATGGCGTGTGTCGGGAGGCAATTGCGCCCAAATGAGGGACAGTTTCTATCGAAGTAATTTCAAACTTCAATAATTCGGTGTCGGTTTATAAAAGAAGGATGAAAAATTGTGACAGTATTGCTCCGATATTTGAGGCCAATGAAATTTTCGACCGATAGATTTCGCTTTCTGTCTTTAAATAGGTTAAAGTCTTCAAATAATTTCCAAGCCCAGTGGAGGATACGTATGGACTTGACATGTAATAACGTAATCAATGTAAGTTGCAAATGAATTGAACGATTCGCAGCAAAAAAATTATGTTTAATTTTAAATCATTATTATATACACGATTAATGTTTCTACGAAAATAAATGCCTTCGACACTGCAACTTCTTTTTTTTTTCAGTAAACTTTAATTCCGACTATTGTATATTTTTATACCGATCAATGTCTCACATGTTCACTACACATCCTTTAATATATATATATTTTCCAGCGTACTTTCCTTGTTACACAATTCTGTTACTATTATTTACATTTTCACCACATGTTTCACTCATGTCAATCTGTACTAGATATACTTTGTATGGCTCATTATATATTATTGTTTTAAAATAATAATAGGCACACAACACATCGTAAAAGGACCTCTTTCATATTCATTACTTGGTTATGGTAAACAAGATAAATATTTGTAAAACGATTCAGTGTTTATTACAGTTTGTTAGAAATTAAGAAGAAATTAGTTTGTTAGAATTAATAGTTAAAACGCTTATTGCTGATATATATTTGTAAAACGATTCGAGAAAAATATTGGCAAAACGATTCAGTTTTTATTACAGTTTGTTAAAATTATAACAGTTAAAACGCTTATTGCTGATATATAATTTGTAAAACGATTCGAGATAAATATTTGTAAAATGATTCAGTGTTTATTATAGTTTGTTAGAAACTATAATAGTTAAAAAACCTTATTGCTGACATATATTTGCAAAACGATTCGAGATAAATATTTGTAAAACGATTCAGTGTTTATTACAGTTTGTTAGAAATTATAATAGTTAAAAGGCTTGTTGCTGATATATATTTGTAAAACAATTCGAGATAAATATTTGTAAAACGATTCAGTGTTTATTACAGTTTGTTAGAAACTATAATAGTTAAAACGCTTATTGCTCACATATATTTGTAAAACGATTCGAGATAAATATTTGTAAAACGATTCAATGTTTATTACAGTTTGTTTGAAATGGTAATAGTTAAAACGCTTATTGCTGCCGATTTGTAATAGACACATACGTTTTTCATACACTTTTTGTTTATAGATAGTTTAAATGTCTGCAGCTATTCTATAGTACAATTATATGTAACTGTAATTTATCTTTAAAGCTTTAATACTTTAAGTAACAATAAGAGTTCAGTTAGTCGTCTCATATAATTTATTACTGATTTAATGATCTTATATTTTCAGAAAATAATACGTAAACAATCAATTTCGTATGATATCGATGATTGGTTTTTGAAATTACTGATTACATAGGAAATTATAAGCTCCTTGTAATATCAGACTTAAAATAATTCAGTTTTCGTCGCACTGTAAGCTTGGCGTAGCGACACTGTGTGCCGGCTGGCCATCGGGGGTAATTATGGCGTCGGATTTGGCTCTCTGCTCGCTGGACAGTGTTTACCTCGGCCCATCGGGGGTGAGACCCTAAACCTTTTTACGGTTTGCGACCTCGATGACATCTTTATATGTATATCCGTCGATAAGGGTAGGTGCGGTAATTCGGTCGGGTGGAGCGTGATTATGAAACCTCTGCGCTGGCGATGTTTACGGAGAGGAGCGGCAGGGACGGCCGGGCAGGTTCGATGCTACTATCTCCTTCATCATGTCATCTACCGCCTGGTTCTGAACCAGCGTGAGGCATCACTCTTAAACTATTTGCTTCAGTGATTCTGACGTCCTAGAATGTTTTTTGAGATACCTATGTTTTTTGTTTTAGTACAAGAATACTTGGATCTGATCCAACTACTTGTAAAGGAGCCTTGTAAGCATTCTGGCGTTAGCCATATTTTGTTTGTAAAATATCACTTTCTTAAATATTCTTTTTTTTGTAAGTTTTGTCTTGCGTGTATTTTATATTGAAAAACAACCTTTTTTGTAAAAAAAAATGTTTACATTTTGGTAATTTATTATTAAAGAAATCATCTTATTCAGTTAGTAACAATGAAAAATTAACTATGTGTTCGTTTAAAAGGTTTGCTATATATGGGATTGATTACAAAATAGTCATTATAAAATAACGATATATTAAAACGAGTTTGAAACGAAAAAAAAATTGTCTCTTCTTTTTGCAAATTCATAGAGATCAAAGCTAAAGATTAGGAAAGGTAGGACGGAGACGACTTATCTAATGAACTCTGTCAGGTCGAAAAGCGATCGAAGCAACGGTCAATATATACACAACGATGGGTGAAGGTGTACTCTCCTATTACAGAAGATTTAAAGAAAGTCTTGATCTCTCTGATGATGGTCCAGGGCGATCTTCTACCATTAAATTTCATCATCATCAACCGAAAGTAGTCCACCTCTGAACATAGGCTTCTTCCATAGATTCAAAGAGAAAAAGTTTCATACCACATCGATCGGTCGGGCACGGATTCGATTTTTCTCCATTAGACTTAGATCGATCCCGTGTCTCTTACATTCAACGACTTCGCAGAATGGGTGGGCCGTCTCACGCGGTTTCTTTTGGTATGTTGCCGTCGTCGAAAACTTTTCATCCGCAATGGTCGTCAGTTCTGCGCCCTATACGGCCTGTTCAGTGCCACTTAAGACTGCCAATCCTACGAGCCCTATACCCACTTCTATATGCCGTTACTGATTTAACACATTGAAACTGCGGTATTTTGGATGAGAAAATACGGTGAAGATTCTCGAAGGCTGTCCAACCGAGTTGCATTCTCCTCTCCCTCGAAGCTGGATTTACATGATTGGGTAATTTGTCACAAATATACATAGTGATCAGTAAATTCGAATGTTATTCTCAACGTGAACCGTTATAGGTGCGACATGGACGTTAGATGTGATCTTTGTCTTGTCCGTGCTCATTTTAAGACCTATCTGTTCGCAAATTGCCTGAGCATTGTGCCAAGTCGCCAAGGGACTCTGCCATAACCGCTATATTTTTGGCAAATTTTACCATTGATACCAAATCCATTTCTATCCAAGAGCTAGCCGACATCTTCCAGCAAATCTCCTCTCAAAACTCCTAATTTCCTGGTTTGAGAGCCATTCTGATCTCGTCTAGGTCGACGTCCGAGATGCTTTCAGAATAGTTTTGGTTCATTGGCCCTGCTGTCGACAGGTTTTTGTGATGAGATATATAACTGTTGGTAGAACTTCTCGGCCTCTCACGATCTATGATTTCGACGAAACTATGTTGGCATTATCGGTCCTCAGCTTTGTAAATTGGGGTTGTCCAAATTTAGAAAAATTAGAAAGCTTTATTGATATGGATCCAAGGTTAACTTCATATTATCTGGCAGAGATACGCTCATACGCTCTCATACTGCAATAGAAAAACAAATTCATGTTTTGGGGTAGAATTGAAAATATAATATTTGAGCCCCAAACTAGATCATGGGACTATTGAGATGTCATCACACTAATGATTCGCTAAAATTACTTATTGTCTGTACATCTTCATCTACCGTTTCCGGTCGTCTGCTTAGCATGCTGTTTCGATATTAACGCCATAAGAAGATTAAACATTATTATTTTCTTCTGTCAAAATCTCAAAGAATTCTACGAGTAAGGACTTTTAGCTCTGCATGTACACTGGTGGCAAGTGATACGTAACTTATTAATTATTATACATAAAAAAAGTAAATTTTTAACTTAGATGATGGGTTTATTTATTGCCAACTTAATATTTTTCAGGCGAAATACGAAACTGATATTAATGGCTTGAAACTTCATTAAAAATTCAATTTTTACCTATTTTGCAAATGCGATTTTTGGTACTAAATAAATTTAAAAAATAATGGAATTTAACGATGTAAATATATTAATCATTATATAACACCAGTTAATTCTTTTCATTTAATGGCAGAAAATGTCAGATGTTGTTTCTGAGCTTCCCAAATTTGTTTAGCTCTCCTTTGACGTTGTAATATGGGATCCCCTTCGAAATATAATTTAAGTCATTTTAAATACATTTTTGGTTTTGAGCCAAGATATATGTAAATTTCAAGTTTCTGTCTTATGTCGTTTAGAACAGACAGGTAGACGGAGGGAATCAGGTACGAGGTTGCCACAACAATAGCGTTTCGTTTGGACCCTCGAGATACAAAAGTGTAAAAATAAATTTGTTGAAGTGCCTTAGAATGTCTTCTAATAAATTTTTAATTATAAGAATAATCATTACGGAGATGCGTAGATTTTTGACTATAATATTTGTTTAAAATATACGAAGTACGGTTATTATGCCTTTGATCGTTTATTTTTATCAAACTTCTCAGTTTTAAGGGATTCTACTTACATCCTACGCTCAAAAGAAAGTTTTGTCTTTTGATCTTATTACCACTGCAGATGGGTGAAAATGGTAGTATGAAATAAATTTTCAGTTTCATGTCTCATCCTGGGAAACAATAAAATATCAAACAATCAAATCTCCCATACTGCCTTCCGCAATTCCCTATGTTTTATATCCCGGGAAATATAAAACCTATAAAAAGGCTGTTATTTCGTTTAGTCCTAAAGGAAATGACGTAACTATAAATTTGCAGTTTTTCATTTAACGATCAAAAATATATCTTACAAATGCCATACTATTTATTGCCTAACCGCCTGGGCCATCAAAGTAAAATACCTAAAACATCAGGACAGTTTGGGCTTTCCGTGATATGCTTCGTAAAAAATTTATAAAGGTTTGTAACTAAGTGGCCGCATACCGGTGGTTCGGTCCCATCTTCGAGCGCTCGCGCTGGTTAGAAATTTAATAAACGAGATAGTTGGGTGGACGAGAGAAGTTTAGCCACGACCGGCCCTCGGTTTGACCGGGTAATGCAATAAGGGCGCGTCGACTCGCCCAATAAAGAAGTTTAGCGCGGGGCTGCGCTATTGGTCAAACTTTAGTGATGTTCGAGGAGTCGGCTTGTGACGATGGAATATCAATCGATCGCATTAATTATGGCTTTTATTAAATTAATCGTACTGAGTTTCATCGTTACATTCGAACTTGTTGCTGTCGATCGAACCTTCAAATTGACAGCTCACTTTTGAGCAATTAAATTTTTGAATTTGACGTATATTTGATTCAAGAACGAGATGATAAGTGAATACTTAATAATAAATTGAAATTTATTTATTTATGTAATTATCATATGTTTATCGACTTACTTATTATTGTAAGAAATAGCTTGTTTATGAGGGAAACACAGAGCGCACTCCCCTCTGCAGTAACTTGTAAATAAGTTTCCTCTCTTTGACTCCGATTGTGTGCGTGGCCTTTACATACATGTATACTCCTAAAGAACACGCACATTTTGAGCTTAAATTTTCGTTAGTTACTTCCAAAATTAGAATATTTAAGGCTATAAAAGAAAAAAAATGTAATTAAATTCTCAAAATTAATATAATACTTTAAAATGCTTAGACTTAAATTCTAATGAACAATAATAACTTCCGACCCTCAAGTAACGCGATATTTACAAGAGTGTGTCAGGTCATTATCGTTCTGATGTCAATAAATGATGATACTCTCTCATTATCTATACGATACCTGAATATCGATATCCAACACGTACGTCACTAATGTGCGGCGGCAATGGGCCGCTTGTGACGTCACGTCGAGCTCATGGCCCCTCTCCCGCCCACCTTATAACCCCCTTCCGTCGCTGGATTGATGTTCATTATATAAGCCACGTTCAGTTCGCCGTATAATTTCTGTATTTCATTATCGTCACTGGGTACGAGCTCTGTGGGTAGTGCGCTCGCAGGTTCGCTCGCGAGCCTTCTGAAGTGGAGGAGGGGGGTGTCGGCATTGGGGCTTTATTTGTATTTTAACAATCGTTGCGTAATGAGAACGAATTAGGGTTAATCGCCGTGCGTGGGTGGCTGGGATTCGGACGGGCGATTGTTTTGTGGGAAAATGAAGCGTTAATTGTTTCCAATCACCGTATGAGCGTATTAGATTGGTCGATACAGATTTTGGATTATATGTGACGCCTCTATGTCTTGATTGAAGTGAAATTTTTCGAAAAATGAACGGATTTGTTGTGTGTTTATTTGCCTTATGGGGGTTTGTACGAGTTACGAGTATTTCTTAGTACTTTTCGATCAAAATTTACTTCAATTAAAACGTAAAATTTTTCTTCAAGTGACTATTTCATTTATTAATTTTTTTATGAATACTAGTAATACTATTTTGCTTAATTATGGTCACACGTTGTTTCACTTTAGTTAAACTAAGGTAAGTTAAAATTAAGGTTATTTTAAGAGGCTTTTTCGTAAAACTTTAATTAACAATTTATTTCATTTAACTATTTGTTTATGTTGTAAGCTTGCAAAATATGTCTCTTTTACAAAAATTATCTAAGATCATGGGATTCTCATGTCGTCATACGGCGGGGGAATTTTTAGAGTTCCGTAGCAAAATTTCCGAAAGGGAACATTAATGGATCACCTTCGGTGTCTGCCCGTCCGTCATACGCGGAATTCGGTGCCGGAAACTATCCAAGGTAAATTTTGAAATTTAGCACAGAGATAGACTATGGTGACCCGATTATAGACGTGAAGTATAAACAGTTTAATTTGGATTCTGGCGATAAATTGGAAAGTAAAAAGAATTCTTTCAAGGCTATCGTATAGGATGCCAAATGAAAGCTTATTAAAGCAGAAATTCAACACTATATGTGATATATTTCTTTTTGATTATTTTTAAACGTTTTTCGGGGAAAACGCTTAAAATTGCTGTCCATAGTCCTTATTTTCAAAAGAATTGCTCAGAAAAATCTGAAAAAAATCGTAAACTTTGGAAATCAGGTGTGCATTGAACGAAAATGATCATCATTGAACAATTTTGGCGCGAATAATTTTTATAAACTATTGCTTATTTTCTTGTTAATTGTTGGACCATTGCTTTTAGGGAAAAAACTTTTCACCAAAAAAATATTTCTCACTATGTAAGGAAAATTCTTGCACTTACACGTTTTTCAAAATGTTTAATTTGGCTTAGTCGAAATGTTCCCCAATCAGCCCGCGCATACGCGATATGATACGGCATTGGCGTGGTCGGCGGCGGGTAATGCGGCAGATTTAAGCACATTAGTCGTCGTGTGTTACAACTGGGTGGGACTGAAAGCACAGAACACTAATTGTGTAAAAATTGTTTGTATAATCTGATTTTTTGTATAAAAATTCCAGTAGATCTGTACATTTTGCAGTTCGGTTAAACAATGAATATGATAACATTTTTACACCGGTGATATAAGGGTAATATTCCTTATATCATCGGTGATAGAAGGAATATATCAATATAAGCATCTTTACACCGTTGATATAAGATATATATCGGCTATGGGGCACTTAGTTGATACTTGGCGCTAATTTTAAATAAATTTTTAATTGTACCTCGAATGGCTGATGCTAAGCTTGGAGTAAACGCATTTGTAGGTAAACTCTAATCTTAGGACGTGATTTACGAAGTTGCAACGTTGCGGTACGCTGTCATCGCAGCCTTCTTTAATTGACCATAGCGGCATTCTTTAACGAACATCGTCATGAATTAGACGTTAAAATTGTGTTTAATTCTTTCTTTTAACAATTGTAATAAACTATTATTAATACATGATCAAAATTTCGTGTTATAGCCTTGTCCAGTCATTATAATCCAATTCGACTTTTGTAAGGACTAAACTTTTCTTAAACCGTGCATTCACACGGATTCACTGTTTATAGTCTTTATATTAGTGAGATGTTAACTTGATAGTTTGGTTAATTAAAATTTATTTTATTGCGTTTCACTAGCATTTATTTAAAGAATGTGTCCCATTTTGTGTGTCATGTGGCGTGAGCCTATAATTTGTGCACGAAGTAATAGTCCAATATGAATATATAAAAAAATAGCATTTGAAGACCTGTGCATAGAATAGAGGCTTTTCACGTACCCGGAAACAAATTCGGCATTCGGTATTGTTATTAAATATAATCAAATTATATCAACAAATTTTTTGACGTTTAACTGTAATCTGAATGAGAATACATCACTGGTAACAGCACGCAGATGGCCTAAAACCTATATTTTTCGCGCTGTAATCTAATTTCTTGGATATCGGTGTGTATTGAGATTCTTATCTGTTTTGATTCGTTTAAGCTATTGAAATTATCAGAACAGATAAGTTATATTTTATATTTAAATTAAATAGGTTTTTTTTATGTGTCGTATCAACGACAAAACATCTTGTGACCGATATCATTTAACTGGTATCATCCACCGCGACCCATAACCAAGCATTCTAAGATTCAGCAGTAGAAGATAAAGATGTTAAGACAAAGATGTTAGCGATCAGCTTTGGTAAATCGATGCGCGCTTTTAATGCAAGTTTATTATTGTGTATATGATAGTTTGAGATTTAATAGGATTAATTGGAAAGTCCTGTTGTTTTATCGATTGCCTGATCAGATTTAGATATGTTTTCAAGGTATCAGTACCAATTTGATTCGTATTTAAAAAAAAAATGATAGTTTGAGATTTAATAGGATTAATTGGAAACTCCTGTTCTATCGATTGCCTGATCAGATTTAGATATTCTTTCAAGGTATCAGTACCAATTTGATTCGTATTTAAAAAAATGATAGTTTGAGATTTAATAGGATTAATTGGAACGTCCTGTTGTTTTATCGATTGCCTGATCAGATTTAGATATGTTTTCAAGGTATCAGTACCAATTTGATTTGTATTTTAAAAAAATGATAGTTTGAGATTTAATAGGATTAATTGGAAACTCCTGTTCTATCGATTGCCTGATCAGATTTAGATATGCTTTCAAGGTATCACTACCAATTTGATTCGTATTTCCAAAAAAAGTGGAATATCTTTATTTAATTATACTGTAAGCATTACAGTAAGATTCCATCGCTAGTAACAAAATGGGTCAACAATATGTATAGCTTTTTGTGGCCATCAATTGTACAGGTCATCAGTGCAAAGTCGTTAAACGTCGCGTCGCACGACCAATTCCATTATTGCAAACACGCACACACATACGAGGTGTAGCTCCGTGGCCACGGAAACGGCGATAGCGTCTTGTGTGGGCGAGGAAGTGAGATGGAAGGGAGAGTGGGTAAGAAAAAAAAGCAGTATAACGAAGCGGCAGCCCGCTATGTGGGTCAGTGGTGTTGTTTGAAGCATTTCAGAGACCGCGCGCTGTGATGTGAGTAGGTTTAGCGCGTGAGTCCAAACGGTCTTTTTAATTCAACACAGTAGTGCGCCGAGGCGCTTATGTGATCGCATCTCTTGTTTTAGCCGCATAGCGATTTAAGCAATGGGCTTTTGTATAAAAATATAATGTCACTAGACTATATCACGAAGAGCATTTGGGAATATAAAGTCTATTTATAAAGTGTTATTCCGCAAAAGCGACGTTATACAAAAACGTAGTAAAGCCCGTGTTCTATACACGGGCTGATTTTTATTAAATTTTATTTATTTATGACATATTTAAAGATACATTGTTTGTTATCAGTGGGTAACAGTATAGAGGTTAGAGATAAATTGAAAATAAACATTTGCGTTATGATAAATTTGTCAGATCGGTAAGAATTGGACACAAAGAAACTTGATTAAATACGTTCTTGTTCGATACAATACTCTCGAGTGGCAAGTGTTTACAAATCCACACCACGGCACAACTGGATAGGTTGTTGTAGATTGTTAAGGGACAGAGGTACTGTGAACATTTGTGTTTCAGGAGCTTTAGCGTATTCATCTGGAAAGAACTTCTCTTTCCATATTCAATTAAATATTATACGAAATTTTCCCATGGAATGTCACGCATGTGGAATTTTTCCACCAACAGTTTGAAAATATTAATGTGTTATATTCGGATATATGCCTTAATTATTACTGGAGAAGTGGTTTAACTACTTCATATCATATGCTTTAGTTGGCGGCATGGAGATCGGTTCGTTGTTTGTATTACATTATGTAATGCTGATTGTTTTGTAATAAATGGATCCAATGCTTTTAGAATTAAAGTTCGGGCCATGGTGACCCATGTAAACACGTATAAGGGAGTCATGATATTCAGATGAAATATACCGAGAAAGTTGAAATCATTTAAACAAGATTATACCAATAATTAAATTATTTATCTATACCAGCGTTAAATATTCGACAGTAATTTATTAAATTGTTAAGTTTGAACGTTATTCGTTTACGTGAAACTCATTCAGTCAATCTGACATTTTAAATTTCTTTGGCGACGATCTCTATTTACTCTGTGCGATTATTTGACCACAACTATTATATGTTTGACATTGACAGTATGAACGTAAACAATTTGTAATATATAAACTTTGACTATGCCAAATAGCACATTCCTCCGTTTTCTTCTCCATATAAATTTTAACTTTGCCAAATAGCACATTCCTCCGTGCGCGCAATATGCTTAAAAAAGGCTATAAAATTTTCTCTTCACATATCAATACATATAGATGACAGCTTTTATTATAAGCTGTATACAGGTAAGTTCAATATTCTTAACAATTTTTAACGAAAAAATGTGAGCCTAAAATTAAGGGTTGGGAAGCATTTTCTGCATCCCTACATACCACCTGCCCTCTAGTTATAGCGTTTCGATATTGGCTAAACATAATTTTCTATTATTTTCTTCATATTGTCCATCGTTTCGAAACGAAGGGACGCTGTTTTAAATAAAATATATGATTGTGATAACTCGAGGCACAAACGTGACGTCATTCAGAGCGATCGATATGACAATATTAGATGTTAAAAATCTCTCTAAAAATATATGGAAATTTACTTCGATACATTTCTAAATTAATAGTAACATCATTGTTTTAAAGTAAGTTCTTTCATGTTTATAAAATTTTATTATTATAGAAATAGTTTATTACTTTGTTTCAGTGAAGGGGATTGAATATTAAGATTTGGATAAAAATACTGTATATGTTGGTTAATCTAATTTTTTCCAATAAAATAAAGTATGTTTTAGTAAAATTATTTCAAGAAGAATTGGTCAATATTTTCCGGGTCCCGCGGATAGTGTTAGGAGAAAAGTGCGCCAGTATGCGGAAGTCTGGCGCCGACGGTGGTTTTAGTTGTCGCACGTGTGTCCGCGTGCAGCTCGTACCGTCTGTTAAATGCGCGTTCTATAAACGGATTGTTGGAGTCGTTCCGGTCACTTCTGTTCGGGAAATTGTATTTCCGGGTCATAAGTTGCGGTCGGGTCGCAAGGAAGTTTGTGTCGAGCATTAAATTGCGTGGCGTTCCGAATATGGCGCAAGTAAATATATCAGTGGTTCGTTTTCGAAAAATTGCAAGCGATTTGCAATTTTATCTTTTTGCGAATCCGATCTTCGTGTTTAAGAATTTGACGTGCGTCTTTTGAAAAAAAAAACTGCAAAATGATTGAATCGACTGAATATTCGGGAAATTAGTTTACGGACTTGGTGAAAACAGAAAATTTGTCATTGTTGTTTAATACATAAGTCACAATTAAATGAAACTACGTGATGTAGTATTATTTTTACGTTCTTTAATTTCTTTACCACGACCTAGGTTTCGTTGTATTACAACGTCTTCAGGTGGGATATTAGCAAAGATTCTTTCCAATCTTTGCTAATATCCCACCTGAAGATGTTGTAATACAACGAAACCTAGATCGTGGTAAAGAAATTAAAGAAAGTAGAAATAATACTACATCACGTAGTTTCATTTAATTGTGAATAATGAATTTCTACAAAATTAACGCCAAATATATTCAATATTTAATACATAAGTATTTTAATATAATTGAACTAATGAAAATGGTGTCTCAACATATGATTTATTGCTTATTTCAGAAAGAATGTATTATTGTTCTCAATACATGTAGGCTATTACTTCTTACAGAACTACGAATTGATCAACACGTACGTAAGTTAGATAGTCAAACACAGGCTCTATATAATTGGCCACATTTATTTTAACACACTATGTGTATAAATTTAGAATATTGTAAAAATTTTGTAAACAAAGAAATAAATATAATGTTATGCAAGAAAAACATTCTGATCGCAAGAACATATGTAAAACCGATATTTGTTTGAATTTTTGAAAGTGTTACAGCAAAAATTAAAAAACAAACTGGAGGTATTTATGATTTTATTGGTGTAGTAGTTTTGTTTGTTTTTTTTTCTATTCGATTTTATCGTCGGAATCTGCTTACAATTTGCTGAAAAGTTTTTTCTATAAACTCCGACATAGAGGTAAAATTGTTGTATAGTAAAAAAACTCATTGTATTTTTCAATAGCCTTTAGTAGGTATGAGTAAAATATTTCAGTTCTACTAATATAGATCTTAAATGTACGTACATTAAATATTAAGGTTGTATCATTGTATTTCATTTCTGTTCTCAATAGATATATTCCTTGACTTGTCAATTTTCCAAATTTTCCAAGTCGGCAAAAACGGATTCTTGAAATTTATAATTCTATTTATGAAAAATATATAATTTTATGCTATTTGTTACTGAAGAATTTATTATTTCTATCCAATAACGTCTTAAGCCAGCCGTGATATTTTGGTAATACCGCTGTATAAAACTGAAACACATTTTCCACTATTCCACGATATTCAATTACTCAATCACACAATTACAATTGATGTAAATATTGTTTAATAAATAATCTATATGTATTTCTACCTTCTTTAGTATATATACGTTTCGAAACCGCTGTTGTGAAAAGTCAGACGCTTCCCCGTATAATGTCATTTTTATTTTTTAATGAACGATGTGTCACAACACAGGCTTATTCAAACACTCGACACGTGTTCTGTATTTAAAATAATGTAATCATTAATCAATTGAAACGTCAAACTGACAGCTTTCTAATAAATCATGGTGGGTAATTCGAAAACTTTGCCATTTCGTAGTTCCGCCAGACACATTTTACGGTCCTTTCCGTCACTTTAGCTGAGTCTAGCTTAGTAGGCAGGTCAAATTTCGTGTGTGCACATTTCGAAGTTTTCACATTGTAACATAAGACTGATAGATAAAATTTTCGTAAAAGATATATTATCGAACTCTTGGGATCCGTTTTCGCTTAAAGGTCGAAATTGAATAAAAATAGTGCATACAATTTTCGTAAAAGATATATTATCGAACTCTTTGGATCCGTCTTCGCTTAAAGGTCGAGATTTAATAAAAATAATGCATAAAATGTTTGTAAAAGGTATATTATCGAACTCTTTGGATCCGTCTTCGTTTAAAGGTCGAGATTTAATATAAATAATGCATAAAATTTTCGTAAAAGGTATATTATGGAACTCTTTGGATCCGTCTTCGTTTAAAGGTCGAGATTCAATAAAAATAATGCATAAAATTTTCGTAAAAGGTATATTATCGAACTCTTTGGATCTATCTTCGTTTAAATGTCGAGATTTAATAAAAATAATGAATAAAATTTTCGTAAAAGGTATATTATGGAACTCTTTGGATCCGTCTTCGTTTAAAGGTCGAGATTTAATAAAAATAATGCATAAAATTTTCGTAAAAGGTATATTATCGAACTCTTTGGATCCGTCTTCGTGTAAAGGTCGAGATTTAATAAAAATAATGCATAAAATTTTCGTAAAAGGTATATTATCGAACTCTTTGGATCCGTCTTCGTTTAAAGGTCGAGATTTAATAAAAATAATGCATAAAATTTTCGTAAAAGGTATATTATGGAACTCTTTGGATCCGTCTTCGTTTAAAGGTCGAGATTTAATAAAAAATAGTGCAGCGTAGTGTGTCTTGTAGGCTATTGAAAAATAGATATCGATTGAAATGTTTAAGCCAAACACATTGAATACAAAAAGAAAATTTAGGGGAAGACTCGAATGGTCAAAGTTGCAATGAACAAGTTTACGAAAATCTAGCAGGACAGAAGTACATTCAGTGGCACCAAGGAGACATAACTTTAAAAGATTGTATTTTTTATTTTCCTCTAGGGTTTCAGATTCTGGATAATAAGCGCTTCTGTGAGAAAGAAGATAGACGTTTTCGTTATGTGGTACTAGAGAAGAATGCTTATTCTATCGGGGTGACAAACAATTTCGTACATCTATTCTCAGTCTACTCGGCATCCACGGCATCGACACGTCGATGTCAAAATTCTGCTACCTCAATATTCTTAGCCAATATATACAATATTCTTAGCCAATATATGTGACCAATATATCACATTGCACGAAGCGATAGAGATAAATTTGAAAAACTTTTTATAGTGACTGAAAAGAGAGATAAAGACATATCCCTATTTGCTAGTTTGACAAAGCTTGGTCGTTCATAGGTCTTCCTGTTATCAACTCCCGGAAAAATGTTGTAAACAGAACAGATTGGTCGTTCATAGGTCTTCCTGTTATCAACTCCCAGAAAAATGCTGTAAACAGAACAGATTGGTCGTTCATAGGTCTTCCTGTTATCAACTCCCAGAAAAATGCTGTAAACAGAACAGATTGGTCGTTCATAGGTCTTCCTGTTATCAACTCCCGGAAAAATGCTGTAAGCAGAACAGATTGGTCGTTCATAGGTCTTCCTGTTATCAACTCCCCGAAAAATGCTGTAAACAGAACAGATTGGTCGTTCATAGGTCTTCCTGTTATCAACTCCCAGAAAAATGCTGTAAACAGAACAGATTGGTCGTTCATAGGTCTTCCTGTTATCAACTCCCGGAAAAAATGCTGTAAACAGAACAGATTGGAAATAACTTACTGCTCACCTCACTCATCACAGTTTTCCCATTAAGAGAGATTGTTTTATCTTTGTCACTGAAAATTTGGTTGTAATTTAGATTATGCGTACTCAGGTAACGCGATTCTGCTAATTTTTCCTCTCAGGTATTCCACTTTTTCTTCATTTTTAAAGAATAGTTTCCGGAACATGAAAGGCGAAACAATTTTATAGATGTATAGATTTTATGGAGGTAATATGTTCTTTGGAAAGCCATTTCGTGGGTCATTTTCATCTAATAAAGCCCAAATTATAT
Organism: Druceiella hillmani; assembly: GCA_039881145.1. Lineage (NCBI taxonomy): Eukaryota > Metazoa > Arthropoda > Insecta > Lepidoptera > Hepialidae > Druceiella > Druceiella hillmani. The sequence goes on along the minus strand of JAYKKI010000023.1, from coordinate 3,794,147 downwards.
ATGTTAAAAAGATGCATTCCTGTCACAGACGGTTGAGACTCGGGGCAGGGAGCCCTACGAGTAAATAATTCATGATCGGACTAGAAATTTTGTATTTGTTTTTGTTAACAGCACAGTATGTGCCGCTTTGACAAGGCCTAATGTGATTGTCCCATTACTCGTCAAAGAACAAAGCTATCGATGTGAGTGGATCGTGGTCGCGACGTGTGGCCGCCTTTGTCGAGGCCGCGGGCCGGCGATATCATCCGTGTCTCTTTGTGGCTCGGCCCGTCGTCATGGCGACCGGCGAGAGAGTCATGTCCGTCGCCCGCGGGCGGCTGAATTACATTTTTCCCTTTTTTCTTTTACGGGGATGATTATAATATATAAAGGCTGTCCGTCCTCGCGTTTGCGACTGTGTGTGTACATTTGTGGCGAATGCAGGGATCCTCGAGAGATATGAGCATTTGCGGATGATTGAAATTCGGGATGAAAGGGTTTTGTGTGTTACTGACGGCTGAGCGTGCGTGGCTGGAGATGAGCGTCGGTTTTGTTTCGTTGCGAAACGTGAATACGGTTTTGGTCAAAAGCATATTTTTGAAGGAAAGGTTTGAATGCTGTAAAAATGTTTGTATTTTTATTGTATTTATCGGGCGTCTTGCAAAATTATGAAATTGTTTTGTCTCATGACTTGGGTTTTTTGTTTGTTTTTTAGGAAGTTTTCTAAAATTTAGCAAACATAAATTTTGTCATATTTAAAATACTGATTACATCCGATGTGTAAGTTCGTGTTGGGCTGAGTCGTGATGTTAGTAATAGAGGTTAAATTCAATGTAAAGGTCCCGATCGATGAAAGAGATTTTAGTCAGAATGAGGTCCCTCCCGTTTTTTTTATTGGTGACTATAATTTTGACTTCCTGTTTTTACTGAAATCGTTAGTGAAACTAACATCAGGCTGTTACTGAGCTCGATTGTTACTCAGTGAAGTATTAAATCTGTGTTTAAAAATGTAGCTGTACTCATTTCCGTTAAATAATAGATTAGGAATGTATTAAATATAATATTGTCTAACGAATATTTATAACGGAGATGAATGTGAAGTTCAGATAAGAACATCTGTATTTAAGAATATATCTGTACTCATTACCATTAAATGATAGATTTGGAATGTATTAAATATAATATTGTCTAACGAACATTTATAACGGAGATGAATATGAACTTCAGATAAGAACATGTGTATTTAAAAGTGTATCTACTCATTACCATTAAATGATAGATTAGGAATGTATTAAATGTAATATTGTCTAACGAAATTTATAACGGAGATGAATGTGAAGTTCAGATAAGAACATCTGTATTTAAAAGTGTATCTCTACTCATTACCATTAAATGATAGATTAGGAATGTATTAAATGTAATATTGTCTAACGAAATTTATAACGGAGATGAATGTGAAGTTCAGATAAGAACATCTGTATTTAAAAATATATCTGTACTCATTACCATTAAATAATAGATTAGGAATGTATTAAATATAATATTGATTAATGAACATTTAAAACGGAGATGAATGTGAAGTTCAGATAAGAACATGTGTATTTAAAAATGTATCTGTATTCATTACCATTAAATGATAGATTAGGAATGTATTAAATATAATATTCTCTAACGAACATTTATAATGGAGATGAATGTGAAGTTCAGATAAGAACATGTGTATTTAAAAATTTATCTGTACTCATTATCATTAAATGATAGATTATTAATGTATTGAATATAATATTCTTTAACGAACATTTATAATGGAAGTGAATGTGAAGTTCAGATAAGAATATCTGTATTTAAAATTTTGTCGGCGCTCATTACCATTAAATAATAGATTAGGAATGCATTAAATATTATATTCTCTAACGAAAATTTATAATGGAGGTGAATGTGAAGTTTAGATAAGAACATCTGTATTTAAAAATGTATCTGTACTCATTTCCATTAAATGATAGATTAGGAATGTATTAAATATTATATTCTCTAACGAAAATATATAATGGAGATGAATGTGAAGTTTAGATAAGAACATCTGTATTTAAAAATGTATCTGTACTCATTTCCATTAAATGATAGATTAGGAATGTATTAAATATTATATTCTCTAACGAAAATATATAATGGAGATGAATGTGAAGTTTAGATAAGAACATCTGTATTTAAAAATTTATCTGTACTCATTTCCATTAAATAATAGATTAGGAATGTATTAAATATTATATTCTCTAACGAAAATTTATAATGGAGATGAATGTGAAGTTTTTAGATAACAACATCTGTATTTAAAAATTTATCTGTACTCATTTCCATTAAATGATAGATTAGGAATGTATTAAATATTATATTCTCTAACGAAAATTTATAATGGAGATGAATGTGAAGTTCAGATAAGAACATCTGTATTTAAAAATTTATCTGTACTCATTTCCATTAAATGATAGATTAGGAATGTATTGAATATAATATTCTCTAACGAACATTTATAATGGAGATGAATGTGAAGTTCAGATAAGAACATGTGAATTTAAAAATATTTTTATCTGTATTTATTATCATTAAATGATAGATTAGGAATATATTAAATGTAATATTCTGTAACGGACATTTATAACGGTTAAGGGAAAAACATATGTATTTAATATTTTAATACATTACTAATCTATAACTGTAAATAAAATGATGGATTAGCAATGTATTAAATGTAATAGATCTTTGTTTTTTGTTTGTTAATTCATCTGCGACTTTCAATATTCTCATTTTTCTATTGTAGAATCGAAATAGACGTAGAACCAAGTATGTAATATGTGATATAAATAATTCAATCCACGTCTTATATTTTTTGTACAAACCCAGTTAAGTTTATACAAATAATAACATTTAATAGCTGACCGTATTTACCTCAAGTTCGGTACGCTCAGAACCTAAAAATATATAAAATTAGTTTCCACATTTATTAAAAGTAAAAGAAAAATTTCGTTTTGATAGTCAAACTAAAAAGGTATTAAACGATGGGACTTTTAAAGCGGAGTTGAAAAAAGGCACTTTCGAAGTTATACAAAATAAATATTGAAACATTGTATATTCTTACTTGACGTAAGACCTTTACTCGCACCTTTGAAGGGTTATGCTGCTATGTAATATTCATCCTTTTAACATTTTGAAGTTACAAATAAAAAAATTCGAGTCACTGATGATAAGAAATATGTTTCAGAGAAAATAATCTGATCGAAAACGATTTAATATCCTAAGAGAAATAAAATATATATCATAATATAATTGGTATAGCCCAGTAAAATTGCACTGTCTGTGTCAATTTTTTTTGACAATATTGTTAAGAGTTAGGACCTGAGTAATTTGTCAAGTAGGCACGATTTGGGAGGTTATACTAAATCTACCATCTTTGCAAAAAAATTAGCGCTAAATTTGTCAGTCTTTAATAAGTAACCACTTTTTTGTGCAGCATTAAATTGTATATAATTTACTTAATGGTGCCTTTGCCGTACAACCTACTGTTGTCGAGGCATAGCGCCATAAAGTTTACAACAATTTATTTTTTTCAAATTATTTCCCGAACTGCTGATAAAACAAGAAGCAAGTAAAATACTTTATAAAAACTTACAACGTTAGACGAACTTGCAAAGCTAAATGTGAGCTGGACCAAAAACAATTTAAAAAGTAGCACTGGAAAATCAAGTTCTTAATCACATAAACCTTAGCATTAAGTCCAAACTACCGGTTCGCAGCTATTACCATTGCTGAAATCCCATTACTATTTTGCTGATCACAGTTAGACCCTTAAGGCTCTAGGAGTCGGAGCGCCGTCACTACAGATTTCAAATCGCTGAACCAATTTTGATAGAACGTATCTGAGAATTTTCGCGACAGAATAAATTTTCAAATAAAGCAATGTGCGTAGAAATCGTATCAAACGTTGCTGATATGTGAAGTTACAGATATATATATATATATATATATATATATATATATATATATATATATATATATATATATATATATATAATTCTAACAAGTGTCCTTTCGTTTTGTGTTGAGAATTCAAAAAGGTATGGAGGAACAAGTGCGTGTTTATAGTGATTGAAGTATTTATTAACATTTTGATCTAATAGCAAATTGCTGCTGGACAATATAATGGAGGAAGATGAAAATTAATAGAAATGGCGAGTAGCTCGTTTTACGAAACTATTAGTTTGGTAACTTATAATCACACATATTTCTGTGACTCCTGGAATGTTATATATACTCTCGAAGTTCACTGGTAGGGTATATAAAGAGTGCGGCGTCCGATCTTCTGTACAGTTAGCAACTGATTTTCAGCGTGTAGAGATCAAACAAAATATGGATATTTCACGAAGAGAACTTGGAGAACTCTTGCTGCATGAATTTATTTTAGGGTGAAAATTGAACAAAGTGTCACGAATATATGTGCTATGAAGCCCTCCTGTGATACAGTTAAATATTTGTCCCAAAGATTTAAAGAAGAAAATTTTAATCTCTGATAATCCTTATCTAGGGCGACTGCCTACATTAAATTTAAATAAATTAAAACACACCTTCTTGAAACCCATTCCAGATTAAGTTTGTATTATCTGGCAAGCTATTTTCATACTTTCTTAATGGATAAACAAATTAATTCACATTTTGCGGAAAAGTGGATATATTCTGTTTGTGTGTCACTTGAGCTAACATACCTCCAACAACTGATTACGAAATCTGAACCCAAATAACAAAAGCGATGCGCGAAAAAATTCTTTCACTTAGACGGATTGTGTTTCTTCACCATGGACTTAATAACCTCTCCATGGTCCTCACTCACCCTAGTCTCCGGACCTCTCGACCTCTGACTATTATTGTTTTCGCTCACTGTCTAATTATTATATACGTCATAAAAAAATTAAAGACGCCTATGGTATGTTTTAGGTCAAAGTTGCGAAATTTAGTCCAAAGAATTCTAAGGAACGAATTTTGTCTGTGAATACACGCTGGCGACAATTGATAGATAATGATAGTGTTTATATTTGTAATTAAGGATTCTTCTTCTTTTTCTTCAAAGGATTGACAGTCCAGGATGGATCCCTGCCTTCCGCAGAACCAACTCCCTGGCTCTTCTGTTCTTGGCCAAAGACATCCAGTTCGTTACACTTAGTTTTAAAGTCTTTTCCAGGCAGTCGAGCCACCTAAGTTTAGGTCTTCCTCTTTTTCGGTTGTTACATTTTAGTAATTAAGGATTGGGTTTATTAATTATATAAACAATTTCGTGAACTGAGATGGCATATATTTAGATGCGAACCTAATATTATTTGCTAAACAAGAATGCATATAGTTAAACTTTTATGTTAAAAATATCTTAAAGTTCCGTTTTGATTTTGAATTATCCGTATTGATTTTGTGAGTAACTATTGATACGAGAAAAGAAAAACACCGAATATGTTCATTTCCTGCTAAAATAACCAAATTGTTAACTGACTTATAGCGCTGTTAAATATTTTACTAATTTTGACTTAAATCGAATAGGTTTGTAAACAATTTTATTCGGGATCGGTCTCAAACGCTAGGCGACTGCCACTCGTCACTCGCGCTCAGCAGATCTCGGCCGGATCTTCCGTGAGGCTATTTTAATACATATTGCATTTCGAAATTCATTTTATCTTCCCCTTTCCGGCCAAAATCCTCGACTGCGGGCCGGATAAAGACCCGGAAAAAATGGGTGCGCTATATTGAAAAAGTGTACGCGGTAGTTCTCGATCCACGGACGGAAGAGGTTCGGGCGAGCGGCGGGTGACGGGTGGCCGACTAGTGTTGGGCTATATCGTTCATTTTGGCGTTAAGGGATATTGGTTTTTTTTAGTGGAAATTGGTGTCGTTGAATGAGATTGCGGTTTTTAGACGTGCTGGTCGGAATTTGGGTATATTTTGTATTATAAAGATCTCTATTTATATACCCGTAATCACGTCCGATTTGGCTGTTGGTGCTAATTCGTAAATAAAGTAAACTTACAATGTATTATACCACAATGGACGAAAATGTGCCGCACTTATATTCTACGGTTATTATTTTGAAATTTTGGGACTTTATAATAAAATATTTTTTAATTGTTTTAGTAAAATGTCCGATACATTTTAGAATCGGTTAGGCAACTACTGAAATGTTGTTCGTAGAACAAAAGAAATGTTAATATTGTGGCATTAATCCTGCTGATAGGGATTTATAGATGCGAAAAATGGAACTTGCTGGAAACAGACCTTAGTAAACTCGAGATATTTTTAACTTCTCGCTCCGGGATCGCCTCACCAACGACATCATCTAATCACGATGCTCAGACAAATTAACCGTCGAAGCGATGATTTAGATGGTTTGGACTTACATACCGAATGGATATATTCAGAATATCTAATTATCTCTGGATATTCCTACCAGCAATAGGAAAATTCAGAGCTCAGCGCCAAGGAAAACGGAGATGAAATAAATCGAGAAAAACCTGTGGAACTAAAGGGTTGAACTGATTTAAGCAAGGGTAAGTGCTACCGACCGGAAACAATGGAGTTTCGTTGTTCAAATATTCGAGATCCAGTGGTATCTAAAGCATCATACTACCTTTGGGGCAGCCTCAACTACATGCCAAATGAGAAGGAAAAAATTAAAATATGTGACATGTTTCATTTTTATGAAAATTCCACCAAACAAAACTTTATATCCGAGTTATGACAGAAAAGAATAACTTATGGAATCTAAGTTGTCAAATAACGTAACATCATTAATGCGACGGTATTTTTTTTCTACGGCACGCGCGCGGCCTTCCAGTATTTTTTTGACGAATGGAAAAAATAAGATTTTTGTCTTTACATCAGAAAAGTCAGTTATAAGTAAACACAATAGGTATCTTGTATGGACCAATACGTATAGCTTACAATACGATCTTGTCCCAATCCAATATCTTTATTTTTTGTGGGACATAGGTTTAAACTTTTCTGTGCCATAACTCAAGAATGAGATGGTTTTCTGAACTTGAACCTGATAGTCGTGACTACTTCATATTTATGCTAAGCCTTTGCTCGGAGTTTTTAGTTTAGTAAATTTTAGTAATTATCTTGTACACACTAAATATTTATATGTCCAATATAGCAAAAGAAATATGGCCGTCTTAAGGTAGTTGTCGCCTGACAGTAAGAAGATATAAAATTTATTATAAAATGTTTTATTGGAAAATCGCAATAGTTACATCGCTTGACGCGTTTTTTAAATAAAATTAACTGTGATGAAATTACTAACTTTTTTGTAATGTTAATTGTACAGATTTTGAGAGCGATTTTTACCAAAATTAAATGGTAAATAATTTTTAAATTTTAAAATAGCTTAGATGTTTATAGTTAGAATAACATATCAAAAAACTCAGTGAATTTCGTCGTATACGCGTTTTAATCGATGACTACCTTTAAAGCCTTAAGGCGCATTCATATAGCTAAACTAAAATACGTACCTGGCTACAATAATATAGCCGAGGATCGTGTTGACATTGTAATGTGTTATGTTTACTTTATGAAGTTAATTATACTCGTTTAAGTTGTATGTGTATTGGTGCACCCATTTCGTTGTGTTGTTATCGTAGACTTCCAAATTTTACAAGAGCTAGGTGATTTTTTTAACTGTATATTATAGTATGATATATATATATATATATATATATATATATATATATATTTTTTTTTTTTTTTCTTTTTTCTTTTTTTTTTTTTTATAAATATTTTTAAGTTTTGTGTTGGCAAGCTTGGCTTTCGGCATCATACTGTAATTATACATTCGTCACATTGGTTCGTTATATTTTTAAATTCCTTATGTAAAATTGTATATATTGTAACATCCACTTGACCAAATTGTTTTCTGCATAATTTTTATTTTTAACGATTTTCAATTTTATGTGCATGATTGGAACTTTTTTTACATTAAACATGCGCGTATTGAATTTTTATTAGTCCATAGTATTAGGATATCTATCAGATTGCACCAGAAACCAAGCAAAGGGTTATTAATGTGGCAATGCTGATATAAAAACAGATGTGTGGAAGGCAGATTTATTTTTATTCGTTTGTATAGGGCTAATTACTATGGAAGCGAAATTTCTTACAATACGGTATGGTGTAAATTAGTTTAGAGAGCGTGACCAAAGTGTGTGACGAAACCAATCCCGCGGGAGTGGGGATAGTCTGTCGAGCGTTAGTGGATAACATAGTTATTGAGTGGTAAAATCTAGTGCTCGACGAACGAAAGAATATTGTGAGAAATGGAATCGCGTTATCCATATAATAATGGCGATAACGTTTGTTTGACTTTAATATTTGTATTAGATTCAAGAAATTTCAGTTCTAGGTAATAGTTTTGTATGTACTTTTTTATAGTTTCTTTGCATATACGTAGAAAATAAGAACTTGCTGAGTAATTTTCTACTCGTACTGCTGTAAATATTTGTTTTGACTTTTACCACGAACTGTCAAAGATAATTGTATCGATTTTTTCGACATTTGGAATATAATTTACTACTTTTACCACGAAGTCACAAATATAACCGTATTAATTTTTTTCGAATTACCATGTTATCTTATTTGGGTTACATGACAAGATACGCATATAAACTTTCACGAAAAATTTCCGTTAGTGACGTCTAAAGAAAAGTTCGAACTTTTCAATTAGACGGTTAGACTAGCTAAAAAAAGCCTAGTCTGTCGTGAAAATGCGTGAAGATGGGAAGAGGTGTCGATGAAGATAATTTATGTTTTCCGGGTGATACATTATGATAGGATTCTGAATGATGGCAATTATAAAATAATTTTGTAGTTTTGTTTGTTAATACACTAATATTAGATAATATTTAATATTGGTCTTTGCTTCGGCTTTATTTTGTATTGCAGGGTAATATTTTTTGTCTTATGAGGACAAGCTAAGAATCATTAGCTGTTTCAATTGATGCATTGATTCTTGCATTGATCTTGATTATAAACAAATGATACGAAATTTCCTCTTCTGAATGATGGTAATTATAAAATAATTTTGTAGTTGTGTTTGTTAATACACTTATATTAGATAATATTTAACTTTGGTCTTTGTTTCAACTTTATCTTGTATTGCAGGGTAATATTTTTTAACTTGTGAAGACAAACTAAGAATCATTAACTGTTTCAATTGATGCATTGATTCTTGCATTGATCTTGATTATAAACAAATGATACGAAATTTCCTCTTCTGAATGATGGCAATTATAAAATAATTTTGTAGTTGAGTTTGTTAATACACTTATATTAGATAATATTTAACATTGGTCTTTGCTACGGCTTTATTTTGTATTGCAGGGTAATATTTTTTGTCTTATGAGGACAAGCTAAGAATCGTTAACTGTTTCAATCTATGTATTGATTCTTGCATCGATCTTGACTGTAAGCAAATGATACGAAATTTCCTCTAAAATGTCATTTTCCGGTTTTGCTGGCAAATGGCAAAAGCGGAACCCTTATAATTTCATCATATCCTTTTGTCCTGCTGCCTGTCACAGCATTATAGCTTTATCAGTTTTATATCGAATGTGATGAATTTTACAGGAAGTAGTAGTTGCATTACGTGAATACAGAAATGTTTCGTTAATTAAAAAAAAATGTATCTCTAAGTGTGCTATATGGGGAGGATATTGTAAACTTAGGGGACGTTTTTCTTACTTTCCATTCCCTTTGAGAGGCGTGTCTTTGAAAAGGTCTTTTAAAATACAATTAAAAACGTGTAGTAATATTTTTGTGCTGTAATATTCACGTACATCAAAGTCAGAAATATGATTACAGCATATAGGAACTACTTCAATGTAGTACGTACAATGTCGGCATTTACGTGATGACATTATGTACAGTATTTAAGAACTACGTATAAGGTATGCGGCCTTTGACGGCGCGGCGCATCGTGGAGATCTGGGTTTAATTTCCGGCCGCTCGTCGAGCGGAGCTGGACTGGTGTTCTGGTTGGCTGTAAGAAATTGCTCTCGTAGCAATTAGTATATAGGCTCTCTGTCTCTCTCTCTCTCTCTCTCTCTCTCTCTCTATATATATATATATATATATATATATAATATATCAACTGTATAACGCACGTTAGAAGTTATATTTCTTTGGTGTGATATAAGAATAACATTATTTAGCTCGTAAGTAATTAATGGGAATAAAATAATAAAAGGATTGGAGCGTGATTATAAATGGTTGGTAAAATCTATATTCAATCAAATTATTACATTTTGAAAATAAAAATGTATAAAATGAATTGTTAAATTCACTAAAACAATCTAAATAAAGTTTAATAATGAAAATAAATGAATATTTTGAAAATTTATTGTAATTTATTAATCTTTTAGTATTCAATAAATGATAAAGTAATAATTTATAATGCAAATGAATACACGCCGAAAGTTAACCTCACTTAGAGAAATACGCTTAAAATATATTTAAAAAAGCTTATACCTAAACATGATTTTTATCGATTTAAATAAAAGTTTTTTTTATTATAGGGACCATTATTAAATTTCAATTACTAAAAAATATTAAAAGCACAGATATAACTTAGATTTGTATGAATATAAAACACGTGTCGTGTATTTATTTACAAATCCCTCAATAACTATTATGAATATAGTATCAGTGTTTACATGCTTGTAGTAATAATATATGTTTAGTGAGTAACTTCATCCTGCCGATTTTTGTTGCATCGTGAGCGCGCATCTTGAACAACTTCATACTGTAGTTTTTTGTTACATCGTGCGCGCGCATCGTGACCAATTTCATCCTGTCGATTATTGTTGCATCGTGCGCGTGCATGCGCGCATCGTAAAATTTCACTACCATAATTTTTTCGTAACGCGCCTAAAGAAGTATAACTCAAAAATAAATAATTATAAACTATTTGGATCAACTTTCATGTAGAAATTAAGGAGATATAGGCAACCAATTATTTCTCTTACACTTATAAAGATACGTTTAGGCAATATATTTACATAGTGAAAAAGAATATTCTAATAGAAATAGTGTGTACGGAACCTTCGTAATGTCTTGTTATACTCGTATTTAACAGGTTTATTCTATTTGGTTCGTTGAAACTTAGTATTAATAAAGAATTATTTCTGAAAATATAAAAAAATGCTGGTGTAAAGTAGTTATTATTTTATTTTATTTTCTGTATATTATTATTGGTTAATTTTTAGCTTTTTTCGTAGTGTGAAGTCGGATTTACTTGTAAATGACATATTTATATAATAAGGAATGTACTAGCTTTTTATCTAATGAATTGGATTATAAATACGTTTATCCGTTCATGGATATAATTAGCGCAAAGCTGCGGGCTAATGTCGTCGTTGAAAGTCACGAACTTTAGTAATTTGTTAAAAAGTACGACCTCAGAATGAAAGAATTGCTTTGCTCTCTTATTGCATAACACGAAACAGCCGTCATTAATTCGAATAATTTCGAGTAAACCCTAGTGAAATAAAACGTAAGCCAACTTACAACAGAATGCTTGCGAATTCCGTCTTATTTGTATTCTGGCTAAATTTTAAGAGTAGTCGGCCGCTCGAACGCTTTAATTTATACGCCGAGTGAAAACCCTACAATTAATTTGTCCAAATCTAATCTAATGAAATTAACACGCGGAAAGTGGGCGTAGATTAAAAAAGAAATATAGAAATCCTAACCTTGCCGATGGCTACTCGCAGCGGCGTTCGAATTAACGTTCCGCTAACGATTTATCGACGGCGTAGTGGGTCTGAGCCCGGCGGGTATCGCTTACTTCGCCGTTGACATTTATGAAGCGTTAAATCTCAGGGGTCGCTTCAGTCTTGGGCAGGCGGGATGCGCGCTCGTCCGCGTGCGATGCTCCACTGGCGACTGTCACGTTTGAATGCGTTCTAAATTTAAACGTAAAATTATTATTCGTTTATAAATTGGGACGGCGGCGGCGATGGAAGGTTTCGTTCGGAATGTGCCAGCATTTTATTTTATTAATTAAATTTATCAATTTTGATTTCTTCCTCTATTGAGTGTTATACCGTTACTCAGCAAGGACTGGAATAATAACGAAATGTTCTATCAGTCTACTGAAGCTATACTCTTCATTTCCCGGTGATATAAAGTTTATCATGGCAGTGCTTTTGTGTTCTAATGTCTCAATAGTTTTTTAATTTAGCCATATCGTTTATCGCTGCTCTTTAAGTGCTTTTAAGTGCTGTATATTTACCAATATGTGCTGTTTCAATGTTTTTTTAAGATAAATCTAACCGAAAAGGCCCAAAACCCCTGTACCGCTATTTCCTACACCGCCGGTTTCTTCATTTTTTAAATTATACCGTAAAGCGATTTGACAATATGTGGAAAAAGTAGGGTATATAAATAATGAGACAAAGCTATAGACAAATTTAATTATTTTTATTTTACAATAAATGAAATGTAAAATGTTTATTGAGAACCATGTTAATTAAATATAAAGATGGTAATGATATTTTCTTTGATTGTGAAGGATTTAATTAATTTTTCAATAATTTCTTTTAGTACCATTCTATACATTATTCTATAGACTTGTAGATTATAGCGTATGCCGTCTAAATTCTGTCTTAGAATTTCATATACGGAAGTTCTTTATTTAAATATTGTCTGGTATAAAATTTTAAAAAAATATTAAGAAATGTCTACCGTGTACTAGTCTACAAGTGTTCAAGTTTGTCTATGTCCCTTGGTCTTTACTTTTGAAAGGGAAATCAAATTGCACGATATATATTATTATTCTAAGTAAATAAAATGAATTCCAACTAAGTTAATAAGTCATGATTTATAACAATGGTTACAGTCCTAATTCAGTTAAACGAACAGTTCACACGCGAATTACAGGAAGGCAAGTGGCGCCCATCTGTCAAATTTATTCGCGTCCTAATGGCCCACTCTCAGTGAGGTGTTACGTCATGCTGTGACGTCATCTAATTTCGTCCGACATTTTTTGTTCCTAAAGCTCATAAATTTTCCAAATTTAATTTTGTTACTCGTTATAAATTGGACATATTTTAAATTTATCATTCGTATAAGCAAATATTGTTGAGGTATATTGGCTTGAACATTAACGTATGAACTAATTTTTTTATATCGTAAGCAAATAATGTAATTTTTATTACCTTTAATTGTTATTATATATCTTCACGTTATTTAAAATAGACAAAGGGGAACGTTGGTAACTACCACCCTCACAAGTGATTTTTTCATGTGTTGTCCCCATGGAACTATGACTCCCTTCTAAGGAAGAAACCGGAACGACTGTTACGGTGGGCAGCGAAAGCCATACTTTTGATCACTAATCTATATGTAAATAATTCGAAATTCAAACAATTCTTTTGTCAATTTTTATCTTATTTGCACATGTAAAAATAGAACGAAATAGACGATTATCTTTTCCGCTAAAATACTTTTGTATTATAACATACAACATTTTTGTAATTGTTGTATAACCATTTGCGCCTGTCAGCGTTTTTACATTTTTATTTACAGTACTCTTGAAGTCTAAAAATATAGATTCAAGGAAATGTATGGTAAAATACTTTTGTATTATAACATACATCATTTTTGTAGTTTTTGTATAACCATTTGCGCCTATCAGCGTTTTTAAATTTTTATTTACAGTACTCTTGAAGTCTAAAAATATAGAGACAAGGAAATGTATGGTAAAATACTTTTGTATTATAACATACATTTTTGTATAATCTTTTGCGCATGTCAGAGTACCGTCAGTGGTACGCGTATTACTGTGAGAACGGCTATTCCATATCAAAATGTCTATTGTTGTGGCAACATTGTCTAGCCGTCCATTCATCTGTCAGTCTGTCAGATGATTCTAACTTCTAAACGAAATATGACGGAAACTTGAAATTCACGGATATAGTCTTTTGATAAGAGTTCTGTATAGTTAGAAACGAATTTTCACCAGGTGATCCGAATGCGACTGATTTTTAAAACCAACTTCAAAAAGGAGGAGGTTTTCAATTTGAATATTTTTTATTAAATCTGATTATTTTTTGATTTTGAATTAAATGTATTTTTTTCATTTATGTGCAGTCGTAACTCGGAGACGCGTTGACGGATTTTCATGATCCTTTTTTTGTTAGAAAGGAAAGAATTTGGGATAGCTCCCATTTTAAATGGACTCCGGAGATATCCTGAAGATCTACTTATAGGGTGAGAGTACAAGTTACTTTGAAATTGAGACCGAAAATTTATTTATGTTTGGAAACGATATTGTACTGCAAAAGTTCCAACAAAATAGGTACTCGTATTTTTATAATTTTATACTTTTGGGCTCATTTCTTATTCGGTGGTTATATGTATTCGGTTCAATTTTTTTTTGTATTGTATAGGTTCTGGTTTTGTTGATAATTAATTTAATGTGGTTTAATGTGGTGTAATTAGTTTAATGTGGTGGTGACGAATGTCGCATGCCGCCAACTAATGATTCACTTTTATTATGATTCATATTTATTACGAACTTCCACTGACAACTTGTTTGTACGAATTCATTGAGTGGATGACACGTGTAGTTAAAGAGCTTAGGGATGCCACTTTCTTTTAAAGAAAAACAAATGATGCGCGGCAAAAGTACTAAAGAAAAAATCTTTTTTATTCTTAATTGTTAATAAAATAAATATAATTTACATAGTCTAGTTTCTCACTTTTATAGTCTGTCGATTAACTATTAGGGGACTATTATCGCACTATTAGGGGACCTTCGAGGGTCCCTTCTTTTGTATGAGTGGGGATGCCAGGTGGGGCTTTAAGACAGCTCAGGTGGAATAGTGGGATTAGTCTGTCTGCTAAATGTCTATTTTAGGTTATATTCGGAAGTTTCAGCTCATTCGTTGCTGATATGTTTCGTTTCTTTAAAAACCCTCACCAACTTAGGAAAATGGTTGAAAATAAAGTATCTTAGCACTTAAAATATGAAGTAGATTTTTTAAAAATAAACTAGAATATTTATTGTACGGGTGGAAACCCTAAAAGAGTTCTTTACAAACATTCGCTATGTGGTATGGAATGGTTTCATTGTATAACCGCATTATGGAGAGCTATTTTTGTAGATGTTTATTTTCGTGTTTAGATAAATTTAATTAGTTGTACTTGCTCAGTTGTATGTTGAAATGTTCCATATCATATTTTTCCGTCCGGTGACAACACGATGGTCTTGTGTGGCAAGCTATAGGATAGTTAATAAGCATTTATACGTATACATACTGTTGGTTCGACGTTGTATTGGTATTGATAATTTTTTATGACAAGAAAAAATATTTATCGTCATCACAAGGTTGGTGAAGTTCATTATACTTTAAAAAAAGGAATTTATTAAATTTAAAGCTGATGGAAAAAATTAAGTTTTTTAATTTGAATAATTTCGTTAGAAATGGCTATAAACAGATTTGTAAAATTAAATGGAATCACTTGCTCTTAAAGATGCGGTAAATTAATTTTATGAAAAAAAAATTAAATTCCCTGCGGTGTTTTAAAGTTAGAAAACATTTTAAGATTATTTTATTATTTCTTTTTATTGTTTAATTTTTATTTTGTTGGCTCAAAATAAACTATAATATATAATATAATACAACAGGTTTTAAAGATAACCTAAAATTTATAAGTATACACTTATAACAAAAACAGTATATTTGTTTACACATGTCCTGGAAATTGATTATTGAGGATTTTCTACTAAGATTTTTCGATAAGGTTATACGATCTCTCGAAAAACGCCGGCAACAGGCAATAGGATTTACGCGTAATCTACCGGCACCAGACAAAATAATCTTGGTCACATGTGCCGAAATCTTAAGTCTTAATGTCTACATGGCCTATGTGAAAGTGCTTTATTTAATTATAAGATTTTGGTTATCGGTATAGTTTGCCTGTACAGAATGTAACTTGTAAATTGTGGAATTCTTATTAAATATCATGAAAATATAGGTTAATTGAAAACCAGTATAAAAAAATCATATTATTATTGTTAAAAAATAAGCGAGTTTCGGAACTTACGAGTAGATATAGAATAGCGATTTCGCACTATCCCATTCACAATATAATGAGCATTATTAAAAATGACGTCACAACTCAGTATTATCGTCCTTGTCTAAACTATTCTGTCTTTACTCGATCATTTTTTAAGGCGTGTCAAATTTGTTTTTATTCTCATACTGTACCCGTACCTTCTAATTATGATTAATTAAATAAAAAAAATAGTCAAATACCATGTTATAAAGATTAGTGTATGTGCTATAAATGGGTTTATTAATCTACAGGCTTTGTAGAGTTGTGTACAGATACGCCGTTTGTGACCATGATTTGGAAGAGAATGTGGACTTCGTAGATTTAGTGAAACAAAAGAGAAAAAGTAAAAGAACGATACGTTTCGAGGGACACCCGGTTGGAACAAACTTCCTTTCATAATAAAATATTGTTATTTTAAGATATGAAAAAATAATAATGGCATTGAATCTGGGCAACATCTTTTAATTGAACAAAACTTGCATAATACGTGAACAGTACTGCATGATTTAATTTTGGTATCAGTTAATATATGTGTAAACTTTTGTCGATGCAAATAAAAGATGATATCAAAATTTATATTTAAAATAAATCATCACTTTAACACTGTTATTTACCAGACTTCATCATCACTATTCTCAACTTCTACTGAATCACTTTCGCAATTCATTCTTTATTGATAAAAGAGATCATGTGTACTTATGTATGCGCGTTAGAAGTTACACTTTTTTGGCATAACACAAGATTAACTTTATTTAGTACGCAAATAATTAATGGAAATAAAATAATAAAAGGACTGAAGCATGATTACAAAAACGGTTTGTAAAATCGAAATTCATTGAAATAATCAATTAAAAAAAAAATTCAAATATATTTGACAGATGATCATTTTATTTTTCTCCTGGCTTTCCATTGTAAGCCAATCATCTTCACTCACATTTCACTTTATTTTTTCTTCATATAGAGTAGTAAAAAATTGCATCTTTTTGTCTAGAATTAAAAAATTTAATTATAAAAATTTAAATTTTATTTTTTAAAATTTAATTACTTCAAAAATTAAATTAATTGTTTTTTGTATTTTAATAATTTTAAACACTCAACTTTAAAGTTAAGTTTAATTATTTTAATCTTAATTCTTTTAGAATTCAATTATTTTAATTTTTTTATTGTGTTTTTTTAATAAATTAATTAAATTAAAATTTACTTTAAACATTTAAATGGATATAAAGAATCGTTCAATTTACTAAAACAATCCAAATAAAGTTTAATTAGAAGAAAAAGTAAATGGTTATGCTGAAAGTTTATTGTAATTTATTAATTTTAAGTATTTATAAATAAAGTAATAGTGAAAACAAATGAATTTGCGGAAAATTTATTGTAATTTATCAATTTTAAGTATTTAATAGATGATAAGGTAATCATTTATAATGCAAACAAATACATACCGAATTAGAAATGGTCTGGCAGATGATTGGCTTGTCATAGAAAGCTAGCAGAAAAAAAAACCATTAACAAACGCTTGTGCTTATACTGTACCAAGTGTCGTTTTATTCTGTAGCAAAAGTAGCGTTCGAAATCTTACACTTTTTTTGGGCAAGCTAGTTCTTATTCGTCATGCGTGTAACGTGCCATAAGGAATTTCGTTCCAGAACTTCGTTCCAATATTTTATAAGGCAATAGCTTTTTTCTCGAACTTTTTTATGCGTTTTAAATTATTTTTTTTTTTACGTTTTGTACAATTTTAATTTTATATTTCGTCGTCTGTTCGTCTTCGTGATTGCATTATTTGTTAGGAAAGTTGGAAACTAGGAAGTTGGCACGTGGTACCTATATATCGCTGTTCAAACATAGGAACGGCCATGGGTTAAAATTGTCGGGGTTTCCTAAAATCACCAAAAAGTTGTTAATAAACCAAACAATATTTTTAAATCCCATCATGTGTCAGGATTTAAAAAAAATATACCTTGTTATAAAATTTGATTTAATTGTCTGGTTTGTAAAATTATAGTATTTAAAATTAATCTATTAATGAATTACATTTAAACGCTTTTTGATTGTCCGCTTCAACCTTTCTGTCATCTGTCAGGAAACGTATTTTATTGTATTATATTTCAGTTCTTGCAGTACATAGTCCAAAAACGTTCCTTCTATGAACAGCCCTTGATATAGTTTTATACGACATATAAGCAATAAATTAACATCGCACATTTCTGTTCCCGCGAACATTTGCGAAATGAATTTTTAAATGGAAAACGCGAGCGAACTGGCAGATAGCGAAAATGTGCTCGCTCCATTCAAATAGAAGTTTGAATAAGCAATAAAATCGTAGTTGGGGATAATGGAATTTTCAGTTCGAAATTTGAATTTTGCCCTCGCGCGGCGACGCCGGCTGGACGCGCGCGCCCGCCCTATAACAATAAAATTATTATTGGTGGCTCGTGGAGATTCTTGAGAAGTTGGGAATTCCAAGTTCGAGCGGAACGCGGTTTCTAAGGAAAATATGCTATTGTGTATTTTTGTTTGGAAATAATAATTTTGTTATTAGATTTGTAATTGAGGCAATTGGGGGTGACTGCGTTTGTTTGATAGCGATTACCCTATGAAGATTGTTACGTAGATTTATGGCAAATTCGAATGGAATTAAGAATCTTTCCTTACTTTCCTCTCTTGTTGTTGAATTAGGAGCCGCTCGATCTAAAAGTGAAACTTTAATAAAAATATAGAATGCATCGGAACTATACATAGCAGAAGAGAAAAAACAGGTAGTGAAGGCACTGTCATTACCCTAAAAACTGTTTTTTCTCTTCTCATATTTACAATTCTGATGCATTCTATATTTTTACGAAACTTTGAAGTTATTACTACTCGTGAAGTTAAAAATGAAATGTAAAGGAAACTACTTTTCGGTGATTTTTTTCATCCACTGGATGTAATGCTTTATCCAATCCCTGATTTAACTAATGAAGATAATTTAAGATTATATGTGATGCTTATAATCTGTGCAAAATGTACAGAAATGCTATTTGAATCCTCCCTCGTGAATTTATATAGTTTTTATTAAAAATTGTAATTTACAGATAATTACATATATATATGAAAATGAAATAAAAAGATAATTTGGCACGACATTAACTGCGTGCGGTAATACTAGCACTTGTTCATTTTGTTTTAAAAACGTTTATCTATTTCAATGTTTATTATTTCTTATTCGAGATTTTATTCAGTCTGCTGTTGATGTTTAACTAAAGATGGCGTCGAAACACAATTCATTTCCGGAAGAATTTATACCTTGGCATAATTGTAAACTTCATGAATTTTGTTTCACGTTAAGCGAATATCCTTATAGTGAAACAATGGTATCGGTATATCGACAAGTTCGTAGGTTTATGAAATCTAAAAATTTTACTCCCAGTTTAAACTAATTGTGTAAAACGCGTTGTCGATGAAATTAGCTGAATTTTTGATATATTACTTAAACCATAAATATCTAATTTATTTTAAAATTTAAATATGATTTATCGTTTAGTTTTGGTAAAAATCGCTCTCAAAAATTTTACAATTAACCTTGTAGGAAAGTTAGTAATTTCACCACACTTTTAATTTTATTTAAAAACGCGTCGCGCGATTTGTCTAAAAAACTAAGTGAATGTAAAATGATGTTATATTAAATTTTTGGAAGAAAAATTACCGTTTTGTTTAGGTAAAAATCGCTCTCAAAAATTTTACAGTTAACCTTGTAGGAAAGTTAGTAATTTCACCACATTTTTAATATTATTTAAAAACGCGTCGAAAGATTTGTCTAAAAAACTAAGTGAATGTAAAATGATGTTATATTAAATTTTTGGAAGAAAAATTACCGTTTTGTTTAGGTAAAAATCGCTCTCAAAAATTTTACAGTTAACCTTGTAGGAAAGTTAGTAATTTCACCACATTTTTAATATTATTTAAAAACGCGTCGAAAGATTTGTCTAAAAAACTAAGTGAATGTAAAATGATGTTATATTAAATTTTTGGAAGAAAAATTACCGTTTTGTTTAGGTAAAAATCGCTCTCAAAAATTTTACAGTTAACCTTGTAGGAAAGTTAGTAATTTCACCACATTTTTAATATTATTTAAAAACGCGTCGAAAGATTTGTCTAAAAAACTGAGTGAATGTAAAATGATGTTATATTAAATTTTTGGAAGAAAAATTACCGTTTTGTTTAGGTAAAAATCGCTCTCAAAAATTTTACAATTAACATTACAGGAAAAGTAGTAATTTCATCCCACTTGATTTTATTTAAAAAACTAAATCAATGTAAAATGATGCTATATTAAAATTTTGAAAAAAATTGTCCTTTAGTTTTGGTAACTATCGCTATAAAAAATTGTACAATTAACATTACAGGAAAAGCACTTAATTTAATTTAAAAAGTTTTGAGTGATTTGTATAAAAAACTAAGTCAGTCTAAAATGATGTTATATTAACGTATTAAAAAAAATTTCAATACAATATATTTTATTAAATTTTGGATCTTACTGTCACACGACAACTACCTTTATTATTTTTATGACTTTAAAGCAGATATACTTACGAAGATTCATTGAAATTTATTCAGTAAGTGCGTGATAAGTCGTTTCACTTAATAATAAATGCATGATAAGTCATTAGACGGAAAATACTAATTTTAACATTGGATTAAATATAGATGGAAATACCAATTAATGATAAAAACTAATTTTGTTTCCTAACAAATAATGGAGGCTTCGAACGATGCGTCACAATGATTCGATCGATATGCAGTACAGTGGTAACATTTTTTTCAATTATCGTGATAATACACGTTTCATACTTTCATCTGGTACAGGTAGATATGAAATAAGAATTTATAACAGGTGGAGTCAATTAACAGAAAGGTAATTCCTGGAGAGATAGACGTAAAATATCTCTCCAGGAATTACCGTTCTGTTAAAAATTTTGACATAAATTTTATATCAAAATTGCAAAGAATCACTGCGACATGTTTTCGAAAACTATGAAAAAAATTAATCTATCAGTCAAGTTTAGCCATGTAATATAAGTAAATAATTTATAACCATACCATATAAATAAACAATTTAAGACATATAAATAAATAATTTGATATTTTAGAGTTCTTATAAATATCTTTAGAACTGTTTAAAACTGTTTTTTTATTTAAAAACGATTTTAGTGGCTGTCTCTAAACTTTTTACATTATCGATCTTTATAAGCCCAATCGATTATAATGAATTAATTTTCATTCTCTATAAACAAACCACACTAAATGGTCTGGGAAAAAACTAAAAAAATCTAGTATCATTCAATGCTTACTAAATAATGACGTTCTGAAATAAAGATGGAAGTTGCTACACGAATGTTAAAAGTTATTGAATGTGAAGTATGAGAGAATATATAGGAATGTAAGTCACTATCCAACTCACGCGCCCCTGAAGCAATATAAGCCCAATCATGCGTATAACCTTGACGGACTTTTTATAAATCGATTTACATTGAATGAGCTTTATATAAATCGATTAGTCGACTTACATTGAATGGGCTTTATATAAATCGATTAGTCGACTTACATTGAATGGGCTTTATATAAATCGATTAGTCGATTTATATTGAATTTTTCCATTCATATTTTTATGTATATGCTGAATCTGCGGGCATATTTGGAAAATATCCAGGTTAAGTGATAGTAGAAAAGAAATAATCGGTGTCTGTACGTGAGGAATATAATTCGTTGTTATTGTGATTCGACTATTACGCTTTTTATGATATTGGTTAAATATATGATGACGTTCAATTCATTCGTATATTTACACCATACGGGTACAGTGATATCTAGCATGTCACATAGTGATATCAAATTTTTAATTACGTAAATAAAAATTAACAAATTGTTGTGAATCGTGAATTATTAAACATCTAAAAAGAAGGAAATATTGAATCCGGAACGCGAATCATCGAGTTGAGAGGTGATATGACAGTTTGTACTCGAATCGATAGACGTCCCATAAAGCGTTGTAAAATATCAATGATAACTTAATTTTTTTATTATCTAGATAAAAAATTAAGATATGGTTTAGGATCATTAATTATTCAAATACCTTATCTCAATCCCAAGAAGTTATCAATTATCTTGGTCAATACTTGAACAAAGCGTCTTATTAAGGCCTCTAAGTATAAATATAGAACAAAAATATTTTTTCGTTATAAAAGATCTTTTTCAAGTATTACATCACATAACGTTTCTCATTCTACTCTAATATATATATTGTGACCGATAAATGAATATATGTGATCGGTGTAAACCTTTTGTTGCTGATAAATATTACTACACTAGCGTGACCCGTGCGAAGTCTTCGCATTATTTATTCCATTATGAAGCTCAGATGACAGATCAAACAAATATTTTACTAAAATTGACGTATAGAGGCGCAAGTATCAAAAGCATTGAGCTAAAGCGCCACTTTATTTATACGTGAGTGGATTTGAAATTAAACAAAAATTTTACCGACCGTCAATTATATTGACGTTGAGCCGTTAGATGGCAGCATTGCTGTTTTGTGTATATAATTTTAATAATTAATTAATTTGCAAAAACAATAGCAATAATAAATTTTTTAGTTGTGGATGCCGGTAGAGCAAGCAATTATCTATAAAATGATATATAATTTATGTGGATTAGTTGTGAGGTTTTTTCTAAAAAGGGAGTGTAACATTTTAACCTTAGCGTATTAATATATATGATGATGATGATGATGATGATTACAAAAAAGGGCATAATTGTCTCATTACCTATTATCCTAATTGTAATGTAATAATAATTAAGTATCTGTGTGATATAACGGAATATAAGCTTAGGGTACAAAAGCTGCGGTGAAATTGTCTTGAGATTTTTCAAGATATATCGAGTTTTTCTAAATATTTTCACGTATACTTTTTTTCTAATATATATTTGAACGAACGTACGCATTGTATTCAATGTATATGTTAGTAATTTCTTTTGGGCCTTAAGCATATTTACATAAAGTGTGAATGTAATTTGTAGTGAAAAACGCTATGTCGTTATAAAAATAAGTTTGTAAGCTCTAAGCTTTATTTTAGCGCGGTGGCGAGCAACATTTTACGAAATATATTTTTTTAAATTAAGCGTGATTTGAAGCGGTATTTTTATCGAGCGACACGATGCTGGTGTGTAAATAAGCTCGCAAGCGACAAGTGGCGCGCGCTGAAGTGTAATTAAGTGAGTAGTGCGGTCAGTGGTATAGTGTAGTGCAGTTGTCCCAGTGTATCGCGACGGTGCGGTGGAGCTGCATGAGTGGCCGATGAGCGGGCGCGCGGCGGCGGCGACGGCGCAGCAGCTGCGGGCGGGGCGCGCGCCCGTGCCGGCCGTGCTGCCGCCGCCGCCGCAGTTCGCCGGCGACGAGATGGACGTGCCGCCCAATCAGATCGCTCAGGTAACGTTCTGTGCGTCGTGCAAACGGTGCTTCGGCGCGGGTCGGTCGTGTGTTTGATTTGACTTTTGATTTAAAAAAAGATATCGCCTGAATATGGCGCCTAGTTTAAATGTTACTAGGTATTTTAAATAATATGGTTCCTTAGAAAGTTGTGACTAGATATAATTGCAATTATATTTAGCTTGTGGAAAAGTATTCGAATATTAACACATCGTGTTTTTGCTGTAGCTGTTTGACAGGAAAAAACGTAACAAAAAAGAAATTTTGGAAGCAAATTTATTACCCTTAAAAATAAAATTTATTATCTGCCATAATTTAGTCAATATTTTCCATATATCTTACATGTTTTTGTTTTTGAAGCATTTATTTGAAACATTAAATGTTTTTCGATTACTACTACACGGTATTTTATACTTTTCACATAAGGTTTCCCAAAAAACTTTTGTGGTCTGTGCCCCCCCAAGTTATTAAGACAAATTAAATAACACCTAATAAAAGAGACAAAAAGTATGTTTGATCGTTTAGGAACTATGATGGAACATACTGAGTTTGTCCGCGTACCAAGATATGCATTGTCTATTATTAGTTTTGTACTTGAGTTTTTATGTTTAGATAGATTATTCTTTTGTTATAGTGCACGTGCGAGTATAATGTCACTAAAAATTATATGGCGGATGGATATTAATTAATATTTAAGATCGGTGTTGTTTACTCACAGGTTGCGTATGGAAGTCGAAGTAAAATTGAATTTGGAGTAAAAATGAACTTAGTAATCGTTATCAAAATTAAAAGTTTTAAATTTGTTTCTATAAGATTATTAGAATTTTGTCTGATATATAGGTGAAAAAACAGATAATAATGTTAATAAATATGGTTTGAAATATTCGTTTGCATTGTGTAAAGTGTGATTCTTATTAAATATTTACTTGCTACATTTCAATTAGATGATCTACTGTAATTAATTTTAGTAAGGACCTATTATCAATAAATAAAGAAAATTATAAAGTGCAAGTCGATTCTGAAAGTTTCGTATTGATGACTAACGGAATTGTGTTTTATTAAGTTTTATTTTCTTAAATGTTTTTAGAATATATTTTAAAATTATATTATTTAAAAAACAATCACTAAAAGGTTCGGAACTAGGTGTAACTATCTAGGCTTTTCATCATCTCACACATATCAGAGTTAGTCTTGATCATTTCGATTTCATATCTTTGAAAATTTCTGTATTTAACTTACTTTATTAATATAATATATATATGTTTGTTATATTAAATTTATAACTTATAGTCCCTCAAGTATATTATATGGTACTATTTGGGATTATCCAAACTGTAATATTATAAATACAAAGGGGAGCTTGCTTTTTTGTGTCGCTTTCACACTTCAACTATTCAGTCGATCTCCATGATGTTAGGCATACATTTGTCTTGATATGAAGATAGGAGTACACTTCTTATCATAATTTAAAAAATCCCTTGTTAGAGATCAGAATGTGAACACGAGTATGTATTCTTGACCCATTTCAATGTTGTGCTCCAATATTTTTACAAGAACGTTATTTTTGCACCAACTTTTTACCCAGGAGTGAAATGCTTATCAAAGCCACTTATTTGTGTATTAGCGCAATATTAGTGAGTTAAGATTTTAGTGCGATTGGTATTAAAAGTATGAAACAAAAATTCAAGTTAAATATAACAATTGTCTATCTAAGCAGTTACAATGGCTCAAACTAAAAGTTTATTGCCTTTATTTAAAATTAAAATAAATATATAAATGTATGAATGTAAAGTTATTTAGACAAGAATTGCAAACGTATTCCTACATCTATCTGCACACTACGCTACGACACGCTACGCTAGCTCTACGGTCTACAATTTAAGTAAGGACGGTGTAGAGCGGGCGGCGTAGCGCGCGCTGTGCGTGACGCGCGCCGCTACGCGGCGACCGACGCTCCCATGGGATTATGGCACGCTCGCGCGACTCGTTCTCCTCGCGACGAGAGCGCGGCTGGCGCTCCTACACGAGTGGGTCGGGTCTTAAGGGTTACGTGATATAGTGCGTCATTCGAAAATGCGTCGTAATATTATTCTGTATCTTGTTAATATTGATTCATTTTTAGGGTATGTGTGTCTTTCATACGTGTATGACGTTGAGATAATAAAAATTGGAGTAAAACTATTTAATGTTAGATATAAATATATGATATATTTAAGTTTTAAGGATTATGACACTGCTTCGCAATTGGCGCTGTTCAAGTTTTAATTGTGACTTCGCGTTCAACAGCGCGATGGAGAAGAGGCAAACCTTGTCGAGGGTCCTTCGCTCGATGTCGTTGCTGGTTTTGAAACTGGCGTCCCTGTAGAATATTTGCCGCGAAACATATCACCACTTTCCCATTTTCTATTTATGTGGAGGCATATTGTCCTTCTTCAAGACAATCAAATCGTCAGTCTGCAGTAAATGTAACGACGATGCTTATTGGTGCCTTGCTGCATTGGAACAAGTGTTCATTCTCCATCTGAGCCAGAAAAGGCATTTTCTTAATTCTTGCATGCGTACTTAATTTTTCATGTTAACACATATCTAATGTCATATGTGAAACAATGTTTTACCATGCATGAAAGGGATTTTGTGAGTGTTTGAAATAAGTTAGACTCTCACTCTAATATTATAAATACGAAAGTAAGTTTGTTTCGTCTGAGTGTTTGTTACGTCTTCATGGATAAAGTATCAAACTGATCATAATAAATTATCAAAGAAATTAAGTATTTTCGAAAGTATGGGTAGTGTACACGTAGACAATACCGGCGATGAAGCGGAGGTACTTATAACGCATATCCGAACGATAAACACGTGAGGGCACACCTTGTTGATGGACGTCTGCATTTATATTTTCGCCGTACATTCAATGGTATGATAGCCAGGTAAATACCAGGTATGGAATATCAAATTCGATCATAAATATTTTTAAGCGGGCAAAATCGCGTGTAATAGCTAGTCTTGTGTAAATAAACGAGGCGCTGTCCGTTTTGAAGGAAGGAAATAAAATAGTAGACGATTCTAGTCCTTATTTCAGTTCTCTTCGCCTATAGCAACTGGAAACTTCAAATTATTTATTTTTCTTAGGTAGATAAGTAATCAAGACAACGAAATATGAGTGTAAAGTATTACAAGAAGGTTCGAATCTATAACAAATTCTCGTACGTCAGAATTATTATTTCAACCATTTTTCTTTACTTACGTTACGTAACCATTTTTCTATAATACGAAAAATTGGTAAGTAATTGAGAAATTATTTTAATATATTTTTTGTGAATTTCTTTTCTAAAGTAGTTATTTGCCTTTATTTAAAATTTTTTTAAAACAACGTTAGTGGAAATTTTAAGTTTTCTTTATAACATCTTGACTGTAAACCACAAAATCATGTTAAAATAATAATAATAAAAAAAGACAATAATTGGCAAAGTATAAACATTTTTATACAAGTAATGACATTTTAATGTGAAGTGCGAAATATCTTTATAAGGTAACCATGATAGAAATGATAAAGTTAATAAAAATACGAACGCTTTTTCTGTCATAAAATCTTTAAGCATATGTCTACTACAGGTGTCCCAAAAAGTAAAAAAACTTCAAATGTTTCTTCTGGTTTTACTGAATTATCTTTCCATAGTAAACTATCTTTATATATCCATTGTTATTGTGCAAAGTTACCAGATTGAGAATTTAAAGTTTGTGTAAATTGTGCAAAGCTTACATATGTAACTAAAATAAAGAAAATAATAATTTTAAAAATGGCCGTAATACGCTTTAATAGGAACAAGAAATATTGAATATATTTGGCGTTAATTTTGCAGAAATTCATTATAAACAATTAAATGAAACTACGTGATGTAGTATTATTTCTACTTTCTTTAAGTTCTTTACCACGACCTAGTATTATAACATCTTCAGGTTTACTAATAACCCAGCCAATTTTGATTGTTTTTTGTTGTAGGATTATTTAACAATCAAGACTTCGGACAGTATGACAAATATAACTAATTCGCGGAACATTTCTGAACCCGGTGATCCTTCCGCCAAACCCATACTTTACAAATCGCTTCTCTAAAACTTGGAAGTTTTAGACAATCTTACAAGGCTACACCTAAGAGTATATTACTGATACAAGATCAAGTTCCTTTTCTAAGATAAAAAGTTTATCTCATAGAGGGTACATATTGAACCCGTCTTAAGACCCGATCGTGTATGGAGACGTAATACTGTATTGTACTCGAAGATGGACGGATGCACGTACATAAATATTCCGGTGACGAAGCGAATCGGGCGAAGTTGGGGAGTGTGATTGAGATAAGGAAGGAGTCAGTGAGAGGGTATGTTTTGATGCTGTGGAGGGAACGGGCGGTGGGGGTAGTAAACGTATGTAGGTCCTTCGGAGGCGGCGTTGCGTGAAGGGTATTCTGGCGTGTATCGGGATAGTATATTAGGCGCTTAATATTATTCAAACGTCTATGCGTGGTAATTGGGAATGGGATTTGTATCTGTTTTATCATGTTTTACATGTAGGATTAAGTGTTAGTGGTAGAAAGATTGTTTTCAATCCGAATGCTTTTATTTTTTACTGTTGAATCTTTATATCCCGTTGAGCTCCATTTGAGTGGGGTAGGCAGCAATAACGGGACAATGCCCGCTTGCTTGTTCGGTTGCCATTCGGTCTTCCATTTTTCCTTTTTTAATCTTTGCTTGTATCCTGTTACTTTTCTTGTAATTGATTTGAATATGTTTTGCTGCAAATTATTTAATTACATTCTTGTACAGGTAGTGCTCTTTTTAAACTCTATCATCTTATATTTAAATTTCTTATCGTTTGAATGTATTTCTTAAAGGTTTGATTACGGTTACGACAACCTCGATTTTTTTGGGTTGAGGATATTTTGCGCGTTTATGTAACAAAGTTATTTGGGCATTTCTGCTTGAGTTACCGTTACTCATCAGTTTTTTAAAAGTGTTAAGTATATATTTATTTCATCCCTTTTCCACGCAAGTCATCGGCGCAGCATTAAAGTACTGATGTCTGAACTTGGAAGTGAAGGGTTGGACTTTCGGAATGATTTCCCCCCCCTTTTTGGAATAAAATACAAAAAATTCTTTAATATCTTTTAGTCCGATAAGTAGATGTAAATGGGTAGTGCAAATATTATTCCAAATCTTTTAGATAAATTGGGTTATTTTAAAGTATGTGTAAGTACTTTATACATATTTTAATTGCATTTAGTGCAATACGCCGTATTGCATCTAGGGCTAATTCGTTTCGCAGTTATTTTTTAATATTGTTATCTTTTCTCAGACATAACATTTAAGGTCTAAGAATTTGGAGTTTAAGATTTTGGGAAACATAGACTAAAATTTTGGGCATTAAAAGTTTTAAATTTGGCTTCATTAAATGAAAATCGCTCTCAACTATAATAATTTGTTGAATTACATCGTATTTAATAAAACTAAAATTGCACTATTGTACAAAAATTAGTTCTTCATTAAAAAAGTGCATTGATCAAGAAATATATTTAGAATTTTTTTTATATTCTTTTATATTTGAATTTAAGTTTATATAATTTCTGTGTATAGCATTAGGTATACGAGTATAAAATAGGATGAGCGTGAATAAGGGACATCACACCAACGTATTCTCTTATATGGCTTTACTGCTTCATTCGGTATCATAGATACAATTGAAAATTAGTGTATTATTAAGAGTTCCTTCATTGTATGGGTTTACTAAATTACGACTATTATTGTAATCGTTATTCAAGTTAATTTAATTCATAGCTAATTCGAAAGCAAATTAAACGAGGATTCAACTCAAGCTGTCAAACACCAACTTAATTCAATTACAGCAACTATGAATTATCTATTGAATATATTTGGCGTTAATTTTGTAGAAATTCATTATTCACAATTAAATGAAACTACGTGATGTAGTATTATTTCTACTTTCTTTAATTTCTTTACCACGATCTAGGTTTCGTTGTATTACAACATTTTCAGGTGAAATATTAGCAAAGATGCTAATATCCCACCTGAAGATGTTGTTCTTTGCTAATATCCCACCTGAAGATGTAATACAACGAAATCTTGGTCGTGGTAAAGAAATTAAAGAAAGTAGAAATAATACTACATCACGTAGTTTCATTTAATTGTGTATGAATTATATCTATTAACTCCTGCGGTTTGTCGTAGATGCTTTGGCACTGAATCTGCTAGTATTTTCTAGCATATTGCACGTATTTGTCAATCAAATTCTTCAAGTTTCAGGACCTATCGTTTATGGCCAAAATGTTTCTGAAGGTATGCCTTTCGCCTAATGCGTAATGTTACCTAAAATAATGTACATTTTAATGAACATTAGTAACAAAGATAATAAATATGTAGTAATTTTTGTTACATTATAATATCGTTTGTTGGCTCCCCAAGTTGAATTTTCTATTTTTGGGCTCTTGGCCAGTCAATTAGCTAATAGGGCCAATAATTAGGCCAATTAAGCGTTTCGAACATAAGAAGGTAACGCGCGTCGGCTGCCATTAAACGTCATTTAGACTTCATGTTGAGAACGGAAATTAATTTACCTTCTCCAGAAAGTATGATAACGATTTGTTATTTTCTAAGACGATAATAAGCAAGTTCAATATTCATGACGTACTTAAATTTAAGTTAGTGGAGATAGGTGGGAAGAGTTGCATTTTTTATTTAAATTTTTACTTTTTATCGTGTAGCACCTTAAAATAGAAAAATTAATCGTTTGTCAGTTACATTCACTCTGTTCAATGTCACTGGATTTTAATATTATTATATCTATAACTTTCTTTATCTTAGTTTAGGTAGCGTTTCATGAATTTATTATCAGACTTGATGGAACCAGTTCTAACGGTAACTTGTAGTCAACCTGACATTAAAATTCTTTAATCTCTACTTTGTCGGTTAACTTCGGGAAAGTTAGGGAAAAGAGGCAATAACTTGGTCTAAAGAGCCCAGAAAGTACTAATGATTTAAGAAGGCCCTTTGACTGTAGTTGACTATTGCAATGATTGGTATATAAAAAAATTATTTCCCTATGTGACACAAACGCGTGTTTTAAAAGTCGATGAAAAATTATTAGCAGTACGATATGATAATTTAGTACCTTATCGTCAACACGTCTGTTAGTGGAACTGAGATATTTCGCAATAATATAATGATTATCTCATACATAACGTAGACTTAATACTGTCTACGATCTATGTCGTAACCCTTAATACAAAGGCTACGACGTAGCTTGACAAGCTAACCATCGAGTAAAGTAATGAGATTACGTGAATCAAGATAATCATGTTCTATTAACGAATCATATAAGCGACAAAATCGGGATGGTGACCTTTCGCCGTTATTGGGATATCACTCTGTTATTTGCGTAACCATAGTAGCTGGATACCAAAAACCAGTCTAGATGTATTTTCGGCCAATTATTTGAATGAAAAATAGCAAAACCAATTAAACAAAATCCATCAAACCACCGCCACTCGTCCATCGGGGTGTGCGGTGCCCCAAACGGTCTCGTTAACAATTGGCGGCGCGATTCGATTAATAAAAATCCAGCCGGCAAGGGTTGGGCGGCGAGGGGCGCGGGGCACCTGGCGGCCCGTGGGCGCTATCGATCCGCGCCCGCCCCGCGCGCCCGCGCGTCCCAGCTCCGCGCGCTCGCCATAGCAAGGCGGGCGGGTAGATAGTGCGTGTGTGTAGCTTGGCGAGGTGGGTAATGTTTAGCGGGCTGGAGGGTCGCACGATTATGGAAGTGCTGCCGGGACTTTATTTGACTAGCGGCGGAATAAGACTTTTATCATGTTTTCCAAGTTTATCTTGCAATTTTTTGCTTTCTGCTCTCAACGAAAAAAAAAATGTTTCTCTATTGAAACAAAGAACATTTATGATTTTGTCACGACCGTTCATCAGCCTGTTACATTATAGTTTCTACAGTTTTAGATCTATGTGTATGAAGTTTTGCAAATATATATCATTGGCATATCAGTCATGTAGACATCTCAATTAATATGAGGTAACAATTAAAAAAAATGTTTTTTTATGCGTGTTGAAATCTAACATGGAAAACTGGAGTGAAATCATTTTGTAGCTTCGTATGTTGTCGGGATACGACTTTAAGAATGACACTGATGTTCCATTAACGATGTTTGTCACTTTCAAGTCTCGTTTGGGAGATGTAAACCTTTTTAAGGCGACGTGCTATGGGTCGTTCCACGTCTTATTTTTAGGGTTCCGTATCTTAAAAGGAAAAACGGGGTACACTTATAAGGTCACTCACGTGTTTGCCTGTCTGTCGCAGCCGTTTTTCTCAGAAACCGGCTTGGCGTAGATACTTGAAATTTGTCATAGTAATAAAACATGTTAACCAGCACATGTCTCGCAGTTAACATTCGATAAGTACTAAAATGTTTTTTTTAATTCTGCATATGTATAGTATGGGGCGTCGTTCGAAAGAGCTAATAAAAAGGACCACAAAAATTTTTTTTTCTTAATTTTAGATGGTATATCTTCAAAGATGTACTGAAGAATGTGCAAAATCACCCCGTCCCCCCGCCATTTCCGAAACTATTCAATTTAAGATACGGAAAAAAAATATTTTTAGAAGCCTACGAAAAGTTAGTGGGCAAAAGTATAACCACTATCCTAGATATTATATTTTTTAAAAATATGCATCGTATTTTTATGGGTCTATCTTTTTTTTTAAATATGCCTATGAAAGATATAGCAGGCAATATATTACATTGTGGGAAATTAATATTTGTAATTGTTTAATAGAAATTTGTCCCCGTACAAACTACCCCTCGTAGCGCAGATTCTACGCCTGTTTAATAGGTTTTTTAAAACCATGCATTTGAAAAATCTAATTTTGCATTTGATTAAAACTACTTTCAACTAAAATTATGACGAGTAACTTGCATTAATAATTTCAAGTGTTTGTAGACAACTAGGGAATCCTATTTTGTATGCATTCCTATACATGCTTGGCCAGTTTTATGTTTGTTTAATTGCAAGCATTTTTTATTAATTTAATAAAAGGTACTTTTTTGTTAATTTTTAAAACTTTTTTGTTAATTTTAAATTTTTTCTTCATGTGATAAAACAAATTTCTTTGCTCTTTTTTGGGTGTGTTCCCACTGTTTATAATGAAGTTTCTTTTTTTTCTAACTTCTTAAAAGTAACCAACGTTATGCGATGTTTCTACACGGTTTCCTGTCCAAGTATTGCACACATTCGAAGTTGCCGAATTTAGTGATCTTATAACAATCACGCGACTGCCGCTAACAGCGTTGATACATTTTATCACAATTTTATTTTCAATTCATTTGTACGGTGCCACAGTCTCTTACGTTATATTATAATTCCATGGCTTGAATCGGGTGTACTATTAAAACACAAATAAAATAAAATATAAATATAAAATAAAATAAAAACATTAATAATAAAAACATTTTGTCCAAATGCGGAATAACTTTCAGCATTACAAGATAGAGTTAATTTTTTTTTAATAAAACACGGTAATACTTGAAGCAGTTGTACGTTCCTAATTGGACAGTCATTTCTATAGGAGTTTAGCTGGTTGTGGCTACGTTTCCGAAACTATCTTGGGTTTAATGAACCTGGAAACTAGTTAGTTATGTTTCTTACAGTAAATTAAAGATGGCGTTAAGATAGCGTGACATGTCGCTGCGTTACGAAATGATTTTATCGTTCAACTTTCGTGACGCCACATTTCAACATTGATTTTAAAAATGTAATTAAATGTGTAAAGTAAGAAAGTAAAGCTCAACTTTTGTAGTACTTGGCGCGATTATATATTCTATGTCATAAATAGTCGGATGCCACTGTAACACATTGATTTAAAACATGTAATTAAATATGTATAGTAAGAAAGTAAAGCTCAACTTTTGTAGTACTTGGTGCGATTATATATTCTATGTCATAAATAGTCGGATGCCACTGTAACACATTGATTTAAAACATGTAATTAAATATGTATAGTAAGAAAGTAAAGCTCAACTTTTGTAGTACTTGGTGCGATTATATATTCTATGTCATAAATAGTCGGATGCCACTGTAACACATTGATTTAAAACATGTAATTAAATATGTATAGTAAGAAAGTAAAGCTCAACTTTTGTAGTACTTGGTGCGATTAGATATTCTACGTCACTAGTAATAATAAATAGTCGGATGCCACTGTAACGCATTGATTTAAAAAATGTAATTAAATGTGTAAAGTAAGAAAGTAAAGCTCAACTTTTGTAGTACTTGGTGCGATTAGATATTCTACGTCACTAGTAATAATAAATAGTCGGATGCCACTGTAACACATTGATTAAAAAAATGTAATTAAATTTGTAAAGTAAGAAAGTAAAGCTCAACTTTTGTAGTACTTGGTGCGATTATATATTCTACGTCACTAGTAATAATAAATAATCGGATGCCACTGTAACACATTGATTTAAAACATGTAATTACATGTGTAAAGTAAGAAAGTAAAGCTCAACTTTTGTAGTACTTGGTGCGATTATATATTCTACGTCATTAGTAAAAATAAATAGTCGGACGCCACTGTAACACATTGATTTAAAAAATGTAATTAAATATCTAAAGTAAGCAAGTATGGCTCAACTTTTGTAGTACTTGGTGCGATTATATAATCTACGTCACTAGTAATAATAAATAGTTGGATGCCACTGTAACACATTGATTTAAAAAATGTAATTAAATATGTAAAGTAAACAAGTATAGCTCAACTTTTGTAGTACTTGGTGCGATTATATAATCTACGTCACTAGTAAAAATAAATAGTCGGATGCCACTGTAACACATTGATTTAAAAAATGTGTAAAGTAAGAAAGTAAAGCTCAACTTTTGTAGTACTTGGTGCGATTAGATATTCTACGTCACTAGTAATAATAAATAGTCGGATGCCACTGTAACACATTGATTTAAAACATGTAATTAAATATGTGAAGTAAGAAAGTAAAGCTCAACTTTTGTAGTGCTTGGTACAATTATATATTCTACGTCATTAGTAAAAATAAATAGTCGGACGCCACTGTAACACATTGATTTAAAAAATGTAATTAAATATCTAAAGTAAGCAAGTATGGCTCAACTTTTGTAGTACTTGGTGCGATTATATAATCTACGTCACTAGTAATAATAAATAGTTGGATGCCACTGTAACACATTGATTTAAAAAATGTAATTAAATATGTAAAGTAAACAAGTATAGCTCAACTTTTGTAGTACTTGGTGCGATTATATAATCTACGTCACTAGTAAAAATAAATAGTCGGATGCCACTGTAACACATTGATTTAAAAAATGTGTAAAGTAAGAAAGTAAAGCT
The DNA here is from genome assembly GCA_039881145.1 of Druceiella hillmani. NCBI lineage: Eukaryota > Metazoa > Arthropoda > Insecta > Lepidoptera > Hepialidae > Druceiella > Druceiella hillmani. The sequence continues at coordinate 3,759,120 of JAYKKI010000023.1, read as the reverse complement.
CAACTTTTGTAGTACTTGGTGCGATTAGATATTCTACGTCACTAGTAATAATAAATAGTCGGATGCCATTGTAACGCATTGATTTAAAACATGTAATTAAATATGTGAAGTAAGAAAGTAAAGCTCAACTTTTGTAGTGCTTGGTGCAATTACATATTCTACGTCATTAGTAAAAATAAATAGTCGGACGCCACTGTAACACATTGATTTAAAAAATGTAATTAAATATCTAAAGTAAGCAAGTATGGCTCAACTTTTGTAGTACTTGGTGCGATTATATAATCTACGTCACTAGTAATAATAAATAGTTGGATGCCACTGTAACACATTGATTTAAAAAATGTAATTAAATATGTAAAGTAAACAAGTATAGCTCAACTTTTGTAGTACTTGGTGCGATTATATAATCTACGTCACTAGTAAAAATAAATAGTCGGATGCCACTGTAACACATTGATTTAAAAAATGTAATTAAATATCTAAAGTAAGCAAGTATGGCTCAACTTTTGTAGTACTTGGTGCGATTATATAATCTACGTCACTAGTAATAATAAATAGTTGGATGCCACTGTAACACATTGATTTAAAAAATGTAATTAAATATGTAAAGTAAACAAGTATAGCTCAACTTTTGTAGTACTTGGTGCGATTATATAATCTACGTCACTAGTAAAAATAAATAGTCGGATGCCACTGTAACACATTGATTTAAAAAATGTAATTAAATATCTAAAGTAAGCAAGTATGGCTCAACTTTTGTAGTACTTGGTGCGATTATATAATCTACGTCACTAGTAATAATAAATAGTTGGATGCCACTGTAACACATTGATTTAAAAAATGTAATTAAATATGTAAAGTAAACAAGTATAGCTCAACTTTTGTAGTACTTGGTGCGATTATATAATCTACGTCACTAGTAAAAATAAATAGTCGGATGCCACTGTAACACATTGATTTAAAAAATGTAATTAAATATCTAAAGTAAGCAAGTATGGCTCAACTTTTGTAGTACTTGGTGCGATTATATAATCTACGTCACTAGTAATAATAAATAGTTGGATGCCACTGTAACACATTGATTTAAAAAATGTAATTAAATATGTAAAGTAAACAAGTATAGCTCAACTTTTGTAGTACTTGGTGCGATTATATAATCTACGTCACTAGTAAAAATAAATAGTCGGATGCCACTGTAACACATTGATTTAAAAAATGTGTAAAGTAAGAAAGTAAAGCTCAACTTTTGTAGTACTTGGTGCGATTAGATATTCTACGTCACTAGTAAAAATAAATAGTGGGATGCCACTGTAACACATTGATTTAAAAAATGTAATTAAATGTGTAAAGTAAGAAAGTAAAGCTCAATTTTTGTAGTACTTGGTGCGATTATATATTCTATGTCATAAATAGTCAGATGCCACTGTAACACATTGATTTATAAAATGTAATTAAATATGTAAAGTAAGAAAGTAAAGCTCAACTTTTGTAGTACTTGGTGCTATTATATATTCTACGTCACTAGTAATAATAAATAGTCGGATGCCACTGTAACACATTGATTTATAAAATGTAATTAAATATGTAAAGTAAGAAAGTAAAGCTCAACTTTTGTAGTACTTGGTGCGATTAGATATTCTACGTCACTAGTAATAATAAATAGTCGGATGCCACTGTAACACATTGATTTATAAAATGTAATTAAATATGTAAAGTAAGAAAGTAAAGCTCAACTTTTGTAGTACTTGGTGCGATTATATATTCTATGTCATAAATAGTCAGATGCCACTGTAACACATTGATTTATAAAATGTAATTAAATATGTAAAGTAAGAAAGAAAAGCTCAACTTTTGTAGTACTTGGTGCGATTATATATTCTACGTCACTAGTAATAATAAATAGTCGGATGCCACTGTAACACATTGATTTATAAAATGTAATTAAATATGTAAAGTAAGAAAGTAAAGCTCAACTTTTGTAGTACTTGGTGCGATTAGATATTCTACGTCACTAGTAATAATAAATAGTCGGATGCCACTGCAACACATTGATTTAAAAAATGTAATTAAATATGTAAAGTAAGAAAGTAAAACTCAACTTTTGTAGTACTTGGTGCGATTATATATTCTATGTCATAAATAGTCATATGCCATTGTAACACATTGATTTAAAAAATGTAATTAAATATGTAAAGTAAGAAAGTAAAGTTCAACTTTTGTAGTACTTGGTGCGATTAGATATTCTGCGTCACTAGTAATAATAAATAGTCGGATGCCACTGTAACACATTGATTTAAAAAATGTAATTAAATATGTAAAGTAAGAAAGTAAAGCTCAACTTTTGTAGTACTTGGTGCGATTAGATATTCTACGTCACTAGTAATAATAAATAGTCGGATGCCACTGTAACACATTGATTTAAAAAATGTAATTAAATATGTAAAGTAAGAAAGTAAAGCTCAACTTTTGTAGTACTTGGTGCGATTAGATATTCTACGTCACTAGTAATAATAAATAGTCGGATGCCACTGTAACACATTGATTTAAAAAATGTAATTAAATATGTAAAGTAAAGAAAGTAAAGTTCAACTTTTGTAGTACTTGGTGCGATTAGATATTCTACGTCACTAGTAATAATAAATAGTCGGATGCCACTGTAACACATTGATTTAAAAAATGTAATTAAATATGTAAAGTAAGAAAGTAAAGCTCAACTTTTGTAGTACTTGGTGCGATTAGATATTCTACGTCACTAGTAATAATAAATAGTCGGATGCCACTGTAACACATTGATTTAAAAAATGTAATTAAATATGTAAAGTAAGAAAGTAAAGTTCAACTTTTGTAGTACTTGGTGCGATTAGATATTCTACGTCACTAGTAATAATAAATAGTCGGATGCCACTGTAACACATTGATTTAAAAAAATATAATTAAATATGTAAAGTAAGAAAGTAAAGCTCAAATTTTGTAGTACTTGGTGCGATTATATAATCTACGTCACTAGTAATAATGAATAGTCGGATGCCACTGCAACACATTGATTTAAAAAATGTAATTAAATATGTAAAGTAAGAAAGTAAAGCTCAAGTTTTGTAGTACTTGGTGCGATTATATAATCTACGTCACTAGTAATAATGAATAGTCGGATGCCACTAACCTATCCACCTTAAAATAATTAGATACGTTAAAAAGTTTGTAGTAAAATGTACCTTTGTATATGATATGGTTAATAGCAAAAAAAAAATTAATTGTACAATTTATTGACTCATTATATGGCGTAATGGCACATGCAGTTTCCTACTAGAAAAGTAGTGTAGGTAGCGATGGTTTGGCACTACGTCCCCAGGCCATAACATATCTTACTTGATACCTTTTTCAGCATATTTTGGATTCGATTCAACCGTATATTATGGGGTTCATTTCGATAATCTTCTTTTCAATAATTTTATGTTCGTAGAAATTGTTGTTAACAATTTTTTAGTTCGCATTTTCTTTAATTTCACATTAATTCCTCGTATACTGTATGTATATGTGTATATGTTTTTAATTTTGTTGTCAAAATTTAATTGTGTTCTACTTGAAAATAATTATATTATTAGTAATTAGTTTATTTGTGTTCTACTTGAAAATAATTATATTATTAGTATTTTTTTATTAAAGAATTTTCCATTTAACGATATTGATATTTATATTTTTATACAGTGTTACCTATATTATATATTTCAGGAAAATCGTATTTAAGGGGTAAATTTCAGTCGCGCGTCGGAGCTGATACGCACCATTTTTTTTTCTTTATATTATTTTTTTAGTATTATGAAAGCCCATTTATTATCATAACTACATATGGGCAAAATGATAATGAAATATTTAGACGTACAATAGTGCTATATATCGCGACGATAAATATTTTTTTCGATTATCCTTGGGATAATGTTACTTTTATGTTAATTAGTGATACAATCTATAATGCCAAATTTGGTAAGGATTCGTCAGTATTTGTTGCAAGAAATAATTAAGTTAAGAAACAAAGAAATAATATTTCGCGTTTATAATATTAGTAAGGATATGTGATCAGTCCACATATAATGATTTCACTACAATAGACAGAAAGAACCGCAGGACATTTATCACTGTAACATAAAGTCTGCGATGGACCAAATGTTAATTTATATTTTATCAGATCTATACAACCTTTCTTTTTGATGGAAAATGAACTTTATTTCACGAATGGTTTAAGAAGAAAATCAATTATCGACGTTTGAAAAGGTGGTTAGTTTTTAGAGTTCCTCAAAAAGAAAAGAAAGGAACCCTTGTAGAATCACTTCGTTGCCTGTCGGTCTTCAAGACCCTTTTTCTCAGAATCTCGTGGAGTAATAAAGTTTAAATGAATATCAAATACTTAGGTCTACGCTCTCTTGGAGCTATACAAAAATCAAGCTTCTAAGTCAACATAATCAATAAGAACCCTAAAAATACGGCCATACCGCATATTTTGACATTCGCAAATAAATGTAAATTTATAGGGTACTTCCCCTTGATCTAGAATCATGAAATTTGGTAAGAAGCAAGGTCTCATAGCACAAGTAAAGGGGAAAATAGTTAATTTGTAGTTTTATCATATAAATCATTTTTTTTAATATGCACATGCGATAGATATAGAAGGCATCGTATTTTCGTTATAAAAAATAAAATTTTGTAAATAGTTTATTAGGAACATTATGTACCATTAAATGTTTATAAATGCCTAAAAGTGTACGGAATCCTGGTAGTGTGAGTTCTACTCGTACTTTACAGGTTTTATTTCTTCACGGAAGACGCTATTGCGTAATCGTATATCTAAAATGTTAATTTTGATTTAGTTTTACATTTAGATATACATATTTATAAAGTTAGTATTTTTGAAGTATAAGCTGTTTATATACACACAGTCAGTTATATAAGATCGTACGCGCTATAACTCGAGACAGAAGAACACAGACCACTTAAAAGTAATAATAGCCGTGATTTCATATCGTGCCTAAGAGTAAAATGTAAACATGGACACCGCTATTTTTAATTTGATATGTTTCACATTAGATTGCTCGATTTTTATGTAGGGTCACCCTGTATAGATTACACGCCCATATAAGTTTTACTGTAAAGGAAAAAAATGTACCGTTATAAGATCACTTACGTGTCTGTCTGTCCATCCGTTACAGCTGGTTTTCTCAGACACCACTTGATGTGGAAACTTGAAAGTTGGCAGAGTAATAGAACATATTAAGCCTCACATTTCAATTTAAATTAAAAAATAATAATTTCGAAATTTGGGGGGAGGAAAGAGGCAAATTAAGTATTCGAATTTTTAAAAAAATTGCCTTTATGGTAGGGGTATCTTTTAAAAGGGCTATTTATATGGGGCTGAAAATGTTTTTTAAAATTTTAGGTAGTATATATTCAGAGATATATTGAAAAATATAAAAAAAATATTCTCCCCACCATATTTCTGAAAATATTCAACCTAAAACTATGAAACAATTTAGGGTTTTTGGAAGCCCATGCACAGGTTGTAGGAAGACTATAGATTGCCCTAACTCTTATACTTTTAGAAATATTAGCTACGCTTTTAGACCTACGAAACGTTATAATAGACTAGGCGTTTTTCTATATTCACAGTTAATTTTGTCGGAAACCATGCGACGTAGAAACTTTAAATTTGGAATACATCTTATTGATACACATATTTTGCATCAGCTAACTTTTTTAAAATATTCGTATAATAGTTATAAAGGGGGTTTACCCCCAGTCTTAAACTTAAATGTCTTGAAACATTTTTTTTAAATTTTATATAGATATCATTCAGGGCACTTGAAAGTGATTGATATTCATAATTTTAAATTGCTTATTTAAAAATATATTTCAGAAAATATAAGAAAATAGATAATATCCCTACCACGCATTTCCGTAACTACTGATCCAGAAAAAATGGAACAAAAATAGTTTTGGTAAAATATGACTATATAAAATTTTATTTATATATAATATAATTTTTTAAATATTCGCATAAATATGACATAGTAGGCAATATATTTACATTGAGGAATATTAATATTTGTAAATAGTTTAATACATAGAAATCTTTAAATGTTTATAAGATCCTACATTTGTACGTAACCCTCATAGTATGAATTTGATTCGTGTTTGACAGAGTATTTATACCTTTAGGACCTGAACACTGCCTCGGAATCCGCATTATGGAAAATATTTAAATTAAGAATATGGATAGTTCTAAATAAAATGTTTTTAAATGAGGTTGCCGTTATAACAAGGCCAGTAGTTTGCGAAATAATTTGGAAAAATTGAATTTTTTAACGAATTCGTTAACCCTTATCAAAATATATTCTTTATGATTTCGAGTTGATATTTAAGATTAAAAAATTATTTTTTTATTACAAGTGCACGTAAACTTAGGAGCTATCGGGTCTTTAAGATAAAGTATGCGTCTTTTGTGCACGACTTCTACTCAACAATTGACATAACATAAACATTCTCAGGATAGTGTCTAAACGAAAGAAGATACATTAAACTAATGTACGAAAAGTGTGTAGATAATTGTAGATATAATGTCACTACAAAAGTCAGTATAACGTATAATATATATTTATATCTTTAAATAACTGGCAGTAAGTAATTTCACGGTTTAAAAATTTAGACTTCAATACGGCGTATTTCTCAGAAAACCGCCAACAATTTTTCACCTGTTCAAAGTCAGACGTCACTGCCGGTGTTTGATGAAAGAAAGTAATAAAAAAGATGAAAGTTTGAAGAAAACTTGAAACGAAAATCTTAAAAAAGATTCTAAAAATTGTCTCGGGAGGCTGTAAAGAAAAGCATACTTAACAATTTATGAAAATGGCTCGTGAAAATAAAAAGATTATGATTTATCTATCATAACATATATACCGTCGATAGAAAGTCTTCAACATCATCATTTTCCTAGTCAAGAACCTATTCATGAAAATAATTTTCTTTTTACTCTTTTAGTGTCTATCTTATTACTGTTTGTGACGTGCGTGGATTCTGGCCATTTTCCGTAAATACTAAGCGAGGCGTGAACATCTATTACCATTATATGCGCCGTGAATTTTCTTTCACGCGCGGCTCACATTTTCGTTTTATCTTGATAATTTTTATGAGTGCCTTTTTGCTTTTTAAATTTTGTTCTGCAAATTATGTATAATAATGGGCGATACGGAAAAGAAAATTAACATTTTAAAAATTCTACTATTATGATGTTTTGAATTTTTTTTATTTCATGTTTGAGTCTAATTTTTGGTCCTGCTCACTTTATTCACTTACGTTTTGTGATACTAAACGTACTCATTGAAAAGTTTGAAACGTCTCGTATGTATATTATAACCAAAATGCGCTTGTACATTTCGACTATGAGCGGATAAAGAGTAATAACTTAGGTTTTATTGTGAGCTTCGAGTAGGTTATAAACTAGATATAACAATGTTGTCCCGAGATAGGACAAATTAAAGGCTTGTTTTACTTTATGGACGCCTGGTGTTAAGAATGTATCCTCTGAACAAGGAAGGTGTTGTGTTATGAATGTCAGTCGTTACGATGTGCTCGGCATAATGGTCACGTTATGATTAGAATGTGGTGAGCGATATTGTTTGTGTTTATTGTTCGCATGCTTTGACTTACTTAGAAGGGTTTGCGTTGTAATTATGATTTACGCGTACGGTTTGTTTTCAAGTATTCGTGCAGACGATGCGGGGTTGAAAATGAGGTGCTTCGGTGTGGGTAAGTGTTTCTCGGTGTTCATATTTCACACTGATTAATTTGATTTCATTAAAAAAAAGAAAAAACAATTACGGTGATCAATTTAGTCTATCTTCAGTAATAAAACTAATGTTGCTAATGCTTGTCGGAATTGTTTGTAGTGACGTTGATCTTAAGGACCTTAATGCTGAAGATTACTGCGTCATGTCTGTATATAAGTGATATGAGCCCTATTCATCGTTAGTGCCTTTTAGTTAAAGGAGTTAAGTTATATTTATATACCTTACTTTAAGATTTCTTTTGCATTTGTTGTTTGGGTTAGTTTATTTCTACATGACGCGGTTAGGTAAAAATAAAAAGGCATCTGATAAGCTATGTAAACCAATAAATAATCACTGAGTCCCCCGTTTGGAGATGTCTAAGAATTGTATGATGATAAAGTATTTATGACTATTTTGACGGATCATGTTTCAAAAACCGTTCCTATGTTCAAATTAATTTTATTTTGGGCTAATAACTTATTATAAGGATTAGGCCCCAATTATTTTGAATATAAGTCAGTTAAAATGTTTAAAGGGCGACAAAACCTTTGTCCTGGACTCACACTTTGGCGTCTTTCGATTTTTTTATAATTTCCAGGACAATTAAAAGTGCTTATTATGTATTATGATATTCTGAGTGAATTCTGCGGGGCGATATCTTATTTGTCGTAGTTTCAGAAGGTAGTTTTTTGGTATTGTCTAGTCATTTTTTATGGTAAGAGTAATTTTGAATATTTGAGTATATCGCATGATGAATGAGAAGTATGGCTTTCAGTTGTCAAGGTTTCTAAATGAAAATTTTGTTTAGATTCTAGGTATTAAACTTTTCTTATCAAGTAATCATTTTTAATCTAAACTTTATCACAAAATTATTGGGTTATTTCTTTAAATATTGGAATATTAATAAAATATTCTTTTAACATAAAGTAATTTACAGAAATATCTGAATACTTAGTTCGTGGACAAATTGTCTATGACTGCTACTGCTCTTCTAAGTACATCCCTAAGTGATACTACAATAAATTTTGCACTTTTTAGATCAAATGCAAATCGGATTACATAGAGGCAAGATAAGTACGATTGCTATGTATATGGTTATGTATTAAAATATGTGCGATTTCTATTTGTATGGTTTAGTTGTTATTTATGGCGGCTATGTTTAGGAAGTGCGGTTAACGTTAATAACTATTATTTTAAGCTCTATGATATAGAAGTGTGCAAAATGTATCTGTGAAAAGAAAAGAGTGATATATATATCATTTGATTGAAAATATATAAATCAGTCATTTATATCTTTACCTCAGTAGCTCAGTATCTCAATACTCGAGTTATTAACGAAATTATTTATTGCGCATACGTTGATGGTCATACAACATGGTGACAAAAAGTAATGTCTGAACATTATGCACTATTGTTTGAAAATAAAAATAAATTCTACAAGAGGGAGATTTAGGATTTCGGTCTGTCAACCAAAATTCAAATGATGCATAAAATAACTTTAATGATAATTAAAGAAATTGAAAATTAGAATTTTGAAATTAAACAAAAAAGTGTTTGATTACGTAAACATTTTGAGCGAACTATAGTATACTTTTATCAAATGAATGATTTGGTAAAACGAAAAAGACGCCGAATGTTCCCGAGCTAGTGATATACTGATACATTTTGATTTCAAGTGAGCGAGTGGTAGATATGATCATAACACATGAACTGTATCTTTTATATCTCTCACTCATGAGTTACACATCTCTACTATGATAGTTTGTCCTTTATTAGTTATGATTAGAATTTTAAATTTCATCCTAGTGTGTCCCCTTGGGGCAGAGTAGGTCCATTTTCTTTACTTTTACGTTCAATAATAATTGAATACACGTTTTTACAAATTACTTCACTACTTTATTTGTGCTTTGTAATTATTTTTACATAATATCTGGAAAAGTATAAATATTGCGATGCTTAAATGGTCACAGGTAAGTCATATTTATACTAGGTATATTGATATGAAATGCTGCACGTCATTTATTATTGAAGGGGTATTAGTTATTGTTTTCGGAAAGAAACAGATATTTATAATAGGGTAATTCAAGGTAATATTGCCAATTTTTTAAGGAAACCATTTTGGAGTTAAAAATAAAAAAGATTTATTAATATTTTAATTTTCCATTGAACCTAACCTCTTTGTAAACTAATATTTTTCGTAATTATAAAATTATTCTTTATGTAATATAAATTAGTAGTAAATCTTGTCGGTCTTATCAGATATATGCAGATAAAATGGAACTAAGGACTAAACTGACGATTATGATGGCTAGAGTACTTTAAATAAAATTGGCCATCTTATCCAATTGTTTTGATGATATGACCACGCATTCAAATCTAGTGATATATATTAATTTGCGGTTACATTATTCATTTTGAGGTTTGATTACCGGTAGGACCCAACCTTTACCGGAAAAAAATATGCTGTAATTCTTAAAATTAAAAATTCTACAACCTGTTTGTTGTACAAATTCTACTTTGAATGTTTAAACAAAAATGGAGTGAAAATATATAATACTATTGTAACGTTTTTTTTTGGAAGATACAACATCATGCATGATTTTTACCTGACCATATCATATATGATTCATTTACGGATATTAACTAGAGACATGTAGTGATAGAACACTGAAATATTTCAATTGGCCTTTTTATCGGACAGGCCATATCATCCTGAATTACCCTATATGTGCTCTACATTTCTCATTCTTGTTGACAAAATTTATTACATTATGGAATATTAGTCTATTATCGATGGTTAAAGAGAGAGAAACTTATTTTTTATTCAATTGTAAGTATTGTATTAAAGATATTACTTTGAAGTAATACCTTTGATATTTCTTTTAGCCCATCTAAAAGATAATAAATTCAAATCAAGTAATGATTCAATTGGGTGAAATACCTTAATGTAATTTTACGACTTCGCAATTCTGTCGCGTCGTGTCGTATCCTTCGCGCGGTTTGTTTCGGCTGATTAATTTCGCGGCAAAACTGGGTTGCTAAGCAACGGATCTAACGACGGTAATGGCGCGTCCCGGCGCTCCACCGTCACCCCGCCAATGATTGCGCGCTAATTTTACGAGGCCGATATCGACTTTACGGCCCGCTTTAGTTTTTATGTGCCCGCGTGCCGACGTTCGTCCGTTCGTTTGCGAGCGAATAAATTGTTTGATCGGACTGTTTGTTGTGCCGGCTGGTTTTATGGGTGTTTTCCGGTTTTCCAGGTTGCGAGTCGAATGTCGATGGGGCGCGTGCTTGAGTTTCGCGTGCCAGACGTTCGGCCATTTTGAATGTTGTTTATTGTTATTTGTGTGTGGCGTTCCGTCAAAATTGGGAACGTTGCCAGTTGAACGTTAGCCTAAAACAACGATATTTTATTTGTAGATTGGCGATGATTTGTACTGAACAATTCATTTAATAATATTGGTAATAGCACTTACTTAATTTGGTGTTGCAAGTAGCACACAATTTATAGTTTTTCGCCGCCATTCATAACGAATTTAAACGATTCGTTCCGATTGAAGTTCCGTAGTAAAACATGGAACCCCCGTAACTTCGTCAGGTTTGTCTTTCCGTTCGTTCGTCTGTCACAACGTTACAGTTTTAGATCTGTGACAAGATATTTTATAAGTGCATCCCATTGGTCAGATCTTCGACAATAATTGTTACCGACCTTTTCAATGACACCCCACTCGCGGGTATGTTAAATGACCACTATTTAAAATTGAGATATTCCGTTTTAAGCGTTTATAAAAAAGATAGTTTTAAATTTTTAATTTAACGTTTTTCAGGTTTTTGATGAAATATTCAATAATTTTGCCACAATGGATTTAAAAAAATATCCAAAAATAATGTACTGTATGTACTCCCTACTGGATGTATGTACTCCCTTAATTTTCTATCCTTACTGGACTTACTGGATGTATGTACTCCCTTAATTTTCTATCCTTGTACATACATATATGTAGAGTACATATTGGACAAAAATCTAAGTTACTTGTGAACAATAAATGATGTTTAATTTGTGAATAAAGTATCAAGTTTATATAAAGAAAAGCCATTTTGAAGGAATGCATCTTTAATTTTGAGTGTATTGTAACATTAATATCATTGATTTATGCATATTCTCTTTGTAAAAAATATAATATTTCTTCATGTTATTTATTTTTTAATTTAAATTATCAGTAAAGGGGAAAACGAAAATGGCAGTAGAAAAAATATTAAAATAATTCGATAACTTATTGTAGTGTAATATTATTTATACTCGTGTGTCTGCAATACTTTTTATAATATGAAAAACGTGTTAACTTACGTTTTTTCTTTGGCATTTTTGTCATACCGCTTTACGGATTGTTGTTGTGTTTATTGGCCATTTATAATTAAATAACAAATTAAAAAAAATATTCGTTTTTTTTTGTCATACCAATTTATAATAATGATTCAAAAATAAGAGTGTTAACATTTTTCCGGAATGTTTTTATGTATTTTTTTATAATTGTTTGAATATTTTCTTGTGATTTTAAATTTTATTTATTTATGTGCCTTTTTGTGTATGCTACGAAGTAATTCTGGTCAATAATTATGTACAGATATCGGGTAGCCGTAATGTCGAATAAGTTAGCGTGTTTTTCTCGACATTGTTTTATTTTTTGGTTTAAAAATTTTCATGTGTTTTAAAATTTTCTTTGTTTTTCTACATTTTTAAATGTGTTTCTATGCTACAGAACAATTCTGGTCAATAATTATGCAGAGCTACTTCACGGATATTGCGTTGCCATATGTCGAATAAGTCGGCGTGTTTTTTTTGACTTTGTTTTATTTTTTTCCAATATTGTCTTGTTTTTTTAAATGTGATTTTTCCGCATTTTTGAACGTCTTTCTATGTTACGGATAATAATTATGCAAACAACTATTTCACAGACATTGCGTTGTAGTAATGTCGAATACGTTAGCGTATTTTTTGACGTTATTTTATTTTCTTCTAATATTTTCTTACAAATTATTTACTTTTAATTTATTGACATGCAAATAGGCTATTGCCTATTTGCATGTCAAAATATAGTAAATTCGTTTTTACTTAATATGTGACGATGTTTTCGTCATATACCATTATCTGTTGTTTGAAATATTCTTTATCGACGTTTATCGATGTTACATACATGTGGCCTGTACATATGACGTTATATACATCGATGAAAATAGAAAATCGCATAAATAAGACGTGAGGTGTCGTGGGACTCCCGACAGAATTATTAATATGGTATAACATCTATTATATACAGTAATAAATCTATATCGATATCGATACAGTAATAAATATTAGACATTTTTACATCTAACTGTCAGGTGACAGAATGATTTATTAGCTTTATTAAGCTGTTAACCAGTGAAAAGGACAAGTGATGAATACCGGGACCATAGGATGTGGTATTATATTATAGCTCCCTGCCTTACTGACACATGACGTAATGCTATAGATAATAGGCAAAATGATGATGAACAGCACAAACACACATTCTATATATACCTTTTTATATAGACGTGTGTTTACTTACTTTTAAGTCCAGCGACAATAGGACTAAAGTGGAGACGGCGGATTTGTTACCTATTTTCGTTACCACTTCTCTTCAGTGTAAATTGTGGTAAACTGTTTTCCTGTTTCCCTAGGGTTTGTCCGTTTCAGTATTAAAATAAGTTAGAGGTGGCGATTTTTAGAGATGTTCAATATTGGTATCGCTGTGTTTAGAAAATAATTATTAACAATAAATGTGTTCAGAAATGTTCACATTCGTAAATTATTTAGTTGTTTATTAGAATTATATATCAAATTAATTTAATTGAAGCTCGATGTTTTCCTCATAGACCATTATCTGCTGTTTGAAACATTCTTTATCGACGTTAATCCACAATTATCGACGTTAATACATATGAGGTGTACATATGACGTTACATACGTTGACATACATATGAGGCGTACATATGACATACATCGGTAAAATCGAAAAACGCATAAAAAGACGTGGGGTGTCGTAGGACACCGATAGAAGCGAATGTTCTTGCACATCTTACACATACGGGCAACAATACGCGCTGCGCAGCCAATGAGGAGCGTTTCATCGCCGCGTTCGTTCGTGATGTTTCACTTTTCATCGGTTAGGTCGCCATCACAATCTTTCTTTAAGAAGCTTCGCTTTAAAAACTCGTTGATAAATTAATCGTGAAAAATATAATCCTTGTGTTGTTTTGAAGATTCCTCTTCTACACCGAGACTCATAGATATTTATAACATTAATAAGAAGAAATGGAAAATCACACGACCGTTGTAGCAGATTAAACGTTAGAATTCTTTTTTTTTTAAGCAATTTTTCATAAATCTCGGGTAAACAAGAAATAATAAATATTAATAGATTTTTAAATATGGCTCGGGCATCTAATCGACTTTTTATGATTAAATTGTGAATTGCAACACATCGGATAGACTTGAAGCGTATTCCGCATACAAAATGCAAATAAGTAATGCGGGTACAGTGTAAAACAACTGTTAATGTGGCACGATGAACACGCTTTACAAATTTAGTGACTAATGGCGAGGCAAATAGTTTGGTTGGTTGAGTAAGTGAAATGTAAACGATACAATGCTAGCACACGACGCGGGGCAGAGCTTTTCTCGTGCAGCGGCGCGACGCTCGCTAGACGTGCGCCCGTTAATCTTCGTAGCTGGCCATCTTTGCGTAGCTACGCAAGTTCTACGACGGCCGGCAAGTTCTATGAAGAAGGTGGTTTTCTGTTGCACTGTCGTTTCGTGTGAAGTTATTTTGTAACGGCTCTAGGGTAAAAGTGCGTAGGTTAGAAGAAGCTGTTATTTTGGCGAGAACTCATGACTGATCAATCTTTTAGTTCTGACATATATTTTTGATTTTTATAAATTTGAAATTTTTTTATATTTGTTTGTCTTTCATAAAATTTATCTTAAAGTTGAAAATCTTTTTGGCGATCGGGTGTGATCGTTCGTTCGTGATTATTATTTATTAAAACCTATTGCCATTGTTCATTAAAATTTGCGAAAAAATTTTTTTTTGCGAAATTTTGGTTTAAATATAATAAATACGTCACAAAGCTATTATTTCTCTAATAATAGCTTTGTGATATGGATTTTTCAAACGAAACGTTTTAACCCTTTGCGATCAGAGTGCATGTTTTATATGCACTTGTGTTTTCGCCCTAGCTAGAAACAAATTGTAGAGTGCCCTTGTTCATGAGGATGGAGTACATGCCACACATGTACTCTTCAAACTCTCTATTAGCTTCGAGTGTATGTGTCAAATGTATTTCATTTTTTTACCAATAGATTTTCATGAATGTGTGAAATTAAAACCTAAATTTTTTTTCCCAAACCTAGTACGCTTTTTATATAATTCTCTACTCTAGGACACCTGATCTGTTAGCATCAGACTTCGTTATACCAGTCAATATTTAATTTGATTCGTACAACGAAGTCGATTTTTTTTAATTTGAACAGATTTAACTGTTTTAAACTGCATACTTTTTATTTGCATTATTTTTTAGATAAATATGAGTTTTCCATTTTTGTTTTAAGTCTGTATCTTTCTGGTACAGAGGTCAATTGATCGTCCAAGTAAGATTACGCGCTATTCATATTATTATTTAACAATACGGCTTTCAGTTGAGCTCAACATCTCAAAAGTATAAAAATACCAATTTTTTAAATAATTAAAAGCGACATTTTTATATTTTATAGACAATAATATTAGTAAAATATAAATGTGTAAAAAGTTACTGACTTGTGACGTCTGTATGTTAAAACGTAGTTTTATAATTTTTCACTAGATGGCGGTGTATATTTGTATATTTTAATTTTATTAAATATTTTCAATTAAACGAAGGTTATGTATTCACATATTGGTAATGGCAGTGAAAACCCTATCTATGAAACAGAGGGAGAACGCTTGAATATCTAGTAACAACATAGCAAAACTTTCCCACACGAAGAGCAGATGGAATTGCAAATTTATGAGTAATTACGAAGGCATTTTCGTGCTACGAGTATATTCAATGCGCAATTGTCTTTTCATTTTCTTCTCTTCGCATTTAATATCTTAAATCAGTATTCGCTTCGTTGTTGTCGTGACCGATTTGAATCTCGTCGTATTTAAGCTTTATTTAAGTACGGCTGCGTGACCCACATTCGTCCCCGCCATGTTTTTGTTTCTGCACAGGCGCGTGTAATGCGCCGGCCTTTAGTTTAAACTTGCCTGGAGCCATGTCGTCGGAGAGCCATGCTTTTGAATTAGGGGTGGCAAAAATATGTTTAGATATCATACTTGATAATCATTTTGTTACACAACAAGGTTATGCTTTTTAGTTTGTTAAAATTACCTTAATCGTTATATAAATTTCAATATACGATTATATAAATATTGAAGATGCTAATTATTTAGTTTTTAATATAAACATTTGTCGTTTAAATTTCACGTCTTGAATATGTTTTTTCAGCTCTTTTTCGCATAACTTTATGATATGTACTTAATATATATTTCACTGAAATTAATTTAATAATATATGTGTCATTATGAGATAATATATAGTAAATTCGTTTTTACTTAATATGTGACAGAATTTTCTTCACTTTAATTATTATACGAAATTAAATGTGAGAGCTTTGTAGCAATAATTTAATGCCAAAAACGATTTACAGTTTTTTTTCTTTACCATTATAATATATAATTGTACGATTTTAAAGGTGTTTTTCGGTTATTATAATCTCTCTGCTAATCTCTTGTTGTAATCGATATTTCACCTTTTTTCCAACTGGCTACAATGTTGAAATTCGATACACATACTTGTTTCCAAAGACGACATATGATGATGGTGATTATGGAGTCAGGATATTATGATGGAGATGAAAGACGGGCAAAGGATTTTCGTAACGATGAACAGTAGACACATCAAGTTTGGACTCGTTTTATTTGCCTTGATAAGTTTTTTGTTTGCTTCGATGACCAGCTTCTGGTGATTGGGTCAGAATCAGGTGATGAAGGTGTAAGATGGGAATAGCAGACCCATTGAATTTGAACTCTTTTCTTTTGTTTCGATAAGTTGTTTGTTAGTGTTTCTTACTTTTTAACGCATTTAAAATAAGAAAAAGAAATTTACAATTTTTTCTATTCAATTTTTTATATTTAAATACACCTCTAATTAAGTTCACATTACGCAATGATGCATCTTATGGTCTCTGCAAATTGCAATTCAACTGGATGTGCTCCGCTGTTTAACTCGTCTAAAAGTGGATTAATTCTTGAATATATTTGGCTTTAATTTTGTAGAAATTCATTGTGCACAATTAAATGAAGCTACGTGATGTAGTATTATTTCTACTTTTTTAAAATTCTTTACCACGACCTAGGTTTCGTTGTATTACAACATCTTCAGGTGGGCTATTAGCAAATATTGATATCAATCTTTATTTAAATTCTTAATCAAGACCTAGGTTTCGTTGTATGACATCTTCAGGTGAGCAATTAGCAAAGATCTTTGCTAATAGCCCACCTGAAGATGTTGTAATACAACGAAATCTAGGTCGTGGTAAAGAACTTAAACAAAGTAGAAATAATACTACGTCACGTAGTTTCAATTAATTGTGAATAATGAATTTCTGAAAAAATTAACGCCAAATATATTCAATACTAGAAAGTTTTATTGTATATAATATTAATGTACATTGTAAGGATGTTGAGCTATAGTGATTTGTATTACAAGTGGGAGAAAGATATGTAAATTGAAGTCTTCATAGTGGGCTAAACTATTGGAGATACATGTATATTAAAATCATACCAGGTTACATTTTGACGAGTCACTAAATTTCAAGGAGCAATTAAGAACAATAACTAAATCGTATAATGAAAAGAAAAAATTTAAAAAAAATTTAATTTTTTTTATTATATGATTTAGTTACTGTTTCTTAGTAGCTCCTTGAAATTTGGTGACTCGTCAAAATGTAACCTGGTATATTACAAAGTTGCAGCTTTTAATGGATAAAAATACATACGTAATATATACCTATCTTTGGTCTTTTGTACTATATTAATCATTGGAAGTCTTTTTAAATCAACATTAAAAAATTCTTCCTTGTTTTAAAATATAAAGAAAACAATTTGCGAATACATTAAAACTATTTTAAAACGGTGAAATTATCAAAAAGTATTCAATATACATAAACTAAATCTTTTACAATATCCTATTCCAATAAATACTTTAACGAGATAGTGGAAAATGTCAAAAATTTTAACGGATAATTCGCGTAGATCATGCATGTTATCAATAAATTAATGGTTTTTACATTTAATTTAATGGATTTTACATTTCATTTAATGGTTTTTACATTTAAAGCATCAGGCTGTAATGAAATTATAATGGTTACAGTACAACTTCTACGCAAACCGGACCGCGGGTAAAAAGTAGTACACGTATGTTTAGCGGACAGCTTTTGCCCACCCCTGAATTGAATTGTACGCAGTGCGGAAGGCGTCGCGTCACCCGGGAATTGCTAAATTAGGGGATATTTAGATACTAGCGGCAGTTGAACCACATTTTAGTATAAGATAAGTTTGATATTACAAATGGGTCTTGGCGTATCTTTCGTATATTACATGCTTGGTACGAGCGGGTCTTAAATTTAGTTGTTAATCTATCGTAGTTATTAAGGGGTTGAAGCTTGTGGATTTATTGCTTATTTACTAAATCAATTTGCCTGGAATATGCTTCGATTAAATTGATCGCACTCAAATTGATTTGATATCGGATATTCTCAGTGGACCGAAGATTGAATGGTTTTGTCATTATGGGTGATTGGCCATTACGGAGGTTCTTGCGTAATTTTATCGCACGCAGTGGCGTTCATGTAGTACGCAGAAATTTTAAAATAAGCTACAAGGTAAGATTTAAGTCGGTTCAGGTAGCATCACTAAAATGTGTGACGGAATTAATGCAGCAGGAGTGGGGGGAGCGAGCTCTGGTACAGTCGTAACTTTGTCAAGTATCGTGTAAATGATTTCAAAGTACAATTTTATGAATACAAAGAGGACTTTGTAAGTTTTTAGGATTTGATATAAAAACGACTATCAGCATTTTTGACCAATTTTTACCGTAATATATTTTGTATTATTTAATATATTTTGCTTAGGTTTTAATATATTTTTATAGAAATTGCAAGTAATGACCGATATTGATTTGAAGAGAAGAGAATTGAAGTGTGCTGGGTGCATTTTTTAAATTAAACTTTTAAACCATTAAAACTAAATTAAACTAAGGTATGAGATTGTAGACGATAACGATTTCAAGTGAAGGAAATTTAAGTGTACTGGGTGTATTTTTAAGTAAACTTTTAAACCAATATAACTAAATTAAAATAATGTGTGCAATTGCGGATAATAATGATTTTACGTGAAGGAAATTGAATTGTGCTTGGTGCATTTTTTCATTAAAGTTTTAAACCATTAAAATTAAATTAAAATAATGTATGGGATTTTAGACGATAACGATTTTAAGTGAAGGAAATTGAAGTGTGCTTGGTGCATTTTTTAATTAAATTTTTAAACCATTAAATTTAAATTAAAGTAATGTATGACATTGTAGACAATAACGATTTTAAGTGAAAGAAATAGAAGTGTGTTGGGTGCATTTTTTAATTAAACTTTTAAACCATTATAACTGAATTAAAATAATGTATGGGATTGCAGGCAGTAACGATTTTAAGTGAAGGGAATCGAAGTGTGCGGGTGCATTTTTTAATTAAACTTTTAAACCATTGTAACGAAATTAAAGTAATGTATGATATTGTAGACAGTATGAAAGTCTACATAAAAAACCCGTTTTTTAGATTTCCTTATCCCAAAAGAAGAAAAAAAACGGAACCCTTATAAGATAAGTCACAATTAATACATCTTATTAAACCACATATTTTAACTAAATTTTTTAAAATATTAATATAAAAATAAAAGTGGTATTAAAAATATTATAACTTTTTTTAAAAAAAATTTTTATATTATGCGGGGTATTACTTGAAAGAGCTTTTTATGAGGAATTTAAAAATATGATTTTCATGATTATAACATTTCTTTAAAGAAATATGCGAAAATGGGGGAATTCCAATAATTCATTAAAATCTAAAGAAAACCGGGTTGGTAAAATCTGACTAGAAGATTACAGGAAAACTATAGATCTTATAATTTTTGAAATATGCGTCGTGTTTTACGCCTGTGAAAAATATAATAGGCAATAAACTTTCGTTGCGGAAAATTAATATTTATAAATAGCTTAATAGGAGTACTATGTACCCTAAGTGTTTTATAAGTGCCTAAATGTCAGGGAATCCTTGTAGTGCCTTGTATCCTTGTAGTAATAATAATAATCCTTGTAGTAAGTTTTATTCGTACTTGATAGATTTTTTGTTACAAAATCGGACCATACATAAATTTTCTTGAGTTAACCAAACTAAAGCTACATACAAACTATATGAAAATAATGTTTGGAAGAATTTTATACGACAATATAATATACATTTAAAAAGTTTAAAGATGTTTAATAAATAGTTAATTATTAAATGAAAAAACAACGTTGTGTTTTATTTAATGTGGATTATGCCGTACAGTGCTGTACTGGACTGTAGCACAAAATAAATAACTTGAAAAGCGTTAAGAACATCGTTAATAATTAATCAACAGTAAACAATTAGTATGTAGCGATTAAAACAAAATATATTCCAGGTCCCTTTTTGCCCGAGCAAACTTGGGATGGTTAGCTAGTAAATTAAGGGAGTAAGTATGTCATTTATTTATATGAGAAAGTTGATAAAGTTGCCTTAAATATTATTGTCAATATTAGCAAAAATAAATTTCACTTTAAAGTAGAGGTCACTTTAAGGCTAAGGATTCCTCTTGCACTTTTTTATTTTTTTTATTTGAATCATCTAATGGCGCGTTTGGATGGATTTAAAACGTTCTGAGGGCAAGTCGCGATGTGCCATTCGGCCAGCTTCGCGTCTTGTCGGCTCTTTCCGTTTTAATTCGGCCAGCTTCGCGTCTTGTCGGCTCTTTCCGTCTTAATTCGGCCAGCTTCGCGTCTTGTCGGCTCTTTCCGTCTTAATTCGGCCAGCTTCGCGTCTTGTCGGCTCTTTCCGTCTTAATTCGGCCAGCTTCGCGTCTTGTCGGCTCTTTCCGTCTTAATTCGGCCAGCTTCGCGTCTTGTCGGCTCTTTCCGAATTAATTCGGCCAGCTTCGCTTCTTGCCGGCTAACAGTATTATAAAATTTAAAATATATTTTCAATAGAATGTTAAGAAATATTTCTATGAGATTATTTCATAAAAATAAAATGAAATTAATATTTTATTATTAACAAAAAAATTACTTATTCTTAAGTTAATTTGCTAAATGTCTTCGTAATTAAATTTCAATTTTCGTAGTTTAAAGATTATTATAAAGCACGAAATACTTTCTCAATATTTTACATTTACATACACTATAAGGTATATAGCTAAAAAAACTAGCAAACATTGTATAGTTACAGTTTTTCATTCTAGAGGTTGGTATTTACATATATTGTAATATCCAAGGACCCAAAAACCAAATTACCAAACGTCGCCATCACTCTTTGTTTACAATATTTCTTACCATGAGGTTTATAGTTACGAAAGAAATGCATCTTAATATTTTAATTAAAGTAATAAGAGAAGCTATAAATTACATTATTAAGTTAATTTGGAAAATATCGTTTTATTTTTTTTTACATTTTAATTTCTCATCTAATTTTTTTTAAATTAAACATCTTATTTTAAAAAAAATTAGACGTTTCACATCTGCCAGGTGTACCGTGACGGCGCACAAATTTTTTTTAAAGCTGTCACTGCTATTTTAATTTTTAGCCGACTTATGAAAAAAGGAAATTTCTCATCGTAGTTTCGAATACGAATGTTGTCCAATTCAAGTAGATTTGTCATCTTTTATCACCAATAAAATAAAGCTATATATATATATATATATATATATATATATATATATATATATTAGGGTGAGACCTTTTTTATTTTCTTTTTTATCGAATATTTGAGTATGAATACATCCCTTTTTTACCGTTTTGGTAACATGATATGGTACGCGATGTATTTGACATGTACAATTTTATATGTACATCATAATTGAATAAATTGTACGAACAAGACTATTAGATCGATTCAATGTATACACGGTTTAATTCTTGTACGCTACTCGACGTCATATGATAAGTTAACGCTCGACCTTAAGTCCAAAAATCGTTGTCTTCATTTTTATAAAGGGAATATTATAAAAAAATAGATATGACATGATACTTTATTAACATATATGACATTTTACTTATTGGTCCATTTGACACATGGCACTTTATTAACATATACGACACTTTATTTATTGAACCTTTTGATTTTGATACATGGCACTTCATTAACATATACGACACTTTATTTATTGGTCCTTTTGATACATGGCACTTTATTAACATATGTGACATTTTATTTATTGATTCTTTTGATACATGGCACTTTATTAACATATACGACACTTTATTTATTGAACCTTTTGATTTTGGTACATGGCAGTTCGTTAACATATACGACACTTTATTTATTGGTCCTTTTGATAGATGGCACTTTATTAACATATGTGACATTTTATTTATTGATTCTTTTGATACATGGCACTTTATTAACATACGACATTTTATTTATTGGTCCATTTGATACATGGTACTTTATTAACATATATGACACTTTATTTATTGGTCCTTTAGATGCAAGATAAAATGTATTATTATTATTATTTTACACTGTGTAAAAATTTATATCGCATCTGCGTTATACATTTTTCCAAGATTAATAAATTTGGAAAATTTAAAAGATTCTTATGACATAATATTGTAGTTATAGCCGAGCCACGGCTCGGCTATAACTACTTTAGAAACATTATTAAGTAATAAAAGTTGGCTCAATTATTATAATTGAAATGGTATGATTATCAGAAAATGTTTCATATTTACTTATTTTGGACAACTTTATGATACCTTGAGCCCACTAATGAAAAAAAGAATACATTTTTTCTTATACCTAAAGGACCAATAAATAAAATGTTGGTGTATGTACTTTAATGTATCTAATTGATACATAAGGCGGACTTATTGTTACGAGAGCGATATCTTACAGCCAACCAGCCCCATTCGAGGAGCGGCCGGGAATCGAACCCGGATTTCCGCTGTGCGCCGCGCAGTCAAATGCTGTATGCCTTGTGATCAACCCAACACACCACGGCGACGACCTGTTACCTATATTTTGTTTAATTTTTTTCTATACTGCATTACCTTTTGGTGAGTGACAGAATTTTAAAGATCGATTAAGAATTGGCACCTAAATCATGTAATGAAAAAAATAAATAAAAGAAACGAAATTTCTTTTAACTTTTCCTAACATACATAATATTAGGAAAAGTTTTACGTCTAAAATTGTAGGAACTATCAGGCTGTAACTAGCGGATGAGAAACCGTGTCAAAATCATGCGGGATTTTGTTTCACTACAGAATCCTGAAAATTGGCGTATACATTTGATTAACATATTTATTAAAAAGCATTGTATTCCAGTGAATCACAACAGTTCAGGTGTGGGAAACTTTCGTCAAGTGGTAGACAATAAAAGAAGAGTTGAAATATTAGTCACATAGTAGACAATAAAAATAAGTGTGAATATTTGTCACATTGTAGACAATAAAACAAGTGTGAAATATTAGTCACATTGTAGACAATAAAACAAGTGTGAAATATTAGTCACATTGTAGACAATAAAATAAGTGTGAAATATTAGTCACATTGTAGACAATAAAACAAGTGTGAAATATTAGTCACATTGTAGACAATAAAACAAGTGTGAAATATTAGTCACAATAAAACAAGTGTAAAATATTAGACAGTAAATTACATTTATGCAGAATGTAGAATTTTGTATGCCAACATGGGTTGAGATTGGAAAAAGAAATGGACGAGAAGGCAGAAAGATTAGAAATTAGGAAACATATTTTTTCAGACGTCTTTCATAAACGTCAATATCATATACGATTTCAGAATTCTGTTGGTCCCAAAATTTTATGGTTTCGGTTGGTTAACGACTTACATTGATGATTTGTAAAAAAACATTGTATTAAAGTAAATCACAACAATTCAGGCGTGAGGAACATTAGTCAGTGGGAGACAATAAATTACAAAAACACGAGTAAATAAAATTTATGCAGAATTTGGAATATGTACGTTAACATGGGTTGGAAAAAGTAAGAGGCAAGAAGGCGGAAGGACTGGAAATTAGGAAAAATAGGATTTTTCAGATGCCTTTTATAAACGTCTGTATCAAGGTGATTCCATGATTCAGATGATTCCAAAGTTTCGTTGCGATAGGTTAACTACTTTTCGTTACCTTGGATAGCTTAATTAATTATTAAGCTATCTAATAATAATTCATGATAATTAGAAGAAATTTGAAAAATAATTCATGATAATTAGAAGAAATTTGAAAAATAATTCAAGATAATTAGAAGAAATTTGAAAAATAATTCATGATAATTAGAAGAAAGTTGAAAAATAATTCATAATAATTAGAAGAAATTTGAAAAATAATTCATGATAATTAGAAGAATTATTTGCATGGCCTGATGAGTTTGGAATGAAGTATTTCTATATTGACTCTCTTCTGTCTGACTGTCTTCTATAAGTCAAAGCGTGCGTACACGCTTTGACTTTTTACCTCACTAAGCTAGAGTGATTCTCTGAATATAATAGGGGTCTGAGCAAAAGATAATAGCTTAATCAAAATACTCGTCATTAAGACCGTCTTTCATTATTTATAATTATAATCGAAGATTAATCCTACTTTCGTTTTTAGAGTTCTGTACCTAAAATGGAAATGACGGAACCCCTATAAGATAATTTACATATCTGTTCGCTCACCGGTGTCTGTCACCAGTGGCTTTCTTATCACTTTCACCTGTGGTGTTCCTAAACCTAATCATAAAACATGACGAGTGCTAACGTACGAGTTTCCGGGCACTTCGTGTTATAAATTCATTCAAAATAGCTACGGCTGATTTTAAATAATTTTTTTCTTTTTAATATCATTTATATTCACACTTTTAACAGTTTAAAATAAAAATTGTGAAAATCGAACGATATTTAAACAATAGAAATGTGATTTAATGTCTATGAAAGGGCAGTCTACACGTAACTTTGAGATCTGAAGTGAGTTTTAGCTATATAGTAAGTTTATTTATAGAGTAAGTTTTCAAAATGTAAGCCAAGGTCGTAAGTCGACATATATTTTGAATTTGATAGGATAATTAGACTCTATGAACTGTTTAAAGCAGGGATTCCCAACCTTTTTTTCGTTAAGCTTCCACGGATTATAAAAAATATATTCACGCCCTTCAATTTTTTTCTTTTTTACAATAAAAAATATAATTTTCACGACATTTATTTCTAAATTACGAGCATAATAAAATAAATTTAAACTTTGAGGTTGCATGCCTCCGAAACATGCCCCCTCCCCATGATCTTTTACGCACCCCAGTGGGGTGCGTAATTTAGAAGTTAAGTTCCGATTGAAATAGTTTCGTATTGCGGGTCTTAATAACCTATTTGGCGTATGACGAGGTTAAGTTCGTCATTTTGATGTGAACCATCTAATGGCGCGTTTGGATGAGAGTTAAAATGTTCTGATGGCAAGACGCGTCTTGCCATTCGGCCGGCTTCGTGTCTTGTTGACTCTATCCAACCTAATTCGGTTAGTTTCGCGTATTGTCTGTCATTCGGCCAGTGTCGCGTTAATTTGGATCATCATTGTTTCTCATTTACTAAAGTTCAGAACTTTACCCGTTTATGTCGGTGTATTGCATTAAACTGTCTTAAAACGTTAAAAGCGTTTATTTGCATAGTTCGTTAAGACAAATTTCAGTGATAAATTATCTCATAAAAATAAAAAATAAAATAAAATAAAATAATTATTTTATTACTAACAACTATCTTAATATTTATTTTTTTCCTTTTCACTTCGTTCAAATAAACATTTTTCAATATAAAAAAATTAGATGTTTCACATCTGCCACGTGTTCTGTGACGGCTCACAAGTTTTTTTTTTCAATTAGAATATTTATAAAGATATCTGTTAATAATTTAGATGTATGCAAATTTTTAAGAAAATTTACTTTATCCGTGTATTTGTTTCTTCAAAGCATACTCTGTGAACTTCATGCTAAGCAACAGGTGAAAGCTTTTCTTTTATGTTTATTTATACATCCATTAGGCCAATATTAATGAATATAATCGAAGAATGATTTTGAGTGAAAATTTCCAAGGGATTTTCTCTACGGGAATTTTCAGAATCCAATTTTGCATAACGACGTTTGATCCAGAATAATGTAAAATATGGGAAACCAGCTGTTACCTGTAGGTTTGCTCGTTGAGAATGGGAAAAGTATTATCGAAAAAAATTGTGGAGGCCTGCTGGGAATGTCGAGGCGAAATATTAATTTGGTTTTACATTGTTTAAATTGAAAATAATAGATCTTAGGGAACGTTTGTGAACATTGAGATATGTATATAGTACATTTATATGTTTACTATATATATATATATATATATATATATATATATATATATATATATATATATATATATAAGAATAAAATATTCTTTGGTCATTCCCGATGGGATAGCTCGTTGCATTTAAATAAAAGTAATGTATATGTTAGACCGTACAATGATCTGTTCAATTTTATATCAATAGGTCAAGTGGTTGTAGAGCTACTGAGAAACAAAAGAAAACCACACTTTTATATTAGTGAGAATAATTAAGGTGTTATATAGTAATTTGCATATTGGTAGAGGATTATTTCAAAAGGTAACAATAGTATCATTTTTTTTCTTGTACTAAGCTTCTCGACCTTTTTTAACGGAGTTTCTACTTAGTTTTGTGGATCGCATCTGACGATGGCACGTTCGTTTATTGCAGGTGATCGCACTTATATGTGGAGTACTGGTGGTGATACTGATGGCGCTGGGTCTGTCCAGTGCGGACTGGTTGATGGCCGCAGGCTGGCGGCAGGGGCTCTTCGCGCACTGCATAGAGCCGGACGCGCCCGCGCCGCTGCCCTTCAACGTGCACGACCCGCCCGGCTGCTACCGGGCGCGTGACGCCCACTATATCAAGTTCGTTCTTTTATTTATACAGATTCATTTTTTGATCTTTTCAACTTCTTAGATGATCAGAATAATAAGGTTCAATGTGGGTTTTTATGTCACTGAGGATTGTCCGTTTAATTTACTTGATAAAGTGTTGAGAAAAATAAAGAAACGCAAAGTACGCTTATAAGAAAGTAATAACACACATGAGGCTACCGGCAGACTGTTTTGGCTTTAAAATGGGTACTTCCTAGGCACAACTGATATTGAGCGTCAGAATTAAATAGTAAAATGTTTTTTTTCACTGCACTGGGTTTTTCTCAAGTAATTTTTTTTTAAAAATTAGTTTTTCTTCTAACATATATAAATGAGTCATGAATGAAGAAAAGTACTGTTAGATCGTAAAAGCTCTTATGGAGATAAAGTTGAGGTTACTGGCGACCTCTGGGCACTCGAGTGATACTGTGTCATCTTAAGGGGTCAAGAGATCACCGGCAACCTCGACTAACACCGTAGCTTAGGTCGCCGGCGTCCTCAAAGGAAACCCACTTCTGAAGTTGCGGGCACTCTTATGGCACTCGATGTGTCTAAGTGGTTGATTTTTGGAAAAGCTGCCCAAGTGGGATGTTTATTTTTTTTAATGATTATATTTTTTTAACGATGATTTATTTTGTAATCTGTTTAGAAAAAGTTAGTCTCATTTCGAAAACTAAATGGCGTGAGCTCTTTGTCGAGATAATAATAATTTAGATTTAAAATTGTTTTTTGTATTAATTGCTCATTTTAGAATTTCTTGTTTATTTATAATGAAAAACAATTTTGTAATTTTATTTTAAATATTTATGCTTTCCTGATATTTTATTAATAAAATCGAATTCAAAAAAATCAATAACACTTTATTATTAACAACAAACTATGAATACGATCTTATTTACGATTGAGCTGAAATCCATAGTGAATTTTTTATCTTTAACTTTTGCTAATCAGCCCTAGGAACGACTAAAAGCGCATTGGTCAAAAAACGAAACACCTAACTTTTAGTGATGTGACTAGAATTATTAGTTGTTTCATATGTATAATTCTGTCAATAGAGTAGGCGTGTACTACAGATGAAAATAGTAAAAACGAATAAACAAAATTTGTGTGCGTTTGTGTATCAGGGCAGCGGCGTTCCTGTGCGTAGTGACGCTGGCGATGGACGTATGTGGCGCGCTGTTGACTGCGCTGGGCCTGCGCGCCGCAGACCACCGCGACAAATTCCGTTTCTACCGGTTCGCGGTGCTGGCCATGGCACTCGCGCGTAAGTACCCTCATTATAAATCCAGTATTGTGAAATCCCCGTTGAATTATCCACTATTAGACCTATTTATCACAATAGCAAACTAAAGACTGGAAAAAGCCAATGTTTAAAAAAAACAATGGAAATACTCGGTTAATACAGCCATTGTCACTGTATAAAAAACCCAATAACTAGTTGTTGATATAATAAATAAAAATAGCTGTTTGTATCAAATAAAGATCTTGCTAACCTAAAGACACTTTGAAACTAATAATAAATAGTTGTAGGTACCGAATAACGGTATTACTAACATAAAGACACTTTGAAACTAATAATAAATAGTTGTAGGTACCGAATAACGGTATTACTAACATAAAGACACTTTGAAACTGATAATAATAGATAGCTGTTGGTATCAAATAAAGATATCACTATCCGAAAGTTACTTTGAAACTAATGAAAATAGTTGTAGGTACCAAATTTAGATACCATTAACCTAAAGGCACTTTGAAACTAATATTAAATATTTGTCAGTATCAAATAAAAATATCACCAATCTAAACGCATTTTGAAACTAGTTATAAATAGTTGTTGGTACCTACTAAAGATATCACTAGCCTAAAGGCACTTTGAAACTAATGAAAATAGTTGGGGGTACCAAATAAAGATACCATTAACCTAAAGGCACTTTGAAACCAATATTAAATATTTGTCAGTATCAAATAAAAATATCACCAATCTAAATTCATTTTGAAACTAGTAATAAATAGTTGTTGGTATCTACTAAAGGTATCACTAGCCTAAAGGCACTTTGAAAATAATGAAAATAGTTGTAGGTACCAAAATAAAGATGTTACTAACATAAAGGCACTTTGAAACTAATATCAAATAGTTGTTGGTATCTACTAAAGATATCACTAGCCTAAAGGCACTTTGAAACTGATATTAAATATTTGTCAGTATCAAATAAAAATATCACCAATCTAAATGCATTTTGAAACTAGTTATAAATAGTTGTTGGTACCTACTAAAGTATCACTAGCCTAAAGGCACTTTGAAACTAGAGAAAATAGTTGTAGGTACCAAATAAAGATACCATTAACCTAAAGGCATTTTGAAACCAATATTAAATATTTGTGAGTATCAAATAAAAATATCACCAATCTAAATTCATTTTGAAACTAGTAATAAATAGTTGTTGGTATCTACTAAAGGTATCACTAGCCTAAAGGCACTTTGAAAATAATGAAAATAGTTGTAGGTACCAAAATAAAGGTGTTACTAACATAAAGGCACTTTGAAACTAATATCAAATAGTTGTTGGTATCTACTAAAGATATCACTAGCCTAAAGGCACTTTGAAACTAATATTAAATATTTGTCAGTATCAAATAAAAATATCATCAATCTAAATGCATTTTGAAACTAGTTATAAATAATTGTTGGTACCTACTAAAGTATCACTAGCCTAAAGGCATTTTGAAACTAGTGAAAATAGTTGTAGGTACCAAATAAAGATACCATTAACCTAAAGACATTTTGAAACCAATATTAAATATGTGTCAGTATCAAATAAAAATATCACCAATCTAAATTCATTTTGAAATTAGTAATAAATAGTTGTTGGTACCTACTAAAGGTATCACTAGCCTAAAGGCACTTTGAAAATAATGAAAATAGTTGTTGGTATCTACTAAAGGTGTTACTAACCTAAAGGCACTTTGAAACTAATGAAGATAGTTGTAGGTACCAAAATAAATGTATTACTAACATAAAGACACTTTGAAAATGATAATTATAGATAAGTGTAGGTATCAAATAAAGATATCACTAATCTAAAGGCACTTTGAAAGTAATAATAATAATTATCCATACCAAATATAGATATCACTAACTGAAAAGCACTTTGAAAGATTTACAGTTTTAAAATGACTTTGAATAGATTTAAAAATTTTAATGTTGATATTTGAATCTAATATTAAAATTATGAATTATATTTACGACTTTGAGGAGAATTCAGACCTTCCTTTCAATGCTTCCATCTTAAGGTTACAGGGTCTACAAACTAATAAAATGAAAACTGTGATAATAATAGTAAATCAGTACATAAAAGTTATTGTTAACTTTAGTGCTGTATCAGACTTATTTATAAAAGGTAATAGTGTTTAGAGAACTTTTGCCGCTAGATTTCAAAATGCTGTATTTACAAAACTGTAATCATGATTAAATTAAGCTTAATTTTCACTTGTGTTAGTGTTGTACGTTTTTTTCTAAACATAGAGTTTTTACCACAAGTTTATCTTTGGTATTATTGTTTATATAAAAAGTTTTTCATACCATTGGATAGACAGAACCATGCATACTAAATTAAGTTTTAAGTCATGTTATGTTAAAATGATGTAAGATCCCATACAGCTTTTGTTTATTTAATTTCGTTTCTATTTTACTGATTTTATTGATTTTTTCTAAGATATCTTATTAAGTGAAATTTTTGTTTCCAGTAATTTCTATCTTGATTGCTTTGGTAATCTACCCAGTGTGTTTCGCTGCAGAGTTAAATCTTGGTAAGTTTAATTCGAGAAATAATTGTTACATTCTTTTTTGTTAACAGCTTAATATTTTGGAAATGAGACCAAATTTAATCTATACTTTGTACAGTTTTGCCGGTCTAAACTATAGCTACAAAGAGTTAACATATATGTGAAATCTTATACGGTCTCTACACTACTCGCGAAATTATCTAAACGAAGTGCTCGTTGAAGTTGATCGCAGTCCGAAGTATGTGACTACACACTCGTGCAATGTCGCGAGGAGTTTAGTAGTCGTGAATAGTCCGCACGCACCCACGTGTAAACAGTACGACGTCTATCTGCAAACTGAAGTATGCTGAGTATTGTAGTGAGATGCTTCGTGTAACTTTGCGAATTCCTTTGTGCAAAAATCCGACAGCGATCGGAAGTCGCCCGAGGCGAGGCGAGGTTGTACAAAGTGAATCGAAGTACCTCTACACTATTCTCTTCGCCTAACTTCGATCAACTTCGCAAGTAGTGTAGTGCAAGTTTAACAAAAGCAACAAAGTCTATGCTGAATCTGTAAAGAAGTTCATGTGACCTTATGTAGATTTAGTATTTTTACTTAGAACGTTCTTAGTTTTCAAAAATTTTAGTTAGAACTATTTCTTTGTCGAGGTATAGTATAACAGCGGTTTTAAACTTATAAACAACAGGTAACAGGACAGTATGGGAGTTTGGCTGGGCCTATGGAGTAGGCTGGGGAGCAGCCATCTTCCTATTTGGAGCTGTCGTGTTGCTACTCTGTGACAAGGAGAGTGAAGAGATTTACTACAAGGAACGAAAGGTAATTTTATGGAGTTTAGATATCTCGTTCCCTTAAAGTTTAGTGGTGGTTGACAATGTTTTGTGGGCTTGGTGGAAAGGTCCGAAAATAATTAATGATGTTTAAGTAGGCTATTTAATTGGGTCGCTTCAATCAAATGATAGAAGATTTATTTTCTTTATATTACTAGTAATTGCTTGGAAGTAATAGATTAAACTAAAGTTATCACACAGATTTTTAAACAATGAGTATCATGTGGAAACTAGCTTTCCATTATGAATTGTATTTATACACATTTTGAGGTTTGATATAATAAATATAAATGGAATATATGCTTTTCAAAAGTGATTTGTTATTTGAGAAGTCATCCTCAGATATAATTTGAATAACGAAAAACTTTTATTATTGCATTTTCTTAATTCTGTTTTAATTTCATTGTCTATATACTCTATATATTTTAAGTGGGTCAGAATTAAATTGACAGGTTTATACACGTCTTACGGGTATGCTACACGTTACAATTTTCAGAGCAAGTAGCCAGAGGCCAGTGGGACATGTAACAATAACTGTCTCTTTTAATATGCGAGGATAAACTTTCTTTACATATCGGTAGGGAGGATTTTCATTGTTAGCATAAAATTATCATTGAATAAAAAAGAAAATTATTTTAGTGAGAATAATTTTTGAAACTGTACAGTTTTTTTCAAGAACTATTAAGTTAATTTCTTTCTAATTTTGTACATTTTCAAAATACATATACGTCGTAAATTTAATGTTTTTTTGCCTCATACTTTTTTATTGTCATAAAATGATCAATTGTTCCATTGAAAATCAGTGGACATCAAATGAAAATTTGGAAAAGACAATTTGTCAACAACAAGAAAATATCATATATTAGTGGTCTTTTATATCATATATTTTTAGCTTTATAGCTTAATTAAAAATATATCTTAAAATAAAACAAGTTTTACAAAAAAACAACTTGTAGCTTTTGTTTAAAAAAAATCTGAAAATGGCTATAAACTAAAATAGATTAGAGAAATAAAGGAAAATTTGATTTTTGTCTAAATGAGGTTTGAATTGATTTGAAGACTCATTATTCAAGCGCTTGAAACACTAACTATGAACTGATTGATATCTTTTGTGGACATCTTTGTTTCCTGTATTATTAAAGGGAATCTCTAAAGGCTGGAATGGATTTCGCTACACATTTTTGCATTTTCTGCCTAGTACAATGTCTTTGCTTGTATTCCAGGTGGTGGCGGAGCCGCCGCCGCCGCACGGCCGCCCCTAGGGCCGTCGGCGCCTGCCCGACCTGGTGCCGTGAGCGCACCGCCCCCCGCGCCCCCCCGCCTAGCGCCCCTCGCGCCGCCCTCTACTACGTCTGACCCATGCAGCGCCTAATTAGTGCACTCACTCACTAACATCCCTCCCTTCATTGGCATCCTGTAGCTTTTTTCTTTTTTTTTACCTTACCACTATCTACTCTGTGATTTTCTAGATATGAACAAAATATGTTGCTATGGTTATGTAATATATCTTGATAGAACAGCTTTTCCATACGTATGAAAAAAGCCTGGATATAGCAATATCTTATGGTTGTTTTTTTTATTAAGGATCCAGGATTGGACGGAGTATAAAACTAGTGTGTACAATGTCGGTTTAAATGCCGTTCAGTTGGACTTTTTCTGTTATTTTGAAATCAAAATGTATTATGTAAATTTAGCTGCCCTCACCAATAATAATATATCAGACTGGATAAGGAAAACTTGGGCTAGGTGTTAATATAAATATTTTCCTTTTACTTCAGTTAAATAATATTTTTTAAATGGTTCAAAATGGATATGGTACAAAGAAGTGACGGGAGGCTATATTTATTTTAACCTACGAATATGTGATTATTCAATCTACATTTTTTACAAGATTTTTTTACATACAAATAAATTACAAATATTGTTTTTAAGTAAACCTTTACATGTTTTAAAGTGTTGAGTTATTTAGACCTGTAATATAAAAGGCGCAATAAAAGTAGAATTTTTGGAAGGATTTTTAGAAGCTGATATAATCACACAATTGTAGGGGAATTAATTTGAAGTGTACTTTAGGCAATGCTTACGCTGATTCAAAACTTTTGAGCTTAAAAAATAAAATTCAAAATAAAAGTATTTAAAAAAAAATTTGAAATATGATGATTTTGGCGAAAAACAAATCAGTACCTACAATTTAAAAATGGTTTTTTGTCAAGTGTCATTTATATAAGCCAATTGCAACAGATTCAGCTACAGTAATAAAACTTCTTTGAGGCCATGTTAAAAAATGTGCAGTAAAATGCAGAGAAATTATTTTCTTTTTAAATTTTCGTATGCCATAAAAAGGGCAACTATTTTTGGTATAACTTATAATGGGTAGATCTCAATAAATTTCTATTTTTTCACTATTTTCTTTATTTGCCCATTTAAATATTTTTTCCCTTAGTTATTTTTAGTTTGTGCATGTATTTTATATATATAATTTTATTTCGTGTTCGATTGAACAGATAGCTGTGGATAGAGTTTTATGTCATCCTGTCAAGTTTAATAAAAAAAATAAAGTTGCTTGTCAAGTTTAATATTTGGAATATAGACTATTTTTTAGTCTATGGCAAATTTTTTGCCTGTTCTAGCTATTTGGTCAATCAACTAAGAGGAAAGAAACCCATTCCAAAGGAATTATTTTTAAGTTGTGACTTTGTATAATTTAAGCTTTATCAATTATGCTTTTATTTATTGTAGTCTTACTATTTAGGTTAACATCCATATTTGTATCTAATTTTGGTTAGTTGAAGTTTTAGTGGCTTGAACTTTAATTCCCAGTTTAAGTACCAATTTCGGGTCACGCTAAAGAGTACAGATGATATAACACCTGGAAAAAATTTTTCATAAAATATAATTTGAGAAAAAAAAAACAATTTTAAAAAATGACACTAACATGAAGAGGACAAATGTAGTTAATGTTAATCTATGATTTGCATATTTACGGTATCGTGTTTCCCATTTTACTTTGACCAATTTATGTTTTTTATTTTTTGTATTAGGTACGTGCAATGTGTTTATTATTAGTTTTGACAATACCCCAAAAAATAGCAGTGGTGCGCATTTTTTTTTCATTTACTTGTAACTTTAAAGTTGAGTATTGACTTTTTTCGAGCGAATTTTGATTTTGTGACAGTGTAGACTTCACTCATACCTATTCATTCACTTATCCCGCTTGCGCACCGCTGATGTGAGAGAAAAATTGCGATGTGCTTATGGGATCAAAGGGATATATACTCTGTTCATGGAGGAATTAAAACATCAATATAATTTCAAAATTTATCACAGATCGCATCATCCAATCGTAACACATTAATTTATTTCCTCGTAATACGTCCCTTTGTTTATAGTTGTTACATCAAAAAATCCCATCCAATAACATTCCACATCACAATTGATTCCGAGGTTGCTTGCGAGTCACCGTTTCCTGTTGGTCTAATTCAGTTCACGAAATGGTTGAAAGGATAGATTACACGAGCGAGCGAGGGTTTAAGCATGACAGATAGGGGGCGCAATCGGGCATAGGGCAGGCGTTTTTTAGTGTTCACAGACATAATATGGACATAAGAAAATGTTTAAAAAATGCTTTATTCGCAATTTGAATATAATATACTTGAATTTGTAATTTTAAATTTTGAACATAGATTATACAGACGCTACGAGTTTAATTAAATACAAAGTGTAGGTTACGATATAAAGAGATTCGTATTGAGTGTTTTTTTCTAATAGTAAGTGTGATTTAATGATATTGTCGATGTGGTGGTGAATTTTTACTGTGGTTCAATCGATAGTGACATTTATTATTAATACACGTATTAAATTATAATTAATATGTAAAACTCATAGTGGTAGTTGTGTTAAATGGTAGTTTAAGGTTAACATTATTGTCACAACTTGTTTTATTCAAACATTAATGAATATCAAAATGAATGTATAAACAAGTTAATTTTTAATTTTCCTTCATGCTCTTTGTCACCTCATGTTTTTCTCACACTAGTATTGTTTTTGAATTTGAATCGTTTTTCTAATTATTTTTAAATAACCTGTGGTCAATCTAAGTTGTTGAATTTTCTAATGTTTTAAATTATACACAAGAGATGCTTATAATAGAATACTCCACTTCCAGGTGGTAAACATTCACTATTTCTGGTATATTCTGAAAAACATATTTCACAACTTTAACCGGCCTACTAAGAAAATGTTTCAAAGTTTCAAAGTACGTTTCAAATATTTTTGAATATTAGTATTGTCGTAAACAATAACTAGGGCCTAAAGGTTGACACTGGTTTTGAGGTTAAACAATTTTGAAACAATATGTGATAGCTATATTAGCGGTAAAGATCGTAAGTTTTACTCGACTACTTGCCTTCTATACAATTTATACTGAGTTGTGATTTTTTTAACAAATTTAAATATGTTATGAGGAGCTATCTGTTGATACTGTTTTAAATCTTAATAACGTTCTGCAAATTTGTGACAGTGACCGTTTCATCAATTGCAAATTAAATGTCAATGGAGAAATTTGAGTGATAGAAATTTACAGAGTCACCATATCGAATAAAAAATTATACAATTGTGTTATCCGAAATTTGTAGATAACTTTGTATCGATACGAAAGTATATGATTTTTATACTTTTAAGAATATGATCTTTTAATGTCAAAATTTATTATAATATCTATCATTTAATATATTTGTCTTTATTAAAGTAATTTTTAATTAAAAACGTAACATTTTTTACATAAGTATGTCGTCAAATCAAATGATAAGGCAGATTTACCATATTGTAAACGTGTACAAGGCTGATTTTTGTTACAAGTTTTAAACACATATTGTATTTTGTAGTTTTAAAGTTCTTCATCATTTTAAGAGTAGGTGACGAGTGTTTTGAATATGTGAGCAGTGTCATGCTGCACGACGATTTGAGCGTTTCCTTTTCTCACAAATGGGTTATGCTGATAAGTTTAATGACAATATTATATTAAAACTTTAGAAGTATGGAATGAGGAAGATGGTAAAAATATCTCTATACCAATGCATCTCGATTTTTTTAGTAAATTTTCGTTTGGTTTATCATATTTTTTGGAAGATTTTTGTTTTTTTTGTACATACGACGGCTATATATCAACATTCAAAATATTAAATGCTTTTTTTTACAAGTTTCTTGTTTATTTCTATTGAATGTTAACACTTGTAATATTTACTATTGCCTTAACATGATACTTGCTCAATAAATATTCAAAACACTTTCACGTAATTATATGTAACCTTTAAGTCTTTTCGGAATATATTAATTTGTTAAATTCGTAAGTTTAGTCTGTAATCAATGTATGTACATTTGAGTCATGCACCATTGAATGCAATTAGCAATCGCGTAATTAATGCGGGTTTTGATTAACAAAATTAACAACATTGCATATAAACGTCTGCATGGTTAGATATTCTTTCATACATATCCATCATATAGAGATTATATGATTATAATGACTGTAAAAAATGTATCGCTCACAGGACAAGTTCTGTTTCTATGGCTGTATGGACCTGTAAAATATCGTCTTGCGGAATATTATATCATTTATTGAGGATGAATAGTCACTCTTTATGTCATGGTAAAAGGAAAAGTTTTTGTGTGAACTTTGAATATGTTAAAATTAAATAAAAAAACTATATTTTATTATCTGTCGTTATAGAGTAGTCACAATGTTTTTGACTATAGAAGTTTCACGGTTTCAGATACTTTGTTTTGGATTGGTTATTTTAGGGAAGCATCCGTGTTCATGAAAATATTTATTAGTGATCCCTGCGGAGTCGGTTAAATGATATTTGCATGTAAACATGTCCAAAGTAATGAGGTTTGTATATTATTGTAATATGTGGAATTTTCAATGAGATTATTATAATACCTAGATTAAAAATAATTTATATAATAAAATAAAGAAAATATTTAGCTTATATATATGTATACATAGTGAACTCATAAATTTTTTGTGATAGTTTATTTTTTTCCTAGATCTAGGCAGGTAGCGTGTAACGAGGAACAAATATTGCTATGTCAATATATTTATTTTTAATAATATAATACGGTCTGGTCCAAATGAATTTCGATAATTAATTTGAATATAAATTTTAATGAATCTCTGATATTGCATAAAATTATTTTATTTACAGAATTTTCAGCGGCAGCGATGTTTGAAAATGTTTATTTCTATAGTGTAGTAAGTAAAAATTGACAGCTGTATGTAATTTTAATGCATATTCTCAAGTTGATATTTCTTTAATGAAAAAGTGCAAATGTTATATACGTATTGAAATCTCTTTTTTGTTTTTATGACTTAATGTATTTCTATATTTCATTATATAAAAAGTTTTTTTTACAAAATATGCATTACATATATTTTGCCCTGACTATAAAAAACACATTACTGCCATTATGATACTTGTTATTTAAAAATAGTAAAATAGATATTAGGGCAGCAAGAGAATGGATGTGTGAATTTATTTATCAGTTTAATTACAGATCTTAAGTTGTTTTTTTTAAATTTTTTTACTATCATTTAATCTTTATACTGGTGTATTAAAATATTAAAGAATCAATTGTTTGTTAATGTAGTCTATTTTAAGACAAGCTAGTTGATAATACAGAGGAAGCCAGTCTCATGTTTATATTGTCCCTGATAATAAATAAAATGACAGGAAGTCATACAAACATTATATTTTACAAAAATTGACTCACAATTATCTATCTGCAATTTTCAATGTTATTTACTATTGATTATATCTACACTTTGGTCTTATTAACAGCAATATTTCACAAATGTTATATGCTATTATAAAAAAAATATTCTCTACACTCAATAATTGCACTGTCAGTAATTTTAGTAAAGGGAATTACTTTTTGACTGTTTCAATTTTAAAGTTTTACAACAAATGTTGAATTGTTGCTGGTTAGAGTAAATGTAATCCAGTATTTGGCAGCAAAAAAAGAAATCACTGAACTGAATTCTTAATTTAAAATTGTATAGTTTAGTATTGCAATAGTTACATTGAGACTTCACACAAGTGACTGACAGTTACCATCGATTGGTGTATCATGTTTATAATTATGATACACAACATTCAAAGTACAATAGGTTTGAAGTATGTATAGGGTAATTATATAATTTTTTTAATATTGCTCCACATGTTAAGCCAACTGGTTTGTTGTTTTGTTTTTTAATTTATTATCCGCTTATAATTAAATCATTATTAACAAAGGCATACTTAAGATTTCATTATGTAAAAGTTCCCTTATGCAAACGGTGTACATAAAGTCTTCCGGATGGTTCATGATAATGGTCTGAAGATCATTTCTCTCCAAAGAGTTTTTGCATGGGTACTTTCAGGGAGATCTTAAACCTTTTTCAGTTATCATCCATGGAGTTAAAAATCTCGTACGATTCACCTGGTTCTCAACAAAGGTATCAATACCTGTAATGCAATAATTTTTTTGTGTATAATCGATCCATAAAAATAATGACAATTACACAGAACCGTTCGAGTCAATACTCTTAAAATATCCATGCAAAAAGACTGTTGAGGGAGAGCCCACGGATTAGCTAAACGAGTTAGTGTATTTAAATGATTCAGTCACAAATTGTTTTTAATAATTAAGGATGTGTCTAATTACTATTGTTCTCAAAATTAATGTCAAAATTTCGCAGTAATTTTTTAAAGATAATTCTGTAGTATAAATATAAGGTAACATTATCTTTATTTGGTTTTTCATTTATGATCCTTTCCATCCGTACTAACATCATAAATCTCGATGTTGGTTTGTTTCTTACCTAATAATTTTGCAACAGAAACATGAATCACACACCCTATTTTATGGCACTTGTAACACTGTCTTCACCAACATAATTTTAAATCATTCTGTAGTACCGTACATAATGATATACATACATTTAAATAACAGTGTTTCTGAACTTCGTGCGCACAACGGAATGCAAGTAAGAAAAATTGTAACCACACAGAATGATTTGCAATTTTTCTTACTTGCTTCAAGTTTAGAAACATTGTTATTTACATGAATTGTTTAAATGTATTAACATTTATAGTGAATCTTTCTATTTAAAATTAACGTGATTCTTTGAGATCGATAGTAAGAACTCAGAATAAGTTGATGCGACCTGTCAATTGACTTCCAGAGCCTAAAGAGTGAGTTTGTGTTTTAATATGTATTTATAAATCACATTCAATGCAAAATATTATGACAGTTATTATCTTTAAATTATTGCATTTAATAACTTACAGGTAAGTTTAAAGTAAACTAATTTTTTAGTGTTTTGGTATCTCAAAATGAAAAAAGGAACTCTTATAGGATCACTTTGTTGTCTGGCTATCTATATATAGACCCTTTTCCTCAGGAATGTGTGGACGTATTAAGTTGAAATTTATATCAAATACGTAGGTCTGCGGTCCTTTGGACTTATAAAAATATCAAGCATCTGAGTCAACACAATTATAAAGACACCAAAAATATTTTTTTTGACACATTTTTTGATACTCGCAAATAACAAACCTATAGGGTACTTCTGGTTGACCTAGAATCATGAGTACCCTATGGGTTTTATATTTGCTAAAGGAAAAAACCTGAAAATCATTAATATGTAATTATATAGAAATTAAAATTTTGTAAACAGTTGAATGGGAATACTATGTACCAATAAATGCTTAAATGGGTATGGAACCCTCGTAGAGCGAGTTCCGCTCGTGCTAGAGAGTTTTTTTAAACTTTAACATAAATTGTTTAACAATTTGATTAGTTGCTTATTCTGAAGTGGATTACATTTCTTGTATGATCATCAGGAGCGCAGATGTGTAGAAGTGAGCATCTCTTGACACTGGAGCAAGTACTGCAAAGTTGACCTTGGAAGAAAATCATTTCTAGTATTTAATTTGAACTTTAAGCTTTTAGTGAAAACCTTTCAAAATTTGTTTAGTAGTTTATTATGGTGTCATAACAAACAGCCGCAAT
Source organism: Druceiella hillmani (assembly GCA_039881145.1). Lineage (NCBI taxonomy): Eukaryota > Metazoa > Arthropoda > Insecta > Lepidoptera > Hepialidae > Druceiella > Druceiella hillmani. The sequence continues at coordinate 3,718,307 of JAYKKI010000023.1, read as the reverse complement.
AAAGACACATAATTCTAAGAATATCTTATTTGATTACAAAGACTTCGGAATAGCAGATCTAAATTCTTTTTGAAAAAACATCACTATTTTACAATAATAGACTTATTTACTTTATGTACAATAAATTTAAAATAATCACTTAAAACTTTAATTGATATAATAACTATATTCTAAAACTGTAGTAATATGTATGTAGTGTTGATAGCCGACAAAATATATGTCTGTACATTGAAGTAAAGCACTCCCCAAATACCATTATGGGGCAAACCCGATATATTAATAAAAATTAAAACTTGATTGACAAGATGTAAACTACATTGAAAAATCCGGACACATTATTACTTGCTACTACAAAATACACACCAGCTCTGTCGTAAGTATGCAGTTGGAATGGAAACATGCATGTGTATGTAGGTTCTAGCTAGATTACAGTTACTTTAATTATGATAATTAGGTATTGATATATATATATATATATATATATATATATATATATATATATATATATATATATATTTTATTACTTCTTTATAAGATATCAGGTGACCAAAAAAATTTATCTGAATTTTTTCCTGTTCAATTTTATTGAGGTCTGTCAGCGAAAGGTGTTCATGCATATCCAACTAGTACTCGCTTGTGACTTTGGTCATGTAGAATTTCCATGACGTGGTATTCTACTTTTGTACAACCCTCATCCCAATGGTCTTTATGTCTACACTTGCTGCCGACTGCCATTGCTTTGCTGGTTATGCGGTAATTTATTTTTGCATATTAAAAAGTACTATTATATCATGTAAATTTATTATTCAAAAGATGTGCAGTTATGACAATTATTTACTAACATGAAATACTGTTATGGTTATTTATTTTAACACAAACCAACTATAAAAATGATAATATGGAACTGCAAAATATCCAAGTTAATTTTGTTCTGTTTTTTTGATCACAAATATTACAGACTTCTCATAAAATATAGATATATAGTATCATGAACTCTATTATAGATATGGTTGAGATACACAATTCATTCTTACGTTATTTTAATAAGTTAAGAAAGCAGTCATTTGTCTTTTTCTCCAGTTTGAGATACAAATATTGCTATATTTTACAGAACTCTAAACTTTTGGGAATGTAATATAGCCTATATTCATTTTGAATTATATAGCTTTTTAGAAGTGTAAGAATTTTCGGAATTCGTTTAGTAGTTTTTTAGTTAATTTTTTACATACAATAAAAACACATAATATTAATATAGATAGTAAAGACATGTGTAGCTTAAATAGTGTAATTTATTAGTTATGTACCTTAATGTGTCTAACTGATGCATATGGCGGACTTGTTGCTACAAAAGCAATCTCTTACAGCTAACCAGAACACCAGTCTAGCCCCGTCTAGTCAAAGCCATATGCCTTATGATTAACCCAACACATCACGGCAACGATTTATGGTTATTTAGTTTTTTTAAATATCTATTGAAATAGGTGTAATTCGGACTTGTGTATTTTATAGATTTGAACCCGACTTGAAATTTGCAGAAGTATTTTGCAAGGAACGAATTACATTTGGAAAAGATGATTAATAAAATGAAGAGTATCGAAGCGGTTTAAAAAAATTTTCTCTCTCTAAGAGATAAATCATTTGAAGACATGCTATGTTCGGAGCAATCTTTCGCTATTGACAAAGACAAGTTTCAACTCGCCAAAATAGTAAAATCAAAATAATTTGTTCAAGAGAAATCATACCAATTAGGAAAGTCATGGCATGACAATATAAAAGTGGTATATCTGCAAGACAATTTTGCTTTGAAAAACTTATAAGGGAAAAATTATCGGTAGACGGGAAATTCTATACATTAACATTTTCTAGACATTTTTCCAAATAATAATCACAGTTTCCTGGCTCTTTGTAATTATAGGAAAGTTGACTATTTTATAATGAATGTGTTATTGAATTGTGATTCTAAAAATTTATTCTTTTATGAAAACGCTATTTAAAAAGTAGTATCATACAGGCAAAAAGTGATAAATTGTGAAGATAATCGTTGAAAGGAATAAAGTTAATTTTAAAAATGTTTATAATTTTTTGTAATCAAAACGGCATAAATTTTTTGTTTACATGATACTTTATAGAAGGTGTGGTACTGATAATTTTGCGATTGCTAAACTCTCCTTCATATAAAATTTATAGGAATAGCTACAAGTTTTCCCATCAGATGGGATTAGTGTAAGTAATTTAAAAAGAGTATTCATTGTTTTATCTATTAAATAGTATCAAAATGAAATTTGTAGCATTTGGTATCGCTTGGTCGAGCCATGTGAAGGAATACGTGTGACAGATACTCTGCCACTAGTTACACTGACATTGTCGAACCATGTGATGGAACACGTGTGATAGATACACTGCCACTAGTTACACTGACATGACTAGTTGCACTGTGTTAGTTACACTGACATTGGCGCTTTTAATTTTGCTACAAGTACAATATACACTGTCAACGGTTGCTTTACCTTTGGCTATAGGCGAAACCAGCAACAGCAACAAGTGATCTAGGCATTCAGTCCGAATAATGAAACATTTAATTATTATTAACATTTAAATATCATATTTTGGGAGAAAAAAATTATACTAAACATATTTTGTAATTTTGTTCAATTAAATTAATTAGTTGATTGAGAAATTTATTAAGTTATTTAATTATATAATGAATTGTTTAAAAATATATTATGTGAGAAACAAAACAATATTAAATGTATTTTGTGAGTTCTTTCAGCTTAATAGTTGATCATCTTCGTCATCAGTAAATTTTGTGTCATTTGTAAATAACATAAGCGAAATATACACGAACGCTATATGCCAATTAGCCGTAACAAGCGACACTACTTGTCCGACGCTTTTCATACAATTTCATCTGAATCACACCTAAAGCAATCCGTTTCAGTCACCTGTCTTCATCACATGTCTTGGCAACATGCGACTGAGTTGTATCAGTTGCCAAATGCCACCTTTATCCTACTGTTGGCGGAGCTTCATTATTTGCACGTTTTGTGTCCATGATTGCAAATATGGAACTCTTTTCACTCGTCTGCAGAAAATGGATACGCAATTGAAAACAAAATGGAGACGCATTCAATGAAATTTTTGTCAAGAAGCAAAACAGACGTAATTAATTTATCATAAGGAAATTATTAACAGAATTCATATTTTCCGCTTAAAATATATATACCTACTTTCTATTTATTCCTACTGTTTATTAATATTTCTGAAATGTATTTTTTGTATTTCTATATGTAGATAAAAATATGCAGCAGATAAAATTTAATAAGTACAAAGTACGAGATTGCCTATGTATAATAACGTATGTGTCAATAAAATTTAACAGTTGCTCTGAACAATGAGTTTAGTCATTCCGGGAATTTATTCAAATGAAATTAAGGTTATTGTAATAGAAAAATCATTACGTTGGGAATTTTGGAACATGGTAATGTAAGAAATCATAAATAAGTATAAAGAAAAGTTACGAGAAGGAGTCGGGCAAATTAAAAACTTCAGGGAAAAAGAGCAAGTTTTATAGTCTACAAGAATCTTATTATCCTTTTCCATGTTTTCTATGAAAGTGGGGCCCTTGTGTAATGACAGGGTAAAATTAAATGTAATATGACGCCTCTGCGATGGAAGACAGTGTTAAGTTGAGCGGATTAGATATTGTTTTATTTACACTTTGGTCGTGGAATGGTCCAATTCAAGCGAGCACTTAGAGCAAAATGTGTAACTTTCAAAGTGTTTAAGCACTTTAGTAAAATATTTATGGCTTTAATTATGTCAGATTTGTACACTTCAAAATATTTCAATCCTTGCCAATTTAAAGCATTAAAAATTGTAAATGTGTTTAAAAATAGTTAGTTTCAGCTTTCAATGTCGCATAATGTTAAGTGTGATTTTAACTTTTTTATAAAAAGGAAGTTGAAATGAAGATTAATAAGTAATATGAATTATAGATCATATTACTTATTAAATTTTCATTAGTTTAAAATGGAATACAGTTTAAATTTCCACCATTATCCACCATTACCTGTGTTGACATGTAAGCATGCACTGGTGGCAGTACTGACAAGATGGTAACATGGGCGATATATTATCATCTTATCAGTGACGCTGTGTTCTTTGTTATAATTATATTATTTCATTCTACAGAACTATGAAGTATTAAAAGAATAAAATTGATTTAAATGTGTTTTTTTGTCTTCTGGGACTTATTTCATGCTAAGCCTTATTTGCTGCAAGTTTCTTAGTCAAAGAATACAAAAATATACAGTATTTCTCGTAATTCCCAGAATAGTCATTTTTGAAAATGTTTACTTACGGGCTTTTAACAAGTGCTTGGTTAATACTTTAATGATGTAGTTTTAAATGTTACCTGGGTTACTTGTATTTTTGTGGCTGTTTAACTTCTGTTACGAGAAAAGTACATTAAAATAAAATATTTGAATGCATCATTGTTGCCTAAAATCTTAACAGGGCCTAAGCTTAGAATATTACATGATAAAGATTGAAACGGTGAAATAAATTTTAATACAGTAAAAGTTCATTACAGCATAAATACATATAAAAAAAGCAAATCGGAAAAAAATCATAACAAAATAGCTTAATGGCTGGAAGCAATAGTTCATTACTTATGTATATGTTCAAATTTAATCCAAGCACCATTCTCTGGTCGCAAGACAAACATTATGGGGTTTATCTTGAGATCATAGGGGTATTTCGATGATGGTGTTATGCGAAAGTTGTGGATGAGACTCGCTAAACAAGCCTTAGTTTGTGCCATCGCATACTTAATACCTGTAACATGAAATATAAATGTCGACATAAATATTATTATCAAATTACATTCATGATTAGGTCTTTGGGATCATATTTGATTAAGTTTGAAGTAAATTAAAATATTCACAGCAGAACTGATTGGGCTGTTGTGGGTTTTTATATTTTTAATCATTTTTTTAATTTGGTAAGGTCCTTGTATAACTAACTAAATTAACGTGTGGTATAACCGTAGTATATGTCTTCCTTTAGGGCCCATTCAAGAAACATAGTGTTCACTTGAAAACAATAGAAATAAGAATTTTGGTTACATATTTGTCAATATCTGTGCAGTATTTTACCGACAGAAAATAGTAAATGTCATTCAATGTAAATAAGTTATGTAACAAGTGAATGTGACATTAGATTTTTTAAAAACTAAACACTGTTTTGTTTTTATGAATTATTAAAACGCTTTTATACAACTCATTACCCATATTTATGCATTACAAATGATTTTGATTGGTTACAATATGTATGCTCTGGGGGTTCAACACAAAAAAAATTCACTGGAATCAAAAGCACAAATAAAATATTGCTTGGTCCCTATAGAGAATACTTCTGTTTTGTAAACATTTTAAAATTTAGTATATATTACTAAAGAAAAAATTATAAGACTTTAATGCATGGCATATTAAAGTCTTTTAAATTAAAATATATTGTAAAATGAAGCAAGATCTTTTTTAGCAGCTTTCCTTAAAATTATTAATATCTTTTAGACATTTTCAAAATGTCAGCTCTAGGATGTAGTTCTTAAGACATAATATTAAAAACATTGGCAGTTGTTTACTAATATGCGGATCTATATGCAATAGATCTCAGAATAGGTCATTTGTAATATTTGTAAGCGCTCTTTTGTAATATTTAATTGACATAATTATTAGTTAAATAATAATATTTAGTTTATAATAAAATTCCTTGGGATTCTATAAAAAGTTAGTGTATTATAGAAGAATTGGAAAAATTGTATAACGTTTTAGGGATGTTTCAGTGTTTTACAAAAAAATCTGAGGTTCAATAGTAATATGGTATAGTCAGTAACAAAGAAATCAATTTGATAAAAAATGTTATAAAGAGGTGGCTCAAACTGGAAGGTAATTGAAAGATTATTTGTCACTAGATTCCAGCAGTAGCTTGCATAAAAAAAGACTTTAATGCAAAATTTCTACCTTTAAGATTAGAAATTTGTTTATTTTGAATAATGAAGGTTTATAATTTAGACAATAATAACGATTTTTGCAAAAAATCTTTAGTATTATCTAAATTAAATTAAATATTAAAAAAAAACACATGGTATCAGTGGGCTTACCTAAACAAATTCTGGGCCCTTCCCCAAAAGGCAAATAGCAAAACTTATCTCTCGCTGCCGCTGCGTCATTGCTGAATCGTTCAGGGTCAAACTTGTTTGGTTCTGGGAAATATTCTGGATCTAAATGAAGTCCATATACAGGTACCATTATGGAAGTACCGACGTCCAACTTTAATGGTTTAAAACCAATATTCGCTGGTGGCAGAATGAACTCCTTGGTACAAATACGATTTATTACTAAGACTGGAGGATACTTTCTTAAGGTTTCTGAAAAAAATTAAGATTTTTTTTAATAATCTAATTTAGTCAATCAAATAATTAGTCTGACGTCAAAAAATTAGGCTATATTTAAAAATTCATTCTTTCATCAATTCCACATGCAATAATTTTAAGATATAGGTAATATATAAAAATAGAAATGAGACTGGTGATAAATAAAATGTAAAAAAATATTCAAATTGATAACCAAAGTAACAAAAATCGGAAGCTGGTAAGCTCTTAATACAAATATTATACGTAAGTTTTATGGACTAGTAGTAAAGTAATATACAAAATAACAAGTAAGCCCAAATATTTTTTGGGTATATGGTTCTTTGGGATGGATTTGTTTGAAACTCATGCCAATGGATATGCTAAGTGACAAGCTAGGAAGTAAGAGCTTCTTATATTTAAAGTTTGGAAAATATTTTAAGGGAATATGTCTATAGTTATGAGTTATCTGAATTGAGAAGAATTTTGAAATAGGCACATTTTGCGATGATTAATCTCAAATATTATACTAATTTATGATAAAACATAATATACATCATATTAAGAATATAATTATCTTTAAAGTTAGGAAGCAAAACATTTATTATAGATTTGGTACATTTCTTCTATTTATTTAATAAACACGAATTGAAATCACCTAAACTTACACACTAAATTATCATATAAGAATGTATGAAAATATGAAACGAAATTGGCGTAAAATGTACGCTGGAATTTGTAAGCAGTCATTCGACCTCCAGGAGTCAAGCAGCACATGGATTCCTGATGCACCGATCTCTATTAAACTTTTGTAATTTATAAAATATACAGGATTTTTTTACTAAGAGTCTACAATCTTGGTTATTGCATTATTTATATAATGTTTAAATTTCTTAATGATTTTCCATAATTTTTTTACTAAAACGTAAGTACGTAATAAAATTGATCATTTATATGTACCTTATTTAAAAAAAATAAAATTACAAACAGATATATATTCATATACATAGTTTGTAAAACATAAATGTACATTAAGTTTGGTGTATAATTTGTTTATATCTATAAATTGTTTTCTTCATTATTTTTGATATTATGGAAAGAATTCTGTTTCCTGGTGAAATTCCAGGCAAGCCATGTATTCATAATTTTTAGATTATAGATTTTTATAATTTCATATTGATTTTTTTTGCATGAAAGGAGTTTTTTTGAAAGTCAAGAAATATTATAAACAAAATCAGAGGTAACGACTCAGAATAACTACTCAGAATAATTAATTATTTACATATTTTACTACAAAAAACTTTTTCAATTGAAATAAATATTTTACATTCTTTAGAACTTACGGCATTATTAAAAAATATCTGTTAATAAGTTTAATATAAAAATCATCATTTACAAAATTATTGCATGTTAAAGTACTTATTGGTTTATATAACATTGTTAAAGGTGAATACTGTTGTGAAGGGGAGGATTAATTTTTCATTATTCTTAATTGGATTGTTGCTTCCAATAAGAAAAATTATAATTTAGATGAAAAATTAAATATTTGACGGCACCCTAAATCGTTTTATCAATAAAGGCATCGAACAAAGTACAGTTTTAAATAAAAATATTAGTTGCCTAACTCCCATGTCCCAACTTTACATGGGTATAATTAAGTTATTTGATTATTATGTATTTTTATTCGTAGTCGTAGTCCGGCATGTGCATTTATATTCCTGCATGTAGTCCTACATTTGTATCGATATTCCTGGGCTAAGCATACCCGATTTCTTCTCTCAAAAATCTTTTAATTTACGATTATTATAATGGCTCATGAGATGTATTTAATATGAATTAATAAATCGACCTAAACTTCATCACTTTTGTTGCATAAGCAACTTCTATTATATTATAATAGTTTTTGTGGCTTAGTACATCTTTAAAAGTTATTATCAGAGATAATAACTTTTAAATACATACTGTTCCAGACTTTTCTATAAATCTTTTTAAAAGGTAAAATTCCTTCTAAAATATTTAGTGTTAATTCGTGTAGTATTTAGTAGTTTTCTCAGTGGTTACGATTACAGAAGCACCTAGATTAGTGCCTTTTTTCCAACTACACTAACACTATTAATTATATCTTAATAATTTTACAACATGTATATATATATATATATATATATATATATATATATATATATATATATAATTCTAACAAAGGTTCTATTAATTTATATTAGTTGTTTTAGCATGAATCCCTAAAAATCTGTACATATAAACAAAACTTTCCTCTTTATATTAGTGTGAATTGATATTGTCAAGCTGTGAATGGATATGTTAACAAAATTAAGATAACATCATAATTACTTCATTTCAAATTTTTGGCAAATATATGTACATGTACAACAAAATATTTGAGGACAGGTTTATAATTACATAAAAATTAAAATATAAATATTATAATAATTTAACTTGTATAAAACAAGTTAAATTCAGCTTAATATTATTTTAAAATATAAGTGTGTATTTTTAGTGACATTTTTAGCTTTTTATTAGTATTACATTAATAATAACAAAAAAGAAATAATTTTTGTTGTAGAGTGGAAATGAAAAAATTCCATTATGTATTTTAGAATGTTTTTGAAGTAAGGTATTTTTTAAATCAATCAAAATTGGGCATAAATAGCATTCAAATGCTTTGAAGTTGCTATCATTTCATAAAGTGCTTAAATCTATCTTATCAACATTTTGCTAGCTAACCACATTTACTGTTTTCTTCCGATCTTAAATTAATTAATGTGGGCGATATATGCAACAATGGTGGAGTATAAAAAGATGTAGATCATATGTCGCGATGTGCATACTCCAGTTTCTGCACCATTTATTGGTGGCATTTCCATTTAAATAAATTACACAAAATGGATGACTGATCATTAAGTAAAGTATAGTATCCTTAAGTAAGAAAGGCTTACTGTCTTTCTACAGGTGTAATTAACAAACGTGTTTTTGTATTTTCCCGTATTATTGAAGCTTTTATAGTAATAAATCGTCAATACTATTTACTAAAAACTATTCACTTAAAAACGAAATTTAAAAATTTCAAAGTTCAGGATTACATTTCCTTATTGGTATAATCATGCATATTTATTTATTATTGTGAACAAAGTTGCAATGATCAAGTAAATGAGGCACCACATCGGCTGCAAATTTTTTATACATTTAAACATGAAATTTAGAAATTTCAGACTTCAGGTCTCAAGATTGTTCACAATAATAAATAAATCTGTAAAATTCATGGGTACGTATGGATTTTATAGATCTATTTATTATTGTGAGCAAACATACAACGGGTTTTATTGAATCTTATCAAAATATCCATATAAACTTGGCTTGAGAAGAACCTAAGTCAGAGTGTTGTCATGATTGTAACATTATCTAATATATATTAGGGATATTTATATTTATTGTTTCCTAAGAAATATTTTTGAACTAAAAGAAGAATGTTGTCATATGGGATTTTAATATTCCATGCGCCAACTAAATCATTTTTTTGTCTTGTATAGTTATTAGGCCTTTTAGGTTTAAAAAGATTATGTATCTTGTGATTATATATCTCACACTATTCCAGTTTGACAGGTAAACGAGCTTAAAACCACTCTCTTGAAATGTGTGATCCCAAGTTTAGGTATATTTGTTGTCCAATCACATTTGCTCTGGCACACCTACTTTTTTGTAAGTGAAGGTCATAGTAAAATAAATAGTGTTGTTTTTGAATATTTACATATATATGTAAGTGTGTAAATATAAATATATATTACATTTATGTAATGGGAATTTCTTCAATAAAATAAAATATCATTTCAGTACAAATTTTTCTGTACATTTTGCAATAGGATGAAAATAAGAAAATCTTTTCAAATTAGGTATTCCAATAGACATGACGTTATATTGACGTTTGATGATAGTACTAGCAGATGTAAATTTTTCTCATTTTGAGTTTTATTGAATAATTAAACTAATAGAAGTAAAATTGAATATGAACAGTACAGAACAATGACTGTTTCTTTTTATGCATTTAAAAAATAAATAAACTTTTAGTTACACTGATGTCATTTTTTCATGTAAAATCTGTTTTATATTGTGATAAATCAAAGTTATTTATAATGCCTAAATACGGTACAAAAGCATTTTAATAATTCATGAAAACAGTACAATGTCTAACTTTTCAAGAATAGAGTATCTTATTCACTTGTAACACAATCTCCTTACATTCAATGACGTTTAATATTTTCTGTCAATAAAATACTGTATTGATATTGACAAACATATAACCAAAAGTTCTGATTTCTGTTGTTTTCAAGTGATCTGTATGTTTCTTCAACGGTTCCAAAAAAATTTACAAAATATTTTTTAGCATGGCCTTTATAAGTACGATGTAATAAATAATAAAATAATATTTAAATAAATAATAAATAATATAATAATATATATAATAATATAAATAATAATATAAATAATAAATAATATAATAATATAAATAATAAATAATAATTAATTAATAAAAGTGCAGCCACACTAAATAAATGATTACTTTTATCAATGTTATCTAAAGGAAGGTGTGACACAAAGCGTGGTGTGGTCACTCTCTGCAAAGGCTTGCAAGTCACTGTATTTCCTAGCAGTCTTGGACTAGCCTATTTAGCAAAATTAGGAATTTATTTGTATGATAATATTTTAATGCATTATTAGTGTCTTTTTATTTTTTATAAATTTTAACAATATATGATGAAAAAACATTATTTTGATACTCATCATTTGAATATTGGATCAATTATTTCCCATAATTTTTCTATGAATCTATTATAAATAGTCTTATCATGTCAGTATAAGACAATATATACCTTATTTAAAAAATAAAATTCCTCTTAATTTTAGGAACTTACTTCAAAGAAACTAGCTTGTAAATTCAACTTATTACTTATTTCTTAAAATAGAATCATTTTCGAAGACTCACGTGTAATAATTACCTTACATTAAAGATCTATATTGTCATATTTTAATGAGAAGAGTATAACTTTTTGAAAACATGAACATTTATAACAATTTAAAATAATATATCCTTTATTGTTTTTGAACGTCGTGTTCAAATTTAGTCAAATGCAGCTAAATTGACAAAAAAATGTGTATGGCCCCATAGGAAGCAAACAGCGCTCAAGAAATTTCTTTGAATTATTTTCCAACTTGATACAAACATAGGATTCGTCATGATGTTCAATTAAACCTGAAAACTCCTGAATTTAAAAAAAAATTACTTTAACTTACCAGAGATAACCATGTCTAAGTATTTGAGGGAGTGCAAATTGTCAAACACAAGTTTTCCCTTTGTCTCTTTCATTGATTCATTTATTTCAGCTCGTAGTCTGTCTTGAACTGTTGGATTCCAGGCCAGCTAAAATTAAATTTTCCATAAATTACTTGGTTATTATGAAAAGAAATGTCGATTTCTTTATCAGATTTATTAAAACAGTTATTCTCAAATTATGTGTTTACCTATTTTTTCCATTTTATGTTTTCACCTAAATCAGAAATTAGTATTGTAAAATCTATATTAAAAAAATTAGGTTTAACATTGTACGACAGCAATCATTTTTACAATATCTGTCATGTATGAGTTACAAATGCAGTTTATATGCAAACTGCAATGTGTGTATATTTGAGGTATATTCCAAATTTATCTTTATGAAGTGATATCACGGATAGTTAAGTTCTTTCTTGAATTTCTCTATATGTACTTCTTTGCATCAATTATCACAAAGAGATTAAATGACTAAAACTTCATTCACCTAACTAAAACAAGTTTGAATCGGCAAATGACATTTTTTTAAATTCAATGATATTTGTAACAAAAAATATAGTACAATAAAAAAAATCATTTTTTTCTGTAAAATTACTTTTTTGCATTTAGACATAACAGCTATAAGAATTAATTTTTACATTGTTAGTACTTTATAACGCATATAGCTGTTATGATTTATGTCTAATAAGCCCAAAAATACAAGTAATATCAAGCATATAGTATGATATTAAAATAAAATGGTAAAATTTTACTACAATATTACAGAAAACCATTTGGATTCATAAAGTGCAATCGCCATCTTGGAACCACTGGAACCATTGCCTTGTAGTATTTTCAGAGACAGCATCAAGATCTACTCTCTGACATATGCTTCTGCCATAAAATGGCCTGATCGAAATTCATGAAACAAACAGTGAAGCATATGAGTTTAACATCAATTCATTCTTGATATTGATTGTTGAATTTTTCATAAATCTTTCTTTTTATTGACTTCATCAATCGATTCTTTCCTGATCAATCAATAGTCAAACTATAAATTATGTTGAAGAATGCAACATGCTCTTTATGTATACATAACCATAGAATCTATAAGATATTTTTTTAAAAAGCTTATTACTTATTAGCTAGCCTGATAAAAGAAAAGAAAAAATGTTTTTCCCATATCCAATTAACATTATGTCTCCCTTATTATATTGTATTTGTTTGCTAAAATTTTGAAAAACTTACCTCATATAATGCATAAGCAATAGTTGTACTTGATGTTTCAAATCCATCCCCAACAAATCCAAACGAATGTGCTGCGATGTAGATATCTGTGAATTCTAGAAAATACAAGATATGTTAAAACAATGGACATGCAATCTATGAAAGGGGAGGACTGATGAAAAAAGGATATGTCAAAACAAAAACAAGTATTCAATAGCTTAGTGTGATTTGAAAAAGAAAATTATGATAAGGTATAAATAATCTTTATTACGGTATTTTTCTATACGACATACTTTATAGTTGACATAAAGAAAGTAACAACAAGTTTATCTTAATCAGATCAGTAATTCTCTTGTCAAAATTACAATTAATAGATTTGAATAAAATTAATTTAAGTGTTCCCAGCTTCTTCGCATCGGTTCAGCATTGGCTCGTGTAATTTCCCAAGACACACAATACGAATATCAATGTACCACAACTCTCCAACGTTTTTAAAATTTTCACTGGTTGCAGGGTTTTTCTTATGAAAATTCCTTATTATTTATAATAACTATGGCTTTAATGTTTTCAATTCGATTTAAACCTAATTTGTTGCATGGCATTATTCATTATAGTGTTTGTCAAAGTATTTTAAAATTTATCAAGCATAATTTTCTAGTATAAACTGGTGAGGAGTGAAAAACATTTTTACAAATTTGAAAAGTGACCGAGTTATAAAGGTTTAAAATAAACATTTAGACAATACTGCTCACGGTATTCTACGAGAGCAAATGCGACAGGGATATATTTCTATGAGAGCGAATGAGACAGTGAGATATTTCTACCTGCCTACCATTGAGATATTTCTACCTAACTACCAGATATATAACTCGCTTACTTTTTAATCGATTTTTATATTTTTTTTCATTACTAGTTTTTAATTAACCTATATTTGATTGTCATTTCAAGAAAAGTAGAAAAGTTAAGAGTAATCAACTACCTCATTCGCAATTCTTCCATTAAGGGACTATATGCCTAGATAGATCAAGAAAATTGATTTTCTAGAAATTGAATTATTTATTTATTTATGTATTTTCATGTACACAATTGATACCTATGGTGGGTTTATTTCTATGAGAGCAATCTCTTACAACTAACCAGAAAATGAATTCAGCCCCTTTCGACAAGTGCCTGGGAATTGAACCAGGAACCCCATGACGCGCCGTACCCTCAAAGGTTGTAGGTCTTGTGATCAACACACTACAGTGTTCAAATATATTACTTGAATTAAAAATGTTAAAACTATATGCAATTCAAACTTTATTTAAAAATTTGTAAAATTGATTAAGTTATAGTTTTTCACGAATAGCAGGTTCATTGAACCCTTTCTTGAATCTCATTTTAAAACTTTTATAATGAGAAAAATTAATGATATATTCTAGATATTTTTTGTTCCAATTTTATATCTGCCAAAGCCAAGGTAAGATACTAAGTTCTGTGAGTATCGAAATCATTTTCTTTTTATTACTTGAATTGAACAATTTGTACTTCATTGTGGTATACCTAACAATTCGAAAATTAGTGCAACTAGTTTTAAAAAAAAAAGTTTTTTTGAAAAAGGTAAATCATTTTTAGTAGAAAATCGTACTTTAACGCTGAAATCGGAAAATTTAAGATGTACTTGAAGATTTCTCTATGAAAATTTTTTCTTCAAGAAAAATTATCAAAATTATTTATTCTGCTAGGTGAGTGTTTATCGAGGGAAATACTTGTAAAAGGAAGATTTTGGGTTATAATTTTTTTGGAAAGCACTTTTTGTTTAACACTTTTAAAATTTCAATTTTGATTTATTATTGCATTCAACTATAATCCATTTTTTTTCCTTTTGGTGTATTGATGTGAAAAAGAACCAGCATATTTTTTATTAATATTGACATCCAAAAAGTTGCTTTCCACTTGTTTTACGACCTTCCTTGCTTGTTAATGAGCTGTGGCCTTCAAATTATTCACTGCTCATCAATTATGTCAATGTATATTTCGGATCCCTTCTCGGTGATGATGTTTAATGTATTCTTTGTTCATAAAATAGAAGCATATTGGTCATTGAACAAGTCCTGAATTGATATTGTTATGACCACTAACACAGTAGTAAAATCAGTTTGAAACTGAGGTTTGAATTTCCCATTTCCATAAATTTCAATATCTAAATAATCAATTCTCACAACAAAGACGACAAGTAACTGTTCGAAGTATTTTCACTGCAGATGGTAAAGACTTTTCTTGCACTGGCTTTTTGTCCCTTACTTTTCCCTTTTTTTTCTGTATAATGACTTCACCATTTCTACATAGCAAATTTCGAACCAAAAGTGATTGCAACACGGGCTCCACCTTTTCTAGTGTGTCACAGCATGTTTCGTTTCTCCTTTCTAGTACAGATAGTTTAATGTGGTATAATAGTTCTTTTCTTAGAAATACTTTGCAAACACTTCCTTCAAAACATTTTCTTTATCTAACCTAACAGAACATGGATTAGAAAGTATAGAACAGGTATCCCTGAACAGTCAACCATTTGATTTTATCTGCAGCGCTCTTCGATAACAAGCACAGATGATGCACATTCATATTTCAGATGTAAATTTAATAAAGAATTAACAACTAAGTTAATATTTTGCTTCAAAATGCCACAGACTTTATGGCAGTTTTTAATCTCTTGATTGTTTATACTACTATCTACAGAATCGGCATTATATAATTTAAAAGAATTTAAGTAAATTTGGTACCAGTAACAAAAAATCTGTTTGTGTGATGTAATTGAATTAAATTTAATTCACCAGAAAACATGCACACAACCATTTGTCGACAATCTTTAACATTCCAATGTTATCTTTATTTGGTATATAAAAATGTTCTTTTTTGCTTATCTTTTAAAGAGCAAATTTGTTTCTATAAACCAACACTGCATAGTAGCATTTATTCTATTCTTAATTGTGAATAGATTTTTCTAGGAATACTTTTTAGCATTTGAATCTTCCCCTTTTGTGCAATTTTTCAGTTCCCTTTTTTTAATGTCCATCTGCTCAGTAAATGTTTAAAAATTTCAAACAGAAGTTGTTTTATAGGAGTTGATTTGAAATCTCGGGTCTTATTCATCTGAAACCAAAAAATTAAGTATATATTTTAAAACAGGGAAATGACACTACTTTTGACATTTATAACACAAGCATGGCTCTCGAAGATATAAGTTCTTTCTTTATAATTTTTGCGATAAGGTGCTTGAAGTAATTGAAGTTAGTAAAATAATGAATGGCTAGGTTTAGTGAAAGCCATTATGATTATGACAATTTTCATAAAAAAATGTTTCGATCGGTGACTAAGTTATCATGTTGGCAAGGTTTAAAAAAGTACTTTAGAGGAAAACACGTTTGAAGTTTTGTGTTTTATGAAACATCAATTGTCTAAAAAACTACAATTTCATATGTGTTATCTTAGAATTTATTATACTTACATGTCATCAATGCCAAGGCCATAAGAAAATTCTCCCTCGTCATCGTCATTGGGGCTTTGTTGTGATAATTTCAAATCTGCCCCTTTGTGGTGAATTATATGCAAAGGGATTAGCACAACAGATGCGTTTATTATAGAGTTGCAATATTCATGTCAATTATTATCAATGTTGATTTGTAAATGCTATAATACTTAGTACACAGTGGTACAAAAAGTGTTCTAGGTTCTGCGTACCTATGTTGAAGATTGTCATAAACAAATAATGCATTTTTTCAACTATACCCTATCCAGAAGTTGAGTTAAGTGTTAATTGCCATAATAAAGAATTGAAGTATGCATTATTATTTTAGGTAAAGCACACTTCTCCATTAATTCGAGTTTTGAAAGATTTTCATGCATAGGGATAATAGCTCCAGCAATATCTTTAGGTATTGGTGGTTATTTGATGAACGGTTCCAAATTGCCTGTAGTCAAAGCATGGTGAAATCTACCCCATCTAAGCACAAATAATACTGAGAATTTCCTGATATAAATGTTTTGTGTTACAATATCACCCTGTGTCGCACGGACTTTGCCCATGTGCCTCGTCTCAGTTGCTCTATTTGCTACTTTTCACACCACAATCTGTTAAACCATTTAATAAAACATTTTCACTTTTTATTGTCGTTAGACATATTTTTGGCATTTTTAAAACTAATCCATTGTACTAACATTCGTTAACAATTTTTTATTAAACATTTTTAGAATAATATCTTTCAAAATTTGCATAATTTTTTTCTTTTGCCTTGTAAACAATAAGATATAACAAACCTATCATAAATAATATTTTCACAGTGATAATACAAGCAAAAGATAAAAACAAGTGTGTTTTTTCTTGCGTGGTTTGAATTACGAAACCCAGTAAACATTTCATTGCCATTTGTTGCTTTACAAAATATGCATCGGTGTGTATAAAAATGCATTATGGGTTCCAATACTTGACAAAGCTCTATTATTCTCTAGATTTATCATGAGAAGAGATATATATGGAAATTTATTAATTTTTTTACAATTAAAATACAATAATAATAAGAAAACCCCTTTGTCCGATGGTATTATTTTTAAGGACGATTTATTATTTCAAAACCAAATATTTTTAAATTTACGTAATTGTTCACTTGTCATAAAAATTGTGGAAAATATTTCATTGATGTTATCCTTAACTCTTGGTTCAAGATGATAGTCCTAATCTTGAATTCAAATGATAAGAGAAATTATTTAAAAAAAACTGTTTATGAAAAAATTTTATAAATTAATAATAACCATTTCTAGTATCTGTCTCTCTGTAATTTATCATATGTTGGAAGAAGTCATTTCGTTTTTCTCCAGTTCTGGTGCGGTGATCTATGATACTCTTTGAAATGGCCAACACTTTCTTTTCACTTTCTTTAGATATGATTCTGAAATGTTGATTAATGTTATTTGCATTATTACAATCTCATACATAATATAGTTTAATAATTTACTCTAAGGATGATTTATCATTTATCGAATAGACTGTGAAATATTAACAAATTAATTTATTTATTCCACTGGTAATCAATGTGAAAAACAATGGCAGATTTTCAACTCACAGATAGTTTTTTTTAGTTTTGTTTTATGCTATGATAAGTTTCATTCTACGAACGAATATAATGTAAGCGGTGTGTAAGAAAGAAATGAATATCGCCGATATTTGTATGTAGAGTAATTTATCTAGAAAATCAAACATTTCACGTTTATATATATTTAAAAATATTTTGTTCAAATTTAACTAATTTTACTGATAGCTTCATTTTTTATATCTATTATCTCAATAAATTTCATGTTTTGTAGTATAGTACCTTAAATATTATAAAATTCTACATAAAAATACAATTGTAAATTTGACATAAATATCAAAATATAACCTCTACCTGGAATAAGTGTCAATTTTACAGTTGTAAACTGACGAATAATTGCCATTGGGTTCTTTGATCAACGAATAACTTTTTTCTTCTGATACTGGATATATTCCACTAATATCAGTTATCTGACTGTTCAAAAATTCAATTTGCTCCATCTTACAAATAAAAGTTATTTGTCACTTTATTTCACAATTGAAACATCGGCTATTCATTAATGATGCAGGAAAAGGAAATTTAATATGTACAAGTTAAGCAGGTATATAATAGTAAATCACCTATATATTGGTGACAAAAGGGTGAGAAAATTTTGTTGACAGACAAGAATCTGTCAAGAAAATTTAAATAAATTAAACTACTTTCTGGTATGATTTCTTTCTAACATTAATATTTTCTGTCTTCATGCCTTTATCATGATCTAAATAATCTTTGAATTTTTTTTAACATTATAAGTAACCCCTGAACATCACAATTCCCAGTTTTGGGTCATATTTTAAAAACTTTTTGACATATTGTCCTGTTTTTTCTGTTAAAAATCTATTTAAAGTAAAGATGCTAAAGCTCTACAATGAATTATGTCCTGATGTAGGAAGTGCCTTATTAATAAACAACCTTAGAGGTGGTTTAAAAAATTACAACTTTCATAAATGCTTATTACATTTAATTATTTTCCTATTCTTCTGTATCCTGTTCCCTTCTTTAGCTGTTGTTATTTTGGTTACTGCTTTATAAGTTTCCTCTGCTAAGAGGGACCTACTGTAACTTTACTATTTTTATATTGTTTTGTTATTAATAAAATATTGCTCTGGTAGTAATAAGCTTATTTTATGTTTTTATTGTGTACATCAAGTGTATAAAGAAATTAAATAAATAAGAAGTTGTACTTTACTCTTGGGGAACTGAACAATGGTTTCTGTAGACTGGTCTTACCGTGATGATAGATTAAGAGATAAGAGTTTCATAAGCTGTGTTTATAGCGTAATGTTCATAGTGAAATATTAGTAAAAATTGTATTAATAATATATATTATTAATACAATTTTTAAAATCTGTAATTCCTTTTATACTTTCTTTTGCTTCTATTGTTCACTTACCAATATCTAATCTCTGTAAGTCTGTCCCATAGTCGCTAATTTATAGTAAGCCTCTATCTCTATCAATCTAACTGTTATATTTCATAACTCTATTATTTTACAAGATTTTGTAACTGGTGTCCATACTTCTCATCTATATTGGTTCTCTCGTGAATGTTTATGAAAATCTAAATTCAACGCAATATTTAAGTATTGCTGAAATATCTAATATTTTTGTTATTACTTTTAAGGTCGTTAAGTAGGAACAAGTTGATATCATCTCTGTTTTATTGTTTTAGTGCAGTTATAGACACAAATACATTTTAATTATTGATGAAATGAAATTGAAAAAAAAAAAAAAATGAAATTGACAATGTGGTAAATTTTATTCATCACAAATATTTTTATTTTGACATATTTCTTTGAAGTATATTTGAATTTATCATGGCTGTAGGTAGGCACAAAGTGGATATTTTTCTTTTACAGGAAGGTGTTTTTAATACTTCTAAGGAACGAAAAAATTATTTTTTACAGCAATTTCCATGTAATACAAGTGAATACGAACAATTTCTATTTTTGCGTATCCCATTATAATGGTTGTACCATTTATTTTTTCTCAATATAGTTTAGATAAATTTATTTCATAGACATGTCATAATAATAAGTCATCTATCTATCTTAATACTGATTATTAGTATATAAAATTAATGGATAAAATTTAAACATGAATGTTATATTGTGTTGTGGATATATAATTATTTCAAAATACATTTGTTTTTTCAATACGTTCCTGACCTACTTTTATCCTCAAGGTATGATTAAAAGGATAGATACATACCTTGCTTGAAGAAATGACTGTAAGGACGGCCAAAGTAACAGTATTAGCAATGTTATCTGAGTCCAAAGGTTATTTTCAAGAATGGAACTTGTTATACTGTGCATTAGTGTATTTTCATTTTCAAAGGAGTTACTTTCCATACAGAAGATGACTTTGGCAAGTATGTCTGTTGTATATTTGCCTGCAAACTGTAAGAAAACAATATTCATTCTAGCCTTTCATTTCACATCATCATTTCTCATCATTCATACAGATTCTAGTTTTGGATAAACGTCTGGCAATTGTTTGTCATCTACTTTTCGGTACCAAATATGAGAAGAGTTAGAAAAATTATTCCTTCATTTTTTATAAGCTTTGGCAGCATTCATGGAAAACAATCCCCTCCATTCTTGAAAAAATGTTTTTTCAAGAATGAGGATGGTTACTGCCTATTCATTTTGCCAGGCAGCTCGTCGTTAACATGGTCATTATCTATGGAAACTACATAGAATTTAGTCTGTTTGGCACTTTTTGTGGTCATTTAACCAATTTTAAACATGTATTCATTTTTTTAAGTTAAATACAGGTTTCATCAATATATTTTATCGTTTATTTTTCAAAAATTCTGAAAAGTATGAAAACGATACAAGGATTGACAAACTTTTAACTGACAGTGGCCATGTCATTTCAGTTGTCATCTAAAATAATTTCATGTGATCAACTACGTTGAATAAAAGAATTTATGAGCTTTCCTTTAATGTTTAGTTTGTTAAAATATCATATATTCTCAACAAATAAACTAAACCCCATTTGATATAAGTTTGGTATAATTACTTTGTTTTTGTCTTTTTTTGGTATAATTAGTTTGGTATAATTAGTATTAAGTTTGCGTGGAATTAGATGGGAAGTTTCAAAATTAAAACAGAAGAAAAAAGAATCGAAAGTGACATCTTTCAAAATACTACAAAAGAAAAATAAAGTTAAATTTTGAAATAAGTTTTAATTTAGAGCCTAAAAGGTTAATTAGAGTCTAAAAACTAAGAAACCACATAAAGCCCCTTTTGTTATAAAACAATATTCAGAATGAAGCATGCTCACCGTTTTGGCTTCCAATTCTACTGAATCATCTTTTGTAAGTCTCTTTTCAAGATATTTAACCATATGATTGCATACATCTTCCATACCAGGAAAATAACCTTTTACTTTATTACTTGTGACGGCTGGAGTAAAATGTTGGCGGGTTCTTTTCCATCCTTCATCACGTTGAAAGAATGGGTTGTAACCAAACATAGGATCAACCTTTGGATCCACCTGTAAGTAAAGATTGTTTCAAAGTAGTTTGATACCAATTCATTAATATCATTTTACCAAAAAAGTTGCTAAAATTATTTAGAAAACCTGAAAATGATAATAATATTTTTTGTCACGTTATAAATATTTTTTCATTAATTCGCGAGTGATCTTGAATAAAGTGTCTGGTGGTATCATTTTCAAAAAACCATTAATGAAGAATAAAGGAAATTTCTGAATATTGTTTTTTCCACTGAAAATTATTTGCAATCAAGGATGCATTATATTTCAACAAAATGAAAGTGTAGATTACAAGAATTAAAATTACTTATATGAAATTTGTTAATAATTTTTGGGGAAATCATATTTCCAACTTCATTTCTGCGTTTTATACTAACGAAGACCATACGTTCATGGATCCTCTGGTAACAGTAAATTTATAAGAAGTCTGCTTTTATATTTGATAAGTTTAATCAGTGTCTTATTAAAATTGTAACAATTTAGAATTTAGTTATCGATATGGTTTTGTGTGTAAGCTTGAGGAAGAGTAGACATGTACCAAGATTAGATTTTAGATCTAGAAAAATTGTGTAAGAAATGAGAATTGGAATGGTTATTATTTATTTTGCGCAGATATTAATTGCCGAGATTAATAGAGGTAGAGTTCATCAATTGTTTAATTTTTTTCCTTCTGTGTATTATGAGAAAATTGAAATTTTTTTAGCTCTACTTGCATGGAGTTATCCTGTTCACGAATTCATCATTGACATCTGAATTTGAATGTCTTTCTGACAAAATGGCTTCTTTCATTCACCAGCACTGCTGCCATTGTGACGTCATCCATAGTGTTTCATGCCTCGCATTTACGGACGAGTCTTACAAATGTTAACATAGCATTGTATAATCTTCCTTCCTTGACAAATACTTTTCATGGATGTGAAAACAGTATCAAAACTCGACTAATAGAACTCGAGTTATATATGAACAGATAAAACAGATGTTGTGTTTTGTATATATAGAGATTAGCTTATTTTTGCTTCTTATTTTCATCGAGATAGAATTTGTGATATTCACAACCTCCACGGTTGACATTTGAAGTAGAATATCTCTCTGATAAAACGGCTTCTCTTGTTCCCCAGGGTCACAACCATTGTCTCGCCATTCACATAAGGCTATGCCACACAAATATTAACATAATTGTGTAATATTGCCAATAATTGTGCAGCTAATATTGCTAATAATTGCATAGCTGATACCAGAAAATACCACAGTAGATTCAACTATATAGCGTAATCAACTTGACTGACTTCGCACAGAAATACAAAACAAACATTTATTCAAAAGTGTATTTCCTTCACAATCACGCCCCGGCGCACCATTTTTTCACCATTTTTTCCTGACTTTGCATCAACAGATTTTGATTTATTTCGGTCTATAAATAATCACATTTAGGATAAAAGGTTTGACGATGGAGCAGAGTTGTCAGATTCCTTAATCATTTTTTTGTGTCACAACCCTAAAATTTTTACGTAGAAGGAATCCACGTTTTATCTGCACGCTGGCAAGAGTTATAGATAATAATGGTGCTTACTATGCGCAAGAGTAACTAATAATGAATTATTATTTTTCAAAAAAATTGTTTGCAATTATAACTCTCAATACTTTCTTATCAATCCAATATATACAGAGCAAGATGAAATATTATATAAATATCTAAGTACATCTATTTTCATCTGTTTGTTTGCTGGTATCTAAGAAGTTATAATTTAGTATTGTAGTACTAGATTATATTGATCTGATATTATTAATTTATAATTTGATTATTTCCATGATTTATAGAATAGTTATAATTTAAATGGTATTAAGGGCAGTTAAGAAGTTATAGACCAAGAGCTCATAACGGATTTTGAGCAGGTAAAAATTTTAGAAATTTTGAAGAATAGTATAAATTATTTAAGGTATAGAAAGTTTGGCGGACCGTGATTGATCTCGTTACAACTGCGCATTATGCAAATGTTGCAAAAAATTGCACCTCAAACAAGTATTTAAGTTCTATTGCAATTTAAATAATGTTAAATTAGACATATTAGTAAATATAAAAGTAACAAGTCAAGACATTTCAGGTCACAAGCAAGTGCAAGCACAAGCCAAGACCTCAAATTTGTCTTTAAAAAAAATTTATCAAAAAATATTTTTGGGTCGCTGAAATTTATATAGTGTATTTATTTATTATATTTAAGAATACTGACAAAAATAATGGTTTTGAATAATTGCCAGATGTAAAGTATAGTTTCTTGTGAATGCAAGTCACAAACGTTTTGATAGATGTGAGAGTGGGTGAGAATGATTATCGACAGCTACCCGGGACCCAGTACACTCTGTCACATTTGGCTGTTAGGGAGATCACATGACTCAGTAAAAAAGTTTTTACTACATCTTGTAGATGAAACATTTTGAGGAAAATTTTTTTTTTAATAATTTGATAATAATTCAGTTTTTCATTCAACAGTTAAAAATCTGTAGATAAAAACAGCTCTGATTATAATTAAAATTATAGATACTGGAATAAAAAATTCAACATAATTTATAAAAAATAAAAAAATAAAACTTTACAAACCTCCAAATTTAATGATAGCAAAGAAGTCAGCAAACAGATAAATAAATTTGCATGGTACAGGATGGCTACAGTGTAATTTTCATTTCTATGAAGATATTATATTTCGAAAGTTGCGTTATCTATATAGTTCTTACAGTACAACATACTTCACAGTATAATAGCCTAAAAAATTGGTTACTATCAACAAAGTCATCAAAAACAAACCCCCACAAATATGACGTTAGTGTCGAGTATAGTATCTCATAATATGTATCATTGTTTATTCAACTTATAAATTATACACAAATATGAAATATATTATAAATATTTGTTTCAATTTCTCATGTCAGGGTTCTTCATATCAGTCAAATAATAATCTTTTGACATCAACCTACCAAGAATTAAGTAAATCAACTCTCACTGTATGTTGTTTAAAATTTTAAGGCTTTATACTTCTCAGTCAGCGAGATAAATGTAGTCTATAATGTTGAAAGTTAGAGATTTTAAGGAATTCACTGGATAATACATCAAAGAGTAATACTAAAAACCAGTGATCAAACATGAATGACATTACCTACTTCGTTTGCTAATTTTTAGTTATCCCCAAAAACCACACTTATAATATTTATTGTGTTTCGATTTAGTGCATTAAATACAACAACATTAAGTAAGTTTCATTATAAACGGGCCTATATCAAATCAAAACATGCAAATTTATTTATCTATTTGCTGACTTCTTTGCTATCATTAAATTTGGAGTTTAATCTATATAATTTTTAACATTTATTAGATGGTGGTAAAATTTAAAAACAAATGATACCACGGGATGGCTTCCTCCTTTTACATCTTAGTGTAACAAAGGACCATTTTAATTAAATTATTTACATTAATATCGAAATTGCAATTACAAATATATCAGAATAAATAACGGAATATCAGTTTATTTCAAACTTTTCTAGCATAAACTAAAGATTTTCAATTACTATTATAAACCATACGTTTGCATGTTGTTAAAGTGGTAGTTAAAAATAAATAAATAAAAATTTTACTAGCAGCTTTGATAATTTTTTTAGATCTATATTTTTTAAATATCACTGGCTGCAATTTCTATGATATAACATTTGATATACAAGTGAGTGAAATCACAGGTATTAATTGGTTAAAATATAATATCATTTCAGGGTAATATCATTCATATTTGATCACTGGTTTTTACTATTACTGTCATTATCTACTTTGTTTGCAGTTATTTAATTGGTTTAAAAATTTTATAATAATCTATCCATTACATATCTTTATATTTTTATGAATAAAAGA
Source organism: Druceiella hillmani (assembly GCA_039881145.1). Classification (NCBI taxonomy): domain Eukaryota; kingdom Metazoa; phylum Arthropoda; class Insecta; order Lepidoptera; family Hepialidae; genus Druceiella; species Druceiella hillmani. The sequence goes on along the minus strand of JAYKKI010000023.1, from coordinate 3,692,854 downwards.
GGCATATTTTATTTAGATATGTAATCGGTCTAACAAAGATCAATGTTCTTATAAATGGCCTTCAAAATTCTCAATATGTCACAGGATCAATTTAGTCTATGCTATAAACTATATTGTACTTTACACCTGTACTTTTTTATTGGCTATAAGAAATATCAAGGCCTTACTACTTAACCAATAAAGCTTGTTATGATAACATAATACAATCATGACCATTCATGGTCCTTGTCACCTTTATATTCTTATCAAGGTTGATATTTATTGAAACTTTTTTTTTATCAACTTATTTAGTGGAGTCTTTGTTTTATCTTTATGTGTTTTTTAAGTTTGTTGGGCATAATCTTTAAATTGCGAGTTGCATGAAATTGTTTGGGTTTTGTTAAAGATACCCTGGAGGTTCAATTATTAATGTTATCAAAATGTATATACTAGAAAGTTTATTGAAATTATTCTTATATTATTAGAGTTATTATATGTATATACTAAAATATACTTTACAAAATATGTAGTATTATTTATAACATTATTATTAATAACATGCAAATCTCCTTTGTATATTTATTATATAAATAAATTTCATAACAATCTATGTAATTACATTTTTTGATTATCGAATTATAGCAAGGTATTTATACTATTTTGTAAAACTATGATTCTTTAAATACAGAAAAAAATTACAAGAGAGAAATTTCACTGTTATTATCTTTATTGAATTTGCTTTAGTATCATTATTATTTATCATACATCAACATTTTTGGCAACTTTGTAAGTATGTGAAAATAAGTTGATTGGATGCATTAAGAATCAAATATTCTAAACTTTAATGCAATTCGCTTATTACTTTTTTAAAAATGGTAGAGACAAATTTATAGACAAGGAAATTTATAGATTTGTTGGTTTGGTTGAAGTTAAAAAAAATGGGTGCAAAATTTTTGACAGATTATAATTCTATTTTTTTTATTAGAAATAAAGAAAAGAAATTAGTGCAAAGCCATGGTTATGTGGAATTACATCATAAACCCATGTGATTAAATTATTTTGTCATGTTAAGATATCATATCAGCCAGTCTATAGGTATCTGTATAGAATTTTAATTAAAATTTTTTTTCGTTATTCTATCATTACATTATTAATTAAATATTGTTATTGCACCTAATAAAACTGCCATATTGACAAAACATGATGAAACCAGAATATAATAATATTTTACATTTCTAATTTTTTTCTTATAAAGAGTTAAAAAAAGTGGCCATGAATGGTGTTAAATAAGATATAATGGCACATCTAAATTTTAATATTTATTAATAAATATATAAAATACTTACATAAATTTCATTGTTAGAAAAACTCGAAAAATCCTTCGTCAGATGATTTTTTATCAATGTAAGGTCATTTAATAGGATACACGGCGTTGATAGTTTGTAGTATCCCACATATTTGTTGTGTTTTGTTTTCCTGCCATTGTAAAGTTAATTTAAAATATATTTGTAGTTATTTCAAAATAATATTTTTTTTTGTACATTTGTATATAACAAAAACTAAAATTTGTTTATAATAAATATTTATAAGTATTCTGTAATTTTGTACATGCTTAAATGGATAAGTGCAAATTGTTATTTAATTAAATTTCGAGCTATTTTCAGGTAAACAAATATTGTTAGGTACAGTGATGGATGTGCCAATCAATCATGAGGCAGTATAAGAGAATACGGTGGAAGATTTTGAAAAGTGAAAAAAGTTTGTCTTGAAAAAGCAAATTTTTTCAAATTCTGTTTTTTTATGTGAAATTTATTTTAAATTAAGGAATTAGGAATATTTGGAATATTAACTGGATGAGCCCTTAACTGAATTCGTCATTTGTATTTTATGGTTAAGGAAATAAAAGTTTATTGGTTTTCAACATGTAAATAATCTGGCCTAGAATATACTGAGAAGGAAATCAATATTTAGATCTTATTTTTTATATTTTCTGGAAGTATATGTTTCTAAAAATACATTGGGAATAATGAAAATATATTTATCAGGAGTAGGTAGATTGGCTGAGTTTAAGTGGCAATTAAGGGCGCTTCAACCATGTTCATTGTTGTCAAGTCCATTTCGTACAGAATTGCAGTGTTGTATTTAGAAATTTTCAAGTGTCAATTTTTTTATAAAATCAGAATAAACAATTGAATTCTTGTTCAGTTCACTGAAGAGTAATTTACAGTACACTTAAGGCAACTTTGCCTTAGAGAGTTTTACAAAATATTCAGGTATTTTCCAATAAATAAATTGACGCTTTATGGATTGAAAATATTCCAGATTGTGTATGAAAAGTATGTATAATGTGAAAAGCCTAGAGGAAAGTTCTTAACAAACTAATTAAAACTGAAAATACTGTATACAACAAAAAGGGAACAACTTTTTGTAGACTCTGTATTAATATAATTTAGTAGACTAAAATATCTTCAATTTGTAAGAACTACACATTGATATAAAATTACAACCATTATTTTATATTAATTATCGAGAACTGTTCTGATCAAAAGAAATTTTATAAATTTACTGATAATAATATAATTTTTTTTAAATATAATAATCCAGCCATTTTCAAATATTATACTTTTTAAAGCTTTGTTACCTGGTATTTATTATTGAGAAATAAATTTAAATGGTTTCAATGAAAAAAAATAGGTAGCGAGCAAGGTAATACTTTATATGTTTTTGTGATTATCACCAACTTAACTGTCAAAGTTTAAATATTTTGTAATTATCAGAATGTTTAATGTTGTTAAAAAGATAATTTTATTAAGTTATGACAACTTGTTTGCATAGATTTCTGTTGTGGTCTATTTTACCTTACCTGTGTATCAATACATTTTAAAACTAACTTATGTGAATTTTAGACAATACAATATGTAAATAAACACATGCACCTGGAAGCTTTTGCAACTTTCACTTCATATTTAATTTTCCACGGAAATAATTTTTTAACAGCTTAATTAATTTTAAACTTTCTTTCAAAATAATGGATCAAATTTAAAAACTTACATATACATATCTCTGAACACTTCACCGAAGTGTTGTTTTCCAGAAAATATATTTTTGTAATTGCCGAAAAACCATTGTGGTTTTTCATAAGGTATGTTCCTTTTTGCCCAATAGCTGTGATTCCAAGTTAGAAAACAATATATCAATAACAATAAAATAGTAACAGCAAATAGAACAAAAATCATTTTTAATATATTGTACAAGTCCTGTCGACTCGCTGTCAACAGTGCAACTATACATGTGAGGGTCACTTTAATAATAAAGATATAGGAGCCACCAATCAATTTAGTCACTGATTGTGAAGTAATTTATGTACCATGGAAGTTCTTCATCTCAGGTGGTTCAAAATATATTTTGTTGAGTTAATTCTGATATCAAAGCTGTTTTTTTAATTTGACCAAAACATATAGGTATAATTTTATTGTATGAATTTTATAGTGTTTTGTAAAAATTTAGCATGAATTTTGTAGCAATTCATGTGTTTTTAATTTTAATACTAATATGTGATAACATAGATTGTAAAGATCTAAATATATCTTTCAGCTAAAAGTTGATTCAAAAGATATTAAGAAATCTCAATGCTTAACCATTTTTAAAATTAACCATTTAGATTACTTATAGAAGAATTTTCTAATAATATGACATTATGATATATATATATATTCATTATTTTTTTAAATTGTAATGTTATTGCTCGGAGTGCGGCATTTGTATCCACATTTGCCAGCATATTCAGTTTGTTTATTTACCCAATATGTGTTACTTACATCATTTTATTTATCCTATGTGTTTGGACGTTAAATATACACAAATCTTCACTAGTATAGTGGTCAACATGCATAGAATATGTAGACACAATTTGAAATTAACATTTTCCAAAGATGATGAAGTTAACAATTTTTTATAAGTGAGAAAAACGCTTTAACTTGACAAAGTACAGAGTTAATAATACTAAAAAAATTGCAATATCAGAATCGATTTCAAGTACAGAAAGTTGATGATGATGAAGTTAATAATTTTTTATAAGTGAGGAAAACGCTTTAACTTGACAAAGTACAGAGTTAATAATACTAAAAAAATTGCAATATCGGAATCAATTTCAAGTACAGAAAGTTGTGGTAATCTCAATACATATTTTTAATACTTTAGTCAGTTATACATGTATTTGGATTATTATATCTGTTTTCTAAAGGCTGCTGACACCTAACTTCATAAAGTATGAGTATGTTACCAGCCATTAACATTACCAGTATCAATTCCAGTAGAGGAGGTGGGTATGAAATTAAAATTTTTGCTTTATGATCAGGTCACCCACGGCTGGGCTTTTTGTGTTTATCCTCAATTACAAAACTTGAATGAGCTACTCTTTATGGCGGCATCTGTACAATAAATTTTGAGTCTCAAAAAGAATGTGAAATACAAATTCAGAATTCTAAAGGTATCAAAAAGTGAATAGTGACGAGTTATTTCAAAAGATACGATACCGCAATTTTAGATCCTAAAAACTTTATGAAATTGGAATTCAGCGCCATATAATTGGGTGCAAACCTTATAGTTGCATTTTTTGCGAATGACAGATATCGCCTTAGAATAAAGAGTAATCCAGAAGGCGCAGACGCACAAATCTCTTCGCCGTCGTGGTGAAGCAAAAAATCAGTGGAGGGGGCACTGCACTCCGCCTACTAGTGCCCTCCCCAACGCGCACATTGACCAACAACTTCAGGAAATCGACGCGTATAAATATATTTGCTTGCAGCAGTACGATTAATATGGTCATGGCTTGGCTTATATGAAGTATTGTTAAGGCCGCCATGTTAAATTTCTAAAATGTTTATTCTGACCACAATCTATAGCCAAAGTATTTAGATTAAAATTATATAAAAACTTTGTCACACTTTACCATTTTATTGATTAAAATGAGCATTAAAATACATTATCATTAAACTGTGTGTAGGTGTGTGCGCGAGCGTATGCACGTTCGCATGCACATGTACATATGCATGTATGCATGTGCGTGCGTGCGTATGAGTGTGTGTTTACACATTAATCTACAAAATTATTTTGGTAATTTTGCAAATAATTTTTTGATTTTTGTATTTTACCACCTTTTTTTGTAGCAGAAGCAGAAAAAGTATATTTTATGTTTTCATTTGTATACTGTCCAACGTTTCATTTCTAATAAATAGTTTAAACTATTTACGTGACAACTGTATATTTCGACTTAGTACGAACTATTCAGTTTTATTATGCATGTCATAAGTAGAGAAAATCTTGAAAATAGGTTCTTCAGTGGTGTAAATAAAACTAATGTTTTTTCTCAAATTTCTAGTTTAATTTTAAACAAATCAAAAATATAAAAATATAATTTATTGCAATTACTATATATTATATATACTTACTATATATATATATATATATATATATATATATATATATATATATATATAAAAATATATATATATATATATATACATATATATATATATATGTGTATATATATATTTATATATATATATATATATATATATATATATATATATAAATTTTTAATATCGAGCAATTAAGATGTTTTAATTTGGATAAACAATTTTTTAACAGGTGACAACACCAATAAAAATGGCGCAATTCTGTAAATAAAAGTCTACTTCGATATTTTAAAATTGCATAGTTAATTGAAAATGAAATTAAGTAATAGTTTTTACATATGAAAAGTAATCCCCATTTGTTTTTTTTGCAGTCCAGTTATATTTTTTGCAGGAGGGTACAGCACAAGCCGGCATTTTAAGCTATATTGTCGTTACCTTTCAGAGCTGTGTCTTGCATTGATAGCCGTGTTTTGATACTACACATTTTATGCGTAGTTTTTTTGGACACACTATGGCACATGTTCTCGCCTTCTGGAGTGCTCATTATTCTAAGGATACTGCAATCTTGAATCTAAAAAACAGTGTCAAATTCAAACTCCGAATTCTGAAATGAGTGGAAAACGTTAAGTGGCAATTTATTAAAAATGACAGTTGCCATAATCTTGAATCAGAAAAATATTGTTAAATTTGAATTAAGCCCATAAACCAGACGAATATGATAGTTATTTTTCTATTAAATCTATTCAACTTGTATTAATCAATAAAATTTATATACTGCGATAAAAATATCACTGCATATAATTCAATATAACAAAATGTAAATATTAAGGAGTTCAGAGAAATCAAACCTCGAAGGAATGTCAGCAATTGAAAAATAAATGAATCGGGATTTTGTGTATATTATAAGAGATACATGAATTATGAAATCATTTGAACCTATATTTAGTTACATAGAAATTTTGTATCATAATGAATAAATTTTTCAGGAATTTTACATTTATCGTGGAAAAAATCAATTTTCGTTTGTTTATCTTATTTATTGTCCTAAAAATTTCAAGAATTTTTAGATATTTTCAAAACAATACATTCATAAGAGACATGACTTGCCAAAGGCATTTTAGTTCATGTCGTCATGGTTACATTTCTCCATTCGCTTCCCAATAATTTAAAAAATGTGAACAAAAATTTCTTACCATTATACCTTATATATTTTCCTATGCCTATTTATTTTGCTAACTTTACTTTATTTTTCATCTGACAGCCCAATAGGCAAACGACACTTTCGTTGTGCACATACTATATATCCTTATCGTAAAATGGCATAGAGTAAATTTTTTTTAAATTGAAGGTGTAAATTATTAATACACTAATAGAAAAAGGCAGATCTTGTCTGCCTTGAAATCTATCCCTTTCTGTCTTAATGGTCTTTTTTCTTAGTTGACCTGCTGTGCCATTTTATCCTATGTTCACGGTCATGGTAGATTGTAAGCATTTATTTCAGATTAGTTAACAATCAATAAAGAAAAATTATACATACGCACCTATACAAATTTTGGCAATAAAAATAAGGTTTTTTAATACAACAAAGTAAAAAAACAGGAAGGAGGGAAAACAAGGGAATACAAGATAGAAAGAAATTACATGAGTAAGGGCCATTGTGAAGTTTTGGAAGATTTTGTGGTTTTAGATAATTTTGAAACACTGTGCATATTCAAATTAAATTAACCCTATAATCTGGTGTAACAGTGAAGAACTCGTTACAAAAATTATGCTCTGCGTTAAGGTATCCAGGGAGTGTCATTTTACTGAAATGCTTTTCAAGGCCATTTGCTTATAAATCTTGAAATCTGGCTGAGAAAGATGATAAAATGGAAAAATTATTATGAGACATAGATGTTTAATAAAAAAACAAAATATGTAGATTGTGGTTACTTAATCTTCATCCTATCGAGTAGCGGGTTATTAATAGAGTCCAAAATAAATTACACACCTTGGTTTTCTAATTATCAAGAAGCTGTTTCAATAGGTTGATACATCTTCAAAACTCAAAATAGACAGAAGAAGACTTTGGCAAGCATGAGCTTTCAATTCTAGGAGAGGAACAAGTAATTTCAGAATGTTTGGAAAAACATTTTATAGACTCTGATTTGAATATATATGGCAACACTACTTGTCTATGCTTGAAACCGGAAAGGATGTTTAGGAATTTCCCGTAATAATTGATTATTATTGTTCATTCACTCTCATACAGTGTTTTATGGATGAGTAAGAAAGAACCGTAGTAGGAGAAGTACACAGCGAAATAGGGATGATAATGTATGTTACACCTGCTCTACCCTTGAAACAACTATCATTTAAAGGTTTACCACACAGATGGCAGTCCATTGTGATGGTCTGAGGGCAAAGATCATGGCGGTCAGTATTACGTAAATTAGTATGCAATTTCTGTCACGACAGAATGTACTCTGTGTGGTAAGTGAACTACTAATTTATGTATTACAAAGGGGGATCTGATGCTTAAACTTTATGAATATCTTTTTAATTCTGTATACATTCAGTGAGTATATAAATAGCCTATATCATTAATATTCACCTTACTCTGATTGTGATTCGTGCTTTGTTTGATATGTTCTAAGCTATGTAAACAATAGTACATTAAAAATAGATTACAAAAAAAACAACTAGTTATATTAAAAATAGACTAAAAATAATGATGCAACAAATATTTTGAACTTATGATGTCTGCATATTAAAGATAAGAAAATTTATGTTTTGTTGAAGATATCAAATAAGTTAAATCATTGTGACACGACAAATTATTACACGTGTCGGTTTAGGGCACGTGTAAATATTTTAAAATTGTAATTAATTAGAAAGAATTGAAAAGGAAAGAAAGGAAGAAAGTCAAAATTCTTAAATTTTATCATTATGTTTAACAATGTTTCATCTACTGATGTAATGTTAAAAATAAAATTTACATGTATACTTCTTATATACATTTAGGTTTTTGCAGAATTCAAGATTTATTACTAACATAAAATTGATATCTTGATGTATTGTCATAATTAAAAATATTTAATGTTTGAAACATAAATGATCATTTAGGAGTTTTTTAGATAGATGACATAATTTTGTGTGGAAGGCGTTGCATGAAAGTTGTTACTTCATAAGGTAAAACTGCATTACCAACAATAAAAATGTAACCTACTGTAACCACAACATTGAAAGTGGTTAATTCTAGGGCTGAAATAGGAAATTAGAGGACATATACCACTATTTATATTGAAGAACACTTTTATAAGTAAATGGTCCTTACTTACTAGAACAAGTTTTTGTTTATCCAAATTGTATTTCAGAAAATGGTATCTATCATGATATATATGAACAAGTCTCACATTACAAAAAAATTGCTCTTCATATAAATATATACAGCCAATACATAATGTTCATGTTTAGTCTATCCTAGCTATGTACAAGAAAATGTTTATTAATTATTAATAAATTTATCACTGAAATCTACTTTCTAACATGGAGAAAAATCGGTTGTTAGTTGGAAGATTTTTCCAAACTTTTCTATTTCTGTCAATTTATCAGATCTAAATTTGCCATCTCCACTTGAGCTAATTGCAACATTTTTTTGTTATGATTAAATTTTAGATGCAATGCCTTCCACATGGAATTATGCTGACAGTTGAAAGTCCACATGACCAGTCACACGGATCACCACCTAAATAATAATAACAGATGTATACATAACTAACATCAATATTTATTTAGGTATTATATAATGATATCATTCATTTAGTTACGTGTGACTAATTGGTAAAGAAAATATTGAAATTTCACTTCCATCGTCTTATGCAGTCTTGGTAATTATGTTATTTTTACTCAAAACTGTAATGAATTAACTTAAAATAAACTACATACATCCTCTTAAACATCTTTAAAAATGTTTACCATTTTAATCCAAAGTATACACTTGTCATATTTACTACTACAGAATTAACAACAAATTGAACAACTTCCCAATAGATAGGAACAGCATCTTCAGCCTCAAAAAGCACTACTATATTTCTGAGCATTGGTCACAAATAAAACTTTATCACTCTTATGTAATATCCTCAATAACCATCTCACTCCTTCATATGTCTAGTCTAAATTCCAACACCTTTTTTTAAACTTACACCATGGCGTTGATTTATGTTCTAAATATATAAGACCCTCCTAATCCCACAGCACGGATTTGCATTCTAAGGATAGTAATTTGCTATGTGGAAAATATTGAATAAACTAAACATAAATATACACGGCGTCTGGGAATAGATGTCGGACAAAGAAAGACGTTATTCGTTGGCCATGAAGAAATATATTGTCGTTGAAATAAAACGTGAAAGTTTTCTAATCGAGTCCAAAAAAATATTACACATAACTCTTTTTAACACACTCAATACTGGCCCGGGGTGTGGTGTTCACCCGCAGTGGTGATGGCGTCGCAGCTGTTCACGGGTTATTCCCCCGACCAGTGCTGAACAATGTGCGCAAGTATCGTGTGTATATCCGATATTTATTCCCGGACACCGTGTATAAAGAATGCCCCCAGTGTCTGTGTCTAAATCTTGTCTGAAATTATATTACCTAAAATAATCTACAGATTGAATATTTTATCCTTTATATCTCTATATCTCTGATTTATTTCTTATATTGTTTTATTTAATTTCATATTATTGTTACTTGTACATCTGTTTCATATACATCTATAAACAACTTTAATCTTTTCATTTTGTTTACGTAGCATAGTTATTTTTGTTTATATGTCATTGTCTGTATCATGATACTTGACTTCCTAACCTTTAGTAAAGTTTAGTAAATAAAGTAATAAATGAAATATCCAGACGCTTAAAGTATTGCATATAATTATATATTCATTAACTTGTAAAACATGTAAAGAAAAATTCTTAACGACCACATAAACTTGAAATTGTATGATATTGTCCCAATTTAATTACCAATGACAAAGCATAGTATTCACTTGTTTATAAGTCAAATAACTTTTAAACGCATCATTTTTTATTTCATTTTCTTTAAATAAATGAAATTGCTTTAGTTGAGGTTGATAGACACTGTTAATATAAACATATCTACATAACTTCTTAAGGAATATGATAAATTGAAAGCAATATTTAATATTTCGAACAACAATATTTTACTGTAATAAAATTAGTGTTATTTAATTAGTTTTAAATTATGCCTTATATTTAGATAACCTATTACAGACAGGCCAAAAATAATGAGTGTGGCTAGATTAAACTTGCGAAGTCTGTTTATTCGAGATGAAAGAATTAAGTGTGTTGTTGAAGATAATGAAAATGTTAAATCATCGTTAATTGACAAAATCACACCCGGTAAACAGACTGCTTTAATAATCTTGTTTTTGTGTCAAGTATTTGATCTCAAAATGATACTAAAAATGTTAACTCATTGTGACATGACTAAATAAACATTTAGGAAAATTTCCTTTCCAATCATTATATTTGTTTATTGAAGTAAACTTCTTTAATGTTAAAAAATTAACTCTCGGTTTTACATAATTATTCATCATACATTTATTTTTATTTTACTTGTTACCAATACATAACAATAAAGAAGCATATACACATACAATAAATCTACATATATTATGTCCGAGTACATACTCATTTCTGACAAATATACCACAATTAATTGCTCGCAAACTCTTATTATTTCTTGAGAACAAAGCACGACGCTTGTGTTAGCAGCAAGAAGGATGAAGTTACTCTATGCTAAAGCAAAGACCTCTTTTACAGATTGGTTGTTTTCAATTTGTATCTCTTTACACAATATTTAGATTCAGAATTTGATTTATGAGGTATAGATTTCTTAAAAAGTGTATTAGGTTATATTAAGAGTCTATATATCATAAGTGCAGCTGTAATTGTTTTTGTTTTGACTTTTACAGTTAACGAATGTAAAAATGATGATTTCCAAAAATGTGTACAAAATAAAAGACGCTAAAGTTCCATGTCAACCTAAAAATTACTAATATCTATAAGAAATATACCTGAATATTCATCAACTTCACATCACATCATAATGAAGAATTTTACTGCAGTGACATTGGTCAGTTCGATCTTTTCATGTGAAAATTATTCCTGTACAATGAAATATCTTAAAATAACAAATATTTTTCATCAAAGTATCTAAAATTGTTAACCAAAGACCCTTCTGAATTAAAACATAATTACTGTAACTTTTAGTACTTGTATTTCTAATTTAAGATAATTAAATTGGATCTTAACCATTAACCATTACAACAATTAAAGTTGATAATTGCCATTGTCAATGTAATGTCTAAATTTACATTTGAACTCATTTAATTAACCCAATAATGCACTGGGTTAAATTATCAGAAGTATATTATTAAAAAACTTACGTATATTTGTGTCATTAAAATATAGATATTTATAGTCTAATACATATTTACGTTTATAGTGTAATACGTATAAACGTATTTACGTTTATTGACTTTTGACTCTAAATTAACTTGTTAGTACATACTATTTGTATGATCAACAACAATTGTAATAAATAACTGTTTTTGATCTGGACTAATGTGTCACTTATACTAAGGAGTTGCATAGTCATTGACACCGTTTAATTTTCTACTAAATATCTTGTTAAAACATACATGAAAAGTATAATATTGATATATTAGAACTGAGTTGAAAAAGAAATGAAACAAGAGAAATTCTGAATATGTAGGTATATATTTAATCAATGTTGGTACATGTTCTATATAATTAAGATACTTTAATAAAATTGTAACATGTTCAAAATTTATTATAATTTTTTATTTATTATAAATTTGTAACATGTTCAAAAGTAAATGAACATATCAAAATAAGCTAATAATATGCTAGGTTATTCAACTTATAATTCCAATTTTAACAGAAAGCATAGGGCATTATAAATGAAGACTTGTGTGTGTACATATATCTTTGATTTATGTGTGTATGATAATAATAATTTAATTATAAGTTGTTGAATGAATAAATTATGCATTTGTGTCTCACGTGATGTTAGATACATCACGTGATTAATTAGTACACTGAATTTTGTATAGAGCTTAGGGATTCCCAAGTGCAAGTTATCCATAAGATTCTTCAGGCCTTAAGAGAAGATGCAACGGGCAAAAATAATTGTATCATAAAGAAAGGTACAATTATTTTCAAAGCACGTAAGTAGAGAATTAAGGATGTTCTTATAGGAACTCAATATCCAAGAATGGGGTCATCATTGATAAATGAGAATCGGGTCATGCATAATGTTGAATCTCAATCAGAAAACTTGCTATCGGTATTGGATCTGTTCATTCCATTTTGAGTGTAGATTTGAACTTGAGGAGAACCTCAGCAAAGTTTGTGCCAACTTTGCTGAGGTTGGTAATACTCGAGCAGAAGTAATTGTATATGGAGATTGCATAAGATATACTGGGGACTCTGAACAGTGACCTTAATTTTTTCAATATCACTGCGATGAGTCCTGGGTTTATGGGTACGACTCAGAAATTAAGTTGCAGTTATCATAAAGGAAGCATGCAACACCCATGATACCAAAAAAGCAAGAGAGGTCTACCGCAATGTCAAAGTCATGCTGATTGTCTTCTTTGATTTTGGTCTCTCACGAGTATACCCCATATGGCACAATCTTTACTAAGGCTCCTTATTCTTCCAAAATAGCTGCACGTGACTTTTAGCTTTCCCCTGAGCTGTAAATGTCTTTGAATGTGTCCAGTTTAGTTTAGAAAAGATATCATGTGGTATGTGACGGAACAGGTGTGTGCCATCTCAGCAGAAGCATTCTAGTGCTGCATCTAATAGTGGGAGAACCATTAAGAGAAGTATGTTGTATCAAAATTGGACTATTTTCAGAGAGATTAGCAGAAGATTGATGTATCTGAATACAAGTATTTTTTATGAAAACACTTTGTGCCTATATATACACATGTATATATATATATATATATATATATATATGTATATATACATATATATATATATATATATATATATATATACATATATATGTATATATATATATATATATATATATACATATATATATATATATATATATATATATATACTTAAATGTGTGGGTACAAGTATGTAGATATTATTTATGCATAGAAAAATACTATATTTACACGATTTAATTTAGTTATTGGTTAGGCGGAACTGTGAGACATATAAATCTGAAATGATTCTTAAGACGTTTACATGTTGCAAAAAATTTAATGCTCAATTTAATGGCAATTATAGGCCCATAAGCTTATTACCGACTGTGTATAAAATCTTCTCTACAATATTAAACCAAAGAATGAGTCAATCATTAGAAATAAAACAACCCGTTGAACAGGCTGGCTTCAGAAAGAGTTTCTGTACCTTAGATCATATACATACCCTTGAGTTAATAATAGAGAAATACCAGGAATTTCAAAGACCTCTATACATCGCATACATAGACTACCAAAAAGCTTTCGACACAGTCGCTCACAGCAGTATATGGCAATCTTTGGAAGCTCAAATCGTAGAGAAGACATATATAGATGTTATAAGAAATATATATCAAAGGTGCACAAGTCAAATTAGAATCCACTGGACCCATATTCCCTGTTGAAAGAGGTGTTCGTCAAGGCGATCCGCTCTCGCCGAGGATTTTTATTGCCATACTAGAGACTGTTCTAAGCGAACTAGATTGGAGTAAAAAGGGTTTATATATAAAGGGTAAATATCTGAGTCACCTTCGTTTTGCAGACGACTTGGTGCTTTTCTCCAAATCCAGCTCTCAACTTCAAGGCATGATTGAAGACCTCTGGGAGGCTAGCATGCAAGTGGAGCTTGAAATAAACATTTCCAAAATCAAACTTATGTCAATCCACATTAAAAAAGACATAAAGTTAGACGGAAAAGCACTAGATTACGTTGACCAATACGTCTACCTTGGAAAACAAGTTAGTTTCAGCCAAAATAGCAATGAGCTAGTACAGAGGAGAGTTATAAATACTGGAGTTATAGAGAACTATTTAAAAGTGATATACCTATAAACCTTAAAAAGAAAGTTATGGACTCTTGTCTCATCCCATGCCTAACCTACGCTTGTCAAACGTGGAGGTTTACAAATCAAATAAAAAATAAAGTTGTAACGTGTCAAAGAAGTATGGAGCGTAGTATGTTGAACATAAGGAAAATCCAAAAAATAAGGCACACTGACATAAGATCCAGAACAAAAACAATAGATGCACTAAATCACACACAAAAGCTAAAATGGAAGTGGGCTGGACATGTAGTGAGGCTCAAAAATGACAGATGGACAAAAAAAATCACTTCTTGGTCAGGTCCTGAAGGAAAACACTGCAGAGAGATAGAGAGGAGATCTTTCGCACACTGGGATGAAGATATCAAAAAAATTGCTAGCCCAAAATGGCAACATATAGCTCAAAATAGAGATAATTGGCAAAAGTTGGAAGAGGCCTTCACCTGAGAGGGATTCCTATAAAAAGTGATATAGTTAATTCATAGTAGTTTATATACTTACTTACTATGTAATAGATTTAATATCAAGCTTTTGTAAACTACCTACAGCAATGTATCTATCTCATTAACGTTATTAGGAAATAAAAGGCTTTATTATTATTATATATATATATATATATATATACATATATATATATATATATATATATATATATATATATATATACTTAAATGTGTGGGTACAAGTATGTAGATATTATTTATGCATAGAAAAATACTATATTTATACGATTTAATTTAGTTATTGGTTAGGCGGAACTGTGAGACATCTAAAAATTTGAAATAATTCTTAAGATGTTTACATTTTGCAAAAAATTTAATGCTCAATTTGCTTGATTTGATAAATGATAGTATATAACTTAAGATAGTATATAATGTAAAAGTATGTGTACATATATTGTACATTTGAAATCGATACATCCCAATATTTTGTGAATTTCTCAACCAATAACCATATAAGTAAATTGCCATATAAGTAAAACAATGATGTACATGTTTCATGCAATCGAAGGGATGTCTCAATTTAAATGTCTGCCTTTCTGTTGCCTTTCTGATTTATTTTACATCTTATATTATGTATGAAAATAATTTTTTTGTATAGGTGTTAAATATGTATGTATATAACTTTATATATATATATCTATGTGCACAGATGGAAATATAATTGCTATAGATGACAATTACAAAGCAAATCTATCCAATTTCAAATCTGTACTAAAATCACCGTGCGTTTAAAAAAACATTGCTATTTCAGCAAATTTTGGTATTTTAACATTATAAAATTTTTTATTCAATGTTTCAGCCTGAGAGCGTGCTCATTCAATTTACTTACTTTCTATTTTCTTTCATAATTTTCGAAATAGAGACATTAAAAATTTAAATAAACTTTTTCAGATAACTTTGAAGACTAAGGAAATAAGAAAAGTCGGAAACTTTCAGGGATCACTAGATTACATCTTAAACTAAAGTACAATTCAAGTAAGAAAAAAATTCATTTTGTTTGTTTATACGTATGAGAATAACGATAACTTATGACAAAGAAGATGGTAAGTTTTTATATTTTTTTGGGACCCATTCTAAGCTAAAATGTTGATTTGGAACAGTTAAAAAAGACATTGTTTTGTAGTCTTATTTTTGTAATTCTTCAAGTTGTATCCACGCGTCTTTCTTTGGTTTCATAAGTAACATATTTGGGTCAATTTCCGGCGGGTATGGTGATTTTGGCGATGGTTTAATCTTAAAGTTGTATACAATACTCACAACTGCAGCTTTAGTTTGTGTTAGAGCAAAACGAATTCCTGAAAAAAGTTTTATATTATTTAATATGTTAAATTGGGTGTGAGTGATATAATATGCTTAAATAATATTTAATATTTGAATTTAAATTAGTGATTCAAGCGTCAAATATATATTATTATAGTTTGATAAACAGAAAATATATATGTACATATATATATAAAGATGTATTCATGTGGAGCAAATTTATATAAAAACCAATTAATTTGTGTTGTATGAGTTTATGTTAATTATTGAACAGAATCAGTTAATCAAATTAACATTTTTGAACATAAAAAACTTAGACTTAACAAAAAAATTAGAGGCAGTAATTGTGCAGTGAAAATTGAATATTGTTCTAAAGACTGATTTTGATAAGAAAAAATGAGTTAATTTAGTGTTACCTCTTCTTGGTGTAAAAAGTGCCTACATCCGTTAGGTATACTCTTTATTAAAACCTCAATGAAACTTTGTATCATTAGGTTCCATTCTTCCATCAATGCATCTTTGAGATTGCTTAAGTTAGATGGTGACGGATTTCTTTGCTTAATTTGTTTTCCTGGCTTATTTTAAACATGTTCTATTGGATTAGGGTCTGGAGAGTGTGCTGGCCACACCAAAATTTAAAGTCCGACCTCAGTAAGATATTCTGAAATGACTACTGTAATGTGCGACTGAGCATTATCATGCATTAAAAGAAAATCATCTTAAATATATAGGATAAAAGGTTCCACAATCTGCTCTAAAATGTCTGTTACATATCTTGCTGCAGTCAGGGATCTATTTTCTACAATGTATAGCTTCGTTCCTGCTCCCAAGGAAATACCGCCCATACCATTATTGACCCTCCACCATAAGTCTCTCTTCCAGCAATTTTATGCTGAGTGTATCTTTTTCCAGGTTGTCTCCATATTTTAATCCTTCCATCGTCTGTCTTAAGACAGAATCTAGATCCATCAGTAAAGAGTACCTTTGCCTAAGTGTCATCATCCCAGTTTTAGTGGGAATGAGCAAATTTGGACTGAGCTACTCAATGACCTGGGGGGTATAAAAGTCCTCTGGTGGGCAAGTATGCCTCTATCGCAGCTGCATTGAGTCTTCTTGTAATGGTTTTGGTGCTAATGTAAATTAGCTAAATGTCACTTGATGAATTTCCTGAAGCTTGGTTCTTACCTTGGAAAAAATCAAAGACCCTGCTTTTAATAAATCTATTGTCCCACTTTTGCGACCTTGTCCTTTACATCTCGTATACACTCCAGTCTGCCGGTATCATTTAACATTGTGAAAAATCAGACTTGAAATTTCATAATGTTTGAGTCACTTCATTGTAAATGTAACCATTTTCTATTAACGTTATAGCTTACAACACTTGTCTTCCACTTCAATTAATTAAACAATGTTTCCTTAGTGTTTGTCGCAAAAATTTCTTAAACTGCTCAATAATGAATATTGTATGCAATGAAGAATTTTACAAATAACAAAAAAAGACAAATGAAAGTCATAAAGAAAATTGACTTGAAATCCTTTTTTTTAAGTTACGTATATCGGTATAGATGGGAAGTGCGAAATGACAAAAAATTTTGTTATTCTACTTTTTTTGTGTTCCTCTAAATATGTGTATATACATGTTTGTGGGTATGTGTGATATATCCAACTAAATATATTTTATTATTACGAGTTATTAGCTATTCAATACTATTTTAAATAATATGTTTAATTTATTAACTTTCGATACTCTATCCATATTTTAATAAATAAATAAATGTCTTAAGAGTTAAAAGCTACATAAAGTATTACGTTTTTCAATTAAACCAAGGAACTGCGAGATGAATTTATTTATCATGACAAAACAAAACATTTCATGAAAATAATCCCTTTTGTTGTATAAATGTAAAAAAAAACTCAATAGATAGAAATATAATTTTAAACAAAAAGATTTGTATTTTTAGTGAATTTCTTCCAAGGAAATGATATTATTAGGACATTCTGAGGTGTGAATAATTGAAAATTATGTCTCCACTTGTGTATACTAGCAGTGGAAAAAATATGTTGCTCAAAAGCTTACATATTTAAATATATAAATCAAATGAAATATGTACATATATTTACTTATTTTGTGTGGATAACGCTGATTATAAATTTTGAATATATTTGGCTTTAATTTTGTAGAAATTTATTATTCACAATTAAATGAAACTACGTGATGTAGTATTATTTCTACTTTGTTTAATTTCTTTACCACGATCTAGGCTGATCATAAAGTTCATAATTTTTGATGAAACATTTTCAAACCTGACTGAAAAATAGATCTTATATACTTGTAGGTCGCAAATTGTAATATACAAATCAGGCAAGTGTGTGGTTTTATGCTGATTGCAAAACAGTGCACCGATTCTCGGAAACAGTGTAAAGCAACTCGCAAGCTCTCTCTATCTGGTACGATCACTCAGAAAAGGAAATTTACTACAGTCTTTCGGTGCAGCGTGTCGGCTTTTGAATTTGGTGGCATATTTTATTAAATATTTTAAAAATATTATACATTAATATTTTCTCTTAAACTTTTTTGGTTTTACAAACAGTAACCGAAAAACATTTATTTGTATTTCAAGTCATGATTGAGCTGTCTACGATCTTTCGTGGTATGAGGTGTTTGAAACAAAGGTGTTTGAATTAATATGTATGTGATTAACACAATGTCAGTAAATTTACCAAATCATAAATACAAACATAATAGTATTTTCCAGTAAAAAGTTTGTGTAGCATTGAGCCAGGTAAAAACATGCGATTTTTCTCACCTAGACAAATCCTTGGACCTTCTCCGAAAGGCAAGTATGAAAATTTATGTCTGGATGCAATAGCTTCATCAGAAAAGTTGTCTGGATTAAACTTTTTAGGTTCAGGAAAATATTTGGGATCCATATGAAGAGCGTAGACTGGTATGGTTACTACACCCCCTATTTTCATCTTCAAAGCCTTTCCACCCGGTGTAGGTGGGGGAAATTCATAAGGCTTTGTACAAACACGTGTTAGAGCAAGAGCTGGTGTGTGCATTCTAAGAGTTTCTGTAATTAAAAGTTTTGTACATAAGGTATTAACCTTTTGTTATTTTTTCATGTTTCTCTTATTTTTGTATATTTATTTACTTTAATGTATCTAATTGATACATATGGCGGACTTATTGCTAAAATATATTGCTATTACAGCCAAACAGAACGCCAGTCCAGCCCCACAAAGCGAGTGGGTGAGAATTGAATCCATGTCCCTGTGGGGTGCCACTCTTCCAAAGGTCTATGTTTTGTGATCAACCCAACACACTATGGCGATAACATATGTATAATTCCAAGTTATTAAAGTTTAATCATTGATACTAAATTGTATTAATAATTAAAATAGTTTTAATTAATACCTAACTCTATAATAGTGATCTAGAATATATACAGTAAATTACCTAGTATCTTAACTTTTGTATTTTTGAAAGAAACCAGTAGTATTTAATAATTCGATATTTTAATTCTAATTTCATTCCTAAAATAGCTCACTTAAGAAAAATAATTTCCCAAACGAGCCATTTTTTTAATTACCTGAAATAACCCTTTCCAAGTACTTCATACCGTGGATGTGGTCAAATGAGAGGCGGCCATTAGTTTCCTTCATTGATGTATTTATTTCTACTCTTAATCTATCTTGAACATCCTGATTCCAGGCAAGCTGTTAAACGAGTGATAAATGTTATATCGATAGGTACACCTAATACATTTATTATATTACCGAGGTTTTATTATATTACCGAGAGTTATACAATATACCAGTATTTTAGTGACGGTAATAAATTCAATTGTTGTTATTATGTGAGGTTATACAATGCAAACTTTACGGTGTATGTAATAAAATTAAATGGAAGTTATTATCGGTAATATATTTATATAAAAGCAAGGGTATTTGAAAGAAAGGACAAGGTAATACACTAATTCTACATATCTCCAGCTTTGTGTATTCATATATTTATTTATTTATTTCTTTTAATTTTTTGTTTTTATTATATATACTTGTATTTATATGTACAATATCCAGGGTACTGTAGTATCAATGTTGTATATTTATATTATATCTAGAAGATATTAAGAATGGGTGATGATATTATATTTAGTTGTTCATTTAATATATTGATCTTGATATCTTTTTTATGTCTATTTATTTCTAATGTTTCTAGGATATTAAGTTTTTTACCTTTTGTATTTATTTGTAATATATAGGGGGCATTATAAGTATGGGGGTGATGGTTATTTTCAATGAGATGTTTAGCAAAGTGAGATGTGTCTGGTTTATTATTTCGCCAGCTGGCAATGTGTTCTTTATATCTTGTAGTAAAATCTCTTCCTGTTTGACCTATGTATACACTACTACAGTCGTTACATTTAAGTTTATAGATACCACTCTTTTTATGTTTATCTATTTTTTCTTTATTATTAATAAGGGTTTTACCCAAGTTATTTAAGGTACTATACGTACATGTTATATTATTTATATTTTTATTAATATTATTAGTTTAGTATTACTTTTTTTCAATGGGCCTGAATTTTTTATGAAGAGATACATAAAGATAAAAAATACTGTGTTACCTCATACAAGATGTATGAAATTGCGGTGCTGGATGTTTCATATCCATCGACTATAAATTCAAATGCATGAGATGCAATATAGGTGTCGGTGAACTCTAAAATCAGGTGAAAATATTTTTAATTTGTTACGTGTTCAGATGAAACAAGGAAATAAAACACAAGAAGTGAATCAATAAATTGCAAAATACCTAACATTATTTTCTAATACAATTTTGCAACTAGACTTTTGTTATTTATAAATGTATCAAGCAATATTAAAAAAAATGTTTTGTAAAAGAATATTATTTATGAAAATGTATGCTGTACATTATAGTATATCGGTATTGCAGTTAATTTCATATTTCAAAGACCCTTTGGTGCTTCTGTCTTTCGTGGAGTCTTTTAAATCCATTTTCTTATGGATATTATTTCTTAATATAGATAGGTGAATATCATTTTTGTTTCTTTATATGGCAGATGTATTAGCTGAGATGTGATATGACTTTTATTGTCAATTTGTACATGTGCAATCTTACCATTTTGTGTGTCATTTTCCCTATAGGTGATCATTTGCTGGAAGAAGTCATTCCTTTTGATACCAGACTGTTGCCTTTGTGTTATTATGTCCTTCGTTATTTTTATAATTTTGTCTTGTGTGTCTTTGGCAATAAATCTATAATAAATGAAACAAATACACCTAATGTAAAGTGTCCCATCGCTTCATTCTTACTTTGAAGTAAAATTGTTATTTAAGTAAACTTGTTCTTTTCAACAACCTTGTTAACTAAATTTTGAATTACATACTATGTGTTTTATTGGCCATAAAATAATTATTTAGAAATTTATTTTATTGACTTTAAAACAATTTTTCAGCTTTGGAATGCCAAACTAGAAAGCCAACATAGAAATTTAATAATAATGTAGAATTTAATAATTATATTAAGCACAATTAAATGAAACTACATGATGTAGTATTATTTCTACTTTCTTTAATTTCTTTACCACGACCTAGGTTTCGTTGTATTACATCTTCAGGTGGGATATTAGCAACGATTAACTCTTAGGAACAACCAACAGTATTTATATGTTTCAAACACAGTAGCGGAAGCCTGGTTTGTGTGGATTTTTCCATTGTTTATGTTAGTGAGTTTAGTGCAGGGGCGCAGTGTAGGTTTTATTATATTACCGAGAGTTATACAATATACCAGTATTTTAGTGAGGGTAATAAATTCAATTGTTGTTATTATGTGAGGTAATACAATGCAAACTTTACGGTGTATGTAATAAAATTAAATGGAAGTTATTATCGGTAATATATTTATACAAAAGCAAGGGTATTTGAAAGAAAGGACAAGGTAATATACTAATTCTACATATCTCCGGTTTTGTGTATTCATATATTTATTTATTTATTTCTTTTAATTTTTTGTTTTTATTATATATATTCTTGTATTTATATGTGTATTAGTGCTGAAACAATTTCCAAGGTACTGTAGTATCAATGTTGTATATTTAAATTATATCTAGAAGATATTAAGAATGGGTGATGATATTATATTTAGTTGTTCATTTAATATATTGATCTTGATATCTTTTTTATGTCTGTTTATTTCTAATGTTTCTAGGATATTAAGTTTATAACCTTTTGTATTTATTTGTAATATATAGGGGGCATTATCAGTATGGGGGTGATGGTTATTTTCAATGAGATGTTTAGCAAAGTGAGATGTGTCTGGTTTATTATTTCACCAGCTGGCAATGTGTTCTTTATATCTTGTAGTAAAATCTCTTCCTGTTTGACCTATGTATACACTACTACAGTCGTTACATTTAAGTTTATAGATACCACTCTTTTTATGTTTATCTATTTTTTCTTTATTATTAATAAGGGTTTTACCCAAGTTATTTAAGGTACTATATGTACATGGTATATTATTTTTATTTTTATTATTAGTTAAGAGTTTTCCTAATTTGAGTGATACATTACCTATGTATGGGATAGATTTATAGTAAATATTATTATTATTTGGTACGACCGGGTATATTTCTTGTATTTTTCTTAATTTATTATGGTACAGTTTTGTGACAATTGATGGGTCATAATTATTATTTGTTGCGATTTGTTTTATAGTTTTTATTTCTTTACGTAGATTAGGTTTTTCTAGAGGGATGGTGAAAGCTCTGTGAATCATGGAATGGAAGGTTGCTAACTTATGGAACCAAGGGTGTTGAGATTGACCATTAATTATGGAGTCTGTAAATGTGTCTTTTCTAAATATACTAAATTTATGTTTATTATTTTTGCGTTCTATTGTTATATCTAAAAAATTAAGTTTATTATCGGACTCCACTTCTAAAGTGAATTTGATATTATTGTGTAGGGAGTTAGCAAAGTTAAAAAACTGGTCTAACTGTCGCTGTGTACCTTTCCAGCAGATAAGGATGTCGTCAACGTATCTATAATAGTATAATGCTAACTCTCTAGAGATATGTAGAGTCCCTAGGAGATATGTAGAATTAGTGTATTACCTTGTCCTTTCTTTTAAATACCCTTGCTTTTGTATAAATATATTACCGATAATAACTTCCATTTAATTTTATTACATACACCGTAAAGTTTGCATTGTATAACCTCACATAATAACAACAATTTAATTTATTACCCTCACTAAAATACTGGTATATTGTTTAACTCTCGGTAATATAATAAAACCTACATTGCGCCCCTGCAATAAACTCACTAACATAAACAATGGAAAAATCCACAGAAACCAGGCTTCCGCTACTATGTTTGAAACATATAAATACTGTTGGTTGTTCCTAAGAGTTAATCTTTGCTAATATCCCACCTGAAGATGTAATACAACAAAGCCTAGGTCGTGGTAAAGAAATGAAAGAAAGTAGAAATAATACTACATTACGTAGTTTCATTTAATTGTGAATAATGAATTTCTACAAAATTGACGCTAAATATATTCAATTATATTAAGGTTTAATAATAATATTAAGCTATGTGTGTGCGTCTGAAAATTACTTCACATTTATCTTTTAGTGCTTTGTATATTGCTTACAATAGTACTATAGGTACTGTCAAGAATTGCAAAAGATTATGGAGGAGTACACAATTAAAAATGTTACTGCTACTGCTTTGCTTCCTTCTCTGCTGCTAACGAACACAATGTGGAACATACACAATACGTCAATCATAAAATAGCCGAAGATATACATTTAAACAATGAATGAATTATGGTACTCACCTGGCCTCCCAATAACCAATGATTACTTTTTCCAGAACACGAAAACTTTAAATCACTACAAAAAATTAAATCACTGTTTTCAAAAAATTTAGATCACTACAAGAAGTTAAATCACTGTTTTCAAAAAATTTAGTCATTGGTTTTCAGCAAATTTAGTTACAGCATCAAATCAACTGACAAAAGTTCAAAATGGGAAAAATGATAATTTTTCCCATTCTGAATTTTTTAAATTAATTGCAAATTTTATCCACAGATAAAGATGTAATGTTTATCAATACAAACAAATTAATATGTTCAATACGTTTTGCTCAACACACACAAAAGGTTGAATACTTACACAATGTTTAAATTTTTTTTCTTAAATATACAAAGAATACTTGAAAAAAACTCAACAGGTTTGAAATATTGCCACCAGCAAATAAATAAATAATGAACTAATTACCATTACCTCATTCTTAATTTGGATGCCAGCTTCGGTATGAATACAGCAACATACATCTTAATATTGTCTAGAAAAGTTGATCCAAAAAAAGAGGATGCCAATCTGAAGAAAAGTGACTGTTCATCCTCGAATGTGTTATTATCAACGCCAAATACAGCTTTGGCTATAACATCTGTAGTGTACTTCCCAGATAGCTATAAATGTAACGTATATCACTAGATTAAAGTACATTTTGAACAAAGAAACAAGAAAGCAGTTATTATTATGCAGAATTTAAAAAAAAATTTAATATCTTTATAACCTTTTTTCCTTCAAAATCCACAATCCTGTTTTTCTGAATTTGCTGCTTAACGTAATTAACCATTATATTACATATTTCTTCCATTCCAGTGAAGTAGAGTTTAAGCTTTGTGGTCGTAACGGCAGGTGTAAAATGCCCTCTGGTTCTTCTCCAACGTGCTTCATCTTTTTGCACAAATGGGTTGTTTGACATCAGTGGATCAAGATTTGGATCGACCTGGGAATTAAAAATTATTTTGATACAAATGTATGGCCATTTTTAGACATTGTGGATGTGATTGAGGTCAGTGTTTGCTTGTTTATATATTTTACTAGAACTATAGTAACCAGGGAACTAACTAAGGAATGGGGTTAACTAAGGAATGGATGCAGAGTGAAGCATCGAACCCTTGCCAGGTTGTGAAGCAGCTGGTTCACAACCAATTGGAAAATATATTAAGAAAAGTATTTACCACGACTTGTTCATTATCATTTTCTTTATTTTAATTATTCAATATGGAATGTATCATCGGCACCTTTGTATTTTTAAAGTGGACATATGAAATGCGTGTGATGAAGATTGATTTTTCATTATGCCTGGAAATCCCACCACACCATTCAGTCTGAAGGAAACACCTTGGTCCATGTCTGTTCTTTAGTATGCTTTTCCATATACAAGTCCACTCTTTTCTAGCTTTTTATTTCTTCATGTATATATTCAACATTGGCAAAGTGTCTAATCATTAGTTTCTTTAACTTTGCATTGCAAATTTATTTAATTATCCCACTTTTTTGCTATTCTCATCACTAATTTTTGTGCTTGATTGTTTGCACAAGTGTACCATCTGCATATATTTAGAAAATAAATGTTGCAATTATAGTTAGGAAACTTATTATTACGTCAGATATGTAACTTAATATTCTCAAAAGGTGGTGCAGAAGTGCTGTTAAATTATCGAGGGGCTATAATATTACATGAAAAGAAATAAATCTTATTTAATTGCCTTTTAATCATAAAAAAATATTCCACTTTTGGGAAATATTTCAATTTATTTACAAAAAAAATATTCAGTGGCCCAGCTGTGACCCGACTTGTTTCAATTTACAGTTTTTGGTTTTATTGTCTAATTTAATATTGATTGCACTTAAAATACCTGGACATTATTGTTTGCAAAACTGCTGAAATCTTTTGACAAAACATTTTTGATAATGTCTGGATCTCTTAATAACAAACTCGGCTCCATCAACTTCATGAATCCCACGTAGCGGACATTCTCATTGTAATTGCTGAAATTTAAATAATTAAACCCATGATAATTTTTTTCTCTGTCCAACTGGATATATTTTGGCAGCTATGGGTAGAAAGCAAATAAATTATTGGATGATTAATACGTTAGCTTCAGAAGCCAAACAAGTAATTCAGTTTCATAATAACATTGATAATATTGTTTAGGCTACTCACAGGAGGACTAAGTTTTCCATCATTGGACTTAAATCCAATGAGGGAAAACTAAGTGTTAATTAAAGCGGAATAAATGATATAATTTAATTTCTTCAGGAAAATTAAACCTAAATATTGTGAAGTATGTTAATATTAATTTGACTTAATAATTTATTATATTTTTCGCTAAATATGGAAGTCATAGTTGAAAGCTTTATATGTGCAGCTGGTTTGCAAAACTTTTATGAAGTACAAAACATTGCTGTTATCTAAATAGTTTAAATGATGTTTGGTCGTATTGTCAGTGTACAATGTTTGTCAATGTAGCTGTAAATGTTTGGGTGCTTTGTGAAATAACTAATTTATTTGTTGTTTTATGGGAAAAAAATTCTGTTGGTCACAATCATATATTTTTGTAAGCAAAATAAATATAAAAACAAATTATTTTTCAAATGCAATAATTTAAATTATGAACTAAAGAAGACAAACTTTGTAATTGACAGTCTGTTGGAGATCTGGTGTAGTTCTTCACATTAATAACAATAGGATTTAGATAATTGTTCAGATTCAGATTTTGCAATATTACACTAGAACTAAAATTATTCTTTTTTGTACACAACACTTTCAATACATGTTGCCATGATTGTAAAAGCGTTTGGTCATTGGTTTATTTTCGAATTTGTTTTAGAGCTAACTTAAACTCTTTATTGTATATTTAAAATAGATTGATATTAATAAAAGAAAAATGTTTGAAAGATATCATTAAGAAAAAAGTTGTGATTTTTCAAACGAATAGACGTGCAATCTGCCTATTAAATATTCATGATAGTGATAGTGTGTAAGGCATTGACAAACAATAGAAAAATACAGAACCCAATATTTACATATTTTCTACATTTATTTATCTGTGTAACTGTTTGAGTGTTGCATAATAGAAACAAAGATAATTTCAAATTTTTGTTTGTAAAGATATCTTCATTTCTAAAATATAATATTGTTATCAGTTTAAATCTAAAAATAAATTTATTTATAGACATAACATGGGACATTGAAATAAAAATTTTTTTTTTTATTTTAATTTATATAGAAATTATACTTGCAGTGATATTTAAAATAAAAACCGTGATTTAAAAACCTATTTGTAAATTACGAGTAAACCAATGATGTTAACATCTGTTTGTGTATGTTTTGATTGGCTTATAACAAAAATTGTTTATTTCCAACAGTTACATAAATATAAGCTTATAAAATGTAAAAAAAACATTTAAAATACATATTTCAACTTAACTTACTTATACATATCTTGACATATTTGGCCAAAATGCTGTTTGCCTGTAAACTGCTTTTTAATGTTTCCAAAGAAAAACTCGGGTTCTTCATGAGGAACACCACGTTTCTCCCAAAAGTCATTGTTCCAAGTAACATATTTATAAAGAAGTATAATTATTACTGCAAGAGCAAGAAACAAGTAAAACATCTTCTCAATACAAGTACTTCTTTTACGGTAATGTTACACACAGTTAAAATGTCTACGGCGATGAACTGTTATTGCAAGCAGGGTCAATTTGTACTAAATGAATTGACAAATTTACAGGTCACTCTCTGCGGCTACCAATAGACTGCTTCTGGAGGGAGGGTTAATAAGCCCTAATGTAACGCAACTTAGGCCCTAATAAAACTGAGTTTACTATTGAATGTTGTTATATTATATATTGATTCATTTATCAAGTTTTGCCTCGTGACAACAATAATGCTATCATGTGTGTTGTCTGTGGAAAAAGCTTTATTATTATGTTTATATTGTAAATAATACACCTTATTTGATAAGTTTTGTGTAAACACAAAGATCATTTAAATTTTTTTCCTTGTCAGGTTTATTGTCTGATATTCAACGTATATATGTATATATATATATATATATATATATATATATATATATAAAAGTGTTGTAAGCTCTGTAGACCATATCTCGTCACCTTGGTAAGGGAATGTCTTCCTTTTACTTTATCTTTTACATGGTGGTACAAGGAATAAAAGAAACTTTTTGAATCAATGGACAGACATCATTATCAGTTATTTACCATTTTATGTTTAGTAAACTAAAAATAACAGTTTTTTATAAAGATTAAGAAAAATATCTATTTAAGAAATTATATTTTACTGGAAACATGATACGGTATTATATTATTCTGTAATTACTTATATTAATAATTAAGTACTGTTTAAAAAGGATATGATCAATTAATTTAGTAGTATTTCAATGGCAGCTAAGTGGCCAATGGATAAGAATAATTTAAATCAATCATTTTTTCATTATATTCCCTTAATGTTTTATTTTTAATTAATATTTGTTTTGGTTTAAAACATTATTTTGTTGTTGAGTAGTGCTTTACTGAATTCAATACGGTTCTAAATGAGTTAGGCAAGTATTAATAATCTTGGTATAATTTTTCCAGAAAGTTTTAGTTAATATGAAAATTTTGTTTTATTTTAATTACTTTATATTAGAATATTAAATCTATTTCAGTGATGGTAAATAGACTAATCATTTGACATCAGAGTTGAACATACAATTGAAAAATACAATAATTTAATGAAAGCGGCGAACTATACTACATTTACAGAAAATGTAGGAGATAGAAATGCTTGGTCTAGTTAGTTAATTTTATATTTACTTTAGCGTGTAAGAAATACCTATGACTTGCGAATGAGAATTGAGTCATTGCCCTTAACTCTTTTGGTTTTCCTTTAATTTTATCAGTTAAAACTAGTAGTCAGGTTTGCTTCAATGTGTCTCTCTACCTTTGGTGACAATCCACTCAGGTTCCCCATTCCCATTAAAATGGATAAGGGAGGAGATGTATGGCCGGTATGATACTCGTGGATGGTTGTTAGAAGGGAGTAGACTGCTATTTAAATTGACATAGTCATTATTTATCAATGTACACTTAAATGTTAAAATGAGTGGGGTTATCTCAGTTCGCGCCCAGGCACATCAACAAAGTGTAACATAATAATATTATCAAAGATGAATTGAAAAAAAACATAACAAAGCATAGCATCTGTGATAAAAAAATGATGTCCACAAATATAGATAAAAGTTTTAAATGAAATACATGATTTTGATTGATTGGTTTAATATCTTCTTTCATATGAGGGAGCGTTATTAAGTTCGCGGAATGGGGGTAAGAATGACTTTTCATAGTCCGTGAAAATAGTATTATATTCTCATAGCTCAAATTTCTCTTAAGAGCATGCCCATAGAAATATAAATTTTGCCTTAGTTTCAATTTTATTAGGCTAATGTAATTGTGAAGAAAAACTGCTATGACGAAAAATTTATTGAAATTATACCCTTTTGCATTTTTATTAATATTTTCATGACTGGTGATATTTCCATATTAGGTAATTAAATGCACTATCTTATAAAGAACTATAAAGAAAATAATAATATTTTAGAACACACAAAAATTTCAAAATCTTTAACATTGCTGTTGTGCTTACAAAGCTACACTTCGCACACTAAGCACAACATTTATTCGTTTATATATGTGTTCGCATAAATTTCTGAAACTTTTGACCGTTTTTGTTAGGGTTTTCAATATCAAATGTTTTCAGTAATATTAAAAAAAAATTGGTTCTCCCACTTTATGCCAATTACTGAAAGGTATAAAATAAGTTGCCACAATTAAAATTCAAGTGAGAAACTTTTAAAAATCTTCTTTTAATATGAATTAACATGCCTAAAAGAAAAGAATGTGAAGAGACATAATTGTGAAAAATAAATTGGAATTTTTCAAAATTTCATCATCAAAGTTGTAATGTATAAAATATTGGTAAACAATAGAATGTATAGAACAGTATCTACATACAATCTAAGTCTCATAATTTAAGATTACTAGTATTTACTTTACATAACATAATTTGATTTATATTTACTTACCTTTTAAGTGCCATTACTAATTTAAGACACACTTAGTCTCATTCTTCTACACTTAGTAATATTTTGTAATGTTATCACTATGAAATGAAAAAATAGTCAGTTTTGACAATACATATTAAAATTAATATGTTCTGGTATGTTGAGTTGTTCAAAGTGTTGTAAATTGTACTCGCAATATCATTTGATCCTTTGGGTTTCTCTGTTTCGTACCAATAATAACAAATCACAATTTTATTTATTAATTTACTTTTAGAAGTAGCAATTACAAAAATGATGTTGAAAAATTATATTGCCTATTAAAATTGCAGACTAATCATAAAGTTTTGGTAGGTAATGATTTTTTTGACAGTGAAAAGACAGTGTCATTATTTTTCATTGTCATTTTTTAGTAAGCTATAAAAAGGTTTGGTTTTTAAATTATGCACTCGTTTAGAAACCATTAAAGACTGCTTTTCTTCATTTGTTTTGATCACCTTTATATTCTCCAATAATTTGGTACAGCAGGGGAATACAGCTTCAAAAATATTATAATTGGTATTAATTCCTTTATAAAAAGTGATTACTTTATAAAAGTATTAGATGCAAAATTTTTTTCATTTTGAGTTTAGCGTCCACATGCACTCTGCAGCTGATTCTTTCCTACAATAATGTGATTTTCTGCATTCAAACGACAGTATGAAATTGCAATATGCTTTCCTAAATTTTTTTGAGATTGATGATTTTCACCTCTGGTTTCCTTTGTCTGATTATTTGTGTGATCTTTTTAATACACTAATAATTCTATATATTTCTACATTCAAAATCGATATAAAAACTGACTTACTGTTTTTTTTGTAAAGAAAGTATTTTGCACTCATCTATATTGAAACAGTGTATAGAAAGTAAACATTTTACAGATGTGCAAAATATGTACGTAATTAATTTTATATTCATCTATTTACAAGGAAACAAATATAATTACACAATTACAAAAATTATATACTTATATTAAAATTTTATTGTGAATTTAAAAAATATTGATATTTTAGTGAACATTGACATTTTAAATAGCTTAAATTTTTATTAAGTACAAGCAATTGGAAGAGGATTTAAGCGCTTTTCAAACATCTAATTTAACCCTAAGGGTTTGCCAATTAAATATAATTCATCTCTTTTTGTTTCATAATTTTAGAAGACGACATAAAAAAATGAAACAAATTTTTCAGATCATTTTAAAAACTAAGAAAACAAGAAAATCACGAACTTTCAGGGAACATAAGGTCTCAAATTAAATTTCAATTGAAATGGAAAATAGTTTATTTTGTAATATGCATATATAATGAGAAAAAATATAATTTATGACAAATCATGACTTTTTAATTACGACTTTTTGGAAGTAAAGTAAAATATTAAATTGTTGATTTGGAGCAATTAAAAATTAACATATTTTTATGACTTCAAGTTGCACCCAAGCATCTTTCTTAGCTTTCATAAAGAATTGATTTGGGTCGATTTCGGGTGGGTATGGTGACTTTGGTGATGGATTAATTTTAAAGTTATGTACAATGCTCACAACAGCAGCTTTGGTTTGTGTTAAAGCAAAACGAATACCTGGAAAAAAAATTATTTTATTTAATATACTAAAGTATCTAATTACATGATACACTATGTGTAACACACTTCAAATATTTTGAGTTACATGCACAGAATCATTTATTAGATTATGGAAAATGTCATGTTCTCGTTAATTTTGTGAGATCCGTATGTGACTTTTCGAATAGTGAATTGACAATAGGCTATGGGGGTTTATGACTTTGTCCACTAGGTCACCAGACTTTACGCTATTAGACTTGTTTGTGAGGCAAAGTGTGTACTTATAGGAAGCCTAAAGAAATAATGAAATAAAATTTTTGAAACTAAAACTATTGGTCAGATAGTGTACGGCTAAGTGGTTTACTTTAACCTTTATTAATAAAAGTAATTTTTTAAATCTTAATTTCCTACTAGTTATTTCTCACCGATTTGAGTTAAAGTTAGTACTAAATAAGTGCACAAGGAAATCAATGAGTGTTAAAAACAATGAAATGAATGTGGTCAACTTTCATTGTATTGTTTTTAAATACCTGAATATTGTTGAATAAATTTGTTATTTTTTGGCATAATGTATAAAAAGTCATTGAAACTGTTTTTATTTTAGTTTCTGAATATGCTATCAAAATTTTGTAGCTGACTAAATAATAACTCTGTACAATCTGTAGATATTGAAGCCAATAATATAGATTGTAATTTTCGATGAATCTTTTTCAAACTTGGATGAAAAATAATTCTTGGGTACCTGTACACTGCTAATTGAAATAGAAAAAATTGGACAACGGCAAGCGCCTGATTTTATACTGATTGCAAAACTGCACACGAACAGTGCACTGACTTTTGGAAACATTGCAGGACATTCAAATTGTGTAGAAACTCACTAGTTGTCCACTTTTATCTCTCAATGCATAGCTTTCGATAATCTAGTATGATGTCAGATACGTACTGGTTGTACCAGCATGTATGCATGGAAAAGAAGGAAATTCGTTACAATCCTGCATTTCAAAGGGCCGACTTTTGGTATTGGTGACACACTTACATTAACTATTTTAAAAATAAAGCACATTATTAATATATATATAAACTTTTTAAAATTTAACGATAGCTGCTGAAACACAGTTACACTTTGAGTCACTGTGATTGGACAGTCTGAGATCTTGGTGGTTTAAGATGTATTAAACAAATGCATATGAATTAATATTTGTATGATTAATTGTACAAACATACAAGGGGAGATCCAAAAGTCCGCAGGACAGAAGGGTTGCAAGTTAAATAAAACAACGAAACTATTTTTCTTTTTCGATATAACCTCCTTTAAGCTCAATATTTATTAGATCTTTCATTTCCATGATGAATACAACATTATCCATTAACAATTCTCTCCAAAATTGATGTTGATTCGTCAGCACACAGCTTCAAAAATTACTTAGACGCCTCGACTCGTTGCTTTTGCAGCAGCTTAACCTTTCTTGGGACTCATCTTGCACTGATTTTAGTTATGCCAAGATGATTGTGTAAAATTATTTTGTATCTGATACACCAACTACAGGCAAACATCTCCCAATACAAGTTTTTCGACAATATTCCATGTGGTGGCTTCATTTGGCCGTCTTGGGCAAGGGTCATTTTCAATCAAGTCTCAACTTTGTTTAAATAGACCACGCCACTTGTAAACTATGGTTTTACCATGCTAACAATCTATGTAAACAAATTCCATCTCATCTATGATTTTTTGGGGAGTTTTCTCTTGCTTGGTGAGGAATTTAATCAGAGCGGGTGATCAATTTGCTCCACGTTCGCAGTTCACTTCCAGATTTATTTCTTTAAGGGACGATTATCCATTAACGAACGATGTTAGGGACTTAACATTTGACTTAATATAAAATATTTATTACAAAAGAAATCCATCCAAAAGTAATTGAAAAAATAAAAATGAAATATTAATTATGCAGAAATGTAAGCATATACAAGGCTCATGTCCTAATAAGGGACTTAAATATTTTGTAAGTCTATTTAGAGTTACAAATAGGCATTTGGTAAAATTCGAGTATCTCAGAATTTGTGGACGTAATAAATTAATTCTGTAACTAATCAATTACTTCCGTTAGTAACGTAATAAAATAATAGACTATCTGGTAGATATTTTATAGTTTTACATACCATCATCCAAGTCTTTTTTGTAAATGATAAGCTTTTTTGTAATGTAAACGAATTGATAGCGAGGACACAATATGCCTTCGCACTTGTCGTGCGTCTATATTGCACTTGATGCACAATAATTAGGTATACAATATCCAAAATATATAGAAAGAATCGTGCCTTCGATGAAATGATTGAGTGATGAAATGAAATGAGTTCCTAATTCTTCCTCCCTTCCCCTTCATTCCAAGGACTTTTGGACCTATCCCCATATAGGATGAAAATTAAGCCAGGGATAAAATATTAAAGGTAAAAGCAGTTCTTACTTCCCTCATGCAACTATTCACAATTAAAAAGTAAATTCACCAAACAATAAGTACAAAAGTAATAACATTTTCTAGTTGTAATTGATGTACAATTGATCCAAGCAAAAAAAAGTACATTCTCTCACCCAGACAAATCCTAGGACCCTCTCCAAAAGGTATGTATGAAAATTTATGCCTGGATGCAATAGCTTCTTCAGTAAAGTTGTCTGGGTTAAACTTCTTAGGTTCAGGAAAATATTTAGAGTCCATGTGAAGAGCGTAAACTGGAATGGTTACTATACCTCCAATTTCCATCTTCAAAGCCTTTCTACCCCGAGTAGGTGGTGGGAATTCATATGGTTTTGTACAAACACGTGTTAGAAAGAGATCTGGTGTGTGCATTCTGAGAGTCTCTGTAATTAAAAGTTTTTTTATGTAAGGATTTAAGCTTTTGAGCATCTAATATTTTTGTCATATGGATGCGAAAAATTCCTATGGTTTCGTAGGTTTTTATGGCGTGGGTAAAGCTTTGTATGAACATACTATAAATATCGATTTCTTTGAAAAATCTTATTCAGTTCGTCAAATTACTAATAAATCTCTAAACACAGTTCTGTAATATCAAGAAATAATAAAAATAATAAAAAATACAACATTTAAAGCAACAAATGCAAGTGAAACAAAGTAACTGAAATGGCGCTGTCATCTGTCAGTACCAACCTTCAAATAAGAGTAAATCTATTATCATGTATTTTTCTTGTATGCATTGTTTAAGGTTACATTTTAATTATTAACTTTTTAATATGCCTAGATCGATACAAAAAGTTACATCTTCTTAACATAAGAATTAGCAGAAATACAATACATGTCAAATACATTTCGCAGTAACAAATTTCAAACGCAATGCTTATCTGTTTATGACATTGAGAAAGTAATTCTTGCTTAAATAAGAATATGTTGATGCTTTGGGTAAAAATTGAGGCAGTTATATATTTAATTGTTATTGTCGTAAATATGGACAGTCAAATGACACGATCAATTTCCAAATGTCCCTGACGAAAATAATCAGTGGTTTTACACTTCTTAGTGTTCACAAAAACCTTTATGATTTTTTTTGTATTCGTTGTATCGTACAGGTAGGTATACTTTTCCTTCACGAGACAATTGGAATAGATATATAATTTTGATTGTTGCAGTAATTTATGTTTTATATACATATATTTCTCACTACAGGGTGCATTCACTTGTGCACTTTAATGTTAAGTCATATCTAATCCCAGTGTCGCCCCGAACATTTGACAAGAATCTCGGGCACGATTAAGGCTACGAACATCTGTTCAAAATACTCGGCAAATATGAAAGATACTGAAATCTGTAGAGTATCCGCTTTGTATTGTTGAACTTAATTAATTATATGAATCTTTTTTGAAAGAAAAGAAGGTAAACATATACATTCACTTTTTTTGTAATTTTACAACAGATTATATAAATTTGTTAAACACAATGTGGATATCGTATAGGTTTCAATTTCTCTCATATTTCCTTAACTCCAGCCAAAATATCAATACCAAGCGTGTGCCCGAGACGGAACCAGATAACCAACGTACGGTTCGCACTGTGTATGAAATGGAATGAGATAACACAAACATATTGTTTGCATATTGATATTCAACTAGTATGTGAATGTATTATAAACTGTATATGGCGACAACTGGCTGATGTTCAGTAGTCAAGAGTGGCATCTCTACCCAAAGTCGTCGGTTCGATTTCTAGTAAGCACGATTTGTAATGATAAAGATATAAAAGTAACTATAGATATTACAAAGAAAAGAAAAAGATTCATAACTTATATTGGTCAACTTTTTATTAATATATACAAATACAAAATAAAACTCACCAAATGCAAAAATACATGTATATAAATCTGTTAAAAAAAATGATTAATGAATATACAATTTGAAGAACATGAAGGATAGAAATAAATGAAAATGGTGACCCATTTTGAAAGGCTACTTGCTACTTTCTACACTAGCAAAAATAATGATTTGCCAAATTCCAAACTGTGAAACGGGAACTAAAACTATGCATGCAATCACAGTATTAATACAAATTCAAGTAGCTATTATTTGCCTCAGTCTTTATTACTTTTCGTTTCTTTGCGTTTGATTTTTTATAGAACACGCTATATTATAATTCATTTTCTTCTCTAGCGAATAGCGGTTCACCAGAAAATTATATTAACCCCACATATGATATCATTTGATATATTATAAAAATAATTAAGAAATATAAATTATTCATGCATTGTTTCCTAAAACCCATGTCAACAGAATTTTAAAATACTTGAAATAAAGGCCAAAATGTGATACTTTCAAAACGGTCTAGTAAATTTGCTTAAATGAAAAGCTAAGAAAAAAAAATTATGTACTACTCATCTGTTATACCAAGGTTAGAAACTGATTTGCTCCAAAAAATGTACTAATGTTGCTGAAAAACTATCCATATATATAAATAAGAGCAAAATAACTATTTAATGATTAGCTTGCTCCACCCTCATAGCTAAACAAACATCTAGGTCTAAAAAATTATTCATATATTAATTATGTACAGTTTAGTAAAGCCTTAGTAAGTATGTTGCTTTAATTAAGCGATCTTTATTCTAGTACAATTAAACTGTAAATATGGAAGCGTCTATTTCAGAGTTGGAGAATAGATGTTTGAAACATCAAATGCTACATTACAATGAGCAAGAAAACAACCAAGATGTAATAAATACCTTTTTCCCCCGTAAACCAATAACATGAAATTTATTATTTAATAATACTACAATAAATTAAATATTATCTAAAAATTGTACTTTTGGAGATGCATTATTTTGTTGTCTGACTATACCACATCGGGGCCATCACGTGTCCATAACAGCCTTCATCCCTATTTCCTATTAAACAACTACAGTAATGTCCTAAAATAGCATTGAAGAGACAATCATTGCTCCACTTGCTGTCAATTAAAATATATCTTAATTATACTAAATCCTCTGACTAACAAGCCTAGATTTTATGCGTCCTCTTTATAAATACGGACAATTATCTCCTTAAACTATTTTTACCCATAAAACTATTTTTTGTGAATGTTCCAGTTCTTAACGCTTTTATCCGGTTGACATTATTTTCCCTAATACGTTCTGTATGATATGATAGCACTCATGCTACTTGATATGACCTTGGTTGAAATTCTGTTTGCTTGGTTGAAATTTTGTCTGTATATTTTATAATCCTTCTTAAATCTACCTTTAACTACTTCTATTACCCATCTGCACTCTACATATAATTAGGTAGTGTTATTAAAGATTTACTTTGAGAAGTCAATATATCCTTGGAGTTGCTGGTAATTGAGGTGGTACCTATGGCATGAGACTTAACATAAATGGTATATTAAACTTTTGGATAGTGTCAGAGGATAACTGTTTCATTATTTCTCTTAATGGGTCTTGAGCTAATTGGGTGCCGGTTAGTTCTTATCCAACAGGGATGACAGACATGGCAACTTCTTGAGAAATCCTAGAAAAAAATACATGTATAATATCATGCTGGCTTTATAAATATATATATATATATATATATATATATAATATGGAGATTACAGGTTCTTTCTATGTTCACATTTGAATCTCAATCTAATATCTAATTAATATTGAGATTATAGTAAGTAAATATACATATAATATGGAGATTACAGGTTCTTTCTATGTTCACAGTTGAATCTCAATCTAAAATTATAGTACCCAAATCTATAGTACATATTATGAGCTACGTGACAAATATAGCATTATTAACAACTCCCAGGCAATGTGACAAATGCTGAAAACAAACGAGCAGCAAATACTATTATAATAGCAAATACTATTGAAAACATTATAATGAACAAATATTATATTACATATACCATTGTGAGAGTAAAGTATAAGTCTGTCAGTTGACTGGAAATTAGTGTAACAATTTTTTTTATTTCTCTATGATAGTTCACAGATCAAGTCTCCTATTTCTGTTTAAACTATAATTAAATAACATTATTATAGTAGTGGCCAGAAAATATAATAACTTACACATGTAAATAAAAATTTATTGAAATAAATTATGCTTCATTAGACTTGACGTTATTAATATTATCAGGATAATTGTCCACGTTTAAATTTAGTCTATATTATTTACACATATTAATGTGGTTATAGAAAAATTATTTTATGCTGCAGTAAGCATAAGCATATACAACAAAGAAAAAAGAGTGTATGGGAAAATAGCTTAGTGTTACGTAGTCTTAACATAATATTTTTGTGTTAAATAATAAATAAAAAAATATGAAACACTAACCCAATAACAGTACGCAATGATGAAAAATATGTTAAAAGTGAACTTTCAGCATTAATAGTATGATGTTGTAATCTTCATTGCTAATAGCTTATGATCTTAACAATGTAAAATATAAGTTAAAAGTAAATCCATCTAAAGGTAACTGAAAAAATAAAAATTAAATTTTAATTATGCAGAAATGTAAGCATATACAAGGCTTATGTCCTAATAAGGGACTTAAATATTTTGCTAAATTTATTTAGGGCTACAAACAGGCATTTGGTACAATTCAGGTATCTTAGAATTTGTGGAAGTAATAAATTAATTGTGTAAATATCTTTGCGGATATTTTATATTTTACATACCATCGTTTGAGCCTTGTTCGTAGACGAGTTGATAGCGAGGACACAATATGACTTCGCACTTGTCACATATCTATATTGTAGTTGATGCACAATAATTAAGTATATAATATCTGAAATATATGGAAAGGATCGTGCCTTGAGTGAAATCAGTCCATGTAGACACCTGATGTATATAAAAATCGCCAATGAGCAAGCATAACGGAGACTTCAGTATATGATCTGTGATGGAACTGCAAGATTTCAAATGTAAATTGCCGCCCTCTGTCGTTTGTCAATGTTGCCAACTGTCTGTCACAAGACGTTATTAGCCGTTTTTGTATTTTATTGCATTGTTCACATAATAATTTTTTACACTACAATAATTGTTATGAACGATAAAAATTTTGATATAAAAATATGCAACATTCGATTATTTACCTTATCTTCTATGCCTTATATGATATTGTTGAATGGAACATCAATATAAAGTGCAAGCAACGTAAAGGAGAAAAATAATAGTCAAAATAATTCCGTTTTGATTTCATGTAAATAATTACTCCCGAGCTCTAGTGATGTAAAAAATTCATCATAATTCATTGATTTATTTTTAGTTTTTTATGTCACAACAGCACTTCTGGTATTTTCACATATGTACGGAGAATTGTGGAGAGCGGTGCAATAGTATTTGATATCAATGTAACAAATATTAATGCAAGGATCCAATAGTACATGGTATTTTGATATTTTAGTAGTAATTGAATTCCAAAATAGAGCGCACAAAAAAACAATTTTTAAGAATAGACATTTTTTTAATTGGATTTTCACTATATCTTCATACCTGAAATAACTCTTTCCAAATACTTCATACTATGAATGTGATCAAATGCAAGGCGGCCATTGGTCCCCTTCATTGATGCCGTGATTTCTTCCCTTAACTTGTCTTGAATATCTTGATTCCAAGCCAACTGTTAGGCAAAAGATAAATATTATATATATAAATATACTTAATAGCTAGACAGAATTATATAAATTACAAGTTTTAATATATTGGTGTCATTTTTTATGAAAAGGTGCCAAGGTGTATATAATGGGTGTCTTAGTGCCGAATTCAAACTTTAAACTTGAATATCTTGGCAAGCAACAGGGTTAGCGGGAGTGGAGGGGTGGCGTTCAATAGCTCATTGGTGTGGATTTTTTAGTCACCATATTGCAGTAGACTGGCGCATATTGCGCTTACACTTTGGAAGCATATTTCTGCAACGGTGTTTCTGTTCATGAGGCACAACTCAAGTTTTGTAATCATTTTGCAATCTAACGTTTCAATGATGGGCCCAGTATTCAGTTAATCAAGTTCTGGGTAGCGAAGTTCAGAGGGTCAGGATGTACACTAAATCATTCACACAGTAATCAACATTAACCACGATCAATTAGAAAAAAATGCTGCCTCTTTGATTATTCATTATTCAAGTCTTCAAAGAATTTTGGCTCTAGACTTAAAATTACATCCCTATAAAATACAGTCTAAAAAAAATCAAACCTGAAGACTACAACAATCGGAAAATTTATTGTCGGAAAATGTTAGAGATTTTTTTGGAGGAAAATGGGATGTACAATGTTTATTTTAGCAGTGAATCATACTTGCATCTTGAAGGTTACATAAATCGTTAAAATTGTCATTACTGGTCATCCAGCAATTCAAAAAAAAAGTTTTACATAGCCCTAAAGTTACTGTATGGTGCGCAATATTGTCTAAAAAAATCATTGGGCCATTTTTCTTAATTTGACCACCCAGATTGCCCGACATAACCCCAGTTGACTTTTTTCTATGGTTATGAATTTGGAGCAGCTGAAGGCTAAAATAACAGAAGAAATGGGAGCTACTTCAGTTGATGTTGCAAATTGTTTGCAAATTTGCATTTACGCTTTGAGGACTGTGTTCACCATGATGGGGGACATCTTATAGTATAATATTCCGTATGTAAAATTCACAGAAATTTATTTTAGTTTACTTTAATTAAAATATTATAAATACAATAATTGGTTTTTTATTATTATTATTTAAAATTTGAATTCTGTGCTGAGACAACTTTTATAAATTAAAATATAATGTACCTCATACAAGATGTAAGAAATTGTTGTACTGGATGATTCATACCCGTCAACTAAAAACTCATATGCATGAGATGCAATATAGGTGTCAGTGAACTCTGAAATCAAATTAAAACGTCTTTAATTTGTTACGTGTTCAGATATTTTTTTCAGACAAAACGTTCAAGTAAAACAACAAAATTAACTAACTCACGTTAATTTGTAAGAAACTAAAATTATTTGAAAATTTAATTTTAAAGCAAGAATTTTGTTAGTTGCAAATGTAGTACCACAATACTTCTGTTTATGAAAAGATATTTTTAATACCTTTTTATTCCACATATTTGAATTTTATAGAAAAATTCATATTCCAAATTTATTCCTCGTTACTCTTTCTTCTGTGGAATATGTTAATTTTTTCTCTTATCAATGAGACATTTTTCACTGTCTATGCAATATGCAATCTTACCATTTTGTGTGTCATTTTCTTTATAGGTTATCATATGCTGGAAGAAGTCATTCCTCTTTATACCAGATTGCTGTCTTTGTATTATTATGTCCTTTGTTATTTTTATAATTTTGTCTTGTATGTCTTTAGCGACAAACCTGCAATAAAATAAAATTAAATAAATATTATAGATTTTTCCATTGATATAATCAGACTTTGAAATTAAGTAAACTTATTATTTTGAAACACTTTGTCAACTAAATGTTGCATTTTGTACCATTCATTTGGGGCTGTGTGTATTTAAAGTAAATGTGTCTGGAGATTTACTTTACTGCCTACAAAAAAGTCAGATTCGGATTTAATAAAAACGAAGTTTCAGATTTAGAATGCCGAGCACGGCAAAGAAATTGAACAGAAACATAAAGATACATATTTATTCACAACTAAATGAAAGTACGTGATGTAGTATTATATCTTCAAATTACCAACATGAAGAAGTTGTCATACAGCAAAACCTAGGTTGTGGTTAATAATGTAAATAAACAAGAAATAATACTACATTACGTAGTTTCATTTAGTTATGAATAAAAGTTGATAATGAATTTCTACAAAATTAACCTCAAATATATTAAATTTATATATATATATATATATATATATATATATATATATGCGGCGATTCCACACCACATGAAAAGTTTACGAGCAACTCACAGGTAGATTGTGTTAATTTAAATAAAGATCTGAAAGGATTTATAATGAATGTTCTTGGTAAATAAAGGAATCATTTTGTAGTAATATAACCTAGTTCCGACACTAAAATATACAAAACTACATTTGACAAAAAGGTTTGAAATATTGCTAGCATCATTTAAATTAATAATGAACTCATTGCCTTTA
The DNA here is from genome assembly GCA_039881145.1 of Druceiella hillmani. Lineage (NCBI taxonomy): Eukaryota > Metazoa > Arthropoda > Insecta > Lepidoptera > Hepialidae > Druceiella > Druceiella hillmani. The sequence goes on along the minus strand of JAYKKI010000023.1, from coordinate 3,650,467 downwards.
CCTCATTCTTAATTTGGACGCCAGTTTTGGTATGATTAATGCTATATACATCTTAATATTGTCAAGAAAAGTTGACCCGAAGAATGAAGATGATATTCTGAAGAAAAGTGACTGCTCATCCTCGAATGTGTTATGATCAATGCCGAATACAGCTTTGGCTATAACATCTGTAGTGTACATCCCAGATAGCTACAAATGTGACATACATCACTAGATTAAGTTACAATTATATTAAAAATTACTAAATTATTAAACAATTAAAAAAAACATTTAATTTCTTTATAACCTTTTTTCCTTCAAAATCAACGATGCCATTTTTCTGAATTTGCTGCTTAACATAATTGACCATTATATTACATACTTCTTCCATTCCAGTAAAGTAGAGCTTAAGTTTTGTGGTCGTAAGGGTAGGTGTGAAATGCCCTCTGGTTCTCCTCCAACGTGCTTCGTTTTTTAGCACAAATGGGTTGTGTGACAACAAAGGATCAAGATTTGGATCCACCTGAAAGTTATAAATCATTTTGACAAGAATTTATGTCATTTTTTAATACTGTATATGTGGATCTCGTTGCTGTTTGCTTAACTTGTTTGTATACTTTGTTAATTGTACAGCCAGAGAGTGATGCTGTATGGCCCAGGGGGAAAATCTAAAATTTGAATCCAAATCTGATTATGAAGCAGTTCCTGAAACTTGACTGAAAAGTACATTAAGAAAGGTATTTACTTATTATTTGTTAAATGTCATTTACACAGAAAAATACTCGGTTATTTTTCTGTTTATTTATTACTCCAAATCAGACACATTACCAGGCGGAAGGGGTAGATATTTACATAATTCAAACAATAAGAAACAAATTTACTTAAACAATGTATTTTTTTTATGTTATTAATTCAAAAATATATTTTAAACGTAAATGTTAAGCATAAAAAGTGTTATTTAATAAAATACGTTAAAAACTGTTTAATACATGCAATTTTGTTTAATTCAACCCAAAAATTTAATATTGAATACCAAAATTAATATGTATAAATATTTTTAAGTTGAAAATCAACTGTATATAGAATTTTCATGAATGCGCACAATAGAAACTATTCTTTTATTGCCCAGGTAAAATGTACCTGATGGAATCATGGCAGAATGGACAGATCTTTAGCCAGTCTTCTACCTACTTTAACTACTACCCAAATTACACTCAGTATACCTTTGTTCTTTCAATTGAATGCATATATTTTCAATTTACATATTGATTTAGAGTGTTTTTACATTAAAAATAAAATCTGTCAAGCATGAGTGGAACTCGCAGTATGACGATATAATCGTACACATTTAGGTATTTCTAAACATTTAATGGTTCATAGTATTCCTATTAAGCTGTATAAAAAATTTTAATTTATTAAAATTAAAGTATATTGCCTACTATATCTTTCACAGGGGATATTTAACTAATATTTAATTTCTCTTTATGTGATATAACTACAAATTAACGATTTTCAGATGTTTTCCCTATTTGTGCTGTGAGACCTTGCGTCTCGTCAAATTTCATGATTCTAGGTCAATGGGAAGTAGCCTCAGGTTTTGATTTATTTACAAGTATCAAAATATGCAGCATAAATGGCCACATTTTTTAGGTTCTTCTTGATTGTGTTGACTTAGAAACTTGATTCTTTTACAGCTCCAAGGGACCGTATATTTGATATTAATTTCAACTTGATACCTCCTCAGAAAAGGGTCTTGACAGATCGACAGGCAGACAACAAAGTGATCCTGTAAGGGTTGCTTTTTTCATTTTGAGGTATGGAAATCTAAATAGAGTTATTAATAAAAATGAGTAAAACGCAGTGTTATTTGTGTTGTATTAATCTGTGAACCAAAACCAATTACAGTGCTATGGAAGGGGTAAGTATATGCGTTTATCATTGAATTTATGAGTAATTATTTACATATAATATTACTTACATGATATATCTTATTGAGTATATTTATTGAGATATAAATTATACGGGGTCTATTATAAAAGTAATGCGTTTTTATGGGAAAAAGAGATTTATTGATCGTACCGATACAATTACTTAAAATTCTTCAAAATACCCTCCCCCTGCATCAATACACCTGCAGAGACGTGTCTGCCATGCCTGGAAGGCACCGTGAAACTTCTCAATGGGAATGTCTCTTAGCAATGTTGTAACATGCTTTTGGATGTTTTCCACAGACTTCCGATGCTGTCCTTTCCATTAACTCTTCAGTCGGATTAAAAAAAAGTCACACGGATGTCGAACTGTAAGGGGGCTGTGGGACAACCGGGGTGTTGCCCCGGGCCAGGAAATTGGTAAAGATAAAGGTTGTGTGGCTAGGGGCATTGTCATGGTGGAGCTTAACCGTGACTTCGATGTCAGCCCTCACACGTGCGACTCGGCGTTTCAATCTCATGAGCACCTCCAGGTAAAAGACTGAGTTGACAGTTTCTTCCTGTGGTACAAACTCATAATCGAAGATTTCTCAGATGTCAAAAAAGACAATGAGCATCGTTTTGATGTGAGACTTCCTCATTCGCGCTTTCTTGGGGCGGGGGGATGATTTGGTGTGCCACTCGCTGCTCTGTCCTTTTGATTCCGGGTCGTACTCAAACATCTAGGATTCGTATCCGGTTACGACAGAGTTAAGAAAGTCCAGCTCATTTTGAATTCAATTCAACAATTCTTGGCACAGGCTTCGTACAGACTTTGCGCATTTGCAGATCCTCCGTCACTATCTGTGGACATATTTAGATGTCAGTGATTTGCTAGGTGCTCAATCGATTGTCGAAACGAAAAATTTCACGCACATAATTCATGTTTTCCTTGGTTCTGACCGTTGTTGGGCGCCCAGAATGGGGTTGGTCGACAACCTTCTCCCGGTTCTCCTTGAACACCTTGTGCCACCTCATGGACTGTGACCTTAAAATGCAGTCTTCCATGAAGGCCTCTTTTCACGTGAACGCTCCATTGCGCCGTGTTACAAAGTCGAAAAATACACTTCACACAGAGGCACGTCTCTCCGCCCCGACTGCTAGGGGCAAACTGGCAATCGGCTGCATTGGAAGAGCAGCCCCCTTCCACATATCCCGACTGGTTTTACCGTGCTACGATGGATAGTCGCATCACAATAAAATCATGTGCATTCCTTTCATAATAAATCCTGTATATAATAATTATATATATATATATATATATATATATATATATATATATATATATACATATATATATATATATATATTTGTATGTAATTTTACAATATATAAATATATATTGTAAAATTGATTTAACTCTATCTCTTCTTTGTCGTTACTGGTCTTATCATTGTTTTCCTTTAGTATCTTATCCTCATAATTAAAATTCTTTATGTAATAACAATTGCCTACATTCATTAGTTTTTACATGTAGCAAGAATAACAAGATGTTGAAGACTGTACAGAAAAGTTTTGTTGCGTTTGGAAGCAAACACGGAAATCAAATACAGATATATCAAGTATTTAGTTAAAATAATGAAAAATTGATAAGGGATAGACATGATAAGGGGACTCTCAATACTAAAAGCAGTTGCTATAGGTTGTCAATAAAATATATGTTTCATTATTTAAATGGTGGTAAAAAAATTTATGTACATTACATCGCCGTATATGATTTAAGAATGAAAACGTCTTTCACAGGAAATAAATAAATTACTACAGAAATCATATCAGGCCCATAAGAAAAATTCAGAAAAACTCGAAAATCATTTTTAATTTGGGAAGGTAGTTGCTTTATTTGCACAAAACAGTTAAGGCACATTTGCGTGCTGTCGCTAAGTGAACCCTACCCGATGAATGCTTACATGTGTCTACAGATAGTATTGTTATATCAAAATATGCTCTATTTAGAAACTACATTTTAAATTAAATGAGCAAAGAAACAACAATTTCACACTGCTACAGCGAGCCGATTTCGGTTCATCCAGTTATTTAAATTCTGTCTTGAAATTCACACGTATGCACATAACACAAAAAGTGTCATTTGACTAAAAAGAAAAAATTTGCAATTGCATATAAATCATGCTATATGACAAATTAAAGCACTTGAGGACTGTTATGCGAGGCTGCATTGGTACTACTGAAAGATGGGCTGTGACATTGAGGCAAGTAAATAAAACAATTTTTTTGATCTAATGTTTAGTATTTATTGCTCATTGTATTATTCTAGTCTAGATTAATGTTGTAAAATCGAAATCAGTGATGTTTGAATTTGTTGGACTTGTTATATTTTATTGAGATGAAATATTTGACTTTTCAGTTTCGATAATTGCTGGGATTTTATTATTATATTAATACCAGCAGTATAGTAACCATACTGACATGTATTCTCGTAGGATGAGTTGTGACGGCCTATACGAAGCACTGAGTTCGGCATTAAAGTGTAAGGCCCTTGCAAATGCATTATGGAGAAGTTGATTTTTGGTTGTAATATTTATTACAATGGTCATGGCCTGATATTAGAATTCAACTGCATCTTGGTCAATAGAGCGATCAACAAGAATTCTTCTACAAAGACATTATACGATTATTGTCTTCTTTTTCAACAGAATTCATAAACTTCATGAATCTTGATTTTATGCTACTTGTTTCTTTATTTCTATTTGGTTTACTTCATGCTAGCTCCAAATTCTGAACCACCGCTTAAAACAGATTTGTAGTGGTCTGATTTTTTTTTATGAACTGCATATTGTTGTAGTTGGAATAATTAATTTTGTAGTAGATCCCGATTTGCTTTCCATCATCTTTTCACATTTCATCAAATGTTTTGAATATTTTTTTATTTGATTTTTCGATGACACTTTTTTATCTGAAATTTTAAAATTTAACTCCAGTTAAAAACCTCAACTTCAAGAGAAGTAATTATCAAATATCAAGTATATAACAAATATTGTGAGCCGTCTGACACAATGCTATCTAGTCCCAAACTAGGCAGCTGAAACAACTACTTTCATATTTTTAAATGCATACTCAAATACACACATATTCATACCCAGATCCGAAAACCAGCAGATATCATTTTTGTGTATAAATGTTGGTCATAGCCTCATATATAAATATATATATATATATATATATATATATATATAAATATATATATCTGTATATATACATATATATATATATATATATATACATACATACATATATATATATATATATATATATATATATATATATATATATATACTTTAATCATCTCACAAGTGTCATATCCTGGACTAGATAACATAGCCCATTCAGAAGCATACTGAAATTTCAAATTAGTACAAAATTTCGTCAACCTTTTTAAAAGTACTTGGTTTTTAAAAAGTACTTGGTAACAGGATATATTCTTGCTGATTTAAGATTTGCATCAGACTACATTATTTAAGAAATGTATTACTGGATATGGTCACAACTGGCAAACAAATATATGAAAATACTATTGGAAAGTGAATGGCTTAAAATAAACGAAGACTTTACTATCGATGCAAATTTCCTTTACTGTGTGGGGGCTGTGGATAGGATATCAGAATCATTAAATCCATAAAAAGTGGGTCAAAGTTTTTAAATAATAAACATAATTTTTCAATTATTTTAATGGCAGACGTTGGCAATAATTACAATATTGTATTCATTAACATTGGTGCATATAGCAAGGAATGTCTAGAATCTCCATTTTGGAAAAGCCTGTTTAATATACACTTAATTTACTACAGCCTGTTATAATGCCTGGGAAAAATTATTATTTATCTTGCGTATTTGTTTATGAAGTATTCACTTTACACAACTTACTTCAGCTATTCAGTGGTTGAGAACTTGATGAAACAAAATAAATTTTTAATTATCGTCTTATCAGGGTAAGACATTATATTGAATATACTTTTGGTATAATGGCTAATAAATAGAAGATCCTTCATCGGCCTTCAAATGTATCTCTTCATTTGCCAGTCGACATGGTAATAACATGTTGTTTATTATAAAACTTCATACATAAAGAACAACCGTTTACTGGTAATAGATTCTGGTTTTGAGCTACAGACACTTCCACGCTCACATCCCGTATCAAGTAATTTAACATCAAATAATGTTCGTCAAAATTTTGTAGAATATTTTATATCTGATTAGGACAGTGTAACATGGCAATACAAATATCATTAATATTTGTACTTAAAATATTGAAAATTACAACGATTCAAGGTTCACAATTTTTTTTGTTTCGGGTACACTCTTATACTTTGAATACTCTCATAAATTATAGAATAACAAGTGTAGCACTTACCATATCGGTCTTTTTTTGGCATCTGGAGGTCCTTAAAATTTTCTTTTAAATGTTTCAAGATTAATATCAATCATTTTCAACTAGGATATGTTAAAATTCGATACATGCGTTAGTTCATGCGCAAGCATCTACTGACTAGAGTGGACGAGGAGTGATAGAAGGGGGAGAAATGTGCGGGTGGCGGCAGGCGCGGCTACGTGATAATTTTCAGCCCCACATCGACTGTGTGGTCAACGAGTGGCAGTCACACCGTCTCGTGATTCCAAGGAATTTAAATTTGTTATCTAGAAAATATAGTTCACACTCTACTTATTATTATGTGACTATTTCATTACATTACAAAAAAAATTAAACAATTACAGGGTGTCTCTGCTATCACTTCATATGTTACAAAACTTAAAATGATTAATGCCATTAAAAATGAAAGAGAACAATTTTCACAATCCGTGCTTTTAAGAGTCAACTCGGTGCACACTTAAAATGTGTGGATGCAAAATATCATCAGTCTCTTTATATAAATGCTTTAAGAAAGAATATGAAGGCTGTAAAATCTATTGATTCATGGATAATGAAGGCTGGTATAGCAATGGAAAAAATATTAAATTGTATTAATGACAGTTATATCAGTTTTCTTTGAGAGAATTAATCAATGTTGTAGCTGATAATTTATCGAATGTTCAAACTATAAGAAAGCAATTAGAGCAATACTATGGGGGTGATTTGATTATTTTGAGTTTTCATGGCCTGTCAACTATTCTATGTCGGAGAAGAAGACACCATAATTTTTTTAAATATTCTAAAGATGGAAATGTAAGAAAAATTAACAAGATTGCAGAATTTAATAAGATCAGATAATTACGAAGAAATATTTGGAAATGATGTTTATCCTACCAGTGAGCAAATATTTTCTTAACAAAATATAAGAGATGTAAGTCCTACATTGCAAATTAAGAATTAATAATAAATGTTTGTTTTAATTTCACAAATTAATTTTAATTATTCCCTAAATCTATTTTTCGTAGCCAAATATTATTTTTGAAGCTGGAAATAAAATTGAATTTAAAAAAAACATGAATTTTTTGAAAATCTCAAATTTAGAGTTCAAAATATTTCATCACCCTTAGAAAATTTTTCTGATTTTAAATAATCTGAATCAAGATCAAAAAGTCTGTGGGTAGAAAGGGAAGGGAGATACATTCTATTTTAGTATCCCTCTAATTATATATTAATTAATTAGCGGGCATTAGAGGTATATAAGTTAAAGTTCGAGTCCCTAACAATTAAAGGTTAAGTCATTTGTTAATGAATAAAAAGAAATAAATCTGGCAGTGAATTGCGAACATGCAGTAAACTATGCGCTGTAATTAAATTCCTCACTAAGCAAGAAAAAACTCCTCAAATCAAAACGAGTGAGATGGGAGTTGTTTACGGAGATAAAATCATGGTTTATAAGTGGCATAGTCTATTTAAATAATGTCAAGACTTGATTGAAGATGATCTCCTCTCGGGACGGCTGACTGAGGCCACCATGTCAGATATTGTTGAAAAAGTCGAAAAACTTGTATGGGAAGATGCTCACTTGAAGAAGAAACAACTTTCTGCATTAGTTGGTGTATCAGATACAACAATTTTGAGAATTCCCCATGACCATCGTGGCATGATTAAAATCAGCGCAAAACGAATCCCGAGAATGCTTACGCCCTCGCAAAAACAACAAGGATTCCAGACGTCTGAGGAGACTTTAACTTACACTGAAGGAGGCTGTCAGGGAAAAGAGACATGAAAAGCTATTTAGGATGTGTTGCTTTTAGAAGACAAAATGCCGGTTTACAAAAGCAAAGTTGTGATGGATGCTGTTCACAAAATCGGCTTCGAATCGCTGATTCACCCCTCTATAACCCCAATCTAGCACCCAGTGATTTTTTGTTCCGAAACCCGAAAAAAGACTTCCGAGGAGGAAAATTTAAGGATGACAGTGAAGTGAAGGAAACAATTTCAGCTCATTTTCAAGGCAAAGACAAAATTTTTTTCGATTGTTTAAAAAATTAATTTCAAGATCTAATAAATGTATTGAGATTAGAGGAGATTACATTGAAAAAGAAAAATAGTTTCATTGTTTTATTTAACTTGCAACTCTTCTGTTCTGTGGACTTTTGAACCTTTTGAAATGTTTCCCGAGGACTTTGAAAGCTTAACAATTTTTATATTTCACTGATTTGATTAAATATCTTTTTGCATCATCAGCACCTTGGTACTTATATGTGTATTTATGTATTTATATATACCTAAAAATATATTTATATATATAAATGTATATTTATATATATTCATGGTGTCAGCTATCCCTGTGCAAAAACGAATACCAATGAATCTCCTGGTTGTATGTAGATCATTGGTGAAAACCAGAATTTGTTATCTCAAGAGGTTTGGAAATTATAACATTTATAAAAATTTCAAGAAAAAACTGTCAGCACGAATACTTACATATTTTGTTATATATACCTTACTTCCAGGTAAAGTTATTATTATTAAGTAAATGAGTCCAGTTGCTCAAATGTCGATAATAAATTATATTTTATGCATAAGTAATAAAGCTGAAAATAGGTTGTTTGACAAGTGAAAGAGTGTGATGTTACGAGACCATTCTCTTCTCATATCCGAGAGCGCATTCATGGTCGAGGTCAATTATTCATTTCAATATAGTCGCTTGGGAAAATTTGTCAAAAACGGGAGGACGACATATTGAAAATGCTTATGTCATTTAATTTGCTCTTTCATTTTCACTGACTTATGATTGTGAGAACTTACTTTCACTTCAATCGACTGCAAAATTAGTGCAATCATAATTTCATTTATCATCTGTGCATGCCCGTGGTAGTCATATATAAGTATGTGATTACTAATTTTATTCTTAGGTAACTACAAAATATGTACACACATATAAGTGGCGAGCACTCATACACAGATTACCACTGTAAATAGATTAATACAAAACTATTAAATATAATGTGATGTATATTGCGGTATTTAAAATCACCAAGCGCTCTTAATTACAAAATAATAGTTGCAAACGAAACCCAAACATACAACCATACGCAATTGTCAAAACTCATACATATATAATACATAACTTAGGCATTTGCCTCGCCACTCCTTTGATCTTATTAAAAAATGAACCAAATTGTCAGTTTGAATCGAAGGAATAATGAAAAAGGAACAATATAAATTAATTCTACAACAAAATGCTGCGACTTCCGGGATAAGATTAATTGGAAAATGGTTTACTTACCAATAAGATAATGATGAAAAACATAGTTCTAAATCATGTAAAGATTATTTAGATTGAAAAAAGATGAAATGGGTGTTAAAAAACATGGTGTGGCCACCTCAAATTTCTGATCTCAACCCGATCGAAGTATTCAAGATCGTTGTACCTCTTCACAAGAAGATATGTGGAAGGCTCTACATGAAAGCTGGAACAATATTTCCCAAGAACCATTTGACAAATTGATTGTTTGTATGTGGTGACTCATGAAAAATGTGATTAAATGAAAGGGAGGATTTTTAATGAAAAGGCTGTTTAGATTATTATGGCCATTTTTTATATTAGTGATTGTGAATATTTTCAAGCATTTCATTAGTCGAAGAATAATAAATCTGATAATTAAACCTCTTTCTTCATATACTCTCATTCGTTTCAATTTTTAACTAATTTTCCAAGTTTACTTAAACTTTGGCCGGCTGTATAAATATATATATATATATATATATATATATATATATATATATATATATATATATATATGTATATATATATATATATATACATATATATATATATGTATATATATATATTTATGTACTTATCCTCTTTCTTTCAGTTTCTGATTCATTTGTGTATTTATATTCGTGTACATTCAGCTTGGTCAAATTGTATAAACATCACTTTTTTTAACTTCACATTACAACATTACGTAATCTCACATCGCGAGTTGTGATATTTAATGTCATATTTTTTTTCCAATACTCAAGACTCACTTTTGTAAATAATTTTTTGCACATATATATCATCTATATATGTTTAGAAACTTCACCACACAATTGTAGTTTACTACTTATTACTATATTAAATATGAGTATATGAGGTAATATTCATAAAAGGGAGCGAAGGAGTGAAGTGAGATTTATGAGGTGCGGTAACAATACATGAAAGAAGTAAATTTTATTGAATTGCCTTAACTGACATTATATTTTAATCTTTTAAAAATGTTTCAATTTATATACAAATAGACATTCAATGTGCCATATGTAACATGCATCCATTTACGAATTACTCTTTTGATGTTTAAACTGATATTAACTATATTCAAAATACCTGGACATCATTGTTTGCAAAACTGCTGAAATCCTTTAACAAAACATCTTTGATAATGTCTGGATCTCTTAATAACAAACTCGGCTCCATCAACTTCATGAATCCCACGTAGCGGACATTCTCATCATATTTCCTGAAATGCAAATAATTTAACCTATTATTATTATATTCTACTAATGGCTTCTAAAACGCAGGATAGGTTGCCATGAGTAGAACACAATTAAATTATTAGATGATTAATATATTAGTTTTGGGGTAAGAATAATTATAACATTTAGGCTGCCTACGGGAGGGTGTACAAACATATTCTATTAGATAGGTCCCAATCCAATGAGTGAGATGTTAGTATCTTGAACCTCTGCTCTGTGAAGGATAAAATGGAATAAATGACATGATTATATTTCATCAGGAAAATTAAACCTAAAACTTGTGAAACGGATGTAAATTTTCAATTATTTTAAAAATTCGAATATATTTTCGTATTAAATAACAGCCTTATCTTAGAATACCTGAAAAACTAAATTGTATATGTCGCAGTTGGATTGTAAAACATACCCTTTTATAAAGCACCAAGGCAGTTTACAAAACCTTGCTGCTTTCAAAGCCAAGCAATAAGCTAATGTAGATAAAATATTATTCAGCATAATGAAGTACGTCGACTGTTTCATTTAATAAATAAGAGTTTTTAAAGTAACCAAGTATGAGGAAATTGGAAAAAATATCTTCTACTACCTGTAAACACATATTTCTATTACAAAGTTATTAAAAACACATTTACAAATGCTGTATTTAAAATTACGAACAGATAAACTATTTAATTAACAACAAAAAACAATTTGTTATAGATCTGTCTTCCCCGTTAAGATCCTCAGAATTTGGATAATTGTTTTTTAAAGTCGTCTCTAAAATGACCACATTTATTCAAATTTCGCATGTCTGCACGAAAAATAAAATAGTACGTAATATTTTCATTACATGCTGCCATGATTACACAGGGGACTGCGCAATGACCTATTTTCAAAATTGTTTTTATTAGCACTAACTTAATTAATTTACCATGTCTTTAATATACATTGACATTGATGAAGAAAAAAAAATTTGACAAAAAGGTTTTACTGAGAAGTAAAAGTTGAGTTTTTCAAAAAAATGCGGAAATAACAGATTTATTCCTTCAACTTTCATGTCTTGATAATGTGTAAAACATTACTAAACAGCAGAGAAATATAGAATAGTATCTATATTGATCTATTGCTTACATTTATTTATCTATGTATCTATTTGAGTTTCATATAATAAAAACCGAGACAGTTTTGGCTTTTGCTCCTAAAAATATATTCATTTTTAAAACATAATACTGTATCATTGTGGTTTTATTAGTGAATCAACGTAAAGTATGCAAAATTTATACAGCAATATATAAATGAATATAGTAAACTGATAATAATATTTAAGCACTTTTTTATTAGGGCACATGAAAAACATTGGTGGAAACTTGTTAATAGTGCTGTAAACAATTAGAAAATGTATTTAGAAATTACAATACTTTTAATTACACCTCTTACAATTGGTTTTTGATAAAAAAATTTGTAAACGGTTCTTAAAACAAAATTTTGTTTTTTTGGAATTTGTTTGTAAAAGCAGTATTTTTTTTGTCAATATATATTGTCTTGAAATAGCAAACATTTTCTGTGTTAATGTGAACTAAAACATTTTATTTTTCATTGTCCATTTCTAATAACAAGGATTTTTAAATTCAGTCATTACTACACATTAATTCCATAAAACAATCTATAGTTTTTTTAAATGAGATTTATGTGTTGTAAGTGGTCTTAAAAAGAGAAAACAGGCTCAAGATATTATGGTGTAAACAATCATACATCAAAATGAAAACGGGAAGATTGTTCAGAATAGAAAGATAATTAAATGATTTTTGTATTATCTGGTTTTAATAAAGTCAACTCTAATTTATATAACAGTCCCGTGTTATTGACCTATGACTACACTCAATATTGTATGTTTTTAATAGATAAAGATATTATTCGGCATAATGAAGTACTTCCGTTTTTAGAGGAATAGTATGAATCTGAAATGAGGTGTCATTTGATTGTTGATTAACCTAAATTAATAAATATTGTTATTACTTTTTCTGTAAATGGATTATTGCATTTATTGAAATCAATGGGTCAACTGGTATTAAATTTGTTAAATACATTTAGGTTCCAAAATTCTACCTAATTTTTTAAAGTCTTTTATAATAAAAATACACCTATGCCTTTCTTGAACTAAGAAAGCTTGTAATATTAGATTTTTTTCTATATTTATAAAGATGCATATTACACAAGATATATCATAAAGAAATTGTTATTTTGTCACAGTTATATTCATAGCATGAGATGTAAAAATAGGAACATGGCATTATTTTTTACTTTAATATATTTACGGGGAATTTAAAAATAATTTCTTGTTGCAGAAAAACAATAATCTCAAAAACCCTTTTCTAAATTATACGGAAACCAATGCTGTTAGCATATATTCCTACATGTTTTCATTGGTTTATAACGAAAAATATTTTTTTTCGTCAGTTGCATAAATAAAGGCTTATAAAATGTAACAAACATTAGAAAGATTGATTTATATTTTACTTACTTATATATATCCTGGCATATTTGGCCAAAATGCTGTTTACCGGTAAATTGTTTTTTCATGTTTCCAAAGAAAAAGTCAGATTTTACATGAGGCACGCCACGTTTCTCCCAAAAGTCATTGTTGCAAGTAATATATTTATAAAGGATTGTAATTATTATCGCAAGAGCAAGTAGCAAGTAAAACATTTTCTTAGCGCTAATATTCCTTGTAAAATAATATTACATATAGTCAAAGTGTTCACGCAGATAAACAGTTATGGTAAGCACTCTCCACGTCTACCGATAAATTGTTACTGATGAGAGAGGTAAATAAATCTGAATGTGACACAACTAAGCAAAAGAAAACTGAGTCTGATATTGAATTTTGATAAATTATACATTGAATCATTTACAAGTTATGCCATTCCAACGATAATGTGATCATATCTTTTATCGAAATGAACCTATATTTATTTTTTGTATTGTAAATATTATCATGTATTTGATAAGTTTGATTTAAATACAAAGTTTCTTATAGCATATTTTAAATTTTTTTTATTGTTAGATAATTTTTATTTTTAGAAAATAAAAATTTATCAATTAGTTTATGAAGGTGATGTTTGTAACTTCTAAATATCCAAGGTGATGGTAGGGCTATTGTCTTTTAAAGGAACCCTTTTAAAGGGTGGTAGAACAGAAATAAAATATGTCAATGAATAATATCATCATTTATATAATTATTAAGTATATTATAGTAGTACCTAATTTTCTAAGTACCTAATTAATGTAATTGTGTTTTTATAGCTTAATTATGTTATCATCTATTAAGAAGATAGTATTTAAAATGCTGGTATAAGGTTTCTGATCCAGATAAGTTGAAATTATCATTTATTGCATTATATAATGTTAATATTTAATTTTCAGCAAATGTTTATTTTGCTTTAAAATAATATTTCAGTTTAAATGTATGGGTGAGTAAAAAAGTTCATGGAATAAAGAGGATGGTGAGAAGAGGGGTTACTTACTCACATAGTCGCTGATGAGCAACACATTACAAGTATATATGCCAAGTTTCAGCTTCATTGTGTCTTTACCTATGAGCTATCATCTATCAACAACCCATTCTGGAAGAAACTATAGATTATGGAGAAAACCGTATTTTGAGCTCTCTGTCATAAAGTGCCTGGCAACGAAAGGAAAAACACCACAAGTCAAATTGAATAAGATTTCATTGGTTTACAGGGTCTCTTGCTGTAACAACATCATGATTTACAAATGGTATAATGTCTTCAAACAAGGCAGAGATTCGGATCAAGACAAATCAAGCTCATGACGGTCGATCAAGGCCACCTTCTCCTCTATAGCACCTGAAACTAGCATCTAAGGAGAAAAGGTAAGAGAAATTAGTGAAAAGTGTGTCACTTTTGTATGAAAATGCACCTACCTATACACAAGAGCCATGTTGCGATGGTTGGTCTTCACAAGTGCAGCTTTAAAATATTGCACCAGCAACACCCAGCTTAGAGCCCAGACTTGGCTTTGCGATTATTATTTGTTTCCAAAAATGAGAAAGAAGCTTCTTGGATAAAATTTAGCTTTGATGAAGAAGTCAAATCTCCAATTTCAGCTTATTTTCAAGATAAAGAAAAACAATTTTTTTTGAGAGTATAAATAAATTAATAAACAGATTTGAGAAATGTATTAGGCTTAAGGCAGAATATATTGAAAAGGAAAAATAGCATTAAACTTTCTTTGACGTTCCTTTCGTGAACTTACGTTCCGCAAACTTTTTGAACTCTTCTTGTAGCTGTTCACTGAATTCAATACTGTTCCAAGTGAATTAGAAAAGTATAAGATACTATTTACAATGGTTTGAGAAAATTGTAAAAAATGTATTATATTTTACTTACTTTACATTAAAAGTATTTTAATAACGGCAAATGGATTAGTCAGCATTAAGCATGCAATTATTGAATGGAAGCATGATTTTATATATTTTTGAGCATTTTTAGATGAAGACATGCCTGGAAACACCCATGTCCTGAAAGCATTTAACCACACAATGATTTCGGTTCAGTTGAACATCCACCTGTGGAGTAAGACAGTCCACCTACCATTTTTTGTGGCATCCTACAGCACTTGCCATCGCTGTATGCTATTTTGTCATTCTTCAGCTCTGAGTTAAGCCAAGCTCAATATTGTAAACCCCCTCTGCCAGTAAAGGGCTCATCGTTCTTCAGCCAATACTTCAATAGGCAGCAACTTGGCGATAATGCACACCGCTTCCTCAGACACCGTGTGGAAAGCACTGGCAACTCTCAAAGCACTCAAGCGATATACTGATGTAATTTTCCTCCGTGACCCCTGGGTTCTGAGGATATCAGCCCAAACGGATATTTCGTATGATAATACTGACGTGACCACTGATGACAATAGTGACCTTCTACTCTGTTTTGGGTCCCCTACATTTGGCATCAACCGTGCTAAGGTTGCCCTCACTACTGACGCTTTGGCACTTACATGCTCAACCTGCTGTTTGAAGCTGAGTCAGGCATCAATCATTATTTCCAGGTACTGAATATATGTCTGTGATGTGATTTTGTGCTCTCCTACTCTCAGCGTGATGGTTTCCACCTGTTTTCGTCTAGTAATAAGCACCATCTCAGTCTTGTGCTTTGCCAGTTCTAAGTTGACTGCAACCATCCACCGGCTGATTCTATCGAATGTGATGTCAAATGCGATTATCTCTTCAAGGTGTTTCACGACCACTACGGCTACGTCGTCTCCAAATGCCACATGGTTACGTTTGTCCGGTGGTACGTTCAGCTCGTTGAGGGGGAATTTTTAACCAAATTTTCATAACTTGAGAATTTTTCTCATTTTGCAATTTTTAAATCTAATAATTTAGTAAACTTAGTTCATATTTAAATTAATAACAAATTAATTGCCATTACCTTATTTGGATGCCAGCTTTGGTACGAGTGTAGCAACATACGAGTACATCTTAATATTGTCTATAAAAGTTTTTCTAAAAAATTAAGTTGCCATTTTGAAAAAAAGTGACTGCCCATTTTCTAATGTATTATTATCAACACAAAGTATAGTTTTGGCTATAACATCTGTAGTGTACTTCCCACATAGCTACAAATATGATACATCACTAGATTAAATTACATTTATATTCCAAAACTAACAAAGAAACAGAAAAAGAAAACAGCTCGTATAATGCAGATTTAATAAAAAAATATAAATTTCTTTATAACCTTTATTTCTTCAATATCCACAATGCCATATTGTTGAATTTGAAGCTTAACATAATTAACCATTACGATACATATTTCTTCCATTCCAGTGAAGTAGAGTTTAAGTTTTGTGGTTAGGTGGGAAATGCCCTCTGGTTCTCCTCCAACATGCTTCGTTTTTCTGCACGAATGGGTTGTTTGACTTCAATGGGTAAAGATTTGGATTGACCTGAAAGTTATAAATTATTTTGACAAGAATAATATGGTCGTTTTTGGAAATTGTGTATGTGATCCATGTTAATGTTTATATAGATTGTTTGTGTATTTTACTAGAGCTGTAACCAGGGAGTGATTGGGAACGCCAGGGGGCAGTGTCAAGCATCGAATCCATGCCAAGTTGTGAAGCAGTAATACAACCTGGTCGGAAAGTGCAATGAAAAAAGGATTTAGCTCGACTCCCCAGAAAAGGATTTCATTTTGTTTATTTTATTTATTTAATGTAGAATCATACAATCGACGTATGAAATTATTGTGATTTATTTAAGATTTAATTTTTCACTACGGAAATCCCACCACTTCAGTCAATCTAAATTAAAAACCCTTGGTCTATCTCTGTTTTTTAATCTACTTCTTTCATATATGTGTCTTTTCTTTTCAGCTTCTTATTGCTTTGTGGGTGTGTTCAACTTGGCCAAACACTAGCTCATATAATTTCACATTGCAATCTTATTTGATGTTTAATTGTTACACTTTTTTGCAATTCTCAAGATATTTGTACATAATTTTTCTTACAAGTGTACCATCTATACATATTTAGAAACTTCAGTGTGCAATTGTACTTGGAATACTTATTACCACATTAGCTATATACCTCGATATTCATAAAAGGTGATGCTGGAGCAAAGTTAGATTAATGAGGTGCTATAACAATACACAAAAAGAAATAAAGCTGAAACAGTACACAAAAAATGATGAATTGCATCTATCGATACAAAAACGTTCCATTTTTAAAAAACTAATGAAAAAACAGCAAACTTTTCAATGATCTTTGATTGAATTTTCATTAATTTGCGATTTACAGTTTTGTTGTATAAACTAATATTGATTACATGATTTTTGTTAAAAAGTAAACAACTTTAGGTGGGCAATTTGAACTGTTGGAAAATTAAACCTAAAAATTGGAAAACTCATATTAATTTTTATTTCACTTATTAATTTAAATATGGTTTTCGCTAAATATAATAGTCGTATTTGAGAGCTTCTAATTAATGAAATTGTACATGTCGCAGCCAGATTGTACAACCCACACTTTTATAACGCACAAAAAGTGTTGTTACCTAAAATAGTTAAATGATATTTGATCACATAGTCAGTATGCGTTGCAGGCTGTAAAGGTTTAGTCACAACTAATTTGTTAGTTGCTTTATTAGAATAAGCATCTTTAGAGTGACCATGGTATAAGGACATGGAAAAAAAAGGTTTTATTTCTAAAAATGTTTATATTTATATACAGTATTTTTATATATAGGTACATAGTGTTTCACAAATGCTATATTTTAAATTATAAATTAAACAAAGATAGATTTTTTAATAGACAATAGAAATTGTTTTGTGTAGTCTTCCATATTAAAAAGTATTAAATTTAGATTATAAATAAAATTACTATCATTTGCAAGTAACACTTTCACTGCATGCTGCCATGATCGTAAAAGCAAATAGTCATTGGTTTATTTTTAAATTGGTTTTTGTTAGTGCTAGTTTAAATTGTTTATTGTATATTTATTGCACATTATTATTAATCAATCAATCATCTTTCAAAAAGATTGGAAAGGTTTCACTGAGAAAAAAAACTTGTGTTTTTCCAAATCAATACACGTGCAACCAATCTATTCAATGTTCATGTTTTGATACATGTAAATATTGACAAATATTAGAAAAATATGGAACAGTATCTGTATTTAGCTACTTCCGATGTTTTCTTATTTGTGTAGCTGTTTGAGTTTTACATATAAAAAAAAAGATAATTTCAAACTGTTGCTTATAAAAATATTTTTGTTTTTAAAACAAAATACAGTTATCAGTGTGAACCTTAAAATCACTTTAGTTTTATTAGTAAACAAGTTTTAAAGCAAATCATGGAAAGTTTATAGTGCTGTTTACTCTATGCAAAACAAGGAAAGTATAGAGTGTAAAAGATAAATTAATGCAGTACAATAACAGATTCAAGCTTTGATTATAAAGGTACATAAGAATAACATTGGCAAATATTTGCTGAAATTGCTATGAACAATTAGAAAATATATTTGAAAATTACAATAATTCTAATATTTATAAATCTTAAGGCAGATTTATGATGTAGAATTGTATGATATTTTATTAATAAAAATTTTGTAATTTTTTAAATTTGATTATAAGGGCAACATTTTCTTGTCAAGAGAGAGTATTCCTGTATTTGGCTTGATGGAAAAATATAGAGTAAATACACTTTTGAGGTTTTATTTTTAATTGCGTGGTACTAATAAAAATAAGTCATTTCAACACACTCATTACAGAAATTAATAATTAATTTTTTTTTTAAAGAGATATGGTTTAAGAGATCGTATAAGAATAAGGCTATTCAAGATAAAATTAACTATATATTAATACAATAGTTTAAAAATATTATGATGTACATAATCACAGACTAAAATGAAAATGGAAAGATGTTACGGAATAAAAAAATAATTAGTCAACTCTAATTTAAATACTGTGAATTTCATTTATTACGACCTTGGCTATAGAGACCATTTTTCTATAGTAACATTAAATCTAAGTCCCATGAATTCAAAGCGTATTTTAATATAGTTCATGTCCTATAGCGACTTTGGATGTAATGCCGAGTTCGGGTGTAGGGACTGTTTTTAATGAGTCATTTGTAACAAATTCCTAGAAATCCCATGCAGATATTACAACCCGACTTGGCTGCCAAAGACACAAAGAGCTTTCTTATCTTTTGTTTACATCCACACAGATGGTCAGCAACTGTGGTGACATGCACCTTTTGTTTATAGATATTAGTTAGGTAGGTAGGTAAGCGTGTACTGTTCAGAGTTAAAATGATTCAGTTACAAAGTGATATTCTGATTAGCAACTGTGTTTAGTAAACATTTGAATAAGTATGGCTCCTAGACGCTCATTCACTGTTAAAGAAAAGGCGGAAATCATTTCAAAATTGAAAAATGGTGAAAACAATACTGATTTGTGCAAAGAATACAAAGTTTCCCATTCAACAATATCTATGATGTGGAAAAACCATGATAGAATATTAGAATGTTTTGAATCAAAATCCTTGAAAATTAAGAAATCCGTAAACCGAACCATCAAGATATCGGAAATGCCCTTCTAGTGTGGTTCAAAGTTCAAAGAAGCCACAGTGTACCTTTAAGTGGTCATCTGCTGCAAGAAAAGGCTAATCATTTTGCCAGACTGTTTGGAAAAATGAATTTTGAGTGTTCTGAGGGCTGGATATATCGATTTCATCAACAACACAATATTGTTGCAGGCAAAGTTTGTGGAGAAGTCGCTAGTGTATCGCAAAGTGACTGTGACAACTGGCTAAAAACAGTTTTCCCAAAATTGACTGAAGATTACACTGATAGCCAAATATGGAACTCTGACGAGACAGGTTTGTTTTTTAAGTTAACTCCTGAAAAAAACCTTGAAATTTAAAGGGGAAAGGCGTAGGTGGAAAATTTTCCAAAGATAGAATCACCGTGTTTGTTGCATCAAGTGTGGCAGGGGTAAAAATAAAACTATTGATCATAGGCAAGGCAAAAATCCCAGGTTTTTCGAAAATGTGAAAGCTTTGTCAGTTGATTATGAAACAAATAAAAAGGCCTGGATGACTTCAGAGATTTTTGAAAAAGTTGTAAGTAAATGGAACTCCCAGGTAAGAAGTAACAAAAAAAAGACCATTTTATTTATTGAAAATTGCCCAGCTCATTGAACACTACATCAGTGATTCAACCGACGGATCAAGGGATAAATAAAACCCTCAAAAGTCTTTATCGGAAGATTTTAGTACAGAAAATGATGGAGGACATCGAAAAAACGGCAGGCCCATTTTCCGTTAATCTTTTAGATGCCATTGAAATGGTAACTACGGCATGGGCTCATGTAACTTCGGATACGATCAAAAAGTGTTTTCTACACGCTGGGTTCTATAAATCTTCGGGTACCACAATAATTGACGACGACTCCGATGATGAATTGGACATACCATTAGCACAGTTGACAACAACATCGTCAAGCCAAACAAATACATATTGTGGATTGAGAAACATATGTTGATATTGACAGTCAACTTACTACTGCTAGCTACTACTGTATGCTGCTACTGTATGTCCGATAGTGAAATTATTGTTGTTCCATCACATACAATGTTTGATGAGGAATATGATCACAAAATTTATGCTTTCAAGCAACCATCTATAAAAAATTATGTCGGAATTGTAAAAATGGTGAAGTTAGATTATTTTAAGTTAGAGTAATAACTACTCTAGTAGCTGAGTTTGACCACACACATGCCATGCCACCTGTTGTATTGGGTGGAATTTAGGAGCTCATTATTTTGTTGAATCTTTCTTCTACAGAATCACAATGCACAGTCTGTTTCACTAGGACCTGTACCGCAAAACTCAAGAACTATTTTGGGAAAAGGTATTGTTAAAAAATACACACTTCCCACATGATTAACCAGTATGCTTTATTATTAAAATATTATTCAGTTGTTTCTACTATTAATAATTACATGGCATCTCCAGGGTATGTTTTTTACTAATTTTATGGCATCTAGCGACAATGAAGTCAATGTAAGTGAAATCTCTTCAATTGATTGCTTCATGTTTCAGATTTTCTTCCATTGTAGCTTAAGTTTCATAAGTGCTAAAACAATTTTTATAGGGTTTGAATCGAGTGCCTGCGAAGGCTAATTCAATTTTTTTCACTAAGAGTGATTTTTGACTGAGTGAGGTCACTATCCTCTTGCAAGAGATAATTTTCCTTTTTCTTTATAAACCATCTTTGATGAAATGCTACTAAAGTTCTCTGATATATTTTGACCAATTTGATAGTATTTAAATGATATATAAAAATGGCAGTTTCAGATTTCCACTTTGTAGAACAGTTCCAGACGTACTTTACAGGATGTTTAATGGATAACCCCTTACAGGATGTTTAATGAATGGTCCGCTGATTGAGTCTATCGGTGTGCATAGGCCGAATACGGAATAACTCGTTCAAAAATAGTAATTGCCGTGGTGTATTCGATTGATCACAAGGCATACGTAGGCCCCTTTTTTCCCTTGGGTACTCTGCGCAAGTGCCCAGGGCCCCACGATGCATTAGGCCCCCTAATTCCTGCCAGAGGACCAATCAATAAACAATATTACCGATAAATATATTTATTTTACAAAAACCACACAATAATTACTAACTATAATACCTACTTACTTATAAACTATTTTGGAATTCTAATAAACAAAGGGCCTAAAACTGGCAACACTGTCTGGCTGTCTATATACTCCTCTCCTAAATGATTTTTAAGTTATATGTAGCTAATAGTGATGTAAAACGGAATACAACCCACCCAAGTAAATCGACTCGAGGATCGGGACTTCCCCTGCGAACATGACATGATCCGGAATTCCCCTTTCACGTTTCACTTTCTTTTAATTCGGGATGGAATATTAAATTGTTATTTGGCTGTTTTGTTTCATGTTCGCGACAGTTTCAATGTAAGAACATAATAATTACTAAATTAAAATACAAAATGTCGAAACGGTTATATCCTAGTGGATCGGAATAAAGGATAAAGCTGCAAATCAAAAAGAATTAATTGAAAAGTTACCAAAATTAACATCATATTTTACATCAGGAGCTTCTGTAAATGGCAATCAAATAATAAACCTTCCACATGATGAGTCATGTCGACAATAAATTGCGGGAACCTCAGGATCTTCTTGTTCTACGCTAACTTCTGTCAACTTAGGAAAGTTGTTTAAATCAGATCGTACAGAAGTATAAAGTGATCATCCGTATAGTGAAAATGCAACAACTTCGGTTACTTCACCCATAACTGTTTGAGTTGAATAACAATTTTTTTAAGCCGAGAAGATATTTCACACAATTCTGCTGAATATTTTCATGAAATTTTACAGTAAAAATGCCATATTTGGATATATGGAGTCCACTTATGAAAGTGGACTGCATACTTTCAAAATAAATTTGTAACTCCTCCAAGGCATTCAGAACCTACAAAGAAGCAGAGAGATTAGCTAGATATTTCAATAAAGCATTATTTAATCATAATTTTAAGAATAATGAAAGCGATGAAAGAGAATAGTTGCTGTGGAAAATGGTGCCTTTGAAGAAATCTGTATTTTGTTTTTCATGCTGCTTATTTAATCCTTCTGATATAAACCTATGTTCTCCGAGAGGATGTAGTGACTGGAAGCATTTTAACCACATAATATTAACACATGAAAATAGTCCAGCACATAGGAAATCTATGATGCTTATCTTTCATGAAGTAAAGTGGTTTATCAAGTAGTTACAGACTTGTTATCTCAACATCAAATAGAATTTGATTACTGGAAAAATGTACTTAATGAATTGTCGCAGCTGTAAAATTTTTGGCATTGAGAGTTGTAATAATGAAATCCTTGAATCAACCAACAATGGAATTTTCATTATTATTAAGTGAATTTGATTCATTTCTTGCAGATCACTTAAATAAATTTGGGAATGTTGGAACAGGAAACATTTCTTACATATTAGCAAATATCTGTAATGAATTTATTGACGTAATGGAAAACAAGTCCTAAAAAAATTATAAATTAAGTTCAATTAGCTAAATACTTTTCCATTAGCGTTGTCAGTACGTCCTATCTGTCTCATGTTGATCAGTTAACTTTTCTAATTTGATACTTAAAAGACAGCGTTCAGTTGAAAGGTTTTTCAAATTTAAACCTATCAAAAAGCATAAATCTAAGTATTTAGCAAAAAATTGCATAAGACAAAGCTATAAAAAAGCTTGAAATATGTCGTGAAATGATGCTAGTAAACAAAAGTCAAGGAGAAATGTGAATTTACTACCTTTGTACCATGTGTGGGACATTCTCTAAACTTGGTACGTGTTCATGCCGCTGGGTGTGTATCAGAGACAACAAGTTATTTTGAAATGGTTCAGAAACTACAACTTTTTTCAGATTCCACTTTTTGGGTTTTACATGGAATACATTAACAGAATATTTAGGTTCAAAAAATTTTGACTTTAGGTGGTCTGCGCGAGCTGATGCGGTAAGCATTTTGCATGAAGGTCATAAACAAATTATGGAAGCTTTGATGTCTATTGCAGAGGATATAGAGCAACCATGAGAATATGAAAAATAGGAAACCTATAATTTATTATACTGACCGAAATTTGGAGCTTCATATTAGAAAGAAGAGACAAAACAAGTAATTATTTTTAAAAAGAAACAATAACAATGGATGTTGAAACTATCTTCTTTATTTCACTCGATGATTTTATTATTAACTTCAGGGATAAATCTGATTACTTCGAATCGTCTGCTAAAGAGAAAAATTCAAAATCTGACTACGAGGAATTGAGACAATGTTGAAAAGAATTTGCCGAAATCTCTTATGAAGATGTTATGGAGAAAGAGTTAGAAATGGAATGTCTGCATTTAGCAGAATACTTGAAAATTTTTCAGTCCAGTGAAAATTAAGAAATCAATAGCATTTCAGGAATATATGATCTTTTGAGCACGCGGTAGGGGAGGTCACTCGCACCCTTCACTAATTTTTTATCTGTCTATGTGTTACATAAAGTTCAAATTATAATATTATTAGTAATTACAATATAAAAAGGATGCAGAAAAAGAAAATTTTTAACCCATAACGTCGGAATACGAAAATAATTCGAGTGAAAATGTTTGTTTTTCAAGTTGTGAAGAAAGTGATAGTGGGAGTGACATTGTGGTGTGCTCACAATTTGTCAAAAAATCCCCTACCGTGTGCTAAAAATACCCTACCGTGTGTTAAACAGCAACTGATTTCGCTAGCGCCATCGCGCTCGTGGCATATTTAGTTATTACGCGCACGAGCGTGATGGCGCTCGTCGGCACTCTAACGGTTAAAATAGTGAAATAAACAATTAAACCTGGAATAAAAACAAATTTGTTCAACAAATTAAAACATTAAAAAATAGCATTTAAATATAAACAAAATGTAAACATAATTTGCAATGCTTATGTTAGGCACCAACGGCGACAGCAACTGCGTGTGGTTATTGTTTTTGTCGGCACCGGTAGCAAAACAGCATGGCGTGTTTGAAATTACATACAAATATATATTTGAAATTACATATCACTCAAAACTATTCCTGTGACTAAAAAATTTGTTAATTAATTTTTGGTGTACGGTTGAGGAACACTATAAGCAAAAAAAATTGTATATGAATCCTTCATTTAATGTTTAACAGTCAAATCCAAATTGTACAAAGTATCTAAAATAGCAACAGTTGCTTTAGCTTGTCCTTTTCATCTGGTTTCCGATAGACATTTCAACACATTTTCATTTTCCAAGTAAGCTTTCAATATCTGCTGTCTATATATATAAGCAAAAAAAAAATTGTACGGAGTTTGCATAAGTGAAAAACAGCTGACAGATAACAATTGACGTCACTTCAATCTATCAGATTGATAGTGGTCTGCAAATGGAATATCTTTTCTGGATTCACCTCTGAAATCTTTTGTTGCATGCTATTGTAATGACAATTTGTAATATTATCATAGCACTGCCCTCTGCAATTTGAAAAATCCAATTCACATATTTGTTCAGGGTATTGAAATATTTATTTTGGTAGTTTATCAGCTGTTTGATGTGTTTTCATATAGATAAACGTTACAAAACGTTCTATAGGCTACCTATTTTTTATATAGCAAACTACTACACTGAGCTGGTCTGTGTGCATCTCATTCAGTCAACTGATAAACTGGAATATCCAGATGAAACTATACAATAATTTCATGGCAAATTTGTTGGGTCATTACCGTGATTTTCTTTTTACAGGTGGTTTTAAACTGATATTTCCTTTTTAGTTATGTGAGTCACAACAGATGGATCAAATTGACTTTAACTATTGCCATCAATTTCCCATCTCTACCTCAAAAAGCAAGGCCTCTTTCTACTAAAACAAATAACAGCCATGACTTGAAGCATGTATTACGATACATGCTTCCAGTAAGCAGTCTTCTTTTGAATTTGTTTTTCAAGACCTTGTTGTAAATCTAGTTTTATCTGTGTGTTAAATATGTCTATGGAGAATTTCTATGATTAGAACTTTCTTTATACTTTTGATTAATCTGATATTTCTTCAATCAGTAAAACCTGTTGATATATTTGAATATTGCGAGTAAATCAGCCATTCTCTTTTGTAAGTTTCTTCATTTCCTTTTTGACCAAAAAATACTTTGTCAAAACAGTATCGTGATGATGAAACAAAAGTTCATTGAGATATTTCATATGACTCATTATGTTAATGGTAGTTATTTGCGCTACAAGAAAGCATATTACATCAGCGTTGAAAAAATCACCCACACTCTGGGACCGTTTTCTTCATTTTTTGTTGTGTTTAATTGTCTTTAGTATCCTTAATGAATTAAAAAAATTAAATCTTTTTTATCTTTAGTATCCTTAATGAATTCAGAAATAAATTTTTAGTAACCTTAATGAATCCAGAAATTTCTGAAGGTAGCACTATAGTGACATAGTTAGCTATGGTGACACAGATTGCGTAATCTTGTAATTTTTAATAACTAGACTTCCTGAAGTTGGTAACGACAAAGTGTTTTCACGAATCTAAACGTCATTGCTATTATCGTCTTCATCAATATCACATAAAGGTATAATATGTGTTGAATTTGATGGTTCGAGTTGAGTAAGAAGGAGGAATTTCTTAAGTTTTTTGTTTAATTGTAGTTTCAGCAACCTTCCTTTGTACTATTTTTCTTTTTTGAACACCGCTTTATTGCGAACGTTTCATGATTTAGTCTGGGAAATAAAGAAATTTATATTTTTAAACATATAAATTAGAAAAAAAACAATAAATATTCATTTAGAAGTATTATTAAGTACTTTATGGTAAATTTTTTTGGCACCTTCATTCTATTTTTATTTTTTGTACACCACTTTATTGTGAATGTGTCATAATTTAGTCTGGGAAATAAAGAAATTTATATTTTTAAATACAAAATTTAGAAGTATTATTAAATCTCGTGAAATTAACAATTATGAGAAAAAATTGCATTACTTATAGCTACCGAAACCACAATTACTTTATGTGTGCATAGAAAACTAATAATAATAACTGGGAAAATTTAGCATTATGCTGATAGACAATAGTAATATCTATTCTGTAATAAATTTACGGTGCATCATATTTACTAACAGACTTTCCAAAAGGAATTTCTAATGTAAATTCCTAATTACTTTACCACTAGTAGGTAGTTGGTAGGTTTTAAGCAGTAGTTAATGCCCATTATGCACAAAAAATTCAATCAGATATCCATTAGGACTTAAGATCTGGCTAAATATTGGAGAAGAGTGTTTAAACAAAATAACCAAATTTCACATTCCTACATTTTTCCAATAAAATATAACAATATTTTTATGAAAATATCTCTCCTTCACACTGTCAGTGACGCATCAGTGACAGTTTTTTTATAGTTGTATGTTATGTTATGTAAATTAAAACAAAAAATATCAATAAAAAGTAAATTTTGAATATATTTGGCGTTAATTTTGTAGAAATTCATTATTCACAATTAAATGAAACTACGTGATGTAGTATTATTTCTACTTTCTTTAATTTCTTTACCACGACCTAGGTTTTTTTGTATTACAACAACTTCAGGTGGGCTATTAGCAAAGATCATTGCTAATAGCCCACCTGAAGATGTAATACAAAAAAACCTAGGTCGTGGTAAAGAAATTAAAGAAAGTAGAAATAATACTACGTCACGTAGTTTCATTTAATTGTGAAAAAGTAAATTACTAATTTTAAACAGATAATTAGTTAATACTACACATTATTCCACGCTTTATTTTAATTAGAATTTATATAAAACTTATCATAACATTTGAACTACTAGACCAGGGATCGGCAAGTAATTTTAGATGAGGTCCGGATATCTTTGAAAATTTTTATCACAGTCCAGAAAAAAAACTCATATTTGTTACTAATTTTTATTTTCATTTTCAAGCACAAAATAATATGAAATACAATCGTTAGGTATAATTTGTACTAAAAAATCAATGGGTGAAATTGTATCTGGGATCTTGAGTCAGTTTTTTAAAGCTGGGTGCATGCAGAACGTAGCTTCTGGCGAGCGACCCTTAATCTTGAGCAATAATGGTTTTTCAAAAAATTTGTTTTTGAAACTGAAGTTTTAAAAACATATATGGTGCTAAACATATAAATAAGGTAAATGGCTAATTTTTTCCAAGTTCCATATTTTCCTGTTTACTCCAAAAGTCTTCAACGGATGCAGTTTTATACGTTTGCTAAGCAATGTCTCCCTGCAAGTCTCTTATCTCTGTCTGGAGTAAAGGTTTTGAAAGGCAGAACAACTTTGCAACCACGTCAACCTGCTGCTAGACAAACTTCAAAAGGCAATTTTAAGAATAGTGACAACTTCTCTATCTCTGCAAAGTTCTGGAATTTTGCTGCAAATTCTTTCCTGAGATCTGACATTAAATTTAAATATACTGTAATATCTATTTCAGAATCATTCTTATATTTCAGAATTGATATATGACTTGTAATGAATAGAATAAATATTTGACTTGTAATGCCTTTTTCAAAGATATCCAGCTAGTAACGGAAAGAAGACACACTTTGTATCAGATCACATATTAATTTCCCATTTCCTTGTAGCTTGGTATTGACCGCATTTAAATGCTTCAGACTTTCTTTCAGGAAAGCCACAGCTAGTACTGTACTGTATTCATTTGTATCCAAATTGTTTAAGGTGAAGGTTACTTCTTCGTTTATTTGTCAAAAACATTCAAACGCTTTATCTTTACTTAGAACTTTACTTCAACAAACATTGCACTAGAAAGGAGTTGCTTCCATGCCAAAACTCATGCCAACGCCACTGCAAAGAAGTCGCTTCCGTGTCAAAGGTTGCCGTTGCCGAATACACACGCTCACAAGATATAAAATTGTTATTTTGCATTAAAGTTTTAGAAAGCGGTGTTGAGCTTTCATTTGAGTTACGAGCACAAAAAATGTATTATGTTATATGCTCTGATTAAAAGCTGTTTTCGAGATTGCCAGATTTTTGAGATCAATTTTTATTTCATCAAATAAAATTCATGTGTTGGCCCTTGGGTGTACAGAACTTTCATGTAGATTGACGTAAAATGCTGTGCTGGCCGATCAGCT
Source organism: Druceiella hillmani (assembly GCA_039881145.1). Taxonomy (NCBI): domain Eukaryota; kingdom Metazoa; phylum Arthropoda; class Insecta; order Lepidoptera; family Hepialidae; genus Druceiella; species Druceiella hillmani. Next base: position 3,621,424 of record JAYKKI010000023.1, on the reverse strand, counting down.
TCATCCCTCCTGCCCCTGCTCTCCAGCACATTCTTTTGCATTACACAGGATAGCAACTATGTATTTAATCTACTTACTAATTAACCATTAAGAACTCAAATCAGTTCAGTAATTACTTGTAAAATACTAGAAAAAATGATAAGGTATGCGCTCAAGCATATTGTTACCTACAGAAAAATAATTTTGAATAATTTATTTGAATAATTTATATTTTCAATCAATTTTTAGTGGTGAACATTTTGGCGTTCCGTGGTCGCCGAGTTGCTGACCGTCGTACTAGACCTTAAAACTATAACTATTACTACAAACTATTGTTGATTATATATTCATGTTGACATCAAATAATTCACAGATTATAGAAATGGAAATAATTTTCGTGAGCAAAGCAAAGGAATAAAAGATAATAGAAACGAAAGGAACAACACGGTAGGCTGAGGGCGGGAGAGGAGGTAACATATCAGCGGTAATCATTGTTATCTATGTGGTGATCATGCGACTCCGTGTGAAGAAATTATTCTGGGCTGCCCCGAGTCCGATTAGGGCCCAATAAAAATTTGCATTTTTATTACCTTATTTATTCCTTTTTTTTTTGACAAAAGCTAAAAATCATATGTATAGGTGTATTTATTGGTGAATTAACTGTTATTTTGAATTTTTTAAAGTAAGCTATTTTATATGGGATTTACATGGGCTGAAAATGGGTGTTCTCAAAATAGGTCATCTTATCTTTAGCCCAGATGATGCCCAATAACTAATTATATTTTTATTATTTGATTTGTCACATCTTGTTTATAAAATAGCTTAAAATTAGATCTACAGTATTATTTACTGATTAATTAATTGTTACTTGTAACTTTTTAATTTTTTTTTATATTTTATTTTTTCGGGATTTAAATGCCCCGAGAGCAGATGATTCCAAAATGTGTAATCCTAACTTTTTCCCAGGCAGCCATTGACAAATAATAGTTTTCTTATTCAATTTATTAATTCTTTTATGAAATTATAATTAAGGAACATTTACTAAGTAATTGAGTGAGTAATTAGAGTCACAAGGGATGAGACTGGATGATAACGAATTGTGACTTCCTGACTTTCAAAATTTTTCAAAAGTACCCGGACTTCCTCTAAAATGACTTGCCGACCCATATGTTATGATTAGTTTTATATACATACTAATTAAAATAAAGTGTGGAATATATGGAGTGAGTGATTAATTATTTGTTTAAAATTAGTACGTCACTTACTTTTTATTGACATTTTTTGTTTTAACTTGAGCAGACAATGGAAAATAAAGTTCGGTTGACTTAAATATTGAACTATTTCTTAAACTATAAGATGCAACAATTTTTAATTTAATTCAACCTTAAATTTTAATGTGTTTTTCGATCAACTATTTTTGACATCTTCAGTAATATCATATCTGATCAGCCCCATATATTTAGTACGGATTTAGCACAAATAGATGTTGCCACAAGCATCACTTTTAATGATTGTGAGATATACGAACTTTGTTTCATGAAAATAAATTATTTATGTTTATTTCTTAATTTTTTATGATTGTCAGATATACGAACTTTAATGATTGTCAGATATACGAACTTTGTTTCATAAAAATAAATTATTTAGGTTTATTTCTTAATATTTTTAAAAGTAGAATATGTAAAATATGTATTTAAAGTATTTTCTGTTTGATGCAATCTACACATTTTTTAAGATTTAATTATAAAGCTAATTTTGTACTTGCCACAGATGGTATATGCGTGGTTTGTTTGCGTTCCATTTCATTGTATAGCACTAAAATTATCCAGTTAATAATTTTTTTTAAAAAGGAAGCATATTAAAATAGTAAAAATATGTGTTAAAGTTATCGAAACTCCGAATGAAATGAACATAATTATTCAAGTTTTGTTAATAAAAATGTGACAATTTGTTTTAATTATTATATCAGTTTTTGCGTGATTTTTGTTTGTTTTGATTTTATTTACAACCTTTCCATTGGCCTTGAATCCCGTGAATACTTAATTGACGATCCTAGCTGTATTTTTAGACTCCCGTTTTGCCAGTGCAACAACTGTTTCTGTGTTTTTGGATTTTATTACTGCCACCAATTTGGACATTGAATTGACTATGAGTTATTGCAAAACAAGACAGGATAAGTGTTAGGGGTGCAACAACTCGAGTTCTGAATATTTGATATTTTGATTTTCCATTAATGATAAAAGTCAGCTGGAACTATGGCTTGCAAATGCAGGTATGTACCTCCCTATATCAATTTTATGCCACTACGTCAAAATAATTACTACACTAACAACTAGAGATGTGCCAGTTACGAATGACCAAATTGATTTCAATCATTCGTTTTGTTAAAAGGAATGACTCAATCTTTGGTGTTGAATGAATAATGAATGGATATTATTTTTTCATGGGGTAATGCAACTGGTTAGAAGACAAATTTTGTTCATTTTGTTTATAATTATGGGAAGACTTGTATAATAAATGTTTATAATTTATTTATATGATATAGAATACTAATGCGTGATGGAACAACTAATAATTTTATTGGTGTTATTTATTAATATAACAATTTTGTTATGACTGATAAATTTATTTTAAATTTTAATAGAAGCTAAATGAGCTTTTATGCTTAAATGAGCCATTTACTCGACCTAATATAGGTGAAATTATTTCAAATTTCACCACTTTTTTTGTTCAAATTCAACATATTCAACATTATTTAAATCATATTAATTTTTAACAATTCGTTACTGCAATACCATTTTAAAAATGAAGTAAAAATCAATTAAATAAAAATATTTTCTTTTTGCTTTATAAAGCAATTAATATAATCCAGTCAATAGAACCCCATACCCCTAAAACACCACACCACAAAGTAAAAAATAATTCTGTGACTGTCAATACAAAAAATTAAAAAGAAACATGAAAGCATTTACTTATAAGAACTTTAAATAGTGCGGATTTATTTTTAAAGAATCAAGAATTGTTATATGATTTTATTTTATGAAAATCAAAATCAAAATACCTTCAAAATTATACAAACTACATTAGAGTTTATACTCAATATCAAAAACTGAAAAATTATCAAAATATCAAAGTATGATCAACATAATTATATAATAAATATATTTCTTCATTCGTATGCCAAACACAAAATTTTAATATCTGCATTGTAATCATCTAATTAGTTAAGCTAGATGTAAACAAAGATACAATAACAGAATCCAAACGAAAGCTGATCGACGGAATGAACATGTTCATACAAATTATATAAAATATTGCATTAGTATGAATGGATCTATCGCATTCATTCCAATATCGAAACGAATGAATGATTTATATACTAAATTAGATTTTTTTGAAAGGATCAATGATAGAATCATTTAAATAAGTGGATAGGTCAGAGTAAATAATATGCTATGTCTTATATTGAATAAGGCGCAGTATATTATTTATTCTGAGGTACAAGTGAATGAATTTCACGTCTGTTAATAACAATTAGGGTTGCCAGATTTTCTTGGGCTAATTCTGGGACAAAAAAACAAAACCAAATGTGAATATATAAATACATCTTTATTATCATATACTGAATATAATTAACCTGCTAATTAATATATATTGCTCCCGTTTTGTTAGTACTTTTTTTATTATTAGTCATTTTATTATTTTTATTTTGTGGCAGGCGCATTGGCAGTGGCAGGCAGACAGTGGGAGGGAAGGGTTAGAATGACCTTTTGAAGGTGCACACATGGAAATTTATTTTAACTAATTTTATAAATAAGGCATATGCAGGGTTGGATGTAGTCATGTAAAAGTCCATGGGCAATGCAAGTCTAGGGCCCTTTTTTCTTTTATAGAGGCTAACTGAGACCAATCATCTTCAGTAACAAACTGAGGCTTCTGGGAAGGGTAATTTGGCACAAATTCCTTATATTGGCCAGTGCCAGTTGACAGGGGTAAAATCTCAAAGCCTTCATTGTAAAATTTTATTAATTTCTGACACGATAAATTATATTGCGTCAGTCACGTAAATTTAAGTTTGAGCCTGAGCAAATGAAACCAAATGCTTTATTACTATGTCATAAACCCCATGAACGATGTGGGTAGTAGCGTACTTTGCCTTTAACTTAAATCGGCCTTGGACATAAACTCATCCCTAAAAGTGCAGTGCTTCCATAAAATACTCTTAATTTTTATATTCTTTTCACTTTTCGCAGGTAATATTTATTGCTTTGAGCCATTTAACCGAAAATGAGCTACCAAATAAATAATTCTGTGAAGCCCATTTTGAATCTTTTGAAATTAAAAGAAGCACATGATTCAGGCCCATGTTAGAAAAACAGCCAAACGAAGGAGTATCTCAATCGAAGTTGATTTATCTTCAACTGAAAATTTAAAATTGAAGATACCTACTAAAGTTTATAAAGGAAAAAGGAAATTATAATTAGAAAAAAAATGTTGAACCTCTGAATCCAGAATACAGTTACAAATACCAACCAAATCCATGCGCCATCATTTGTCACTTGAAGAAACAGCACAATGTGTAAAAAACAAGATACCCACTGTAACTTTTTGCACACAAAACTTAAAAACAACATGGTTTCTTTGTTTAATATTGAAAAATTCTCTTTCAAAATTGAAACATGTGAAACTTACCCAAAAATACAATTAAAAAGGGATACTAAGTAATGGATAACTGCTGAAAAGAATCTACCTGGCTTTGTATTGCAAGTCTCATTCTATGTACAGGCATATGAGAACTGGAATTGTATTACCAGCTGATGGCACTAAATGGAAAATTGGAAACAGTACCTCCGAGTTTCACAGGAAGGCAGCAACTGATTGAAACAACATTAACTGTTTTAGTGCCATGATTTTTTACTCATATGTACTTAAAAATGCCAAAGAAATCTTTCGTTTTTGATGTCATTTACCTTTGTCATAATGAATAAAAAAAATATGAAATTGAATAATTTTTTCGGTGTTTTCTTAATAAAAACTTGTACAAGGATAATAAAATACAAAGGAAATTATGGAAATATATATTATGAACAAAAATTATATCAAAAACTGAAATCAAGGTCACATCGTATTTTCGCAGTCCGGTACATCCTCCGTATCAGTAAAATAATTGTTATCGTCACTATTATCACTATCACTCAAAATTTGCATTACGCCAAATTGTGAGTGCACCACAATATCACTCCCACTATCACTCTCTTCATAACTTGAAAAACGATCATTTTTACTCAAATTATTTTCGTATTCCGACATTATGGGTTAAAAATTTTCTTTTCCTGAATCCTTTTTATATTGTAATTACAAATAATATCATAATTTGAACTTTATGCAACACGTAGGAAGATAAAAAATTACGGATTCGTGTGAGCGACCTCACCTAGCGTGCGCCAAACAGCAACTTATTTAGCGAACGCCATCTTGCTCGTGGCAAATTTAGTTAGTATGCGCACGAGTGCAATGGCGCTCGTCGGCACTCTAACGGTTAAACTTTTTTGAAGAAGAGAATGATAACAGAATTAAGTTTATAATGACATACAGACTTAATCAAGATGTCACAGAAAATTTGGCCTGCGTAGGATGAAAACAGGATGCAACAAAAATTCAACCACTAAACAATTAAGATCTATATTCTGAAGCAATTTATTAAATGGATTGGGATGATTTGGGATGGAGATCCATGAATACAGAACACTGTGAGGAGGACAAATTTATGTTGTATGAGATGGATTGATCAGATGCACATTTTCCAGTGGATCCCATAGAAGAACTAATTTTTCTTAGAATTGCTAAACTGTCTCAGACGTACCATCGACGTCGCTAACCAACTTACTCAATTCAGCTTCAGGAAGCTGAATTGAGTAAGTTGGTTAGATACAACATACCCTAGGAAATTGTTCAATCGCCTATTTTGCAGGGTATCTTGCAAAGAAGTGTATAGAAAAATATAATTGCCAAGAAAGTCATGAAAAATTCTTAAAATATGGTGAAATTTTTAATGATTGAAAGTAAATTATGAGATTAAAGAACTGACACTGAAAACTTCAAACGAGATACTCTATATGACAATTAAGGATGCATAAATGATTTATTGTGATGTTATTGAAAATTTTAAATTTTCAAACCTAATGTTACATAACTTATTTTAAATATAATAATAAAAAATATAGAAATGACAGTCTGTAACGAACATCTAGTTTTTTAGATTGAAAAAGTAAGTTGGATCTTAGTTGGAGTTCAAAAATAATAATTTCATTGTTGTCCATGGATGAATCTGATTAACTATGGCTGTTCGCCAGCTCCTTCGTATTGGAGGTGGCTAATTGTTGTACGTTGTAGTGATTCTTCTAAATTAATATTGAAGAGTCAATATGACAGTGGCCTATACCAGAAATATTGTTGGCTCAAATGGAGATGGCCAATTTCGATCTGATAAAAAATTGTTACAAATAAAAATAAAAATTTTGTGGAGATGGTGAACTCTAGCCTTTCTCCGATAATGAACATTATGTGTTGGTGGAACATATTTTATGGAGATTCATTTAGTATAAGACTGAAACTTTCTGCTATACAGCACAACCAATGCGATCTTCGAAATCCTTTAATTGAATAAACTCTGTAACTTGTCTCATTACTATACATTCCTTATACCGCTGTTCTCAAGTATAAATAAGTGTATCGTTTTGTCTAAATTACAATCTCAGCCTTAGATTTTACCATTTACAGTAATGTGGAGGAGTAGGTTACATTTTATTGTTAGCAATACAGCTCTATGTCATGATGTAACATTGGTGTAAGCCTTCCACATGGAATTGTGACGTTGGTTGAATGATTTATTTAGGTATTGTATGATGGTATCACTCATTCATTGCCAAAGAAAGTATTAAAAGAGTGATTCCTTCATATTTTATAGTACTGACAATTATATAATTTGAACTCAAAACTTAGAACTAATTTATGTAAAACAAATTTTTTCAACATTTTTTTTCCACTTGAATCCAAAGTACATATTTGTCAAACTTTACTCCTGCTTATCATAGACTATGGAGATATATGTTATCTAAATGAAACTAAATGAAACTTCTCAATAAAATAATATAATAATAGCGGCAGCAAAACCTATATATTTGATTAAACTTCAGTCTCAAAAAACACAAACATATTTCTTGACCATCGGTCACAATTAAAATGGTTAGATATTGACGACTGGTGAAATCCACATCTTTTTTCATTTTCATGAAATGTCCTTAATAGACCTCTCACCACTTCATGTTTTGTTCAAATTCTAACACCTTACCTTGAACCATGGCTCTGGCCAGGGCACCATGGCTATGAACTAAGTTCTTAAGGTAACAAGACCTATGGATAATAATTTACATAAATTTTGAAAATATACTCCACAAACCTATAGAATAAACTAAGTATAAACATACAAAATGCATCTTCAGCATGTGTTCGAATCTCATCCAAAATAGCATTACCTAAAACAATCTGTGGTTCGAATACCTCATCCTTCATTACTTTTCTATCCCTGATGTATCGCTTGTATGGTTTTATTTTATTTCAAATGAATGTTTTGGCACCTCTCTTTTCTACACATTACCATAAATACTTTTAATTTTTATTTCTTTTTACTTACATAGCGTAGTTTTTTTGTTTAATTGTCATTCCATGTATCAATCTACTATTACAACGACACTTATTTCTCATTTGTTATACTATAGTTGGCTATAAAAGATTGGCCCTGTAGCTATAAATCTGACAACTGTGTACTTAACTTCCTAAATTTCAGTGAAATTTAATAAGTATATAAATAAAATAAGTGAACGCTTGAAAGGTATTCATAATTTGTTGAACCTATAAAACACATAAAGATAATATTCAATAGTAGGGGGCGTTGTTTAGTTCGCAGAATGAAGAGTAAGAAGTGAGAATAAAAACATAAAAATTTACAGCTTAATTATCTTCCTTTTTATGTCAATTCATTGTTATTGTTATTAATATGCCAATATCTGCTATACAGTATAATACTTTGAAAATTTTAGTAAAAAGTGAAATCATTATAGATGGACAAAATAAAAACTTAGAAAAGTCTCATTTATTTATGGAGGAAAAGTAATGGTATTAGCAAGAACAAAATTACTTCACATAAGAGTTTGAAAATAATAATGAGTATGTCACATAAACAAAGTATTGTAATTATATTAATGAATTAAGCTAGATGTTGGATATGATGCTCGGAGTAACATTTTTATTCTGTTTTACTAAAGAGATAAATCCCAACAAATTTATTAAGGCAAAAAATTACTAAGGATATTTTAAGGGCCCCATCATAGGTCTGGCTTGACTCAATTTAACAAAATTTCTAACTACACGCAACATATGTGAATAAATGGTTGGTCTAACGTTATATTAAGTGTACAATTAGCTTCTGATGTTTTTTTCCCCGGAATTGGAACCTTTATAGGTATAAATTTATTATTGAAAGTATAGTACATGGCTGGCCACCACTGGCACTTTCTCCCATGTTTCAGGCAGCATAGAAATCCTGTGTCAAAAAATCATCTTTTGAGACGATCCACGATCACTATTAAGCTAAAGCAGAAAACAAATGAGAAGAAACTTGAATTGAATTTTAGGTTTATTGTATTTCACATATAGGCATTCGTTGATGAGAAGTTTCATTTTAAGTTACAAAAATGAATACAAAATTAAATAAAAAATAAAAAATCTATAGTCTAAAAATTGTGAATATATAGCTTGTTTGAAAATTTATTATTTGTTAGTAATCTTTATAGAATTTTCTTCATAATATCAAAGATAATGAAAAACGCTTTACAGTATATACTATTGCATATCCTGTTACAATTCTAATCACAATTTTATTTTTTTGTAATAAGAGATCAATTTTGGTACAAAAAATATGAAGAAGTGTTTTATATCACGTAAACAATACAAAGACTAACAATGTGGGTGCTTAGTAAAATGAATTGTGCATAATATATAAAATACGAAAATCTAATGAACAGCAAAGCATTTACTTCAAACTATCTTATGCTACTAGTTATGAACTAAGGAAATGCTTTATATCGATTTCGTTTGATGTTTTCATACATTCCTATATCAAAATGTATTGGGTAATTTTAGGTTATTTTATTTCGTGCAAATGAATTAAATATTAAAAATTTAGTTACCAACTTAACTATAGTTTTAATTTATTTAATATAAATTCTTCTTCAAAATTACTATAATATTTGAGATTAATCATCCCAAAATACGTTTGTTTCATGATTCTTCTCAACTTTGATGACTCATAACTATAGTAAAAGATATTTTTTCTTAAAATTCTGCCCCAACTTTAAAGATAATGAGCGTATATTTCCAATGATATGAATTTACGAATATGTGTTCCGTATTTCTGTAGATTTATTATTTCTTATTACGCGTGTAATAATATAATTTGCATGAAAATAATGTGCGATTGTGTTACCTATATTTTATATTTTATACCTATTTCTTAAAATTAATTTTTTCCATTTTATGTATGGGTGAACCACATCTCCACAGAATTTGGTTGTACTGGAATTGAATAAATATATTAATAAAATACCAAAATCTCTTTGCAATAAATAGTTTTTGATATTTTAGTTATTTTGTTCTCTTGATATATTTTTTTATACACAAATATTTAGTTGCAATTACGTTTGCAAAATATTCGCATAATTTTTGCAAATATCAATGCAAATATTTGTAAATATGAATGCAATTCCAAATAGTTACATCAAGTGTATAAATATATATATATATACATATATATATATATATATATATATATATATATATATATATATAATATGACAATAACTATAACATATTTGACTTGAGCCTTCATTACCCAGAAACAATTTATTTTTCAAGAAAAAAAATTTTTTTTTACCTTTTTCTCAATCACAATTATATTTAAACATTTAATTAACATAAACAAATTTGATATCAATCCTATCCCCCACAGACGGAAAATAGGGTCTCGACGTAGCTCCAATGGTATTTTACTACTTAGGATCTTCAGGTTCCCAAATGACTTTCCACTTTCTTGATCTTTTCTCCACAGTCTAGCTTTACAATATCTATGGCATCCCTCTTTTCATCTTTTTTTGAAAGGGTATATAGAATACGCATGTTTCATGCATGAGAAGAGACACTCCAAGTTAAATGTTTTGTCTTTCTTATGTTAGATGTATTCAGCAACACAAAAATGATTCATTTTATGCAGGCTAAATATATATGCTGATAGCTTTATATATAGCTATGAATTATAAAGGAAATCCATTTGAAATAAAAATTTTTCTAAAATTGCTGTAAACCTAGTAAATATTGATATTTCAGCAACCATTGCTATTTTAACAAGTTCCAATTTTTTATTCAGTATAAGTAATTGGAAGAACCTCTTAAGCGTTTTTCCGATATATAATAGTTTTGGGAGAAGACATAAAAAAATTAAATAAAATTCTTCAAGTCTAAGAAAACCAGAAAATCGGAGACTTTCTAAGAACACTAAGTAATAATTTAAATTTAAATTTAATTCATGATAAAAATTTATTTCGTAATATACATGTATAATGAGAATAACTATAATTAAAAACATATAAAGATGGTAATTTCTGCACGTTTTTGAAAGTAATTTAAACCCAAAATGTTGATATGGAACAACTAAAAGTCACTGTTTTTGTGGTCATATTTTTACTTCTTCAAGTTGCACCCATGTATCTTTCTTAGATTTCATAAGGAATGCATCCGGGTCAATTTCTGGTGGGTATGGTGTTTTTGGCGATGGTTTAATTTTAAAATTGTGTACAATGCTTACTACAGCAGCTTTAACTTGGGTTAGAGCAAAACGAAAACCTGGAAAAAAGGTTTGTTGTTTAATACACTAAAGTGGGTAAGTATATTATGTACAAAAACATTTAAGAAGTCTTACATATGTGTATGTATAGATACACAGACGCATGCATACACGCATGCACGTACATACACACGCACTTCACAGGAGTGATTCGGTCTATTTTTATATTCATGTAAATACACACACACACCCATATATATATATATATATATATATATAAAATATATATATATTTATATATATTTATATATATATAAGCATGCGTGCATACATATGGTGTACATTAACAGAATTTGATTTTATAAGTATATGTTATAGGGTATTCAGTATTACTTTACATGAGGCGTTTAATCTATTAATTCTTGTATTTTCTCATTTTTACCAATTGAAAAAAAAGTCTAAAAACAATATAAGACTAGGAAATCTGCGATAAAGAAATCTGCGATATTTGGCAGTCTAAGATGTTTCAAACAAAGATATATGAATTAATATGTACATATATGATTAACTACATAAACGTAGGAAGGAAAGTAAACCAGGAATATATTAGAAGTACCAATCGTCACTTCTTACGTCATGCAAACATACACAAATAAATTTACCAAATAATAAGTACAAATGTAGCATCATTTTCGGGTAAGAATTAGTATTCAGTTGATCCAAATAAAAAGATATAATTTCTCTTACCCAGACAAATCCTTGGACCTTCTCCGAAAGGTAGGTATGAAAATTTATGCCTGGATGCAATAGCTTCTTCAGTAAAGTTATCTGGGTTAAACTTTTTAGGTTCAGGAAAATATTTGGGGTCCATATGAAGAGCGTAGACTGGTATGGTTACTAAACCCCCTACTTCCATCTTCAAGGCTTTTCCACCCGGTGTAGGTGGTGGAAATTCATAGGGTTTTGTACAAACACGCGTTAGATTGAGAGTTGGCGTGTGTATTCTAAGAGTCTCTGTAATTAAAAGTTTTATGTAGAAGACGTTAATCCTACGAGTACCAGATATTTTTACAATACATTTATGTGAAAAATCCCACCTGATATTATAGGTTGTTGCAGTGATATGAATAATGCTGTGTCAAAATCAATTCGGACCTATTCTTTCGGAAAAGTTGGCATATTACTTATAAAGCTCTATTGTGTAAGTACATATAATTATATTTATAGCATAATTGTTCTTATGATTTATTGTGGTAAATTTGAGGGAAATTCTATAGCATTGCTGGTATTTTTAGCATCTGCTGTCGCACTTGTTGGTACAAATTTATACTCAACAAAAGGCACATGTGTTGGTAGACTTTGTGCTATGATTTGCAGTATACTTTTCTAATTAGATAGATGTGGTTATGCCAGTAATTTTAATTATTTTTATTTTGCAAAAAAAGTTGTTTTTGCCGAATTTGAATTTGAAATTTGAAAGAATTGCAACGCTTCTGGTATTTTTTCCTGTATGCATGGGTTAGTGCTATCATGCTCCAAAGGTTTAATAGTAATATGTAGGTTGACACAATATTTATTTATTTTATTGCAAAAGTTTTTAAAACAGCAATCATAATTAATGATACGATTCAGCATTTTTACTAAATTAAGACTATAGTAGAAATCTAGAATATACACAATAGAAGACCAAGTATTACACAAATTAATATTATTGCAAGCAGTCAATAGTATTCATAATTTCGATATTTTATTTCTGATTTAATTCCAAAATATAATATACTAAAGAAAAGCAATTTTTGGGAATATTTATTTTTTCATTTCAATTTTCACTATAACTTCTCACCTGAAATAACTCTTTCCAAATACTTCATACCATGAACGTGATCAAAGGATAGGTGGCCATTGGTTTCCTTCATTGATGCATTTATTTCTTCTCTTAACTTGTCTTGTATGTCTTGATTCCAAGCCAGCTATTAAATAAGAGATAAATGTTATATAGACAGGTAGAGCAAAAAGCCAGAGAGAATAATATACAATTTTTTATAAATTAGGTAAAATTTAAAGTATAATATACAGTTTTATCATAGTAGCCTAAATTTTTTATGAAGAGATATCTATAAATCAAAGTAATAACGTACCTCATACAAAATGTAAGAAATTGCTGTACTGGATGTTTCATATCCATCAATTATAAACTCAAATGCATGAGATGCAATGTAAATGTCGGTGAACTCTGTAATCATATGAAAACATCCTTAATTTTTTGGATTGGCATATTTCTAGAGACAAAATGTTGAAATAAAAAACCAGAAATAAATTTGAAGGAAGCTAAAATTATTTGCAAATATAATTATATAGCTGGAATTTTGTTAGTTATAAATGTGTTAACTAATAATACGAAATTTCTCTTTATGAAAATATACTGTTTACGAAAAGGTATTTCACATTTGTACTCTTCAGCACTCTTTCTACTGTTGAATCTTTAATTAAATTTTTTTGTCAGTGAACGATGTGTTCACTACACATGAATTTTATAAGTATGTAAAGCCTTACCATTTTGTGTATCATTTTCCCTATAGGCAATCATATGCTGGAAGAAGTCATTCCTTTTGATACCAGATTGCTGCCTTTGTGTTATTATGTCCTTTGTTATTTTTATAATTTTGTCTTGTACATCTTTATCGATAAATCTATAATAAAAAAAGTAAACTAATTACTCTTATATAGAGTGGAGATTGAGTTATATTTTATTTATTTAACGGCAGTCTGTATTCAAAATAGGTGTGATAACGTTTATTGGCTACAAAAGAAATTTTTCAGATGAATCTGAAAAGATGTCATACATAGCAAAGAAATTTAATATTACCATATGTATATATATATATATATATATATATATATATATATATATAATGTATGCATGTATGCATGTATGTGTGTGTGTGCATGCGCACACCATATCGCGTGTGTGCGTGCGTATGTGTGCATGTGCATGTGCGTGTGCGTGAGCGTGGGAGTGTGTGTGCGTGAGCCTGTACGTGTGTGTGTGTGTGGGCGTGTGTGTGTATGTGTGTGTGTGTGTGTGGGAAAATTACATTATGTTTTAATTACATATGATGTAATTTTCATACTCACTATTCTTCCATAAAGAGCTGTAAGAAGTGGTAATAATGGAGGGCCAGTTAAAATAAAGTCCATACTGCTTGAAAAGACAAAAATTGCTAAATCAAGCAACTCCATGTGAAATAAGTCAATTACAACTATGAGGATTCATAATGAACGTTCTTAGTTAAGAAATCTATCCAAATCTAGATAATATAAATAAATCTAAAGACTACAGTAGTTCAGTTTCTTAGTATTTTTCAAGTAAAATTGTTAATTTGTCTTTTATTTTATAAGAAAATGAAATAATAACATTATTATTTTATTTTGATGAAATAATAAATAACATCAAAATTTAAATCTATTTGTATGGATATTTGGAAATCATGTAGTGCTTTAATAAATTGTTTCTTCAAAAATGCCATTTGTCAAGCGAAAATGAAAAAAACGTGGTGATAGAAAATGAAAATGAAAAGGCCCTTGCCTAGGAAGTTCCCATTCCCATGCTGATCATTTAATGTTATTTTTAGTTTGAAATTGCCATAGGAACTGTCAATCAAATGAAGCAGTTTGGTTTTTAGCTCGCTGAATCTATTTAATTAATACTTCCGAATATTTTGTGGCTTAAGTTGCAATAAAAAATTCATATATTACTTTGTTTAAGTACTAAATATAAATGATTTATAGTTTGTGTATTTACTAGTTATAGTGTATAATTTTAACATATCATTCGTCAGTTGTCAGTTTAGAAAAATCTCTGTTTTTATTTTGCTTATAATATTATTATCCGCCAAGTAAACACTGCTCTTCTTCCTACTGATGGATTCGCTTACTCTATTTCCAAGTACTGTTTCTTAACCTTAATGGATTATGAATCTCATTTAAAAAGTAATTCAAGGAACTGTAAAAAACGGGATGTAAAGAAAATAAAATTAAAAACGTCCTCTTTTCCACCTATTTGGCTCTTCCTGCACTGAATCAGAGGTTCCTCATAACATTCTCCACCCTCTTCCTGATACTCACAAGCAAATTCTTCCTTCTATCATTCTCTAGTTTCCCACTTTCCTCCACCTATGAGAGTCATATGCATGTTGCCAGCGATGTTGGACCATTTATTGTCTACGTTCAAAAAAAAGAGCCACAAACCAATGTCAAATTTTTGCTTCATGTAATTCAATTTAGTTTCATTTTAACAAACTATCAGGTCGATGCTATAGTCCGAGATGGAGATAAACAAATTGGTAGAAACCAAATTTCTGTGGAGTTTTTATCTGCAGACTCCACCAACCTTTTTATAAACTACTCCATTTTCACCAGATAGAATAAATTATTCATCCCCTCATTTAACGTAAATTGTATGGGCATTATTTACAATCTTTTGGTCGACTGATCTGATGAGGAAGTGATACAGAACATAAAAGTCTCTGAAGGTTGTGGTAAAGTCATTAAAGTTTGTTGTTTAAATTTTAATAAATTTATCAACGGTCAACGCAAATACCTTCCTTTGGAGATGATGGTCATCACCTTTTATAGCCAAGTTCATTCATAATATATATTTATAGCATGGATTATAAAATATTTTGGATATTGGACCCTGTGTTGCAGTGTCCTCTTATTTTGGAAAACTCAAATCCAGTATAAACAAATTCTCCTTAAAAAATGAGTGAAAAATTACTAATTTCTTTATTAATGGTCAACGTTCTTGATTTCCTCCTTAATTTCATTTTGAAAAAATCTGTCACTCTAAGGACACCCTTAACAAAAACTATATACGATAGTCCACCAAAGGTTCTATTCTAAGTCCCTTCTCTTCGATATATCTCCATCCAAGAGTACTCTGTGGATCTTAACTGGAAGAAAAATAATTCCTTTAATTTTTTTTCCTATAACTATCCCTTGATACTTCTTATTGCCAAATTCCTAGGTGTGTTTATAGATTGAAAATAACCCGAAATAATTACAATGAACATGTCATTTCTCAATGCCAGGCTGATTTGAACATTCTCTCCCGCAGTTTTTGTAATGTGGTGGGGTTCACCCTCCACCACATTAAAATTAATCTACGAAGTTCTGGTACGCAGTCATGAGGACTATGAGTCATTCCTCCTTCATCCCATATGCGAAACCAATTCCACTAAATTGATCTGTGTTCATTTTCCAATAGTTGAAGATCGTAGCAGTTGCAGTGAAATCCATTATCATAAATGCTCTACAAGTACAATGTGTTGATCCTCCATCTTCATTGACAATACATAGTTGACTGTTATCAGCTGAAGACAGCTAGGTTTTCCATGCACTTCACATTCCCAAAACTTACTCTTTTCACCAGATTTACTGAATGTGAGCCTTTTATGTATTCCAAGACTCACAAACTCATCACCTAGTTAGTTTCCAAATGTTCAATTCCTTTTCAAATTCGGATTATTAAAATTGTTCTCTTCCTGTCTACAGTTTTCCATTATACTCGGTAATTCACAGATCAAATGTAAATTTATTTTTTATAGTTGATAAGTTCTTAAACACCAATTCGCTGTTCAATTACATCTTGATCAGTTTCTGAATGGTAAATTCCATCTTGACTGCGATTGGACACGAATATATATAGATGCATTAAAAACTGTGAAAGACAACTATGTTAGGGTGTCTTTATATTGCTCAGATAATTCTCATTCTCTTCTCATTCATTCGTGTAGTCCCATTCATCATACTTGTGCTTCTCAAAGGAACGTTCAGTATAAACTGAAGAATGCCAGGCTATTATGGAGGCCTTTACATTAGCAAACTCTTTATCTTCTCCAACTCCTTAACCGCCTTACAGTCTCTCTTCGCTAATATTTTTTCACAAAGTGTAATTTCCTGATTCTCTAGATCAAGCAACTTATACTTGATTTGGAGATATCGCAGGATAGGATATAGTTCTTGCATGGATTCCTTTGTAACTGCAGTATAAAGTCAATGAAATAATCGATGCCAAAAACCTGATAACGAATCAGGTGAACAGAGATATAGATATCATGGGTTTGACATTGAATTCAAATTTCAAATGTTTTATTGTCATCGTTTATTCATTAGCCTTTTTGTATCTGCATCTTTATATACATGATTTTTATAGCCGCATCATAAATCACCTGCGATTATTGTGTTAACCAAAATAAAACTTTCATACAAAATTGTTACTTTGAATTTTATTTTGACGTCACAGGTAAAGATGTTATTAATGATTATCAATACGAACAAATTCAATTTTAAATTATTCAATATGATCTGTTTTGCACACAAAATTCAATATTTCAGTTGATGCTTAATCTATGTAACATTTAAATTTTTTTATTTAAATAAAGCATACTTTATAGAAGCCTAACAGATTTTAAATACTGCCAGCGGCATTAAAATGAATAATAAACTAATTGCCATTACCTTATCTTCAATTTGGAAGCCAGCTTTGGTACGAGTAATGCAATGTACAACTTAATGTTGTCAAGAAAAGTCGACTTGAAGAAGGAAGATGCAATTCTGAAGAAAAGTGACTGCTCATCCTCGAATGTGTTGTTATCGACACCAAATACGGCTTTGGCTATGACATCTGTTGCATATTTTCCAGATAGCTTCAAAAGTCACGTAAATGACTAGATTAATTTAAAATTATATTACAAAATCAACAAAAAACCGTATGATGGAGAATTTTTAAAAAAATTAAAATTTATTTATAACCTTTTTTCCTTCAAAATCCACAATGCCATTTCTTTGAATTTCTTGCTTAATGTAATTAACCATTATATTACATATTTCTTCCATTCCACTAAAGTAGAGCTTAAGTTTTGTGGCCGTAACGGCAGGTGAGAAATGCCCTCTGGTTCTTCTCCAACGTGCTTCATCTTTCTGCAGGAATGGATTGTTAGACATCAAAATATCTAGATTAGGATCCACCTGAAAGTTATAAATTATTTTTATATCAAAGTATGCCATTTTGGAACATTGTGTATGTATTTGTAATCTTAGTTTGTCTGTATACTTTGTTAGAATCATAGCCAGAGAGTGGTGATGGGGGTCACTTGGTTTCAAAAATTGAATTCAAGTTAGACTGAGAAAAATTATAAAACTTGATCAGAAAGCAAAATGATTTATCTCAAATATTAAATTTATTTTTATTATTAATTTTTAATTTTATTTCTTTTATTTTTTTAATTTGGCATCTCTTTTGGCACCTTGGTATTTTTCAATGGTACTTATGAAATAATTGTGAGGAAGTTGAGATCAATTTTTCACTACGTCTGGTATGAATTCCCAGTACCCTAGTCAATTGAAGAAAACATCTTTGTCCATCTTTGTTTTTAGTGTACACTTTCTATATATAATCCCCTCTTTTTAAATCTTTTATTGCTTTGCATGTATATTCACCATATCTAAATATGTCTAATTGTAAACATCAAATTCTAAACATCAGACTAAATCATTTAAACATCAGTTTCTTTGGTCCATGGTTTTTTACTCATATATACTTAAAAATGCCAAAAGAAATCTTTTGTTTTTGATGTCATTTACCTTGTCTCGAAAAAAAACTGTATCTCTTCCAAAAATTATTCAATTTTAATAATTTTTTCCGTGTTTTCTTAATAAAAACTTGTACAAGGATAATAAAATACAAAGAAAATTATGGAAATATATATTGTGAATAAAAATTATAACAAAAACTGAAATCAAGGTCACATCTTATTTTCGCAGTCCGGTACATCCTCGGTTGATACAAAATAATTGTTATCGTCACTATTATCACTATCATTGTGAGTGCACCACAATGTCACTCCCACTATCACTTTCTTCATAACTTGAAAAACGATCATTTTCACTTTAATTATTTTCGTATTCCGACATTATGGGTTAAAAATTTTCTTTTCCTGGATCCTTTTTATATTGTAATTACTAATAATATTATAATTTGAACTTTATGTAACACGTAGAAAGATAAAAAATTAGCGATGTGGTGAGCGACCTTCCCTACCGTACGCTAAATAGCAACTGATTTCGCGAGCGCCATTGCGTTTGTGGCAAATTTAGTTAGTACGGGCATGAGCGTAATGGCACTCGTCGGCACTCAAACGGTTAAGATCGCATTGCAATATTATCGAACCTCCCATGTGGGTCGTCTTATTTAATTGTCGCACTTTTTTGCAATTCTTAATACTCATTTTTTGTGCATAATTGTTTGTACAAGTCTACCATCTATATATATTTTGAAACATCAGTGTGCAATTGTACTTGGGAAACTTATTACTACAATAGCTATAAACCTCGATATTCACAAACGGTGGTGCAGGAGTGAAGTTAGATTAATGATGTGCTATAACATTGCACGAAAAGACTTCTAAAACATTCTACTTTTAAAAATACTTCCAATTGTTTGTAACAAGCAAACTTTTCAATGGCACCACCTAGGTTTGAATTTGCATAAATTTACACTTTAGAGTTTTGTTGTTTAACCTAATATTGAATACATTTGAAATACCTGGAAGTCATTGTTTGCAAAACTGCTGAAATCCTTTGACAAAACATCTTTGATAATATCTGGGTCTCTCAGTAGCAAACTTGGCTCCATCAACTTCATGAATCCCACATAGCGGACATTTTCATTGTAATTGCTTAAATGTAAATTATTTAACCCTTTATCATTTCATGTCCTATCAAGTATGGTAGCTTTGTAAGCAGGTAAATAGATCATTAAATGATAAATATACAAGCTCCGAAAACCGAATAATTAAATTGAATAATAAGAAATACCAAATTATTTAGGCTGCCTACTGGAAGATATGCAAACTTATTCTGTTAAGTAGGACTTCAATTCATTGAGGGAGAACTTAGTGTTTTCCACCTCTGCTCTATAAAGAGTAAAATGGACTATACGTAATAATTGAATTTCCTCGGGAAGATTGAACTTAAAAATTGTGAAATGTATGTAAATTTTTAATTGATTTATTAATTTAAATATACCTTTTCGCTAATTAATAGTCTCGTCTAGGAGTCGCTAATAAAACAAATTGTATATGTCACAGCCAGATTGCAAAAACTACCCTTTTGTAAAGTGCCTAGACGTTTTAAAATACCTTGATTCTTTCTAAAAAAGCTAGATGACGTTCGGTTATATTGTCAGTGCGTAATGTTTGACAATGCTGCTGTAAATGTTTGGCTACATTGTCAAATAGCTGACTTGTCATTTTACTATATTAAGAGCCTTTAAAGTGATCATAGCATAATGCAATTGAAACAAATGTTCTGTTATTCATAAATTTATATTTCTGTAACAAAAATATGTGTTAAGTGCACAGTGTTTCACTAATGTTATATTATAAATTATGAATCAAACAAGACAAACTTCAATTGACAAAAAAAATTTTTTTTTAGGGATATGTTGTAGTTTTCAAATATTTATTAAAGTTGTCCTTAAAATCACCATTTTCATTCAGGTTTTATATTTGTGCACTAGAATTAAAAAACTGTTATTTATAGACATCAGTTTCATTGCACATTGACATGATTTTAAATCTGACTGCTCATTGGATTGTTTTCAAATTTGTTTTTGTTAACATTGATTTAAATAATTTATAGTATATTATTATACACTAAGAAATAACTTATGATTTTTCAAACGAATATAGGTCACATTATAATTGTTCTTGTCTTCATGTCTTGACAATGATGTGTAAAACATTGACAAGCAATAGAAAAATTTAGTACTGTGTGTACTTATCTATATAATTATTTGATTTTCAAATAATAAAAACCAAGATAACTTCAAACTTTTATTATCGCTTATTTGATTATTGATTACAATAAATATTTTCATATAAATTTTATTGTCGTGCTTCAACAGTAAAAAGGAATTATCGTATTAATTTAAACTATTATGTTTAAATTAATATGTGATGTTAAAATTTCAAATTGGTTAAGCTTCTAAAATGCTGCTCTATTTTTGAACAAGATTTTCTTTAAAAACCATTCATAAGAAAAACACATTTAAGCCTTTTCTGAATTAAGAAGACCAGCGAAATTAAATTTTGTCTAGATTTATGAAAATACAATTACCACAGGGACATATTATAAAGAAACTTTTTTTATTATAGTCATATTACACAAGGAATTGAAAAATAATTCTCTATTATAGAAAAACACAAAAGTTAAAAACACATTACAAATTTTGAGCAAACTAGTGTTGTTAGCATGTATTTATGTATATTTTGAATGGCTCATTTCAAGCACCGTTTATTTCTGACAATTATATAAATAAAAATTTATGACAAAAAACAAAAAAATTTAAAATATTGATGTAAATTTTACTTACTTATAAATATCTTGGCATATTTGACCGAAATGTCGTTTCCCCATAAATTGTTTTTTAATGTTTCCAAAGAAAAACTCTGGTTCCTCATGAGGCACACCACGTTTCTTCCAGAAGTCATTGTTCCAAGTAACATATTTATAAAGAATTATAATTATTATTGAAAGAGCAAGTAGCAAATAAAACATTTTGTCAACTCTGCTACTCCACGCTACTACTCCACTCTGCAACTCCACTGCAATCCACGAT
The DNA here is from genome assembly GCA_039881145.1 of Druceiella hillmani. Classification (NCBI taxonomy): domain Eukaryota; kingdom Metazoa; phylum Arthropoda; class Insecta; order Lepidoptera; family Hepialidae; genus Druceiella; species Druceiella hillmani. Next base: position 3,599,867 of record JAYKKI010000023.1, on the reverse strand, counting down.
AATATTTTTAAAATGTCACGCAGACGAATAGTTATTGTAAGCAAGGTCAATTTAAGCAATATAAATTGACAAAATTACAGATCACTCTCTACAGCTATCAACAAATTGCTTTATGATAAGATTGGGCCTAATTTAGAATGTTGTTATTTTATATATCAATTCATTTATCAAGTTACTATTTGTTACAATGATAATGCTATCATATTTTTTATGGAAATGAATTTTACATGTAATTATTTTTTTTATTGTAAATATTACCTTGTATTTGACAAGTTTTGTGAAAACAAAAATAACTTGCTTGCTTATTGTAAATTTGTTTTGATATTTATTTTAAAGTGATGTTTGTACCCCTAAAATCATGTGCCCAGGTGGTGGATTATATATTATCATTTCTACGAGTTGTATAAGACGAGTATATCACGTTTTGAGTCAATGGATATGACATTATCATCATTTATTTATTACTTTATTCGTTCTATCTCGTAGTTTTTTGGAAATATTAAGAAAAACATTCATTAAGAAGCTGTTAGTTGCGCACATTATTGTGACTTTCTGAGACATTTTGTAAATAAACAGGATTTCAAAAAACAATATCCTATTAGAAACAGCAATATCCTATTAGGAACAGCAATATCCTATTAGAAACTAAACTAACTATCCTGCAAAGTATTGTTATGATTAGAGTTAACAGTTTAACAAATTCGAAAAAGAGTTAAGAAAGCTACTGATTTGTTTATTACACATTTAATCATTTTAACTTACTTCAATTTTACCTGTCACTGGTTTATGAACTATGACTATGGGTAAATTGGCTTAGTTAAAGCCATCCATGCCTTCTGTCCATTGCTATGACTGAACATAACATTCGAACACTATTATCTGTGATTTGTCATTCGCATACACTTTAAGTTCATTTGTCAATGATTTTTGTTGCTGAATCTCTATAGAACTTGAGGTGTCATTTCAAAAAAACTATAGATACTCTATATTTATATATTTATATTTTTTTTTAGTAAATGTCATGATAAACCATTTTTTGTTACAATAAACAGAAAATGACCGAGTGTGAATAGAGTTTGTTCTACTAGAATTGTAAAATATTATAGAAAATTATATCTATACTTTAAATTCAATAATAAATACTTTTTTTAATTGAAAATGCACAATGCGGTTGCAAGATTTACTTATTTACAAAATATTTTAAAAAGATACCATAAGATATTGCAATGACTAAAATGTTTTCTTTGTTGAATATTGAATATATTTGGCATTAATTTTGTAGAAATTCATTATTCACAATTAAATGAAACTACGTGATGTAGTATTATTTCTACTTTCTTTAATTTCTTTACCACAACCTAGGTTTCGTTGTATTACAACATCTTCAGGTGGGATATTAGCAAAGATTAAAGAAAGTAGAAATAATACTACATCACATAGTTTCATTTAATTGTGTTTTCTTTGTATTAATAATAATTTAAAAACTGTTATAATTGTATTTAATCTTGGTATTTGTTTGATTTTTCGCTGTGGGGATACCGGACTTTCGCAGTGCCTACCGTGCCGCTTTCACCAATTATAGACCAGCACAATGTATAACTACAATCGCTTATAATAGCAAAGAGATGCACTTGGCAGATTTAAGGGGTAGTTTGTAATTTAATGCAAATATATGTACCGCTTGGCCGATTAAAGAGATGGTAAGCAATAAAAAGTTTAAATAATAATAGTTAGTTATCAAGATAGACTTGGTAATGAAATAGGTCATTAAATGGTAACTTTTAGTCTCCTACTTACTTTTTACTATTCTTCTCCTACATTTTTCATTTAAAAAAAAACATTTTTACGCTATTTGAAGAGCTCTTTTCTTCATGTCTAGATAGGAAACATTTTTTTGATGATATAGGCGATAAGGTTAGTTCACGGAGTGTGTGGAGTACTCGCAATCTCTATTATGTTCATTATCATATTTTTTAAAGCAAGAAAACATTTTTTAAACCTTCTTGCTTCTCTTATCTGTTATTTAGCACTATATTTAGTATTATACTTAAGTATAATACCAATATTGTGTATTATGTATGTACAATACCATATTATATATTATATATTTATTACGTGTTTCTAATAGGTAAAGTGATTGTGGTTAATAAGTTTTTACTTTTATGCATGTAACAATTTTCATATTAAATATTATAAATCGGTTTATCAAAGATGTGAGTTGCTCAATCAAATGATTTCCCAAAAAGATTCAGTATCAGTTTTTTGTTATGTCTTGCTATTATAACAAATAACAGTACAGTACAACAATACTGACTGACCAACAAATTGGTTTTATAAAGTAAATAAAACTTTATTTTTTTATTTTCCGATAGTTGATTTTCATTAACTTTCACATGCCCATTATATATTCTATTCAATGTCAAAAAAGTTCTGCGTTGTAATTAACCAAATAGTATAAGAAGTAAGAATGATTATACGTATATAGATTGTGGAATCTATAATTGATGCAATGTTAATAGGAAGAGTTATAGAATTTTTTGAACCAAAAAATTCTAAATAAAAAATTAAAAGAACAGAAATAGAAACAATGTATAAAAAGTCCTAAAATATTATGGACCAAGATGAAAATGAACAAATCATAGAAAAAGTTTGAAAACAAAATGAGAAATAAAGAAATTTTTAAATCAAAAGTCTCAAAGTAAATCATTTGACTCCACAAGAAATCTCATTATTTTTTATGGCCATGAGACTTGGCTACATTTTCATGATTATTTATGTAGGATATATTTTTGATAGGATTGCATTTCTTTTTATATGTAGTTGCCACCGTCAAGTATGATAGGTAATAGTGAAAGTTTTTAAAATATCAGAAGTGGAACCAACTAGCAATTTTGTAATTTATTTATTGTTTTTTATATTAGATCCCTTTGACACTCCATATATCGTTTCGTTTGTAGTCGATTTGCATTTCGTTCGATGACAGTCACTTTGTCTTCGGCGTCCGGAATGTAGGATGGAGGGCACCCAAAATTTGTGCTCCCTATGTATTCAAATATTCGGTTGTTCATCTGGCTGAATGTGTAAAGGCATTGTCGTAATGAAGGTGAATTCTATTGTGAGGGCACTGTTCTTGAACTTTTTTCAAAACAACAGGCCAACAATTGCCAGGATGCCTATCTGCAGTAACTTTTTTTCAGAACAATCGTTCCATAATGAGCCATCCGTCTGAAGAACGAGGTGACTATATTTTTTCCAGTGTTTTCTCCTTTTTTTACCTTTGTAAGGTGAGGTAACCACTGTGCAGTTGATTTCTTCGTTTTGGGTTCGCAGTATATCCCGCTTTTGTAATAAGTAAAGATGTCGACTACACATTCGAGTGGCCTCCGTTAAATTTTTCTTACTTTTCATGACACTAATCAATGTGACAGTGTTTTCAAGTTTCAATTGAAATGTGGGGTATCTACCTAGCACAAAGCTTGCTGAGCCTAAATGTTTACGGAGAATTTTTTGTAATTGACTCATACCAATGCCTAAACTTGCTCAAAACTTCTGGTAGGTTATTCTCTGTTCAATATTTATAATGAACTGCACCGCACCGTACTGATGTTATTTTTAGATGTCGCTGCTGAGGGTTGTCCTTCATAGAGATCACCACTAAAATTGGTACGATCCCACTTGAACTTGTTAAACTAGTTGTAAACAGTAGTGCATGATGGAGTTTCTTCCTAAAATGTAAATTCAAACTGATTCTAACCTTATAGATTTAAGATGACCAAATATCATTAAACAACAATTGTTTATTGTTAAATTTATTTTGATGCGATACACACAATGTTCAAATTGCCATCAATTTGTAAACACAAATGACTAATTCCTCAATGAATTATGAAAGAGTTTGATTTTGGAAATTTGGGTTAATTTTTTTATTACAATTATTACAAATGGCCAGGTCTAAAAACTTTCTATGCCACCCTCTAATATGCATGCCTTAATGATAGTGTAGTTCATAATTATTTAAATATCAGTATAATATATAAAATACCATATTTTCAGCCACTTTTTCAATGTAACCTAAGAGAAATGAAATAAACATAGTTTGATAGTAATTAAAACCTTTTAGGGTTATTTCCTCTGGTGAGATGAAAGCCACTTGTGGCTAAAATTAGGACTATAAGGGAGATGAGTAAACACATCCTATCTGAATTTTTGAAGAAATTGTTGCAAGAAATGCATTTTTTTGTCCATGAAAATTGTAGTCACAACCTTTTTGTTACTCTAAACATTTTTAGTTTATTTGAGCAATGAGTGTGCATCCATTGTTAGAACTATTGTTTATTTTTTGGGTTTTCAAAAGGAACCAATGTTTCATCTACCATAATAATTGTGTCAGGGTAACGAGACAGAAATGACAAAGTCCATTGACTTAGTCTTCTGACTTTTTGGGAGCTTCTTAGTCACCCATCATACACAAAGTTTACGATATCAAGGATTCTTTGTTACAATTTGGTAGATAGTTGATTTTGACATTCATTGGAGAATTCAGGAAAAATAAACCTGAGTCTTTACGGATAACTTGGTCAATTTGCTGCAACATGCCTTCGGTTACCACAGATTTATTTTGGATAATCAACTTCATCATGAAGGTCTATTCATCCTACTCAAAATTTATGATACTATTTCCATATAACACTTTCACCTAAAAAGATTAATCGATGCGCATAACTCGAGTTACGTTACGAAATTTACCCATGCCGGGAGAGTTGATTGTACAGCCAATGTTGACACACTGAAAATTTTACTTTGTTTTATAGTTCAATATTTAAAAAATAAATGAGTTATGAGCTTCTAAATTAAATAGTAGGGTTAGATTGAGCTCATTTACTCACATTGAATACAACGAGAACTATTAAAATTGATATCCTAATTCAATTCTTGTTTAAACCTTTACAACTCTGTTTATTTTCAGGTTTTGCAGAAAATTTATTCCTCATCAGATTGTACTTAATCATATAATTGTACTTAATTATAATTTCATTATGATATACGAAACAAAAAATAAATTAGTTGAATACCTTACAGGAGTAGAAGGTTTACTCAATGAATACTTCGGAGAATATGCAAATATCAAATAATGTTCCATGACATTTAATTGAATAACCTAATAATCAAAGAGAGTTATTTTGTATTATCAGTAATTTTGAACAACTCCGTCTTTGTAAATTTGATAAAATATTATATATACCATATTACTGTGTTTTATCAATGTTTAAAATGAAATAGTCTTCTGTTCATAACTCTTTTTAGTAAGTTCTGCTGCATATATATGTTTTTAATTTAATGACTTTTATTGAAACCAAATAATTATAATTTATAAACAATTATGCAAAAAATACACTTTCTTCAAAATATTACATGTTTATTAAAATAAAAGATACACAGAAAACTATCAAACTATTGCTAAGAATAAAGTGCTACATGTTTATTTAATTTACAATTAAAATTACGTTATTTTAAACTTATTATTTTAAATTAATAAAACATTAATGCTTCTATTATATTACTATATTTCACAAGTTAAGCTTTGGAAAGTTATTTAGACAAAATAGAACAAATAAATGCATTTAATTCTGTTGTGAAATCTTCAGTACATCGCATTAGGTTCATCGTCGCTTCCAAACTTATTATTTCTTTAAATCATAAAATTCTACCCACACACCATTCAATGGCCTCATAACAACAATATTTGGATCCATTGGCACTGGATATGAAGTTTTAGGTGAAGGCTTTACTATAAAATTGTACAAAACATTAACGAGGGCTGCCTTAGTTTGAGTCAACGCATATCGTTTACCTGAAAAATCAGAAAAAATTGCTAAATAGTTTACATGAATGAATGGTTTTTAAATGCATTCAATAACCAAAATGATCAATTTGTGAATATGATAAAAACAAAACGCTATCCCAAAATTGTTTATTAATTTAACATAGCTCATCTAGTAACAATTGAAGTGTTGGACTTTTCATAAGTAAATCACTTTCAGTAGATTAGTAAGAATTATCCATTTTTTCAAAATGTATCAACTTTGTCATGAAAATTGCCTGAAGAGATTCATGGAACTGTATGATATTAAACTAATCAAGTTTTTAAATGACAAACGCGAAATTATGCTTATAAAATCAATTATTATGCAAGTATTTGTGAGTGAGACATTTTTCAAGAATTAAAAATGTTAAATAAACAACTGCAAGGAAGGAGCAAGTTTTGTTTATTTAAGATATTTGGCTTCAATGATTTCTTCAATCATATAAAAAAATATTTATAACAAATTTGAAAATATTTTATTAGCTATTTAACTAATAAAATTGTTCAAAATGTGCACCTCACAATTTCTTTTGTTGTTCTCATTATTGTTGATCATTTGATGACTTGTGACTTAATTGACCGGTTCATATGTTTAGAAGAAATTGCTTTCCAACCATGGATAATTCAAGCAATATTAAGATGAACCCTTAGAATCCCAAATGATCAATCTTTCAAAAAACTATTCAAAAAAAAAATATAATAAACATGATTTGTTGTGAAAGAAAAGAATCGTATCTATATCATAAATTGTGTACATAACATTAAAATTCTTTGTAGCAAGAATGCCACTAATTTGCATATTATTTTCTTCTGAGTTCTACAATGTAACATAAAATGTATATTTATTTATGTAACTCAAATTAAAAACAATACAAATTAAAACTGCCATAAATTTTTTTAAAATAAGTGAACTATAAAATTATGATAATTTAAATAAATAGGGATTAGCTTATAATATAAAGAAAAAATATAAATTCATGAAATTGGGATATCGTGAAAAGTTCCAATCAACATTATTTCACATTAACTTATGCATTTTATTTTTCCCTCTCACTTTTTTTCTATCCTGGACTCCATATTTTTGTTACAGGACGACATTCGGGTTTCGGAATTACTTTGGCAGGGTGTGGCCAAAAAAAGGTTGAGAAACTCTGCCACAGGCCATTTAAGTGAGTATAGTATCGTTCTTATCGTGATTATTGCTTTCGGGCTAATATTTTGATTAATTAATTGTAAGGGCTTGCATATATACAAAATTTCAAAGGCATATGCAAATACACAAAAAGAATAGTTAATTTATTGCATTCCAGGCAGTATTGCGTTAAATTAACTACACTAATGAAAGACTTCCGTAAAATAGATTATTGGCACATTTTGTACACTGGTTTAAAACGCTAAAATATATAAAGCCCCTATTTATAAATTGTTACTTAAAAACTGCTGTATTTAGTATATAAATTTAAAAAAACTGTGCGGTTGGGGGATCCCTATCAGAAACGAAGTTCCTTACATTATTTTTTCAACTCTAAATGTGATTTAATATGTAGATTTCTATTGATTATATTAGTGTATTTTTGTTAGACCAAAAACGCAGTCCTCTTTTATTCAACTCTCTCTCTGTCTGTCTCTCTAATTTGTATATTTTATATTGTTTTTTATCATTTTTCTAAAGCAAAAATGTAAAGTAATAATTTAAATCAATAAATTTCATTTTGAAACTTAAGAAAAAATAATCATTTATTAAAAAAAAATTAAATATAAAATAGTGAATTGTTAATTACATATAAAAAAATTATATATAAGAAAAAAAATAACAAAATATTTAAAATTAATAAATTGCCAGCATATTCATTTATTTCCATTGTTAATTTTTCACTTTATTTAAATTGTTTGATGAAATAAAAAAAATAAATTTTTAGTATAATAAAATTTCATGTTAAAATTAATTTTAAATTTAATTCAATTAGAAAATTAAAATACAAGCATTTTAAAATTAAAATATTTTAATTTTAATTATTTAATAGTTTCATTAAATTTAAAATTAATTTTAATTATTTAATAGTTTAATTAAATTTAAAATTAATTTTAACATTAAATTTTATTATTCTACCAATTAATTTTTCTTATTTTATTATTTAAAATTTTTTTTATTAAATTAATCAAATTAAGTTTAAAGTTAATTTTAAATTTACACTTAAATTTATTTTAATTTTTTCAAAAATAAATTAAATTTAATATTAATTTTAACATAATAAACGAAATATTTAATGTTCTCTCATTTTATTATTTTAAAATTTATCTATTAAATCAGTCAAATTTAAAATTAATTTTAAGTTTAAATTTAATTATCTTAAAAATTAAAAATTAATTATTTATGTTTTTTTAAGGTTAGTTACTCTAATTTTTTTAATAAATTAATCAAAATTAAAATTACTTTTAGAATTAAATTTAGTTACATTAAAAATTAAAACTTGATTATTTTTATTTTAATTATTTTAATTTAAATTTAAATATTCCAAAAATTTTAATGAATATAATGAATTGTTAAATTTACTGAAACAATCAACATAAATATTTTTGTAGTTTATAAATTTTTAATATTTAGTAAATGATATAGCAATAATTTATAATTTCTAATGCAAATAAATACATATCAAATTGGAAATGGTCTGGCAGATGATTGGCTACAATAGAAAGCCAGTAGAATAAAAAAACAAGTTTAACTAATATTTACACGTGTTTGGAATTGAGGTTATGAAGCTGACTGCGCACAATGTTTTTTTCTCGATACACAAACACACACACATACAACTGTATAAAATAGAAAAAGAGAGGGAAAGGTCGTTTGGAGGGGGCATAATACTTTTTCCTCACGTGACGATTTCAGCCAGTTCGCTCTATAAGCCACGTAAAAAAAAATGAATTAGTCCAAAAAATTTAAATTATCCCAAATATTTTATAAATAAACTATTTCTAAGGTCTAACCGTTTATGACAATTAACTCAAATAATGATTTAAGCCTGGGTTTTCTTTGTTAAACCTGAAAAGAAACTTGATTTTCAGAAATAATATCTACCACATTATTTTCTGAAAGAAAATAAAATAAATAAATGTACCAGGTAGCTCACCTAAACATACTCTTGGTCCTTCCCCAAATGGTAAATAAACAAATTTATGTCTTGCTTCAACTGCTTCATCTGTAAATCTTTCCGGGTCAAATTTCTCAGGCTCAGGGAAATATTTTGGATCCATATGTAGAGCGTAGACTGGTATTGTTATGACCGTATCTAATTCCACTTTGAAAGGTTTTCCACCTGGTACAGCTGGTGGTAAGACATGCTCCTTTGAACAAGTACGTCCTAAAGCTACACCTGGTGGATGTAACCGAAGCGTTTCTGTGAAATAAATTGGTGGGCTGTATTGTAAACATTGCATTTTATTTATAAAGAGGAAATTATGCAAATGAATGCCCGTAATGGGCTCAGTAAGAGAATTCATTTAAAATAAATTCTCTAAAGAAGTATTAAACTAATCGAACTATACATCTGTGATTGAAAACTTAAAGCAACAGTTTGACACAAGAGGATGTCAATGATTTGCAGGAGTTTATTAAACGAAATCCTTAAAATAGATAATTGCAAATGAAGATGGTTTTAGTAAATACTGTGTTTTTAATTGTTAGACCATCCTTCGTCATATAAAATAGAAAAAAAAATAGACAGTTCTGGATAGCTTATACTTCCAAAGATTATTCTACTTGTGGAACAATTACAAATATCTATACAATTAAAAATAAGTTATCAGTAAAAAATATTTATAAATTCAATTATTTACCTGATACCACCATATCCAAATACTTCATGGAATGAATGTGATCGTAGGATAATTTTCCATTTGTTTCTTTCATCACATTGTTGATTTCAATTCTTAACTTATCTTGTACTTCTTGGTTCCAGGCCAGCTGAAATTGACATTAAAATATTCGATAATACACTCGTATTTAATATGTGATAAAAATCATTCCTCAGTTTGAAGCAGTATTCGTAAAAAACATGCTAACCTGATATAAAGCATAAGCGATTGCTGTACTCGATGTTTCATAACCATCGCCAATAAAGCCAAACGAATGAGATGCAATATACTCATCGGTGAACACTGCAAATGAATTCACAACTATTGTATATTTGTGATTTTTAGTATTTAGAGCATTAAAAACTAACTAATTTATAAAATGTTTCAGGATCAGGATTATATTTTTGAAATTCTAAAATTCACATCGGGATTGGGATCAGTAAATTGAAATTAGGAGTATTGATCATTATTTAAATTTAACACTTGGTTTTATGACTTTATTGTCCTTCTTTTACACCAGGGTCATAGTGTACGGCGGTGTACTGGCCCCACCTCAATTTTAACGCACTAGTTTTTCAGTTAGCTAGTGGCTAATGCGACTCTTTGGAATATACAAATATTGGACCACGAGAGCCCCATGTAATATAAATGGTTTAAGTTTGTTTTTGTTTCGTATTGTTTTAAACAATTAAAAGTTTTAATGGATTCTATCTATTTTATTGCTTCTTCAGTTTTATTTGTTTGTCTGCCAAATAGTTAGAGGTTTGACTAATGACATTGTTTAATAAATAAGGGAAAATTAGTAAAAGTGGGTATTTTTCATATAATTATCCCTCTACTTTATGATAATCCTCATTCCATTTAAATTTCAATTCCGACATTGCGATCGGTGTTCAAAATTCCCAATATTTTGGGAGTAAAACAAAAATTTATTTGTATTGTACAATTTTTTGTATAATACAAAAATATATAAAAATGTATTGTACAGAGTCCTATACAATACAAATAATTGATTACGATATCATATGGTGAGCAAGTTTAATTTATTGTATAACAAAAAAAATGTTACCATTATCTCGATCCTTTTCTCGATAAGTTATCATTTGTTGAAAGAAATCATTTCGTGTTATTCCAGTTTCTTTTCGATGGGCTAATATATCTCGTGTGATTTTTAAGATTCTGTCTTCTGTAAGTTTTGAGATAAATCTGTAAAAAAATGCCAAAACTACAATCTCATTACATGTAAAAGCCAAAATCAACTTAGCGTAATGACATTTTTGGGAATATACCTCATTTTTAATAAATCCGATAGTTTTGGAAATATCATTGACACCATGAATTTCACATTGTCTAGAAGTGACATTTCGAATATCGATGTTGTAATTTGATGGAAAATAGAATTTTCATCTTCGAATGTGTTGTTCTCTAAACCAAATACTGCCTTAGCGGTTACATCCGTTGTGTACTTGCCAGCTAGCTGTAAAATTATATTTTACATTGTTATGGATAAACATAGAAAACCAGCAGATTTGTGAAATTCATCGTTTCAATTACTACTGCTATCTAAATATAGTTACATTTGTAAGTAAAGAATATTGGGTAGTTTTTTAAAATAATTTGAAAATAAGTCAGAATTATAAATAATTATTTGAAATACAGATAAATATACCAAATGGAACTTTTGATTTATAACCATTTTAAATATCCCTAAAGTATATCTCTAACACCATTTTAAACATCGCTAAACAAAATTACCACTTTTCCTTCAAGCTCTGCACATCCTTTCTCGTCCTGTTGACTTCTAATGTATTTAACTAGTTCATTACAGATTTCCTCCATACCGACAAAGTAAAGCTTGATCTTGCTGCCCGTTATACTCGGAGTGAAGTGAGCTCGTGATTTCTTCCATGCTTCCCCTTGTTGGAAGAATGGATTGTAACCAATGATAGGATCTACTTTTGGATCAACCTGTTTTTAAAATTTGATTATTAAAAAATCATTGTTTTAATTTTCAATTTTGTTGATGAAAAAAAATTAAAGTATTTGATGAAAAAAATTCTAAAATATAATTGATTTTGCAAAGCGAGTATAAGAAGTAATAAAACTCCTAAAATTAATAACAATTATGTAACATACCAATTGAGTTAAGAAAATGGAAGTAGTTATTGATATTATAAGAACGAATTTATATCGGAAATCAGAATTTCAGGTGTTTTGTTAACTTTTTATCTCCATGTAATAGTGATATTTATATGATAGGTAAAGATAATTGCTTATCGACCTATCGTTTGACATGTTCTAACTTGTAATTTTCCGCTAGACTTTACTATTACCAAGTGATTAATTACATTTTTTACTCTCAATGTTTACTTAGGCTGTGACCATAGGCGGATTCAAGGGGGGGCACTGGGGCACGTGTCCCCCCCCCCAGAAGTCCCAGAATAATCTATTTATTTTGTTTAGTTCTCGCAAGTTACAAAACAATATACATAAAAATTCCATACAAATATTTTTTTAATGATGAAAAGTGCGTGTGCGTGAGCGAACTTATAGAATAAATAATACTTGTACTGGTACCCATAGCTACTATGTACGTAGTCTACAGTTTTGAGTTGCACGTGTGTCTGCGAGCGAGAGATCGCAAAAGTTTTTTCCTGCTAATTTACTTCAACTGGCACTCGTTGCCAACTTGGTTATGCCTCCCCCCCCAGAAAGAATTCTGTATCCGCCCTTGGCAGTGACCATTAGAACATTTCATTATTAAAATGTTTTAACAACAGACTTTGTTTGGCCAATGCTATAATTCTACAGTGGCAGATTTCAATGTTTGAAAAATTGTAAAAAAAAAACTGCACCTCTAATACAAAGTAGGTTTATTTTAATTTTATAACAACAAACGCGGATTTCATTTTTTAAAAACCATGTTTTCCAAATGGCGGCCATCGAGTCTGACACACTCTTCGAGTCTAGCACGCATGTTTTCAAAAACGCGTTTGCAGAGCGACTGGGGTATCCTACTGACTTCGGCTCGAATATTTTCTTTAAGTTGTGTCACAGTGCTCGGATTTGTTTTGTAAACAACGGATTTTAAGTATCCACATAAGAAAAAGTCACATGGGCTTAAATCAGGTGACCTAGGTGGCCACGGTACGGTATCATTTCGGGATATGTTATTTTCTGGAAATAACTACTGCACTGCATTCATGGACACATTAGCAGTGTGAGCTGTGGCCCCGTCCTGCTGGAACCATGTGTTTTGGTTGAAGGATGGACTATTTTGTAGTTCTACTCTGAAAAAGTCATTTAACATCTGTGCATATCTCTCCGAATTCACAGTTACTGTTTGGCCACGTTGATTTTCAAAGAAATAAGGCCCTATGATTGCAGATGGAGATATGGTACACCAGACTGTTACTTTAGGCTTATGTAAAGGCTCTTGATGCATTTGTCTTGGGTTGTGGACATCTTATTCACATATCCTCCAATGTGAAAGTAAGCTTCGTCAATAAAGAATATGTTGCCCATCCAGGTAGCAGTACGAAATCTCAACATCACCTCCACGTAAGTTTTTCTTAATTAAAAGTCAGAATCGTGTAAATCTTGAACAATTTGAATTTTATATGGATATAACTTAAGCTTTTTTCGCATTATTACCTGTAAAGTTGATTTCGGAATCCCCAATATCGATGAACGTGTACGCAGTGATAAACGGGGATTTTCAACGACAGAAACCATAACACGCTCGACATTTTCATCCGTGGCTACCAATGGTGTAGGTCCTGGCCTGGGCCTATTTAATGTTGATCCTGTAGCTCTGAACCTTGCTACCCATGACTGAATGAGGTTGATCGATGGTCCATCACGTAATCGACGAATACTGTAACGATTATTAAATCAACGGCATGCTACAGACAGCAAAATTTCACTCGAAATGTACACCTCGACGGCAAAAGCGTGGTGCTCTCCACTCCACTGTTCCATGGCTACTATAACATCCGCACCGCTTGCGCTTCTAACGACGCCCCCCCGCGCCCCTCTTATGTGTTGCGTTCAGAAACTATGTTTGTTCAAACTTTGAAATCTACCACTGGACACTGTATAATTCTGATGTCATATCCAAGTTCATTCCAATGAAATAAGCGGTAGTTTTCATTTTCAATTAAATTAACTGTTGATAAGTAAATAAGAAAACATTGTTAAACATTGAATTAGTCTCAAAATTTAATTAATATTTTTATACATCTTACTTAAAATATAAAAGATTTGGTCTGTTTATGATGGAATATTATCTAAACCTTTGTGAAGTGTATTTTGCAACACATTCGCACATTAAATTATTTAAGCAGTATTAATTTAAGCAGTCTTATTTCTTTACTTTTGGAAATGCGACTTCAAGAAAGATAGATTCTTTAATGTTCTATTCAACAAGGAACATCATAGTGAACTTAAGAATATACTTACGGTACTACTACTTGAGTTAAGCATATATGTACATAAAGCATTATAATAAACACATGAAGCATGACAAACGTAAATCAATTTTTTATATAAAAATGATAATGTGATTCCAGTGTTATTATATTATGATGAACACAGATATCGAACAATATTTAAAATTAATTCAAGATTCCAGCGTTTAAGGATCTCAAGGTTTCGATTTTGAAGACAATAATGGCACCCATATCTTGTGGATAATATATCAATTTGCGTTAATAGTTATTACACTCCGTGTTTTATTTCTTCAATGTGATAGGAATTTAACTTAAAATCCTGTTGACCAGTTAAAAATAAACATGTCTGTTACAAATGATGTTGACAGTTATTGAATAGTGTTTGCACAAACATCAGCTTATATAAATAAATTTTAACATAAAAAGTGTTGACTGAGTAGTTTTCTTAAAATACACAGTTACAAGTTGGGAATATTTATTAATAAAATGGACAGTTGGTGTGTAAGTATCAGGGACAGTCATTATTTTTACAGGAAGTAGCCAGTCAATTATATATTAAGAATGACTGAATGAATGAATGAATACATTTTTTAGAATGAGTTCTCGTAAACAAGACTGATAATGATGTTCTTACACTAAAATTTTTTAATTTGCATCAGCTTTTGATAAAAATGGGTACTTGTCAGGAATAGAAATCTTATATATGTATCTATATCTTATATCTTCAGGTGCAAGTTTAAAGAACAACTTCACCCACGTGAGTTTAAAATCTACAATTTAAAACGTTTTCACTTCTAAATTTGATTAGAATGAAAATTTATATGAAATTATTTTCTATTATTTTATATATTATTATCTATAATAAACTAATTTGACATAAATTACATAAAATCCAAAGACAACATAGCGGCGTAGAAATGTAAAAATAAAAAGCACTTTAGTGATAGTTCTAATAAATAAACTCTTATTTTTTTTTTAAATCACCTTGAACTCATTATTGGCGAAGCTGCTGAAGTCAGTTGTCAAGACATCTTTGATCAAATCTGGATCCCTAATTAATATGTTTGGCTCTCTTAATCGCAAAAATCCAACATAGCGGACATTGTCATCGTAGTTACTGTAAAACAAAAGAATAATTACCAAATCCCTGTCATTATATAAATCTATTAGATAATTGGAACAAATGATATTCAATCACTTATATATTGTGAATAGTTACAAGACATATTGTTTTTTAAAGGGATAATTCATAATACAAAATGTTGAAACCCTAGAATACATTTTTCACAAATATGTTTTAAAACTACAGAGTAAGTTTAAAAAAACCATGCCATGAAAAAATAATGCATATAACACACAACAAAAAGAATCAATTGTTTTCTTCATTAAATTGAAAAAGTTATTACGAATTAGTTTCCACACAAATAAATTAAAAAATTATAATATGCGATATATAACTTAAACGCAATATTTAACAAGATATTAAAAATATTTAATAAACACCCTTATAATAAATGCCACTGGCCACTGGCCAGTGATGTCATAAGCCAGTTGTGTTTTGTATGGGGCGTTTTTGTGCGAATTGTGCTTCGTCAGATTTTAAGTCGTTATAACTTTGTAATGAAAAGTGCAAGGTACGATATATTTACTTTAACCGTTTTTAATACTACTATTTATTCTATTTCGACTATATTCTTTTATTAATAAAAAAAATATAGCCAAATACCCTATTGGATCAAGTTATTATGAATGGGTTTTAATTTTTTTTTTCAATTATAATTGAGTTCTTCACCCAAAACATTAAAACTTGTTATTGTCAATACAATATAATTTTTTTTAATTTTCTATATTTAAATATTTGAAATCCTGTAGAATATGAGAATGATATAGAATCTAAATCAGTATCTTGGCTGGATAAGTCTGGAATGATCAATAACACACAATGGAATAATATATGAATATAAAAAACTATTAAAACAAATTGTTTTCTTTATATCATAAGCAATAAATTTTAATTAATCAATAAATGAAATAAATTATAATATAAAATTATTATATTTTTACTTACTTGTAGATGTCCTGATATATTTCTGCAAAGTGTTTTGTACCAAGAAACTGATCTTTGAAACTGCCAAATAACAACTTTGGTTTCTCATATGGAATATTACGCTTCTTAAAATAATTATGATTCCATGATATAAATATAAAAACTAATATTACGATAATGGAAATAAGTACAGCAGCTACACAGAACATGTTTATTTGGTGACCACAAGTCACATACTAAACACTAATCTGTTTTTCCTTAGTAACCAAGGTCAATTAGTTAAATGGAGCTACATTCATTGTTAATCCCTTATCTATTTACAGAGTGAAGCTAAATTCATCCTTATACTCTTGTATATTTAAATTTAGAGAAATGTCTGTTAGTGCTAATGTAGTCGACTGTTATAAAAATAAACCTGTCAAGTATGAGTATATCGCACACTACAAAGGTTACATAAGTACTTAGACAGATATAAATATTTAAGGATACATAGTACTCCTATTAAACTATTTAAACAATTTTGAAATTTCTAATAATTATTATAGTTTTCTGATAAATTTCTAATAGTGCTATTATCTCATTTAACAGTTTTGGGGAAAAACATATATTAATCTATATTATATATATTAATGGACATTTAGAAGAATATCTCCAGAACTATATTAAATAAAACTCTGTAAAAGTAGTTTTTAAATCTTTGTGACTTGCTCTTTCAAATGATATCATGTATTATACAAGAAATTTAAAAAATTCGAATAATTTGTTGCTCCACATTAAAATTTCCATATAAATACTTTTTAGTTTTAATTATTAAGATATATGTTAGTTATACATGTCAAAATTATTAATTTCTATCTCAAACAACGTCAAATAAAATCCATTATGACTGATAAATGGATGCTTGAATAGTCTTATAATGATTCCCTCTTTTCCTTTCCACTTACAAAACTTCTATTAAAGTAAAATAGTAAATATGAAATTAATAATATACAGTTATCTGTAAAATGTTTATAAACATAATATTTGCTTTATTTTGTAATTTTTTAGGTAAAGTATTTTTAGACAAATCTTTCAGATAAGGACACATAACAAAACATGGCACGTGGAATCGACAGTAATATTATAGGCTGATAACATTCGTGAGTTTGTCTGACAAACCACTACATGTTTAAAATTATTTCATCATTTTAAAACATATTATTCTATATCAATGGATTTTAGCAATAATATATTAAACAAACTCAGAAATTTATCAGTTTTAGGCCAATTGCTCATTTGTGTTCCATATGAAGAAAACAATTTTATTCTGATGATACTAGATATGGACGACGTTGCTGGTTTATTAAATACTATATGACTTATTAAGATAATAAACAGCAGACTATTAAGGCTATTTATATCGACTCATCATAAATACATTTTAAGATAATAAACAGCAGACTATTGGTGCTATTTATATCTACCATTGGTGCTATTTATATCGACTCATCACAAATATATTTTCAGTTCAAGTTTCAATACAAGTCAATTTGTACTGGTAAATATATTTTATAGTTATTAGTTTTTAGCTTTTAGTTGGTTAATAACAAATGTTTGTTTGAAGTTCAATTTATAAATGGAATGCAAATTTATATAACTATTGTATCGTAATTTGTTACAGTTTTATAATAAATCTAGTTGTGCCAAAGCGACTTCGTTCGTGTGGAATTTGGTGCAAAAAAGTTATTAAAAATTTGTTTCTCTCAGAACCCTATGAGCATAAAAAGTTTACTAAAAACGCTAATAGGTACTTTTGGCAGTGCCATCTTTTAATATATCTATGAGCATAAAGTTTCCTAAAAATGCTAATAGATAGCTTTGGCAGTGCCATATTTTAATATATCTATGAGCATAAAGTTTACTAAAATCGCAAATAGAGAGCTTTGGCAGTGCCATATGTTAATATATATGTGAGCATAAAGTTTTTTTAAAAACACTAATAGATAGCTTTGGCAGTGCCATATTTTAATATATCTATGAGCATAAAGTTTCCTATAAACGCTAATAAATGGGGTTGGCAGTACCAATATTGTAATAGTCAACAAGTCAGGGTGTTTTTTTTATATCTGCAATATCTAGATAAAAAGTATTCTACATGTTGCTCGAGGGTATGAACTATTACTACAATAAATTTCATCAAAATCTGTGTAGCAGATTTCACATAATTGAAGAACAAATTAACACACAGATAGAGAGACGGATGAACAAAAATTCTAAAAACCGATTTTCTGGCTACTCCTTTCATTCTATGAGCTAAATCAATCATTCTTTTTAAAATATTTTCCATGTTCAGAATTTACTCTGTTACCATTTTATTATATATATAAATTGGAAATGCTTACATTATTTATTTAAAATCTGCTAGAAACTTGAAAATTAGGAAACTTGAAAACAAGAATAAGGACCGTATTAATGGGATGATGTAAATATCGGATCCTCCTCTAGGATTAGGGGACTTCCAAAAATCACGGGATTTGTTCAGAATGGGGGGAGCTCTAGAGCAGTCTACGTCTAGCTGTGGAGTATGGGAGGGGGAGGGTAGGTCTGTATTATATAGTTTTACAGTTTATTTAATTTGCGAGATATTTTATGAAAAGCCAAAAGAAATCAAAATTATTTGAAATATATAAAAAATAAAATTTGTTTGACATCATAATATTTTCAGATAAGAGTAAAGTGAAAATGCTTTCAGCATGAAGAGTAAATTTTAATTAAATCAGCTTTATGTTAAATAAAAACAAATTTTTTGGCTATTTGTGGAAATCAAAGACTTGCTTATTTGTTGAAACAAAGTGAACATACGTTAGACAGAGGTCCAATGTAGGGCTATAGCAAAAACTGAATTTGTGATATAGTATGGGATGTTCCAAGCAGGGAGGAAGTAACCAGTTATGGTTTATTTAGGTTACCAAGTCGAACTGATGAAATCAACTTTGCAGAAATTACATGAACAAAAAACCTGTTAAATACAAATGAAACTCACAATACAAGGGTTCTGCATACATTTAGAAATTTATAAAGATTTAAAAACATTTAGAAAACATTATAAACCCTACATAGTATTTCTATTAAACTATTTATAAATATTACTTTTTCGTGTGAATGTATTGACTGCTATATCTTTCGCTGGTATAAAATCGTGATACATATTTGAAAAATTATACCACCCAGACTATAGTTTTATTACATCACTATTGTTTTATTACAACCTATGTGTAGGCTTCTAGAGATTGTTTTTTTATAACTTTAGAAACTTTGTTCAGTATTTTTCTAAAGACGTACTACCTAATATGAAAAAAAAATAGTTTTGAGAACCTTATAACTAATCCTTTCATACGATAACCCACACAATAAATAAAATTTAAAATTTTTTTTTTTTTGAATTCTTAACTTTTCGTTCATAACATTTTCATAGTAATATTTTTTAGTGTTATCTATTAAAATATGTGTGGATTAATATGTTTTACTAGTGAGTCAAATTTCAACATCTTTGTGCTTTGTGAAAAAAATGGTTGTGGGCAACCGATACATAAGTGATTTTATGAGACTCTGTTTTTCTTTTTGAGGTAGGGACCCTCAAAAATAACGATAAGCATTAAATTGATTAGCTTTTAAAATAAATACTTCTTGCTTATTTCATTCTTGAACTCTTCTGTTTTTAATAAAGAAAGTCTATATATCCATTATTATTATTTACAAACTAAATGGTATTAGTTGTTGTAAAATAGTTTTCGTAGAGTAATCAGAAAACAGTTTACAATTTGGATGGGTAATTTTTAAGGAAGTACACTGGGTCTTTAAGGTATTATATTTTAAGGTAAGCGTTGCCCCTCAATTGATTATAATATTTATCATAAGCTCTAATGCTTATAACTAATGTTAAGCTTAATTTATAGCCAGTCTGTTATAGCCAATCAAAATAATAAAGGAATAAGGAGGGTTGTTTGTACAATAAATTACGCCCATACATACACACATTACACCAGACCTGGACATTGTGATTTGACATGTTTAATTTCTGCTTTGACTTATATGATTTGTGTTTTTATATGATTGAAACTAATAATTTATATTTATTGTTTTTTACAGTTGTGACAAACCTGACTACACCACTATTTGCTTAGACTAAATTATTACAGTGCTACTAGAACTGACTTTATTTAGACAGCAGCAGTACAACACTTATACCGGTTCGCCACCAATGAAAGTGGAAATAAAAATGTATAGAAGAATACGTTCACATTTTATACTAGAATGGCACCGGTTTTGCCGATGATGTGAACATGTTTAATGTATGCCCATGTTCACATAGTGGAAAATGGCTTCAGACGCTTTCATTCGAAGGAATACCATTGTCAGAAATGTATTGAAAAAATATTATGTATCCATTACTACTCAGCAAAGCAGGGATTTAAACACTTATGGGATATAGTCTATTAGTGATAGATCAATCAATAGTTACAAGGTTGCTCGAACGTCACTCATTTCATATAATATTAGGAAATTAAAAAAAAAATTAATTACTGAAACTTAAATTTTTTCAATAAAGAATAAATAATTAGAAATAAATGACACCTCATAAATGGTCATGTTGTTAACACTAACTGGGACAGTAATGATATTCATGATGTACAGTTTCATTTGAGAGTTTCATGCATTTCATAAATCTGATGAAGGGTGGAGGTACAAATTTATAACTGGAACACACTGGCTCTTTCAGGCTCTAATAAGCTTAATAAAGACAGAAAGTTCTCTGGGGATTATCATTGTCCATAGTTACATAAGCTTCCCACAAAATTAAGTTACATATGGTAATCTGTCTTCATAAAAATACGGTGTTCTATTGAATGAAAGGATTGTGCGACAGCATAATGTTTCTTGAAATTGGTTTATGTAACAACTAACGCTCTGACTGCTGGCATATATGGTATAATGCAGGAAATTTAAAAATATAAAAAATAAATATGAAATAACAGATAAAATAGACGATTTTATTATAAACTCTGATGGTTCCAACAGTGATAGTGACAATATAGAATTTTTATGCATAATATTGAATTGGCAAATTTCACAATTTAATTTTACATTAAACTTAGTGGATAATCAATCATTTGTAAATACTGAAATTATTGATGTATATAGTAGTTAGATTTGGAAATATCAATTTGATTGACCGACATTTTAAGTGTTCAACAATATTACCCTGACACTATCACATGCGCCGTGTAGGCAAGGCTTCACTTGTGAAAAGTTCTTCACCAACCAAAACCCACCAAGACCATGTGCGTTCTATGATTTAAAGTTGTGTGGTAGAATACCCGCACCTTTTTATGTATGGTAAAAAACTTGTTTTGGTCTTTTTAAAGTAATATGGCTGACTATTTCCTTCAACATGAAATAATTAATTTTGCTCGAAAGATAAGCAAGAGGTGTTAGAGATAAGCAGTAAAAGATATCCATTTTATTTTATGCCTATAATAATAATGTTCCTGTTTTGATTGATATGGAGAAATCTTCAGTGAATCTTCTTGACACTTTAGTCATAAAGATATTGATTCTGATAATTATTTATTGGTATGCGTTATTAACATGTTTTTGGTTTGAATTTGATAAGAATTGGACAATTTCTATTTTTGTTGGTTATATCAGGACTTTGCGCAATATGTCAAGAGTGGCTGTTGTTAATCTGGATCAATATGTCATATAATACTTGTTAACGCATATATATATATATATATATATATAAATATATCTATATATATATATATATATATATACATATATATATATATATATATATATATATATATATATATATACTTTTTGTTCATACACTTTTCAAGCACATTTGTATTAATTATTAATGAGGGATTTCTGCTGGACCCGATTTCACAAGACATGGTGATTTTATTTTGTGATATTTAGAATTTTTATATCCATTTTGATAATAAATAAGCATATGTAAGCATTGTAATAATAACCTAAATTAGGTTAATTTTAATTAATATTAAATAATTTATTTATCTTTAATAATTGTGATGTTATGTTTAATGCATTTAACATGGGATTTCACTACATAATGTAATTTAAAAACACGTTATAATTGAATTTTTACCTTTCTTACAGTTTGTAACACAGACATATGAAGTAAAACAATGTTCTAACTATATATTTAGCTCTAGTTTCAAATGTTCCATGCCGCTTTGTTGGTCTCATTTTAAGGAAGATGGCATGAATGAAAAAATCCTGCCGCAATCATGTCACCGTGAACTATTTACTTTGTACACTCGGTAGGTATTGTTTTTCACTACTCACATATTAATATTTTTCAAAATAATGTCCATCACTAATAATACACTTATTCATATGCTTCAACCAGTGTTCAAACGCTTGCTTCCATTTTTCCTCTGGGATAGAATGGCATTCTTCTTCCCAAACTGCCAAAAGCTATATATCATGGGAAAATTTTTGTCCTTCCAACAGATTTTTTACATACACAAAAAGTGCAGTCACATTGTGCTTAATCTGGACTGTACAGGGAATGACCTAAAAGTCTGATGGCGGAAGAATTGAGAAAGCCAATTGTTTGCTCAGTTCGATGAGCCAGTGCATTATCATGATACAGAAGCCAGTGTGTGACTTATTGGACGTAAATCGCAGAGTGTACTGAACAGAGGCCGTAAACAGAATTCAAAATACCATTTTGTTGTGATCATCCGCTGAGTATCTAAAGGTATATAAAGGAATGTCTCGGCAACCGAAAAGACAACAATCATTCTTTTCTTAATCGATCATATCTGCTTGAGCATCATCGGATAGTCTTCGTCTTCAAAGATCCATATATGACTTTGAAACTTTATCGGCATATCAAAATAGTACAGCCACATTTCATTAACCGTAACTATGGAAGAAATTTCAGTGGATTGTCTTGATTTCAAAATTTGAAATTATTTTTCCCACCTTTCTATACGATTCAGTTTTTCTTCTTCAGTTAGTTTGTGGGATATAAAAAGATTTATATAATTTCAAATCTTCATGAAAAATACTTTATTTCTCACTCATCCTGACGGTCAATAAAATTTTGCGTGAAAATATTTTTGCTTCATCATATTTCCTCAATTTGAAAAGATTTAATTACAAGAAAATAAATATCTACTCTAAAGACTTTCTAGATGTAGCAACTTTCTAGATGTACACTGAAATGTGTGAGACAATTTTAACAGTCTTCCTAAATTGAATAGTATCACTAATTGGCTAGGAACAAATGAATTTTTGGCTTTCAAAATCATATAAGAAATTGTGCTATGTGCCTTCGTTTTGACCATGATCAATCAAGCAAACTTCTTAAAGGTTTCTTGAATTACTGATTAAATAAAAAATTATGGCCACTATAACAGAATTTGCTTTCTTTCCGGGACAGAAAATTAGATAAAACTATTTCCAAAAATTTAATTACATTACTGCTAGCACTCAGTATCAAGACAGACCTTAAAAGTACTTATCTTGATTTTACAATGACAAAGACATGAAATATATGTGGATACATTGCCAAACCATGTGAAATAGTGCTAATACCATTAGCATTGTTTCACATGGTTTAGAAAGATGATTAAAAAAAAACCGTGCTAAAATTTTTTTTAAAAATTGTTCTAAAACCATCAAAACTTTTTCAACACCCAAAGAAGGGTCACTATATAATGTGTATTTAGATGGTGATACTGAAATTAAAATAAAACTAATGGACAAATATCAAAATTATACTTCGGAGATGAAAAAGATAAGGGTTCTAAAAAATGAGATGAAATTTTTAGCTAAAAATAGACCATTGATTTTGAATGTTTGTTTTGGTTTAAAATGACCCATTGATTTTGAATGTTTGTTTTGGTTTAAAATAACCCATTGATTTTGAATGTTTGTTTTGGTTTAAAATGACCCATTGATTTTGAATGTTTGTTTTGGTTTAAAATGACCCATTGATTTTGAATGTTTGTTTTGGTTTAAAATGACCCATTGATTTTGAATGTTTGTTTTGGTTTAAAATGACCCATTGATTTTGAGTGTTTGTTTTAGTGACTTACCTGCCTGTTAGTTTGACTAAGAGATTGGAATTTTTATAAACAAAGACTTGTGGTGTATAATTTGATTGTGTGCAATATTGGAAATAGTGATTGTATTTGTTATACCCGGGATGAATCTGTTAGCAAGCATGGATCATATGAATTATTAACGATTCTCTATTCTTAAAAAATATGACATGTGGGGAAAAAAGGTTGCATACATATACACTGATAGCCCTGGAAAGAAGGTGAATTCTGTTATGGCGGCTATGATTCTTTATTTGATCAGTAATTCAAGAAACCTTCAAGAAAGTTGCTTGATTGATTGTCAAAATGAAGGCAATTCCCCACATAGTACAATTTCTTATATGATTTTGCAGCTAAAAATTTGTTTGTTAGGAAGACTGTAAAAATTGTTTCACATATTTCAATGTACATCCAGAAATTTTTAGAGTTGAAATTTATATTCTTATAAATAAAACTTCAAATTGAGAAAATATGATGATGTGTTGAAAAATATAAGTTGGTCTGATGTAAATGACTTGTAATAAAAAATAATTCAAACACATTATTTTTTAAAACACGACACTTAAACTATAGTTATGCTAAAATATCTTCCAGAAGGAGTTAAGCAAAATTACTTCAGTTGCCTGATTTTGAATTACCGCCACAGAATAATGCCCCAAGTAAACTTCAGGATCTGCTGAGCCATTCAATATTAGAAAATTACTGAGAATCTGCAATTCTACAAATCATTACAATCCGTTTATAGAGCTGATAATAACTCGGTTAATTATGGTAATTAACATCTAATAATATTTAAAAGCACATAATTTTAGATTTGTTTACTTGTCAGATTATCGTTGTGAACGAAAATTTAAATTGTACTGTATAGCGATTTTTATTTTACAACAATATGTCTTTTTCCCTACATCCACACTCTTTTTTAAGGGGGACCTCAGTACATCATAACAACATATATTAATTAAGAAAACCTAATGAACATATCCTTTTATTCCTATTAATAACTTTAAACTAACAGAAAAAATAAGCAAAATAACTTCACAGAAAGATAATGTTAATCATTAACAACTAAAAAAGATGTCTTAAAACTTATCGTATTAGTAGCACAGTAACCGAGTGCCCATCATGTCTTTCTTATAAGGATAAGGATGGCATATGTAATTTTGAAATAATTAAAAGTAATAAATTAGGTTTTTAAAGATTTCTCATGCTATTTATGATATATATATATATATATATATATATATATATATATATATATATGTATATATATATATATATATATATATATATATACATATTTCTTTTTTTTTAAGTTAGCTTAGATAAGTATACGTTCCTGAATATGCAACAATACTAATGGACATTTATTTTATTTCATGCATTACCCTCATTAAGTTTGAAAATCTACTTTTGAAAACAATACATGTTTCTTTTTTAAAAAATTATTTTTGTGATAATATGCTGCAATTATATTTTTATTGATGAAAATTTATTTGCTAATATTAATATTAAAAATAGTTATATAATTTTGTTACCAAAAAGGTGTAACAAATAAAGCTTTGTCACCTGATGACTACAAACCTCGGGACGGCCTTATTTTTATATTAATCCGTATCAATCAGGTATGATATAAAAACATTTTACATTTTTACCTTATCTGACGACATCATAATATGAAAAAGAATTTCATTCTTAGCAACATGATTAGATATTGTAGACAGTTATTATGACAAGATTACACTTATCAAATAATTGACAGAGGAACTCATTGATAAAATGTGGAAGTATGTGATTTATTTGCTTATAATTTTCTAGATAATATGTTTACGTTAAATCAGCTGCATATTGGACGTTAACTATATACTATTATTTTTAAATTACATAGAATTTACACAACTTGCGCAACAAATGGGTGAAGGCTGAAGATTATTAAGAGTTGGTACTATGGAAGTATTGCATATTCCATTATTGTTTGCCGAACTAGCTTTTAATAAATAGCTTTGCTGTGTGAATAACTATTACTATAGCCATGAAACTATTAGACAAGTTCCATATAAATTTTTAAATATATCCAAGTAATAAAAATTACTCTGTATATCTTGGGTGTCCATCCTTTTTTCTCTAAAATTAAATTTTATCATAATGCTCAAAAACATGTGATTCATAATAAAATTCAATAACATTTATTTATATTAATTGAGAATAGCAAGTAAAATAATTGTTTTTATTTTCATGGCTCCCTTTTGTGAAGATAAAGGTCTGAAATATTAAAATTAACGTTTATGTAGAGTCTAGAGGATTCAACATTCTGAGACTTTATTTTATTTATATTTCAATTATTTATATTGCATTTCATAAATTTTTTTCTTTGTGAAAATGGTAGAATATATAAAAGTTTAAAATCATATTCGATTATAAACAATAAATTTTTGTACATTTCTTTCATTCTCATTTGCCTTTTACTATCTGCTGAATGTAGATAGTCTTCGTACAGCTTTACGAATATTTATAATATATAATTCTAATTTAGACATCTTTATGAATTATTTATAATATATAATTCTAATTTAGACATATTTACAAATTATTTATAATATATAATTCTAATTTAGACATCTTTACGAATTATTTATAATAGATAATACTAATTTAGACATCTTTACAAATTATTTATAATATATAATTCTAATTTAGACATCTTTACGAATTATTTATATTAATCTGTTATCGTTCTATAAAAATCTCTTAATATACAAAATTTTATACTACAAATGTTTTTAATTTATATTTTACGTTTTATCGAAGAATAGGTAAGTTCTAAATAAATTAATGGTAACATTTTGTAAGTAGGCTTTGTTTTTAAAAGAGCCATTAAATCTTTTTTATGAATAGTAAAACAGGGACTTATCAACACTTTACGTTTAACAACACGAACACTTTTTTTCTTGAATTTGTTTTACTCTAACACAAAGTAAAACTGGGATTCTAAGCATTAATACAACATAAATCTTGTGGGTCTATTTCAATTAGGTATGATATAAAAACATTTTACCTTATCTGACGACATAATAATATCAAAAGAATTTCATTCTTAGCAACATGATTAGAGAGATAGAGAAACGGAGATATTCCTGGCGAGGCTGTTTTAGCGTATGAATATTAAGGATGCGAAAATCAACATATTTGCACTATGCATTCATTTCTAAATCCATTGTGAGCCTTTTACCTGAAGAGGAACAGTTATTATTTTAAGCAGTTGAATTGTTTTTTCTATACAAACAGCAGATTCTATTTATATGTACTGGTTTTTCTTTTAGTATTGATTGATATTTACTTGATTTTTTAGGTTTTTCAAAATAATTTCCTTAGAATGTCCAAAAAGAGGTGAGAGCTCTTAAAATATATATATTAAAATGGCAGTGATGACAGTGACGCTGAAAAGACACGAAATAATATTCCAGTGAGAATACTATATGACAAGATGTTACATATGTAGATAACAATTAACAAAAATTATTTTTTTAATGGGATCAATAATACCTTTACACATTTTTTAAGATATACTAAGCTAATTAATTTATTTTATTATAAATTTATTACAAACGATTTGCTTAAAAATATCAATTGCAAAACAAGGTGTTAGCAAAATGATCAGCATAAAAAAATTGGTTCGATATGACGGTGACAGAAATAAAAGTATTTTTAAGTGTGACATTCAACATGGGTGTTGCAAAATTGTCAGGTGTGAAAGACTACGTAATGGGAAAATATAATTTTTTCAGACTTATTTTAGAGAGAATTGTTTCATGGATGTTACATCTAAACATAAATGCTTCAAATGATAGAAGCTTTCGATAATTCAGCCACTAAGTTCTAAGGTTATTTTGATTCAAACAAAAAGATAATAATTTATGAATCTGTAATGAATCAAGCGAAGATTCAGTTTTATTATTTATAACCCAAAAAACCAACAATTGCGAAAGTCGTGTCTATATATTGACAGACAGCTATAGAATAAAACATTTTTATATATATAAAACATTTTTTTAACATACTATAGCAGACCCACTGCAGAAAAAAACTATTAAAACAACTTAATCTTGCAATGACTACAAATATTAAAATACATATCTGTAAAAATGATCGGACTAGAATCTTGATGCTCAAAATTATCATATTTATACTCAGAAATTTTACATAAGTACAATGTTGTCCCATGAATGATTGAAACTGGGATGTTACATTATTGAAAAAAATTAATGAAAATGTGTGTCTTATGCTATACAAATTATGCGCTAGAAAAGTCTAAAAGAAAATGAGAGCACAGTGAACATACAGTAGTGGTGATGATTTTTATATGGATCATTACGGTGGATCTGATAATTATACTTATGAGGACACAGATAGTCAATGTGATATTATAACACCTGGAAAGAAAACAATAGTGTTATCAAAGTCATCATCATAAGTATAATCATTGGACTCTCTGTGATGATACATACAAAATTCATTATCATTACTTTGCCATGTTCATATTAAAAGGGTTTTCATCTACTTTTAGAAATTTCAAAAGTATAATTAATACTACATGAATTGCAAAATTCGATTTGTAATACAGAAGAATAACTATTGACAATTGGAAGAATAACTATTTTTGAGTGCTAATTCGGAGAAAATTGCTATCACGAAAAGAAAAAGCGGGCAACATCCATAATCCAGGCTTGACATGGTAAATTAATAAAATTCTAAAAAGAAGAGCAATTAAGTGAGAAATAACATATTCTGTGACTAAATCAAGGAGTTTGGAGCTATGAGTATTTCGTCTGTTTTGATAGAAAAAAAGGTCAGATTAAAATTTGGATAACACTGTGAAACATGCTAAAGTGACGGTGATTTCACAACATTGATTCTTTTGAAATATATTTAAACAAGTAAATTTGTTGAAATGCGTCATCGTTATCTTTTGTTATCTTGTGTAATTTTATATACATATTTAATCTAAAGGTTTAGACTTTGTTAACCCATTAACTCTCTATAGTTTTGAATAAGCTACCTGTAATGTAATGAATGTGTGTGTGTGTGTGTAAATAAATAAATGAATAAATATAATGATAAAAGCAAACTGTAGGTAAATCGGTATAAAATATTGTACACCAGGATTAGAAATAATATACACATAATGTGAGTGTATTTACATTGAAATCATTACAATTTATTCATTTTATCGGCAATATTTTACTGAACAACCAGTGTTCTAAAATAATTCAGACCAATAAGATAATATGCCTATAGAAAATACACCACAAAAAATGCACTTAAACCATCACCAAAATAATAACACCCACCCGAAATTAACCCTAATATTTTTCTTACGAAACCTAAAAATGTCTATAAATTGTATGAAATGTAGAAGTTTTTATAATTGCAAAATTTTTATAGTACACTTTTTTTAGATTTACCATCATTTTAATTTCTCCTCCTAATTTCAAGATTAAAAATGAAACATGAACGCAAGAGCCATAAAACAATTTCATAACAGACTTATCATGACAGAATTTTGACGTGAACAATTTATAAATTTAAAAAAAAAGAATTTTACGTGATCTTGTTGGACTTTTTTAAAAAATTCCGAAAAAAAAATTTTTTAAACTACACATAAACGAATAGCACATATATATTGTACCTCTTACTCATACATTTGCCCCTGGCATGGCGCCATTTAAAAAAAATATAATAAAAAAAGAGCGACAACTTTTTCTGAGTATTTGAATATTTTTAACAATAATTAAAATTGTTTCTACTCTTAAATTACTTTTATTGCTTTGATTTCGCACATGCATTAAAGCCAGTTGCAAGTAGTTTGAAAATTTGTTACAACGAAAAGTAAAAACTTTATTTTTTGAAAAAATTGTTAAAATTTTTTTAACCTTGAAATAATTTTTTTTTTTTGAGGAGTATTTAATAGTTTCCATAAAAAAATTTAAAGAAATACATTAACAAAAACACATTTACATGAAAATTCATACTTAGGGTAATTACTCATAATGCCTTCTGTGGTTAAGTGTGAATATCGTTTTGTTTAAAGTTAAAGGCAGTAAGATTTTTATTACCGTAATTATTGCATTATTTGTGCCAACTTTTTGTACTACATTTTTTTTCAGCGTAAACAGTCAACATTGGGTGACAAAAATGATGAAATCCCAAAAAATATATTTTTGAACGTTTTTTTTGGGGAACCATACTAGTTTTCTTAAAAGGTTTCAATTAATTCAAAGGCATATTACACAATTATATTTCACTACAAAGAAAATAAAAATCAAACTTAATTTGTAGTCATGGCACCCAAAAGTTTGACCCACAGTAGTGTCTTTCACAAATTTTAAAAAAGTGTCTACATCCTGAAAACTAAGAGATTTTTATTAAAGTTAGATTTTGTCAATAAATCAGGCATAGCTTGACCTATCACCCCTTTTTGGTTGGTCCATGTCTTACGGCACATATGTATATAAATTGATACTCCTGCAGAAGAAACACGCATGTGTGAAAATCATACTAATACGTTGTAATAATCGTAATAATTGCTACCCTTTCCATGAAATAAAATATTAGTCAGGTCATTACCTTCGTTTTTATAAGACCTGTTTTTTGTTTAGCCAAAAAATTATGAGCGTTCTAATAGAGCAATAAATTGTTGTGAATTTCATATGGAACTTTTAAAAACCGCTATTGAAACTTATCTTTTCTTAAAAGAAGTTTATCGCAATGAATGTTTATCATGTGCATAGGTTTTGGAGCGACTTATTTGTGCATAGGTTTTCGAGTGACCGAAAATATTTGAACTGACACTTTGAATTTCATTGAAGATGTCCCAAACTTCCAGAAAAGAGTGATAACATGTGATGAATCTTGCTTTTTTACTTACTATCTAGAAACTAAGCGGCAATCCATACATTGGAAGGACCCAACTTCTCCGAGAGTTAAAAAAGCTTGAATGAACAAGTCAAAATTAAAAGCGAAGATGATTGTTTTTTTATTTTCGTGTAATTGTATACTATCACTGGGTTCCTAAAGGGCAAACTATTAATCAATAGTACTACCTAAAGGTACTTGTTTAACTTTTTGAAAAAATAAGGAGAAAACGACCTGAATTGAGGAAAAATAAGTCATGGGTTCTTCGTCATGACAACGCACCGGCATGGTCCGTCAAGACAATTCAGTGAAATCCGGTTTCTGGCCAAGTATAACATCCCAGTGTTAGATCATCCACTTTATTTACCTGACCTGGCACCATATTACTTTTATCTACTCCCTAAAATCAAATCTGCATTGATATTAACAAGATTTAAGTTCGTTGAAGCTGTGAAAATAAAAGCCGCTCGCGTCATGAAGGAATGGAAATGTATATTCACATATATATATATATATATATATATATATATATATATATATATATATATATATACGTATATATATATATATATATATATATATATATATGCATATAAAAATATATTTTATACATATGTATGTGTGTGTGTGTTTATTCAAGTGGGTGTTTGGTTTAAGGCATATCTGGTTTTGAGATATCGAGGAATGTGACCAACAGATTTAATATATATGTTGCGCCATCTTTGGATATATTGTAGTATTGTAGTGATTCGTGGGTTAATTTTAGGAGGTCAACATATACTGTCTGACACTGTTTGAGTAGAACAATTTGTGATGAAATATCATGGCATATATTGTTTTTGCGTGTTTCAAACCGTATGCCAATCTCTATTATGATTAATTTTTTTACAACTGTATCATCACAAATCACCTAATTTACACAAAATATCCATAAATTGTGTAACTATACCTTATTCAGGAATAATTCTATTCATTGGTGAATACTGGAGCAAAAATCTTTCAGTAGTTACAGAGATTAGTCCATAGAGTTACTTTACTTTATACTTCATAGTCATAGGTAATTGTCCCGCATGTAATCAAAGACATTTTCTTAAATCCTGAATTATTAGTTCGTATAAAATGTTGTTAATAAAAAACAATATTTATTACCATTAGACATCAAATATTTAAATAAAACCTAAACAAACATTTAAATGTATAAATATTCATATTTAATTGCCCTAAAATGCACTAGAAGTGAAATAGCAATTTTTAATATTTTGGTAAACCTTAATTTTTTTAAATATGGCCTACACTTTTAAGGCGAACGATGTTGCCATATATTGTTTTCAAGTAAAAAAGTTTAAAGGTTTGCCAAGCACACATCAAGAAAACGTCTCGATGGTTGATTTTTTGCAACTTTTTGATAAAAACATTCAAAGGCCAACTAATTTATATAACACATTCATAAATTAATCCAAACAGTCCTTGGGAATTAATATATTCATTGGTTAAACCCAGAATATAACATATCAAGTGGCTTCTGATATTAGCTCACACAGCGGACAAATAGACAGAAGTAGCAGTTGATTTTGTTTGATTTTCCAATATTTGAAATAAAATATTTAGTCTTTTTGTTCTTAATTTTTCTCCATAAGGTGTTCTGTTAATCATGTTTTCCTTAGCTTTCAGAAAATAATTATAACTATAAATAATTATCTAAAAAATTTGATTTATTCAAAACATAACCTTTATTAGAAAAGATACATAGAAGATTAATAAACAATTACTGAGAACATAATATGCCATATCTATGATTAATTTATAGTTAAATAATGTTATTAAATTAGTTGTGGTGTAATATAATCAATTAATAAGTTTGTTAATTTTTCTGTCTTATATTAACAAGGTGAATATTAAATCATTATTCATGGGAAACTGAATAAGTAAATGTATTCATTGTATAACGTCTATTACATCCACATCAGATTGTTACTTTCCAATTTATTGCTTCTTTAAATCATAAAATTCAATCCAGACACCATTCAATGGCCTCATAACCAAAATATTAGGGTCGATTGGCACTGGATATATTGTTTTAGGTGAAGGCTTCACCACAAAATTGTACAAAACACTAACTATAGCTGCTTTCGTTTGAGTCAGAGCATACCGTTTACCTGAAAAATTAGAAATTTTTTTTTTCATTATTTGTTTTGAACAGATAAAATAATAAGTTTGTGATTATGGTAATGAATACCAAAGACTATATGTAGACTAAATAAATTCTTCATTTTTATAACAAAGCTTAAATAGTAAGAACTATAATGTTACAATTCTTATAAACATGATATGATCAATTGAATAATACAAATTATCTTTTTCCTCATCAAATGAATCTGTTAAATATATTGATTGTACTGTAACATTGTGTTCTTTGGTTAGTAATATTAATTAAAACCAAAAGTAAGCGTGCGCGCCTTTATTACATTAAGACTATCATTACAACTGTTCTATATTTTTATGTGTTGTCGTACCGCCAGGTGGCAGACTAGGGGTCTATATGTCACACTTCCCTTTCTTTGTAAATAAAATGAGAACATTGGTTTGTACATAGTTGACCCTTAAATTTGTACACTCAAGTAGTATAATGAATTTTACAAATCAAGTATATTTATCGGTTAACTGAGAACATTGGTTTCTACATAATTGACACTTAAATTTGTACCCTCAAATGGTACAATGAATTTTACAAATTAAGTTTACTTGTGGGTTTTATGACTCTTCCAAATCTTGATGATCGCTAGTTTGCTTGATTACCAATGTTTGACTGCTGCGAATTGTTTTCTTGCCGAGTAAGACAGGAATTTGAAGTACTCCTGTCGTCGTGAGGATTTGGTAATGTAGGTATGGATTCAGAAAGTGACTTATGGGCAGCCGGTGATTGAAGTTGTATGTGAGGCTGACTTCTGCTGGTTTATCAGCATATTTGGTTTCAGGAACAATGACTCTATTGCTGCTAACTAGGTTTGCTTGCATCTTGTGTAGATGACAAAAGTTTCTTCTTAAATTTGGACTTGATCCGTTTTAATACTTACAGATCTTGGCAGACTTTTGGGCTTTTCTATCACTCTTGCTCCTTCCCATTGACGGTAAGCAATTTTATGTCTCACTTTGTCATTAAGTTCAAAATGAACCAGTTGTTACGTGTGTTTATTACCGTAGTTAGGTTGCTTCTTTTGTAGATGTTCAAGTGCAGATGCTACTCCTGGAACTACTTTAAGTTTTAAATTGCTGTCCTTCTTGAAGAAGTACCGCCCAATGTTTTTTGAGTTTGCATGCACTGTTAAAGTTATGGGTTTGTTTACATCATATAATAGTAGTATTGGTGGATTTAATAATACTTTTCTATTTTTCCAAATGCTTCTTTATGATGACTTCCCAGGTGAAACTCGTGTTCTTATGTAAAATTCTCTTAATGGATGTGTTAGGACCGACATGTTTGGAATAAATTTAAGTTCTCATTCCTACAATCTACATCTTTGTATTTCTTTTTTGTTAGTATATTCCTTACTTGTATGGCTTGTAATTTTTTTGGGTCTGCTTCTAATCCGTTGGCTGTTTATTATTATTATTGTTTAAGTTTAATTATTAATAATTAATTATTAATAATTAATTTAATTATTAATTATTAATAATAATTTATTATTGTTTAAGTCTATTTATTATTAATAATTTTACTTTGATAATCTGTAATTATATATTTATACTTAATAGTATTTGTCGGCGTCACTAAGACTGAAGTTATTATAAATTTCAATTGCATCTATCTCTATGAATGCTATGAAGGTTGCTGCCCAAATTTCAGCTGACTTTTTATCTAGATGGATGGCGATTGCATAACTTGTAGATTTATTGGGTTCAATTTGTAGGTTACCTGGCGGTTTGATTCCACTTACCACTTCATTTGCGTTTGTTGTTGACATCTTGCAACTTTCTTACTTTTCGATTGATTTTAACACTTCTGACACCATGTAAGGTTGTGTTCTTTAGTTAGTAATATTCACTAATACCAAAAATAAGCATGCGTGTCTTTATTACATTAAGACTTTCATTACAACTATTATGTATTTTTATGGTCTATATCATCACATGTACTGTGGTCATTAATGTAGGATATAAATAAATTATTATATATTTAATGAAAATAAATTGCTAGAAGATGTAACCAAAGAATGGCTGTTATAATGCAATACCATAGACAAATATTTTCAGATTTACAAATTGAATAATTAGCCATAAAATATAAAACGACAGGAGTTGTATACTATAATATATTTACCAACAAAACAATTCTTTAAAGCAATCTATTGGTACATTATTAACAATAGTATTTAAAGCACTAAAATAAATTTAGTCCCTATATGACTGACAATCATGCCACATAGTTAAAAATATGCTTTTACTTTGACCTTAACATGAATTGGTTAACCAATATTTTGGAATATCCTATAAATACAATATAATATCTTATAAATAAATAACTGAGCTACAGTTTTAATTTATGTCTGTTTTGTTACATCTCACTTGCAGAGAGTACTGTAAATAAATATTACAAACCTAATGCTCACCTAAACATACTCTTGGTCCTTCTCCAAACGGTAAAAACACAAATTTATGCCTGGCTTCAACTGCTTCATTTGTAAATCTTTCCGGGTCAAATTTTTCAGGCTCAGGAAAATATTTTGGATCCATATGTAGAGCATAGACTGGTATTGCTATATTTGTATCTAATTCCACTTTGAAAGGTTTACCACCTGGTACAGCTGGTGGTAAGACATGCACCTTTGAGCAAGTACGTCCCAAAGCTACAGCTGGTGGATGTAAACGTAAAGTTTCTGTAAAACAAATTGGTAAACGGTATTGTAACATTGCATATTTACTTATGAAAAGGTTAGAATTGAGTCGGGCATACACACTTATCCACATGCAATGGGCTCAGAAATGAACTCAATAAACTAAATAAATGCTTAAAATTGCACACAATGGTGGTTTCAATACAATTTGCTAGTAGTATTTTCAATAGTATGTAAAGAATTTTAACATTATTTGTTGCCCAACATTAAAGTTAAATATAATTTAATAAATGGAATAAGTATTAAATATATAAGAACAAAGAAAGTTTATTTGTTTCCATAACTAATTTATTGAATTTGTATTAAAATTGTAACAGAATATTGTTTTTACAATACTGACAAAAAATATTTTGTTTTTATCCTAGTGCTCTTCCAGTACCAAGAAAATGAAATGAAAGTTGAATTGTAAATATTTTATTTGATTTGAATCGGGTTTTTTCGCGGTAATTATATATTTAATGAGTAAACCTAGATATTATATACTAAGTACTCACTATGACCCGACGTTTCTGACTGGTTGCACAGCC
The DNA here is from genome assembly GCA_039881145.1 of Druceiella hillmani. Classification (NCBI taxonomy): domain Eukaryota; kingdom Metazoa; phylum Arthropoda; class Insecta; order Lepidoptera; family Hepialidae; genus Druceiella; species Druceiella hillmani. Next base: position 3,563,203 of record JAYKKI010000023.1, on the reverse strand, counting down.
TGTGGTCACGGGAAGACTGACCCGTGACCACAGGCTGTGCAACCAGTCAGAAACGTCGGGACATAGTGAGTACTTAGTATATAATATCTAGGTTTACTCATTAAATATATAATTACCGCGAAAAAACCCGATTCAAATCAAATAAAATATGTGTTCGAATCGCGAAAGTTTGAAAAAGTCTATTGTAAATATTGTTTATGGATACAAATATTTACCTGATACCACCATATCCAAATACTTCATGGCATGAATGTGATCATAGGATAATTTTCCATTTGTTTCTTTCATCATCTTGTTGATTTCAATTCTTAACTTATCTTGTACTTCTTGGTTCCAGGCTAGCTGAAAATTAATTAAAATATTAGATATAGGAGGCATAAAGTTAATACCATTATAAAATTTAAATGCGTTTATACATCAAAAACATATTTGAATAAATTAGTAAAATATACTTTTTTTTCTTCTGAACGCATAACAATCTTGTTTGGAATTCTTATCTATCTATTTATTCATTTGTTCAAGTATCACATAAAAACTACTGGACTGATTCAAAAGACACTTTCACTAGAATATAAAAAAAAATTTAGTCTATCTTTTATTAAAACTGACAAATAGCAATGTTGAAACCTTTGCAGTGTAAAGTTTAAGCTGTAAAATACTTTAATCCCGGTCAAAGTACTTGTGAGGATATAAGCTATTAAAATGTTAAGATATAAGCCATAATAAGTTATTTATCTTTGACTCATATCAAACACAATTATTGGAGAAAGACTTGCTGCAAAAATGAAAGATATACACGTGCAAAGACATACATCAAAGCTAGTGCATAATAAAAGTCATGCTTTAATTTGAGGCAGCATATAGACTATAACTTATTGATACAAATTATTCTAACCTCATATAAAGCATAACCGATTGCTGTACTGGATGTTTCATAACCATCTCCAATAAATCCGAATGAATGCGATGCAATATACTCATCTGTGAACACTGGAAATTAAATTAAATCCATTGTGATTTATCAATATTACAAGTATTTTATATTTTTCTCTAGACTGTGGTATCTCATGGTAAAGGAAATTTAATTTATTGTACAATAATAAAATTTATACCATTATCTCTATCCTTTTCTCGATAAGTTATCATTTGTTGGAAGAAATCATTTCGTGTTATACCCGTTTCTTTCCGATGAGCCAATATGTCCCGAGTGATTTTTAATATATTTTCCTCTGTAAATTTTGAGATAAATCTGAAAAAAAAATATGAAAACTACAATCTTTGAACGTCTAAAAGCCAAAGTCAACATAGAATGAAATTCTTGGGAACATACTTAATTTTTAAAACATGCGATATTTTTGGAAAAATCATTGACACCATAAATTTCAAGTTATCTAGAAGTGACGATTCGAATATTGATGTTGTAATTTGATGGAAAATAGAATTTTCATCTTCGAATGTGTTGTTCTCTAAACCAAATACTGCCTTAGCGGTTACATCCGTTGTGTACTTGCCAGCTAGCTGTAAAATTATATTGTGTATTTTACACCACCATAAATAAATCTATAAAGTGAGCAGATTTTTAAATTCAATTGTTTAAATCTTTAATGTTGTGTAAATATAGACATGTTTATATTTGTAAGTCAATGGTTTTGGATGATTGAAGTTTTTTATATATGAAGTAATTCTAAAATAAGAAGCACAATTTATACAAATTATTTAGAAGCATGGGAAGTAGGCCGAAGTTGGTCTATAACTATTTTAAACATACTTAAAGTCTTAATTAAAAATTACCACTTTCCCTTCAAGTTCTGCACACCCTTTCTCATCCTGTTGACCTCTTATATATTTAACTAGTTCATTGCAGATTTCCTCCATACCGACAAGGTAAAGCTTGATCTTACTGCCCGTTACACTCGGAGTGAAATGAGCTCGCGATCTCTTCCATGCTTCTCCTCGTTGGAAAAATGGATTGTATGCCAAAATAGGATCCACTTTGGGATCTACCTGTTTTTAAATTTTATTTTATTAGCCATAAGTTTTATTTAATTCATACTTATGTATTTTCTGTAAACTAATGCAGGAATTTCTTATTTAATTATGTTGTATTTGAATAGAAAACAATTCAAAGATATAATTGATATTTCTGAGCCAATTGAGTACAATTGAGATAAGACAACGGAAATAGTATCTGTTACCCACATATAATAAATCAAGATATTTTGTTAACTTTTATCTTTACATAATAAAGATGTAAATGTTTGAGACAACGATAATTCCTTATCAACTTACTGTTTGACATGTTCTAACTTGTAACTATCTGCTAGTCGTTACCGTTATTACCTAATGTATAGACTTCTGTTAATGGTTATTATATTTGTGTTTTACTTCTCAATGTAATATAAATGTAACTGATTGTTCACTTGTAAGTATGTCGAGATGAGTTTATCTGTAAGTAAACTCATCTGTTTGTGTTTAGATATCATTGATTGATAATGAGTTCTCATAGCTTTGTCCATGCATCAGCTTATTTAAATTTTAAAAGTCGATAGGAATTAACAGTTTAACTGCTAAGTGTTTGACTTTTGATGTCCCTATAGGTGTATTTTTTTTGGATGCACAGGTCATACGATGCACGGATGCACGGCACATATTTTGGATGCATACAATTTATTATTAATTAATTTAATATTAATAGTTTATTATATGTCCAGGGTACTTGTAGTCAGTATTAAAAGCAAAATCCTTCATGGGCTATGGGACAAACATAGTTTGGAGCAGTCAAGGTGTTAATGCAGTCAAGGTGTTAATGCTTTCATTATTATCAAGCTGTTTAAAGGAAAAAAAAAATATTGACATAAATGATGTTAACTGAGTCGTTACCCTAATATGGATAGTTAGGAAAACTTTTAAAATAGCCAGTGAATAATGTGTTAAAAATTAATATGTGTAATTTGTTCTTCTAGAATAATTTCTCACAAACGAAACTTATAATGATGCACTGGCATTAAAATTATATTCATTTCTAAGATAATGTCTGAAATATTTTCACATCTGAATTTGATTAAAAGCAAAGTTTAAACGCAAAATGTGTTCCACTGTCATGTAATAATTTGACCATTTAAAATTTTAATCAAAAACACTGAATGGAAATGTTAATAAAAATCGTTATTAAGAAGCAATTTTTTTTCTAGTTTACCTCAAACTCATTATGAGCAAAGCTGATGAAGTCAGTTGTCAGGATATCTTTGATTAAATCTGGATCCCTAATTAATATATTTGGTTCTCTTAATCCCAAAAACCCAACATAGCGGACATTGTCATCATAATTACTGTAAAATAAAAGAATAAATATCAAATCATTGTTATCATACAAACCTATTAACAACTTGAAACAAATTATATTCACAATTAAATGAAACTACGTGATGTAGTATTATTTCTACTTCCTTTAATTTCTTTACCATGACCTAGGTTTCGTTGTATTACAACATCTTCAGGGGGGATATTAGCAAAGATCAATCAAACAATCTTTGTTAATATCCCACCTGAAGATGTTGTAATACAACGAAACCTAGGTTGTGGTAAAGAAATTAAAGAAAGTAGAAATAATACTACATCACGTAGTTTCATTTAATTGTGAATAATGAATTTCTACAAAATTAACGCTAAATATATTCAAAATTATATTCAATTACTTACTATCATGATAATGCTTAATGTTTTATAAAGGACTAATTCCATTTGTTAGTATGAATTTATAAGACATTCTTTCGCTAGCATAAAAGAGCGTGTTTACCCATGTAGTTGAATATTGTTCCAGTTGGTAGCACCGTTTGAATATTTTCACCGTTGAACATGACTGATATGCGTAAGTGTGGCTAAAACTATCCGGCAAATTTATAATTGATTATCACAAGTGTGTTTGTCTCTAAAGGACTCTTTTAACTACATTAATGTTATGTCCATAGAGGCCATTCTTAGCAGCGGTATTAATCGCCACAAATCATGTTAGTTCTATGTTAAATTAGTGACAGATTTTCGACCATTTGTGCTACAGCTACCAGTCAACTCTTTGTTGTTATACACCTCTTCGCGTCAAAGTATCTTGTGAGTATTACAGAAAATCATAAAATTCCCCCTTATATCACTAAAATCATTTGTGGAGTATCTGGGAAACTCAATGTGAGTTTTGTCTGTTGTTTTATTGAATTAATTAACTAATAATTTAGCCTTTTCTACCTTATCTAAAATACTTCTCTAAATCAGTTCTTTATGTATATCCATCAATTGATTCTGCATTGTTTCGTTTATGTATTGCAGTCGGCAGTCTCACCAGTATCACTAGATTCTATGAAATTTACTGGCTGTGCGTAAAAATATTTTGACAACCACAGATATTTTAATGACTTAACTGAAAGCAATCTCAAATTTTTTTAACTTTAGCTTTTCCGGAGTGCAAACTTTAGCAGTGAAGAAATCAGTCCATAAAAGGAACGTTTTCCCAATAAATAGGTGGTATTGACTTTGAAAATTATCAAATGTTTTTAATTGTCGTTCAACAAGTTGTTTAAGAGGTATTCTAGTTTGGATATGAATATTTTTGGTCCCTTTTCTCTTTCTTTTTCGGTTGTTCTTTTTTTAGCAGCCATACCAAATTTGTTTTCCTTTTTGATGATCTAATTTGTTCTTTTTTATGTATAGAGCAACCATTATCCAATGAAAAATCAGATGGAACAAACAAGTACCTTAAGGGATACGACAAAATTTTAAATATTCCACGTTTTACTATGGAACTTTTTTAGGGTTTCCCATTTTCGTGAAGTTGTCAAATTTTGTTGTGATATGTTGGGTGTATGTTTATGCGTATTAAAAAGTATGAAAACATGCCAATTAAATAGTGGACTATGAACAAATTTTTGAAATTATTCATCGAATAACATTTCTATATAAAATGAAATGTGTGGCTATGATGGATGGACATGACGAAATTATAAAGGTTGTTTGTTTTACTATGAAACTCTAAAACCCAATACCATTTTGCTTCAATCACTGAAACAAAGTGTAACATAATTTGCTTCCAGTGAATATTTTTGGTTGACTAAATAAGTTCCTTCAGTTTTTGTTTGATTTTAATGCAACGTATTGTCACACCTTGCAGTGACATATTGTATGTAATGTAAATGAGTCTTAAACAATACCGAATTACGCCAGTTAAATAGTAAACTTCAAGACTACGAACCAATTTTTTAAATTATTTATGGAAGAAATTTTCTATGGACAAGTAAGAATGAAATTAATTACAAAATATTTAATTTTTTCTAATGTTATCGATTTTTACATTGAAAAATATCATTCAAGAGGATGCAACTCGCTACTGTTACGAAAATATACGTTATATAATTTTCCATCTCTGCTCATTTAAAATCATGTCGACTGAAAATTACATAGTGATAGTATTCTGTCCAGACAATTCTGATGACCTACACGAAATAAAAAAAACAATTAAAACAACTTTTTATTCATAACATAGGAACCTTGAAATTAGCCACGAAAGGAAATAAAAATATACAACAATGACACACATATTTTATTTATTTTATTGTGGCTTTTGAAAGTAATTTCCAAAGATAATATGTTTTTCTTCCAGCCAGGAGAGTGTAATATGTGAAGTGTTTAAACAAGAATTTAACAAATGTGTCAAATTTATACTAACTTGTAGATGTCCTGATATATTTCTGCAAAGTGTTTTGTACCCAGAAATTGATCTTTGAAATTACCTAACAATTTTGGTTTCTCGTGTGGAATATTACGCTTTTTAAAATAATCATGATTCCATGTCAGAAATATATAAAACAATATAATTGTAACGGAAAGAAGTGCAAGTACTATACAGAACATGTTTATTTAGTGACCACAAGTTACAAACTAACTTTTGGTTTCCTAAGTATTGCTTACTTGTTTAGTGCCTTTTCTTATCTATTAGATAAAACATTTGAATTTAAGTAATGTCTGATAGTGATTAATTGCCAAAAAATATGATAAAATAGTTGATATGGAATAAAGGGTGGACAATTATATGCGAAACTGTATATTTGCTTCATTTGAGACTTTTTTAGATAAATTATTTTTAGATAAGCTATATATTTTATACAATGACAATCGATAGTAATATTATAGAAAGATAATATAAATATATGTTTCCTTATTTGTGTGTTTATTTATTTTTTCTTATGATTTAGGGCTCATGCTCCTGCGTGTTTAAAAATTATTTCTTCATTTTAACGTCTAATTATAGAATATCTAAAACTTTATTATACCCAAAACACTTTGTAATTCACAGGGTTCGAAATTATAATGATAAATAAGCTTCGTGATAATTATTGCAATAATTATCATAATAATTACCCAATAATTATCAAACAAATATGTATCAATCGATAGTTACTGAACTAGTATTACTTATTAAGTTTTACGTTAGAACCAAGCAGGTCAGTAATAAATTATAAACATTTAACAACCAAGGTAATATGTTATTTATTTTGAGTATGAATTCGACATTAAGAACTTTAAAATAATACTTTCAAACAAAAATAGACAAAAATCAAAATATGTATTAATTGTTTTTTTTTTTTTTTTTCAATATATCCTGCTCAACACAGCAATCTGTCATTGACATTTAGCTGCTCTTTTCTCTGACCAGTGTCTGCTTCTGTCATATTTTTAGTGGGAAAAGCCCATTGGCCTTTCCCACTATTCCTTTGGGAATCTGTTTATAAGGCTTGGAACACTATTTCTCCTCAGTCTTGAATGTTGGATGCTTCCGGATCTCGATAATTTAGAAGCCAGAGCATTCACATGTTTGGCCAGTTTTTGCTGATAGTTTTCACTGCGTATGACAATTTCCTGTTTAACAGTTTTCAGCCTCAAATCTTGCATAATGTAATTATTATGGATGCATTTTGGTATATTGAACATAGATCTGATAGCTTTGGATTGAAACCTTTCTAGGATCTCAATGTTATTATTACTTGCTGTTCCCCAGAGTTCAATTCCGTATGTCCAAACCGGCTTTAATACGGTTTTATAGATTACGATTTTACTTTCGTTTGTAAGTTGGGACTTCCCTCTAATCAGCCAGTACATAGCTCTAAGCTTTGAGTCTAGATATTTCTCCAGGTATATTTCTCCAGATATGTTTCTGCCATGTCAATCTTCTGTCCAGGTGCCAAGTATTTGGTAGTATCAGCATGTATTGGGCAGTATCAGCATGTGGGATTTGTTCTCCATTTAATGTAATTGGGGGACAGTTGCCTTTCCTTAGGGTAAAGGTAACATGTGCAGATTTGCCTCTATTTGATTTTATTCTCGAGGTCTTCATCCAGTCTTCGATTTCAGTTATGTGCTTCTGCAGATTTAATGATGCAGTATGGATGCAGAATGCAGCTGGATTTGCATTTACTGACAATATGGCTGTGTCATCAGCATATGTGGCAATGAAAGTATTGTCATCAGTTGGAATATCAGCTGTGAATATAAGGTACAGCACTGGTCCCAGGATGCTACCTTGAGGTACACCCGATCGAATTTCGTGCAAATCTGAAGTTATTTTGTTGACTTTGACTTCGAAACATCTTGTATTCAGATAGCTCTTCATGATGAGGAAGAAGGAGGAAGGCAAGTATTTTTTAATCTTGTAAAGCAGTCCATCGTGCCAGACTCGATCGAATGCTTGGCTTATGTCCAGAAAAACAGCTGAGCAGTATTTCTTGGACTCCAAGGTGTGGTTAATGGTATCTATAAGCCGATGTACCTGCTCTATGGTGGAGTGTTTTTGCCTAAAGCCAAATTGATGACCGGGCAGAATGGCATCCAAATGTGGACGCATTCTGTTCAAGATAACCTTTTCGAAAAGTTTTCCCAGCAGAGGGAGAAGACTAATCGATCTATAGGATGAGACTTCCTCTGGTAGTTTACCAGGCTTGGGAATCATGATCACTTGAGCGAGTTTCCATCGGGATGGATAGAGGGAGAGTCTTAAACATGCGTTAAATATTGCTACCAAGAACATTATGCCCTTTTTTGGAAGATTGTTTAGCAGAACAGAGTCCAACAGATCATCTCCTGGGGACTTCTATTTTGGGAGGGCTTTGATCTCTCTTGCTATTTCAATCTGGCTCACAGGTTTCAAAGGAAAGCATAGTTGGATTGGTGACTGAAGGTAAGATATTCTTTTCTCATCCTCGTTCCGGTCGTTACTATCCAGAGGTGTGAAAACTGTATATAGGTGTTCACCAAATGCAGTCGTTTTTTCGGAGTCGGATCTTGCCCAAGTTCTATTCCGTCCTCTCAAAGTTGGTATATGATTCTTAGGTCGCTTGAAGTTTCTGGTCGCGCGCCACAACGAATAGTTTGACTCCTTTTCTGCAGTGAGGTGAGTCAGGTAGTTTTGCAGACAGAGATTCTCGTGTTCTTTGATCATGTCTTTCAGCGGTACCGTCTTGCTTTATCTGAAGGATACCTGGTTCTGTGCCACTCTCTTCTCAGTTTACGCCGTTCCCGCACTTTCTCAATTATTTATTTTGGGTATTCTTTCTGCTTGACCCTCGTGTTTTGTTTCTGCATTTGGGCGTGGAAGTAGAAGCAGCTGTGTGTATTAAGCAGTTGAAATTTTCAATATTAATCTCTAGGTCATCACCCGTCTTCAGTCGAACGTTTAAATCCATACTATTAGTGATGATCTCACGGTATAAGTCCCAGTTTGTATTTTTGTTACAAACATAATCTGGTGACTCAATTGGAACGATTTGTTTGTACAAGTTTAGGAGCACTAGTGTATGGTCTGACGACAAATCCTCACTTTGTTCAATCTTTAGGTAGTTACGACCTACGTTTCTTGTTATGTAGAAATCAAGCAAATCCGGTATCTTGTTAGGATCGGTGGGCCAGTATGTAGGTTCACCATAAGAGATACATTCAAGATTAAGATTTTTTGTGGCGTTATATAGTTGTCTTCCACGTGGATTAATCAGTCTTGATCCCCAAAATGTATGCTTGGAGTTCCAATCGCCTACACAAATAAATACAGGACTCAGTTGACCAAAGAATTGTTTAAATTTTTCAACTCCCACAGAATGTCGCAGGCAGTAAACCGCAGTGACTACTGTTTCCCCATTCTTATGTAGTAGTTTAATTGATGTTGCCTGGATTTTTTCTGTCTTGTAGGGTACTAGCGTGTAATGTTTAATGTTATTCTTTAATATCACTGCGGTCCCACCGTGGGAATTTCCAGAAGGGTGGTCGGTTCTGTAGACTATGTAGTTTTTTATGTTAACATGCGAGCGTTGAATGAGCCTTGTCTCTGATATTAGGGCAATATCTATATTTTCGGCAAGCATGAATATCTCCAGTTCCTGTCTTCTAGCAGTTAACCCGTTGGCGTTCCAGATCATGATACGGATGTTTAGTCCCTTTGTGGAACCAGGCGTGTTATTAATTTGATCATCTGTTCGATCATATTGTCCATCATGTCTTTCATGATGGATTGGAATCTGTCAAACATTGTATCTGACAAGTTCTTCATGTTGTCTTGTGAGCTATCCACAGTGGAGTCAGTAGGTTTAGCGTTGTCTCGTTGGCTTTTTAATGCATCGGCGTAAGTGTTCCTTGGATGGGGCGCTGGCTTGGTAATCTTGGTAATATAATTTGTGTTCAGATATGTGTGTGCTGTTTTGTTTACCTGTAGTTTGGGTTGTTGCGTGGTTGATGTAAGTTTTAATATTTTTTCTTTATACTGCTTATATTTGTCGCAGCCTTTATAGCTGGCAGGGTGTTTGCCTTGGCAGTTTGCACATGTGGCTTCTTCTTCTCGGGGCTTCACGCAAGATGCAGTTGAATGGTCATTCCCGCATTTGACACAGCGGAAAGGTCTAAAACACTGATTTTTTGAATGTCTAAATCTCTGGCAACGTTTGCATTGTAACACTTCTTTTTTCTTGTAGGGTGCTTCGATGTTTACTTTTACATGGCTTATATCCTCTACATCAAACGCATCTTTGTTATTACTATTTGGCTCTAGGTCAACAAAATAGATGGGAAGTTTCTCTTTCGTTGTTCGATGTATTACGTTGACAATTTGTCGTACCTCATGTCCTTTACTTTGAAGTTCTGCCTTAATCATTGCCTTATCTTCTGTGGCGTGCAGACCTCTGATGACCACTCTCTATGCCCTTTCACTTTTGAGCTTGTAGGTGTAATGGCTTATGTTGTTACTGATTAGATGATCTGTAATAACTTTATAAGTCTCCACATCAGCAGGCATTAGTTTGATTTCATGTCCTGATCTTAGAGTAGTCATTGTGAGTTTACTGGGAACTACTACTATGCTTAGGACGTCTCTGAGAGGTGTCACATTAACCACGCCAGTTACAAAAATTGGTTCGGGTATTGGTGTGTATTCCTTGCTTTTGTTTTCAGCTGCAGGCTCTTTGTCACTGAGGATATCAAATCTATTCTGCACAGGAACTGAGTAGTTTATTCGTTTGTTGGATGACTGTTTGAGTTTTCCATCTGCTGGACTCGTGTTTCTTTTGCGCTTGCTTATAGGAACTTTGTCCCTTTGCCACTCTTGGTAGGATCACTCCCCTATTTGTTTTTCTGGAGATTTGTTTTGCTGTACTAAGGTTGTTGTATCGTCTGAATTTGTTTTGCTGTACTAAGGTTGTTGTATCGTCGAACTTATTTGCGAAGTAATTAGATAACTTTCCAGTGTGTTACATTGTTTATCACTGCTTCTGCAGTCGCTAAGTGACAAGGACCTCGGTCTTGCTTTGAAAAGGCCTTTGTGAAATAGTTGTTGGTTATAAGTTTTGTTTTGGGATTTATTTTCAGACATCAGGGTTTTTCTTCCCACGAGTAACGACAAAAGGGTGGTCGCTCATAGGGTGATGCCTTTCCCATGAGAAGGCTACGTACAATGGTGTTCGCCAGGTTCACCAAGGTTGGCGTTAGTGACTGAGAAACCCCTCAGCCATTCATCCTCTTGGCACGGTCCCACCGTAGGATTGGGGTGACTTTTTATTGACGGTTTCTACCTCTTGACACGGGCGGTTAAGTCAATGTTCCCACTTCAGTGGAGTCCATCATGAAGCGGGTAGTGAGGATCATTTCCTCTCCTCACTGTTAGATCTTATCGGGTTTATTGACCGCCGCCCGAGGCTCGGCGTAGACCTTTTACAGCTGGTTTGGTCTCCCTCAGCTAACCCTCTTCCTTTCTCATACGGGCTTGGGACTGTCAATGGCGGGGTTAATTAATGAGTGGAATATCACCTCATCCTTCTCGGCTGCATCATGTGTTTCAGGATCATCTGAATTTGAAGATTCCGAATTCAAAATAAAGCTTAAATCTGATTTCAGATTCTCAGTTTGCACATTAAAGTATTTAAAGATGAATGCCAATTTTGCTGGATTTTTTAATTTTGAATTTTGCTCTAGTGCAGCTATGCTCATAATTGCCATCATTAGCTGCTCATAATATGAAGAAATTTTTTTTTGAGGTCATTGTTTATTTTCAAAGGACACGCTCCACCGCAACATACGAGACGTGTCTCTAGATTGTATTATTGTAAATGGCAAAAAACTTGTATCAACAACATTTACGATTGCAAAGGCTTCCTATTTCTGATCATTTTTAAAATTTTTGTCTAGGAATCTGCGGACGTCTTCCAAATTTAAAGTAATAAAATATAATGAGCATTTTGATTCAATATCTGCTAATAATCTTCAAGTACAATGACTGTAACATACGGACCGACAGATGGATAGATAGACAAGACGAAATTATTATAGTTCCATTTTTGCTATTTGGCTAGGGAACCCTAAAGAGCTATTAATGGCAATTTTCAAATTTTGTTATTTATTTAACATATTCAAAATAAATTCACTGCAAGAACTGGAAAAAGTGAAATCACATGTTAAAAACAGTTTATGACTCACATATTATTAACTAACTTGTTGGGTTTGTATTCAAATTGTAACAGAATATTTTTTTCACAATATGGACAAGAGATATTGCTTTGTACTCAGCTGTTATAAAGTATAAATATTTGGTTATAGATAAATTGAAAAACACAGGGTTAATAAATCATTCATGCATAGTGTATTGCAAACCTAGAGTCATCCAAAGAAGTATAATTTGGTTCTGTTCGATGGGCTAATATGCGTCGCGTAATTTTTAAGATTCTGTCTTCCGTATATTTTGAGATAAATCAGTAAAAAAATGCCGAAACTACAACCTTTGAACATCTAAAAACCAGTGTTAACATAAAAGAATTTTTCAATACTATGATTCTGTGATTTTGATATTATACCCAAATTCACGCCAATAAAACAATTATTGTACTTTTCATAATTAAATTAACTAAAAACAATAAAATTGTTATCATTGAAACAATCTCAAAAATGAAACATTATTTATTACATAAAGCTTAGTTAAAACATACCGTCTTTAATCTATTTCTGAAGGAACATTATCAAAACATTTGTCAAATTATTTTGTAAATATATTATGTATATAATGCATTATAATAAAAAAATGTATTTACATAATGAAAATATACATAAAAAAATATTTACATTTGGTGTTTATGTGTTTACATAAACACCAAATGTAAATATTTTTTATTTAACAGTAATATTGTAATTACAGTATTATTATATAATGGTTAATACCAATATTGGAAAACATTAGAAATTTATTTAGGATACTGATATTGAAAACTATAGTGACAATCATATCTTGTAGATATACATTATCTATGCATAAATTATTATTATACTCCCTCATTTATGTTTTATTTTTTTATGCGATGGAAATTTAACTTAAAATACCGTTCTCCAGTTAAAAGTAATGTGCTCATTCGTTTACAAATGATATTGACCATTACTGACTTATTGTGTTCGCTCAGCTTATGTGCATGAGCTTATATAAAAAAAAATGTTAGTAGTAATTAGTATAGTGTTGACCGAGTTGTTTTCTGAAAATACATAGTTACAATAAATATCTAGTTATAAAATGAGACTGTTTATCTGCATGTATCAGTGACAGTCATTATTTTTTGCATGAAAGAGCCAGTCAAATATTTGTTAAGAATTAATGAATGAATTGTTAGGAAGGAAACAATGAGTAAGTGAACAAATCTTTCAAAATGAATTCTCATAAACGCAAATTGTTTAATTCTGACCTGACGTCAGTCTTCGATACAAATGGGTATGTTTTATTTTTCAGGAACAGAACTTAGTGTGTTCAAACAAAAACATCACCCAAACCAAATTTAATTGTATACTTCAAAGATTTTCATTTCAAAATTTAACGAGAATGAAAGTATAAATACACAATTATGTTTTGTTATCAGCTAATTTAACATTGATGTCTCGAAATATGAAGAGATCTATATGGTAGACATCTGATAAAAGCACTTTAGTGCTTGTTTTTCCTTTTTTTGAAGTAAAACTTCTTTTGCTACGATGAGAATAAAATTTTCAAGGTTGTAACGTTTTCCATGCAAAATTTTTGTGACATCAGAATGGACCAAATCTATTGCAAGGGCGGATAACAGATACTTAGCTAACAACTGAGAGAGTTAGTTGAACACAATAGAATAAGACAAGAAGTGTATGCATGCGCAAAAACAAAAAATGGCACTCACATTTGGCTATCAGCTTTTTTGCACGTAACGTGTGTCAAAAGCAAACTGTCAAAATTTTGCACAAAAAGTATTACAAATAGTATTCACTACTGCTATCAACTGTGTTGTGCATTACGTGTGTCAAAAATAAACTGTCGAAAATTTTATTGATTTATTTATCTACTTATGATTGATTTATTACTAATTTTACGTGTACTTCATCCATTACAAGGCCATCACTGACTTACCAAAATGAAAAACAATACATTAGCTTGGACGTTTTCTCGGTATGATCAATTATTATCAAAAAAATTTACCGAACGTTGCATCACTACAAGTGCCACTGAATGCATATCTACATAGTGAGATAAAACATCCATCGTCTTAACTCAAGAAGCAATTAAAGCATTCGAAACATGTGAGACCAGCAAACATAACATAACCTTATTCGTACATCCATCAAAGTATCATATTATTCATCAACACATCTGATTTGTTAGTCGGCAATTTTACTGTAGCAAAACTTCAATGAGAAAGAGCAACCACTCGACTACTTCTCTAAAAAGTTTTCCTCCACGCAGCAACAATACAATATCTACAATCGAGAACTTTCAGAGGTATACATGGAGCTGAAACATTATAGGAAGATATTCAAAGGTCCCAAACTCTTTACTTTTACTGATTACAAAGCGCTCACCTACATCTTCAACAAACAACACCAGTCGCCTACCCAAACAGCACAAAGAATAAGACAACTACTTTTCGTCTCTGAATTCACCACTGACCTATACCTCATCAGCTTGCAAGGCATCGTCGCTGATACTCTCATCTGTGTGGATATATTTTCAAACCATGAACTCTTGACAACATGAAAATAGCAGAGGCACAAATAAAGGAGAGAGTGGTACATTTTCTAGTCTTACAAAGCCACTTATCCTTCAAGCAAGTTATCTAAGACCGATTGCAAGACATACTGTGAAGTGTCAGTTCAGCACATACACCCATACTTATCTAAAGAGTATCGATGCACCACATAATATAATTTTTTGTACATAAAAGAACATGTCGTAGCAGAATAAATTCAACTTCAACACATCAAATATCCAACTTCAACACATCAAATAGTATTTTTATTTCACTAAACTACAGTAGAGTACTTACTTTACATGCTTAAGCACTAAAACCAGAAAGTATCTGGAGTCTATAATTGTACATAGTTACATAAGGTTTCCATAAAACTAACCGAGATATGGTAGTTTGTCATTATAAAAAATGGTATTAACCAGAAAAAAAACAACGAAAATTCTAAAATTTTCGTATTAATTTTAACAATGAGTTAAAAGGAAATGTGTTTTAAATTTCCACAATATCACAGAGAACGGACACAGTGTTCTACCATAAATATGTGTACTCAATCTAGTTGAACTGATATGGATTAAAGTTTAAAGGGCTGGGTGGGAGCATGTTTCTGAGGATGTCTGAATTAACATAACGAAATTGCTTGATGCAATGAGTTATAGTGGACGACAGGCATGTACACAGCAGGAAAGTGAAAAATATAAAGGCGACTAGTACACAACAGATAAAATTGATGATGGGTTTATAATGATTAAATAATAAACAATGGTGGTTCTGACAATGATGATAAAGTACTTTTGAGGCAATGCTGAATGTATGCAAAGTTTGCAATATAAATTTACACTACAGTTAACAGATAATCAATCATATGTTCCTACTGGAGTTTTGATGTATATAACAGGTAGTTTTGGCAATTCATATTTGATTGATCGACATTTTAATTATTCATTAATATCCTCGGATCACAATCTCTTGCTTACATTAGGTAGTCAAATGTTCTAGTGTCAAAAGCTCCACACCTACAGAATCACAGGTTGTACTGGCTTATACTAAGATTTTATGTTGTGTGGTAGAAAAACATGTAGAGAAATTTTATCTTTTTAATATGTGGTAAAAACATGTTTGGTATTGTTAACATAATGTTTTTCAAAATTGGTTTTCATTTTTTCCAACTTGAAATAATTAATTTTTCGGGATACTTATGAGATAAGCAACAGGTGTTAGAGATAAGCAGTGAACGGTTACAATTTTATTACACACTTTTGATAATATTGTTTATGTTTTGATTGATACGTAGGAATATGTACATATTAATTAATGAATCTTCTTCTTGGTAATGTAGTCATCATTGTGATACTTAAACTTATTTATTAATATGCATTACAGACATATTATTTGCTTGAATTTGGTAAGAATTCCACAATTACTGAGGTTCTAATTGATTTTGTGGGGTATTAGGACTTTGCATATTACCTATTCCATGTATAATCAGCAACTGTTAATATGAATCAATGACTCACATGTTATAAGGAGTTGCATAGTTGTTGACATTAACTGGAGTTATTTCAGTTATTTTGTAGTCTGTCCATATTTTAATTTTTAAATGGACTATCTTGCTTGTACTGAAAGAAAAAAACACAAAAAAGCATAAATATAGAAAAGTACTGACCTAAAAGTTTATTGTCACAACTTTACAAACTATTAACTAGAATTATAACTAGCCGAATAATAGTGAAGCTAAACTTGTACCAACCAATAGAACAGGCTGGATTTTGATAAGGATTTGATACTAACGATCAGAACAGACAATCCGAACAATTACTGAAATAACAAAACAATAAGATATCTCGTTACACTTGGCATTTATTGATTATCAAAAGTATTTGATAGTATTGAAACTAACAAATACTCAAATAGATGTAGTGGACGACATTAGTATTGATTCCAGATATTCTGCTACCATCATATATCTATGATGGAGCTACCCTTAAAATAAATATAAATGATGATAAAGTAACAAAAAAACTGGGTGCCATTATCTCGCTGAAATTATTAACTCTGGCTCTAGGAAATGTCTTCAAACAACTTGACTGGGAGGAAAAAGGATTAAAAGCTAATGAAGCACACCTGAGTCATTTGAAGTTTCCTAATGATACAATTTTGATACGAGTAAATATAGACATGCAAGAACTAAATGCAACGTTAATTAACCTAAAAAAATATAAAAAGATAGGACTGAAAATGCATATTAACAAAACAAAAATAATAAATAACAGCCAAGATAATATTACCATAGATTACACCAGCCTAAAAAAGTCAGTACAATACATATACTTTGGGCACGCAATTAAAAATGCCAAAGAAAGTCAAATCACAGAAAGTAAAAGAAGGATTCATCTAACATGGGTAGCATTCGGGAAGCTTAATTATTGAATATATTTGGCGTTAATTTTGTAGAAATTCATTATTAACAATTAAATGAAACTACGTGATGTAGTATTATTTCTACTTTCTTTAAGTTCATTACCACGACCTAGATTTCGTTGTATCACAACATCTTCAGGTGGGCTATTAGCAAAGATCTTTGGAATCCTAAAATCTTTGTTAATAGCCCACCTGAAGATGTTGTAATACAACAAAACCGAGTTTCATTTAATTGTGAAGCTTAGTTATATCTTGAGGGATAAAAACACACCAATGTATCTAAAGCAAAAGTTCTATGATAGATGCATAATATCAGTTGCAAATTATGACCTGAAAACTGAAAACTCTAGGAATGACTACAAAAAGTATGACAATGACAATTTCAAAATTTATGAACCACAGACCATTTCCAATTTTATAGTACTTTAGCCAGAGAGTGCCCAATTTTGAATAAAGTGAAGAGTATATAAAAAGAACTTAATTTCTCAGTTCTATCAATAGTGCGTGGAAATAAAACTGTAGCAATAACAACACATTGAAACTTTGTGTTTATGTATCATATATATATAGTATTTCCAAATCAGCCATTTATGCAACTTGGACTCAACTGTCAAATTCAAATATGTTATAAATTTTTAACAAACGGAATAATAAAAACTTTTCAAACAGATTCAACAGTTCTGATTGCTTAATTTATGATTATAATCTGTTTTTGTAACACTGAAATTAATCGTTTTTATATTTTTATCGATATTCCATATTTAAGAGTCTATTTTATAATTATTTTTCACTTTTTGATTGAAGGTTATAAAAAACAGTAATTTTTTTTTGGATTTTTATGATCAATATTATCATAGAAGTAAAATATGGGAATATCTATAATTCGTAAACTTTAAATGAAAAATGTTTACCCACTGTTTCTTTTATAATTGTCATAAAATAATAATTGTTAAATAATCTTTTTAGGTATATGTTTTATTACTTTTCATTTCAGTCTGTTAAGATTGATTTTCAGGATATCTAATTTTTATGATGAATCTTAATTATTTTGCTCTGGCTTTCGATTCATTCCATCGTTCGCCTGCCACAGTTTTCTCGTGCTTGAAATATATATAAAAATATTTAAATAATACTCAAAAATATTCAATCTTACTCAATAATTATTCATATAGATATTTTAGGAGGGAGGACAGGGTTTTGGGCGTGGGGATAAGAGTTATATATTGTAAGAATATATAATAATAGAATAAATGACAATATACAATCTGAGTACTGGTTAAATATTTTCCTGTTCTATTGTATTATCAAGTACTTAACTGCGTATTTCAATATCGTTTTCAATATTAGCTCTTAATTAATAGTTTCATTTGCATGAATAAACATTACTACAGCATTCAAAGTGGCATCCATTTCGCTCAATTCACTTATACGCATTACATTTTTGAAAATTGTTTTCCAACAATTTCAACATCACTTCATTTTATTTCACCAAAAGTTGAAATTATCCTTTTGTGCATTGTCCTTGTGGTGCGTTGTGGTGCGCTGCTATAAATAAAATCACTTGGAAATGCTAACGAAACATAGTTTTCATTTGCATCCCATTCTATGTCCAATATGAATTGCCTGCCCACAAGTTTGCACTGAATCTCGCTTGGTAATTATCTGTAATTTAATGGTAATTGTCTGTAATCATATGGGGCTTAGTGTAAGTCCAAAATGTTCATTATGCAACGTGCATAAATAAAGTCCAATTTACGTAAACAAAGCTTCATCGGTCCGTAAAATATTGTTGTCAATATTTTCGAATAACCAATTACAAAAACGCATTTGCATCAGACTGTCATGAAGAATGTGTACCCGTTGAAAATTATATGGGTGCAACCTGGATAAATTCATCCTTTTCTATATGTAAAATTGTATCAGTAGTGCGTGCAAAGTGACGCATGTGTACTGAATTAAGTTAACGACTCTCATTATTCAAAACATCTTATCACAATCTGTTTTTGGATAGTGTTTACATTTGTCACGATCTGTTTTTTGTTAGTAATCACGTTTCTGTAGAACTATTAAAGACGAACAACCTGCCATACATTGTTTTCATATATATCTAATGGTTTATACAGCACACAACAAGAAACCTAACAGACAGTTGATTTTTTGTAATAGGTCGGCTAATTGACACAAAACTTTTATAATTTAGACACATATATAATAAATATTGAAAAGGATGAAGATGCTCGAAATTCTCTGGAACTAAGATGTGATTCTTAATGTTTTGATACCCTATAAATGTTGTTATTAGTATTAAACACATAAAAGATAGATGTATGCTGACATGGACTTTTTTTAAAATTTTTTCCAAATATCTTTAGTGGTTTGCATAGTGCACACAAAGAAACATTCCGATGGTTGATTTCGTTATAACATTCTTGAGAAAAATCATAAAAGGTTGAATGGTAATTTATACATGTTCATTTATCATATATCGAAATCTTCATCAGGAATTAGTTTATCTATTGGTGAAAATTGGTATAAAATCCATTCAGTAGTTTCCGAGATTAACGGTCATAGACAGGCAGACATGGCGGGGCACGTTGTTTTATACTATGCAATGACTGTTGTCTTTCAATGTTTAAAATAAATTATTTAGTTATTTTGTTCACAACGCTACTTTATAAGGTCTTCTGTTTATTCATGTTTTTCTTAATTTATATAAAATAATTCTAAGTTATAATTGTGAAAAAAATTTCACTGTACTAAAAATAAAACGTGTATTAAAAAAATTTTGAGAAAATTAATAAATAACATGATTAATTTACAATTTAAGTAACATTACTTTTAATTCTGTTCTGGTGTAACATAATTAATTCATAAAAAACAACTTTTTGTGTATTTTTTAATATATTCAAAAGTTAAGCAAGTTAACCATTTTATTTATATAAAATGGAATATTTAAAAGCATTTATTACAGAGCCATCAGTATATTTGCATTAGGTTATTTGTTGTTTTCCAGTTAATTACTTCTTTAAGTCATGAAATTCAATCCAGGCACCATTCAGTGGCCTCATAACCAAAATATTAGGGTCCATTGGCACTGGATATATTGTTTTAGATGAAGGCTTTACACAAAAATTGTACAAAACACTAACAACAGCTGCCTTGGTTTGAGTTAGAGCATATCGTTTACCTGAAAAATTAGAATTAAGTTGTCAGCTTTTTCCATGTTTTACATTGAACAGCAAATATGATAAGCATGTGGTTATTATAAAGAAACATCAACCTTCAAATTTGTCATTTTTTTAAATATAGCTTAAATTGCACGTCTCTTAAATATAACGCTTTCGATTGACTAGCTAAAATGATCTTTTTTCCCTGTCAAATGAAAGAATTAAATATATTATGTGAGTAACAAAGTAATTATTTTGGGGTATAAATAAGTTATTATTTATTTAATAAAAATAAATTACTAGAAGAATGAATTGAATTATAACAACCATATTAAGGTGATCTCTTTAGTAAGGTACTCTTATTGTCATATTCATTGTTATTCGCATTAAAACATTGAATAATTTGGCTTAAAATTCAAGAGGTGACGATACACCAAAAATATGATATCTAACATTGCAGTAAATTTATTAACAAGAGATAAGTAACATTCCTGTTTATAACTTGATAATATGTATTTAAAAATTGCCATATATTTAAACCGATTACCTAAAGTTTTCAAATATCTGACAATATTTTATAAATAAACTGTTACTTTAACCATTTAGGATACTCCATTCGAGTAGTGAATACAGTTCAGTTTTCTTTATTAAACCATAATTGCTACATAGTTTAAACATATAGTATCTATCTAGTTACACCCAACAGATAATACCATAAATGAATAATATATAAGACAGTTCACCTAAACATACTCTTGGTCCTTCTCCAAATGGTAAATGAGTATACTTATGCCTGGCTTCCACTGCTTCATCTGTAAACCTATTCGGATCAAATTTCTCAGGATCGGGGAAATACTTTTGATCCATATGTAGAGCATAGACTGGTATTGATATTGTTGTACCTAGTTCCACTTTGAAAGGTTTACCTCCAGGCACAGCTGGTGGTAAGACATGCTCCTTTGAACATTTACGTCCCAAAGCTACAGCTGGTGGATGTAACCGTAGTGTTTCTGTGATACAAATTAGTAATCGGTATTGTAACATTATGTTTATTTGTAAAGAGTTATAATACCATTTGCCAGTTATAGAAACTTATGTATATAACGGGTTGAGTAAAGGAGTAATTGATTATAAAACAAGTGTTAAACTCATAAAACAATACAAATATAAAAGAAAACTCATAATATTACAAAGTTTAATAAAATGTATATTTGTAATATGCAATAATTTCAATAACTTGTTATAAAATGTGCAAATTATCGATATACTTTTTTCAATAAATTCTTCTTCCTTAATTATTTCATAATACGGGTAACATTCGATTTTATAAATAAAATATAAATATTTGGTGACCAATCATTGAAGTGTAAGCCTAGGACCAGCAAGCATAGACCAAAATAGAGGATTCTGGATTATTGATACACTCAAGAACAATTACACCCTTGAACTATTACAAATATGAAGAAAATGAAAAGAAAATTGAATTGTACTTTTTTGATATAAGTACAATTCAATTTTCTTTTCATTTTTTTATAATAATTTCAATAAATTATTAAAAAGTGTATAAATCATTGACATACTTGTCAACAAATATTTCTTCATTAAATATTTCAGAATATTGTCAACATTCAGCTTTTATAAATAAAATATAAATAATGGATGACCAATAATAGAAGTGGAAACCTAAAAACATTTATAGCTATATAAAATAGACCAAAATAGAGGATTCTGGATTATCGATACTCTCAATGGTAATTACATCCTGGAACTATTACAAGTTTGAAGAAAATAAAAAGAAAATTGAATTGTATTTATTGTTATTTATTTATAATAATTTGAATAAATTACTAAAACGTGTGCAAGTCATTGACATACTTTTCAACAAACATTTCGTCAATAAATATTTCAATATATTGACAAAATACTGCATTGATAAATAAAATATAAACATTTGGTGATCAATAATTAAAGTGCAGGAAAGATATATCCATAGTTATATAAAATAGACCAAAATAGAGGATTCTGGATATCAATACTCTCAAAAGTAACTCCATCCTGGAACTATTACAAATATGAAGAAAATAAAAAGAAAATTGAATTTTACTTATTGTTTATGGATACAATATTTACCTGATAACACCATATCCAAATACTTCATTGCATGAATGTGATCGTAGGATAATTTTCCATTTGTTTCTTTCATCGTCTTGTTAATTTCAATTCTCAACTTATCTTGTACTTCTTGGTTCCAGGCCAGCTGAAATAGAATTAAAGTATTTTACAACATGTGTACAGTTGATACTATAATAGATCTGTAACAGCAACCTGGAGCATCGGCACATTGAAAATAATATTAAAAAAATTAGTATAGTAAGTTATTCAGGCTTTTGAACCCAAGACACAGTTTTGACAATATTTTTTCCAGTATTATGTAAAAACTTCTGGAATTTTTTGAAAGAAACTTCCACTGGAATAATCCTTGGAGTTTAAGTTGAAATTTTGGATTTGTTCCTTTCAAATATATCCTAAGTATTTTTTGATCAAAATGTTTCCCAAGGAACTTGACATTGAATAATTAGCACTCATGCTATAAGATTAAATGCGAAAGTAAAACTTACGAAAAGAAATTGTTGAGATACAACGATTCGGCTAAAGGTTTCTTGCTAAGATATAATATACTTAAATTTTGGTCAAGCGTGCTATATAAGTAAAGATAAGTTATTTTTATTCCTATGGTACCTTTGATTAAAGGAGGCGTTTTTAAGTTCGCGGAATGGAGGAAAAGGAGTGAGAATAAAAATACAAAATTATTTTTCTTTTTCAATAAATTCACCTGCCACCCTAATACATTTTTCAGATCTTTCAATTAACTTATGTATACCTTCATAAAAAAATGTTTCGTCTTTGCCCGGAAAATAAGCTGAAAGTGCGTCCTTCACTTCTTCATCGCTTGAAAACTTCTTTCCACAAAGTTCTTTTTTAAGGTTTGGGAACAAATAATAATCACTTGGAGCCAGGTCAGGGCTGTATATGTTCCAAAATATCGAAGCCCACTTTGTGCAGGGCGGCCAGCGCAGCGCGGCTTGTGTGAATGTGCGCTTTGTCGTGCAAGGACACCTTTGGTCAATTTTCCCCTTCTTTTTTCTTTGATTGTTTCTTTCAACCTGTATAGATTTGACGCAGAGGTCCAAAAACACACGGGAACACTCCAAGCGGCGTTGTTTTTGAGGCAGTGAGAGCATTCTCGGCATCCATCTTGCTGACCTTTCTCATGCCAAGATGATCATGGAGACTTTTTAAAATTGTTGTATCCAATACTCCAACCATCTCTGCAAGCTGTTTCTTCTTTAGTCTGGCATCTTCCAATACCAATTTTTTAACTTTTTTAATAATTTCCGGAGTAGTCATTTCTACTGACCGACCGGGTCGTGGGTCGTCTTCAAATGAGTCTATACCCTGTTTAAAGAGACTATGCCACTTGTAAACCATGGTTTTACCCGGGCAAGAGTCCCCTTAAACGTATGCCATCTCTTTCAGTATGGTTTGAACCAACTTTCCTTGCTTGGTAAGAAACGTTATAATGGCACAGTACTAGATTTTTTCCATAGTTCAGACTTTCTTCCAGATTAAGTTGTTTGTTCGACAATAGTTCAAAGACTAATGATCCGATTATGATAAAACTTGGTATTTATACTAATAATGAGTTACTTAACTCTCTATCATTCCGATAATCACCTTTACTAATGGCCTACCTTTCCATTCCGCGAACTTAAAAACGTACAAAAACATTGTGTCTGGAGAAAAACTCACCGCAAAAATAAAAAATATATATAAGCGATCCGCAGGCAAAAGTTAGTAAACAATAAAAGATGTAATTTGCTTTGAGCAGCATATGGATCTGTACCTAACGGATATAAAATATTCTAACCTCATATAAAGCATAAGCAATTGTCGTACTTGATGTTTCATAACCATCTCCAATAAACCCAAATGAATGAGATGCTATATACTCATCGGTAAACACTGGAAGTGAAAATAAAATCGTTGTAGATTTATCAATTTTATTTATATATTTTTCTTTAGACTATATTTTATAGTGAAAATATTTAACTTATTGTACAGTAACAAAAACTATACCATTCTCTTTGTCTTTTTCTCGATATATTACCATTTGTTGGAAGAAATCATTTCGTGATATACCAGTTTTTTTCCGATGAGCTAACACATCCCGGGTGATTTTTAAGATTTTTTCCTCCGAAAGTTTTGAAATGAATCTGTAAAAAATGGCCATCATTAAAATCTCTGCAAAACTGAGAAACCAAAATCAACAAAGTGAAATTTTTTGAACAGACCTCAACTTTAACATATCAGATAATTTTGGAATGATCATTGCAACCATAACTTTCACATTATCCAGGATAGAGCCACTAAATATTGATGTTGTAATTTGATGGAAAAAAGAATTTTCATCTTCGAATGTATTGTTTTCTAAACCAAATACTGCCTTAGCAGTTACATCCGTAGCGTACTTGCCAGCTAGCTGTAAAGTTATATTATGTATTTTATACTGTTAGAGATAAATGCAAGAAACTAGTAATTTTGTAAAATATATTATTTAACCGTTTGAGTGCCGACGAGCGACATCGCGCTAATGTGTATACTAACTAAATTTGCCACGAGCGCGATGGCGCTCGCGAAATCAGTTACTGTTTAACGCGCGGTAGGGGAGGTCGCTCGCACACATCGCTAATTTTTTATCTCTTTAAGTTCAAATTATAATATTATTAATAATTACAATATAAAAAGGATCCAGGACCCATAATGTCGGAATACGAAAATAATTTGAGTGAAAATGATCGTTTTTCAATTTGTGAAGAAAGTGATAGTGGGAGTGACATAGTGGTGCGCTCACAATTTAGAGTAATGCAAATTTTTAGTGATAGTGATAATAGTGACGATAACAATTATTTTGCTGATACGGAGGATGTACTGGACTGCGAAAATGTGATGTGACCTTGATTTCTGTTTTTGTTATAATTTTTGTTCACAATATATATTTCCATAATTTTCTTTGTATTTTATAATCCTTGTACAAGTCTTTATTAAGGAAACATCGAAAAAATTATTAAAATTGAATAATTTTTGGAAGATACAGTTTTTTTTCGAGACAAGGGTAAATGAAATCAAAAACAAAAGATTTCTTTGGCATTTTTAAGTACATATGAGTAAAAAACTGTTATCTAATATTAACTTTTTTTATTTATGTAAGCAAATGGTTGAAGTTTTACAAAGTAATTTAAAAATAAGAGCTGGAATTAATACAAATTATTTAGAGGAACGGGAGCTATGAAAATAAAAGTTTATAAACAATTTAAACATATTTCAAGTATTTATTCAAAATTACCAATTTTCCTTCAAGCTCTGTACACCCCTTCTCATCCGATTGTCCTCTAATATATTTAACTAATTCATTACAGACTTCCTCCATACCGACAAAATAAAGCTTGATCTTACTGCTCGTTACACTCGGAGTGAAATGACCTCGTGATTTCTTCCATGCTTCTCCTCGTTGGAAAAATGGATTGTAAGCTAAGAGAGCATTCACTTTGGGATCAACCTGTTTTTAAAATTCAATTAATATATACTGATATATTTTCTGTAAATGAATACAGGCATTTTTTATTTAATTTAATATTACTGAGCAAGTACAAGAATGAATAAAACTACAAAAATGTATATCTATTATATAACTATTAATTGAGATAAAACAACAGAAATTGTACCCGTTACCATAATCAAATATTTTGTTAACTTTCTATTTTTACATAATAGTGATGTAATTACCGTGTTCCATCTTTGAATTGCCTGTCTGGCAGTACCATTACTTAGTGACTAATTGTTTTGCATATGTTTTAACATATGTATTGACCTCTATTATCGGTTATTATATTTGTGTTAAATTTTTCAATGCGAAACAAAGTACGCGAGTAAACTCATTTATTTGTGTATAAATGTTATTAACAGTTAACTAGTTTTTATACATCAGCTTACTTCTATTTTAAAGATTCAATGCATTGTTGCCAATATACCTGTCTTCACGTGAATGTATATTACTTTTGATGCACATGAGTGGCGAGGGTTGAGCAACTCTGAGCCTTTTCAATTTATTTTATCATATTCGTACACACTATTAATCATTGATTAATTTAATAATGATTAATTTATTACATGTCTTGGTTACTTATAGTTAGTATTAAAAAAGAAATTGTTTTTGGCCTGGGGGACTAAACATTAGCTGGAAGCCTAGCAATAGTTTAAAAGGAAAAAAAATTATATTAATGTTTAAATTTATATTTCTGAGTTATTATCATAAAATGGGTGATTGCAGGAGGAGGGGGTAATATTTATTTATAAATTGGATTGTTGATGTGCAGGTATAAGCGATAAGCCAGCCTTACACAAGATATTTTCTTTTAGAATTATTTCTCATTAGATATTTCTTCTAGAAATATTTATACAAATTATTGAAAGCAAAGTTTAAGCTTAGGTTTCTCATAGATGTGTTGCTAAATTTTCACTTCTGATTATTGCAAAAAGCAAATTTAAACACAAAATTTTACTCTGCTAATTATCAACAAATGATTTGACTTCTCAAAATTTGACAATGGTTTTTCCCAAAATTTTGCGCTAATGATATGACTTCTCAAAATTTGAAGACTTACTTGGAAATCAAAACATAATAATCACTATCAAAATATAAGACATGTTACGACACAAGATTGAAAGAACTTAATTGTTCCCATAATTCAATTAAATTTTTTTTTTAAATATACCTCAAACTCATTGTTGGCAAAGCTGTTGAAGTCAGTTGTCAGGACATCTTTGATCAAATCTGGATCCCTTATTAATATATTTGGTTCTCTTAATCTAAAAAATCCAACATAACGCACATTGTCATCGTAGTTACTGTAAAATAAAAGAATAAATATCAAAACATTGTTAACATACAAATCTATTAGCAAATTGAAATTAATTATGTTCAGTTACTTATTTATCCAGAGCTAAAGGCAATGCTTAATGATCTTTATGTTCTTTAAAGGACTAATCACACTTCAGCATCAATTTGCGACATACTCGTAGAAAATTTACCTTTTCTACAGTAAAACGTTTGCATATCTACATTTTAATCCCTTGCATAAAATGGAGTTATTATTTAAAATTATGTACACAAAAAATTGTGCTGTGATAGTATTCTAGACAGACAAGTCTAATGACCCACAACAAACAAAGAAATTGTATGAAGTACTATTAAAACAAGCTTTTTTATCTGTAAAGAAAGTATGTTTAAATTAATCATTAAATGAAATACAGTATTTAACCATTATACTTACAGATTCCAATTATTACGTTGCTACTTTTAAAGTGATTCCCACAAAATAATTTATTTTTCCACCAGTCAGGAGGGTGTAATGCGTTAATGTAAAAAGGAATTCAATAAGTGAGTCAAATTTGTACTCACTTGTAGATGTCCTGATAGATTTCTGCAAAGTGTTTTGTACCGAAAAATTGGTCTTTGAAGCTCCCAAATAACAATTTTGGTTTCTCATATGGAATATTATGCTTCTTAAAATAGTTATTATTCCATGATATAAATACATAAAACAATATAATGGCAAGGAAAAGAAACACAATAAATACACAGAGCATGTTTATTTGGTGACCACAATTCACAAACTAACTCGTTGTTTCCTCAGTATGCGAGGTCAATTCAATTAGTGACGAATGTATCATTATACTCTCATCTATTCGTTATATTTGAATTAGAGCAATATGTGTTAGTGGTAATGTGGTTGATTGCTATAAAAATATGATAAAACAGATATAAGATAAATGATGGACAACTATCTGCACAATATTTGTTTCATTTGAGATTTTTCAGATGAGGTATTTTTAGTTACATCTTTTATATAGTAATATTTTACTTATTTCTTTATAGATTATAATGTACACAATTAATGAGTGTGTGTGTGTATATATATATATATGTTTATATATATATATATATATATATATATGTATATATATACATATATGTATATATATATATATATATATATATATATATATAAGGGAAAGAAACACATATATGAAAATATGTTAACACTTAGGATGGGTAAAGCAATACCTTAAGTAAACAAATTATACTAATAAAAATAATATAAACAAAATATAAACAACAACCTTTAATAAAATAATATTACTATACTCGTAAAAATTAAATAAAATTGAGTCTGAAAATGTTACATTGCTGCTTCTTTGGTGGGAGTGAAGTAAGCTGTATAAAATATTTTACTTATATATGTTGTGATATATTTGTTCAAATAGACTGAGTTTATTTGAACAAATACGAGGGGGCGTTTTTTAAATTCGCAGAATGGACGATAAGGAGTGAGAATAAAAATACAAAATTATTTTTCTTTTTCAATATATTCACCTGCTACCCTAATACATTTTTCAGATCTTTCAATTAGCTTATGTATACCTTCATAAAAAAATGTTTCATCTTTGCCCGAAAAATAAGCTGAAACTGCGTCCTTCACTTCTTCATCGTTTGAAAACTTCTTTCCACGAAGTTCTTTTGGGAACAAATAATAATCACTGGGAGCCAGGTCAATGGGTGTTCCAAAATATCGAAGACCACCTTATGCTTCTTTAAACCTCTCTAGAATTGACGCATAGTATTCTTCGGTTATGGAAACACCTGTATCTTTATAATCCGTCAACAGGATCCCTTCTGAATCCCAAAAGATGGTTGCGGTGGTGGTGTGCCTTTTTTGTGCCACTGCATTGAGTCTTGTTTGGACTCAGGTTCATAATGATGAACTCAAGTTTCGTCTCCAGTAACAATTCAACTCAACAGTCTATCCTTGTCTTCACTACAGAGGTCCAAAAACGTGCGAGAATAGTTCAAAGACTAATGATCTGATTATAATAAAACTTGGTATTTATACTAATAATGAGTTACTTAACTAGCTTTCATTCCGTTAATCACCTTTGCTAATGGTCTACCTTTCCATTCCGCAAACTTAAAAACACCCCCTCGTATATCACATCAAATAGACTGTGTAAAAATGTAAAATCATTTTTATATTTGTAAGTAAAATGTACTGCATTAAATTTGATAGTAAGTCTAATTATTTGTCAAGGTTAATAAAATTATTAAAAAATGAGACATTTCATTACGCATATTTTTTCTACGTAACAAACATGTTGTGGATAGCTGTGTACTTATTCCTATTACTTTGTTACTGTCTTATAAATTAATATAAGGGAACAATGGTCACAGGCAAGTGGAAAATTCCTTGTAATGAAACCCAGTATTGTTTTTTAGCAATTTGACAAAATTGTCTATGTACAAAGTACTATGAAAAAATATGTCACAATGTATATAAGAATATATACATACAATATTTTTTCAAATTATAGGATATTAATTAAGAACTTTTATTATATTTCACTAAGACTAGTCTTTCCAAATTTATAATTCAAAATCTTTATTTTCTTTCCCTAACCTAATCTAACTTAACCTAAAATGTGCAGATTAATATTTTAATTAAATTTATATGTATAAATAAGCAAAGATATTGTTCCCACCATAGTATAATAATAGAGTTTTTACTTAAAGAACATAATTTTTCTTAACAATCAGCAAGTGGAAGTTTTAAAACAGTATGTCATTTATAAGAGAAAGTAACAAAAGATAGCATATCTTCTCAATCAGTAAAACAATCAAATTTCTGTCTAAGTTTCAATTTTAATTGCATATGCATTTGGCCCAACTTTTTAAGAGTTATTCCATTGGACTATGAATTCTTGACCTAGGAATGTATTGTAAAATTATTAAAAAAATATCAAATCTTTATTGTTCTAGGTTGAATTTAAATAAGAATAAATTTTTATTGCCAGCAAGCTTTCCCTTGTTAAAGTTTTCTAAAAACACTGAAAACAGAAAACATGTGACTTATTTGTATCTAAAATGTGAACTTTTAAAAAGTATTCAGATGGTGTGATGTAAATATTGAATTGTCTTTCACTGACTACAAATTAAATTTAATGAAAATAAAATTCATCTTAAACCAAACCATAACATTTTAAAATAAATTGAGTTGGTAATTATTCCAGAATTTCCTGCTTTTAGTAAAATATCATACAAATTTAGGACAATAATAAACCAGTAGTTGAAAATTTATTAATTCTTCGTTAATTTGTATCTTGAAATTATGATTTATGAAATTAATTAAATTGACCCAACACTCAATTATTTAATTTTTATGGTCCTGGATTCAGAGTCCGAAGTGTTTAGAGCCCAATAGGTTTCTGCCTATTGTTGTGACAATGATGCAATTTCTCTGTCAGATGCTCCTAGCTCATAAACAGAAAAAGCCCCAAAAGGAATAGGTTTAAAATATACACATGTGATGTAATTTAAAAAATGTTTTATTTTGCCAAAAAATGTAAAGTACAATCTATGAAAAAGTTTTTCGGGTAGAGTACGAGAGTATTTTGTAAAAACTTTTTTCGTTGAAAGATAAAATATATTGGGATGTCAAAAATTGTATAGATATCAAAATAGATAAGTTTTATTTTGACATCAATAATCTCGATTCTCTATGGTAACACTTTAAATGTAGCATAAATAAGTAAATCATGTAGCCATATAATATTCCTTAAATTAAAGAATGTAACTATGGTATTAAACTGAATGTAACATAAAATGGGGTGGTAATGGAATTTTCCTAGAGATTTTCCGAGCTTGACTCAAGCTTAGTATAAAAAATGTTTTTTTTGGTTCTGATTATCATTTGTTTCAAAATAAAGGCGTACAAACATGATGTTTTTGTTTTATGTTATGTATATTGTAAAAAAATGTTTCTGACATAACGGGTTATTAAAAACTACCAGTTTGAATATACTGATTGTACACAATTTAATAAGACTACTGATGTGTATTCAATTTGATAATAATTTGAGTGATGTAGTATTATATCTACTTTATTTAAATTATTAACCACAACCTTGGTTTTGTTTTATGACATCTTCAGGTGAGTAAGTCCACCTGAAGATGTTGTCATAAAATAAAACCTAGGTAGTGGTTAATAATTTAAATAAAGCAGATATACTACATCACGTAGTTTCATTTAGTTGTCAATAAAAATAAAGTGATAATGAATTTCTATAAATTAACGTCAAATATATTCAATAATTTGAGTGACATAATCAGTAAACATGAATAGAGTTCTAATAACCAGTACTTACCCCAAAGTCATTGAAGAAATCAAAGTGATTAAAGTAACCAATGTGATCGCAGAGTTACCATTTTTTGTTGACTGACTCCGTAGCATCAAAGTGGTACATGAACAGCCTACTGTAACTGGAGACATATCGGAAGTTAACAAATCCAGTATCAAAATTACCTTGTTCTGGAAGGGTAAACTAGAAACGTGGTTCCACTGGACCGAAATGCATTTCACTATTAAATTGATCACTAGTGAAGGAGCTAAATTTAATTAACACCTTGCACAATGGAAGCACCATTCTTCAAGAACATTCGAGATGTCATTAAAGATATTAGTAGCAATAAAGATACCATAGCCAAAGAGATGCAAACTTAAAGTGAGACACTCAACATCAAATGTTTTCTTACAACAAAGGAACTAGGTTATTTTCTACCTAGTGATACCACCAGGTAGAATAGGTCATATGACCACTCAAAAGAATGTGATCGCTTGGTAATACTGGTGACATATCTGCTATACTGATGACGTGTATTTGGCAATACTAATAACATGACAAACATTTGGGATGTCACTAAAGACACTCGTAGTAATAAAAGTACCACAGCCAAAGAGGGACTAATGCAAAACTTAAAGAAAGTGAGACACTCGAAATCAAACATCTCCTTGCAGGACTGGAATTAGGTTATTTTCTACCTGACCGCTATATAACCGCTTAAAAGAATGAGATCACTTGGGAATACTGATGACATCCCTGCAATACTGATGGCATATATGATTTGGCGATACTGGTGACATGATGAACATTTGGGATGTTATTAAAGACACTAGGGCAATAAAGATACCACAGCCAAAAAGAGACTGATGCAAAGTAAAAGAAAGTGGAACATTCGAAATCAAATATCTCCTTACAGTAGAATTATAGTAGAATCCGTCTATTACAACATCGTTTATGTTTTTACGCTAACTATTTTTAGTGACATAAATGCAAACTCAAGTTAGGTTTCATACAACTCAAGTTTGGTTAGAAAATGTGTGTCGTTTTGTTTACAATACCTACGCACAAACAATACCTCACTGCCTGCATCTTGGCTTGCTCCCCTTCAAGACACGTTGATTGAATGGTGTGCATAAATCAAAGTTAGTGATTGTATTTATCTGTTCATCAGAATAATTTTCATCTATTGTAGTTAATGACTCCTTACGCAAGCTAAAATGAGTTCCATGGAGCGAAAGAGTTTCTCAATTGAAGTGCAATATACACCGTTTAGAACTTGGTGAACAGAATGTAGACCTTGCAAAGGAATTTGGTGTGTCTCATTCTACATTATCTATATTTATCATTCTATATTATTTATAAATGTACGTCACTTGCCAGTGGATTATAAGAGTAATCGCAAGTCCTGAATGACTGTAGATATTTTCACTTGTGATTTGGTAGACAACTGTCCTGTACATCCCCATATTGCTGACCTTAGAAACGTAACCCTGGTATTTCTGCCTAATACAACTGCTAATACAACTTCGGTATTGCAACTGATGGACCAAGGGATTATTAGAGCTTAGAAATTAACTTGTCCCGAAAATTATGGAGTGTCTTAACATCGGAGCCAGTACTGAGTACCCAAAAATTACAGTTCTCGAAGCTATTTTAATGATTTGCGATGCCTGGACCAAACTCATGCAAAGGACCATTTTCAACTGTTATAAACATGCTAGATTTGTCCGAACAAATGTAGACCATACCATTACCTCAAATGCAGATGACTTTGACGAAGAATATGACGTACCGCTGAGCATTTGGGCAAGAGTTATTGATAATCAGGTACCAATAATAAACGAGGACCTTGATCAATATGCAAGAATCGTCTGATGAAAATATTGTGCAAGATATCATCGCCAACAGGCAATATAGCGACAGTGATGATAAACCGGAAGAGATTTATTTGACTCCCAGTGCGTCTGAAGCTTTGAAGGCTGTAGAAACGCTCAATGTGTTTGTTCAAACTAACTTTGATGATGATGTTATGAAAAATGTGATGTCTCGTATTCACAATGCTTTACAAAGTTCTTTCTATCGAACAAAAATTGGTCACAAATAAATGAAAATTATAGACTTTTTAAGCCAATAAATACACACATATAGAATTTATAAAAAATTACATTATTGTATCTCTGATTTGTAAGATACACATATGCATGTGCAATGTTTAATTTTAATTAAAATATTTGTAAATGTAGATATCGGTTTTATCTTTATAGAAATTTATCCATTGTACACTATATTATATGAAAAATAAGCTTAAATTATGGGGTCGCTTTGTGCGTCATCCGGTTAGTGCGACTAAATGTTGCCGGTCTTTGCCCAAAAACGTGTACAATATATTTGCTGGTGGACACAGTACATTGCTCCCATTTTCAAGAACTAAAATTATAAAAAAATAGAGTTTTTAGAAGTCTACATAAATGTTGTATGATATCTACAGTAATTATCCTAGACCTTATAATTTTTCAAAATGCGCCATGTCTTTTACGCCTATGAAAGATTAGTAAGCAATATATTTACGTTGTAGAAAATTGATGTCTGTAAATAGTTTATTAGAAATTCTATGTACCCTGAAATGTTTATAAGTGCCTAAGTGCATACCCTCGTTGTGTGAATTCCGCTTGTCCTTGACAGGTTTGTAAAACTTTGTTTATAGTGACATCTGTTATAATCTTGGATAATTATTTACATAATGTATGCAGTAAATTATATTTATTGGCTTTAAATTGATTTCAGAAAATAAAATATAGTTTTTTCATATAAGACATTCCATTCTTTTTTATTTTCTTATTGATTGCGAATAAAATTTCATAAAAAAAACATTTCTTTCCGTTTGCATCTAAAAATAATTTATTTAAACAACATTATAATCGAATACCATTCCACTTTGATTTAAAAAAAATTTGCAATTCATAAATTTTTAACGGTGTCAATAAAGGTGATATAAGTTTTCTGATATCACACCATTGAATTTATTGTAAGAGCATATAAATTATAATCAGTAACTATAAAAGCTGTATAATATAAATATTTTTATAAGATGACACAATTTAAAAGAAAAAATTGACTACAAGATTAAGATATTATCACATTAACATTTATCGTGAAAACATGAACATAAACAAATATTTCCCATGAAGGCAGTTATTTTTACATTAAAAAATATTTTAAAATAAAATATTATCTCTTTATACCATTAACTTTTAATTGCATATAAATCCATCATAAAATAGTGTTTATTAATATTTATCAAAATAACAAAACAATCAAGAAAATTAATTTACAGAAAATTTACTTTATGAAACATTCCATAAGTAATAGAATTAAATGAGAGAAGCTCCAGAAATAGGCATTTTTATGATTATGAAAGCACAATGCAATTTTTAAAGGTATTTATGGTTTCAGGCACTTTTTACACACAGCAATAATTTTTTTAGGATCTTTATCAAGAAAAAATTAACAAGCAGGAAAATATTTGTACTTCCATTTCAACTGAGACAAAAAAATGTTAAAGGCTTGTAATGATGATATTCACTTGAATCGATTGTAAGTACTGCTTATAAAAAAGAAAAAAAATAGAAATAAACCCAGCGTTCCAAATACAAATAAAATATGTGAAAAACTATCTGAGCAAGCATTTAGTAAATTTGGAACATATTTTCAACTTTTAAGAAAAAAAAAGAAAAAATATAACAAATTACATTATATCCGAATGAAAAGCCAAAAATTTTTGCTTTTTTACATAAATTAACACCCTCAATGTTGAAATTTAAGGTCATACAAGAAATATGCCTATTCCCAAGATTAAATTTAACATAAAAGAACAACCATCTTTAAACCGTTGACTTCAATTTTGAAGGTGTGTGCTACGGTCGCAGTGTTAATAGACATTCAAATAGTTATCTCAATTAACAGGTTCACTGCCACTGTACGCCCTGTCCTTTACGCACAGTGACAAGTTAGTGCCATACCACCGACTCCACACAAGTGGGAAGATAGTCCACACAGTTATGCGCATATAGGTTAATTCAACTAATCAATTTACCATTGGTATACCTATGTACCCGTGCAGGATCTTAGGATAATATTATTATCTACACAATTATGATGTATA
Source organism: Druceiella hillmani (assembly GCA_039881145.1). NCBI lineage: Eukaryota > Metazoa > Arthropoda > Insecta > Lepidoptera > Hepialidae > Druceiella > Druceiella hillmani. The sequence continues at coordinate 3,527,618 of JAYKKI010000023.1, read as the reverse complement.
TAAATACTACAATTATTATAATATGATTGTCAACAATTTATTCATATTAAAGTGAGAAGAAATTATCAACAAATGCAGTTTTTTGTTAATAATTTACAAATTGGCAAGGAGATTGTAGCCCATATAATCTGCAAATATTTTATATATTACATGCATGTGTTATTAAATTATTTTCCACCAAAATTAAGTCTGATTTGCTTAGATTATCTCGGTGTAATTCATTTCATCTAATTAATGTCCTTCTCAATTTTGTGTTCAATTTCAAACTATTTCTATATTGGCACTAAATATTTTTCAGAATTGATATCTACTTACTTGCTTATAACCTAAAAAAGTAACTCTTAAAGGTCTTCATTTTAAACAAGACACACATATAGTTTGAAATTTAAGAAATAAGTATTAATTTAAGGAATATAAATACACGTTATTTATTATACCTTATTATGTGAAAAAATATTTTAAATAAACATAATTTTGTTAATCAGGTTTTATAATTAACATTTATATTATAGACATAGTTTCGATATGATCCATGTTTTAATTAAAATTTTTATAAATCATGGTAGTATTAAATAGTAAAAAAAACAACGTAATTATATGCTCCACACAATGACTAAAAAATAATGAGCATTAAAAAAATATATGTAAAATTTTGAAGACACTTCCAGATCATTCTACAGTTGAATATATATAAAATGCGCGCAATGTTTTTCAACGTCATTTCCAGATTGAATATTTATTTTCATTTTTTTTATTTCTTGAAAACCCCATGACCAACAGAGATTTACCGAGTGGGTTAGACCTGTGGAAATACTATAAGAGTAAACGGTTATAAAATATTGTGCAAAACAATAACATGGAAGAAGGAAAAAATAGCAATGCAAATAAACATTACTCTAACTAGAGTTTAGATGTGAACCACCAAGTAACTCTATAACCCTACTTCTGAAATGGTCAATAGAGCAGAAAAACGTATCAAGACTAGGCGCATCTTATAAAACTGCGTTGCACAAATGATAGATAAATTCTGCAGGATATTTGTGCAGGCTCTAGACAGATAAAATCAATAATGACATCATCTTCTTATGAAGCAGCAAGAAGCATAAATTACTACTAAACTCAAGATAATGGGGCTATCAGCATAATGATTTAACAATTTATAAAAATGCAAGATCAAAAGCAATTGAAAACTCATGATTAAAGCCGCAATTGACAATGATTGGAATTGGGCTAACTTCTGACAAAAAACGAATCCATCACAAAAAGATAATGTATCTTTGGCGGGATTTTCGTAACTACAACTTTGTGTTAATACAACTTTGACGGCAACAGTATACTGCAGGCGGTTTCAAAATTTGGGATTTAAACTCAGTCGGAAATGTCCAAACAAAGACAAAATTTTATTTAAAGATAATGTCCATTCTTGCAATGTCTGCAAAGATTACACAACTAAAATTATTGGAGATAGGATGGGAAATTATTCCACATTCCCCTTATTAATCAGACTGACACAATAAGACTGTCTATTTAAATTATTAAGTGATACTTAGTATGCAAAAGAAAATTTGATCATGAAAATCATCACAGAAGTATATTGACAAACTTTTCATTCCAAGTTCCTTTTTTAATCCTATCCATTCATTGCCAGGTAAACAGAAATGAGTAGTCAATAATAATGTTGCGTACGTCACTTATGTTTAGTTACAATAAACTGCAATAAGATTATAATTTTTTCTTCCTTTAAAACCGCTTATCATTTATTAGCTAACCAAATTTTCACATTTTTATATATAAAAACTTAATTCCCTTATTCAGAATTAAAGTTTCACATTTTCACACAGTATCAGTAAACTTTTTCAGCATAGGTATGAAATTAACTACTAACAGTGATAGTCTCAGAGCTGTGTGTCTGCTTATGATGTAAATTTATTTTCTAATATAAAGCAGCTCGCTTATAGTAAGATCCAAATTTTAGCCAAAGCGGAGTATGTTCTCATTGAGTTTGGTCGAATTCTACTTAATAGTTTACAAGATGCCTCTGTATGGGTTCGATAAGGTCACTGAATTAGGAGTCAGCTGTTTGTTCGCTTCAAACTTAGTATGAATTGGAGTACACAAGGAGCTACTACACACTTTCTCATAATCATACGTTGCTCTTATGAAATTTATTCCGCTTGTTAAAATAGGCAAATAGTTTGTATTATTGAAAATATTCTCGTTTTTTTGGGTATAACCTAATAACTTATTATATTCACCCAGCCACCATCTCTATTTAATACAGCTGTCCCAGCCATCTAATCAAAATTGCACGAGATACAAAGAAAGAAAATACAATTTATTGATATGTTCAGCGGTTTTTGCATTAAATATAAATTGCTTACTTATAACTACAAAAACATAGGATTTAATTGCAATGTTTCTACTATAATGTGGTAATAAATAAATATATACATATGAAAGTAAAGATTTTATGTGCTCATTATAATAGGAAAAATAAGATTATGATCACAATAAATAACTGGTACACATGCACAAATGTTCGAAATGTAATTTAACTATTTGAAATTAGAAATGGAACATTGTTAGCTGTAACTCAAACATTTTTAGGCTACTCATTCATTGATATGATCATTCCATATTTAAAAAATAAAAACAAAGCTTATTCTAGTTTTTCCAGACCATAAACAAAAAAATTAAAAAGCAATAAATATATACTGGCCATAAGTTTAAAATAATTTTGTTCATAGCTGATGCAAGCTTTTATTATGTTTGTATGCATGTAGATTTATTAAATTTATAAAACAAATATCACTATTTCAAAATTATAATACAAACTACATCAAATTTACTATTACCTAATTACGCTTATACAATACTATTTCAAGTATCATGTCTAATCAGACAGAAAATTTTGTGTGAAAATCTCAAATAAGCAACTTCATTTTCCAAGATATATAAAATAAATAAAAGCATCCACTTTAAAAAGATCTTAAAATATTTACTTACAATTCTAATAGTGATAATGGTCTAAGGTAAAGTAGAAACTTATCACAATGCTAATTAAACTAATACATTTGGAATAAAAATGTTGTAGTATTGTTCACAATTAAGACTTTCTACAAAATTAACGCCAAATATATTCAATATTTGTAGTATTGTTTTGAATGACAATAATTTCTAGAATGTGTACCTTAAAAACATGTTAATAATTGACTAAAAATAAGATAGGATAAAAATAAATTTTTCATTGGGGATTATAAATTTTACTAACCTAAATAAGGTGTAGCTACATTAAATTAATAGTACTGACATTGTGAACAGATGACGATACATTATATGTATGGCTTCTGATCCATAATTTCTTTTACAATAGAAATTTAAATATACCCAACATTACAGTGTTAACTTAGAGTTTGAGGCTATTTTTACATTGCAAAAGGGATAAAACGAAAAACAGTGAGAAACAAATTACTTGCAAATTTTCATGCACATAGGTTTTAAACTGTCCAAACTGTAAGTCCATAAACACTTTAAGAGGTTTTTGTTTGACTATGGAACTCTGTTCTATTTTTAAAATATTCTTTCTTCCATACTTTTTGGTTGTACATTTGGGCTTTTGTAGAATTGAAAACTTCAGAACAATAATTGTTGTGTTGTACCAAAAAAAAAATTAAGAATTGCATAGATCGGTCTCATTTAAATAAAAGTACACATCTTGTTGTGCACTCATTCTAAATATGACTAATACATTTTACAGGAATAAATGTTATTCACTTTTAAAAAACAAATAATTTTTAAATTAGGAAAAAGTGTTTCTGGAGAGCCCTTTATGTCTTTTTATTTCTAATGGCATTCATAATAATAATTTCATTGTTAAATTGTTGTGAATAGTTTTTAATAAAGTAAAATTTCTTTATGCACAGTGAAGTGAAAATTCATCATCATCAGATCAGGTAATATCAGGAAAACGACAAAATATGGGACAGTCAAGCAGTTAGTAGGTAATTTTATTAAATGACATTCCTTTATGAAAAATGACAAACGAAATTATGGAGATAATCTTCTCTGTAGTGTTAAAATTTTAATATATGTACTGCCAAAATACTATTGACAACACTTGTAACCCATAAGATTGTCAAAATAACATTTTATTATCGTTAAATAAATAATAATTTACTTCATAAATTTATGATACGTTTTAAATTAATGTTAAATTTAGATTTTAATTGTAAATTGCGCTGTTTAATATTTTTAAAGTAGAACTTTTTTAGGGGCTATGAAACTAATATTTAAAAACCAACAAGAAAAGTGGCTCCGCAAAAAGGCTATGGAAATAAGTTAGTGTACGGCTCATGTAAAACAGTACATGATGTCTAAGATATTAGAGAAAGAGAAAGTGAGTATGGTAGTTTGACAGAGGTATGGTATCCTAGTATCTTTTATGCCTATCAGAAAAAATTACAGACACATAATAAATTAATGATTTAATTGAATACTCAATGTATTATTGTTTTAATAAACGTTACACATTGTCAGTGGTGATTTGGAATGCTCACAATTAAACCGCAAATTGAGACAACGAATTATCATTTCTCGTGGACGCACTAGAGCACGCTTTTTTTTGATGGTATAACGTAACTGAAAATTTATTTATGAACCTGAGATCGGCTTAATTTTTATATATATTTGTTACAATTTTTCTCATTTTTAATTATAGTATTTTATTCTAAGAAGTTAATATTTGCATTGAATTTATAATAAATATCTATATGAATAAATTAGTTAATAATACATTCACAATAAAAAAAATTCACTTCATTGTTTTAATGAAATAATCATGAAAAATATATCATTCAGTTTTTAAAGGTTACGAGTGTCATTGTTAAATTTAGGTTTTTGTAAGCGACTTATAAATTCATTAGTTGTGTTTTCTTACTTTCTTTTAATGCAGTTTAAAATGCTGTAACAGTTATTTAATAACAGGAATAAGAAAAAACAAAAAAAATTGTTAATGAAACTAAACTATTTTGATCTCGTAATTTCCACAAATTCATTTGGATATTGCCTCGTACACGCAAAAATTAAGTCTGAAGAAAATTTAAAAAATAATGAATTTATAATAAAATATATGCGTAAAGGAAACCAGACTTGTCTTTTTAATTTTTAAAATTGAGTTGACAATAAATACTATATAGCAAATAGACATGTCTGAGAAGAGCGTGTGGCCTCATTATCTTTGTGAATTTGTTACACAAGTCTATAACAAAATCAACAGCGATATACCAATTCGACAAACTTTGGAGAACCTTCAAGTTCTCCCATTTATTGACACATGATTTTTCATATACGTTGATCTGTTAAGATTTCTAACACTGTTCTTTTAATATTTACATTGAGTTGCCAACAAATACCTCTTATGAATAATGAGTTTGTTACAGCCATGTTCTTTTCACTACCGTGCATACACAAAGGTAGCACTAAAAATTCGTAGACGGGACTTTTATAATGATAACAATACAAAAATTGAAATTTTGAAAATCAAATTGTTTGGTAATCCGTTACGAGATATTTTTTTTTTTTTATACAAATTAACGGCAATTTCAAAATTGTGTGTATTACTTATAATTTCACGGAGACCAGTCAAATGCTGTATTCAACATTGTCAGGCAGATGAAAATTAGAGAACCCAAACTCCCAATTCTTTAACAGTATTATACAAATTTTCTATAATAGTATTATGAAAATTGCTTTGTTGTGATTGTTCTGGAAAATAAAATAACAGTTACCGCAGACTGGTATATCAAAAATATTTTGCAAGTTTTTTGTTTGTTTTCAAAAGCAATGCAAAGCTGTAAAAGCCTTCTTCATCACGACAATACTTCTGCACGTTCAGGAAGACTGAATATTTGACTGTGTCGGATGTACAAATTATGGGTAATCTATCATACAAACCTAATCTCGTATCATACGGTTTCTATTTATACCCAAGAATGAAAGATAAATTGTGAGGAATATGATTCCCAGGTGTCGAAGAAGCGGTGATTGCCATCGAAACGGCCATGGAAGAGATATCCAAGGAAGATTGTTCCAAATACTTCTCTCAGTGATTCCAGTAATTAAAATAATGCAACGAATGCCACAGAAACTATTTTGAAAAGCAATAAGTAAACTAAAAATTGGCCACTTGGTTTCATTTTAAATATTCCAAAAACTTTAAAGTGTCATCTCTTATGTAGATTTAACACTAGCATAGCCAGGTGTCCTTTCAAGGGATGTTCATATTTTTAGCTATATTTTAAGCGTCTCGTTGAGACGACAGTTATCCCATATTAATGAAATTTGTAGCGAATAAGGTAGTATGCATAAAAAGAGAGTCAGTAGCGTTCCTCTATTAATGATGAGTGAATGAAGACATGAACTAAATGTCGTGGCTAGTGTTATTATAGTTCTCCATTGGAGCTTTTTCAAAATAAATGCAATCCTAATAAAAATATTCACATTAATTATGTGCTGCAATTAATTCGTAGCATTTAAGAGAGACGGCGTGGGTATTACAGTATTCTGTTTTACCTTCAGAAACACATTTATCGTAAATCAGCTGTTATTAGGTGTTATTTTTACGACACGTCTTATTTTTCAATTGTTAATAACAAGTTGCAATTAATTAAATATGTCAAAATTTGTGCTAAATAATATATATAAATATTATATAAAAATAACATTTATTAACTATAGGAAAATACCTTAAAGCTTTGGGAAGGAAATTGGATCCCATATGAATTAAAACTGAGGGACGTTGAAAGGCATTTTTTATTCTGGGAATTACTGCTTCAACGGCACAACAGAAAGAGTTTTTTACATCGGATTGTTACTGGTGATGAAAAGTGGATACATTATGATAATTCTAAGCATAGAAAATCATGGGTTAAGCCTCGACAACCATCATCATCAGTGGCAAAACATGATATTCATAGGCCTAAACTCCTCCTTTGTATTTGTGGGATCAACCGTCACATCATGCATTGAAGAAAAAATGGCCGAAATGGAGCCAAAGGCACGATCAAATTATTTTGCCGCCCGACAATGCTCTACCGCACATTGCAAAACCAGTGAAAACATATCTAGAAACATATTGCCCCTTCGGACTTCCACCTGTTCTGATCAAAGGCTCATGGTTTGTCAAGGGAGAATTTCACTTCTTATGAAGATTGTAAAAATTGGATAGATTCATGGAATGCCTCCAAGGATGAAGTGTTCTTTTGACGGGGTATCCGTCTCTTACCCAAAAGATGGGAAAAAATAGTGACAAGTGATGGGCAGTATTTTTATTAATGTAATTTTTTTATTTTCATTTAAAATAAATCGTTGTCTTTCAAAAACCGCTACAAATTAATTTGAATGCCGAATATAATAAAAAAACAAAACGCTGTTCGAATTTAAAAAAAAAGATAATTTCCCTTGATTGTATTTATTTTGTTTTTTCACCACCTGTCCTTCAGAACAGAGAAAAATGTCTGGCAATCCTAGATCAAGACACATATTTTAAAATGTCAATTTTTAATGTTTTCGTCACATTCATAATATATATTTTTTGCTTTTAGACAGTCTAAGTTATTACCAATTAAAAAAAACATGATTTTATTAATTTTGCGTAAGATTAGTTCGGTTTTGTACATACCAAATATCAATATCAAAAATTTTGGCTTCCACTTTCTACCTTATTTGTTAATAAGTATCTTTCTGAAAAATTTAGGTGGCCTTTCATTAGTAAAAAGTTAACTTAATTCACTTTATAAAAATGATGACTTATATTTCTTAGTTTTATAAATTAAATAAATTTAGCACCGAAACCGAATGCAATGGATATTTCCATTCGGAAACAATTATTACTTAGAAGTAATGATATTTTTATAAGTAATTATGGAATTTTCCCTAACAACCCGTTTTCTGTAACACTTATTTAACTTTTAAGATCGTAAATAACATGGATGTTTAAATATATTGATTCTTCATTAATAAAAGACTTCATTAATCTTTCCTAATTAAAAAAGTATACTTATTGCCAGATAGGCATGAAAAATATGGGTTGAACTTTTCAGTGACGGTGTGAGGGGATCTGCATATCTTCATATGAAATTAATCTAATTATATTTTTTGTAAATTCCAATAATCAAAACAAGAAAAATAAAACAAAAATACATATTCACAGAAATTAATAAAAATGTGTCACTGAAAAAATATTTAAAATACAAATTAAAATTTGTGGGAAAACGCAAAAAGAAAACTTGATGATGTAAGAGTATAAAGTTTTGCGAATCCAATCATGAAAAGATAAATAAATTGTTTACTTTTCTTGAATGAATTAAATGATAATTTTCATCAAAAAAAAAATATTGATTTATAAATAGAATTTGAAATTTATACAAAAATTTTCACATTGAGATTTTTCGAAGACATTTTTGAGCTGTACTTTTTTTGAATTTCAGTAAGTTTTAACCATGAAATTATATTATATAAAAGTGTCCCGTCAAATTATAAGAGAGGAAACGAAAAGCAATGAAAAAATATAGTTCTTCGAAGCTTTTTAATAAAATATTTGTGCATTATTTTTAAATATGTATTTAAAAGCCTGTGAACATTCAGCATTAAAGTGTTCTTTTTAAAATATCACATCATATTTCTAAATATAAAATTATAAGGAAATGTAGCCAACAGATGGAGATTAAAAATAAATTAGTCTTAATTTAACACTCCCTTATTAAACAAAAATTTCAGTCCGTTTACAATTTTTTATTTAAATCTTCAAGTTTCAGTTTAATTTTATTTTTATGCAATTTTTTGCAATTTTTTTTTTATTTTCAAATATTTGCACATTAAAATGGCAAATGTTTGAAAATTACAGCCCATTTACAATTTTTTATTTAAATCTTCAAGTTTCAATTTAATTTTATTTTTATGAAATTTTTTGAGAATAATTTTTTTCTTATTTTCAAACATTTCAAATTGACTTTCACTTAAAATTCAAATAAACCAGTAAATAAAAAATATAACAACTATTTGTAGAAACATTTTGAAGCTAAAGTTCGAATCTTAGGTTATTTCCAAAAAAAAAAATAAAACCAAAATAAGATGACGAAAATTGGATTTTTTTATGAAACATTTTTTATAATAACTTTGTGATATTGAAGTACAGTAGAAATATGAAAAAATTATTTTAAACCATAGATTCGAATTGATTTTTGAGACAATAAAAATAAATATTTGTTAAAATCACAGCTGTTTTTAAAATGACAACATTACAGTTAAATTTTTTTAATGAATTTATTTTTCAAAAATAGTAACATGTACATTACAAAATTGCGGATATAAATAATTTTTTGTCTTTCAACCCAGTTTTAGAAATAAAAAGCATAAAACTCTATTTAATTCTAGAAACTGCAATTCAACCCTTTCGGAATTTTTTTTCCTACCAATATCACAAAACATGCCACTGGATAATGTAATTAACAAACAATTAACCTCATTACTTAACAGCGGATGGAAAATAATGACTACATTATTCAATATATTATAATATACTCCTGTTGGTAACAACAACCTGAATAGCATTCTTAGACAGACAGTCATTACACTCCACAAAAACACACTTCTATTAAAAATTACGTAATTTTTTTTACGAATAAAAAAATTATATTTTTTTAGTTCAAGTGGATTTTGAACTTACACTGTGCGCAAATAAAATGCCTGTATATTATATTACGGCTATAAACTTCACTGGTTGACAAAATATCAAACAAATTTCACAGTTTTTGTAAACATAAGTGCAACAGTATGTAACATGCTTATTATTACAGATTTAAAATATAATTTATTTCAAATATCCTCTTACCCAAATGATGATACATCACTTAAAAATTAGCTTAATTATTGCCATAAAAATAAATATATCCAGTAAATTTATGCTATTCTCTATCAATATAGGCAGGCGAATTTGAGAATATGATACTGAATTTATATGCCGATACGGCATCTTGTGAGGGCAACATATTCGTTGAACACGGTTGTGCGGTAGCTCCATGTTACCTATCACCGCATAACCCAAATATATGATTTTTTCTCATTCACAAATAACATATTACATCAATAATCTAACAATTTATTTTTTAAATCAATATGATCTACTTTTTTAAAATCCATTAATGAAAATTTTATTTCACGAGTAGACTGAACATGTATGATGTTATACATTCTTTGCTTTGCTCCTTTGAATGTAAGACCATTAGACTAAGGATGATTAAAGGTAATTATTATTTACAATATAATATCATTCACTTTACATATTCTTACATAAGAATGTTCTCTTACAAAATATCTTACCGTAACATAGAACACTTACTTTAAATCACTTTAGTATCAACTCAATCAACGGTTTTATGCGTGCCCGGCACTTCATCGCCGTAGCAATGTTTCGCTTTTGGATCTCTGTAAGAGTTCTCATGCTGTACACTTTGAGAGTTTGTCCTACACTTTGCGAGGCACAATTCATAATGATCGTTCACGGACGTGAAAAGGACGTTCTCTTGAATTGAGAGTTTTTTTAAAACAACTTCTAAGATGTCTTTCTGGAATAAAAAAAAACAATATAGAGTTGAGTTGAACTTGAGTTTGTGCATTGAATATTTATAAGCTATTTTGTGTTATTTATATTTGGGATAGAGTAAAACGAAAACAATTTTTTTGCTAAAGCAGAACATCAAAATTACTGGACTGATTTGACTGGAATTCTCACTGAAATGATGCTTGAGGTTCAGATCAAAATACACATTATATTTCATCTTTATTAAATATTTTGTGATGGACTTTTTCTGTCTATTTGTAAGAATGTTACCAAAAGCTACTGCCCTGATTTGTGTGGAACTTTCACAAAGATAATAATCTTTTATTGTGATCAAATATCTCCTCCATATAATTACTAGTGTTCACGCTATACGATCTGAGTGCATAAGGTTAAAAACTGATGGAGACAAAGTGACGAAATTGTTTAAGCAATACGATTTAAAGGAACCAGCGAAAAGGGGCCTAGTATTATAGGAAAAGAATACAATTTTTAAAAAAACGATTATTTTTAGAATATAAAAAAGGAAACAAATTCAGCAATTAATACTCAGAAAAGAGCAAAGAATAAAAACAATTTGTAACCATAATACAAAACAACAAAGCTATCTGCATAAGCAGGCACATATTATATTTTTTATATAACAAGAATTGTTAAAAACAAATAAAAATAATAAAAATTTAACTTGTTAAAACAATTACAAAAAATAATCAATATTGTAAGCTTTCTTAAACAAGTAGCCATTTCTTTAATTAATTAAAAATAAGCCGTTAACCGACATTTACATTCTTTGTGAAAATAAATGGCTTTTTACATTTTTCCACTTTTAAATGGCTTTTTTCCACAACCCTGTCGGCTGCCAGAGTTTCATAGACCAGTATGTTACACCTGTGTATGTAGGATACAAGGGGAACAAGCTACATATAGTTTCATCTTACTGGTTTAAAAAGTTCCATAGAAATAGCATTTAAAAACTTTTAATAATTTTATAAACTGAGTTTTCTTGAAAAATACAAGATGTCTTATTTGTATGACAGTTTACATAACATTTTTAAGGAGCTTAATTTTTTCATTTTCTCTATATTTAAGTATGACTTTTATAGTCATTCTTATTCTTGTACAGGCTGGACCTAAAACTGTACAGACTTTTTTTGGTCTTTTTCAGGCTAAGATATTCTTTTATCTTAGTTATGGGTATTTTTCATATACAAACATTATTAATACAGAAAATTTCTACCAAAAAAATGAAAAAATGAAATGAAGCCGCGGTCAAAAGCTAATATGAATAAATATAAAGCGTAGAATTACAAGACATAGGCAACAATCCAATTTTGTTTGTCCAATTTTATCACACACTTCATTAAAGCAATTCTGCTTTTAAATATTCTATACCACATTTTATCAGACATATTACTTCCATAAAGCTTTTTATTAAAATATCAAAACTAAAAGGTTGATTACATAAAGTCAAGTCAGTCTTATTTTAATGAGATCCATACGCTACAATTTAAAAGAAGCATCACTACACTTTTATCATTAATTATGTCCGTATTACAAATCAAAACAGAGTATATTTTTGAAGTTCAGTTATATTAATGAAAAAGTAGTGTAAAATTGTATAATATACCAGCTAGTAATATTAAAAAAGTTTATACATATTTGCCAGAATTTCTAAATATAAATGTTACCAACTCAAATTAAACATATTCATAATTTGTACGATGCATTGTTGGATAGGATTTATCTCGCATAAAACTTTTGTCTTGAACAAAGAATTTCCTTTTACTACAATTTATTCATATACTGGCTGGGTGTGTAACATCAGTGCCGCCTAGCGTACGCAGCTTTATAGGCACTCCATTTTTATTTCTACGGTTCAAATTAATGGATCTAGTAAATGTTTACATAAATAATATAAAAATAAAGAGAGACCTCCACTGTGATTCTACTTTCTTTAAGTTTTTTACCACAACCTAGGTTTCGTTGTATAACAACATCTTCAGCAAAGATTTGCTAATACAACGAAATGTGGTAATATGTAGTATGTGGTTCGTTGTATGTGGTAATACAATGAAACCTAGGTTGTGGTAAAGAACTTAAAGAAAGTAGAAATAATACATCACGTAGTTTCATTTAATTGCCAATAATGAATTTCTACAAATTTAACGCCAAATATATTCAGTAGTTATTCCTTTGTTATTTTTCATGATATCTTCACATAAGAAAAGTATTACTCGTTGTTTCGATAAAATCATATTAAATTAGATTAAATTGTTTGTCTTGTTATTTATTGTAATGTAGAGAAAAATATCTAAATAAATACAAAATTTTAGTTTTCCGTACCTAGAATATATAATATTATTTTCTTTTCAGCTCAACAAAATGAGTATTATAACATTTCAACTACAAACAATGTCAGAAACAATGCCTTTTTTTAGCAGTTAATTCCAATTCAATATTGGGAATATGTAAAATTAGAATTCGTTATTTCTTTAAGTATTTTCACAATTAATCAATTGTAAAAATAAGAGTAACACACTATTGTGTCATATTGCGTAAAAAAATTATAAAGTAAAGATTAATAATAAATTTTCGAGAATTAAATGTTTTTGTAAATATTAAATGAGATAGAAGTCATCATTTGAAGTTTTTCTTAATATCTTATTTAATGTTTTCTTAAATATGTACTTATCTAATTATAAAGAAGTGAAAATAATGAAAAAAAAGTTTGCGGTACAAAAAATGGAGGTATTATTGTTAATTTTTTGTCAATAAATTTTTCTTAATAAAGTAATCTCGACCAAGATCTATTTTTTCAAATACATAATTTTTTATATATATTCTTTCACTAAAATATTAGTGAAATTGGCTAAGCTGCACTGGTTCCAGAAGTAAATACACACATGTACGTAACTAAATTATATTATCTGTGACAATATTTAACAGATATTTACATATTACATTTCTCCTACGCAAACGCTGCGGTCGATTTCGTTAGCCCCACTCTGTGGTTCGGACCCGGCCAATGGCATGCCTAATTGTATGTTTTAAAATACTACAACATAGATTTTACACTACATTATGCTGCTGCCCAGGCAAGTCATAAAACAAGCATATTGTGTAATTGGAACAAATTAATACGTCTCTTAACGGTCTAATAAGCCTAATTTGCAATGGCTGCCGTAGCAAAAGTTATTAAGACCAAATCTAATTTTTTCTCTAGCCCCTGCGTAGTATTTTTATGTTATAAGCTATTATATATTACTAGCTATGTTGTTTTTAATATAGATAAAGTAACTTTTCTATTTTCAAAATATATTATAATTTTAGCTACACTGTTTACTCATTTGCTTTATCACCCTTTATTGACAATGAAAAAATATGTCATCATAAAGACAAACTTTTTCAAAATGCCCCTTTTTGTTTACTGTCATTAATAATTTAATTATCTTTGAAAACCTAAAGTATATTACCGTATTTTATGCAGTTAACAAAATATTGCACATATAGACAACATGTGCGATTGCCTTTATGATATTAACCGTTTTAGTGCCATGATTTTTTACTCATATATACTTAAAAATGCCAAAGAAATCTTTTATTTTTGAAGAAATCTTGTCTGGAAAAAAAAACTGTATCTCTCTCAAAAATTATCCAATTTTAATAATTTTTTCGGTGTTTTCTTAATAAAAACTTGTACAAGGATAATAAAATACAAAGAAAATTATGGAAATATATATCGAGAACAAAAATTATAACAAAAAACTGAAATCAAGGTCACATCATAATTTTGCAGTCCGGTACATCCTCCATATCAGCAAAATAATTATTATCGTCACTATTATCACTATCACTCAAAATTTGCATTACGCCAAATTGTGAGCGCACCACAATGTCACTCCCACTATCACTTTTGTTCACAACTTTTCGTATTCCGACATTATAAGTAAATTTCCTTTTCCTAGATCCTTTTTATATCATAATTACTAATAATATTATAATTTAAACTTTATGTAACACGGACTAAGATAAAAAATTAGCGATGTATGCGAGCGACCTCCCCTATAGCGTGCAAAACAGCAACTGATTTTGCGAGCGCCATCAAACTCGTGGCAAATTTAGTTATTATGCGCATGAGTGCGATGGCGCTAGTCGGCACTCAAACGGTTAAATACCTGTACTATTTATAGAGAATTTTTTTAAGTATTTCAATCTGATTTTTTGAGAAATTAACTACTAGTTTGTCTAATGTTAGTATAAATATTTTAATTTAAAAGATTATGCTAACATAGTCTAAATGTTGTATAAAGTTTAAAAACAGCCTAAAGATACAGCTATATTTTAAGTATATACAGCTGTATCTTTATGTTGATTAGCATAGTAAGGAAAGCTAACATTAACACACAAAATTTTCCTGGATTGGCGGAAAAAGTAACAGTGCTATGTATATTGACCCTTTTTCTGAAATATATTAATTGTAACAATCATCATTATCTTCAAAGGCTAATTAGGTAACAAGTGATAAATACTTTTCGGTACCTTCAATAGTAATAAGTGACACATGTTTTCCATGACTATATTGTCGATTGACAGTTTTTGAAGTAAAACTTCTTTACGCACGCTTGACTTGGGGAGTAAGCTGGTGAATGCGTGACGAGAGCGTTATGAAAAGTGTGATCGGGCGAGGCGAACGGAAGTTGAGAGAGAGATATAAGTTAGTGAAGACAGAAAGAGAGAGAGTTACATTTCATATATTACTGTAGGGACAAGAGAGAGAGGTGCGAGCACACATTTTCTTTCTCTCTTTCTCTCATAGCCAGTTATGTTTCGTATATCTAAGACACAGTGCAAGCCTATTGTCTGTATCACACTGTAGGAGCAAGAGAGAGCAGTGCGCGTGCATATTTTCTCTCTCTTCCTCTCATAGCCAGTGCATGAAATGTATATATATGCGAGTTTGCTAGCGTTACGCGAATGGTGTTTTTTTTATTATTTTGTAATTTCATTTCGTTCTTGAACAATTTTTTAAATTATTATTTTGTTCAATACATTAAATATTCTACGTTTAAAGTGAATAAAATTGTAAATTCATTTTAAAGTTCATATTTTGTGAATTTGAAGTTTTACTTCAGTTGCTAGCGTTACGCGAATGGTGTTTTTTTGATTATTTTGTAATTTCATTTCGTTCTTAAACAATTTTATAAATTATTATTTTGTTCAATATATTAAATATTCTACGTTTAAAATGAATAAAATTGAAAATTCATTTTAAAGTTCATATTTTGTGAATTTGAAGTTTTACTTTAGTCGTGTGGTCTAAAGCGCATTCGTTTTTTTGAAAATAAAAGCTAAAATTTGAATTTCGATGGGAGCCATTGTGTTTTAGCAAGTCCCATGAAGCAAAGATATAGGTAATGTGTGTTTTTTTATTAAAATCTCAATAAAAGTGTACTAGCGAATGTCTAACACATGAATAAAAAAGAACATATTTTTAATTGTGCAGCTTAGTACAATTATAATCAGTATACTTTATCTTGACTCACAAAGTTTTAAAAAACGCAATAATCTTTGCAATTATAGATAAGATATTGACCTGCATTTAAAACGGCTTCTAAAGCTACTTCTACTAATGTTATTAAAAATTTCTATTTCCATCATATAAGACAAAACAAAACCAAGTACACAATAATACTTACCTTATTGGGATGTAAACAACAAGAGACACAATACTCATAGATAGCACAGCAACCACTATTAGAGCAAGTCTCACACTGGTATCTCTTAGAACTTTCGGCGTTGCGATCGCAACATCCATTACGTTGAAGATCTGAACGATGGCATGCGTAACCTACGAAAGTACATAAATTATCTATTAAATTTGGTATTTATATTACCATGCTAAATAATACAAAAAAATGGATCCGTCACGGGAAGGCTGGCAAATGTGAAACATCTATATTTTTTATGTGAAAGATTTTTATATTGAAATATTTTTATTTTATAAGTTAGAATAAAAAAAATAAAATTTAACTCTGAAAAAGTAAACGATTACTAAGTAAATAATAATAATTGAAAGTATATATATTTAAGTTTATTTATTAAAATTATTATTATTATTTCAAATTTTATTATGCTTTAACATAATTTAGTGGAATACAATGATATAAACGAGTAAAGTTGTAAGCGTTAATAAATAAGAGACAATGCTGATTCAATTAAAGTTCGAAAGAGCCGAAAATACACGAAGCTGGTTGAATGGAGAATTAAGTCGGAAAGTGCTGATAATACACGAACCTGGCCGAATTGCATTAGATGTTTCACATTAATAAGCAATTTTTTAAGTTTTCTTCAATATTTATTTTGTTGCATATATTGTTGGTTCCTTTGCATATGCAGTAATATTATAGAATAACACACGCAACGAGAACTTATCAATACAACTTTAAACAAATACAATCTACAATAAAATATTACATCTATAAACGCAAGTTACGACTTATACCACAAAAGTAATATAAAAAAAATATTTAAAAAGTGGTAAGTAGAGATTGGAATATGCGTGGAATAGTTTTCCCAAGTTATCGTCATCTCTTGTAATTCATTCTCTTGAGTAAATTACATTCTCTTGAGTGAATTACAACTTTGTTGACGCAAGCCAGTCAAAATAACAAAATTTTCTCAGGTTTTTTTTAAATCCGTCATTGAATAATTATAAAGCGGAGACGTGTTGCACGTCACTTCGAAGTCCAACATTTTACAAAGGGAGCTTAAAAATTAAAAATTATAATCTAAACTTTAATTTCATTTTTAAAGATTTGTCCAAAACTTTTTTTGTGCCCTCTTCACATGTAAATGTATATTAACCAGTTAATCTAAATTTTTTTTTAAGTATAGTGCTACATATTAATTGAGACGTCTATCTGACGCATCTATTTGAAAAATTTTGTTCGAATAAGAAATTTTGATGCTGTCACAATAAAAGTGGAGGCTCGGTCAAAATTATATAAGTACCTTTGCTACTCTAAAAAGTACAGCATTTTCATGGACACTATTGTTTCATAGGTATGAAAAATGTTTCTACAGGTGTGTGTGTGTGTGTGTGTGTGCCCGTGCATGTGTGTGTATATGTATATGTATGTGTATATATATATATATATATATATATATATACATATATACATATACATATATATATATATATATGTAAAGTCAAAGGTACATTTAAAAATAGTGATACCACTCCAAGATGAAGTTTAAATCCAATTTGTTTTGAAAAAATGAAGAACATAAATGCAAAACATAAATGTTTAACTGTAACTGGGTAGGTTTTATGTTTTGTAAATATCTACACCACACAGATGGATTTTATGATTCTATATCGTTTACTAACATAAATTTTATGCACTGTAATATTTACTCTTCCTAATTTAATCACACATGGACGAGAGTAGCTCAAAGAATTTCCTATTGTGACACTCCTGTTGTGAATTTCCTGTTGTACAGTATGACATAGAGAAATAATATTCTTACAAATATTCTGAGAAAATCGGAACAAAAATTTCAAAACCTCAAACAAGCTTTTCCTTTCTATCTTAGCTGCAAAGCAAATAAGATATGGAGTTTATCTTAAATTATTGGAAAAATGATTAGATATACTTTATCGTTTTCAACATTCATTCAAAACAAAATATTTATTCTATAAAGTAGAAAAAATTTCAAAAATAATATTTCATTAAATGAAAACCTGGTAAATACATAGAACTTGTACTACAATGGCTTCATACATAATTAGGTACATATATAAGTTTATATATTTAAAGGTACATAGTATTTCTAAAAACTATTTACAAATATTACATTTCACAGGGAAAAAATATTGGTAATTTTTTGGAGACTACGGGATCCAGTTCCAACAGTACAGTTTTCCAGTAACTTTCTTTTTTCAAAATTTAAGTTTTAATGTCTCTAGGATTATCTTAGGGAAATTATAAAAATCCGTTAGCTTTTTTATAACTCTGTCCTTTCAATTAATATTCCACATGACAGAAAGTGAAAAATTGTTTAATGTTAAATTTGTGGGAGCAATTCAAGCACCTTGTGATATGAAAAACAATTTCAATCATAATTTGTCTAACTTTTAGGTTGGCAAGAAAATAATTTCAGTCTCCGTATAATGTGAAATAAAACTCAATCTTTTATATAAAGAATGAACTTGAATCAATAATATACTTCCATTTTTTGAGGACCTTTTGCCATATTTCTAGCAACTTCATGATTCCACGCTTATAGAATTTCTGGTCCTTATTAGCAAAAAGTGCAAGGTCAAGGCTACAGAGGGAATGCGACATCGCTTAACCCAACCAAGTTGTACAAATTTCCCACGAGTTATTAAAATGGGTAAGGTCTTGCATAATAATGGTAGAACAAAACTGTTTTGCGATTTGCTAGTTTTGATAATTTTTCTTTGAATTCTTTCTCCAATTTTTTTAGTTGCTGACAAAAAATTGATCATTTGGTTCCTTGAAAGTAGCCCAAAATACATAATATATTTATAATTCTGCCTAATTAACAGCATGATTTTTTCTTATGCATTTCATCTTTCGAAGTTATTTATATTTATTTATCACATTTAGCCTTTGATCTGTTTTGATTATAAAATCATTGTTGTAGATGATCCATTTTATTGATTCATCGTGATAAACGAATTTCAATTCATGCAGAAACAAAATATCCGCTTCTTAACAAGTCGAATACATTTTAATTGGATGTCAATTGCTGTGCATGATACGTTTAACCTCTTTGTAACTCCCGCACAGACGATGAGATACGTAACGATCCACGTCAATTATGGCTTTGATTTGGTTATCATCAACTTCAATAACGTTGATTTGAAACTTGGTCACTTTTGAGTGAAAAATCTCCAGAACACAATATTTTAAACCAATTCTGACACATGCATTCTCTTAAGCAATTAACACCATAAACTTTCCATATCTCTTTGTGAGCCCCAGCTGTTTTCTTGCTTTTACGGATATAGAAAAGCAAAATACATCGAGAATATTTAATTGTATGATTTATTCTAAACTAATAGCAGGCAACAAAATTATCTGCAATTTGCTTTTAAAGTTAAAAGTGAAAGCTATCCAAAATTAAAAAAAAAACAAAATTTGTGGTTTTCAAAAATAAACAATACATCTCTCTAAATAAGGGCCTGTGAGAAAGGCTTACTAAATTTTTATAATAAAATTTCTAATATAATCCTAATTATTTATATTACAATTATGTTTTACAACACAAATAAATAAGACATTCAGCATTGTACAGAAATCTCTACTAGCAATTTGGCAAAGTTATATTAAATAATACTATACTTAATACATACATTTATTCAGTGTCAACATAATTACTCAGATTATGAAGTGTTATTCACAATGTTGATGAGAATAAATAAAAGTATGATTCTATGTTAAGTATCATCAAATACACGAATCCTTTTTTTATAATTACTGCTAGCATTCGCTTTAATTATAAAGATTACATGAACATACATTTAGCAAACATACGTACATACTTACATACGTTATCGAGTTTGTTTATTTACGTCATTGATTATTTTGGGTCGCTGTTTTTAACTACTGTGATATATGAACATCATACAATCATATTCAATGATACAAACCTCTATCGTCAACAATTAAAACTTTTCCTTGCACGGAATTTCGACAAGTCACACTATCAAAACTTTCGTTGTGCTCTTGAAGCGATCTCCAAATAAAAGGATGCTTTCTTTCCGATATTATGTCTTGAACACCTGAACTTCCAGATTGATTGTTCTGTAATTTTTAAAATAAGCAATGATTTATTTCTATTAATAATCAAAACATTTATCAATCACTCAAATAGTCAAAACAACACTCACTTCTCGTAATAAACTCACTACGCAGTAAGTGAGAGATGATGCAAAAATTATTCCTAATACTAAACGTCTTCTTATAAATCTTATCACAGCAGCATACCACATTTTACTGTCCAATTTTCGAAACAATATTCTTCATGTATTTACATGGATCAAACAGTTCCTTGGTAAACCTAACCTATAAATATTATAATTATGTTTTTTTATAAAGTGACAATTCAAAGAGCATAAGGATACAAGTACGATGAAAAACGGTTAGTTATGTAATATGGAATCACAATTATTATATTTCTAAAAACATAAATATTTCTTATATTTTATAATTACAAATAATACTATGAAATTAACGTATTAAGTTTATGTATATTCTGTTATAAAAAAAGAAGTTAATAATTATTATAATATTTTTGAACACCTATTACAAAATATCGGAAACGGAAAAGAAATGGGTTTCAATTTTCAATTTCCTTTAATACTTTGCTATATTTAATATTATATAGAGGAGCTAGGGATACTTGATCGGCCAATTGTTTTAAAATATCATTTTATTATTTTGAAACTATTTCAAATTGATTTGGAACTGAAATATGCAAAACTAAAAATTAAGAAATCTGCTGTCTTTTTTATTACTTGATCCTTTGTAGATATTAAAATAAGGGACGATCCCATAATGTTGAGACATTTGATGCGATTTATAAAATAGATGTGATTTTTTACGATGTTGGCACTAACAATTTTAAGAACAGAACATTTGTAATAATGGCAAATCAATTTAAATTTCGAAAATCTAACTCTTTGGTTTTGTTATTTGTTTTACAAATTGGCGGCAATTTTAAAATTGTGTATATTACCTCAAATTGAATTTAACACCACAAAATTTTCGTTTGATAATTTTTTATGACTTTCGTTATTATCTCAATCAAAAAGTTAAAGCTCACACATATCGTCACTTTAATTGGTGCTGAGAAACGTTAGAACAATTCAACAGAGATCATCAAATGCTGTATTCAATATACTATTACGAACTTGAAACTAAGACTCAGTCTGCATTGTTCATTCAATCGTTTTACAACCTGTAATTTTATAAAAATATCTTTTTATATTTATTCTTTCATTTAAATCAAAAACTTATCTCATTTTTGCTAAATAAGACTTATACCTCCTTCATCATTAAGGCAATGCCTCTGCACACTTGAGAGACATAAAAGACTAAATATTTGACTATGTCCAGTGTAGAAATATCCACTACATAGCTCCGAGCTCACGCCATGTAATCTTTATTTATTCCCAAGTATAAAAGATAGACTACAAAGAATATGATTCTCGGTCGAAGAAGTGGTGTCTCAGTGGTCGGCCTTTTTGAAGGCCGTTGAAGAGATGTCCATGGAAGAGTGGGCCTACTGCTTTTTTCCGTGGTTTCATCAAATGAAATGATGTATAGAGTACACAGATATTATTTTAAAAAACTGTAAATAAATTATAACTCTGCTAGTTGGTTCTATTTTGATATTCTAAAAACTTTCAAAATTACCATATTACGAAGAAATTCAGTTTGATAATGTAATCTAAAATAATATTGTAGAATACAGATTTATTTATTTATAAAATATTCTCAAACATGTAACACAAGATAAAGAAATAAAATTTTTTAAATTATAAATCTGCATTTGGTAGTTAATTTTGTTGCAAAAGTGTTTCTTCTTTATTCCTAATAAAATATGCATATTTATATCAAAGTAGTAAGCCTATAAACACATATGACCCATTTCTATTTATATTCAGTCTTATAGAGCTGAAACACAGTTCCTTACAGAAATGATAAGTAAGAGATACCGCAGAATGTTGCGAATGTTAAAGGTTTAGAATGACATAACACAATAGTACTTCATCGGATGAATAAAGACACAACAATTTAAAAAAGCATAAAAACACATAAATTCCAATAATTTAGACATACTATGCTCCAGAGGAAATATCAACTCCTTCAACTCATTATGCAAGGTAAGATACTGGGCAGAAGTATGCCAGGCAGGAGGAGCATACCCTGCCCGAAGAAACTATGACAGTGGTAAAATAAAATGGCTTGTTCGTATTATCTAGCAGGTTATCCAACGTTCAAATCACCAGGATGGTTGTCAATCTCAGTTAGGAGGAGGCACTAAAACAAGAAGAAATAGACTTGACAATAAGCAGTCTTCGTTACTAAAATTTCTTAAAACTAGTTAACATTTTGAAAATATTAACATTTAATTTAGGAATTCTACAGGATTTTGAAATTTTACAAATATTTTGAAAATTCAAAACTCAAAAAATATAGATAATTATTTAATTTTTAATGCCGAAAGCATTTTGACTATGTAAAACATTGCAAAATTTTTGTTTCGTATTCTATCTCTTTTATCAACTGCTTGTATCTTGTATCAACATTTTTTTTAGAAGTTACTTCCCAATCAACCAGTTGCCTTCAATCGCATTAACTAATATCAGATTTAGATTTATACTCTCCAAGATATGTCACCTTTTTATATATTTAAGTTTGACATAGATAAGACAGGTAACTTTTCACCTTTTCATGTTGTGATATCTTTGTCTTGACAACCCAGTTCATGTTTTATAATTTTTGTCTTATAATATTTCCTTCCTTTTTCCTTCTATCTTACCCTGTACTTTCCTTCTATAGATTGTTTTATGTGTATTTGTTAAGGTTTCAATAAAACCCTTTTGTATCTCTTTTAGTTTTTCTTAGTCCTCCAAGTTCAATACATTTTGCACACCTTTTATAAAGGGATTATATCTCATTAAAAAAAGTGTTCTTGTCTGTGTCCTAAAAATGTTAAAAGAACATTTGGCTGCCTTCCACTGGTCTTTTCATCCTCAAACACTGTATGAAATGGTGGATTGTCTTGCAAAAACAAAACCCTTTCGTTGATTTTTCTTTTTTTCTCCCCAACACAGTTTTTTTCAAATTTGGCTTTCATCATAGCATTTTTTGCGAGATAGTCGATGAAAAATATGCCTTCGGAATTCCAAAAGATTATGGCCATGGGTTTGGAAGCTAATTTTTCCACTAACTTCTTTGGTGGCTTTTCTCATTTTTCTCACCACTGCATCGACTTTTGTTTTGATTTCAGATCATATTTTCGAACCTAGCTTTCATACATTTTTTAATACAAGTAGTCTAAAAGTTGTTTCGAAATCTGAACTCACCCAATGCGCATTGCCTTTTCTCATGGGCAAATGGGTGTGTAAAATATCACTAATTCTTTTTTACTAACTCACAATTCCTCTGCTATCTGCCATATTTTTATCCTGTGGTTAAAACATACGACCACAGTAATCCGCTTATAAACAAAATATCAAAGTGTTAGTGAAGTAAGCAAAGAGGGCATGGCGGTGAAAACGAGTTGGTCGGGTTAACTCTCCACAATTGCTTGGAGATTGTGACCAAAGTAGCTTATATATTTGTTGCCTTATTCCTGCTAAATTATTTCCATAGTTCACCTTATATCAAGTCCAGGTTCCTTGTTTTGAGAACGAGCAGTACTTTGGGCTGTTTACTGATGGTTTTTTACGTAATTTTACATAACATATAAGTGTTTGGTCCCCTACACATACACAAGCTCAATAGTACAGTGGTGTAACTCGTGTGTAATACGTAGACATAATTTAAAATAAAAATTCATTAATTTTCTGTTCATTTAATTACTTTTTTACATTATTTAGTAAGTATATACCAAAATTATAAACATTATCAACGTTTATGTTACACCAATAAAAGTAAACATGTAAGTTTTTATATTCAGTTTTCAAAGGTGATGAATTTGAAAATATTTTATAAGTGAGTTAAAACACTCTTAACTTGACAGGATAGAGTGTTTATTATAACGAACTTCAACAATATTGAAATCAATTACAATATGAGAAGTTGTGGTAATCAATATTCAATTTATGCTGTTTTCAAAGATAATTTAAATATTTTATTATACTTAAACTATAAATATTTTCAATAGTTTTTCGTATCAAGAATTTCAAAAACATTGTGAAATTCTAATTCTGTACCCTAAAATTAATCTAAAATGTATATAGTTATGATTTACTCCAAATGACAGATGATGCCATCTTGAATCTCAAAAACACTGTGAAATTTAAAAGAATATTCAGTTATTTCCAGAATAGTATAAAATACATAACAAGCGCGTCTTGTCAGAAGGTAAAGGCATTTTTGAGTATATTCTGTGATATTCTCTTGTTGATTTCTCAGTTAATTAAAAAAATGATTAACAAAAACTTTCTTCACGTCGCACCTTACGTATTTTTCTATATTGACGAAATAATATTATTTCGTCAATATGTGATTATCGTGTGATTTTTTGCATAGAATTAAATATACACTTATTAACTTTGTTGGATATAAAGTTTAATTGTAGCTCTAGTAGTAAGTAAATTAATTCTTATCTCCAGTCAGTTTTTTTCAGCCTCGTATCTTAATTTTATTAAAAATTAAGTATGTACAAACTACTGTTCTCTAAAAACAATATCTGAATACTATGTGCATTTACCGTATTGCTGAAATAATAGTTGATGAACAGTCTGTTATTATCATTGGTATTATATTAAAAGTACCAGTATTTAGTAAATTATGATCAACCAAGTTAAATCAAGGAAAGAAGTAACACTTAATTCTTCTTAAAATTTCTTGTTTTAGACAATATTGTATTTATTGTCTATTGCTATTAGGTGAAAAACTGCTTGGTTTTAAAATTTTATTTGTAATATGTAATGTATGGTGTCAAATATCATTTTCTTTTCTATATCATCTCAATTGCGGAAGCAGTATTGCCTAGTGTGACGAGATACAGTCCACATTTGTTACTATTGCTTTTAGATGAAAACAGTTGTTAAATTTTTTAAATTTCTAATCTTAGCTTGAGAGTTGGCTAGTTCCAGAGAATTGAAAAGATGAGAAGCAATTTGTATCATAACTGTATTAATCCTTAATGAGGTTAAGGAGACGCCAAAGCTTCATATACAGTTTTACATTATTCTCTGCAAATCTACTATAAAAAAATTACTATTATATGATTTAACGGATGAAATTGATGCCAAATTGAAGATTCTACTGATTTTTCCCCACTGTTCAAAATATTAAATGATTTTGCTGTATACAGCTCATTTTGTATGCACGTAAATTACTATAATATTTGAAAATAATTGTTCCTGAATTTTTTTAAATTTTTTATGTATATATATATATATACATATATATACATATATATATATATATATATATATATACTTGTATATATATATATATGTATACATATATATAAATATATATATATTTATATACATATATATATATATATGTATATATATGTATGTATGTATATATATATGTATATATATATATATATATATATATATATATATATATATATATATATAGAGGGTTTAGACCAAAAGTTTGCTTCTTACTCTGTAAACAGAAGAAGTCAAAAATGACCCATCACAATATTCTGTACAGTTTTGAACATATGAAGAGTAAACTGTGACATGCTTAAAGTGACGCTATCAAAAAAGATTAGCTGCCACAAGTTAATCGACAAACTTGGCCTCCACAAATCTCACATTTTAAAAGAAAGACCTAGCCCAGTCATATTAGGGGTTTCACCTCGGAATGAAAGATAATAAGCTGGAAATTGGTAAAAACCTTTGTTTTGTCGCCCTAATATAATCGATCAACCGTTTTTGAGGTAGAGCGCGAAGAGTGCGCTGCGTACAGTCATATATGAGCTAATGCAGGGTCAAGCGTGAGTTACGGTTATCAGTACGTTGTATAAAGTAAATTATTGACAAAAAAATTATAATTATTAAGCAATGCCCATTATTTCTGTACTTATTATTAATTATTTATATTTAATTATTCAACTATAGTATATTATTAATTCTGGATTATCTATTTTAATTATATTTTAAAATAAAAAGACAGTAAGGAAATATATTTTAGATATACCTTTATTTATCATTAAATATGGCATGTTATACATTTATTAAAATGTGAGTTTAAATATTAAAATAATTTGTGAATCGAATGAAATTGCGAATGGAAGCTAGTTATCTTCTTCTTCGTCGTCTTCTTCTTGTTGTCGCTCTAAAATATTCAATTCATTGTCATCATCCTCATTATCGGTCATATTCATTTCCAAACCTTCTAGAATTTCAGGATCGTATGTGCTTTCTTCATCGGGATTACTTGGATATAGTGGAGCGTTGAGGCAAGCTTGTCCATTGCACTGGCCACAAGCTAAAGAACATAGTAGCTCTGATTTTCTGCATCCACAGCGGGAACCACAACCATTTTTGCAATTGCAAAATATTGTGTTTAGTAGTTCGGCTGGTGCTGGAGGTAATAACGTTGTTATGGGCTCCAGGATTTCATTTTCAAGCTTCCAGCCCCATTCTTGAGGTTCTAAGTTCTTCCCTAGCCACGTTTGAATCTGGTAGTAGACACGATTGATATGTTGAGCTGCTACACTTGTTGGTGGAAGTGTTGACAATTGTACAGGTTTATTTAGTTTTGTTAATTTGATGAATTGCGTGTAGCGGAAATAATCAAGGTTGTCCTCAGATTTTGGAGCATTATATAATGCCAAAAAGATGCGCACTCCATTTTCAAATAAAGTTTGTACGGGGCAGTTTTCTTGTTGAAATACTTCCACCAGTTTATCCAAATTGGTAATTTTCTCCAATGCTCTAGTAACAGTTTTTTTTCCTTTTTTAAATAGCGCAGAAGTCGTGTCACAGCCACTAAATGCGTGTAAAAATAAAATGTGTTTTTTAATACGAGGATATTGGTCAAAACTTTTAGAAGAGTATATTTGTGTCTTAACATTGCCTTTGCCAACTTTTTTAAAATAAATTTCCTGTTGATGTGATTGAGTACGTCCAATTAAAATAACGAGCAAATCAATATCTTCTCCTATGATGACGACAGTGTTTTGTTGTTCTGATAAGGCAATAGCTGTGTTGATGATGAGAACATCAGCATCATCTGTGGCTTGTTTTGATGTGATATTAACAGTTTTTAATTTTTCAGCAAGCATGTCGATAATTTTTTTTTTATTCGACTTATTTGATAAATATTTTGCTTGGCTGATTGGCACAATCATTGTTTCGTCAAAACAAACTTCATATGATTTTGAAAGTGCTGCAGTTCTTCTTTGTTGTTCCATTGCTTTAATATTTTTACTATAGTCCGAATATCCGTCAAATACAACAACGATTTTCGAGCCATAATGTGTTTGCAAATATTTAATGTATTTATCTAAAATAATGGAGAAAGTATCGTCTTTGCTCCACACGATGCGATGCAGAAGAAATCCACCATCGACAACGTATGTTACATTATTTTCATCAAGATCGATATCGACAGGTACCATATTGTCATATAATGTCGCTTTCGTGGTTTTTCTCATGCCATTACTATCAAATAAAGATGTCGAATATGGGCTTAGTTCATATTGAAGATATTCTTGTAGATTACTTTCAAATTTTTTACTTACAG
The DNA here is from genome assembly GCA_039881145.1 of Druceiella hillmani. Lineage (NCBI taxonomy): Eukaryota > Metazoa > Arthropoda > Insecta > Lepidoptera > Hepialidae > Druceiella > Druceiella hillmani. Next base: position 3,499,523 of record JAYKKI010000023.1, on the reverse strand, counting down.
TTATTCTCTGGAAAAGTAACACTGGATCTACAGAGACTTTACAATCATTAATTTTGACAGATTTGTTAACGGCTGAAAGCGGTAAAACCTTATCGACGCGTTTTAACTTTATCTCATTAAAGTTCAAACCAGTTATCTTTACCATAGATTGCAATCCGATTTCATGGACTCTGTGACAATTAATTTGGTCATTTCCAACAATTCCTGAAGCTAAGGATACCAACTGATTTGTATTTGGAAAAGGATTATGAAGCGTAAACCAATCAACCAGCTTATTTACATCAGTATTACCCCTTTTTATTCGTGAATCTCTAGCATCAATATGTTGGTCTACAGAATCGAAGGAAATTTATTTATCCTGAAATTGATCAATTAACGAGTTCGAGCTAGTCATACATCCTTCAACATCTTCGTAGGAAACATGGCGACTAGTTATCTGTTCAATTAACTCATCTAACAAGCAACCTTCAATCTTCATCTCTTCAAAAATCTTCATTGATAACGCGAGTTGTAATAATGTATGACCTCTGATACTTCTTGCATAAGCGTGACCATTCAACATTTTGTCGACCGAATTTGTAGCATATATTGTGCTTAAAGCTTCCTTGAGACAACTACCGTCCATTACATATCCTATGCATCCAAGAAAAGACATGAGCATATGAAATCCTCCTAGTTTGACAACTGTTTTAGACAAGTCTGAGTTTGTATCTGACGCAGCAACCATTTCACGTGCTTTAGAGTACAGGGGTTGATCAAATGTAATTATGCACGTTTTTTGTTGATGTGACTTGGCAATATTTATAGCACAATGTAAAGTGGTATAAATTGTGTCTAAATTACTGGCAGGATGATCAATGAAAGGTAGAACCTGAGAAGTTGAAAAATTCTTATTATTTTCCGTAAGTTGTTCAAGATAGCCATTCCATCCTGGCAACGGTGAAAAATTCTTCCATTTTCCATACAACCACAAAAAATCAACTGCATTCATTTTTTTTCAATTAGTACTTGATCATCATGTACATTTTGAACTTGAATCTTGCTATACTGGCTTTTCATATGCTAAAAGAGATACATGTGATATTGTTGCCAACTCCTTTGCACTTGGTTTAGTTGTACATTTTTTTATGCGATCATCATAAATCACAGCATCTTTCGGAGTAACTATTTTTATCATTCCCATAACATGAAGAGTATTATTACCGTCAAGAGTACTGACATTAATATCTGCATTGTCTCCAACATATTGTACCAATGCACCTGACTCTGATGATAAAATACGAGGCTGTGGATGATAAACTGCTGAAACTTCATACTGTAAGGTATTACTATATGATGCAGCAAATCCTAAATTTGATAAAACATCCAATAATTTTTTGGATCCATATCTTCTGTGAAGAAATACAGAAAGGCCTAATAGTAGCTGTGACGAAAATGACCGTTCTCGTATCGAAGACATTATTGCGTGACTGATAGATGTGCATATCGTTTTGAAATGATCTACTTCTCCTTTTCTATTTTTTAATATAATTTCTTCCAAAAAATGTGATAATGTTTTTGGTATTTCTTCATTAATACCATCTAGCATTTTATTCGGAGGTGGATACGTCTTAGTTTCAACGACAGATGATCTAATATCTTCCCTAATAATAGCCGCAGCAGCTTCTACAATCCGTAAACGCTCTTCTGCAGGAGTGCTTTTTTTATTTTCGTACCAAGCTTTTGATAATACATTAACCTATGTATCACGGAAGGATATAATTGTAAATGATCCTATTTTTTTGGTGATTATTATATCAGTTAAATACTTTTGTTGTAGTTTTTTAATAATTGTCTTATCGTCGGGCATGTACTCTGTAGGGACATCTTTAAGCTCTTTCAAAGTAAATTGAGAATCTGCATTATTTTCTATATAACTAAAAATCTCCTTCATTGCTTGAGTGACTTGATCATCTTGGCAAGGGTTCTTATCTGCAGATGGTACACGGGTTAAAAAGTTGGTATAGCAAATAGTATGATACTTTGCTTCAGCAGCGATCAAATCATACTCGTAAAGTATACGTTCCTTTATTAGTTCTCCAAAGGAATCGTTTCGTTCTTCTGCTTTCTTAATTACGTTGTCTTTGAATGCAAGAGTACTTACATTACTTATTGTCCGTCTATACTTATCTTTTTTTTCCTTTCTGCTGCTTCATTAGCCTCATGGCTACAAAATAAGCACAAATTTTTAAAATCAAACGGTTTATTTCTTTTTTTTACGAGGTGCACTTGACATTGAAGGTTCACCCTCTTCTGTGCGTCGTTTCGATGCAGCAATAACATTTTTGCTAGTGTACACTTTTCGACACTCGGAATGCACACAAAGTTTGTAAACCACGTACGACATTCACAGAAACACCTTCTGAAAGTGACCTATCACATATAAAACAGAAATCAGCCATAGCTCTTAAAACCGTATGTCCGTCGTTGTGAAAATACAATTTCAAACTAACGAATAATCTAGACTATACTAAACACAATATCTCACTGCACACGAAACCATAAAACGTGCGAGTATATACCGCGCTCACTCGCACTTAGGGGTCTTACAATACGTAGGGCTCTTATAATACAAAGTGGTCCCTTAAAAGAGAAAGTGACCTTGAATACAATAGAACATCCGTCCCGGCTATAAATAGAAATGATCATAGGGTAGGGACAAGTATTTCCAGTTATATAAGTATTTAAAAATTTACACGTTTTAAAGGAAACATTACTTAACTTAAAATATAACTAAAATAGATAATCCAGAATTAATAATATACTATAGTTGAATAATTAAATATAAATAATTAATAATAAGTACAGAAATAATGGGCATTGCTTATTAATATTATTTTTTTTGTCAATAATTGACTTTATACAACGTACTGATAACCGTAACTCACGCTTGACCCTGCATTAGCTCATATATGACTATACGCTGCGCACTCTTCGCGCTCTACCTCAAAAACGGTTGATCGTATAAAAAAAAGTTTAGACAAAAGTTGTAGAGAATTTTATACTCTACAACTTTCATGATAGGTGAAAATATCATTTAAGCAATAGGAACCGAGATATTTGCGAAAAATCGTTTTTTGTGAACCTTCAATATCTTAAGACGCGGACGTTTTTACCAATTTCCAGCTTATTATCTTTCATTCCGAGGTTGACCCCTTTTTTTACCTAATTTTACTGGGCTGACCTTTGTTTACTAATTTTGCAAATATAATGGAGTTTTATGAATTGGATGTTGGTTACTTTCACTCCATATGTGGCAATTTTGCTTATTAATGCTAGCATTCAACTAGAAAAATAAACTTCATCACTGAACAAAAGTTTCAGTTAAAAATAATCATCAAATTGTTCATGAGCCAAATAAATAAATCTATAGTGCAATATATGTTTACCCGATGACTTACAAAGCCATTTTATTTGATCTTAGTTCATGTATCAATATTACATTTATATAAAAAACCCAAAGAACAAAAGGTTCACAAAATATTCCAGGCGGTGGCAGAAATATTCTTAAGACTTCCTAAGCCACGGAATCGATAAATCTCTCTTCATAGATACTTTCGTCAACTGTAGCATTATTATATTCGAATCATTTCAAATCATCAGCACACTTTACAACATCAATAATACAGATGCCAATTCTAATATGGCACCAACACAACATGGAATATTTGTTTTACCTCTTATTTTTAAACTGCAAAACATGAAGTATTAGGAAAAGAAAATATTGGTTTTGATTTTTAAGTGACATATTTAGAGCATATACTATAGTATTAGATATATATATATATCGTGTAGTAGTAGAGCATATACAAAAATAGGTCGCTTTCCCAAAAAAGTTTTACAATTTTTTATGAGATTAGAACCTTGGTTACTTATCAATGCAGTTCAAAAAACTCAAAAATCTAATGCTAGCATTTTTGCCCATACACAAGGTTTAGATTCAACACTGTCAAATTGACAACTTTGTCAAATTGACTATATCATACTTAAACCTTAACTGTTTCAATAATTATCCAGGCCAGGGTTAGCATTTGCTACAGATGTGGTTTGTGAAATTCGTTTACCTGATGATTTACAAAGTAACCAATAGAAAAGAAAAAAAACAAAAGTTTCAGTAAACTAAGGTTATTATTAAATGAAACAATCAAAAAAAGAAAAGTATATATATATATATATATGTATATATATATATATATATATGTATATATATATATATATATATATATATATATATATATATAAAGGAAGAAAGAAATACAGAGAACATAAAAAGTACTACCAAAATACTACAACGAAAATAAGCAAAGTTTCTAAAAAGATAAAAGTAGACATCCATAATCATCAAGAGTATTCCTAAATAAGTTGTATAAATCATATGAACAACAAAAAACACATCAACAAGACATCGCACTAAAAATTCTGGCGACTCCATTAAAGATAGTTCACAACATTAATGCCTAATTTTACTGACCAATATAACAAAATACATACTTTGATATTGGTTAGATGCGCAAGTAGAAATAAGCACATGTCAACACACGTCGAGGAAAATTTCGAATTATTATACGTATGCTTTGATGCACAGAACAAATAAGTAGCTTGAAGCTTAAAATGAAAAAATGTTTACAGGGTCCAAGTGTTAAGCAGTAATCATCAATATTCAACATGCGTTTAAACACTGCACTAAATGCTTAAATAAAGCAGTTTACGTGAAAACTACAAACCTACTTAATTGCTTCTTTCCAATAACCTGCTTTTTTAACCTTCTTAAGCTTAATTAGCCTCACCGCTAGTAGTAAGTAAAAGACTGATCTATAACCAACAGATGGTAAAGCTAGAATACACACTTCATTACATAATGGAGTTGAATAAGAATAAATATACTATAGTAGACCATGAAATTTGTCAACAATTCTGTTACCATTTCTGATAGTAGATGGCATAGTAATGGGATATGGAACAATGATCAATAAAAAATTGTTTAAAAAAATTTGTTTAAAAGTAGACTAGGTAATTAAAAATCAGTATTATAGTTAGAGTATGAAAGAGTAACCTGTAATATGGCATTAATTACTCTGTAAAGCGAAACTAATTACCACATGGCAATGTTGAAGAAGATTCATTTTGCAAACATATTGTTCTGAATTAATTCATGTTATATTTGTAAAAGAAACATCTAAAAGAAAACCACTAAAAAAATCCTGGGTTAAGGTAATATTTTAATAAAATTAGTGATAATTTATACTTTTAAATTTTGATGACTTTTTATCTTTTTACTTTGACTGATTCAATTTTACTCTCTCCAATATCATTATTCGTCAGAGCCATACCACAAAACCAAAGTGCTTCATGATACACTTTTACAATAAGGTATGAGAGAAAAACATTGAATTAAGTTCTAATAAAAATCTTTATAAATTTATGTAAAAAAGACTTGAAAAGGATTTAGTCAGTGTGATTATTATATAAAGGTATAATAACCAGACTAACTAAATCCTTCAGTTGTTTTGTTCTTAAAAACTGAATGTTACTTTAATTTACAATTCTTAAGAACCAAAAAATTTTCAACAGTTGGTTTTAAGAATTACTCAAATACAAATTATATCAAAGTAGAATAAATACCTTTATTGAGATTTACAAAACAAAAATGAATGTTTCTATCAATCATATCTCTTAAAACCAGTAAATAAATTTAAAAAAAATTAGTAAACAAAGGTCTTTCTTATAAAATGTGAGATTTGTGGAGGCCAAGTTTGTCGATTAACTTGTGGCAGCTAATCTTTTTTGATAGCTGACTTTTCACTTTAAGCATGTCACAGTTTACTCTTCATATGTTCAAAACTGTACAGAATATTGTGATGGGTCATTTTTGACTTCTGTTTACAGAGTAAGAAGTAAACTTTTGGTCTAAACCCTCCATATATATATATATATATATATTTATATATATATTTATATATATATATATATGTTTATATATATATATATATATATATATATATATATATATATATATATATATATATATATATTGTTCCATATCCCATTACTATGCCATCTACTATCAGAAAGGGTAACAGAATTGTTGACAAATTTCATGGTCTACTATAGTATATTTATTCTTATTCAACTCCATTATGTAATGAAGTGTGTATTCTAGCTTTACCATCTGTTGGTTATAGATCAGTCTTTTACTTACTACTAGCGGTGAGGCTAATTAAGCTTAAGAAGGTTAAAAAAGCAGGTTATTGGAAAGAAGCAATTAAGCTAGGTTTGTAGTTTTCACGTAAACTGCTTTATTTAAGCATTTAGTGCAGTGTTTAAACGCATGTTGAATATTGATGCTTACTGCTTAACACTTGGGCCCTCTAAACATTTTTTCATTTTAAGCTTCAAGCTACTTATTTGTTCTATGCATCAAAGCATACATACAATAATTCGAAATTTTCCTCGACGTGTGTTGACATGTGCTTATTTCTACTTGCGCATCTAACCAATATCAAAGTATGTATTTTGTTATATTGGTCAGTAAAATTAGGCGATTGTGTTGTGAACTATCTTTAATGGAGTCGCCAGAATTTTTAGTGCTATGTCTTGTTGATGTGTTTTTTGTTGTTTATATGATTTATATGACTTATTTAGGAATACTGTTGATGATTATGGATGTCTACTTTTATCTTTTTAGAAACTTTGCTTATTTTCGTTGTAGTATTTTTGTAGTACTTTTTATGTTCTCTGTATTTCTTTCTTCCTTTATATATATATATATATATATATATATATATATATATACTTTTCTTTTTTTGATTGTTTCATTCAATAATAACCTTAGTTTACTGAAACTTATGTTTTTTTTCTTTTCTATTGGTTGCTTTGTAAATCATCGGGTAAAGGAATTTGTAATATATACCACATCTGTAGCAAATGCTAACCCTGGCCTGAATAATTATTGAAAAAGTTAAGGTTTAATTATGATATAGTCAATTTGACAAAGTTGTCAATTTGACAGTGTTGAATCTAAACCTCGTGTATGGGCAAAAATGCTAGCATTAGATTTTAGAGTTTTTTGAACTGCATTGATAAGTAAAAACTTTTTTGGGAAAGCGACCTATTTTTGTATATTCTCTAATACTATACTATATATATATATATATATATATATATATATATATATATATATATATATATCTAATACTATAGTATATGCTCTAAATATGTCACTTAAAAATCAAAACCAATATTTTCTTTTCCTAATACTTCATGTTTTGCAGTTTAAAAATAAGAGGTAAAACAAATATTCCATGTTGTGTTGGTGCCATGTTAGAATTGGCATCTGTATTATTGATGTTGTAAAGTGTGCTGATGATTTGAAATGATTCGAATATAATAATGCTACAGTTGACGAAAGTATCTATGAAGAGAGATTTATCGATTCCGTGGCTTAGGAAGTCTTAAGAATATTTCTGCCACTGCCTGGAATATTTTGTGAACCTTTTGTTCTTTGGGTTTTTTATATAAATGTAATATTGATACATGAACTAAGATCAAATAAAATGGCTTTGTAAGTCATCGGGTAAATATATATTGCACTATAGATTTGTTTATTTGGCTCATGAACAATTTGACGATTACTTTTAACTGAAACTTTTGTTCAGTGATGAAGTTTATTTCTAGTTGAATGCTAGCATTAATAAGCAAAATTGCAACATATGGAGTGAAAGTAACCAACATCCAATTCATAAAACTCCATTATATTTGCAAAATGTGACACTACGGTGTGTTTTATATGCTGTCGCATCATCGGTTCTTATCTCATTCAAAATGAGGTCAGAGATCATGTTACCATAAATGGTGTTCACTACAGATTAATTACTTACTTTTAAATTTTATATAATATTGGTTTCAACAAGATGGCAGTATATTCGACATAGCTATTAAAATAATCAATAAGATGATGTTAAATGCTATTCAAAATATTGACTAGCCTACAAGATCTCGTGATCCAACTCACCTTGATTATTTTCTATTCAATTTAATTATTGTTATTTTGGCGCCATCACGCTCATGCGCATACTAAATTTGCCACGAGCGCGATGGCCCTCGCGAAATCAATTGCTGTTTAGCACGCGGTAGGGGAGGTCGCTCGCACGCATCGCTAATTTTTCATCTTTCTACGTATTAAATAATGTTTAAATTATAATATTATTAGTAATTACAACATAAAAAGGATCCAGGAAAAGAAAATTTTTAACCCATAATGTAATGCAATACAACAATAAATCGAGTGAAAATGATCATTTTTCAAGTTGTGAAGAAAGTGATAGTGGGAGTGACATTGTGGTGGTTCCATAATTTTCTTTGTATTTTATTATCCTTGTACAAGTCTTTATTAAGAAAACACCGAAAAAATTATTAAAATTAGATAATTTTTGAAGGAGATACAGTTTTTTTCGAGACAAGGGTAAATGACATCAAAAAGAAAAGATTTCTTTGGCATTTTTAAGTATATATGAGTAAAAAACGATGGCACTAAAACGGTTAAATATGGGGATGTTTAAAGGTACAAATTTATACAAGAATTGAGCAGTTTATATATCAATGCAATAAATCAAATTTATCACAAAGGGTGACTGAAAATTGGATAGAAAGAATGTATTGCAAGTCATAGCAGTGGTAATCATTTGAGTGAAATAATTTTTCTTCTCTGATGGCATTTAATGCTCTTAGAATTAAAAATAATACAAATTTAAAACTATTCATTTGTATTCTTTGTTCTATTTGTATTTCAGACCTTATCAAGCTATTGAAAAATACGCTACGATTTTTTTCATATTTACATGTTGTGCAATTAAGTGTATCTTAATTGCACAACATTTACTTACATGTTGTGCAATTAAGTGCATCTTAATTGCACAACATTTACTTACATGTTGTGCAATTAACGTATTGTTATAAAAAAAACGTTACATGATTGTGATCTTTTTATTACCTTATAGGCTTGATTTAAAAACATTATGTGTATTATTATTTACTTTAGAGAAACTATGTTATCAGAAATTTATTGACAAATTGGGTATATTATCAATAAACTCTGATAAATCATTATTTATCTACAGTTATCTTGACACAATTTATAATTATCCATTACCTTTTTATAAGGAGTACAAAGTCATTCATATTGAATAATAATAAAGCCAGATATGAATATAAATATGACGATAACTTTTTTAATGTCAAATCTCAACTACATGCCGTAGGGTGAACAACTACAGAAAGAACAGTTCGCTATTACGTTATTAGTATAAGGTACCTAACGAGATGTTCTGCACAATCGCTGTACTTGTTTCCATTGTCCTATTATTGTTTTATAAATTTGCATCACTGAATCATAATTATTTTAAAAAACGTAATATACCATACGAGAAACCAAAACTGTTTTTTGGCAGTGTTAAGGAACAGTTCCTTGCTACAAAACACTTCTCAGAAATACATCAGGATATTTATAAGTGAGTGTAAAATTTATTTAAATGTTTTACAACATTATTTTATTATTTATAATATGTTTTGATTTTTTATATTTCAAAATAATACATTTTATTAAAATTGAAAATTTTTCACTATTATTATTTCAATCACGGATCACCTTTTAAAGTACCTATGTTATTATCATTTTGAAAAAGTTTAATATACTTTTTTGGCCCATTTTATAGGAATCTCAATATTGTTAACTTGATTCATTCATTCTAACTTCAAAGCTTAAATGTTCAATTTGAGAAGCATATTAAAGATTTAAAATTTTTTTATTGTTATGTGTTTTTGGAAATATAGAACATACAATTAAATAGAAGAACGGTTAGCATTAGTAAACTTTAAAACCATTTTATCTTGTGGATATTGTATTGTATCAAAATAAAAAAATGTATAACAAATTCAATATTTTAACTAATATGTAAAAAATTCAATATCATAATCAAAATTTTGTAAATATATATTTACACACAGTATTATCAATAATTATGTTGACTGGAAAAGGTTACACGTTTATTAATATGTTCCTCAAATATATATATATATATATATATATATATATATATATATACATACAATTTAATATATACATTAAAAAATATTTATATTAATAATATATATGTATATAATGTGCTTTTTTCTACTAGAATAGTACACTGGTTAAAAATTCATTAATATTTTTTATTAAACAAAGGCAAAAGTTGTATTTGGCTAAGAAGGGTGAATGTATCCCTGCATGGATTATTATTTTATTATAAAGATAGTTTTTCTAGAATATTAGTAAGCAATACTTTACCATTAGGCAGTATAAGATAATACTGAAAATTTATAAAAACAATTTTTAGTACTGAATAGCTAGACCAAATTTAATTAAATATAAATTAGACATATGTAAAACAGGTACTCACCTGTGAAAGAATTAACCAAGACATGGAATTACTAGAGTATTAAAAAACAAAATAAAACAATACTTCAAATATTTTGAACTATCTTTTATAAATTCTTACGACATGAGTTTCTTAAAATTTTTCAAACAAACTCATGAAAAAAAAAATACACAATTTATTATATTTTTTTTTAAATATGGCAATAGTATCAGTATAATCACAAAATACTTTTATAGTCATTACACACATTTTTACAATATATATATAATTCTTCTAAAGTAGATACTTGATGCAGAATTTAGGAAAAATAAAATAGGATTTATAACTATTTATATTATTTACCCTGTTCTACACTAATGAGCGGTGTCATTGTGTGACCAAACTAATCATTATTGTAGACTTCATGAATAATAACTTAATAACATTTGACTCAAAAAATAAGGTATATGTGTATATTGATATTATGTAACAGATAAAGTGAAAACGTTAGATATAGTTATTTTAATACTCTATGGAAATAATTTGCTTTAATTATTTTAATACATTAGGCAAGAATTTTTTTTTCATATAAATCTTAAATTATCAAATATTTTATATTTAAAAAGGAATATTACATATTTAGTCTTTTTTTAAATACCTTGATATAACAATATAAGTGTGAATTGTTTTTTTTAAATTTTTTAAACGTTTTTATGATTTAAACATTTTTATAGAAAAATTGTGTTCATCACAATTCCAAAAAATTATATATTTTGTGTATAATTTTTTAGAATTGTCATGAACATGATTTTTTCACTTTCAGATATTTTTGTAAAGGGTTTTTAAAAAAATTCCATAAAATCATTTCATATTAAAATAGAACAACCAATTGTTTTTAAATAACCAATCACTTATAATTAATTGGTACACATATTTTGCATGTTACATTTTAATAACACTTTCTCTATGTAAATAGCTTATTTATGTTAAAATATTAGCCATAATATAAATTGCAACCTTGTGAACAGAAACCATATATTATCCATTTATATTACCAGAGTATTATTTACCATTGTCATATTTCCTAGAGTACATTGTAATCTCTTTTATTTATTTTATTATAATATTATTTTGTATTTTTATTTGGTTTTAATGGTTCATTATAGTCGCTTCGAATAATTTTATACGCTAATACTTAATTTTTTAATTTTTGCGTTGGTTTCATTTCCTAATTCCAATATTTTATTAATTTCTAAATTTCCTTACGTATTTTAGTTATATACGACTTCACTTTTTCATTTATCTTTTTTTTCCACTGTCTCACAACTAAATGAAACTATGTGATATAGTTTTATTGCTACTTTCTTTAAGTTCTTTACCACGACCTACGTTTTGTTTATGACAACATCTTAAGGTGGCCATTAGCAAATCTTTGCTAATAGCTCACCTGAAGATGTTGTAATACAACGAAACTTAGGTTGTGGTAAAGGACTTAAAGAAAGTAGAAATAATACTACATCACATAGTTTCATTTAATTGTGAATAATGAATTTCTACAAAATTAACGCCAAATATATTTAATATTTCCATTGTCCAATATCATTAAATATTATTATTTCTTATTGTTGCTGCTATTACATAATACTTGTCACGACTGATATTTATAAAAGACTGTGTCTAGTAGTTGTTGTTAAAAAATTTATAAAATGTAATATTTATTTGCAAATTTCGTATTTGTTATAAATAATTTGTATTTTTTTTTCAATTTTTTTGTCATTAAACACTAAATATGCAAATACAAATTCAAATTGGTAAATTTTAAACGTACAAACACTATAAAACATGGAAAAGCAAAAGAATATTTTAAAAATTATCCTGAAAGGCGTTTAAAAAGAAATTTAAAAAATTATCACAAATCATTTATAAATTGACTTTTTTTTCCTTAAATTGTTACGAACGGCAATTATTTGTTTGTCACCATTACTTGCAACAATTGGTATTATAACGGACATAAGGAAGGTTTTTTTGTTCATCAGTTTTATCATATAGATAACAGAATAATGTTGTTGTACTTAGTTTAAAATAATGTAAATAGTATGTTGCTAATGCATATGAGTGCAAATATGGGTTGGGCATGATGGGTTATGAATGGTTATTAATGCAGGTATTTTTCCATACCCATACCTAAATTTTGCATTATTGTTTTAAATGACAATAACACTTTAAATAGTTAAAAAAATTAATAATATATATTTTTTTTTAAATATTATCAACTTACATCTTTGTCAGTTGTTATAAATTATGTATAACATTTTCATTATTTACTTTTACATACAAATAGTAAGGTACTGAGGAACTGCTATTTTAGGAAAATTATTTTTATATTATTACTAAATGAAGTGTACAAAACGATCATGATTTACGCGATGGCATATTCACTCTTTTTATTCGGCTATGTCTATCTAGAATTTTATTAATGTATATTATAATAGCTTTTTCATTGCTTTACATACTCCTCGGTTCTGCGACGATAATACGATTTAGTGTTCACTGGCTGCACGTTTGCTGGCTCTGTTCACTTTATATAGTATGAATATGTTTTGGAAATAATAAAAAATATCAATTTAAGTATTATCACATTTAGGTATACCTTTCTTTTATGTATATAGAAATCGAAAGAGATGGAAGAAAAATGAATGTAATTTACTTGATAGTGTACTTGTTTTCCATCGAATTACTTTAGGTCGTTTGGGTATCAGTATACTTAACGATAATGAAAAGTATTTTTTTAAATGAAAAAATACAGATGAAGACTATGTTATAAGCAAAAATAATCACCGCTCATGATAAGTTTGATAGAAGAAAAGTTAATTTGAAAGTTGCTTTTTGCGTCAAGTTGAAAAAGTTTTTCTTGATAATATTTACAATTTTCTTTTACTTTGCCATGTATTATAGCGTTCTTACATTTAAATTTTATCAATTTGTATTCGTATTTGCGTATCTAGTGTTTAGCAACACAACAATCGAAAAGAAAAGAACAAATAATTTATTGCAAATACGAAATTTGCACCTGCGGAAATATTTCATTCCATAATTTCAATCATACTGTTTGCTGTACAAAAAAATGTACAGCAAACAGTAGGCAAGTTTGCAATTACCCAAAACAATGTATGGATTCGGTATGATAAATGTAATTTTGTTTTCAGAATAAATATATTAAAACAGCACATGGATTCAAAGTTATGATGCTTACTTTTGGTTTTAGGGCAGATATCCATTTATTCCTTTGGCCTAATTTCCAAGTTATTGGGAATCTGTAAAACTACGTAATAACTACGTGAATCATTTAAATTCATTTGTGCATATTTTGTACATAAACCAATACACCCACTTGACAGAAGGTCAATTTTTATTTAATTTTGTCATCAAATTGGTTACCTCCCAACTTGCACTCCGCACTGGTTTAATTTAGTGTACAATCTGTGATAAAGAGTTTTAGGAAATAAAATCCGTATTCATTCTCTTGCAAATTTCACTTTATAATTATTTATTGCCGTGAAATATACAAATGTCTATATTGATAAATGTATGTATAAGTATTTTAATTTGATTTCTCCACAACAGTAACTATGACAAAAATGTTCGCTATGTTGGATTTTTGAGACTAAATCAACCGAGCATACTGATAAGGGATCCAGATTTAATTAAAGATGTGTTGACAACTGATTTCAACAGCTTCGCCGATAATGAATTTAAGGTAAATTAAAAAAATGTGACTCTATGGAACTTTTTTATTTCATATTGACTTTTCTATTTTATTTTATCTTATTACAAATATTTGAAGCTGACTTCATATTTTAAAAAATTACTATGATAAAATAATGCTCATAATAATCGATTTATTGATGATGGCTTTTCAAATTAATTTTTCTTTCTGCTTAGTAAAAGTAAATGAAGCTTTACGAAAAGTTGGTTAGGAATTTAAAGTGTAACCTATGTGTGAAATCATGAACAATTTTTATATAAGACTTGAATTGTAAATTTATTATATGGAAAGAACAATATATTTTTTTACTTATTTGACAGCAATCATCCTATTTAGCTTGATGTGATAGCAAAGGAACGTTTGTAATAAAGAATAATTGAGAATATTCCATCACATTTAGACTGTGACCAATTTGTCATTGTTAATTTTACTCATGAGAGCTTATAATGAACAACTTAAGAGTAAATCCAACTAAAGTTTATTCTTTAGATGATATAATTGGACCCAATTTTGAATGTTTTTATTCATTCTTGCAGGAAGAAAATATAATTGTATTACAATTGTGTTATACATTATGAAGATGTTGAATATTTTAAAAACTCTATTTCAAATGATTGCTTTCAAATTTTGCCTCCCCAATGGTGAAATATTATGATAAAAGATACATTTTTTGGATATAAAGTTTAATATAAATTATTTAAATTTTAAATTCAGCTTGATCCCAAGGTTGATCCAATCCTAGCTTATAGCCCATTTTTCCAACAAGGAGAAGGATGGAAAAGAGCACGAGGTCATGTTTCTCCAAGTATGACAAGCAACAAGATCAAACATTACTTCGTTGGTATGGAAGAAATTTGCAACGAAATGGTTAAATACATTAGGGGACAAAAAGATGAAAACGGATGCACAGAGCTTGAAGGAAAATTGGTAATTATGAATTTATTTTTTTTTTTCAATTCATATAAAAAGTAAGATAGTGGATTCTGTTATTTATGGTAAAGATAAATACTAATTAATATTTTCAGGCTTAAACACGCCAACGGATTACAGAGGTATATGTAACATGTTGGTGGGTAGATTTTCTTAATCTTGTGTAACTGTGCCAGACTTTTAAAAAAATCAGTATCATCCAGAATTTTAAAACGAACATTAAAAAAAATAGAAAGCCATAATAAAAGAATAGGAAAATATAAAGCCAAAATAAAAAAAAAACTTGTGTATCAAAAAATTTGTGTCTTCAATAAAGTTAAAAAGTTAGTGTCTGTCTTTTACTAAGATAAAAAAATTATTTGTTTTAAACTAAATATGTTTTTATTGCAGAAAATTTCATTTACTTTTAGAGTAAAAATTTACAAAATTATGAAAACTATATATTCTTAAATAGTGAAACAATTTTATTTATAATATGATTATTTTTATAAAGTGTAAAGGAAGTTATAGGAAATCATTAGTATAATAAGTTTGAATTTTTATAACAATCATACTAGCTTTATCAAATAATAAAAAATATATTTAATATTGGCAACGTTAACTAAAAATATTGGCAACGTTAACAAAAATTAACTAAAAATCACAGTAAAGAAATTGATAGATCTTTGTGTATTAAATAAAAACGATTAAAAATTAAAATTAAAATGTCAAATGACATCAATAAACGTCATATTTTTAGTTAAATAAACCTTGGAAAAATAAATTCCTTCGCAAAACGAAAATGCGGATTTTCAGATCAAAATGCATAAACTCAATTTTTATAATTAAATTATTTATCTACAATTTTCGAAATTTTCACAAATCACATTTTCCACAATAATAAAAACTCGTCTACAAGTCTAATTATCCGAGACGCACAAACACAACATTTAAAAAACAACTTAAAACGTAGTTCGTAACATTTTTTTTTTCTCATTTTATTTTGTAAATCTGTATCAAAACACATCTATTACAAAACTAACAATCAGCCTTTTTATACTGATGTGAAAACGCTGTCACCAAAGACAAACAGGTACAAAAAAAAACACCCCCGCGTACTGTGTTGAATTCAGTCTAGCAAACTGCTCTGCTGAGGGATATATATATATATATATACACACTAAGAGGAAATTGATTATATATATGTATGTATGTATATATATATATATATATATATAAAAATATATATATATATATAAATAATCAATTTTCCCCTTAGTGTAAAACCTATTCTAACCTTTATGCTCTTATAGTTAAATTGAAATATTTTCTATGGACTTTTCACTAATGCTTTGAAATTTTCAATTTCGGTGGCAGCATTTACATGCAGATTTTGGTGTCTCCATATATGAAATGATTTAATATTCATGTTGTAGCATCTTTTAAAAGAAAAGCAAGTTTCATTCCACAGGAATTTGTCAATTTCTTGAGTTAAAATCTAATCTATATGTTCATATTATATATGGTCATATATTGAACTATTTCTATAGTAAGTTTCATGTAAATCTGTCCATTGGTTGACGCATCACTAAATTACAGACATCTAAATACACTTTTCAATGTATTAATATTTAAGGCAAGCGAAGTGGGTAAAATGTGTTATATATGTGTTACTCCATCATAAGAATTATTTATAAGTCAAATTAGGTAGCAATTTGTTGCTTGGTTGTAGAGATATTAACTAACAAAAAACAAACAAATGCTTGGTTGCAGAGAACAAAAAACAAACAAACTAAGAAAACCATATTATTTGATGGGGTTGTAATATAATATTTGAAATTGTCAAATTGTTTAAAAACTGTCATTATCTAAAAGTAAAATTTTATAAGTGAGTCATATTTTCATATTTTTTTTAATAACGTTATATTATAGTTAAAATATAAAATTTTGTCTTTTTTTTTAATAGTAAAAGCAATAAAAATTTATTTTCTAATTCAAGTAGTATTGAAGTGAGATTTAACAAAGTTAATTAAAAAAAGAATTGTGTTCTGCGTTGGGTAGGCATGTGATATTTCTTTTTTGTTTCAAACTCTACACAATGTTATTTTACAGCTAGCCGGCAAGTACACAACGGATGTAACCGCTAAAGCAGTGTTTGGTTTAGAGAACAACACATTTGAAGATGAAAATTCAACTTTCCATCAAATTACAACATCGATATTCACTTCATCACTCTGGGATAATACAAAATTCATAATGTCAACAATCTTTCCGAAATTGTCAAATGTTTTAGAATTGAGGTTCGTAGTGAATAGTTTACTTTGCTTATTTGGCAATTTTGCTTTTTTAACGTCAACGGATTTTAATATTTGGCATATTTTTACAGATTTCTCTCAAAAATTACAGAAGAACGTGTTTTAAAGATCACGAAGGATATATTGGCACATAGAAAAGAAACCGGTATAACACGAAATGATTTCTTTCAACAAATGATAAATTATCGGGAAAAGGATACGGCTAATGGTACAAGTTTTTAGAGTGGCATAATTAGTAAATCAGTGTAACTTTTATAATAAATTTATTATACTGTAAATTTTACATTAAAGTATATTTATTTCTTTCATTTTCCAGTGTTCACCGATGTATATATTGCAGCTCATTCATTTGGATTTATTGGAGATGGATATGAAACTTCAAGTACAGCAATCGCTTACGCTTTATATGAGGTTAAAATTTATTGTAACACACAGATCTATGCGCCAAGTTAATATGACGAATAATTAATAGCTAATATGTAATATATTAAAATTTAATGTCAATTTCAGCTGGCGTGGAACCAAGAAGCACAAGATAAGTTGAGAATTGAAATCAACGAGGCGATGAAAGAAACAAATGGAAAATTATCCTACGAGCATGTTCAAGATATGAAATATCTGGATATGGTTGTGTCAGGTTGGTATTCGTTTGATTTTGATTGATGAAAAATAAAAATTTAATCTTAATCTTTGTTTATGGAAAAATTGCCCAAAAAATTTTGAGTGTTATTAGCAAGTGCACAGTATATGCACATATACATATTTGTCAAAAATTATGTGTAATATATATATATATATATATATATATATATATATATATATATATATATATATAAACACACAGACATATGATATGAAAGTAGTGATTTAATGTTTTAGAGGTAATTTTTATTGACAAGGCATGACCAAGTAATTTTTTTTTATTATGTTAAAAAATATGATGAGAGACCATCATATTTTTAAAGTCATTAGAAAACAATTATATAAAAGGGAAATTTGATATATATGAGTGGAGGAACAGCTTTAATTTTAATTTTGTAAGATTAAGACAATTTTGCACAAATAAGTTCCAAAAAATTGAGTTGAAAAGTTTTCTTTTGTTTAAGTAGTAAAATGTTTATATGAATTTTACGTAACATTTACATATATGCTGTTATGGATTTTATTGTAGAACTTATTGCGAAGAACAACATTGTCACTTGTTGTTACCATGTATCTGTAATGATTTAAGCAGCGCACACCAAGATATCTTTCCGCCGAATACTTTTTCCAACTTCACTGTCATTCATTGTCGCAGGTTGCGTAATTTTCATAGAATGTTTGTAAATTGTATACTTATAAACATTTTTCATGATTCAATCTATCCATTAGTGAAAACCGGAAATAAATTTGTTAAATTGTTACTGAGAAAATCATGTATGTATAGACAGACAGATGTGGCAGAAGACTTGTTTTATAATGTGTGTGGATTAAATATGTGTATGTATTAAAATTAGAAATTATATAAAGTAGAAAATATTTTCTGACTTGAACAGGCATAAGATGGTATCTGCTGAGGTATTAATTATGGTTTAATGTCAAACGCAGTGGTGTACATATTGACCGCAAACGTAAATATCACAATTTTGAAAATTTTGTGAGTCAAAAATATGTTTTTTTGATAAAACGTTGAGCACATTTATTTCCCTTTTATATTGACTAAATTTATAAGATATAGAAATGTATAAAAATTCGATCTCCATGTTACAAATGTATGTTCAGTGATTTTATGAGACTTGTCTTTAACATTTTTAGATTGTTTATTTTAATAGCTTTTTTGCTAATATACCATACTTTGTTATTATTGTTTCTTGGGACCGTAACGTAGTTTTATGGTCATAAGAAACAATAATAAAATTGGTGAAGCTTCCGCTTGTCATTAATATGTTCAATACAACAGTGCTTTCAATGATCTATGGAAGGGGATATAGTTTCTCAAACCACGTATTTCCCTCGGTCTTCCTTTGTGTTTAGATTGCAACTTCATATTTACATTACATTGTATTTACTTACTATAGAATATGGATGCTTCCGGCCTTTATTACTATAAATAATAAATCTGAAAGCTTTTATAAATAAGTTAAATGTAAATGATTACATAATGAGTCAGAAACGCCGGAAGGAGATTCAAGAGTTCAAGTAGCAAACTTTTCTTTCGATGTTTGTTAGAAAAATGTTACTCAACCGCCTCTACGTAACTGATAAAAATACCTTAAACATGATCCTTTAAACATACTTCCTGAATTAGTAAAGTCTCTAGTTGGCTTCGAAAATAAGAACTATTTTCACTTAAGTGTAATGGTAATAAAGCTTGCTGACATACTGGGCTATTTGAAACACCAAAATTTATTTTGCTTTCCTTTTATGAAGAATATTTCTATAATTTCTTTTTCACAGAAACGCTGAGATTGCACCCACCAGGCGGACAGCTGGGGCGTACCTGCACAAAAGAACATGTCTTACCACCAGCTGTTCCTGGTGGTAAACCTTTTAAAGTGGAGTTAGATACCGTTATAATAATACCAGTCTATGCTCTACATATGGACCCTAGATATTTCCCCGAACCAGAGAAATTTAAACCGGAACGATTCACAAATGAAGCTGTTGAAGCCAGGCATAAGTTTGTGTATTTGCCATTCGGAGAGGGACCGAGGATATGTTTAGGTGAAATATATTATGTATAATTTAATTTCAGTACTAGTTAAGAAAATATCTATAATATCGTTTGATTCACATAATGACATTTATTGATTCAATTGATTGAATAAGAAAAATCTGCATTAACAGCTTAATCTAAGCCGTATTAGATATTTGCAGTGAATTCATAATGGCCTGATATATGATTGTGTTCATAAACATATATACTTTTATTATATAAACAAGTTATACATGTGGTGAACAAGAGAATGTGTAGAGGTTGCAAAACATTAATGAATCAGTTTGAGGATTTTTCAAAACAAGATAATGTTAATTTTTAAGATAAGGTGATGTGGGAGTTTATTTGTGATAATATAGATAAATTCTATGTACAAAATTGTGTTACATACAGTACATAACATGTTTTAAAATAAAGTGAATAGCAGTAGTACCAATTAGATATATTGTAAGATAAAAGTTAAATATGTTAAGTTCATAATAACACAAATAAATTGGCAGGAAAATTTAGTTAATTTTGGTATCTTTTCAAAAACATAAAACTAAAAATGTTATTTCCTTTTATCAGGTAAACGTTACGCTTTGACTCAGACAAAGGCAGCCTTAGCTGGCATCCTGTACAACTTTAAAGTGAAGCCTTCGAATAAAACATCATATCCAGTGCCAATGGACCCTACTGCAGTACTGACTAGACCACTGAATGGTGCCTGGGTGGAATTCTACGATTTAAATAAATAATAAACTAGGACACTAACGCTTGAACCAATGTTTAAATTTTACAACACGCTCATTGATGAGATTGTGACTATTTTTAACGAGACATCTGTTTAATCAAATCATCTATGTTTTAAAGATCATATTTAAGCTAATGTGAATTAATTATAATATATTTTGCAACATTGTTGAATGTTTCTTTTTCCGAATCGCTCATCCAGCATTGTTTGAGCAAGGTTATAAGATTGTGTGAACACTTCAAACGAATGAATATTATATACTCTTCAGATTATTGCCAGAAAAGATAGAAGTGCTTATGCAACTTGTACAATTATGTGTAAATGATATGGATTATATGTTACATGTCCTGAACCGAGAAAATTTCTCAGTCAAAAGACTGTCTTTTGCAGCTGACGTTGACAGTATTTTGAACGGATTTTGATCTTTTTCGAGAAAACTTCATAGTTCTCTAACTATACTTTAAAAGTTGCTTAAGCTAATGGTATTATATTTTTCTGACATACTTATACTTTTTGCTTTTCTTTTAATACAGATTAATCCAGATTTATATGATCTAATTTTATACACAAATAGTTTTGTCACATTTTAGTTATAGATAAACAGTATTGGTAAAAATCAAAGGACTAGAAACTAAAGTTGCTTAAGCTAATGGTATTATATTTTTCTGACTTGTAGTTCAAAACAAAAATCTTCCCTAATTTATTAAACACTTTTTGCTTTTCTTTTAATACAGATTAATCCAGATTTATACAATCTAATTTTATACACAAAAAGTATTGGTAAAAATCAAAGGACT
Organism: Druceiella hillmani; assembly: GCA_039881145.1. Taxonomy (NCBI): domain Eukaryota; kingdom Metazoa; phylum Arthropoda; class Insecta; order Lepidoptera; family Hepialidae; genus Druceiella; species Druceiella hillmani. The sequence continues at coordinate 3,477,875 of JAYKKI010000023.1, read as the reverse complement.
AAAAACTGGGACATGAAAAAACACTAGAGAGTTTTCAATCATTAACTGAAAATATCAATTGGGTCAAGTGGTATCAGTTGATCAATGGGGTATAGTGGATCACGTACAGATTAGCAAAATTAATAAATATACATATAACGTAACGATAGACAAAGACACTCCCTCAAAAATGCCTCCCTCTCTCGTAGTGCGTGTGCGGCTGCAGTCAATGATGTAAAAAAATACTTACATAAATACCTATTTTGTTTATATTTTGAGAAGTATAACAGACTCCCTAAAGATTGTATTGCTACTGTTTGAAAATGTATTTTTGCCATAATATGGTATTAGCAACGTAACCCATTGTTTTTGATTAGCAAATTCCTTTTAAAGTCTGATTGACTGGGTACTCAGTAGATCATTATGATTGTCTGTGTATCCAGTAGATCAGCTGTTGATTGACTCTGTACTATAGGTATATGGTGTTGATTGTACTATAGGTACTGAATATGAATTCATTAATTTAATGTGTAGATAATTATTAAAACTTAATCATAATTCTTTTAAATATGTACAGATCTTGCAATTCACAAATGCGTTTTGCTCTTCACTACGCAATTCATGAGCATGTGTTAAGTTGTGTAATATGCATGGTGTGATAGTGTGCATGCCTGGCGAACTAGTTATAGTGAATCTGTAGGTATTAGATTCATAGAAGTGGAAAAAGAAAGCCGAAGAAATTGGGCAGAAGTCTCATTGCAAAAAAAAACATGAAAAAATCTAAATCTACAAGCAAGCAGTTTGAAAAGTTTTGCAAAGTGATTCCGAAGACGATGGTGATGGAGAGATGGGGGTATTAGCTGATGACTTAATGGATGATGAAAATTGGTTAGGCAATGAGGAAAATCTTTTTACAGAAGAATCACTTCTGAGTCATTTACCAACACTGCCAAAAGACGGACAGTGTTAGGGTTTCTGGTTTCTCAACCTTTTTTATTTCTCGAGACACAAGAATTCTCGACCAGGATTTCTCGAGTTTCTCGAGTATCTCGAGAAATTTTTAATAAAATACAATGTTATTTGTGAACACTGATAGATAAGGATCAGTGTTCACAAATAACATCGTGTATTACAAATCAAACTGATATAGATGATGAAGATATTACAAATCAGACTGATAGATAAGGATCAATTAAATAAGGGGTTAATAAGGATAAGGGATCAATTAAACCAAATGGTAAATGTTTAGTTACCCTTAATTGCACTTATTAATTAACAAATCAACAACAATAAATTAAACAAACTATACTCGGCTGGTCTATATAAAAAGTAAAGAGTAGTACATAACTTTTTTATAATTATTGGGTCCCTGCCAGTTTCCAAATGTACAACAGTCTTTAATTGAATAAATAGTAATTAGTGAAATAATGTTAATAACATCACAGTCTTTCGATTAAACAAATCATAATTAACTTTCAATACAATTTTTTTTAATTTGAGCATAGTAAACTAAACCAGTAACCCGCAAAATAATCAACAAAGAAATCAATTTTTAATTCAACGGACAATGTTTCCCGGTAACAAGAAAAGACGCTCATTCTCCATCAATATTAGCTTAATAGTTATTACAGCTTTGTACATTTTTTCAAGAGTAGGTGTTCGTTGCCCAGTAGACTCAAATAACTGAAATTCTTTTTTTATTAAATTTCTAGTTATGTGATTTTCATGGTTGTATGTTATAGGGTTGTGGAGATATTTAACTAGAGAAATCAAGTTCACATATTGCCTTTTAGCAACCTTGCCAATAAGATGTTCCACAAATTGTCTGGCTAAATCATTTTCCATCGATTGTAATTTATTAATCGGCACATTTATTATTGCCTCCGCAGTCAGGTTGTAGCATCTTTTGTAGCTTCAACAGACAATTTTACAGGATGTAAAATGTTCAATAAAAACTCCAGAAAAAACTTTATATTTATTAGCATAATCACTTTTGTGCCACACATTATTACTCTATACATTTTTTACTCATAGTAAATTATGAAAAAATGTTCTCATTTTATATGTAACATCCTTAAGTATCTTCACATTTAATACTGCGGGAAAGGTTGGTGTAATAATGACTCCACCAAAGAAACTCGAGTAAACAAAGGTCGAGCTAAACAGCTTCTCTGTTTTTGAACAATGAGTGCTATACCCTTTATGCGATGCAAAATGAAATCTAGTTGTACAGATTCAAATTTTAACAAAATAAAAGAAAATATGAAAATTGTTGATATAAAACAATGATATTAACGAGTATTGACACAATGAATTGTCAAATGATACATTGATACAAAGGAAATTTTTGAGCATCTCTAATATAATGTCTAATTTAGTTCCTGGGATGTTCGTGGTGATGCTTTAAATAGTCCAAAAAATAGCTGTTATTTTATATGGCATAGCCAATTCAACTTACTAGTATAATAGAGGTCAGTGGTGCATAAACACTTCTTATAGTTTAACCTCCATGATTTAATCAAATTATTAATGATTATCACTTATTTTTAAGCTTGAGTAACAATGATATCAATTATCATTTCTAATATTTAACTTAAGATATTGTAAACTAAATAACAAAATTAAAATATTATTTATTTTATTACTTAGCTTGATTTCATTGAAATCATATCTTAAATTTTAATAGAAGTTTATTGTTTTAATAAACAAAATATAAATTAGTTGAAGGTAAACTTTGAGATGAAAAACTGGATTGAGTCTTGAATAGTAGAGAAATGAAGTTTAACATAAATTGAATGCTATAAAAGCGAGTTGTCTACTGAATACAGGAAGAGATCACACGATAGAATTAAAACTAAGGACATTGTATAAGGATGTAATGGTTAATGAACTGCCATTATGAAGATAAAAAAGTAACATACAGGTCAGTAAATTATAAGAAATGAAAGATAGAGGGGCAGAATGAAATATAAAAAATTAAAAGAGAATAATTTTTTTGATATCCCTTAAACTAATAAAGATATTTAAACACACTTCAATACACTTGGCTTTATGGTTAATGATATTTTATTACCATTGTGAAATGATATGATGGACGGACAGTGTGTTCATGATTGAATGAACCCAATTTTGCAAAGAATGATAAAAAAAACAACTTTTTAGACACTTGTTGGTATTTATTATAGAATACATTTAAGTACTACATATCAATTTGATAGAAAGCTAATGTGAAATATACAGTCATTTATTCCCAACTCTGTATCATCTTCAAACATATTTATTACTTCTTCAAGTCATGAAATTCTACCCACGCACCATTTTGAGGTCTCATCACTATAATGTTAGGATCTATCGGAACAGGATATGATGTTTTAGATGAAGGCTTCACTATAAAGTTGTGTAAAATACTAACAATGGCTGCTTTAGTTTGAGTCAAAGCATAGCGTTTTCCTGAAAAAAGAAGTTAAATATTGAATCAAATTATGGCATAAATTAAAAAGATTTAGTGATTTTACCGTCTATGTGTAAAATAAGAAATAATGACTCTTAAATAGAAATAAAAAAGTAGGTACATAGTGTGAGCTGCAAATTCATTTATTATAATAGTGATATTGTAGTTGGCTAGGTTAAAAGTATTTTTGCAACTGCAAGTGAAAATTTTTAGCCTTAGAAAAAACTTTGAAATTATTAATCTATTGGTAAATACACTAAAATAAACCTTGAAGTGGGATAAGTGGTTACTATAATTATCTATTAATGTCCTTCATGTAATTATAGAGTAATTTAGATAAAAAATGTATATACAACAATAGAAATTTATAGGCTTTATGATGGAGATTCGTTATTGATTATTATCATAAGATCAATTTATTTACTGTTTGCTTTTTACCGAGATAGTATCTTATTGTTATATTATTTTAGTAATATAACTTTAGTTATAACCTACTTAGTACAATTTTAAAATCAAATATCCAATTATATATGAAAAAATGATAATTTTAATGTTTGTTACGGAGGGGAAGAAAGAAATTAATTAAGCGAGTCAAATTATTATTCGATTATTATAACTCATTGCTTAATTGATTATTATTTTTGCTTTTCTAGCTTTTATATTTGTAAATTTTTTTATTATGTCCTCATACTGCAATGATTGTTCTATTTTATTCTTGATCAACAGAAGTCTAGATAAAAGTAGCTTATCTTCGAAAAGAGTCATCCGTAGATATATACTGATAAGCTTTGGTTTACTAGCACTATGTTTATCTTTGGCTACTGTAAATAAGATGGTTTGAAAAATTCAGGAGGCTGTCAAATATTTGCGAATGTCTTTTGGCAAACATTGTTTGTTAAAATTCTATGATTGATTTCGATTGATTCCAAACATAATTTTAAAATTTTGTTAGGCACACAATTTCCCATAAAAGTTTCAAACCTACCATATCATGACTTTCATTGTACGTTAGATGTTTTTAGAGATTAAGACAAGCCCTTTCATTTTTTGTTAGGCTATTTGAATCATAGATAAAAATATTAAAGACGTTGAAACTGAATAATTGTCAAGACTGTGTATGGAATTTATAACACTGTCTGTTTTAGAATAAAAAAAGTTTATTCTTAACATTGTTTGGAATCATTTGGTGCATCATCTTATCAGTAAACACTTTTTTCAAAGTGCGGGTATTTTCAAACATTGGTCTAATTTTCAATGATGTCGTTTTTTGTAATTTTTTCCAAAATTATAAACATTTGCTTATTGCTTTTGAGGCATCTGACAAATGTATATGGTTAAATTGAATAAATTTGCTTACAAGGTTTACTTGATATAAAATATTGTACCAAATGATTAACGATAGTAAAACCTCAAATTTCTCTAAATTATTTACAAGAAATTTGGCCTCCAATGTAATCACAGAATCATTTGTCTACATATATTCCCCATCAAGTGGATTTTTCACTTAAATATACCAGGGTTCTTTAGTCACTTTCCCACATTTTTGTCACAAATATTATATACCTACTCTTAATTTCTTCCCTTACTTTGACCTTACTTCTCGCCCCTTTGTAGAGCTTGTGAAAAGACAAATAGTTTTTAGAACATTTCAAGGAATGAAACGTAAAAAACATTACTTTGAAGTTTTTTTATTGCTCAACCATATTGGCTCCATTATCAAATCTTTAACCTAGATAATTCTGCATATCTCTAATGTGTTCATTGAGCTCATCTAAAAACAACTCCGCTAGCTCATTTCTGCGCAGCCTTCTAAACGTTTTTATATCAGAATGCATTCAGGTAACAAGTATTATCTTTGTTGAAAAATCTGAGTATGACTCTTAACTTGAACTGAGATAGATACCTAGATACATTAATACAATGAAATCCCCCTTTTTTATCCCTTGTACAAATTTACAGAGAATTCATGTCAAAAAAAATCTGGGTAAAAATAAAGTAGAATATTTTGCATATTTCCATCATATGGTTTACTTTATGTGAAGTTCTAAGTGATTTAGAAGCATTTCTGCAAAATTCAATACTATCTTGTGATTTGAGTTCTGCTTGCAAGGAATGTTTGACTTTTTTCATTATGATATTACAACCTAAAAAAAAATATTATGCATCTCACCTAGACAGATTCTTGGTCCTTCTCCAAATGGTAAATAAACGAACTTGTGTCGGGTTTCAGTAGCTGCATTTGTGAATCGTTCTGGATCAAATTTTTCAGGTTCGGGGAAATATCTTGAATCCATATGCAGAGCGTAGACTGGCACTGTTATGGTTGTGCCCACTTCTACTTTGAGAGGTTTACCTCCAGGTACAGCTGGTGGTAAGACGTGTTTCTTCGAACAAGTACGTGACAAACTTAGAACTGGCGGATGCATTCGAAGTGTCTCTAAAAAAAATTGTTTCTTTGTAAAATGCTAGCATAACATCTTTAAAGTGTTCGATTTCGCACTCGTCCACTAGAAGGAGTATACATTTTTTCATTAGGAAATTGGTCTACGACTATATTGGCAAAAGCGAATGCGTAAGTGTTTGAGTCCTTATAAAGCTTGATTAATTTTTTTAATTTTGAAATTTTGAGATGCATTATTTTCTCTAATTTTGAAATATGTGAAGTGAATAAAACAAATTCGAAAAGATTTTTATTTTTGTTTTTTATTAACAAGTCGCTTCTTGTTAATCTAAAATTTGTAATTAAAAAAAAGGTAGCATGTAGAACCATAGGATCATAAGGAATTTTCTTTTTCAACTAATGTTACAGTTGAGTATGCAAACCCGTACTGCCGCTATTTTGGCTGGGGTTGGTGGCAATTAATTTTATATTTTAAAGTATATTAAGTTTAACTATTATTTTGCATATATTAGAAAGATTGCGGAAGTTGTGAATTTTTTGTAACTTTTCAGTAGAAAGTCACAGACATTTGCTTTAACCTCATTTCAGTTTGTGACATAAAGCTGTTCAAGAGCTATTTATTTTTTTGTCAAGTTTGAAAACAACTGGTTAAAAACTACTGGAAGATTTGTAAAAAAGTTATACATTCAAATTCATATGCAGATCTCTACAATCGTAGGTAAATTTTGTCCACATAAATATATAACGTGTATTTATATACTCACATATATAAATATATATATATATATATATATATATATATATATAAAATATAATGTTAATGGTAATATTTAATGACAAAATTAAATATGGCAATTAAATGAAACTACGTGATGTAGTATTACTTCTACTTTCTTTAATTTCTTTACCACGACCTAGGTTTCGTTGTATTACAACATCTTCAGGTGGGATATTAGCAAAGATATCTTTGCAAAGATATTTTTCAAAGATATCTTTGCTAATATCCCACCTGAAGATGTTGTAATACAACGAAACCTAGGTCGTGGTAAAGAAGTTAAAGAAAGTAGAAATAATACTACATCACGTAGTTTCATTTAATTGAGAATAATGAATTTCTACAAAATTAACGCCAAATATATTCAATATTAAATATGGCTTTAAGTTAATGGACTTTATGTATCTGGAGAATTTAATTATTAATTGTTGGGTAAAGTGGCAGATCCAACAATTTGTGGAATGTTATAGAATCTTTATACTCTTGGAACATCTCTGAAGGGGTATGCAATGAGGATGGCATTTGATCCGTCATTGTATATACGAACAATCCAATTTTTTGCAAATGTAAAACAGTAATAACAATTTATGAAATGCACGTTGTTTTCTTATTTTCATACACTATGATAAATTTTAATATCGAGCAATATTTGCAAGTTGAAATTATTATGAAAGCAAATTTTTTTGTGCATGTAAATATTATTTTCTTTCTAAAGTTGTTTTTTTTGGGTTTTTTATAGGTTGTTAGAAACAGTACTACACAAGACATTTATCTATAATTTGTAAAAATAGTCATATATACAATATCACTATGGCTTCAATCACTATATGTTAGTTCTTTAAATGTAATACACATTTTTTTGGAAAATCAATGACCGGTAATAAGTGAATACCAAAAACGAAAAAAGATAGAAAGATAATAAAAAGATATAAGAAATATTTGTTTTGAAAATAAAATACATATGAGAAATTTTTGAAATTTTTAACACTTGCATATGTGATCAAGATAAGTTTGTGGTGTTGGTTAGGTGTAAAGCCTATCACTTGTCGCTGGCTTTTTCCAAGAAACTGTAAAAACACCATAGTAAACACAGTACAATATGAAAATCTCAATAGGTTTCAATTCTGTTGCCCCATTTTTTGAAATTTTGTGAATAAATACAAGATTTGTTTAATTATAAAAGGTTACAAAAAGATTTAATATGATAATGACATAACTATAACGTCACCAGCCTTCATCTGATAGTTTTCATGTGAAATGAAAACAATAGATTGATGTTGTTGCGCTGCACAATGTTAAAATATTTAAATAAAATATGTAAATATTTAAATATTGACCTGCTACCACCATATCCAAATATTTCAATTCGTGAATGTGGTCGTAGGATAATTTTCCACCTGTTTCTTTCATTACTTCATTTATTTCAGTCCTCAGTCTATCCTGTACATCTTGCTGCCAAGCCAACTGGAATTCAATGAATAAAATATGAGCTAACAATGTTAATTTATATGTATTCCTTATGAATCTTAAATTCTTGAGAAGCAGACCATTTTTACATAACATCGGCACACGCACTATGTCAATAAAATAATGTATAACTCCGAAAGTGTTGATTTTATTATAATTAAATTTTTTATGTAGATAAATAAGAAACACACTAACAATATAGTCTGTATAAGTATTTGTACCTCTTCCATATGTATAAAAAATAATGAAAAAAATTCTGATAGAGGCTAGAGAGGATAGAGTATAAAAAATAATGAACAAGATGAATAAATTTTTATAAAGACTGGTAAAGGAAGTCTTCGTAAAATACAATTTTTATTACCATAAAAAAGCATAAAAACAATTAATTGTAAATGAAAAACATTTATCCTAATAAAAATTTATGTGATCATTATTAAACTATAGCCTTCTAACGCAAATTAAAAACCATAGCAATAAAGATAACTGTATGCCGTAGACGAATATAGTCCTATTCAATTTGTTATTTTCTTCTCTTTCTTATGATATATAACTGTCTATTTGTTTATCTCAAATTAACCAAAATACCTACATACATTTCAATAATGTGAATTTAATTTTGAACACACGCATAGCTTATAATCAACACTTGCGGTTGATTATAAGCTATGCGCGTGTTCAAAAGTAAATTAAATGTTCGTAAACCAATTTTTTGATAGGAAGTTTAATAGTTTTCTCTTGAATTGAAATAGTTTCTATGCAGATAATGTAATATTTATTAGTAATTGGTCCTTCGTTTATTTAATAATCAGTACAGAAATCTGAGAGTTATAAAGAATTTTTTCATAATGAACAATTTACATAAAACTCTAACCTCATATAAAGCATATGCGATTGTAGTACTCGAAGTTTCATAACCATCTCCAATAAATCCGAATGAATGAGATGCAATATATTCATCGGTAAAGACTGAAAACAAAATACATTTGAATTTTATTTGAAGGCTGACATTTGAGATAAATGATTTTTTGGTCTTTATTGGATCACATTATAAACAATTTTGACAACTGAATTAAAGTATTAAGTACCATTAGCTTTATCCTTTTCCCGATACATTATCATTTGTTGGAAGAAATCATTTCGTGTAATTCCAGTTGCTTTCCTGTGAGCAAATATTTCTCTTGTCATCTTTATGAGTCTTTCTTCTGTTTCTTTTGAAACAAATCTGTGAAAAAAGGCTAAAATTAACATGAAAATTTCTATCTGATTAGTTGTAATTTAGCATTTCTATTTAAAGAATGAAATTTCTTTAGAAATATTTTGCAAAAAAAAAAAATATAAGGACAATGTAACTTACCTAGAAGTTTCACTTACATTATGTTTTGATATAAAATTCATATGCAATGTTTTAAAATTTTAAGAGAATATTAATTTTTCTGTTTACAGTGTCTGTGGTATATAATAGCTTTATTGCGAAAATTATTGAAATGATTCTAGGTTTGTAATAAATTTTTTTTGTAATCACTAAGTTTTTCACTCATTGGATATTTTAATGCCTTCATTAAATAAATAAATACTATTTCTTGATTTGTAGATATTTTTTAAAGAGAAGATGTTTAGATTAGGAATATTGGCAGGCATTAATTATGACCTATTTTTGTTACATAAGATAGATAAAAAGACGATTTGAATTTGATAATGGAAATGTTCTAGCAACTAAAGAAAATACTGAGACACCCACCTAAATTTCAAAATACCATTTAGTTTTGGAAAGAGTGCTGATAACATGAATTTCATGTTGTCCAGAAAAGTAGGTGAAAATATTGTAGATGTTATTTGGTGAAACAAGGAATTTTCATTTTCAAATGTATTGTTCTCGATACCAAATACTGCTTTCGCTGTCACATCCGTTGTATACTTTCCAGTTAGCTATAAAATTTATTTTTTAATTAATAATGTGGTTGAGTTATTGATGAAATTTTAAATAATATATATAGCAGAAAGTCAGTTAACCAAACTTCAAACATTTGAAACGTCAATAAACCGAATACACACATAGATGTTTGGTAATAAGAATGAGTCTATGTGGTGATCAACTATTGTTGTTTAATATAGGTGAGCTGCGTTTAGCTGATAAGTCATATAGTTTAGATATCTTGTATACGAGTATAATTACAGTTTATGTATATTTACTACTTTGATAAGTATTGTGTGATTGTGAGGATATTTGGTTATTTGAACTTAACTTTATCCTGACTGATTTGGATATTCAACTTTCTGCTGTATATAATTTAAATTTGTATTAATAAGTTTTTCATTCAATTTCAGAGATATATAAAATTTACATTGTCATTTAAAAAAAAAGGACTAAATAAATAACTTTCTAATTATTGTATTTAACTTAACATTATTTATTTAAGTTAGCATGTTATTACAACAACATTTAAATACAATATGGTGTTCAAACATTACTGGTTTCCTTCATTATTGAGGGGTAGTGCAATATAATATATATTTAATTTCATATTCTATAATTTGAAATTTGGGTTTTTAATACAGTTATATAACTGTATTAAAAACCCAAATTCCAAATTATAGATATATATAATCTTTTGATATGGAACACTTTTTTGTAGAAATATCTTTATACCATTTTCTTAACATTTACACCCCTCTAGTAGACAGTCTGCAGAGGACAGTGTGCTTTGTTTCCTATTGCTATGAATCCATATGCATAGGCTTACATTTAAAAGTTGAACTAAATTAAGAGTATTGATGCATGCATACAGAGCCTTAAGATGTCATTGTCATTAAGCAAATGATGTCATTGTCAATAAGCAAATGATGTCATTGTCAATAAGCAAATATTGATAGATATTTGAGTCACGAATATTTCTTTAATGAAAGATTACAATTTCCCTGTATTATTTACAATAGCAATCAAAAACATATGTAAAAAGAATTAAAGAATATGAAAAGGAATACTATACAGACTATGTTATTATGAAATCTCTGCATAGGCTGATATCCTCAAAAATGCCTTACTTGTGATAATAAAATTTTGTTAATCATTAATCCACTTTTTAATGCATTGAAGTTCATATATCCTTTTCTAGAATTAAATATTTACAAACAAAACTATTCACTGTTTCTAAATATTGAGAAGTTTTATAAATTTTTGAATACATATTATTCATGTGGAATATAATGCAATATTTCAATAATATAAGCTTATTTTGGTGTAAACACAATTTCATTAATTTTAAACTATTGGTATGTAGATGTAATATATAATTAGTCTGTATACGTAGTGATATCAATATATATATTTACCAATTTGCTTTCAAGTTCTACACAGCCTTTTTCATCTTTTAGGCTTCTAATGTATTTGACCATTTCGTTGCAGATTTCTTCCATACCAATGAAGTAAAGTTTAACTTTGCTGCTTGTGATACTCGGAGTGAAATGACTTCGTGATCTTTTCCATGCTTCCCCTCTTTGGAAAAATGGATTGTATGCTAAGATAGGATCCACCTTGGGATCGATCTGTTTTCAAAATTGACAAATAAAAAATATTAATTCTAAAATACTTTTGTAAATATACTTCGAGTATATTGCATCATAAATTTGTTCCATTTTAAACAATTATTTGAAAACATATAATATTCTCAATCATGGTTTAGCCACCAAGTATTGACTTAATTATTTGCTCCGAAGTTTTGAAAGAAAAGGTAGTTAAAGCAATTAAGGTAAATAAAAACATTAAAAAGATTGTAAATCAACCAAAACCCAATAATCGGATTAGACACGAAGAAGTTAAATAATAATGTGGTATCCAATTCCATATAAGTATAACTTTCCAAAATGCCAAACTCTGGGATAATGCTTAACACTGAATGGAAAAATGTTATTTTATAAAGTGTATTGTTAAAAGCAAAGTCTACCTAGTTTTAATTACATTAAAAAAACTTCTAAATATTTTTCAATAGAAGTACTTAGGTATCCTGATATGGAGATAACAGCTTTGAAGATTAATACGAATTTAATACAGTTAATAATAATGAAGTATTTGGAATGCCGAAATGAACTCGAGAATTTTATGTGGTATGGAGCATGATAAGATTTTGTATACTAGTTGACTCAAAGTAAGGCTGATTCATAAGGGAATACTATTCAATAACAGGTAAAGGTATGAGAAAACATCTCTCTGTTACACACTTTTTAAAATTAAAACGAATACACTGCTCAGACTTCAATAACATACAGAGTAAATTTCAATTTAAAGTAGTTTACAATCCTGAATAGGTTCAAAAAGATATACAAAATTCACTTTAGGTCATCCTATTCCAAATCATATTCTAAATCATGTATTAATTTAATATAATCATGATAATAATTTAATTTACAATATTATATTCTAAATAATGTTTTAAATCATGGTATTAATTTGAAACAATCATGGTATTTATTTGAATTACATTAACCCGTCCTAAATCTTGCTCGAAATATTAAATTAACTTATCACATTCTAAATCATGGTAATAATTTGAAAATCACATTCTAAATCATGGTAATAATTTGAAATAATCATGGTAAGTTTTGAATTACATTATCATATTCTAAATAATTTGAAATGTATTTTTTACTAATTGAAGAGTTCATCAAGTATAATTTTGATAATATTATCAATTAGACTGAGTATATAAAGACAATCGAAAGATATATAATATAAAATTGTTAATTTGTGATTATAAACTTTTAGATATTCATATAAATTTTCACATTCATAAAAATAAATTTTTTTTCAGATAATTCTTTAAAACATGCTTCGAACATATGATCTTGATTTAAAAATATAGATGTTACGAAGATAAGACAGAAAATAACTTTTTTGGAAAACTTAACTTTTTTGGACTTAGTCATGAGTGTCAAAAGATGGTATTGTATGAATTCTTTTTTCCCTTGCCGACTGTTGTATATGTCACAAAGTAACAGTTATAAAATTTACCTCAATTTCGTTATGGGCAAAGTTGTCAAAATTAGTCACCAAAACGTCTTTGATCAAATCAGGATCCTTCAACAGTAACGATGGTTGCATAAATTTAAAAATCCCGATATAACGGACATTCTCGTTGAACTTTCTAGAAAATTGAAAAATATAATCAGTATACTACTGTATCAACAACCTTTTGAATATATATTTCTCTCCATACAACCAAAATATTATGTGCTGGAACTAGTATATCGCTTTCCTAGGATAGGAAAGAGATATATAGAGTTACTATTTTCCTTTAGTCACTAAAATTTTTTTTGGTAATTTAATTTAATATTAATTTTGTATTTTTCATATTTATATCTTTTATTTTGTTATGTATAATTAATTATGCTAATTACCAATCATTTACAGCCTGTCACATTACTTGTTATTTCACTTCATTCATTGTGTTGGCTGTAAGTGATTGCTCTTGTGTCAATAAGTCAGCCATTGTATATTCAGTTCTCTAAGCTTGCAGTAAAGTTTCCTAAATAAATAAATAAATATACTAAATATTGCAACTTTATTGCAATATACTATATAATAGTAAAATTATATTAAAATTAATGGACATATGAGTATAAACATTTGATGAAGATAAATCTTTTAAATATGCTCCTTATCAAATTTCAAAGAGATTGCTTTAAAATGGAAGGATATATTAAAAAGTTCTTTAAATGTATATACAAAGATATATACGTATAATTAGCAAATTGACCAAACAAATTTCGTAGTTTTAAGTATTAACTATTATTTCGTAAAAAAAATTAATGTCTGTAAAATATCTATTTTTGGTTCGTCTTGTATTTTAAGACTGATCGTAGTTGAAATTTCCCTTGTAAAAAAGTTTTTTATTAACTTTACTCAAAATTTATATCTTTACAATACATTTCAATTATTCACAGGTCTAACGCTCATTTTAACAAAATGAAATAATGTAAATTAAAATAACCTTACATCATCAAAATCAAATGCATTTCAAATAAATTTTGGGTGTAGAACTTACTTTTTTCAAATTCCAACTGAAGTTTTTTTAAAAAGTGTCAATTTTCCCCATTTTTCCAAAATAAAAATGTTTCGATAGAGAATAAATTTTCGATAGACATTTATTTACAGCTCAAAAATATTATTCAGTTAGCTGAAATATTGAACAACGTCTATAATCATTATACAATAAATGTTTTTTTCATGCATAATGCATTTAAATTTGAAATTACCATATCTTCTTTTTTACTGGGTTGATTACAATGAAACAAAAGCTAACTATGTTACCTCAGCACTCACCAATTAAAATCTCATTGAGACCTCTGCAGTGATTCTTGCATGATGTACAAACAAATAAATATAATACACACAAGCAAACAAAAATCCCAACAGCAATATTCTTTTTCATTTGCGTTTGCTATGTCCCCCTAAATAATTTTTTTTAATAGTAAATATCTTCAGAGTACAGACACGACAATTCCACATTTTTACTACAATTGCTGCTGACTTACTTCGTTCGGAATAGCTTTTGCTTGACCATCCCCATTATGCTATTTAGTTTTTGATTTTTGCTTCAAGTCAAAAAAGTTAAATAGTTATTTTGAGTAGAGGTACAGACATTGGAACAAATACATCCCAGAAGCATCTGTTTATTTCTTAGACGGAAAAAAATTAAGTGGTTTTGTAATGAACATAAACCCTTTTAGGACATTGATAATTTTATTATAGTTGATGGCTATTGCTTTGAAAATGTTTAACATATAATCAAAGTATTAATTACATGAATTCATTATATAGGTATTTCTTGCTTAGTAGAGAACAATATTGGAAACATCAAGCTGTTAGAAATCTTAAACTTAAACTTTTCTTTTAACTTAAACTTTAACTAAATTAAATCTTAAACTTTTACTAATGATGAGTTTTGTTATGAGTTATATTTATATTGAATGATTTCTGTGAATTATCACATTTCTGTTGAAGATTGAATTTGTGTATGGTCCCAAATACATACACGATAAAATATTTGTTAAAAATGATCATTTTATGATAATTTTTAACAAATATTAACATGTCATTTAATTAATATTTTAATAGATAGTAGGTTTTATTAGAGTTTTGCAAATTATAAAGTTTCCAAAGTTTAGAAAGAATCTGCTAATAGCATTTAAGTAAGACAAAAACGTAGTGGCAAATAAATTTTTTTTGAGTTCATAGCATGGTGAGGGCCAAGGGAGGTTTAACATTCCAAAATTTTTCTCGATAACAGGATATTGACTACAAAGTAAATTTTGGCTATAAAACATTGCATATTTTTTTCCTTCAATACACTATTTTTTTAATGAACGAGAACTTTTTATATAAAGTAGGTTTATAATTTTTACATATATTCCTTTTAAATTGGCAAAATATAAAAAAAATTAAAACCATATTACAATAATTGCACGTAAGACAATTGAAAATATTCAAAATGAAAAGCAATATTTTAATAAAGTTTTATCTCATAAAGGTGTATCAAAAAGAAATGATGTGATATTGTTGACAGTTTTCATTTTGAAATCAACTTTTGAATATATATATTTGAAACTTGAGATATCCATAGTTACTAAATTCTTAAAGCTTTATGAAGATCTTGTAAAAATTATATAAATTTTTTATTTAATAAAATTATACAAAATTTTTACTAACTTGTAGATATCCTGAAATATTTCTCCGAAGTGTTTTGAGGATAAAAATGTACCCTTAAAACTACCAAATAAAAATCCGGGTTCGTCATATGGTATTTTACGTTTTTTGAAATAATCATAGTCCCATGTAACAAACTTATATATTAATATTGGAATAATTGCAAAAAATATACCAACAACGTAGAACATATTTGCTTGGAGGTCTATATCCATAATGTTATTTCAAATACTGATGAGATTTTTATACAGCGGGCGTTATCAACCAGCTGATACCATCCAAGATAACAGTATAGTTGTATAGGTATGTCAGAGGTTTCTGTTATCTCATTTGATTAATATAAAAATGGCATTAGACACTTCATTTTTATGATAGATAGTTACAAAAAGTTAACAACAGGAAAAAATTTATGAAAACATTTTTTTTCTTAAATTTATTGTGCATTTTTATAAAATAACCTAAAATTTTTTTTGATACAATCTTTATATTTTTTAGAGCTCTTATCAATGCCATGTATTTTTATACCAAAGTATGTGTATTATGACCATATATGTATTAATAAATTTACCATTAGAATCCTTACCAGAATATGAGTCTAGATATTTATCATTATTTCTTTTTGTACATTTGATAAATGTTTTTAAATCTATTTTAACATCTTAAAAAATTCAAGATTTTAATTGTATATATGTAGTTATCAATAAAAATATTAATATATTATAAAATTATTTTTAAAACTGTATATTGTCAATTTAAACATGTACATCCAATATGCATAAATTGACTAATAATCTATTTTAAAAAAAAAAATTTAACAAATCGTGTGTTTTAATAAACTTTGTGCACTGATTACGAATATTAGATTTTTCCCATAACCATCAGTTTTTTGGAAAATCCCCGTGTATAAAAGCTAACTTTACTAAGTAAACAATTTATGTTACAATAAAAATACAATTACGTGACTTTAAAATATTATAAATATATTTAAAATGATATTAATCAATAAATTGTTAATATTAAATATTTTTGTGGTCTCTGGTTTTTTTCACTGAAGCTCCGATTGTGAGATTTTTGCTTAAAAGTTTGACTGGGATCATCTCGCTTTAGCAACCAACAACAGTCTACATCATCCTTTTATTCCACTTATCCTGATAGCAACGTTCTATCTCTTTCAAATCCTGATGAAATCTTTCATCTTGCTCTTCATTTACAGCTCCCAAGTTACCAGGAAAGTAGTCCAAGTGCGAATCAAAAAGTGAAAGTCATTTTTCTGAAATTTTCAATTGCTTTCTTCACCAACTTGGACTTTTATTGTTTCCTAGGAAATTTTTCACTACTTCCTTAAAGGATTTCGTGGCTTCAAATTAAATTTCACTTCATTTTTCATAGAAAGTTGTGTCTTTCAATAATTTTCTTCTTTCACTTTAACTTCAGAAAGAGATGGGAAAATTTGGTGTGGATATTTAAAACCTTCTCCTTCTTTATTCAGTGCCTTCGTAAATTGTTTCATCATTCTCAGTTTTATGTGTAAAGGGGGTAGCAAAACTTTTTCCTGGCGGGCTAAATTTTCTCTGACAACATTTTTGGTTCCAGGAACTAGTTCAGTTCTCGGTGGCCACTCTTTCTCCATGCAGTGTTGTCTTCTATCACGACTATTCTACTCGCAGAGAAAGCAAGGGTATTTAGTGTAGCCGTCTTGTTGACCGAGCAGTGTACTTATAATTTTCAAATCTCCACAGACCATCCAACCGTGTTGTATGTACTTTATTTTACCAACACATTTTTCAAATTGTCGTAGAATTCTTTCAAATGTACAGAATGGGCGACTGGCAGTGAAGCATACTTATGGCCATTATGCAAAGGGACTGCTTTCAAACTTCGTTTTGATGAGTCTGTGAACAATCTCCATTCGTTTGCGTCATATTCAATGTTAAACATTTTCACTAAGCCAGGAATGTCTTTGCAACATACTAGATTTTCAGCAAAATGTGATACAAAATCAAAATAATAACCAGGAAAAAAAAAAGTTGCAATACCCAGAATATAAAATAAATATTCTTTTCCGATAGCAAGTATATTCTGTTTCACTTGCATAGTAGAAAAATATTCTTTAAATTTGACTAAAAGGTATAACACCACGTTTTTTAAATAAATCCTTCATTGATTTTTTTCCTATTCATTTAGTAGTACATCGTCTAAGTTATTCATACTCATTTTTAAATGGAGCTAAATAATGAACTAATAGAAAAATAATAAATATGGAATAGCACCCAAGTCTTCGTTGGGTGATTATTGATATCCAAAAGGAGTGCAAAATGGAGTTGTTCCTACACCACTGCTTGATGTTGATGTACAAGAGTCTGGAATGTTCGGTGGTGTAAAGCAGCAATTGATGGAAAGAAATATTTATAATCATGGCATTCGAAAATAATAAATACGAATAATCAAGAGTTGAATTTACTATTGTGGTTATAACGGATATTTCAACTAAAGTAATCACGGTCTCATATAAATGAAAGGATAATAAATCAATTGGTGGATACAACAATAAATTATATGACCTTGTAAATGAACGCAGTTGATATTTTTTGTTAGATATATAACAAATAAATAAGTGTAGCCTTATTGAAGAGGAAAAGAAGAAAAAGAAAGGCACTTCCCTTTATTTGACTTTGTTCAACTAATGTAATTCGGTTATTCAAATTCTCCCAATCCGAAGATTACAGATCTGTGTCCATGGTTGCTAAATTTATGTGGGTGAAAATATATTGAATGTGAGATTTTAAAACAAAAATGGTATAACATAAAACGATTAAGGTTTGTATAATTATAATGAATTCAAGATATAAGGTTTGTAAAGGTGCAACGCAATAGATGCTGTTTAAAGTTCAAGATCAAGTTTGCATGAAATGATTTCAAGTAAGAATTATAATATCTGTGAGTCACTAGTCTACAACTTCCATGCAATCCTTCACCTCTTTTTTGCCGCTCCTGCGCCGTCTGGTGTGTCTGTCAGATCGAGGTGAAAATAAGTATTCTTAAATAATAACTTCTTTGTTCTTTGCTATAAAATTGTTTTTAGTTGCTTCCTTTAATGAAAAAATATCGTCAAATAATTTCACCCGAAGGTCTTCTTTTAGATTTAGACATGGGAAAAAGTGTCATTGAATGAGGTCTGCACTATATAGCTTGTGATCAATTTTAATTAATTAACAATCTTGACTAGTATTCTTGGCAATACAGCCTGAACAAACATATTGTCATGAAAAAGGAGATCACCTTTTGTCTATTCTTTATGTTGCTTCCCTTTAATAAACTTCTGCTAAAAATGGTCATAATCTATCTGCAAGGTTGAACCACTCTTATCCTTTAAGCATGATCTGTCTCTTTAATGTACCATAATATCTTCTCTTGTTTGTTGGGATGAATCCAGGTTTAATTCCCAGTGATTATATATATTCTTTTATTATTAAGAAAATATTATTGCAATGCATTTTTTTTTACTTTTATTACAAAATATCTACAAAGAATAGGGAATGAGCATTTTCGGAACTCACCTTGTAAAGACTTTGACATATTTAGATTTACAATAATAACTGAATATAATATCGATCGAATTAATTATGTGTAATAATAAACGAAAAAGTTTATTAATTTTGCGACGCTATCTCCGCCCATTTTAAAACTATTTGATTACTTCTAGACTATGTTCAACTATTTGAAGTAAGTTTGACTACTACAATGACTTTAACTTCAATTACTATTAGTGAATAATGAAGGAACAGATTCGCCACAAACTTCTTGAATTGTTTCATTGCTATTTTCTGGGTATTCAATAATGGCTTGATACTTAAATTCTTTAGTCATCAGAGTTGCCACATTGATTGCTGTAAGATTAATAATGTAATAAATAGGAATTTTGGGATATATTGTATTAAATAATACCTTAATAGGAAGTAATTAACAAAAGTTTGCCATTAATTGAACATTGATTATGGCAAGTTTTATGAGTTTCTGGAACATCGGAAAAGAATAAGGTTAATGGAAAATTAGAGTCAAAGTTATCGAATTTTTAATGTAAAATTAATTTATTAAATAAGGTTTCATTTGTATATTTTAATATTTTTAAAACAAATTTGTTATAAATTTTATAACTTTTATTCATATTTTCATTAACTTTCAATACTTAACTAAAGATTATAATTATATATTTGAAAAGTAACGAACTGTCACTATTTAATTTCGTTATTTCATGCATTATTCTTCGGATTATTGAAGAACATATTTGGATCAATTTCTGTTGGGTTAATCTTGAAATTATAAGTGATGCTCACAATAGCAGCCTTAATCTGTGTTAAAGCAAAACGAAATCCTGAAAAGGGAATCATGTGTGTTATGAAAAAGTGTGTAGTTGTTATAACATACATAGTCGTCCATTAGACATTCATTAAATGTTAAGAATTTATATCATTTAAAATTTTAAACAACTTTTTAATTGTTTTTATTTACCTGGACAAATCCTCTGACCTCCAAAAGGTATGTATGAATACTTATGTCTAGATGCTATAGCTTCTTCAGTAAAGTTGTCTGGGTTAAATTTTTCAGGTTCAGGGAAATATTCAGGGTCTATGTGAAGTGCATATAGAGGAATGGTTACTAAATCACCAATTTCCATTTTTAGGGGCTTTCCACCCCATGTAGGTGGTGGAAATTCATATTCCTTGGTACAAACACGAGACACATGGAGACCTGGCGGATGTAGTCGGAGACTCTCTGTAATTCAAAGTGAACATGATCATCATGAAAATCCAAAAATTAAACACAGAAAATAGCACATTATTTACTTAAAAATAACATGTGTACAAACACAAAATTATGGGTATTTTGGCTCATTGAGTATTGAAAATATTTGGCTTTAATTTTTTAGAAATTCATTGTCATTTAATTTTTATTCATAACTAAATGAAATTATGTGATGTAGTATTACTTCTACTTTATTTAAATTCTTAACCAGAGAACTTAGGTTTCATTGTATGACAGTATCTTCAGGTGGGCAATTTGTAAAGATTGACTCTTAGAAATTTCCAATAGCATTTAAATATTATACAAAACAATGGTGGAAGTGGGGTTTGCACGGGTTTTTCGACTGCTTACGTTAATCAGTAATTTATAGTAGGGAAGCAGTGTAGTTTTTACTATATTCTCAAAATTTATACAATATAAAAGTATTTTAGTGAGGGTAATAAATTAAATTGATGTTATTCTATCAGGTTATACAATGAAAATGTTCAGGTGTTTGTAATAAATTAAATGGATGTTTTTCTCAGTAATATATATTTATACAATAGCAAGGGCATCTGATGGTTGGAACAAGGTTATACAACTGATTATACATATCTCCCATTTTTTGTTTTCTTTTGTGATATGTCTCTTTAGATGTTTGTATATTAAATTCATTCAATCACTAGTTCTAGGCTCTCATCAGCGAAAAAAATATATGCGGTTTCATGAGATGTAAGTGGAGGTCCAGGTAAGCACACGCCATTTAAGCAAGTCATCATCAACATTTGGGCGTTCCATAAATGACATAATCTACCTGACACGGATTGTGAGTTCCATAGAGATATAATTAAATTACTACTTATTTGACATGTCATAAAATTTTTTTAGATCTGCTTGCTTGGTGTACTTATGTTCACATGCAAGTTTTTACAAAATTTCATATTAGCAGCAATGTATCGCACAACTTATATGTGTTTTTTGCCAATTTTTCACTGTACAAAGAAAATATCACAATGAGCAACTCTGTATCGGCTGTAAAAACATATTTGATATCAACATGCTTCGGAAAATTCAATATTAGGCAATTGGCAAAAAAATTGGCGACCTCTGCATTAACAATTCTGATTGCATCTGGCTTAATATCTTTTCTTTATATAATATCTTTGCTGTTTTATAGTTGTTCAAGAACAAAAGATCAAGACAAGATAATGAATGACTCAGGTGTTGGAAACTAGAAAAAGGAATGCTTAAACTATTTAAATAAAGGACAATTAAAATAGATCTCACCAAACACAACCCTATCCAAATACTTCATCGAATTAATTTGGTCAAATGACAAACGACCCTTAATTTTTTTCATCGATGCATTTATTTCTTTTCTCAAATGATCTTGAACATTTTGATTCCAAGTCAACTGTCAAAGAAAACATAAGGTATTTTGGTGTACGTTTAAGAAAATATTTGTTAATGTTATGTTATAAACGTTTATTAATATCTATTTTTCTAGGGAGATTCTGAAAATACTAAATTTACATAAAATTCATGTTTTGCACATAATAAAACACAAAGGAGCATATTGTCTATAATTTTAGACTATATACAATTTGTTTATTGTGAAAAAGTTGGTTTCTTTATATATATTTTTCCATTTGTATGTTTTGATGATTACGCCATTGATTTTAATGAAGCTTTCAATGGCTAGCTTAGAGCCTATTTATTTTAGAGCTTACCTGCAATTTAATGGAAACATCCACCATACATTTTGAATGGACAATACATTTGTCATGAATCCTATTTCACATTTTTGGAATTGTATTAAAAAAATGAAGTAATAAAAAAATTACTTTTTCATTTAGAAATTACTATTACTAACTAATAAATTACTAGTACTAAACTAAAATTACTAAATATGAGAATTAAAATACATCACCTCATGTAAGGTATAAGAGATTGCTATACTTGATGTTTCATAACCGTTTATTATAAACTCAAAGGTGTGAGATGCTATGTAAAGGTCAGTGAACTCTGAAATTAATTAGAATAAGTTTAGAAAACTTTTAAATAATTAAGTGAGATTATTTCTAATAAGAAATAAAAAGAGTTTTATTAATGTGTAACGTTTAATGTAATATCGAAAAATATGTATATATATATATATATATATATATATATATATATATGTATATATATCTTTGTTTACACTCAATTTTAATGATATAATATTCCAGACAACGCATGTGTAAATATTTACCATTTTGTGTATCATTTTCCCTGTAGTTAATCATTTGTTGGAAAAAGTCATTTCATTGTATAATCTTATCTTGGATGTCTTTTTTTATCAATCTGTAACAAATGTAATTATGTAATACGTTTTTGCTTGCTTTGAATTTCTGCCTTATAAGATATTCTGCCTTATAAGATATTTACTTTGATACGTTGATTATGAATATTTAAAATAAACAGTGTCTACTAAACTGTCTTTAACTGGAATATATTTAACTTGTAGTTAAAATATTAGAAAAGGAAATATAAATACATGAATTTGTAATAAAGTAGATGACAAATTAATTAAATTGTTGATATTTTTGACCAAGTTGAATATATTGAAACTTAAAAGGGCATCGAACCTTAAAACAAACTTATACATAATGTATATTATAAGTGATCCCTCAATCAATTAAACTCACCTTAATGATGATGTTTTATTTTTTAAAATAAGACATAATCAAGAATACTAATGCAAAAAACATATACATTGTCAAGATATGTGTAGAATGACTCTATAAATCATTTAAAAATAAAAGAAGAATTAAGAAAAGATTTAAAGTTGTATTAAAAAAGAATTTTTGAGGCTTAATTGATTTGACACAGATTAACATTTTCTAAACACACTAACTTGTTTAAATGCTCTAAGCACTTAACAATCTAATATTCTAATAAACATAGATGCGATTTCATACACGACTCACAAATAGAAACACATACTTCATAAGAAAATTTAACAACAATTCTATCATAAAGTCATTACCACACTACCAATATCATGAAAATGAATTACTAAATTTATTGATACGCATTACACATATCCATAGAGGAACAAAAGCTCAAAAGACGGAGATAAAAAGCATTAGATGGAAGATATTCCCACTAAATTTATTAAGAATATATTAATAGAGAATGCATGTATTCCCTGGTTATCAAGAGGCAGCAGAAATATTTTCGTAGAAATGGAAGCTTTCATGCCTGCCATCCAAGACCAAGTAATAAACACTAGAAAATACAACTAATTTATAATAAACAATACAACATCCAATACATAAGCCGCTGAAACAAAAGACCATACGGTGAAATACAGAGGGATGTATATTACTAGTTAGTAAACAAACATATACACATATACATGGAAATAGAGCAAGACATGTCTTCAACACAGTAATAAACTTCTATCACCCACTGCAATCATTCTAGATTATCTATAATGCCTTAAAACAATTAGAGTTATATAAATCAATGTATGTACAGCTTGAAAAACCTATAGTATTGAACACATGCTCCATAGCACATTGTTTCTTCTTCTAAACATATGCAATATCAGAAATCCAAATCCATTGAAAGAGCCATCATTGGTTCTTTATAATATGTACCAATACGACTAGGAAAGAACATGATAATAACAAAACAAATAGTGGAGATGGAATTTTACTTCTGTACAGCAACAGTTTGAAGAGTCGACTTTTATGGTATTGCTATACGATTTGTCGATGTTGTCAGATTACTTAGAGTTAATATAAATATAAATAATTACATTCATATAGCCATCTATACATATATATAGAAATATGTACGTACAGATATGAAATATACTGATAAGTAAATAATAAAGAAATAAATTTCCTCTAACTTGTACATTTCCTAATAATGTTGCTTATAATTGAATCAGCTTTTAGGATTTGTGGGGCATTAGGATTCTCCTGAATGACAAACTTTGAACTGTAAGCTAATGATCAGCAAAAGTTCCATTAAAACCATTTCAGTAATTTTCCCACGAATAGGTAATAATCAAATAGGTATATTGTTACACCCATTTATTTCCATATATTTTTACAGATAATTCATATAAATATGAAAGGTGTAAAGTTGCCTCATATAATAGGGTTTAAAACCTTTAATTTTTGGGTGAACTCCTAATTGAAATTTTGAGACAACAACAGTTTGTAATAATTAGGTAAATATATTTTCCTAAAAAAATTCTTTGTTAAGTTAATCTTAAATATATCAATAGACGTGTAAAATGTTCCATTTTTGCAATGCTATCACATAAACTCACTTTTTCAATACACAACAAATGTTGCAATTCAAAATTTGAACCAGTTGTAAATAGGCTAGAGCTATGAAATTTTACATATGTGCCTAAGTGTGGAGACTATACAGTGTAGTATATCTAATATAGTTCTAAATCCATTATGGTGAATGACCCAAGATTATTGGTTACCTTTTCTTCGTAATACCTCAATATGGGAGAACATCAAATTGAAGAGTTTGATGTGTAATATAAGATAAATTATGATATAATTATAAACCCAATATTGTCTTACTACATTACTTAATCTATATATATGTTTAGTTTAAAATTTTTGTAACATCAGAAATCGGAAAAAGTTTAATAATTGAAAAAAAAAATAGTTTAAAAGGAATGCTTTTGCAAATGGACTAAATGTTTTATAAACAATATATAACTATATAAAAAATTTTTTTTAACTTTAATAATAATACTATTTTTATCATATAATTAACTTTGTAAATTGTACTATGCATATGGCTTCACAGTCCTATAAATGACTGCACACTTCCTACCCTCTGCGCTATATCTCGAAAATGGTTAGTCATAAAAATAAAATGCATGTAAACTAAATTTGTAAAGAATTTTATTCTTTACAATTTTTGTGATAACCTATAATGTTATGTGAGAGGCGTAGGAAAGTAGATGGATGAGATAACCTTTAATATCTTGACTAGTAGATACAATATATTATGGGACTTCAGATCATCATCAGAACATCAAAATAAACGACTGCAAAATTTCAGATTTCCTCCTTTCATTCCAAGGTTTAGCCTTTATTTTGCCTTATTTAACTATACTATGTGCATATTATATAGGCATGATTAATCTCAGATCGTTTTTTGCAAAAACTTCACGAAAATTGGGTTCACAAATTTTGAGAAATATAATTTAAACTGACTACATAAAGAAAGAAGTTTGCTCTGTATTTGCCTATGTCTTGTATCACATTGTTACCTCGTAACTTAAGAACAACTGTATTAATTTATATATTTCTTTCACTTATAGATAATTCTCATTTTTATTGGTAACATAAGCAGAAGCAATTATAATAAAGATGCATTGTCAAAAGATGCTGAGTAAAAATGAACAGTTAGAAAAAATGTGAGATAAAACTATAGGGATGAAAAAATAGTATTTGTCCTTCACAAAGGTTACTCGATAATGATAATCTATAATGATAATTAAAATAAAGCAATTTTGAAAAGTTCTTTTCAAAATTGCTTTATTACTCTGGTTATTTCTTATAAATAACATTTTATAATATTAATAGTTATAATTAAATAACATTGCTTAAAAATATTCATGTTTTTTCAATACTTTATGATATTTTATATAGACCTTTTTATCTTTCTTGATGTCAGATTCATATACTTAACTGATGACTGCCTGTGTCTGCTTTCAGAAAACTAACATGCACTCAGTATCTCTTCTTTGTTCATATAATGTTTTCCCAAGTTGTTCTTTGAAACTGCGCTGTACTTCCAAAACTTGTCTTAAAAATGATACCTAAATTCACTCACGCAGTTAATACTATACCTTTTTCTTTTTAATGTATCCTCAATTTTTATCCTCTGGACGCATCAAACTTTAGTCATGATTTTCTTATTATATTTTTACATTTAAAAACTTATTTATCAGCCTGTATTGTAAATCTATGGTAGTCCTTATAGATGATTGTTTGAATTTCACTGCTATAGTTAACTGAAAGAGATGGGTCTTGTGACAATAAGTATGTACTTGTACATTTTTATTACATTGAACATGCAATAAATAAATGAGTTAGTATGTAAATTTTTTTCTTTTGAACACAGTTATGTTTCTCACACAGAATACAACAGAGTAGCACCTTTTATGAAGTGGATTATATTACAAAAATATTATTATTATTATGGTTATAAAAATTTTTTGTTGATGGAAAATATTTACAAATAATATAAAAAAATTTATTACTCAAATTATTTACATTCAATAATTTTACTTTCTTTCTTATTTCTAATATTTTTTTATGAACAATTTTTTTGATACGAGATTTCCATCAATAATTCAATTTCCATAAGTTCATCCAGCTAATGATATTTATGAACAAATGCAATTCTCTTTGATATGTATTTGAAGAAATACAACATAGATAATTCATTATACAGATATACAACATATTTTCACAGCGATGATTTTATTCATTATTTTGAATACTGTAAAATGATCATACTTCGCCCCAAATTGTAATGTGTGTCATTTCATTTGCAATTATAAAAAAAAGCTATTGGCATCAGGGAAATGAAGTTTTGGTGATTGAAAGAGTACATATTAGATAATAAAATTTTAATCATTAATTAGGAACGGCACATAATCGGGTATATTTTTTAAAAATTTTATTTCGGCGCAAAGGAATTTCTTTGTCAGGGTTATTTTGTACCGCATAATAAATTAGTCAGAATTGTAAGACGTTGATGACGTTTTAAAAACTGTTTCACCCTATCTCTTCCAGGTATGTTATTTTTTAATTTTTTTACAGTACGGCCACATTTATCGAGATAAGTTAATGGTAATTTTGGGATCATACTGATGATGAATAAGATCATACTCTGTCAATGGGAACCCGTCATTACTCATCGTCTCTACATGCATTACGATAGCATCCTTTTCTATAGTTGTGAATGTGGGTGGCGGCCCCGGTAGACCCGTATGAACCTTTTTAAGTTTGTATACCAGAATCCGATGAGGAATGTTGAAGTGTGCTCTTGCTCGTCTCTGAGTCATTTGTGCTGACATAGCACGAGCTGTTCGTTACTATAGACTGAGTATCGTCTAGCACCAAGCAAGAGAAAATATAAACTTTCACGGCATATTGCATTAACCTATAAAAATAATAATAAACAGTAGATAGTTACACAATAGCACCAGAAAGGAACCGAACCACAATAGCACCATTTTGAAGCAAATACTACCCATCTTGAAAAAAATAACCTAAAATTTGCTAACTGTAAAAAGATCCAAAATCTATATTATATCGACTAGTTAGATAGTTAACTAATAATATCATGATTAACTCACCTCTTAAGGGTTGATGATTCCGGAGGTGGCACAGGATTTAAGCAATTAAAATTTTTTGCAAAAAAATTTTAGTTGCTTAAATCAGAACAGCTTGGAAAATGCAGAACAAAAACCATAGATGCAATGGTGGCCTGTCACTTGTCACAATAGCGACCTTTCACATTTGAGATGCGTTAAGGATTAATAAAAACAAAAAATAATTGAGGTTTTTTTTGCAGCTGTCCAATTTGGTGGAAAGTTATCCTCGTAGGCGCATAGTAGGACCATTTTATGGCAATAAAAAGAGAGAAACAAATATTTTGAAGAAAACCTTTTTTCTTATTAAACTTACCTTTTTATTTTTTCATTTTTAGACTAATGTGACGAATAATGCTTATAATGAAAATTATTGAAAAACGTGACGTGAAAAACATGAATTGATGTTATAAATGAATATCATATTTAATTTTGGAAAAAAAAATTTTCGACATTTTTTATAGTTTTATATTCCTGGGAGTAAAATGATTCAGTATAATAAATGTACTGATGAGAATTGTAATATTTTATATTTTGAAGGCAATCTGACTCTCGGGAAAGATTTTACTTTTAGAATGATGGGAGGTATCAGGCCTGTAAAATTATGCCATTAGTAAAAATATACCTATTATAATTTCAATCAAGATGAAGTAACAAATTTAAGGTCATTAATGAAATAAATATTATATATAGGATAACCATCCTTTAAACTTTACTCCAGTAGGTAAGTAGACAAGTTGTTTTTATAGTCCTTTGAATTTTCACTCTTTTACTATTTCACAAGCATTACAAGAACTACTTCTACTACTAGCTTCTACTTCTAGCTAGAACTAGCTTCATTCTGAATAGGCCTGGTTATATTCTATTCAAATTCTGCAAATGAATAATCAAATTCTGTATTCAATATTTGTAATAGAGCATATTATTCTGAAATTGTCTCTATAAAGGAACTGTTATAAGAAAAAGTACTAGAAAAAAAACAAGTAATTAAGCAAACATAAGTATGCAAAGAAATCTTTGTTATAAGTAAAATGTACTTGCATATAATTTGTACAGTATTCTTAACCATGGAAGTTAAATGAATTAAGAATTATTTTCATAGCATACCGAATACAATAAATTTAATGCAGAGGGGACAAATTGAAAGATGTAAATGACTGTTTTGTTTGTTTACCATCAGAAATTTCAATAACTTGTAAAGTCACAGTGACTTGGAAAATATTGCATAAAAATATTAAATGCTAGTCATTGTGACTATTCAAAGTAAATGTAAATTCAGATATTTATCAAAACACCTGATAGCTATTAATTATATTTTATTAATAACCTTCTGTTTATTTCCATTATATGCCACTTGCGTACTTAAATAAGATAAGAGTAATGTTGTTAAGTGTACTGATTATATGACATTTTTCATGGAACTTTCCACAAAGCTTATAAACAGCTATTTGCCTATATTGTTTGTGAGAAGGGCTAGAGTGTATTATGTATTAAGAATACTTAGTATATGTAAGAATAATTTATGTATTAAGAATACTTAGCATATGTAAGAATAATTTATGTATTAAGAATATTTAGCATATTGAGACAATTTAAATTGTTTTTTCTGTAATTTAAATTAAAATAAATTTATGGAATTTTGACATAAGTTTGTTTTAACCTAAATTAAAGACAAATCTAATTTAAATGATTTCAAACTTTGCTTGTTTATGCTGCTAGAGTAGTTTTGAACATTCCAACCTCAGGGTTTGAATCCAAAACTTGCCTTAGACGGGTGTCACTTTATTTTTATTCAACTGTTGAACATTATTTATTATTTTTATTGTTGTCCTTAGTTATTATTATTCTTAATTCATTGATTAACATTAATAACATATTCCCAACAGGATTCATAAGCAATAGAATCAAATAGAACATATTCCTTGATGTTGTCCAGGTGCGGTGCTAGTTATTTATAACAAAATGTAAAGTGATCTTCCTCCAACGAAAGAAGTTTGCCTATATTTTTCTTGAAATATATTACAGAGACCAAGTAACAACGAAACCAAGGAAGAAAGCTATGGAAAGGGACTGAGGCTGGCTATAACGGTACTTACACAATCCATAATAATGGTAGTAAAAGAAATTATTTTGCTAAAAATATTGATTTTTCACTAATATGTTTCCCTAACTAATGATTGAAATATAAATAAAAATTTCGACTTACTTCCAATACCCTTAGAATACTTTAGGTAGCAATATCATAATTTACATAATAACCAGTAAATTGAAATAAAAAAAAATGTGTGCGCAGGCTATAAACATGTTTCTAACTCTCCTAGCCACATAAAATTTTTTGCCATTGAATACTGTGAAATAAAACTGACAAAATTGTAAAAGTACGAATGAAATGGAATTTATCATGATGATCTTCAAAGTTTTTTTTATAGTTATGTCAACAGATTAAGATTCAATTTTCTGGCTTATATTATCAATTTTTTAAAATTTAGAATAGCTCTTTTTCTTAATAATATTTTTTTTCATCATGGCTAATTTTATTATTTGTCTTAATAAGATGGTGTTTCTCAATATAATTTGTGTAACAATAATATAAAATTTTGAATACATTTTATTAAAATAATTATTTAGGAAATGCAGATACGGTAATTAAATAAGGGGCTTATTCTTAGAAATTAAATACACTAAGTATTAGTATGTAGTATATTATTTAATTATATACAATAAAATGTCTTTTTTTTAAAGAATTTTATGTCAGGAATTCATTTTAAAGTGATCAAGTAGACATTATATTGTAAATAGTTTCTTTAAGATCATTGATCAAAACTAAATGGCTTGGGAAACAATTTTAAAAATTTTCCATCTTATTATTAAGATAATTCAGAAGAAAAGCTATTTATTCATATGGAAGTGGTAATGGTTAACTATATGTTGTCAAAATAGATTGAAAATTAATGATCAAAATAACGTGTCCATTTCGTAAATTGTGTAATTTTTATTGTATGAAAAAATGTCAATATGATTTGAGTTGAAATATTTAAATATACATTAGTCCAAGTCATGATCTGTAAATTATTTTAAAAACTGCTTGGAAAATAGTTTTTCATAATATTAAAAAGTTATATAATTTTTTTATTATATAACATTACAATGTTAGCACATGCTGTGTAATCACGTGTCAATAATATAGTAGTTCACAAATTCACCAGTCGATTGAAAGCAAAAACAGAAGATTATAACTATGATTTTAACTCTAGTCATTAACATTAGATTGAAATTTTACTTAGATTGATATTTTTTAGACTGAGTATTAGTATAAATGAATATTTATGAAAGTATGTTCAAAATTCGAAGCCGATAAAACATTGAAATTGCACTGTTTTGTAATAAAATCATGACTTCACAGGTAAATTGAATAAAAGTAAGTAAAATATGTTTATCAAGAAGGGAATTGTGACTTTTATTAAACATATAGATGTTTCATATAGAAAACAGTAAATTGTGACTATTATCAAACATGTAGACATGTCTCATATAAATAAAATTCTTTTATACATAGCGTCACTTGTTTGTTAAAAGAAAGAAAATTGTCTGGTCAATCGTAAATTGACGCTGACATATTATGACAGTTTTTAAGGATATAGATATTAACTTACTTTATTATAAAAGTTATCACTTCTAATCTTATTGTGACAGCCCTCACATATATAAGTTGAGATATTAAAAGAATTTTCGGGTTTTGCTGATGGTATAATTTTGGTAAGATAGCAAAATCGGATTATTTAGTTAGGCAGTAATAACAGGCTTCAGACTCAATGAATATTATATATAGGGTTAGGGTAAATTTAATTACTAGCTATCCCAACTAAAAATGAATAATTAACTCATCCAAAAATGAAAGAGTATATTCATCGCAAATTCTTCATTAATTGTTTTTTGGATCTTTGCTGTTAGAGAATTAATTGTTCATATATCTGTTTTGTATCAGTGATTGCAGTAAGATTAAGGATTTAATTATAAGATTTAATTATAAGATTAAGGATTTAATAAGGGAATAATTAACAAAGTTTAACCTAACTGTTAATAACATACTGAGAATTTCACGAATATCCCTCATAGTAAGTTTTATAAGCTAGTTAATGAAAAGATAAGCTTAATGGGACATATTTTAAATTAAATTAAATTTCTTTTAATTTCAAAATACAATTTCATTTATTGAATAAAATTTAATTTATAAAGAAACATTTATAAGATCTATTTGTTTTAAATAATCTAACATTATCTTATTAAATATAAATATTTTATTGTATCATGTGTGATGCAACAAAAAAATTTTATCAGGTATTTGAAAAATAATTGACTGTAGAAACTTCATTTAGTAATTTCTTCAAGTTGCACCCAAGCGTCATTCTTAGGCTTAATAAGGAACATATTCGGATCAATTTCTGTGGGGTATGGTGATTTTGGCGATGGTTTAATCTTGAAATTGTAGGTGATGCTCACAATAGCAGCCTTAATCTGTGTTAAAGCAAAACGAAATCCTGAAAAGGGAATCACATGTTATGAAAAAGTGTGGAGCTTCTGTTGAATTACAAGAATTGTTGTGACAGAAATAATCTATAAAATCAAAAATAATTTTAAACAAATTTTGATAAAAGAATATGATATAAGATCAATTTGAGTTGATTTTTATTCACCTGGACAGAGCCTTGGACCTTCGCCAAAAGGTATGTATGAACACTTAGGTCTAGATGCTATAGCTTCTTCAGTAAAGTTATCTGGGTTAAATTTTTCAGGTTCAGGGAAATACTGTGGATCCATGTGAAGTGCATAAAGAGGAATTGTTATTAAGCCACCAACTTCCATCTTCAGGGGTTTTCCACCTTTTGTAGGTGGTGGAAATTCGTATTCCTTGGTACAAACACGAGACATAAACATACCTGGTGGATGTAGTCGGAGACTCTCTGTAATTAATAGTCAAAGTGAAAATTATGAAAATTAGAAAAGTTAAACTGAGAGAACAGAAAAATGTTTATTGTAAATAAAATCTGAATCACAATAAAATGATAGATATTTGTATATTAATTGTACAAATGTCTATATTTATATTTATTATGGTTCAGATTTTACATATTAATTAACAATTATATTTATATACATATGTTTAATAATAATCCATGTCTAGCCTATGGCCTCCGAAGTTTTGTCATTATCTAAATCAAGGAATTATAAGTAATCCGAACCTCATTCAATATCTTTGACTTTTATAATTTTTCGTACCTTTAATTTTTCATGTTTTCACATAGGGTTTCCTACAGAATGTTTGGTGTGATATTTGGAAGATGTAAAATTTATGTGATTATCTAAAAACTCATAAAGGGTATAGCCAACTTATATAGGAGATTTGGCCCCAAAGTGGATGGAAATGAAATGGTACACAATCATTAAAGATAATGTTAGCACTGTTTTCGTCAATAACTTCACCAGAACTGTAAATAAATAATTAAATTGGGTCTATAATTAATTAGTCAATATACTGTATTAGTCAATATAATAATAACTACTCGGGTACAATCACAGAAAATGTTAATATGTTTTAATTAAGGGAATGCAAGAGCAACCCGAAAAATAAAAAGAAAAAAGCCCGGGTGGCTTTTTCACAATATTCAACATGGCCACTGCTCGAAGTCAATAATATCGGCACCAATTCTAATAGGACATCAACACGACATGAACCATTCTACAGTGACTGTAAGTTGGGTTTTCCTCTTAAAGGTGAAAAATGGAGTCATTTTACATTGACATTTTGACATATGCAATTTTAGTATTGTTATAAAAAAAAATATTAATTTCATATTTTAGTGAAAATTAGTAAATATAGGTTTTTACTAAAAACAATATTTTTAAAAATGTATTTTCATGTAATAATGACTAGGACCAATTAACTGATAAATAACATTGAAATTTACGTTTTTTCATGAATAATTAAGAATGATTAAATAATTACTGCGCTATATTTTAAAGTAAGCTGGGCTGGGGGAAGAAGGACTTATGAAGTGAGAAATTGATTAAAAAATTTTACTCTAATTTCCTGGATGTTCCATGTGAAAATGCATTTTTTAAAAGAAAAAAAAAGTTAATAAATATATTGCTTTTTGGTATGATATGTATTTGTATCTGTGGTGGAGACATATTAGGTTATGTTTCTTTCTTCACAGATACTTTCTTAAAAATACTACAAAGATAAATTTTGTCCAAATAATCAGTGCTGGGTTTTTCATATATTATTGTTATTGTATTGTGACTTACCATTACTCTAACATTTTTTATTGTTTCTAGTTTCATTTTTTTATTTCCTATTGGTTTATCAGTTGTTCAAAAAATGATAGAGTGAAGAATGATGCAGTTGATACCAAATAGGAAAAAAACAACCTATCAAGTAAGTGTAGATCTTGTGCAACGATGGGTTCGTATTAATTTAGGCATTTATAGATATTTAAGGGTATGTTATATTTTTATTAAACTCTTAACAAATATTACTTTTTCACAAAGTGTATCTATACTTTCCACAGTGTCTACTATACTTTTCATAGTCATAAAAATATCACGTATATTTAAAAAATTATAAGATTTAGGATAATTGCTACAGTTTTACTGTAATAAGATTTTATCATCCCTGTTTTTTTCATGATTTTCGGTTCAGAAGTTTCGTAAGTACGGAAGGCAAATACTACATTATTGCATATTTTTTAGAATATCATTTTAAATATAAAAAATTTAATATTATATATATGTTTGAAAGTGCTTGTTATGAGGAATTAAAAAATATTTTTTTATTCCTCATAACAAGCTCTCTCAAATGATATTCCATATAATATGTAAAATTTAAAGACAGAATTTTTGCATTATTTGTTTACCTTTCTTTAACTCTTATGTGAATATTTTAAAAAAGTTAGAATGTGTAAAATATGAGGGTTAATAAAATGTATTGCTTCGCCAAATTTCAAGTTTCTGCATTACATTGTTTCTGAGAAAATCATCTGTGACAGACGGACTGACAAACAGACATGTGAGTGATTTTATCAGCTTTCCATTTTTCAGTTTGAGGTACAGAATCCTAAAAAAGGTTTAAATTGCATAAATAATAAACAATTAAAATATATCTTACCAGACACAACCCTATCCAAATATTTCAATAAATGAATTTGGTCATATGACAAGCGACCATTAGTTTCTTTCATCGATGCGTTTATTTCTTCTCTCAAACGATCTTGAATATTTTGATTCCACGCCAACTGTTAAAGAAAACGTAAGTTTTATGGTTTTCATCTCTCCATAGACAAATAGAAAACAATATTTCTATTTTTCCATGGAGAGGCTTTGAAAGTAGTGAATATAGATAAATTTCATGTAATATACAAAATAAAACATTAAGCAGCATATCGTTCATAATTTTTCAATATTCACAATTTGTTTATTCTGAAAAAGTTTGTCTGTTTACATATATTTTCATTTTTATATATTTTGATAACTCCTCCCTTGAATTTAATGGAACTTTGCTGCTTAGAACCTGTTAAACTTAGAACTTAAAGATTAGAATTTAGCATAGGCCATAAATCATTTCGCTATGTCACTAGTGGACCGAGAGAAAAAAATATCCATGCAGGTGGATACAAAGAAATAGATAAAAAATGGTATCTGTAATTGTTATTGTTTTTAATGGTCAATAAATAAAATAAACAATTAAATGAAACTATGTGATGAAGTATTATTTCTACTTTCTTTAAGTTCTTTACAACAATCTAGGTTTCGTTGTATGATGACATGTTCAGGTGGGCAATTTGCAAAGATCTTGTGAATAACGAATTTCTACAAAATTAAAGCTAAATATACTCAATATTTAAATATAATAAAATTTTAATGATTCACTGCAGATTCATATTGCCTGTCCTTTTGTTCTCCATTATTTATAAGTTAATAACATTAAAAAATAAAAAAAATTATTTAAAAATAATTTTTTTTTAAACCATCCTATGCTGTAAAAAATCCTCTTTATCTAAAACCGTCGAATAATTCAATATTATAATTGAAAAATAACTAAATATTAGAACTAAAATGATATAATATTACCTCATGTAAAATATAAGAGATTGCTATACTGGATGTTTCATATCCATCTACTACAAACTCAAATGCATGAGACGCTATGTAAATGTCGGTGAACTCTGAAATTAATTAAAATCACTTTAGAAACTTTTAAATAATTAAATAATACATGTACACGTTCTGGTTTTTTAAAATTATTTTATATATAAATTTTGTTTACACATACCAGATAAAAAAATTTGTAAATATTTACCATTTTGTGTATCATTTTCTCTGTAGTTAATCATTTGTTGGAAAAAGTCATTTCTTTTAATACCAGACTCTTGTCTCTGTGCTAGGATATCCTTTGTTATTTGTATAATCTTATCTTGGATGTCTTTTTTGACAAATCTATAACAAATGTGCACATAATTATGTAATAAGTTTTTGCAATGCTATATTTTTATTTTGTAATATGTAAGTTATGGTTTACTGTCGTTCCAAACACTTTCATTATTTGTTGTTTTTTAAATAAACATTTCAGTGAGTTAAAATTTTCTTGTAAAGTTAGATTATGCTTCTTTAAAAAGTCTAGCCCAGAGTCAAAATACAAAAAAAAATATGCCATCGGTTTACAAACAAAAATGGTTAAGTCACTATTTTTTTGCGACTTTTTGTGGCAACATTATATACAATCAATCTGTTTTTACACCCACCAAAAATTAATAACAAACTTGGATTCTTCCATTATTTAATTTGAGTTCAAAGTACCATTGGGAATTAAAACTATCAAAGCCGCAATGGGTCGAAAACAAAAATGAATAAGTTCATTTCAAACAATATGTATGCCACATTCTCAATGGCATCTCATATTTTTGTGGCGTTACATTACTACCAATATTTTAGTGAATTTTATTGTAATGTGAACTATTATTTAAAAGATTTCGATTACTATAATGTATAAGGTATTCTACATATTAATGTATAAGGTATTCTACCAGCGTGCTTCAAAATAAAGCGAGAAAAAGAACTGTATAACCAGAAAAATTGAAAGAAAGTATTTCAAAGAAAATGCGGTAAGTGAATCTTTAGCCACAGCGGCATTTTCGTTTATATAATAACAGTGAAATTGTTTTGTAGTACTTTTGAAACAAACAATAAAATTTTTGAATGACATACTTTGATCCCAATTTTATTCTGATCACTTTTTGTGTGTTTTTCCATCGATTTAAATCACATCAGTATAGATTATGTTTTCCACTGAACGGTAATTTTTTTCTGACGTAGATATTATTTAAATTACTTAACAACAAATTAGTCTACTAATTGCTTTTAAAGGTATTTTGCAAAAGCTTTACCACTCACCCTTGACCGCAATCATAATATTAAACGTTTTAAATGTGCATCTGTGACTGGCGAATTAATTAGAAAATTTCATTCAGCTTTTTATAAACATTGCTCAAAAACAAAACAAGATGCGCCAATATTAAAATATTGCACTACGTCTCCAAAAAAAAGAAAGACCAAACTTAGGACAAAGGATTGAGAAACAGTTTACCGAATATATCAAATTATAACTGTGGGAAAAAAGTTCCAGTTTGTCAATAAATGTTTTTAAGAACACTCAGAATAAAAAAAAGGTAGAATTTCAAGCTTAATATCAAAAACAGGGGAGTTTCCAGTTGAAGACCGGGGTGGTGATCACAGAAATGACTTACATACTGATAAAAACCAATCTATGCATTCCTTCATCCAAAAATTACAATTCCGTGAAGTTCATTTTTGTTGTTTTACACTGTACACTTTGGTTGGTGAATATCTCCCCAGTTTAACATTCGAAAATTACACGAAATGTACAAATCTGATATACCAGCTCCATATGCCAAAAATCTTATTTCAAAAAAGTATTTAACACTAAATATAATTTAGATTGTGGTAGCTCACATACGGTTGTCTGTTCATTCTGCTTACAGATGGGAGAAAAAATTGTCAATCAACAAGATTTTCGGGGTAAAAATGATTATGTGGTTTATAAAAGGGTTCATTCTTTTTAAGCCAAGGCATTTTATAATTTGTTAAAATGGTAAGTTTGTTAAGATGGTTTAAAAATTGTTTCTTATTACTGTCAAAAAAATATGGCATTGCCAAAATTACCTGCCCAGGCAAGTTATTATAGTTTAACTATTATAATTTACAGTCGTTAAACTTTTATAGTAGGAAGTTATACTTTTATAATTTTAAAGTTGTCGAGGAAAGCTCCAAAGAGAAACTAGTTAAAAATAATGTTTTTGT
Organism: Druceiella hillmani; assembly: GCA_039881145.1. Lineage (NCBI taxonomy): Eukaryota > Metazoa > Arthropoda > Insecta > Lepidoptera > Hepialidae > Druceiella > Druceiella hillmani. The sequence continues at coordinate 3,439,536 of JAYKKI010000023.1, read as the reverse complement.
TTATTTATGGACTGAAGACAGTTACGCGAAAGTTCCAACGTTTACCACAGTCTTAACTAATTAGATTTGAACGGTATACACATAATATGTTTGTTTGCTGACAAGTGTGGCGGGAAAAATAAAAAATCATTTATAATAGCCATGTGTTACCAATGATTGTTAAACTATTTAATGGTTAAACACCTAGAGCTCATATTTCCCGCTACTGGCTATTCATATTTCATTCTCACATTCTGATTTTTCACTATTTGCGAATACCCGGTGTATTCAGATATAGCAAAAAGAAATTTCGGAAAATAGGCAAAATTATAAGTCTCACTTAGTGCCAAGAAATAATTTTGGAGCAATCAATCATTATGAAAATAGGAAAAGAGTATTCAGAGTCTCCTGCTCAGTGGCGAATTAGTTTTTCACTGTGTCGAAGTTTCTATTTAAAATGTAGCGAGCAAAAAAATAATGTAGCAGTTTTGGGAGGGCTCTTTATAAAACAGAAAAAGGAAACTATGAAAATATATGCAAGAAAAACAAGAATATTAACATGTTATATCCAGAATTAATTAAAAGACTTCTGTTAAAACAATTGAAAATCAAAGACATTAAAAGCTTGTTGTGTAAATATTACGGAGATGAGTGGGATAAATTAATGGAACTATCAATTTATAAAAATATTTTTAATTCTAATAATAATCTGGAATAGGTAGAAATTCAAGAAATTGATAATTCGGTATCTGATTTATGTGAACTCCAAGAAAGAGATCAAGAATTACTTATTTAATTGTATGATCAATTTATTTAAATGATTTTTTATTAAGTTATTGTCTTGTCGGTTTGCCTTTACATGTTATTTTCTAAATTCGTACCTGACCAACTCTAACTAGTAGGTTAATAATGAGTATAGTTAAGTCACAATAAGTTATAAACAAAGATGGCTATGTCCATTATTTGGAAATAAATGTAACTAAGTCCATCGGAATCTTTGCAAATCTTTATTTTCTGGAATCTAGCAGTACTCAATAGATTGTTATAAAAAAGGTAAATATTCATTATCAATTTTAGTATTTCAATGTCTAGTCAGACGTTGTTGAGTGATTAACTAAAAGTTTTTTTCCATTTTGGATATAATTAAGTCTGCTAGACTTATCTAATTTTGTTTGTAAACCATCTGAAGTATAAGCAGAAAATAACTTTTCGTTGATATTATTGCATGTTCAATACTAGTGACTGTGTCCCATTATTGAATACGTAGCAATAGGCGAGTAGTATGGTGACTTTGTCTACGTGGAATTCTGATACGCAAGTGTTTTTTAATGCATTTATTTTATGTTCTTATATCAAATACAAATACCATAGGTCAGCGATGAAAAAGTTTTTCGAATATTTTCTTATAAAACGTATAGATAAACATTCCAACTATAAGCTTCATTTTAACATATCGCGTAACAATGTTCTTTTTATTCATATATATATACACACATCCACACACACACACATACACACATATATACATATATATATATATATATATATATATATATATATATATGTATATGTATAGATGCCCATCAATAAGATACTTCACAGTCTGGAAAAAATAAACACATAGATGTAATATCTATATATTGTTTATAATATAAGCCTTTTAAAATCATTAATAAATATATTAGTTTTAAAGCAATAAATTCACTAGTTTATTAGGGCATTAATCCTATAGTCTATATTTCTATTTTGTTGTCTAGGATATCCCCATTACACTTACATGTTGTACAACCATAGTGTAAAATTTTTCAAACAGTCTATGTATTCCTAAGTTGTCTGGGAACAAAAAAATCATACTGATGATTGTTATTTTTGTTTGAGTAATGTGACAGGATATAATTTTAAAAATGTACCAAAATTGGGTATCTCAATGTTTTGTCAATAACAAAGTCTGTTCCATAAGGACTCAGATTGCTAATGCCCTATTTCTATTAAGAATAATAGTGATTTTCCAGGCAGTGGTAAAGCTTAAAACTAGCCTAAAGCTAAAACAACAGGAACTGAATGACTTGGTAAAAGATATTAGATTATCTAAAAATGCAGCAGAACTTCGCGGTTTTTGTATAAAGAGAAAAACATTTATACGATTCTGAAATAACATTTTATAGGCATCGAAGCAGAAAAAAGGATTTGTACAGTATCTCATTATTTAATGTTTTGCTGTTATATTAATAGTTTAATACACAGATTTGATACTAAATACATTGCATAAGAATGGCGACTTTTTACATATTCTTCGAAAAGATGGTTGAAAGCTCTTCTCTGGCATATTGGCAACAAATTTGCAGCCAATACCCAGCTTATTCAGTTTACCTTAGAGAATATTATACAAACTTAAAAAATGTTTTGGTAATAATAAAATGCACTGAATGTAAATAGTTAACGTAATTGATTCAAATTCCTATGCATGCTTCTGGGTCAACAGCAAGTTTATATGAAATAAATACACCGAACATAAATGGCTAAATTGTACAAGTAAATACACCGAACATAAATAGTTAACTTGTAGTGATTCAAAATCCTATGCATGCTTCGTCGTGAACAGCAAGTTTACATGAAATAAATACACTGAACATAAATGGTTAATTTGTACAAGTAAATACACCAAACATAAATGGTTAATTTGTAGTGATCCAAAATCCTATGCATGCTTCTGGGTCAACAGCAAGTTTACATGAAATAAATACACTGAACATAAATGGTTAATTTGTACAAGTAAATACACCAAACATAAATAGTTAACTTGTAGTGATTCAAAATCCTATGCATGCTTCGTCGTGAACAGTAAGTTTATATGAAATAAATACACCGAACATAAATGGTTAATTTGTGCAAGTAAATACACCAAACATAAATGGTTAATTTGTAGTGATCCAAAATCCTATGCATGCCTTTTGGTGAACAGCAAGTTTGTATGAAATCCCCAGGTTTCATTTGTAAGTAGGATAGTAAAGCAAAGAATTTTCGTGGGAAAAAATTTGATAGGCCAATTAGAAAAAAATTGGAAGCTGGAATAAAGAATGTTATTAACCTGAATTTGATAGATCCCAAAGAGTATTTCTTCCACTATTTCATATCAAACTTGGATTGATCAAATAGGTTGTAAAAGTATTACTACTAGATTGAAATTCTTTCAAGAATCTCCTTTCATGTTTACCTAACTCATCTGATGCAAAGTTAAATGAGGTCATATTCCTGGGACCTAACATCAAGAAACTAATCAGGGATATGACATTGAAAAAGTAATGATAAACTTAGAATAAAATGCTTGGCATGGCTTTAAAATCATTATTTCTAAGGTTTTAGGTTTTATAAAAGATCTTGAATATATTTGGCGTTAATTTTGTAGAAATTCATTATTGATGATTAAATGAAACTACGTGATGTAGTATTATTTCTACTTTCTTTGAGTTCTTTACCACAACCTAGGTTTCATTGTATTACAATACCTTCAGGTGAGCTATTAGCAAAGATCAATCTAACCTAAGACAATCTTTGCTAATCTTAGCAAAGACCATCTTTGCTAATAGCCCACCAGAAGATATTGAAATACAACGAAACCTAGGTTGTGGTAAAGAACTTAAAAAAAGTAGAAATAATACTACATCATGCAGTTTCATATAATTATCTATTAAAATATTGTCCAAGAAATGTCAAATAGCTATAAAAATTTACGATGTGAAAGGAATTGGGAGGTTCACTTTTTTAATATGAGGAACAAGGAGGACTCTTCCATCAAGATGTAAAAGAGATGGAAAGAGTAAATATATTTATATACATATAAATCTCAATAACTAATCAATTCTTAAAATTTACTAACTTAAATATATAATTAATAACATTTGTATTTAATTGTGCACCATCATATAAATTCTTTTTAGTGAGAGTAAATTACGTATCAAATATATAAATGTCATACCTCATTTTTAATTTGGATGCCAATTTTGGTATAAGAATTACAATGTACATTTTAATATTGTTAAGAAAACTCGAACCGAAGAATGAAGATGCTATCTTAAAAAAAATTGACTCCTCATCCTCGAATGTGTTATTATCGACACCGAACACAGCTTTTGCTATAACATCTGTAGTGTATTTGCCCGATAACTGTGAATATGAACAAATCATAAATACGATAATGAAATTTGATATTAAAACGGTTTACCATTGAGTATTAGTATTATAGTAAGTTCTTAAGTCTTTCCAAATAGTTTTTAATTACTAGCTCGAAGGCGCCAGCCAGTCAGTGTAAATTATAATATATTTATGCAACAAGTTGAACGTTTGCGCTTTATCAAAACTTAATTAGCGAGGCAATATTTTTCATACATGGGTAAATTACTCATTTATGGTAATAAATATTTTAAAGTTAATTTGTGTTTAATTTCAATGTTATTTAGTGCTACTGAGCAAATTTTCAAAGCTAAAAAACGAAATCATTTTACACTATAGGTTATTCGACAACTAAAGATATCAACAAAAGATATTTGCAAAGATATAACAACATTAAAATTATGGAAATATATGTAAAAGCGGACAATAAATAATAGATATTTTAGTAAAACTAAATAAACAAAACCCATCAGGTTTAAGAAATAGAAGTATTAAAGAATTATACATGGAAGGTTTATACACTACCATGTAATAGAAGATAAGCGATTTTAAAAAAATATTAAATGTTTATGGTGGGTGCAATACATAGTTCTGAACTAAATGAATTCCATTGGCTAACGGCTATAAGTTTTGTTATAATATTCTGTTTTATTTATTGAGAGAGCATTGTAGTTTTATTATTTGGATTATCGAGAATATTAAATAAAAAAGCAAAAATATAGATTATGCCACACATAAATCATCATCCAGTTGAATTTATGATCGGGAATCAGAAATATGTACATTCTAAGGATAAAAATATCAAATATGCAAGTTTTCGAGTTGTTTTAGTTTATTCAGAAGTTTCCTAAATCGACCTGATCAACATACATTTCTATAATCTGAAATAAGTAGAAAAAATTGGTGGTTAATAATAAGTGTGAAAAGAGAAGAAATATTGGAGACAATTCAGATTATAATTTAAGAAAATGTTTTGACTGTTTAGGTCGTTAATTAATATAGATTAATACGTTGATTTAATAATAGTTTAAGCATGAAGTGGGAGAAATTTTTAACAATATCTTCAGAGAACGAATATTTGCAGAATTTTTGCTAGTATTTGGATAAAACTTTATGACTGTTTATTTACTTCATTATGCTCAAAATAAAAAGTTTTTTATTTAATGAAAGTTAATGGTTAGTTTGTTTAAATCAGCCGTACATCTTCTCATTAGAAATATGTCAATCTATAAAAGGCACAAATACAAAACTAAATTTGGAACATGTAAACATTTTTCGATTTTTGGAAATATGGAAAGTGCTAAGATAATTTTCATGCCATATTTCAATTTCTTAGAAATCCTATAATTTATTAATTCAAGTAAGGTAAAGTACTGTTCCTTATTACACCACGAAAACATTGTATGTCTAAAATTCATTAAAAACACAGGAGATGTTTGGAAAGATTTGTTTCTATTCCTGGAACAAAAATGCTGTTAAAATCATATGTGAGTATAACATTTTTTCCAACCAAATGTGAGAAATACATTGTTATTAGATCTCATACATAAAAGCATTTATGAAAAATTGTGTGACATAATGTTTGCCTTGGGGTACATATTTTTATGTAGCAATGAATACGTTGATAAAGCAATTGCCACAAATAAATTATAAATTCGAAAATTGATTTCTTTGTCAATTTGTTGGTTTATGTACTATTTAACAACTCTTCAGTCAAACAGTAGGTTGCTATCAAATTTGACATTGTATAGTTTGCATGGTGGTGGTTTTTTTAGAATTTAAATAACATGACAAACACACCTCATTTGAATGTATTTCATATAAATACTTTCTGTAGGATAAAACTTGGTGTTTCTTAAATGCCCTCTACACTACTCGCGAAGTTACCTCGACGAAGTGCTCGCCGAAGTTGATTGCAGTCTGAAGTACGTCTGAAGTACAGTCTGAAGTACTCACAAAGCGAATCAAAGTACTCTCTCTACACTATTCTCTTCTATACTATTCTCTTCGCCTAATTTCGCGAGTAGTTCAATAGGTGGCACAATGTATAATTAAACCCATTGTTCACACGCCTCGAGAACCAAAAACCTGCATGTATATCACCCACCTCATTAGAAAATGCATAAGAGCAATGCCTTGGGCAAAAAGTAGCTATTTTCATAAATTAAAAAAGACAGAAACCTGCTTTCCTTCAAAGTCCACAATGCCATTTTGTCGAGTTTTCTTTTTAATGTAATCTACCATTATATTACAAATTTCCTCCATTCCAGAAAAGTAGAGCTTAATTTTTGAATTTGTAACGGCAGGTGTGAAATGCCCCCTTATTCTTCTCCATCGTGCCTCATCTTTCTGCACGAATGGATTGTTACATATTAACGGATCAAGATTTGGGTCAACCTGAAAATTACAAAATAACTTTCGTAACTTTTTCATTACATTTAATATAACACAGTTGTCATTTCTGGTTAACTTTTCTGTATATAAAACAATGGTTTATAACATTTATATTATAATAGTTTTATATAACTCAATAACCTTTTTTAGTCATTCACATTTTTTTTAATGTTTTATTTTACATATTTTCATTTGTCCCAAAGTTTTTTTTAACCAAAATATGGACAGGTCTGTCACAATGTTCGTAAGGGTTTATATAAATAATTCAACTATATTTCCAATACCTCCATATCGGTGTTTGAGAAACTGCTGAAATCTTTTGATAAAATATCTTTTATAAGATCCGGATCTCTTAATAATAAACTTGGCTGCATTAACTTCATAAATCCCACATAACGGACATCCTTGTTGTAATTGCTGAAATGGTGTAATGTCATAATGGACTCACTTTGAAAAGTTTATTTATGTATATTCAGATATATATATATATATATATATATATATATATATATATATATATAAATTTAAATATAAATGCACATATGTATGTATATTTTTTCTTACGACTTTTTCACAAGGTTGATTACTCCCATTATTTTGAATTTAAGGCGTGTTTGGGGAATGTAAAAAACACAATCGGCTTTGAGATAATTGCATTTCAATTTCAGAATAAAAAATTTAATTTATTCATGTTCTATATATTTATTCAAGTCCTGTTACTCCCGTCAAGAATTTATTTAGATTATGTCCTATTAATCTCACAAAAATAAAATTTTATAAACTACAAGAAAATCCTCTTTCAAAATTAAATATCATAAATAAGATTAGTTGTTGACGTGATATTTTTCCATAATTTTCATTATAAATGCAGTTTGTCACCTTATAATGAACTTCTATTTATTTGAAATAAAATTGCTATTGTGAATTAGTATAAACATACGTTTTTAAACAATACAGTATCTGCAATACAGTAATTAATTTTAAACAATACAGTATCTGCAATACAGTAATTAATTTTAAACAATACTGTATCTGCAATACAGTAATTAATTTTAAACAATACAGTATCTGCAATACAGTAATTAATTTTAAACAATACTGTATCTGCAGTACAGTAATTGATTTTAAACAATACAGTATCTGCAATACAGTAATTAATTTTAAACAATACTGTATCTGAGCCGAGTTATAATTTCAATTAAATACCTAAAGTTAATCAGAATAGATTATGAGAAGGTGTTGTTTCAGTTAATTACATTCCTGATGAAGCAAGTTTTTTTAAATAAACCCTGAAATCACATCGGAATGCATGAAAACTATTTAATGATTTTATTTTATTTCAACATTTCACTAAATCCCTAGGGGTTTCATTAAAAAACTGATTTTATTATTAAATGCAGCATATTACATTAGGTGAACTTATTACTACATGAGCAATCTTTTTCAGTCAACTAAGTCAAGAAAGTCTGCAAAAGACTGTTAATAAAAGTCAAAAAAGTATCAAATTCATACTTAATTACATATATAATTCAATTGTAATTTATATGAAGGGAGACAAGACAAGATAGAAAAGAAGAAGGACAGAGCACTGAAAAGGAATTAAGGTTGGAATAACTTGTTCAGATGACTTTCATAGATGTATAAAAAAATGCTCATTTTACTAAAAATAATACCAGACACCAATGTAATGGATATCATAAATAAGATAACAATAAACTATTCATAGTGCAAAAATGAAAATTGGACAAAATGAATATTTATATACTGATCTATTTTTCCTTGTGATATATTTTCACAGGGCTGATTCCTGACATCATTTTGGACATAAAATGTATTGGTGACTGAAAAAATCCAATCGTTGCTGAGATAATCACCATTGGAATTATAAAATTTAAAAAAAAAAGATTTATTGTAAAATTTCTTAAATAAATTTATATTTCTATTTCTATTTGGAAATCCTTTTTCAAAATAAAATATTGCTAATGAGACTGACAATTTGCAATACTCTGACAGATGTTTGTAACATTATTTTCTTTCAATATTATTACAAAAAATGGGGTTCAAAAAAGAATTTTAATGTTATTCCAAATAGGAAAAAATAAAAAAATTAATTTGTCAAGAAGTTTTTTATTAAATATTTAATTTTTTTTCTGTTCATTTTTCAGTCATGTCAAATCACCTGTGAAAATATGTCGAAAGGAATACTACATTTGTTATATATGTACATTCAAAATTATTATTAATATTTACTTACTTATATATTTTTTGACATATTTCACCAAAATGCAGCTTCCCTGTAAATTGATCTTTGAGATTTCCGAAGAAAAACTCGGGCGTTTCGTGAGGCACGCCACGTTTCTTCCAAAAGTTATCGTTCCAAGTAATATATTTATAAATCAGTAAAATAACTACCGCAAGAACTAGAAGCAAGTAATACATTTTGTCAACAGGTCCACTCACTGTACGACAAGAAAAGATTTGGTGAGGTCTATTTGCCGTGATGAAATGTTATTGTCATTGAGGTCAATTGATATAATTTGACGAAATTGCAAGTTACTCTCGGTGACAACCGGTAAATTGATCCTTTAAACAGGCAATTTATTTGAATACAACACATTTGAATATTACTATATAATAAGGCTATCTTGCTCCATTATATGTTTAGGAACTTATGAAAATATTATGCCCACAGTGTGACTGAGAAATTTCTAAAACAATTACAAAAAAAAGAGTTCCTTTGTACTCTCCATGTAATGTTTGTGTTCAATAAAGAGTTTCATAAAAACATGAGACACCTCATTAATATTATCTAAACGATTATAAAAACTACATGATAATAGAGTCATTTTATATTTATATAAAGAATTATTTTCGCTCCACATTTTCCTTGTGTGATCAAAACTCTCATTATTATATGCATTGAAAACTTAATCACATTTGTAATGTTTTGTCTTGGTAGATATCACCAATTACAATAGTAACAAAATAATAATGATATAGTAATGATGATGATGGAGTTATTATAATTATTAGAAATTGATGGGAATAGGACCGGTACAAATACTTCATCTTCAAAAATGTTTAAAAATAAATTAAAGATGAAATATTGGTATAGAGAAGTACTTAGAAATTTCCAAAAAAATAACCATCTACAAAAAATCATAACTTAATAATTTTCCGAAAGGCATAAAATGAATGGCATAACGTATAAGACACTCTGAAAAGTTTTTGTTGTTTTCGAAATTAAAAATTAAGTCAGTATTTTGGTTTTAAATATAATTTGTTCATCAAAATATAAATAATTTATAAATACCAGTTTTGTTAAAATCTTTGTTTTGGCTGAGAAGACTTTCTCACTTTTTCTTTTAGCTCATTCTTTTTTCCGAACTGTTTGATTCACTGGTAGTTACCTAGATTAGAAAACAATTGAAAATTAGTTGATAACAAGTTCGGCGAGGATTGTGCATCAGGCATAATCTCCCAATCTAATTCTATTATATTGTTCATCATTCTTACCATACAAGGATGGGTGTTGTTGCATAACAATAAGACTTGCTATCTATTTACTAATGTAGACTATTATTGTAGTAATTTCTCTTGTACACGTTCTAAGTGATTGTTTTTCCTACTTTTAAGAATACCTAATACAGAGGTGTTTAAGAAGTCCACTACATAGTAACATTTTTGTTGGGTATATCAGTGGCACTATAGGAGTGTAGTAATGAGTAATTTGGCAATAACCAATGATTTTAACATCTATGTCTTAGGTACATTTTTCTATACATTCTAAAGTGCGATAATAAAACAATTATTTTTCAATGGAGTGATGTGAGCGGAGGAAATGGTATGTCATTGTAATTTGTTTTATGGTATCAAATTATGTGGAGTCTTTTAACTTATATTTTATCTTTCCCAACTTATGGAAATATTATTTTACTAGCGTGACCCGTGCGAAGTCTTCGCATTATTATTTATTCCATTATGAAGCTCAGATGACAGATTAAACAAATATTTTACTAAAATTGACATATAGAGGCGCAAGTATTAAAAGCATTGAGCTAAAGCGCCACTTTATTTATACGTGAGTGGATTTGAAATTAAACAAAAATTTTACTGACCGTCAATCATATTGACGTTGAGCCGTTAGATGGCAGCATTGCTGTTTTGTGTATATAATTTTAATAATTAATTAATTTGCAAAAACAATAGCAATAATAAATTTTTTAGTTGTGGATGCCGGTAGAGCAAACAATTATCTATAAAATGATATATAATTTATGTGGATTAGTTGTGAGGTTTTTTCTAAAAAGGGAGAGTAACATCTTAAAACTTTAGCGTATTAATATATATGATGGTTTCCTCCCATACACTGAAAGAATTTTGAATTGTTGAAATTTACCTGTAAATTGGTTACAGTTGCAGTCTTCAAATCTGCATCATTTAATGGCAATGATCTTCTACATCTGGCTTCATCACTTGAAGAAAGCTTTTCGAATCTGTTTCAAGTACTATTTTCTCCAAATGCCATACAAATTTTTTGTATGTCTCTGCTGAAATGGAATTCAATTTAAACTCGTGCACTAAACCTGAACAAAAGATTTGTTTTTATATAGCCTCCATTTTTATATTATATGGGGTAAATACAAACACGAAACAAATTTTACAGACAAAATTGTTGTTGATTGACTGTCTCGACAACTGTACTATGTGGGTCAGGTTGTTCACTACTTACAGTTGCTAAATTGTCATTATAACAATTCTGAAAGTTCTGCCTGACACCAATTGGCAAAAAGTTTTCGGAGTATTTCATATTTAATACTAGCCCTCTAGTATTAAGAAAAGTAGCTAATTGTGAAAAGTAAATTAACACTAGAGGGAATGAAAAATGTAGTTAATTGAACAGTCAATGAAAATGTAAATGAATTCAATAGTCAATGAAAATGTAAATTAACACTAGAGGGAATGAAAAAATTAGTTAATAGAACAGTAATGAAAATGTAAATTAACACTAGAGGGAATGAAAAAAGTAGCTAATTGAACAGTCAATGAAAATGTAAATGAAGACTAGAGGGAATGAAAAACGTAGCTAATTCAATAATCAGTGAAAATGTAAATTAACACTAGAGGGAATGAAAAAATTAGTTAATAGAACAGTAATGAAAATGTAAATTAACACTAGAGGGAATGAAAAAAGTAGCTAATTGAACAGTCAATGAAAATGTAAATGAAGACTAGAGGGAATGAAAAACGTAGCTAATTCAATAATCAGTGAAAATGTAAATTAACACTAGAGGGAATGAAAAAATTAGTTAATAGAACAGTAAGTGAATATTTAAATTAACACTAAAGGGATTGAAAAAAGTAGCTAATTGAACAGTCAGTGAAAATGTAAATTAACACTAGAGGGATTAAACAAAGTAGCTAATTCAATAGTCAGTAGAAATGTAAGTTAAGACTAGAGGGATTGAAAAAAGGAACAGGAATTGAACAGTCGGTGAAAACGTAGATTAACATTAGAGGCATTGAAAATAGTAGTATTTGTCCTTTAGGAAGGATACTTTTTAATGATGAAGAACTTTTCTAAATTGCTTATTACTAAAGTTATTTCTCAGAAAAAACTGTTTATAATGTTAATACATATAAACAAAAAACGTCGTCTTTTACAGCCTTTTCTGAAATAAGTTATATTGTATTCTTCTAATGATTTATAATATTTTAAAAAATCCACATGGACTTTTTTATCTTGGTGCCATATACGTATATTTATCTGCTTGGTCTACCTTCAGAAAATTTACGTACACTCTTCATTTCTAAACATTGTTTGTTTTTTTTTAATTATTTTTCCTTTTAATAGCCTGCTTAGAAATTATATTGGATCCCAGTTTTAAACATCCATTGTACATTTATAATTCTAAAGCTCATTTTAAAACTTATACCAAACTTCGTTCGCGCTTTTAATCCCATTCTTTCGCCTTATTATTGCAACTATCCTCCATTCTTATTGTGTTTCCTTCTTATCTTGTCTTTTTTTCCTTTGAAAATATCAAACTCATACCACTTTTTTGTAAATATTGTAATTATAATTTACAGTTCATCTCATAATTGATTGTTTGAATTTCATAGTTACGATTACCTGAAAGAGATTGGTGTTGTATCAATAACTCTGCTTCTGTACATATGTATTACATTGAAAATTCTATATTTAAAAGTAAGTAAATTTTCTTCTTTTGAAACACAATCATAATTGTGAAAATGCATCCATTCAGAGAGCTGATAATATTTGGAAAATAACTCAATTGTCTGTAATATTTTACAAATACGGCATAGACAATTAAATAATTCTTGCAGAATATATTTCTACAGGTGATTATATCCATTAGTCAGAATAAAGAGAGAAACAATTCAACTTTTGAAATTTTTTTTTATTAAACCCCTTTTATACTTTTTCCATTTTTTCAAAAATGGATTCCCATTTTTCTTATTTATTTATTTATTTATGGATGGAAGTAAAATGAATAGAAAACGATTTCACCAGTAACAAAATAAATTTAATATATAGGTCTTGGTAATTTTAGTCATTATCCTGTCTATTTACATATCAGAAATCACAATAAATTATAAAGTCACAGTGATTCGCAAAAAATATTATACAATAATATTAAATGTGCTTAATCATTGTGACTATTGAAAACAAATATAATTGTTCTCGTCATAAGCCAATTGTATATGTAAATAAGATAAGATTTGATATTATATACACACACATATATATATATGTATATATATATATATATATATATATATATATATATATGCATATATATATAACATATTATAGAGAGACTAGAGAGAGATACTGAGAGGTTTTATTTCGAACTTCAAGACAAGAATAATGAGAGAAAATCAGGCCTATGAAAATATGTCATAATGAAATATACATCTGTGTATTCCTAACTTCGTTCAAGATAAAGTAATAAACTTATGATTGGGCATACCTCCAATAACGGGATGATTTTTGCTGGTAAATTGTCTTAATGATTTTTTTGCTGATGAAAAGCAATTGTATATAAATATAAATGCAACTGATCAGTGTCTGGAAGCAATTTGTTCAATTTAATATAAATTTTAAAAAAACGATACATACTTTGGTCTTACAGGGGACAGTTTTTACAAAGAAAAACAACGATTTATTGTTAAATTATGAAAAATTAATAAAACTTTTTTTATAAAAACTGACAAGATAATTATACCAAGATAATCAAATTCTTAACCCTATAAATTATATATTTAAGACTCAAAAAGGAATGCCTACTTTGCAATGAATTGTTTAAGTGTTACTAATTCTACTATTCTTTGGATTTAATATTAGGTACTTATTCAACCTCTTTACAATTACAAATAAAATCAAGTCTTTAAGTAAAAATTTATAAACCATTGTTAAATAAATAAGAAAGATTTTAATTAATATAATTTTTCAAAACCATTAATAGGCACCTCAGATTTCCAAAATATTCTGTTTCCAAAGTGTGAATCAGGAAAAGGTGTTTTTTAACAATTTAGTCAAAATAAAATTTTCTTACATCACTTTGACTTTGATATTAACAATTGATCCTTGTTATGACAATTTATTAAAAACGTAACAGTTATTTCACCTCAATTTTATCCATAATATCTGTATAAGAATATTCACTGTCTTATTAATTAATTTCACCAAGACAGAATTATCATTTATCTTAGGCTTTAAATAAATGATAAGGTGGAGTCTAAATTGCTTATAACTGCTGAAATGATGAAATAAGACGAAAGTATAACCATTCCCTTCTTATTACATTACTAGGAACATTATATCACAAGAAATAATTATTTTTAATTGAGGTAATGTGTTCATGCTGTATACTGAGATCAGGTGACATTAGATTCCAATGGAAAGTGCAGATAGAAATACAGAGTATATCATTCTGTTATGTTACTATGAGCAATTGTCACATGAAAAACTATCAGTAAAGAGTATGCAAAGAAAATTTGTTTTAGCACACTTTACTTACTGATAATTTTCACAGTAAGCATTTTTTATTATGGAAGTAAAATGAATAGAAAACGATTTCACTAGTAACAAAATAAATTTAATATATAGGTCTTGGTAATTTTAGTCATTATCCTGTCTATTTACATATCAGAAATCACAATAAATTATAAAGTCACAGTGATTTACAAAAAAATATTGCACAATAATATTAAATGTGCTTAATCATTGTGACTATTGAAAACAAATATAATTGTTCTCGTCATAGGCCAATTGTAGGGTGATGCAAAAAACACCATTTTTTTAAAACGTAGATTATTAATGTGGATATGTAAACAAAATGATATCTTAAGATACATATGCCAATTCATTTAAAACAAACTGTCATTATTTTTAGTGGGACATAATTGCTTGTGCATGTGTAATACATTCCACGTGGTTCACATATAGCTATTTGTCTATATTGTCTAGTGTAACAGCTACTTGTCTAGAACATACATAAAGTTGTTACATTTGTCCAGAATGCTCAGTATATTGAACTAAACCACCTCTACTGTCCAACTTATTTGGCTTCTTGTTTTGAAATACTAATTTTGATAATTCCGTAAATTTTTTGGCCTTAATTGCAGAAAAATAAAATTTAAATCGCCCCAAACTTTGTTCGGGTGATTGTGCTGGTAGAAGAATTTTTTCACATCAACCTCAGTATCTGTATCCATATCTTGCCAGGAATGGATGTCATTGTATTTCTATATAGTTTTCAAAGTTACTTATTAAATTTGATTGCTGTCATCAATTATTAACTTTAATTATTTTTAATTTATTGACCATAATTAACTACATTTTCCCAAATGGATTCAATAGCAACAGAACTTCTTTATTTAAGAAATTTTACAGCGAACTTTGAAAACTACGTATAATATTAGGGCAATCTTTTACAGCTAACCACAATGAAACAAGTGAGTAAAATACGTACTGTCATAGATTGTAAATCACAGGTAAATGCAAATTAAAGATATTTATATAACGAAATAGGGATATTAACATAGAAATAAATATGGATTATATTATAGAATATAGAATTTATAGAATACAGAATCGGTAAAAAATGAAATGAAACAAAAGCAAAACAGTAATAAGTTACGAGTAGAGAACGTTGAGATGTAACAGATTTTGAACTGCTGATTAAGATCGGTAATGTAATTTCAAACGACTTTTAAATATAGACATGTATATTTGTATTTAGTTGATTCCATAATCTTGTAGCATATACGGCAAGGGATTGTTCATATAATGCAGTTCAGTGCTGAAGGGTAAGGAGGATGTTCCTGTTTTAAGAATATAATTAAGGATTGTGAAATCCAAATCAGAGATATGAATGTGTGACGGGATTATTAAGGCCAGTGTACAAACAAGAGAAAAAATTGAAACCCGACTACAGAAAAAACTAACTGAAAAGCACGAAACTGAATTTCTTTAAAAAAACTAACTGGAGAGCACAAAACTGGAATAAGAAGAACCTAAGGACGCCTCATTTGTTGAAATCACTTTAGTAGTTTAATCTGTACGAAGGAACAAACTTACTCAAATACTTACATACATACGTAGCCTGTGAAATTCATAACCCTTCCTCTATCGTAATTGGGTAAAAGAATAGAAGATAGAGGTTACGTCGATCATGAAACTAATTTAGAATCATATAGAGCTATTCTTATACCCTGTCCGTATTGAGTGTTCAATGTGTTAATGGAACTGTAATTCTAATTATTTACGACTGTCGAACTTGTACAACTGTCGAAAGTAATCTTCCTCAAAGAAAAGATGTTTGCTGATATTTTTCTTTAAATATATTATAGAGACCACGTTGGAAACTTATGTAACTTCTTAGGAATCATAATGTGACTGAGTCTGAGGAGTAGTTATAGTGGCTTCTGCAGTAGCTGTAATAATGCGGGATGCGGAAATGAGTTTAATGAGGGATGATTGTGCCAAAGAGTTACTCTGTAAACACTGGTTTCTACCTATTCTAGAGCCTGCAAGCCTTGATTTGAATTATCATCTAGATGATATCATTCTAAGTAGAAAATATTTTAAGTTGAGCATCAGATAGTTTTTAGAAATTAAAATGTTAAAATGGTCAAGTTTGGCTCGCACATAATACAGCACATTCAATCAATTATCAATATTGCTTAATTTCAAATTATGATTTACTTCCAATACTTTCTAACACAATAGATTAAAATAAACTTACAAATTGAGCAGGCAATTAAAACAAAAGGAAATATGTATGTAGACTATCCAACATTTCTTTCCATTGTCACTCACAGAACATTTCTTTCTATTGAATATTGTGAAATAAACAAAGTCGTGAAAGGAAGAAAAGAATGGAATTTATCATGACAATGTTCAAAGTTTTTTTTTAGCTATGTCAACATCATAAGATACAACTTTTTGGCTTAAACTATTTTTTTATTAATTATATTAATTTTTCATTAAAAATATTTTTTTAAAAATTTTTTTAAAATTTTTCTTAACATTTTATATATTTTATTTTTATAGCTTTCTGTACAGAACAAAATATTAGTCATTTTGATTAATAATAATTTTGATTTTTCTATGAATTATATTATTATTTGCCACATTCAAATGGTGCTTTTCAACGTAAATTGTGTGACAATAAAGTTAAATTGTGAGCATGATACACATTATTAAAATAATTATTTAGATAAAGTAGATAAATTTATGTTAAAAACATCATGGGGATGGCTGTAAAAGTTAAAATAAAAATTAATATATCAGCATATAGTATTTAATAAATATAAAAAAATAATATTTTTTTTTAGAATTTAGCTTTGTGGTAAGATCTTATTTAAGTTATCATATAGACTTTTTATTATAAACAGTTTTTCCAGTACCACTCACATCATTCCATGAAAACACCACAACCAATTGTCATAAAGATGAGGTATGAATTATTTGATTTTAACAATCTTCCCTACATTGTTAAGATAATTCTCAAGATAAATTGTGTAATTTTATGGTAGTTGTAATGGTTACTTTTGTGTTGTCAAAATGGATTAAAAATTCATGATGAGAATCCATATACACATTAGATGGAAATTCTTTTTGGATCAGACTTTTTTAGTTTGAGAATATTATTATATATTTATGAAAGCATGATTAAAAATCAAAATAGGTATAACACTGAAATTTCAATATTTTGCAATCAAATCATTACTTCATAGATAAATTGAATAATTGTCAGAAAAACAAGTTTATCAAGAAGGCTATATAAATAATGAAACATATAAATGCAGTTGGATGTTCCTAAGAGTTAATCTTTGCTAACAGTCCACCTGAAGATGTAATACAAAGAAACCTAGGTCGTGGTAAAGAGCTTAGAGAAAGTAGAAATAACACTACATCACATAGTTTCATTTAATTGTGGATAAAAACATAATATGTTTTTGTTACACCTAATCCGACGTTAGTAATAAATGTCGTATATAAAGAAATATGTTAGGTTCGTCTATAAAGATATGTCTTGTAATTGTTAATTCTCTTGGAATAATTATTTTACAATTTGTATTATAATACACTTCACTAAAATTTGGAGTTAACCTTCAGTAATCATTACGTTGTTTTATGATCTAAAAGAGTCAGAAAAAATTCTACATCAGTCGTGTTTTGATCTAATCTACAAGTTCTACACAACAGTCTGATAGATACACTTGTTACTTCATTATGGCAGACAAATCAGTGAATACTAGAACTAAATCAATTACCTCATGTAAGATATAAGATATCGTTATACTGGATCCACAATTAAATTAAACTACGTGATGTAGTATTATTTCTACTTTCTTTAATTTCTTTACCACAACCTAGAATCCCACTTGAAGATGTAATACAATGAAACCTAGGTCGTGGTAAAGAAATTAAAGAAATTAGAAATAATACTACATCACGTAGTTTCATTTAATTGTGAATAATGAATTTCTACAAAATTAATGCTAAATATATTCAATGTTATACTGGATGTTTCATATCCGTCTATTATAAACTCAAAGGTTTGAGTTGCTATCTAAAATTAAATAAAACTCTGAAATTAAATAAAACTTTAAAATTAAATAAAATAAGTTTAGAAAACTTTTAAATAATGAAATCAAATATGTATATTTTCTTGTTTTTTCTTAACTTTTCAAAGAGAAAATAGAGCTTTTTGAATGTCAAAAATATATAATGACTATGTTTACACTCATTTTTAATGAGATAATGTTCCAGATAAAGTACATGTAAATATCATTTTGTGTATCGTTTTCCATGTAGTAGTTTGTTTAAAAAAGCCATTTCTCTTACTACCAGACTCTTGTCTCGGTGGTAGGATATCCCTCGTTATTTGTATAATCTTATCTTGGATGTCTTTTTTGAAAAATCTATAACAAATGTACATGTAAATATCTAATAAGTTTTGCAATGCTTGATTTCCACTTTGTAATATTTAAGTAACGGTTTATTGTCGTTCCAAACACTGTGCTATTTTTGTTGGTTTTTAAATGTAGATTTAGTGAATTGAAAATTTCATGTATGAATAAGCTTGTTTAATATGAGTATATAGGTAAACTAAATAGTCTCTAAATGAAATAACTCCTAAAAAACCCAAAAAAATGTCTAGTCAGATCATTAACAGAATGAACATATCTCGATATCTTATTAATTTTCACTGATTGAAAATTAATAAGATATTGAGATATGTTCAATCTGTTAATGATCTGGCTCAACATTTTTTTGGGTTTTAAGGTACTTTTTGTTTATTCATTCCAAATATTTTTAATAAAGTTTTTTTTGAAAACACACTTTCCATGGAAATTTAATAAATTTTTTTTATATGTTAGTTTATGACCGGAAATTATTTTTGTAGTTTACTTAATAAATTCTTTTTTAAGTTTTGTGAATCGTGTTTATTTTGATTGATTACAAGAGTAGTATTAACTAATTAAACCAACTTTAATTTATATTTCTTCTCTGCAAAAATATTTAAAAAATTTTTTGGCGTGACTTTTTCCTTGACGTACTTATTTTCTATATGGAGAAGAGTAGTGCTTGAGAACTTCTTTCACCCATAGATGAACTCAGCTACGTGTTAATTCTCCACATTGCTGAAAAGCTCCACTCGCATCTGACTGAATTGATTGGAATTACAATTGTAGCTTGGATCATTTTATAGAGATTTTGTCAAAAATCTTGTTTTATGTGTTCCCTCACAACAGTAATAATGTCTATTATCATGGAGCCAGCTAGTCCGAGAGTTGCATTTTTAATTTAGAAATATTTACTCAATACATGGATTACGAATAATACCGAGTGGAACATGTATAAACAAATTGTGAACTCTGGTTTTGAAATCAAAGTTAATAAACCTATGGCTTTCACCACATGTTTGCCTCTATTTTGTCTTATTTCTTCTTTCAGTGCCATTTTAAGTGCCTCATAACCAATTATTGCAGTGTTACTATTTTCATATCCATTTTGTGGTACTTAAACTGCCTATTTCACAAGTAGTCTTTATATCACGAAAATTTTGCTATTTTTTGAGATGAGCATGACTGCACAGGTGTGAAAAATGGATTTATAGTGCTTCGAGATTATTAAAAAAGTTAGTTGCAGGTGATACATTAGCGTATGAGTCTACAAAAACTAGATTAAGTTTATGTGATAGATTATTCACGTAAATAGCATGAGGATTCTTCTCCTTGATAATTGCTTGCAGACTTTTGTGTTTTCCGGACATCACACTCACAATATCATATGACTGTGCAAGTATGGGTACATTATCAAAAATTATCAAAAATCATTGCAGTCAAACTCTTTGCATCTCTACTAGTAGAATAATTTATAAGTCCCATGAACGACTCCTCAACTTCCCACCCCATCACATATCTCAAAACTATCCACAATTTTTCTTCTTTGTAACATCTTGCTTCATCTACCATTATGAAAAGACAACCGCACTGTTTTATTTCCTTCACAATCCTTTTTATTTTGATCTGATTCATTATGTTGATTAAATCATTTTGCATACCAGTATTGCAATATATAGGTTATATGTTTTTCTAAACTTTTCAAAAATGTTTTATTGTTTTTAGTAAGCAGTTAAATCGTTTCTAAAAACTTACCTCTATTTTTTGATTCAGTATTTTCACGGTGGCCTCTTAAAGCCAGTCCTTGGCATACCAGATTCAGTATGATGTTTATAATTTTCAATAATTTTTTCTTATTTTGCTAAAATGAGCAAGTTGTCACTCATGTTGAGTGACAACTTACTCATGGACATTTGATGTTGATGTAGATATGATTAATACATCTCTTTACTTTGATATCGAACTACAGATTGCACATGTTTGTGAAGAGGCTCCGACAACTTCTGTCAGTTGCTGTATCTGATTTTTCATTTTGATCGCACATTTCCTTACCGAATATCTTACACACAAGGCAGTATATTTTATTCTCATTAGAGCTAAATTCTAACCAACTAACATTTCTCATAATTTTGTTAATAGTTTTCCTCTGAATTTTGTACGGGGAAAGTCAATTCAAGGCTGATATGGAATCTAAGTCATTTATGATCTTTGACCATGGAATTTGTTTACTCAAACTTTCTGATGATGAGTTGAAAGACACACTTGGTGCTGGAACTGGGACTGCTGGGAAAACTTTTCATTTGTGGCACTCTCAAGAGTTTGCTGGTCGGTATATAAAGTTTTATTAAAAAAAGATCGATGGCCTTAATTTTATTCATTTTATTTAATACCTAGAAAAAAAACTGTATAATTAAAATCTAAGTTGTCAATTTTATAAATAGTGAGTTAAGTACATGTATTGAAACATTATAACCTTAGTTTAAATTATCTCACTTCGTCCACGTCTGCATAGAAATCGATGCATTATGTATTTTAACTAGCTTTTGCCTATGGCTTTGCTCGCGTTAAATTCGGAATAAGCTGATTTCTCTTCCCAATTCCGTAGAAGTTAAACAATTAAACCTTGAAATGAATTTACATAAATACCAAATCCCACGTCTCTAACTTGAGAGCTGTCAAAAGTCCTATACAAACTCCCATAACTATTTCACCCCTTTACTTAAGGGATGGTTATCAACAGTTTCAAAAATGTATAAATTTTATTTGAAATTTAAATAAATTAAACTTTATTATATTAAAATTTTATTTGATAAGAAATGTCATTAGACATTTCTTGATTCCGTAGAATTTCTCCGTCCACGTGAAAGTTCCCTGTTTTCTAACTTGATATAATGGTGAATGGCGAATTCCCATATGGACTTGAAATGAAATTTTATGGAATTTTAAGTCACTGAAACTTGATGAAATTTTAAGTCACTGAAACAAAACTCTTTTGTTTCTAACCAGCAACTCAAACACTAATTTTTAATATTTGTAACCTATAAAAAAATGAAATTTCAAATCAAACTTCATCACTTGTTCCGCTCCCTTAAGGGACGAACTACCAAAATTATGAAAATGATGAACTTTCATACAAATTTCAAACTCATATTTTACTCCCTCAGGAGTTGAATTTTCAAAAATAATAAGCCAAATTTCGGCCTGCTTTTTCCATTGGTTTGAGCTGTACATTGATAAGTCAGTCAATAAGTCACCATTTCCTTTTTAATATTTAGATATTTAAAATAGAATATGTATAAATCAAAACCAGTCAAGAGCATGTCAGACCTTGTTCGGTATAGGGTTCCGTAGCTATTACTATTCCCATTATACAACCATAACACTGAAAGCCATAAGTATTACCTAGTTCAACATGCAAATAATGTTTTTTAAAAAGCTATCCGATGATACCTGCGCGAGATAAATATTTATATGTGTACCAAATTTCAGTTTTGTAATCTTGATAATTTTTGAGATAAAGTGAGTGTGATATACAGACAGGTAGACAGACGGACATAGCAAAACTATAAGTGTTCCTAATTTTACTACGGAACCTTAAAATGTAAATACAACGCAAATTGGTATACAGAGGTAAATGGTTATGTGAGAAGTAGGAAAAAGAAAAGTATCACGCCTAACTTGGCTTATTCGAATTTCTTACTTACGACACAGAATAAGTAAGTTATGTTTGTATTTATTAATTTTACTATGAATATCCTCATGACCGACTATCAAAAAGTTACAAATCTTAAATATGAAATCTATAAATAATAAATTAATTCTTACCTTGTAAGTAGTGTGATAAATACAAACACATTACAATGATGTCGAGTCGAGTCGACGATTGAATTTGACGAAAGCAATTTACATGCGTGTAGGCCGACTGACCACAGAGCAGCTACTGGGCGTCTGAGGGGGGGCGACAAGCGGCAGCGGTATTCCATTCGGCTAATGGTGTTTGCCGGCTTGTCACTTTGCATTGTGATGTGAAATTCAAATGTACTTTAACTTAGTATGTTGAGTATTTGCTGATTTTATTATTTTTGCAACTTTAAAAGTAATGTATTATGTAGATAATAATAAGTATGTAGATTTTTAAACGGTTATATATTATTTATTTGATTGAAATTGTTTTTGTAAAGTTATTTAAGTGCCCAGCACAGAATTTCGAGTCAATAACCCAACATCCTGGGGTGGGCACCAGATTATTCTGAAGCAGGCAAGGTCCAGCTGTCCCTCCCGACCCCTTATGGGAACTACTTTTATGTTATTAAATTGCAGTAGAAAAATAATTGTGGGAAAAGTGGAAATATTGTGTTAGGCTACCACATGATCTAACATCTCTTCAACTTTAGAAGAGATCTGATGTGTACATAGAGATACTAAGTTCCAATCGTAACATGGGAAAAAATACTTTCGCTTTGATGGATTGTGGTCCCCACATCTCATACTCTCTGGACCTCTCACACTCTGACTTTTATCTGTTTCGATAACTGTCTAATAATTTAGCTCACTGTCTAAAAACATTTAAAAACGAAGACTACCTTAAGATTGAATTTTTAAGTCAAAATCCCAGCATACATACTGGCATACACAGATAAGAATAATGCTTAAATAAATAAAAATTAAGTTTAGTAATTACATTTGTGTTACAAAAATAAATGTAAAATTTCAACAGAAGTGCAAGCCAAATAAAACTTTAACATAAAGGTGTTCAGAAATATATTTAAAAATTATATCATGTTTATATTCAATTAATGATGTTATCTTCGTTTATGCTTTACAGGTCTGAAAAATTTCTAGTGAGAGTAAATTATGTAACAAATTCGTAATATATACTTCATTTTCAGTATGCATGCCAGTTTTGGTATAAGAATTACAATGTACATCTTGATATTGTTAAGAAAACTTGAACCAAAGAATGAAGATGCTATTTTTTAAAAAATTGACTCCTCATTCTCGAATGTATTGTTGTCAACAATACAGCTTTTGCTATAACATCTATAGCATATTTCCCAGATAACTGTGAATATGAATCAATAGTAAATATGACGGTGAAATATGAAATTTGAACTAGCCATTATTGTGTGAGTATAATAGCAAGTTTTTAAATCTCTGTAAAGAGTTATGTATTACTAGCTTGATTGCACAACTCAGTTTGAACCGAGAAGTTCTTATTTCTTGTTGATTAGTTGAATTTTCTGCACTCTGTCGATGCAATATTTTTCACGTCTTTGTTCGTTACACTTATAAATATTTTAATATAAAGTCCAGAAGGGAAGTATGCAGGTAGATTTATTGCTATTGAGCAATCTTTCAAAGTCAATGCACAACATCATATGTTTATAAGTTATTATACATTTTGTTACAAAAAATAATTGCAAAATTGTAACAATAAAAAAATTATGAAAATATATATAAATATAGACAATAAACAAGAGTTATTTTAATAATATAAGCATAAAAAACATGCAGATAAGGGCCCACCTCCATCCTATAACTATTGGTTTATGGGATGGAGATGAGAAAGAACTATCCACAGAATGTTTGTAGGGAACCAGGTAAAAATATAAAGTCATTTCAATTAATATTTCGATACATAGGTTCGTGTTGGGCACATTATATGGATCTGAATCAAATTAATTCCATTGTTTTTGTTTTTTGATTTTGTTATTAAAATTTATTTTATATATTGAGAGAGAGTCCTCGTTTTAGTTCTTGGATTATTGAAAATATTAAACAAAAGACAAAATGTTGTAAATTGTACCACACATAATTCGTCATTCAGATGAATTATGACTGATAGAAATATGTATTTTCGGATGATAAAAAAAATGAAATATGTAACTTTTCAAGTCATTTTAATTTCAATAGAAACTACTTGAATCAGCTTAACCACATAGATTTCTATAATCTGAAACAGGTTGAAGAAATAGTAAGTTATAAAAGTATGAAGAGAGGAAATTTTGATGACATTTTAGAGTGTATTTTAAGGAAACTTTACGACTGTTTAGATTGAGCTGGTAAATATACTAATATGTATCTATAATGCAAAGTAGGTGGAAGCAGTGTTTGCTTTAATAAAAGTGTGAGTGTTAGGGGAAAATTTGGAGTACATTTTGATACAATTTTATTCTGTTGTTGCTTATTTAACTATTGTAAGTGAGACACAATTAAAATGGAAAGACTAACAGTCTTTTTTGGGAAAATTGAAACACTTTGCAGTTAACAGTTTTTTCATCAGGAGTTTATCAGTTTATTGAAGACATTAAATTTTCAGTTATTTTATTAAATTTTTAGTTTCTCGGTATATTGTAAACATTCAAAATTACATTTGAAACATAGAAGAAAAAAATGTTAAATTTTAAGAGATAATCACACCAATTTTAAGAAGTATTATTAAGAAACATTTTCTAGCTACATGTTAGGTTCTCACTCATTTCATAATTAATTAAATCGAGTAACATATTAATTAAACATTGTTTTTATTACACTACAAAAACGTTGCACATACAAAATGAATAACAACAGAGCAGTTATTCAAAAAAGTTTTGTTCCCCTGGAAGAAAGAAATAACTTGGTGAAATTATTATAATTATATTTATTATAATTATATATATTATAATTTATATTTTTTGATCTTCTTTATAAAAGTATTTATGAATAATTGTATGACAGTAAGTATGTTATGTGAAACATATTTTTATATAGCAGATGATATGATAATAAAGATATTATTACAAATAAATTAGAAATTAGAAAATTGATTTGTTTCTCAATTTATTTGTTGCGTGTTGTTTGACCACTTTATCACCAAACAATAAATCATTATCAATTTTGACATTGTATAGTTTGTGTGGTTGGAGTAACTGATAGACTGTTACTCGCAGCTTCATTTATGTGAAAATATGAAAATAGTGTTTGGATAATATTCAGTTACAGTTAAATGACTGGATAGAATTTTATGAAAGTTTGCATGCACTTAATTGGAATTGAATTAACAATGGTTACTTTTATTATATATATATATATATATATATATATATATATATATATATTATATATTGTTAATAATATGACAAAATATTATTTATTAAGAGGTTGTATTAATTGTAATTGTTACTGGGCACAAGTTGTTTTTACTGAAAATGGCACACTTAATGCACAAAGGTACATAACAAAGGTTTTTATTCCTCGTGCCCAGCCCACATTAACAGCAGTTGGAGGCGAGTCCATTTTTATGGACGACAACGCTCACGCCAACGGCTCTAGAGATGTTGATGCGTATATGCAGGAGGCCGGAATTCGACGGTTAGACTGGCCA
Organism: Druceiella hillmani; assembly: GCA_039881145.1. Lineage (NCBI taxonomy): Eukaryota > Metazoa > Arthropoda > Insecta > Lepidoptera > Hepialidae > Druceiella > Druceiella hillmani. The sequence goes on along the minus strand of JAYKKI010000023.1, from coordinate 3,413,186 downwards.
GCTAGAAGTCCTGACCTCAATCCGGTAGAACACATATTGGATAATCTCAGAGCCATAAAACCAGCTTCAGAAAACATTCAGGCCCTTAAAAATGTGATCGTCGCTGAATGGGAACTTAATCCTCAGGAAATGATAAAAAACATCGTCGATAGCATACCTAGCAGATTAAGCGCATTGATTTTAGCTAGAGGAGGCCATACTCGTTACTAAATTACTAAATTTTATGTTATATTATTAAAAAATATTCAAAAATAAACTTTAGCCATTTTTAATGTACCAGTATGAAAACGCTCGTCTGTGGACTTTAGATGGTTTTTTTTATTTATTCGCATTTTTAATGACTGAAGTATGCAAAAACTCTCTAACATCTCAATAATAAATAACAATATTCTCATCATAACGCCATATAAAATGCACCAAAAAATAATAAAATAACTCTGATATGGCTTATTTCTATATGGTTATGGCCGTTTTTTTGCAAGAGTTTATATATGTATATATATATATATATATATATATATATATATATGTATATATATATAAAGTGTCCGTTAATGAATGGATAACTTTTAAATAGATTGATTACAAACTCCCTCCATTCCGGAAAAGTGGAGCTTAATTTTTGAACTTGTAACTACAGGTGTGAAATGCCCCCTTACTCTCCTTCATCATACTTCTTCTTTCTGCACGGATGGACTGTTACATAACAAACGATCAAGGTTCAGATCTACCTGGAAGATATAAAACAACTTTTATTAAGGTTTTCATTATATTTAACTAAACACACATTAATAGTTAACATCTATAAATCAATCGATAGTTCAGCTATCAAGTATGAAAGTTTATATATAATTTCACAGCGTTTTACACTTGTGAGAATACTATATAATCATGGTTTAGTATATTTTTCATAGGCATTTGTAGTTCATTACATTGTAATGGTTTAATATCATTAAATATATAGACATGCATCAGTCTTTAAGATTGAACATTTTTGTAAATATTTTACAAATAATTGGACTATATTTCTGATACCTGTACTTCATTATTAAAAAAAAACTGGTGAAATCTTTTGACAAAATATCTTTGATAAGGTATGGATCCCTTAGCAATAAACTCGACTGCAATGTCATTATTTCCCTATTATGAAAACTTAAATTTAAAATATAATATATATACATATATATATATATATATATATATATATATATATATATATATATGTATATATATATATATGTATATACATATACATATATATATATATATATATATATATATATATATATATATATATATATATATGTATAGAGTGTCCGTTAATGAATGGATAACTTTTAAATAGATTGAAGTAGAACTAACGTCCATTCCAAGAAACATTTAATAAAATTTATCCGAAGTAGCACCCAAGATATGATTTTTAAAAAAAGGTCAAATTTTTACTTGGATTTAGATTCATTTACACCACGGCTACAAATGAAAGAATTACAATAATGAATACAGCTTTTTTGTTGTTATAATATTTTACGTTAAACCTTTCAATATATAGACTATTAAAAGTATAATTAACTTTTGTAATTTATAGAAAAAACAATATTGAATAAATTTTTCAGTGCAAAATTTGTATGTGTCTAAAGTAAATATTCAGTTATTATTCTAAATGTGCAAAGGGAGACAATTTGACTAAACACCAAATGTGCAATATTTGAACATTTTTTTGTACCATATTACCTTAAATTAACTTTTTGCTAAATGAGCAATATCTTTCAGTCAATTAAAACACCATATATTGAGAACTTTGTATTGTGAAGGGCTACAATGGATTATCTGTGAAAATCACAAAAGTGAAAAATTGGTATAATATATGAGCAAGTAATTTATATGAAGGGGGATAAGATAGGATAAAATAGAAAAAGGAAATTAAGGTTGGAATATTATTGTCTGTCAACTTTATATACGTACGTAAATAAATTCTCATTTCTATGTTTACTTCAATACATCTCCTCATTCATATCCATATGCTCACTTTTACTTAAAATAACATAAGATATAAGTAGAATGGAAATTATAAATAAGTTAACAACAACATAAAAACATCTGATATCCAAAAAAGTATAACTGGATGAAATATATATTTATTTATATGCACGCTGTATTTTTCCTTAAGAAATATTTTCACAGGCTTGATTCCTCCCGTCATTCTGAAAATAACATATTTCTGGTGATTTGGAAAATATTTCCCTGTGAATTTCCAAGATACTTTCCAGGAAAATAAAACTTTAAAAACTTTTCCTTTGTGTTGAAGTAATTTTAGCTACAATTAATAAAAAATAAAAATAGAAGTTTGTTTTAAAGAGGTCTACACCAAAATTATACGTTAATGAAAAAATAATTTATTTAAACATATCGATTTTACGTATATAAAGGCATAAATCAAAGCTGTAAAATTAATGGATATGTAAAGAACATAAACATTTCTTTTCTAAAAAAAGAACTGACTTTTTGAAGCGGTATTTTACCATTTTATCAATTAAAATACCTCAATCATTCGCAAACTCCTCTACACAAAAGCATTGGTAGTAAATATGGAAACTCCCAAAACCCCTTCCTTTTTATAAATAAAGTCTATACATAAAGGTTATTAATGCCTAATTTTGTTTATAAAGTTTTTTGAATAGAAGCTTTAATGAACTGATGGAAAAATGTAAAAAGAAGTGGTTAACAATTTTTTTCTTATTGTTTCACTTATTAAATAAAAATTAAAAGAAACATTTTTTTCCCCTTGCGAAAATATGTCGGAAAGAATAATACAGGCTGTATTTGTAATACAGGCTACACAGGTAATACAGGCTGTATTCTTAATAATAATTTATGTTATACTTATTTATATATTTTTTGACATATTGTTCAAAATGTAGTATCTCTGTAAATTGATCCTTGAGATTTCCAAAGAAAAACTTGGGCTCTTTGTGAGGCACGCCGCATTTCTTCTAACAGTATTATTCCGCGTTATATCATTATATAAATAGGCGAAGGCAAAAACAGTTAAGAACTATTTTCTCCTCTGTTTGTCAGTCGATTTCCTTTTTTCTTTTTTTATTTGGTACCTACTAACGAATTTTAGTGTTATCAATAAACAATATTGGAAAATTAATTTACGTTTTTCACAAATTTTCTATAAAGACATATATAAATAGGCAAAGGCTGTAGGAACAAATGATTCTAATGTTTTTCCCTAGATGGCAGCACCTAATAACTGTCAGGATTTAAATTTATGTAGCCAATATTTTTATTTAGATTTACTTAAACTACTAATTTAATTCTGTGACCATGTTTTGAAAATATTTTTCTAACTTAAATAACCTTTAATAAACAACTCACAATTTATTATAAACTTTTCGCCACTTCTGTTTCTGTTATTATTACTGTGGAATCTGAATTGTGTAAAAATACTCATTCTGGCGACTAGAAAATTTTGTTGTTTGAAAAGAATGTTGATGTTCGAAATATTATAAAAATGTTCTAAGAAATAAAACCAACGAATGTCAAAACAAAATGACATTAACCTTAGGGTGTCAGTTAATTCATTTCAAATAAAATAAACACTATCAGTCTCACACGATTGATAGGTTAGATATACATTTGCCAAATGGACAAAATGTTGTTTTTAGACCAGGGCAAGAACAAAATGCAGTTAATAACATTAGAATTACTAAGTTATTACTTTTTGAACTAAATAGAGTAGATACAAATGCTCATCAATATCTTTATAGTGAAATTCCTGTTTATTACGTATGGCATGATAGGAAAAAAAAATGGAAAATACAATCACGTGGCAGAGATAAAATTATTTCGCACATGTATGTAGAACTAAGTAAAGATATAGAACTATTTCATTTGAGAATTTTGGTATTACATGTTTATGGTCCAAAGTGCTTTGAAGACCGTAGAATGTATAATGACATTGTTTATAATACATTTATAGAAGCATGCCATGCAAGAGGTATAGCTTCCGACGACAACAAATGGAAGCAGTGTTTGGAGGAAGTCAAAAACTATCAATCGCCAAAATAAACGAGAGAATTATTCGCAATAATATGCACATTAAATATGCCAGCTAAAGCATTATTGTTATGGAATGAATTTAAAACATATTTAAGTGAAGATATTGGAAGGAATTATGGCATTAATACAGCATTTAATCATGCTGTTTTAGAAATTGAAGATATTTTAATTGTTCACAATTTAAATTGTGAATCATTTGGTCTACCAGTTTCGACTGTATTTCCAGTGAATCATACAGATAATGCAATTGATATAGTAGGAGAAGAAAGATTGTTTTACATAAGTGCAAATGTTGAACAAAAAAATTTCATCGATCATGTTATATATGAAGTGTAATATCATGATACAGGGTCGAATGTTTTCTATTTAACTGCACATGCGGGTTGCGGTGAAACATTTGTTCAAAGTGCTATCATACATAAATTAAATTCTTTGAACCTTCGTTATATTGTCACTGCTTTCAGTGGTATTGCTGCAACACTATTGATTGCTGGTAGAACAATCCATAATGCGTTCAAATTGCCAATTCCAGTATTAGAGAATTCAATTCCAAATATTACGCAATATTAATTCAGCCGATTTGATTTTGATAGATGAAATATCTATGTCCAAAAAATGTATTTAAACTTATAGATTCATTTTTAAGGTATTTAGCAAACTATCCAATTCAAAAAAATAAACCATTTGGTGGTAAAACCATTTTATTGAGTGAATATTTTAGATAAATTTTACCAGTTCTTGCAGACGGGATACACTCTACTTTGATTGAAAATTGTGCAGTTAGATGGAATCAGTTTAATTCATTTCATCATGTTAGTTTAACACAAATTTTGAGAGTTACACCAGATGAAATAGAATTTGTACACTTTTTTAATAAACTCGGGAATGGTGAATTAAGAAATTATCCTGAGTTAGGTGAAGATATTATAGAATTGCCATACAAATTATTGGAAATATTGATAACATGATTCATGATATTTATGGTAATATTTGTGAAACTATATTGTCCGAACAAATTCTTAAAACAGTTATTTTAACACCAACAAATGATGATTGTGATTTAATTAATGACTATATATTTAATCGTTTATCAGGAGTACAAAAAGTTTACTATGGCTTTGATAAAATTAACTCTGGTCAAAATTATTTGAATGTGATTGATTATCCCATTGAATTTTTAAATTCATTGGATGTTAGCGGAATACCACCTCATAAGTTAAAAGTCAATTCTATAGTTATGCTGATTCGCAACTTAAATACTGCACAAGCCTTAGTTAATACTAACGAGAGTGAAACACTTGTATCGCAATACAATTGACTATGAAGTATTAACGGGAACTGCTATACATAAAAGAATTTTGATTCCAAGAGTTAATTTAACATTTTTCTGGGACAATACTTCCATTTCAATTTCAAAGAACACCGTTCCTGGTAATATTTGCATTTGCAACGATCATAAACAAATCGCAAGGTCAGACTTTTGATAAAATTGGTGTATTATTGCGACACCCAGTGTTTTCGCATGGACAGATATATGTTGCTGTAAGTAGAGTTCATACATTCTATACTTTGAAATTTTATATTTCTAATGACAATGGTCAAGTAACTTACATAACAATAGAATTTTTACAAAGGATATTGTTTATAGAGAAGTTTTACGTATAAATTGATTCAAATTGCATTTAAATTTAAAATTCAAATTTATTTTTTAATAATTCCATTAATTTTTTGTAAGAATAACATACAAAAATCAAAATCGGTATTAATTATTTTTCAAAAAGTCCATTTTTGTAATATGGACTGTTTGAAAAATAATGTATTTTAATAACTTCTTTTAAATAGTTTAAGCTTCATTTTTAATTGAAATATAATTTTTGTTTCAATTAGGGTTTCTAAATTGTGATTTACTGTTATTTTATTGAATTGATTTTTATTTAATTATAATGGCACGGAACTGTTTTGTACTGTAATTACATGTAAATATGGTCACAGATATACTATGAATGAATTATAAGGATATATAAGATTATATACGTTTTCTTCAAATTTTCAATAACGGTTATGGTCAAATTTCGACCACTTCTCGAAGTCTAGTATTTATAAATCAGTAAACTCACTATTGCAAGAACCAGGAGGAAGTAATACATTTTGTCAACAGGTCTACTCACTATGTAACAAGGAAATGTTTGGTTAGGCTATTTGCCCCGATGAAATGTTATTATCATTGAAGTCAATTGATATAAGTTGGAATTGCAAATCACTCCGTGGCGGCCTGTAAATTGCCTACATACTAGCATTTTATTTGAATATAAAACAATGCAAGATGTAATATAGTACAAGACTACTTTGAAATATTAGCCTGCTTCATTATATATTTAGTAGCTCAAGAAAATATTATGTTCGTATTGTGATTAAGATATTACGTTCGTATTTTAATTGAATTGTTCATGTAATATAAGTATTATTTGGTTTATAAATAAATAATTTTGGACAAAAATGGGAGACATCTCATTAAATTTTCTTAATTACAAGACTACAAGACTATTACTTTCAGTGTGTATTTATATAAAGTACTGATGTTGTCTCTAACTTTTCTTGTATAATTAAGACTCATATTTGAGTATTTATTAATTATAACAGCTTTGAGTATTTATTTAAACTTTAAAATTTTTATAATAGTAACATATATTTTATAACACCAAACAATTATAATTATATGGTAATGATGATAACAATATTAATAATAATATTCAATAAACACTTAACTCAATCCCCCCAGACTAGATAAATTCTTCATGGCCACCATTTAAAATATAAAAACTTTTAGTTCAATTACCTGTTAATTACATACCAATATTTAGCCTTTTGCTTTCATAATTTTACAAATAAATCTAAAAACATACGTCTATTTATAACACAAGGTCTTATATATACAAAACCAAAAGACACAAGAAACATGCAACCCAGCCAAATAAAGACCCATTGTATCCCTATGCACAATAACATAAAAAAAAAAATTAACATCCATCATTGCTATATAATACATAAACAAAAAATAGAAATGTCTACTACGATTACACAGATCATCAGAAAGCTTCCCATAGTGTACAGCACTTTTGGTTATTCGGTAATTTGAAATATATGAAATAGGTGACATACTAACATAATTTCCGCAAATAATCATGACCAAGTGGTACACAGCATAGAATATTAAAACAGAATCAACATATAATTTCCGAGCCAATTCAACTTTCAAAAGGCTTAGTTCAGGGCGTTTGAATAATTATGTTTTCATCATCTATAATCTCATTAATATTATAAAGAGAAAAGTTTCGTTTCTTTTTTAGGTATACACGCCCAAAAACTACTAATACAATTGACTGAAATCTTTTGGAGTACGATATGTTATTAACTTAGATTGTTATAAGCTATATTGTATGTAAATATATCTTCTAATTATTGAGATATAGTTAATAATGTTAATGTCGTCTGAGATAAAGTAGGTCTGAGCACTTTCAGAATGAACACAGGTAAAATTATTACAGATAAATTAACACAATGTACTGGGGAATTGTAGATTTTAACCGTTTGAGTGCCGACGTGCGCCATTGCGCTTGTGCGCGTACTTATTAAATTTGTCATGAGCGCGATGGCGCTTGCGAAATCAGTTCCTGTTTAACGTGCGGTAGGGGAGGTTGCTTGCACTCATCGCAAATTTTTTATCTTTCTACGTGTTACATAAAGTTCAAATTATAATATTAAATTAAGTACAATATAAAAACGATCCAGGAAAAGAAAATTTTTAACAAAATTATCGTTTTTCAAGTTCAAGAAGAAAGTGATAGTGGGAGTGACATTGTTGTGCGCTCACAATTTGGCGTAATGCAAATTTTGAGTGATAGTGATAATAGGATGTGAAGAGAGGGCACTGGGCATGTTTTTGACAATGTTTATCAAGAAAATAATTTTCATAAAATTTGTAGATCATACAATTTTCTACAAAAAAGGTTTCTATACTTTTTTCCTACGAATTATCATTTATTATGTTCTCATTTTCTCATTTTTAATCTTTTTTATTTATAGCTTTATACATTTCTTACAAATTTATTAAAAAACCTTAAGTGATTCCACTGCTAGTAATATTAGTATTTAAAAAAGAGTATAATTTTTTAATTATACTTCCGTTTTGTTTGTATGTTTTGTTGTTAGTGTAAGAACTGCTGTAGTAGTAAATATCCTCCTCAAATGCTTCCATTGTTTTCTCTATCATATATAGGTTCCTTAAATAGCTTATTTGTATAACTATCAGGCATACTCTATTTTGTTGAGAATTCTTTTTATTTGTACATTTTCATACCAGAATTATTTACGTAAATACATTATGAGGCACATATATTTAATTGCATGTTGAATGTAATTAAAAATATCAAGATTTATTTTATGTATGTACATTAACACCGTAAAATATAAACTATGTATTCCTGAGTATAAATGTCTGTCCCTATCTTTGGTTGCCCACATTATATTATATTGTCCTTAATATCATATAAATAGTCATTTATTTTGTGTTTTTCAATGCTATGTGAAAAATTAACAGTTATTTAAATTTTTGTGAAAACAATACAATATTGAAGCTGATATTCTCATAATTTACATAACTACAGAACAGCCCAATTACATTTTAATATCAGAATTATTTACATAAATGCATAATGATGCACGCATATTTATTTGTAATTAAAAATATCAAGATTTAGTTTATGTATGTACACCATAAAACCTAAACTATGTATTCGTGAGCATAAATGTCTGTCCTTATCTTTGGTTGCCCACATTCTATTATATTGTCCTTTATAGCATATAAATAGTCATTTATTTTGTGTTTTCCAATGCTGTGTGAAAAATTAACAGTTATTTAAATTTTTGTGAAAACAATACAATATTGAAGCTGATATTCTCACAATTTGAATAGCTACAGAACAGCCGAATTACATTTTAATACCAGAATTATTTACATAAATATATTCTCATAACTGAAATAGCTATAGAACAGTCCAATACTAATATAACCATTGTTATTGATGAGGATGTAGATTTCCTAATAATATTGATTTCACAAACCCCTATTGATAAAATAATTTGCTTTTTAGACGAGGAAAAACTCAATTAGGAACAAAAATATATTCATCACAGAGATTGAGTTTATATCCTAAATGTAACGTTTATATCTTATTATTACATGCGATAACTGGTTGCGATACTATATCAGCTCTTCTCAACGGAAGTAGAATTACTATAATTATTTAAAAAAATGTAAAAAAAATTATTTAATTTCATAGATCGACTCTTCTCTATGCTTCATTGTTAATAATGAGATTTGTTTTTTTCTTACTATGCATGCAGGCCCAAAAAATTGATTCCTTCAACACAGATATTTCAGTTGTGAGCAGACTGTGTCTGTCTTCTTCCACCATGTGGCGCTGCATACTGACATATATATTGAGTATATTACTAAGTCCAGATATGGCTAGGTAATGAACCGGGCACTAAAAAACGGGGTATTGGGAATCAATTAAAATTTTAAACTTGCATTCTCCAGAAATACTGTTTAAGATAATTTTTTACAATTGCTAAGGGTTGGAATAATGGACATAAGAATTGTGGCTATAAGAAAGATGGTGTATTTTGTTTAACAGCTATTATATAGCTATTGCAAGGGCCAGTCGTGCTCTAAAGTTGCATCAATTACAATAGATTATGATGCTTATATCAATCAAGAGGCGTCAGATCCATGCTGTTATTTAAAATAAGCAACAGAAACTCATTTACCATAGGGAGGAGAATAAAAGAAAGACAAAAATACAAGCCCTCTAATATAATTTGATGGGAGTTAATGATAACAACATAATTAAAAATCTATAAAGAATATATTCTTATTTCATACTTAATCATATAATTTTCTTTGAATCTATGGACATCAATAGAAATCTGTCTTTGTTCTCTTAATACAGATTGTGCTTACTAAGGTGGCTTATAAGTTATATGATGAAAAAATTGCACATCATCAAAAAAGTAATTTTTATAGTTTTTGAAATTGTGATTATCTCTTAATTGGCCTTTTCTCAATTTCATAAAAATCTTTTGACATGCTGCTATTGCAATAGAATTAAGTTTGTACTCATGCAATAAATCTGGTTTTTGATCATTGTGATGAATTAATCAGCATATTTGGAGAAAGGCAACTATACTTGGCAGGTCAGTTTACTAGCCATTCATAGTTACTAGGTAGTCATTATAAAAATTTCATCCGTTCCACCTAACAATTGGTAAACACTTTGAGATACTTGATATTTTTAATAACGTTTGAAAGGAGAAGTGTCTTTCATTAAATAATTCATTTCATTATAATGAATAAGAAAATTACTTTGATTTAAAATTATATCTATATCAATTAATTGTTGAATAAAACACTTCTAAAATGAAAATGAGTTGGTCGCACCGTAATAATGAGAATTGTAACCACTGCTATCACCAAATAAACCTGCCTATTTATATTTATATTATATAATCAATAATTGATTCACAGACGTTAAGAAATATAATTTATACTGATTATATAAAGAATTAAGTTTACTTTGTATTTTTCTGTATATTTTGTCATCTTGTTACCTCATAACTTAAAAATGAAAAAGGATCAAACTAGCAATATTGCAATTTATTCATTGTTTTTCGAAATAGTCTATGTGGCACTCCATGCATCGTTTCATTCCAAAGTACCACTCACAGAAACAGTCTATCCATTTCCTTGGATGTATTTTCCATGGCTTTTTTTATGGCAGTCACTTTGTCATCCGGAAACCGTAATCCTTGCAGTTTATCTTCAAGAGGGAATGAATAAAAATTGTACGATGCAAGGCCAAGGCTCTATTGCGAATGACCCGTAATTTCTATACCTGATGTAGTCAAATCTTTGGTGGTTCATTTGGCTGAAAATATAGAGGAGTTGTCATGGTGAACTTTTTATTCTACTGCTAGGGCTTTGTTCTCCGAACTTATTCCAAAACAACAGGCAAACAAAATCTGGTTTACCAGTCTGTGGTTACTGTTATTTTCCAAAATAATTATAATATATAACCTGCTTTAAAAGAATGAGGCGATCACGTCTTTCTCCATCTTTTCTTTGCTGTTTTAGGCAAATCTTCAGAAGGAAACACCCATTGTACAGTATATCCACCCTTTGTCACCCGTTGTGATGTCAAATATAGCAATAGAGTAAACATCAAAAAAATTTTCTGACATTTTGCGATATCAATCATCAATCAGATGTTTTTGAGCTTCAGGTCAAATTATCTTGTAATCTAGAAAAAAACTTCCTGATGCTGAAATGTTCAAGTAGAATTTTCTATACTTAATTCATATCTTCTAATAATGTCAGCCTTTATTATGAGCCACACAGTATTTTCACTTGGAGCCATCCTTCACACAGATTGTGGCTGAGATTGGTATGGTCATGCTTGAACTCTTTAAACCAGTGGTAACAGGGCTTTTTTATGAAATGCGAATTGAAGTTGATCATAACTTTGTTGCTAATTGAGATTAAAAAAAAATCATCAAAAGAAAATATTCTTCCGTTAAATTTACCTTATTATGTAATTATAAAAATTGATAAATTCAAATGAAGAACCACAATGGAATGTAAGAGTGCAATTAGAATTAATTTTTTTATTAAGAATTATTACAAACAGCCAGTCCTAAGAACTTTTCGTGCTATCTTCATAGTATAAACACAAAGGCATTGTCACTGAATCTTGAACATAAATTTGACAGTCGGCGAAAATGTAAAGCAAAACTGTTACGTGAAAATAATAGTATTTGCTTTCAAGAAGAATGTCAAATGGTGAAGAAATTTTATAAATGCTTATTATATGTTTACCCCTTTATAATGGTAACCCTTTATAATATAGAAAAATAACAAATAGATAAATAAAATTATAAATAATACCAAAAAATCATCATATTCTTTTAACATTTCAAACAATCTATACAGATTTTTTATCTTTCTACCAAATCTACATACTTATCTGGCAACTGCTTCCATTTAGCCTCAGAAAATTTATCTACGCTCATCATTTCTAAACATTGTTGGTCTTTTTAAAAATTTTTTTCCCATTTGGCTGCCAAATTATGGATTACAATGTATCCTGGTATTAAAAAAGCACTACACATACATTTCTGATATTCATCTTAAATTGATACCTAACTTAACTTGTGCTTTTCTCAAAGTTCTTTTTTCTTTTCTCTTATTAATTTATGCATTATCTGTTCTTATTCTTGGCTTTGTTTTTTTTAACTATAGAACATTTTACTCTTCAGTACCAAAATTGGCAAAACAAAACACTTATGGAATCTCTCTGGTGGTGGTCCATCAGCAACAGGCATGTATTTCAGAGACAATTTGACTTAGTATGTTGAAAGGAGAATGTCAGTTTTACTAAGGGTGCTGGTCGAAATGTCCTGTAGTTATGTGATGTACCTTAATAGAAAGGTCTCATCTAGTACAATAGTTTTTATTATAGCACCACAAAAGGCATCCCGGTAGAATCAAAATGTTTCTTGTAATTTTTTATGTATTATTTATGTTCTTAGCTTATTAAGATTTTTGTAATTCTTTTTATTTTTAAAGATTCTTCGACTGGAAAAATATATTTTTTTCGCAATCAGCCCCATTTTATTTCAGGTTGACCACAAGGTTTGTGACCTTGGTGGAGTTATGCACCACGGCATACCATGTTCGATTTTCGCATAGTCACAGACCAGTGACAGGCAGTAGTGTCATTGGTGTGAGAAGCTATTCACTATGATCTCCAACTCGTCTACCCAGTGTACCTATTGTGGGCATTACCACCAGTGGACTGAGGCATGCTACTGGTGATGGTTATTGTTCACTATAATATTTATAGTCATACATAATATTAATATAAAATATCTTATGTGTAATGTTTATTAGTTATATAACTTAAAAATTCTAGTGGACGGTTGAGGTTGTCGCATTTGGAAATCATACTACCAACATTTTATGGGCACAGAAACCTAGTGTAATTTTTGCAACAAGGCATATGCAGTCATAATGTCTTACATTCTTCTTATATTTCCATACTTTCATTGAACAATGCAAAGTAATGTTACATTTTAGAACTAGCTTGCCTGCTTTTTATTCTAATTCTCAAGAACCATATATTTGTTTCATCTATATTATAAACAGATAAATTGTTTAATCGAGTAGGCTGGCGATGAACTTAGTTTGTATATACACCGAGCGAAATGTAATAGGTCCTAACTAACTTTAGTTGTTAAGTACCCTGTGAAAGTGTTAACAACTTATCTTCCAACAATTTTGAGAAATCTTGCAATTGAGGCAAGTCCCCTGACTCACTATTAAATACCATTCTATGGCTGTTCACGTTTTTAACAACCACATAATCTGCATGACGGTTATCAATGAGCAAAGGGCGAAAGAAATTTACTAAAACAGCGGCATTTTCAAATCTTTGAATGCATTTGGACATGGCAATATTAAGATATTTCTGTTGGAGTAACTTGAAATCACACTCGAATCTTTCATCTACAATCTCAAGAAGCCACCTACAAATTTTCATGATCCTTAATTTTTTAGCTTGCAAAGTCTTCTACTTCCTTCTGTGTAGACAATAGAACAGCAGCAACATATCTCATAGGCTTAAAATTAGATACGCTATCTCTAAAGCCTTGGTCTAACACTATTCATTAGTTGCATAATCTAAAATCATATTTTTGTACCGTACGGAGGGTGTGCTGACTGGAGGAATTTTAGTACGTGTATACTTATCTCGTTTTCAAAATTTAGAAAGGGCTTATGGTGGGTTTTGTGAACAATCTATGGAAAATAACGAATGGTATACATTTTTAGTTTAAGGTACACGAAGTTCCAATGTTTTCCAGTACATTTAACTGACCAGGATTACAGCCAATGTTATGTTGTTCGCATACTTAGTGTGCTTCAAATCACAGAAAGAGTGATTGCATCTCTTACTGTGATGGCACTTCTACACGCATAGGTCAGGTCAAGGTCGAAGAAGGTGCACATCAACTTGTGATGGCCAATTTATCATCAAAAATGTGCTGAGAAATCAATTCACTAGTAGCTGTTGAGGCTTGTAACTTATTGTTTCAAGTGAGGAATATGTTAGTGAATGAAGAGAGAAATGTAAGTTGGTTAAAAAAGACATGCGTGCTTTGAGATCTGCTCATGTCCCAAAAATGTTTCCACAACATCAAAGAGTTCGACTTCATTTTGCTTGAGAGAATGCTGATTAGACAATGGTCTATTCTTCGTCTGGTTCTTTTCTTAGATGAGGCAGGAATCTCATTAAGAAATCCAGACGGTGCATGTAAAAGAATCCTAATGAAAGATTTGCTCTATGTTCTTTAGCGGAAATAGTAGGTTACCATGGCAGGTTAATTATGCTATAAGGCCTCATTGTTATGAAGCATACACAAGGCTAGTGGTTAAGAAGGGAGGAATTAATGTGCAAAGATACTAGATTACATTTTTCGGTAACAATTTTCTTGTAATGCATAATAATGACCATCCACATATTGCAAGATGTCTGAAGAGTTGATTATTATGGCCAACCGGTAATCTTTTTCTCAAATTTAATTTTTCCCATAATTTGTTTAGCCCTTTTTTCGAAAAAAAAATGCTTAGAAATCATTGCGAGTGACAATGATTCGTCTTTATATCCTATATCTGAAAGTACAGCTCAAAAACATTTGACGGTTCACAACTTTGGGTATATTGTGTATGTTGGACAAAAATGAAAAGGTTGACATCACTTTCGACATTTTTTCGAAAGCAACTAATCTAATGAAAAACAAGTATGACTTGCATTGGTATGTTTCTTATTTTGCAAGTATTCATTATAGTATATTTTTTTTAATTGTTTGTTAGTTTGTATGGTTACTTTAATACAGTGTAGTTCACTTAGCCATTGTTTATTTGAATTATATTCTTATGGTTAACTAGAAGAAGTTGGTTTTGTGGTAATAAGTCTGCCATTTATACACATGTTAGAGGTATGCTATATGTATCTTTGTTCTGATTGTGATGTTTGAATCGGGATCATTGAAATGTTCCGGAATAGTGATACATTTCATTTGGAACATGACTCTCAGAGTCCAGAAGGGAACAGATACGAAATGAATGTTTGTAGATTGCTATAATGTATCGACGGTGTTTGTGGCTTGCTGTATATATCTTTGTTGTGGTTTGAACATTGAAATGTTTAATTTGAAATTTTACTATCAGGACAGAAAGTGTTAAAAATTATATTTTTACATTACTATTATAATTTTGGATGCATAAATATTGCTTTTGGGCATATTTTAAAGTGTATGTATGCATTATAAGTAAAAGGAGCCATTTATGACTTTTTCCTTTATTTCGATACACAATCTTTCTATGCTTTTGTTTTTCTAAATGATATTAGTATTAATCTCAATGGTGTTGGTAAATTAATTATAAATTTTTTTTAATTTTATACTAATTTTTAAATACTAGAGGCATTTTTCAAATTTTTAACACGAAATGTTTAAACACTTTAAATTTTTGTATTCCATCATATAATGTATTAACATATTAAATTGCTTAACTTAAATATATTTAAAGACAAATCGGCAAATATATAAACTTACTGTGTTCGTATGCTGATGATACAAATTAACTAAGTAGTTAGTAATATAACTCAAAGAGAATAAAATACATTGTTTACAAACGTTTCTTCGCTTCGCAGTTGATAGCAAGCCATCCATATCACTATTTCACTCATTAAAACGAATCAGCGAAACAGTGGCACAGTGTTCTCTTCGTTTCTTCTTCGAATTCGAAATACAATATTCCAAATTATACGTTTTACATAACGAAAATGTTTCACATCAGTTGGAACACAGAGATTTTTGAAACACTGAGCTGTTTTTGAAAACAGTTACACATATATTTAATTAAATGCTTGATAAACAAATAAGCTAGGGTATGCAAGCTAGGGCTTGGGGTATAAGGTAGGGTATGAATCATTTGACATTTTGAAGACATTTTATTTTTATTGATATATTAATAGAATAGTTAATTACACCTAAGTTTGCTATTTTTAGTAAAATGTCAAGAATGTATGGGAAAATTAAAAAAAAAATTATAAAAAATTAAAAATATGCTAATTTTAGTATTCTAAGTTTTATGATAAGGCTAGATTGGGGACATCTTCCTGTCCCATTTGCTCATATAAAATAAAGTGAGGATTATTAAACATTCTTTATTGCCATCCTTGTGAAAACCTCAAGTTTAAATCTTTAAGCTCAGCTAATGTTCAAGTTACTTATACTTTTGTATTTTTTTAAAATTTTTTTTTGTCTAATGTACTATAAAGAATTTTCGTTGTAAAATCTTTTATAGTTTACCAACTAAATTTCAATACCAATTGTTATGGTTGACTGGAAGAGATTGCTCATGTAGCATTAAGTCAGCCATCTGTACTATACATAAAAGATCATAAATAAATAAGATTTGTTGAAAATATTTTCACTCCTCGTCAGCGTGTACCTTGAAGTTGTGATTTATGAAATAAAAAGAAAATGTTCTCAAATACCTTACTTCCATCATTTAATTCATTTATTTGGAATTTCTATTTCTAAACAAATACAGCATAGAAAGAGCATTAATTAAATATAACTAAAGAAAAATTAAGAAAATCTTCCAGAGTTCAAGATAAATTAAAAAAAATATGTTCAGAATAAAATAAAAATGTAGGTTGTCCTTCAAAATTTATACTGATAGATAAGCAGATGAGTTATTTTTTATAGTTCCAAGGAATTTCATTGTATCATTAGTAAGCTAAATATAACTGCAGTTTAAATTATTTGAAACTGCTGGAACTATATAATGAGAGAATAAGATCTCTTTTCTGAAATATGAGGTCAGGTGATATTCCATTCCAGCAGGAAGTGCAGAATGACATTCCATAGACTATATATTGAAATAGAGCATATTATTCTTATGTCTTTACAATAGACTTTGGTGATACGAGTATTTTGAGATACTGAGTACGAAGAGTATGAGTATTATAAAATATCGATGACAGATATCGGTGACAAAATACTCGACGAGTATGGGTGGTGTAATTCAGTTGTGAGAATATAGTCCATATTACAAATCGCCATAGACTTACGATGGAAGACATTTTTAATAATTTAATTTTTGGTTCATATCTCCACAAATATTTATGGCTTCAGGCTTAGGACTAGTAATTAAATTATTCATTTGACATAATCATTTAGATGGCGTATTTAATAAAATGAATGACGTTATTTAAAATAATTACCTTTAATTTAAAAAATGGATCCCGTTATTAAATTATTTTTTTTATTTTAACTTAATTTTTTTTAATAATGTAGTAAGATGTTCGGAACAAACAACATGTTTCGCATTAATTATTGTTACAGTTGGATGTTTTCTATTCAAATGTTTCCTTAAATTAGATGCAGCTGTTTTGAAAAGAGCCTCATACTTAAAATTCTTCTTTTAAAATACTCGTTTGTTGTATTCAGTAAATATTTGTTTAACAAAAGTGCGAAGCAATACTTAATGTAATGAGTAAAATGAGTATACGAGGATGTTTAGCATACTCGTATTACATAGTTTAGAAGTATTATGACTTACGAGTATTTAAATATTCAGATTGTCCCATATTTCATATCCATTTAAAATATGAAAAAGCGAGAAAACCTGAGTGCGATATGCGTGAGTGAAATAGCTATAGCTAGCTAGACAAAGAGGGGTAGGGTTATGCCGCAGCCATACCATAATGTAACCATTGTTCGAAGGTGCGGTTGGCCATATCATACAAGTATTTATGATACCAAGTTTTGCATACCAAGTACATATTTTGATCTGAGATATTGAATATTTTTACTGACGACAATAAATACATCTCACCTCTACTTTACAAGGCAGTTGTTACTAGAAAAATAAAGAGATAGTTAAGCAAGTGTTAGCCAAGTACGGAAAAGAAAAAAACATTGGATATGCAGGTTGTGTATATATTTAAATAAATTAATTAATCAACAGACTTCCAACTTTATTTGTTTATTAAGGCCCTGCCTCTAGTTACTCCTGATTCTAAAATTTATAAGCATAATTCAAATAGTCATTGAGATATTGACGTTACAAAAACATAACTTTTAACACAGACTAACTCATCAAAAATCTAGGCTTTCAGTTGATTTAGAAAGTGGAAATTTGGCATGAAATTAGGTCATTAGACATGTATACAGAAAAGTTAGAAAAAGCCTAATTCTGTGTTGGGATTGTACATAAAGTTATATTTTGCACACATACCATTTATTTACAATATGATTTATAATACAAAACATGAAAATTTACAAAACATGAAAGTTAAAGATAGCATTAATAATATTTTTGTATTTTTAAACAATATTATACATAAACTGCTAATATACACAATTTGTTATCACAGAGTCATTTGTATGAAAAATAGACAATAGAATTTTTCTTGATTTTCCATGTGTTTTGTTTTTTCTTTCTATTTAGGTACATTGTACTTACTTACTTTTTGTCAGTCTTTCACTAGTGTCAACTCCTTTCTTTTTCTTTGTATTGAAATGTGTTAAAAGACAAGAGTGAAGCACAATAATTAAGATTTCCACGAATAATAAATTTACATCAGTTTTTCTAGGCAAGACATAACATTTTTATGGCCATTTACTCTTAATCGTACGATATTTTTAATTATTTGCCTAAAATTGAAGCAATTGGATTACATTTTTCTAAATTTCTATTGAGAAAATATATTATTGAATTTCCAAATGAGGTGGCTTAATAAAGACCATTTTTAACCCATCTGGAAAAAAAATTTCCTATTTCGGAGTATTTTTAAATACTTTTGTATAGTTAAAGATACATTTTTTTATTTTATGTGATTTTTGTCGTAAATAATATAGTAAGTCATAGAAATTATTTACCAAAAAGAGGTGTTTCTCCTTTTTGTACATTTTTGTCATTTATTTTTCTTTGAATTATATCTTTTTAAGAAGCGTTTGATGAACCAAATTGACTTTAACTTACAAGGATACTACTCTTAATAAACTTGTATGTGAGTATTATTTTATTTTGGTTCACTGTGCGTTTTTATGGAGTATAGATAAATATATTTCGCACGAGAGTATCAGTTGCACTGTCTCAAAAAGTATTTACATATTGTAGATATCAAAATTGTGTTCTGAAATGGTTGTTCTTGAAAAACTTAATAATTAATGATACCTGGACGCTAGTGTGATTGTTGGAAAACATGGTGAAAAACAAATATTTTGTATCTATTCTAATAGAAAAATTATATTGTTACTTTGAATTTCTAAAAACTGTTATCTGTAGAGTGATTCTAAGTTGTGTTCTAAAGACAGATCGTATGCATTTCATATGGTCTGAGCTCAAAATAAGAGATCTTGCATCAATAAGTAATGCCGACAACACCACGAAGAAACCTAATGTACATTGATCAACACCTTGTTGTTACAACTCGAATACATGAATATGTAAGCGTAAGAACTACCTTGTGACAGTATCAAAACCAGTTCGAATTAAAGCCTTTATAGAAACTGGAATCTATATTTGTTGTAAAATTCGTATTACCGGATTGGTATTCAGTGAATTGGCTCTACAAGATTTCCGCTCTGTAAATGACAATACATTAATGTATAAAAAAGATACTGAATGCTTTTACAATATCAGAAAGCAACCAAAAAAAGAGGTTTAGATTTTGACACACCGGGACAGCTTTCCGAGACTGAATATTAAAATCTCATGGTTATAACCATGACAGATTTTAACTGTATTTTTGAACGAATAAGGCCCAAAATTAGGTCCTTGAAAGTGAGGCCATCTCGTACCTGCTTAGCAATATTACTCGTTAAACTTAGAACTGGTCTCTCTAATAGTGTTCTGTCCACATTTGACATGAAAAATAGATTATTATAATCTTCTCTGCAATGCGCATGCAAGGCTTTAATGGAGAACTTTGTGCCACTACATCTTGGAACAGAATATGTAACGAGAACACATGTTATTGAAAAATATACAAGAAGATTATTTATTCCCAATGATGATGATAATGCAGTGATACTTGTTGCCGATGGCACGTACATTTATAAATGGAAGAATGCCTTTCAGAGATGATCTTTTTTGTTGCACAAAGGAAGACCTTTGGTTAAACCGATTATGTTGGTCATTACTTCCAGTTGCATTTTAGATGTCTTCGGACCTTACTTGGCCGATTTAAAACACAATGATACAAACATACTCACACATATATTAAGAAAAGATAGACACACTATCAAAGAATGGTTAAAGCCAAATGATATAATGATTGTTGATAGAGGCTTCCATGATTGTTTGGAACTTCTGGAAGAAATGGGTCTCGTACAGGAGATGCATAGATTCCTATACAAGCAGCAAAAGTTTTCAAAAGAAGATACTAACAAAATGCATCATGTGACCAAAGTCAGACAGGTTGTTGAAGCGTTTAATGGTCAGTTGAAAAACAGAAAATCGTTGGATAAAGTAATACCAAACACGGAAATACCCTATATGGGGGACTATATACGAATTGTTTGTGCTATTCTCAATGCATTTCATCCTACAAGAATCAAAAACACCAAAGATGATGAAATAATTGCTCAAAAGATGCTTAATTTGGCCAAAAACCCTAATAACCTACATCAGATTGTCGAAAAGAAAGGATGGGTGAGAAAAAAGGCACTCTGGACCAAACTAACTGATAGAGATCTTCAAGATTTTCCACGCCTAACCAGGGACGAGCTGCGATGATTAACTCTTGATATATATCATATTAAACAAACCCAATCATACTCAACAGAGCACTTAAACGAAGAAAGTTTTTACTCACTTTACATGCATCGTGAAAATGATTCTGTTCTTCGAGTTCAGCTACGATCATGGCACGTAAGTTCCAAACAATATAATATTTGGATAAAAACAGATAGAAGCAACATTGCACACATACAATGGTACTGTTAATGTAAAGTAGGCGCATGAGTCGTAGGGTGCTGTGCGCATGTTGCGTCTATTTTACGAATTCTAGTTTACTGATATCACAATTCAACCCAAGTCAAAAAACCAAGTCTCGAATATGCCCATACACTACAAGACACCGCTGCTAATGTATTGTCCGATAGCGATGAATAAAGCATGTAGGATTAAAAAACATGTTGCTCAAAGTGTCTGTTTTTAATTATTTTCGTTATTGATTATTTCTCATATTTCAAATGTTGAAATTATAACTCTTTTCTTCTTAATATTGCATTTAGTGCCCTAATTATAATTGATTTTGGTGTTATAATTAACGACAATAATCAGTTCCTATTAAAAATGTTCATAATATATACATAGTTATGTATTTTATTTATCCCATAAATTAGAAAATTTCCATTCTGTTAAATTAATACTTATCACCTATTTATTGATTTCAAAAGTTAAAATTATATAATAAATGGAAGTATCTCTGATCCAGTCAAAATAGCAAACAGTGTTAGGCAGGGCGATGCATTAGCATGTCTTCTATTCAACATTGCTCTTGAGAAGATTATTAGAGATTCAAAAAAAATCAACACGAGAGGTACAATCTTCTCTAAATCTGTACAAATTATTGCTTATGCCAGAACTCAAAAAGACCTAGCACTAGAAAGAGAGGCTGAAAAATGTACCTCTCAATATACCAGACCTAAACCAAATACATGCAATTTGTGACCAACTCTCACTCCTCCACGCATTTTAAAATTGTTGATTACAAATTTGAAAGGGTGAATTCTTTCATTTGCCATGGATCTGAAATCAACACTGGCAACGATTTTGTTCCAGAACTAAGGAGACGAACAAATTATGATGGGAGGACTGCCTACAAAGTGTTTTCAATGCTCTCAACATAACAAACTGGAAAACTGTGGCGCCCAGAAGGAGGCCTCAGACCAATCTGCTTGAGGCCAGGGTCCACTAAGGACTGTCGAGTTACTGATGATGATGAATTGGTGGGATAAATAAAATACAACAGAATACACAATTAATAGGACTGCCCAACAGGATTCACAATTAATAGGAGTTTCTTAGCTTTGTTCCCTTGGAGTGTTCAGTATTTTTAATGCGGCTATAATTCTACTTATTTAAAGCTATCGCAATTATCCAAAGTCTTTCTGCAAGGATCTTTCCCTCTATGGTAATATTTTTTTTTAAATAAATTGGAGTCCAAGTTTGAAAATGACTATGGAAAAATATTGGATGTGGTTATAATAGTTTCAGTAGCAGTTGCAATAATGAAAAATTATTATGTCAAACAGTTACTTCATAAACAATATATTTTTACCCATTCAGAGTCTGTAAGCCTTGATTTGAATTATCCTCTAAATATATATAAATGTATATAATATATATAAAGGTATATAACATAACAAGTGTAAATTATTTTAAGTTGGATGTAGGAAATTTTTTCAGACATCATACAATTACCTTTATTAAATTAGCAATATTTTTTCCCAGTTAACAATTGAATTTTAATTTAAAATTATGATTTACTTCCAATAAATACCCTTGTGATATTTTAAAAAATAATATCATAATTTACAAATTGAAAAGTCAAGTTAAAAAAAAATATCTATGCAGGCTATAAACATGATTTAAACTTCTTACTCATAAAATACTTCCATTGGATATTATGAAATAAAACTGATACAGTTTTATATGAAACAGAATTTATCTTGATGGTCTTCAAAGTTTATTTATAACTATGCTTAACATCTTGATTGCTTGAGATCACACCCAGGGCCGTTAACCTCACTATATATTTTAAATTCACTAATAAAAAATAATAAGCACCGAAATGTGAAACTGCGGTTAAGAACTTTATTTTGAAAACCTTGTATGCAACAGTGTGTTTCAACACCTACGTAATGTTTCATCACCTATGACGGCAGTGCATTGATTCAGCGAATTTGTGAGGAACTATCCTGCTGTGGTAGTTCCTCACAAACAAAAAAGAACCCCTTAGCCTCCCATGTCCGAACCTTCAATCATCATGCCTTAAAGCATCAAATCTCACTTAAGATGTAAAACAGTTCTTTTTTAAATTTGGAGTAGGTCTTTTTCTTAAAATCTTTTATACGTTTCTTTTCTCACCATTTTTATTGCATTCTGCATCGAACAAAATATTTGTTATTTTGGTTATCAATGTTAATTTTATTATTTGTCTTGATAAATAATTACTTCTTAATACAATTTGTGTTGCAACAAATATAATATAAAATTCACATAAAAAAAACATTTTTATTTTGTATTAGCGTAAAAGGTGCTTGTTACAAAAGTTAAAATACAAAATTTAACAATTTTATTAGTTAAAAAATTTAATTTTATATTAATAACTCATATGAAGTATTAGAGATTTAATTTTATATTAATAACTCATGTGAAGTATTAAGATAATTTACAAAAAAATGTGTATTATATGGTAGTTGTGGTCATTAAGTTTGTGTTGTCGAATATAATTCAGAATTTGTGATAAGAATCATGTGTCCATATCAAACGAAAGATGACCGATGAACCCAGAGAACTCGTTAATATTTCTGGCATTCCTGAGAGAGAAACAGTGAACCAAGTACGTCAAATGTGAAAACCACCATTGAAATTGGACATAATACTTACTTCGCATACACATCATAACAACATATAAAAGAAATGAAAATCTGTTTACGTGATACATAATCTATTTATTTGGACTATAAATCGAAAGTACAGTTCAGCAAAATTTTTCAGCACCTAAAATCAGCGTTTATACAAAAACTTTTCCGAAATTTGCATCTGTAGGAATAGAAATTGATTTCTTCCCAGTAACACTTCTTTTCTCTTATATTTTAATTATAATATAAGGGATTACACATCTCCAGAGTCTGAAAAATCAATATTCCTATCTTGACTAGAAGTGACTGTGCATAAAATACTATAAACTAGTATTGGGTTTAAAAAAAGAAAGAAATTTTATATTAAAAAGAAACCCTGTTTATCTTATAGCTAGTGTAATTTTGAATCAATTATGAGATGACATTTTTTTGAAAGGTGTTTTTTTCCAAATTAGGTCTTTTAATTGGCTAGCTGCATAAATCAAAAACTTTATATTACACTTTGCATTTAAATTAATCCTAAAAAATGTATTTACCATGGAAATGAATATGAGTTTTGAAATAAATGGAAAATTGTTTCTGTTATAAAAGTTCTGTCTAAGATCTTACTTTTGCCGTATTGTTATAAGATGGTACAAAAAAACGAAGTTTAAATCATGTGGAACAAAACCCAAAATTTCCGTATTTAAAGAGTATCTTTGTTTATTCGAAAAATAAAATATAAAATATTAAATTGTCTTCATTTTTAATTGTTGTAGTGCTGTTGTTCTTTAAAAGAAATAATAAGGCGAATTAATTATGCGTATCTTTGAAAAATTATTCCAAATTTTAAATAAATTATTGGTATTCCGAAAATTTAAAATATGGCCGAAGATGCCAAATACTCTAAAGTTGCAGACATATTTTGATAAAAGTAGTATTTATCACTTGTATTAGAGGAGTCTCATTTGCTGTTCAATAAACGACTTTCAAAAATAAATCTTGCCTAATACAAAATTCCTTATTGCACAATTTTTCCAGAACAAGAAAAAATGATTTAAGCACCTATAATGTTTATTATTAGTATATGAATGAAACATTCTATCAAAGAAACAATTTAATGAGGCTAATAAGTTTAACTTTTAGTTGAGTCTTTATGATAAGCAAGAAAAGTAATTTAAACTACAATCATATTTTTTGTCTGGATAAATAATTACTTCTCAATACAATTTGTGTTACATAGAATTCCACAACATAAGTATTATAGTTAGTATTTAGTAAAGATATTTGAATAATTTTTTTACAACACAAAACTCGATATACTTCTAGGAAAACAACAAAATAACAAAGCCACAAAAAGATAATCATTTCAGTTGCTTTTCGTCTTGTTACTTCCTCTTTTCTGTTTACCTGAATCTTACTGTCTGTCTTCTATTTCTTTTATAATTATCTCTCAATTCCTCTCTACAATACGGGTAGTTGACTGAATCTAAATTTTGATATGTTTCGTACAATATTATGAAATATAAGTTAATTAAAAACCAGTCTTGAAAAAAATTCAAAAATTGATTGAAAAATAAGCCAATTATAGGCTTCTAAATTTGAAGATACGGATAGAGTTGGGTATATCCCTGTCTATTTTCCTCTTGTAGGATATAATGTGCAATATTAAAAATGACCTCACAACACAGTATTCCCGTCCTTGTCTAAAGATTAAATTTAAACTTTTATAACTCGGTAAATTTTCAAGATTATTAAAAAAAAATTTCACTCTTCATCAGCTTGTACCTTGAAATTATGATTAATGAAATAAAAAAAATTTAGTCAAATACCCAATTAGAGTTTTACAAATTTAAATAATCTGCATGAAATATTTACTGCATAACACAAGTTTCATATAATTTCTTTAGGTTGTTACATGTGAATATTTATTTTACTAAAATAATAGGATAGGCGTTATTACCAAATCAATAGATAAAGATGCTGAATAAAATTTACTGATTAAGGCTTTGCCAGAATAAGTTTTTACACTACCTGCGCATCGTGCTTCATATTGAATTGAGTTGTCATACATTTGGAGAATATTTTTTAAACTTAGCAATCTGTATTTTATTAATATTGGCTATTGCCTCTTTAAAGTATTTTTCTGACACAACTTTTAAAGTCCGTATGAATAAAGCCTTCCACGTTATAAATCGCTTTTTTGGCTAGTTGGCATCTTGTTATCCATTGTCATGGAGCTCATACCGAGAATTAACAATGTTTTACACAAAGTTTTCAATTGTTGAATGTACATGGTCAACTGCCATTTCTGTGAGGCCAGAAAGAAGGTAATTCATTTCAAGTGTTTTGAAGTATTTTTACCGCAAGAAAGTATTATGAGGGCAGCTAAGATTAAGCATTAAATGTGTATTATCCTTACATTCCTTTTAATAATACCTCAAAAGTTTAGAACAGATGGCAGTAATTTCTTATGAATCTTTTGGAGTGACAACGTCTCACTCCGCAGGCCAGTAGGTTCAAAAAGTTTGCATTACAAAAATTATCTTGTTTTTCATCGGCTATTTCTCGGAAACTATAAGTGATACTTGCAATATTCTTACGTCATTAAGTACTTGAAGATCAGAATTTAATGCTACAACTATAAAAAAACATTGCTCAAGGATGGTATCAAAAATTGGGTCATGTCTATATATATATATATATATATATATATAAATATAAATATATATACATTTACATATCATATATATATATATATATATATATATATATATATATATATATATAAATATAAATATATATACATTTACATATAATACTATATATATACATATTGGCATTCTACCCATAGTACGTATACAGTCAAACTAGATGACATTGCAGTTCATTGTTATACAATGGGCAATGTTCTTTCATGGAATGTTGTGATTTCCGCTGGTGGCACTGAGCAACTGAGGCGGGAATGGCTTTGTGCATACGAATGTGCTGTAATGAGTGAAGCGTTCACCGATTTAAAACATGAATTGTTTTATTCACAAAAAGGTAGTCTTTGAATTTTTGATGGAATAAATAAAGTTTGTGAATAAGTGGAGTTAATTTCGAAAATTAGAAAGTGTTCTTTAACCATTTATATATTTTGGAATAAAATAATACGTCACATTTTAAAATAAAATAGTATGTCACATCACGACAGAAATTCTTAAATATATTTAATTTTTTAAATTGCCTGTACTAAATTGAGTGTTCTAATGATACAAATTAAAATAAAGTGAATTAAAATAAATTAATTAAAATGAATTGAAATAGTAATATAGTATACTGTGAAATTATTTTTATTTCTTTTTTTATAGATGTTACCACATTCCACACTTACAGTCGAGTTGACGACACAACCAATCTCTTTTTTCTCTTTGTGTAAACTTTTATTATTTAAGTTGTTTCTATACAGAGAAATCCTGTGAAACTGTGGCAATTGTGCATTTGTGGTCATGTGAACGAGTGGAAGTCGTGATTTTCCATGAGAAGAGATTCCATTTCCATTCTTCAATAATGACAGGGGTCAAATTAAAAAAAAAAATTTCTCAATGCATTTTAAAAAAAATTACTTGCTATTAAGGTATAAAATCATTTGTGTAACAGTAATATATGCCACCACCTATAACCTACCCAGGTAAAAACCTCCCTTATTTAAAGTAATTTTTAAATATCTTGAAATTGATTTATCTGTCTTGATATTTTTTTTTGACAGTAACTAACTTCAGCGGAATATTTTTTTAAAAAGGAATAAAAAAATTGTAGAAAGAAAAATAGATCAGGGAATCCTTGGTATTGTGTTGTACTCCTCATTTTCCATGAAATACTTTCCACGTGATTGCATAAATAACAAAGTCGAAGAGGAAAAGTGATTTGACTGCATTTTGGTGAACTTTTAATTAGAAACCCCTCCGAAAGTTAGGTATGGGTTTAAACTCTATTTGCTGAATTGTAGTACATTATCTGAAAGATGCGAAGAAGCTTCAGAGACAGGTGTTCAGCTTCCAAAGCTAGCTTGATAACGAATACAATTGAACACTGATTTAAAGCCAATAAAGACGACAATGGTGCCCCATCGGATCCTTTTCTCAATGCATTGGTGAAATGTATAAATTCAGTTGATACATCCTTGGTTTGATGGAAAGTCACATTGCTCTTTGCAGCTGGTCTGATCTCAATGCTTTAGCAGTAGATAGTCTTCGACAATGAGTATGGCGAGCAGATTGGGGAAAATAAGGATATATAGATATTTTTTAATTGAAAACCTAATAGTACACCAGATTTTACCACATAAAAGGTGTCTCACAATATAATACATTTACATTTTTCAAAAGTAGATGCCACCCTTACCAGTAGACATTAAAAAAATGTGAATATATGATGTCATAATTGCAAGTTTAGTACGAATTTTTTTGTTTTTTAAAAAAATCAGGAGGAAAATTATCAATATTACAACACTAAAAGTCCATAGGAAGTAATCTTTTGAGGCACAATTGGACAACCTTCATGAATACCTTCCCAATAACTAAGAGGAGATGAATGCTGTGGTAGTTTTTACATTCACGGATTTCTTGCTTTCTTTGCTTCCAGAAACTACTCAGTATTATCCTTTTCCTCAAATGTTTGATATTCTATAGCTACATTAAGACAGTTTCATCTTTTCTTGATGAGTATTCCTCAATTGATAATCTTTGGTATTTGGATGACTGAATTTATTATGAATGTAACTCTTCGCATTTCATCACTCAGAGGAGAAACTCTGTGATTAATATTACTCTTGTATGTGGAAATGTGAAAATGATGCATGAGAAGTCAAAATGAAAATGCTCATCATTTTTAGAACAATATTATAACCGGTACTTTAAATGACATCAATATTTTCTAAGTGTAATACTTCGAACATGGTACATTTCCTTGCCTTTTATACTTTAATTTTACTTGCAAGTACTTTGATTTTGAGTTCCTTGCATAACTCGAGTATTGCACCATCGTCATCAGTGCTATGTGTATTGCATATTTCGAATAACTTCCCGTAATAATAAAAGATTTTATATCAAATAACTTTCTCGCTAGTCAGTAAATAAATGTTTCTGATTGGACAAAACAATGCGTTTTTTTACTTTCTAGTAAATAACGTCAATATCTTAACACTACCGAATTGGGACTTCAGTCATATTAGAATTTCAACGACTAAAAGTCAGTATTAAATTAAACTTCTTAGTGCAATAAATATTTAATTAAACCAAATATAATTAATTAGGCTGGAAAAATACATTATCGTGAATATCTCAAAAACTAGAATAATAATATAAAAAATTAACTACTAAGAATCTCGAATCATAGTTACAGTCTTCTTACAACTTTTGTATAGTCTCCTAATTTATAACTACTAAATTTATAAGTGCTTACTAATTTTAGGTTCATTAAATCTATATATAGGTATTACAAAATTGTAACAGACATTGTGTAAATGGAAAATATTTAAAAAAAAATGATTGATTTAGCGTAAAGAATGATAATAAAAGCTAATAAATTTTTTTTTTAATTTTTGTCTGTTACAATTTTATAATTAATATATATAGATTTAATGCACCTAAAATTAGTATGTTAATTTGAGGGCGTATCATACAAAATATACTGGACAGATTTTGATGAAATTTGGCATGGTAATAGTAAATACCCATGAGCAATATATAAGAAAAAAAAAAATTTTCTTTCCTATTTATATGCGAACGAAGTCCTAGACACAGGGTTTGAAAATAAGGGGATGATATTTTTTTATATATTTTTCAGCATACTTATCTTTGAAAATGTACTAACGAAAATTATGAAAAAACTATTCTTGAAGCCTTATAACAAGTCTTTTCAGACCGCATCCCATTAAATATAATTTTTTGCTCAGTAAATTATATCTATTTACAATTTCCATTGAAATACTCTTAAGTGTTGGCTATTCAGGAGTGGTTTAATCGGCTTAATCATTATGCCAAATTTCAAGTTTCCACGCCAAGTGGTTTCTGAGAAAAATGACTGTGCATACGGATAGATGGATATATGAATGATCTTATATAGGTTTCAAAATATTTTTATTGGATCAAAATATTTTTTCATAACTTAGGAATCAGTTAATCAATAATTAGTATGTGCTCTCCAATTTTAAGTTTTATTTTTTCAAAGACTCACAAAACCTATCATAGCAAAATCACAAGATTATTTTTATTTAAATATTAGAAATATAAAATATAGGAAAAATAAATTATTTTAAGATGTATATATAGGCAAGTATCGCACTAGTTTCTATATTATATTATGTATATTATTATATCAACTTAAATACATCAATAGGTCTCATTTTAAATTATATTTATACTACGAGATGTGATTTCCCATAAAGTGAAATTCTATAAAAATGGAAAATTCATGAAATAATTCTGATTTATATACAATTAAATGAAACTACGTGATGTAGTATTATTTCTACTTTCTTTAATTTCTTTACCACAACCTAGGTTTCGTTTATTACAACATCTTCAGGTGGGATATTAGCAAAGATTTCAAGACCTAGGTCGTGGTAAAGAAATTAAAGAAAGTAGAAATAATACTACATCACGTAGTTTCATTTAATTGTGAATAATGAATTTCTACAAAATTAACGCCAAATATATTCAATATCTGATTTATATCTTTATACACAACACGTGTATAAAGATTAAATTATTATGACAAGCCGGCTTCTATGGGTTTCTGAACATACCATTAAATTCTTATAACCAATAAATTTTTCTCTTTTCTCATCCTGTCCTTCAGATATATTATTTCAACAATTATTTCAACCTTTCCGAGAGAAATCTAAAACTCATTTTAGCTGTACCCATGTAAAACTCCCTATATTGATTCTAATTTCTTGAACGCATTAAAATAATAAATCTACAAAATTTAAGCCAGAAAATTTTATTAAAAGTATTTTTATATTTACTTTTGCATGAGAGGATTCTAATTAAATTTGATTATGAAATATATTTCTTTTTGTTTTACTAAAGATTGATAATTTCTTTTTTGATTCATGAAAATAGGAACAAATGTAATGATTACGTAAAAAATAAATAACACTATTAAACATTTTTTTGCGAATAATCAAAAACATTCTTTGCTACTTTTTGTTTATTAAAGTATCTAAGATAATATAAATAATTTTGTTTCAAACATTTTTTTGCTTCATTGCAAATTAAGCCTGCTATTGAGACAATCATAAAAATTTTAATATCAAGTTATAGCCCAAATTTGCATATCCAACGAATAATGATTCAAGTTTATTTAACCTTGAAAGCAGATAAATATGGATGGATACAGTAGAAGAATTAAGTAAGTATGTAAGTATGTAACATGTGTGTATTTTGTGAGCTGATTAAAGATGTGCCTTTTATTTTGATTTGAATCTTGAGGTTATATTGAGGTTACATTTCAGTACAGAAAAATTTTCACCTGTATGACATTACAGGTAGAAAGGGAAAACCGCTGTGATTCTGATGAACATTGAATTAGAATTGACTGGCACTAATAATATAATGAAAATATATATGAAAGTATTCAACCTACAAATCTTGCATCATTTTTCCAAACATATTAAGCATTACAATTATTTCGAACATTGGTTATGAAATATATTATTTAATTTTTTTCATTTCATGAATATATAACACAGACCAATTTAAATGCCAAAAATATTAAATTCAGGACTTTATAAAGTGACTATTTCTGAAATTACCAATTTTTTTGGATGAGAAGTTATAATTATTTACATTATTTATGCAATTAATCTGTGTTAATTCCATATTATGGGTTGAAAATCGCTTCGGAAGGCTTGCCACTGATTGTATTTTCGTCTAAGTTTTAAATTTATTTACATTTTTAAAAGTAATAAACACAATATTTAAATCTAAACTTTTTTTATTACCTAAAGAATAAAAGTACTTGCGATATTTAGACTAAAGTTTGTACCCATAAATAATCCTTAAATTAGTATTTAAGTGACAGAGGGGTGAAAAGTAAATAAACTTTCATCGCTTGTTTATTCAAATAAAAAAAAATTAAAAATTGGCATCATCAGATAATATCACAAGCGAACTATTAATAGTAACAATTGAAAAGTATCTTTCTGTCAAAATCTCTCATTAAATGAAATAAAAATATACAGGAATTGTTTATAACTCATCAGCTTTTAAAATTATCAGCTAAAAATTACCATATTTTTATAATATTCCTCTAAAGAATGACAGGTGCTCCTTTTGAACAGCCAACTGATAAAATGTATGTATCTTTGCCTTGAGTAGGTTAATATTTCACTAAATAAAAATAAATTTGTGTACTTAAATATTCCTACATAGAATTTACTTCAACCAGAATTCACATCTTTAGTTCGTCATAATTTTTAATAAAATCTACAAGACATTAAAGCAACATTATAGCACTTACAAACTGAAAATAAATTTTTATAATCATTTTAATATTCATATATATTACAACATACACATTGTAATTTTTTAAAAGATATTAAAGTAATATTACTATATATAATATTACTGTAACATATAATTTAAAATAAATTTTCATTACCATTTCAATATTCCTATTATATTACAGCATCCATTTTTTTCTTTTAATGTAAAACCAAAGCGAATGGGAAAGTGTCACTTAGAATATTCTTTACCTCATATTGGGCATGTAGAGCAATTTTTTGAGGATTTTGATCACATGGCTAATTGTTGGAGGTCTTTAATTTTCATGTTTTTGCATTTAACATTGCTGCTTGTTTCATTCACTTCTTCTGTATATTATGAATTTGAATTGCTTATTAATTGTTACATTTTGGCATGACCTTTTTCTCTGCATCTAGGCTGTTGGTTCCTACACAACACCTCTGTATACAGAGGGTTCTTAAGGTAATTGTCGTGTAAAATGCGTTGTCGAAATATTCGCAAAATTTTTATACTATATTAAAATTTAAAAATTATTTACCATTTAGTTCTGGTAAAAATAGCTCTCAAAAATTGAATAATTAATATTACAGGAAAAGTAATAATTTCACCATACTTTTAATTTTATCTAAAAAAAGCATAGAGTGATTTTTCTAAAAAACTAAGTCAATGCAAAATGATATTAAAATTAAAAAAAAAACATTACCACATAGCTAAAAAAAATTACTGTATAGTTTTAGCAAAAAATGCTCCCGAAAAATTGTATGATTAACATTACATGTATTTACAAAAGTAATAATTTCGCTACATTTTCCATTTTATTTAAAAAAACACGTCGGGCGATTTGTCTAAAACACTAAGTCAATGTAATATTAAATGTGATATTAAAATTTAATATTAAATGTGATATTAAAAAGATGTGATATTAAAATTTTTAAAAAAAGAATCAAATTATTTTTAGTTTAGTTTTGGTAAAAATGGCTTTCAAAAATTGTACAATTACATTATGGGAAAATTAGTAATTCCACTACACTTCATTTTATTGAAATAACATGTCAAGCGATTTATTTAAAAAAACTGGATGATATGTTGACATGCATTAACCAAAATACAGAGTTCTCAAAATATTTTTCATTACTAATGCTCTTAAAAATCGTCGTTAGTTGTCTTTTTTAGTGGAATTCTTATTGAGTGTCTGGATAATGGTTGCTTTCAAATCATAAATGGTGGGGACCCAATATAGATTTATGCTTTTTATATACTAATATATAGTTATTAAAACGTCATAACTTCAAAACTATGTCTAATATTACGTATTGTATAAAATTTTGAAGTTATGCAATTAAAACAGCTAATTTTGAATTATATTTGCTCACAATTAAATGAAACTACGTGATGTAGTATTATTTCTACTTTCTTTAAGTTCTTTACATGACCTAGGTATCGTTGTATTACAACATATCAAGATCTTTGCTAATAGCCCACCTGAAGATATTGTAATACAACGAAACCTAGGTCATGGTAAAGAACTTAAAGAAAGTAGAAATAATACTACATCACGTTTTTTCATTTAAGTGTGAATAATGAATTTCTACAAAATTAACGCCAAATATATTCAATTATATTTGTGGTCATTGAAATACGATACAAAGATTTCTTTTGATTTTGAAAGAGTTTGCTTTATAATATCTACTTACACTATGTTAATATGAAATAAATCATATTGATAATGTAATTAGTGATAGTTTAATTGATACATGTATTGGTCAATTTATGAAATATAGGCTAAATTCTCAAATTTATGAGAATTGAGAATTAAAGGGATATTTATATCCTAATATTATAAATTATTAATTCTTTTGGACTGGATACAATCTATCTGTATTATTTGGTTAATCTATCTGTAATATGCTCATCTATCCACGTTATTTTTAGTTTAACTTGATAAGAATATAAACCTATATAATCTGATATTTTGTTTACTTATTTACTTTATGGGAAGTCTACTGACTTTACATTGTATGTTTTTGCATCTTAATTTTTTCAACCGACTAACCCTTATAGGTCTTATGAGTAATTCTTAATTAGCTGGGCATATAGTGGTGACAATTTTAACCTGTTTATGCATTTTGTTCTTTATTGAAAAATTTTTGTAATTTTTCTGGGTGCAGGAAGTCTGGCTTGGTGTCAGCATGTCTCCATTGTTAAGAATGTAAGCGGGAAAAAACAAATAAGTATATCTATACTAATAAGAGAGATCACAAAGAAAATTGGAATAGACATTAAATTGCGTGGGTGTAACACTGGACATAAGTGGATAAAGTTGACTTTTCCATTTTCGTATTTTATTTATTTATTTATATATTTTAATGTATGTAATTGATACATATGGTGGACTTATTGCTACGAGATCAATTTATTACAGCCAATCGTAACGCCCGTCCAGTCCCGCTTGACGAACGGCCGTACATCAAACCCGGGTCCTTGTGGTGCACCACACCGTCAAAGGCTATATCATGTGAATAATTCAACATACCACAGTGCCGATGTATTTTCATCAAGTGGACAATTTTTTGATTATCTTTTTTCCAATAATCGCTCATTATCTGTTTTATTATATTCTCTTTTCAACTTGCAATTAATTTCAGTTACACACTGCACAATACAATAATTTAACAGCCGATGTTTAACAAAACAAAATGCATAACCTCTTGTTATGAATTTTGTTTTGTTAAACATCGGCTGAACAATTGTGGCTAGGTTACTAAAGTTAATTCATTGATAATACATGCAATGTAATTAGAAGGAATTGCATTGTTTTCTATACCAAGTATTATGTGTAAATCATACATTACTTTTATTAATTCAATTTTTCAATTATCATGTTTTTTACTTTGTTAAATATAGTCATGACATATCTGCCGCACAATATGCACATATTTTGGTAGCATTTAGCACAAAAATGTTAGCAATATTTGAAATCTGAGTTGTGATTGTTGTATATGCCATACATATATCTTTTTTATTTACAAGCATAAAAGCCCCTTGTAGGCCTTGGCTGCGTTTATTATGCATCTCCTATCAGTTGTGATTCGCTTGCAATTACTATGTTCAAAGTTTTTGTGTTTTTTGATGTCATCAATCCATCTGGAGGGTAGCCTACCTCTTGGTCGAGTACCCTCGGGTTTTTTAATGTTAATATTTTGATATTTTGGTTATCTTCTGGGCTTCTACACATATGACCAATCCATCTTAATCTGTTACTGCGGATTACTTGGGTAATTTATGGTTGTACGTAAAGTTTACAGTTCGGAATTATGTTTGCTTCTCCATCTACCCTTTTCTTGCATTGGGCCAAAGACAGTTCTGAGGAACTTTTGCTCAAACTTGTCCAGTGATCACTGTGTGTCTACGTTTAGAGTCCATGTTTCGAATGTTTTCTTCTTCTTTTTATATATGTTCTTTTCCATCTTCCTCATTTCTATATAGTTTAGTTCAGAAGTTCCAGTATAGCGTTTCTATATCATCATTCTATAGGCCTTGTTTTTTTCTGTGGTTTCTTTGCACTCCTCATCAAAACCAATCATTTCTGGTACCAGGTTTCCATCTTGTGCAGATCTTGCTATTATTTCTTTTACGAAGTGCCAGCTAACATCACTATTTTTGTTTCTGTTTTATAACTCTATGTCCTTAGATATCTTGAGCTTGTACTTTTTTATAGCACTTGGGTATTTTAATTTAGAAAATCAGGCTTAAAATGAGGGTACTCTTTTTTGAGATAGAATTTTTTACATGTTTTGCATCTAACCTTGAACAAGACTAGTATATGGTTGGTATCCACATTAGCACTTTTGCAGCTTCTTACATCTATCACATTGCTACGATGTCTTTTATCCACGAGTATGTGATCTATTTGGTTGAGAGTTAAGCCATCCACGCGGCTTGGGTGACCCTGCCAGTAGTTAACCTACCGCCGGCATAGCTCTCGTGATCTACAACAGGTGGGAACACCGGCAAGTGGATATATATATATATATATATATATATATATATATATATATATATATATATAAATATATATATATATGTATATAAAAAAGAAATGAAGAGACATTTTCTTCAATATTTTTTTATAAATGCTTTATACATATATTTTTACATAAAATTTCATTTAATTTACACTTGATAAAATATATGATATCTACTTTATTCTGTAACTCAAATGTATGAAATAACTATTTTCATAGCAGTAAAAACCAAAATTTATTCATGTAGGTACAATGAATGGAATAAATGATAGAAAGATATTGTTCAATAAATTGTTTTTGAATTTTAATAAATTATTTTTGAAACTTATCTAAAACATTTAATCGAAAATCATTGATGAAACAGATTATGGAATAATTGTCAGATTATTCGTTATAATGCAGGATTGTCCATGTGATATAAGATTACCAGCTTTGTGCCTAAATGTGCAATTGTATTCCATATCTATTCAAATTTTATCTAATCTTTGTCTATTATTGTAATATTTATCAGATTATAATATGCTTACGTTGATAAACAGGTAATACTTTTATTTTCTTTATCCAATAATATTTAAAGTAGGTATATAAAAATCCGTATTAAATATTCTTTTAAATACGTATAAATTACAATGGTGCTTTATTATTGATGAGCTACTGTGTATAAAATGACATAGTGAATCAAATTTTATGCCAATGTTTAACATATTCATTTGTAAAAAGAATATTAAACTTGAATTTAATTTGTTAATAAAGGCACAAATCTTTTTATTTAACTTTGATGCCCAACTCTTGGTTAACTTGTGATTTATTCAGAGATATGCAAACAGATCAGAATGTCCCAATAAAATGAGGTTTGGATAAAAAATAACCAGATTAGGATAATAACATTCTTTCTTTTTACTACTTCAAAAGCTTAACATTATCCCCTTCAATTTACTCCCCTTCATGATCCTCATACTACTTCATACAAATTTTCCATTGGTCAAAGCAATGTTTGAAGTTCTCTTCTTAAAGCATGTTAATGGTCTCCTTCCCTTTTTCTTTCACATCTTTAACTGTCTCAAATCTCATACATTTCAGTGTAGATTGCATTTTCGGGAAGAAAAAAAGTAGGGTGGATGTTCCAACACAGGGGTGCCACGCTAGCCAAAAACGACCTGATATAGTATGGGCCAGGACGTCGTCCTGGTGAAGGAACCATGTCTTGTTTTTGCCCAACTCAAAGCGTTTTCCTCTTACTCATTCACGGAGTGTCGATAAGACTTCAAGATAATAGTCCTTATTTACCATTTAACATAAAAAAAACAGTCATCATGGTTTAGAAATTTGATTTTTACATTTGAACTTTCTTCATTCTTGTTGAACTGGGCTCTTCTAATGTATTGATTGATCATATGTGGAAAATCATGATTCATCACATTTTATTACTTTTTCATACAATTCAAGAAATTTAAAATCAGTTTGGTTATTTCTTGGCCAGACCTTGTATGTAAGTTATAATTGTATTGATAATAGAAAGCAATGCCAATAAACCCTTTGATATATAAGTATGTATAATTTTAATGAGTTCATATATTCGGAATATAAACTTTTAGGTAAAAAACGGTACAGTTAATCAAAATCAAGTATGATGAATGAAAAAACGAAAAACCTTGCATATATATATATAAATATATATATATATATATATATATATATATATATATATATATGTATATATATTTTATATATATATATGTATTATCTTTTATAAACATTCCTATGTGATCTGCAAATCTGAAGTAACTCATATGTTTGTAAAATATTTTAATTCTTTCCTTAGATTTTATAATGAGTCATTGATTTTATAATGAAAGGTATTGGTTTTAAATATATAAATTAACCAACTAAAGCATTTGAAAGTATTTTATATGACTCTGTCTGGAAGAGTTCACACCAGTGTATCCATATATCAAATATATTTTGATATTTATAAAATGTCTTTGGTAACAGCGCCATCAAAGTGAGGTTTGAGCTAAAGGGGACGAAACACATATTATTAAGGGAAACAATCAAGGTGAACCAATATCACCGAAATTATTTATCATACCACTGGAAATTATATTTAACTCCAGTTAATAAGATTATGGATACACTGGTGTGAAGCCTTCCAGATAGAATTACTACTAACAGCTACTGGAACAAGGAGTGTAGGCAGATTATGCAGACGACGGATAGATGACGTTATCAAAACAGCAGGTAAAAACTCGATGTTCATTGCTAAGGATAGAACAAAATGAACAAAACTGAAGGACGAATACATAATAATTACTGCATAATGACATTAGCATAATAATATATTCACTTATTTCTTTTATATAATTACACTGAAAAAAATTGTAATAATTATATTCACTTTATAATTTATTACAACAGATAAAATAGCAATTGCAAACAATTTAAATAATTCAGTTAAGGAATAAGGGGTTTATTATATATTTTGTATAATATATATTTATTCTCTAAAAATGAGGACCGATGTACATATGACCACATAGCAATCAGTGGCCCAATTTGTTTACAACTTTTATCTTTAATGGTTATATAAGACTGTCAATTTAATCTTCAAGGGCAGTCACTCTCTGGACTTAAGAGCAGTCACTCACTGTTTGATATATACACATGTCATATTAAAATGATTTTTATTTTATCATCAATTGCTATTATATTATATTTAGTGTATTCTTTTCTAACATGGAATCACAGATATTGGGCAAAAAAGAATATACCTTATGAAGAGCCGAAATGGTTCTTTGGTAATTATGAAAATGTGCTTCTTGGAAAAAAGCATTTTGGCGAAGTGTTCCGGGATATGTATATGTAAGTTTATAATTTGATTCTAATCAATTATT
This sequence comes from Druceiella hillmani, assembly GCA_039881145.1. Lineage (NCBI taxonomy): Eukaryota > Metazoa > Arthropoda > Insecta > Lepidoptera > Hepialidae > Druceiella > Druceiella hillmani. The sequence goes on along the minus strand of JAYKKI010000023.1, from coordinate 3,373,928 downwards.
TTATTATTATGAAGTGAAAAGATTTTAGTTATAAGTTGCTTTTGTGATAATTTATGACAAGTTTTGTTTATAAATAATTGTTTGATATTAAGTGAATATATTATATTGCTCAAAGCTTTGCCATGGTATCAATGTAGCAAAAATATAGCTTTAGCATTTTTACAATACTTTCCGAAACTCAGCATTTTCACAATGATTAATCTATCAATAACTTCCTCACAAAGTGACCGTAATGTAATGGAACTGGAGGTTTCTAAACAACGTTATAAGCTTCTAAACAATGTTATAAGTGTTTGTACAGTTATTTGTACATACACCTGTAACATTTGTTGTTAACAATGCACAGTTATTTGCCATTAATTGTTTTTTTAATCTTTCCTTATAATGTTTCAAAATTAATTAAAGCTGAATGAATCTTTAATAATTACTTGCTTTTTATATTGAAAATATTATTTTATTATGTGAAAGGTGTAAGTTTGCACTATAATTATAATACTCACAGAATAGTTTATAACTATGTATTTTTTTGCTCAATCTTGAAATTTTAAGAATAATTTTTGATAAATATTCACACAGCTACTTTCTAACTAGGCAGATTATGTTCGATGATGGAATGACATACTCTTCTATACTCACTTGTTTCTTTTAATTCAAAAGGTCTTTTAAAAGTTTTCACATATGCTTTCTGATTTTCATGGTTTTGATTATAATCTTTTAAGTGTTTTTTTTTTAAATTAATTTAAACAAGTTTTTCTGAATTAACAGTATATTTCTGAATAATGATTTAGAAAAATTTTGGAAATGTTACCTTATGCTTATAAAAAGATATATAACTATTTATTACATTTAGTCATATTATATATATTTCCCAAATCATCATACAGTAGATAATTTTAAACATTAAATATTCTGTAAAAAATCTTAACAGGACTTTTTTGCCAATATCACAACTTTTTAAAAAAATGTCTTTGTTATAAATTTTATAAAAAAATTTAATAATATTAGAATTACATCATCTTTATTACTAAAGAAAAGAAATCTAACGAAGATAATTTTTTTATAACATTTTTTTGCAATATTTTGGTAATATTATTCTGTGGTATCAATTTATTTTAGGTTGTAACTATTGTTATCTAGAAATATTCATGTGTAATACGTCGGATGGATAAATTTAGAGGCAATGCATGTATTGATTAAAATTACAAGTATTTGTATGTATTGATTAAAATTACAAATGTAAGTTAGGATAAGGAGATTAAAAAAATTAGGTTAATAAAAATTTGGTTTTATAATAATTTGACCCAAAAACTATCTTAACAAACATGATTTGTGACAAATAAATTATTTGATAATTTCTTGACAACAAAAATGTCATGGGTTCTAAATAATATCCGTCTCTATTTTTTTCTAACTTTTTAAATTATTATTTTTGACCTGATTAGATTTGACAGTTGGAAAATTGTTTTATTCCAAATCTTTTAAATCTACCTAACCAATTTCAGGTTTATTAATTATATAATGGGTATGGCTGCAACCTAGGATCTCCCCTAGGGTTTTAGAAATGTTTGTTGATGTGAGCATTCATTGCTTTATATAGATTGAAGATTCCTCCTACAAGTCATTAACAAAAAAAATATATTTAAAAAGCTAAATTAGGACTCAGTTTTTTTGTTTCTGTACTTATTTAATTTTGCAATAAAATATAATAAGCCTATTTTTAAACCTTCTTCCAGATAAGATAAGAGAAATATTTCAGGGTAATAGACCCCGAACTATATCTCTAGCTACATGTTATAAATAAACAATTATATTACTTATTATATGGGGAATAATAGAAAGTTATAATATAATTTAATGAAATAATCCAACATTTTAATTTTTTCTTAACCAACCCCAAAATATCTTTTGATTTTTATGTAAAATTATCTATTTAGCCTACCAACAATATCTTTTTGACTTAGAATAGATTAGACTTAGAATAGATCAGAACTAAGATAGATTGACTTAGAATAGAAAGTCCAATACCACTATAAATCTAAACAGACATTGCCGCTACTGCTATTGTTTAATATTTACATATTTAGATATATAGAATTTAAAATATAGAATGAAAAATATAGAATTTGATAGAAGGAATGAAGATAGTTGAAAAAGTAAATACACAGGATGTATCTGGCAGTGCTTTTCAAATTAGCCTTGAAATCCTCCTTTTGAATGGAATTGATGGTTTGGAAATACAACACTATGATGAAAAACTAAGTAAATGTAAAACCATTGTAACCCAAGTTCGATTTTCCCTTTATATATAAAAATTTTATTGAAAATATGTGACATGAATAAATTTTTATAAATCATATATATATGAAATATATATGATTTATAAAATGTTATAAATTTAAAAAAAAGAAAATTAAATTACAAATAGGTGTTAATGTAAATATGATTATAACTGAACTGTTGAAGTATGACAATTCACAATACAAAACTCATTTCCAGAAAAGTGTTTTTAAAATAGTGCAACTCCATTGTCTATGTAAAGAACATAAAAATAATTTTTATTTGTAACTGAAATCCATAATCCATAATAATAAAAATGTATTTATTATTTTGACATTGCATATGCCCATAGCTGTGCATATTTTATGAACCCTCTGATATATTCCCAGCGATTGGAACCTCTGGTTTGTAGAAATGTAACTTAAAGTATCTTTCCAATGACATGACAGTAATTGATTTTTATTACATTGCAATAACAAGACGTAAAATCTGTGATGCTTACATAATTTCATTTAATTTCAGTGTTTATTCAATGATATTTTTCAAAACAATGATTTGGTACTTTTTAATCTTCGTTGTTAACTTTTAATTCAAATAAAAGATGTAAAATCTGTGATGATTATATAATCATCACAGATTTTTAAAAACAATGATTTGGAACTTTCTAATTTCCATTGTGAACTTTTAATTCAAATGACACAGCATATTAATGAATCAAGTATCAGTATTCAGTATAAATATTGGTAGTTCTAATTAAATACCAGTATCCACAAATTTTTCAGACTTTTCAACGCCCTGGTTGAGAGATTATAGGGAGGGGGTGTCCCCTCCTATATAATATAATATTTTATGATAATTAGGAAAGATATAATATAATATTTTATGATAATTAGGAAAGACACATCCAATGATATTGACCCATAAACAATTCTTTTGTTTATGTTTTGCTTTACATCAATTGAGATCTCTGTGTGCAGCATCTACTTGTTGAATTTCATGCACATGGGTTTAAAACTTAAGGAAATGTGAGCCTGCGGCAAATGTGCAGATGTAATATGATGAAATTATATGAGTTTCTTGTTACATTATGAAAAATTAAAAAGAACAAATAAGACATTTTATAAAGAAATATTCATACAAATAATTGTCCAATACAACTGGATTAACTTGGGTGGTAGTTACAGATTTGGATAATGAGAAATTAAACATTTTTTTAACTTAAAACCATTAACACTATAATAGTGATAATAGTTTTAAGTTAAAAAAATGTTTAATTTCTCTTTTGAAGCATACCCCAATTTACTTAAATAAAATCATTACTAATTATATTGTTTAGGATTTTTATAAAATTTAAATTTATACATTTTTACATATTACATAAATAGACCTTTTTTACAGTTCTGTAGATAACTACAAACCTACATTGTTTCACCATATCTCTTAGTCTGTTTGTCTATATGTCATAGCCGTTTTCCTCATAGAGAGTGCTATAAAGCCGAAATTTGATATGGTTGTATATTGAATATATTTGGTGTTAATTTTGTAGAAATTCATTATTCACAATTAAATGAAACTACGTGATGTAGTATTATTTCTACTTTCTTTACGTTGTTTACCACGACCTAAGTTTCGTTGTATTACATCTTCAGGTGGGCTATTAGCAAACATCTTTGCTAATTGCCCACCTGAAGATGTTGTAATACAACGAAACCTAGGTCGTGGTAAACAACTTAAAGAAAGTAGAAATAATACTACATCACATAGTTTCATTTAATATATATTTATAATAGCTACATGTAAACTGGGGTGAATTTATTTATCACATACTACATTTGTATGGTATTGTTGGAAAGTTTTTTGGGTATATCATGTACACTTATTCGTTGCGATGAGTGATCATATTAGAGTTACGGACTCTCCACACCTTACCAGCAAAACCACTATTTTTTAATATATGGAAAGTATTCACAACAGTAGAGCATATAACAAGATTAAAAGGAAGATTATAATTGTTAAGTAGGTTCTATGAGTATACGAGTGGTAGTCGACTAACTTATGACATGTACTTGGGTCTTGAAGATATTCATAGAAACATTATACAAGTGATGTAACAACTACAAAAATATCTTTGTGTTTTAAAACATATCTTTATTACATATTGTGAAAGATATATTAGGCAATATATTTATAAATTTGCGGTTTAATAAATAATATTATTTAATTATGCGCTATGTTTTTACGCCTGTGAAAGTATGCAACATATTTACATCGTGAAAAATTTATATTTGTAAATAGTTTAACAGAATACATATTATTTCCATGTATTCTCGAGCACTTATAAGTGGCTAAATGTGTATAGAACACTTATAATGTTAGTTCTACTCCTACTTAACAGTTTTTCATTATGATTTATTAGTTATAGTAACTTGCAGAAGTTGCACAAAATATAACTTAAAAAGAATAATTTTATCGACTGTTTGTATTTGTATTTTGCTTGTAACATCTTAAAAATGTTTTGTAACATCTTTAAAACAACTTTAACCTTATGAAATAATATGTTACTGATAATTGCCTTTAAAGGAAAATCTAAGAAAAAATAATAATTCTATTTTGGACTTATTGTGTTATGGATTAAGTTTTTTCTATATTTTTCTTAATATTTAACAAGTATAATTATTTTTCAAATTATATGTGTGAAAGATATACTAGGTAAATTATATGTGTGAAAGATATGCCATAAATTAGTAGAACAATTGTCACAAAATGTTCGTCAGACTTCAAGACTACAAATAATAAGTTCGGATTTGATAAACTTTTATGAGTTGTAGTCTGTTCAGAAAATATTTTGACAATTTGCTGCATTGATACCACATAAATTAAAAAAACAAATAGATAAAGGAACAAACAAAACTTTCTTATTTATAAAAGTGGTATGCATAGCATTCATAAATTTAATAGATCTATAACAATATAGAATTAAATTGACGTATGAGACTACGATGTTTTCTGTGCATTGATGTATTTAACATTCCTAAGATATAATGGAAAAGTCCAATTTTATAAAGCCATTATTATATTTTGTATACTTAAAATAATTTTGCTATAATAGGAGGACAAAAGACAACAAATATGTGGGATTCTACAAATTATCATCACCATGCATCCTATTAAATGACCTAACTTTGATCAAAGATTATCTGACAAAGGATTTTTCCAGTTTTGCCAACAACGACTTCTATGTAAGTACCAAAAATATTTACGAAGAGAAAAAGTGTTTAATAAAAATATCGATTAATAAATATAAACAGAAAAATATGTAGATAAGTTACTTCCATCTCATCGTTATTCGATATATAAAAATTTATTTTAAGGTTGATGTTTTTGTATTAGCTATCTCATATTATTCACCTGTCATGGTCACCTGACACTTGTCACTCGCTGATATGGTATAGACAGTGATGTTAGCATATTGCGTACGCTAACATACCAATAGGAAAATACTGTTATATGACAAGGGTCCTCCTCCTAGGAATCAGAGTATTGAAAAAGATTAGTGAGTTAGTGTCCATTTTCATTGGAATATATTCTTCACATATTTCCCCTAAATTAAATCTGGTAACATTGACTTAGTAATTCCAGATTACCTATTTCAAAGCTCTATTTTTAGAGATTCATCTCTGTCATTTCATATACTTTCATATTGTCTCCAAGACCGGAAAAGTAGCAATATTTGAAAGTAACGCTTCTCTATCCGGATTTCATTTCTCAATTTGTGATTCCGTATATGTTAAACCATTACAATCCGTATATGTTACACCATTATATATATTTAATTTCACTTTTGTATATACTTTTGTAAGGGTATAATTCATTCTGTCAGCCATATTATACTAGAGACAATTAAAATTATAAAAGCCATGTCTTATTTTCCCATATAGTTTCCTTCAATGGAAATACATTTTCTGTTCTGTATAGGCAGTTTTTTAATTCCCTCACGAAAAAAGGAAGAGGGTTGCTTCAATAAGTAATTGATCATATACTATTCAACTACCGCCTTGTAGTAATTTTTCTCCACCATAGAGTTCTTAAGAAGACTAAATATTTGGAAATTATTTAGGAACAAGTTGTGGCTATAAATTGGGTATTTAAGAGGTGTTCAGTTAATTTCTCAGTGTTTTAAGGGTTAAGACTTCTGATTGAAGCAGCACATCGTCATGGGGAAGCAGAATTTTGTGGATGGATCGCAATATTGTTTATGGCAATTGCAGGAGCATGCTCCATTCACTTTTCTTCTGTCATGAAGAACAACTCATTTTTTGACTCGCAAAACAAAGTCACTAGAACTTTTTTCTTTTGACAGGGCACTCCAGGTCTTTTTGGAACTTTTTTCACTCCTCTCTTCTCTTCCACTCCATATTCATCCTCATGTATGTAGTGATGGACTCACATCTCATTATGGGTAACAATTAGATAAAAAAAGCTGACAGATTCAGAAGTCGCTAACAGATTCAAGAAGAAGTAATACCCATCCTGCCGACACCTTGGAGCATAATATGGTTTGAAAGAATTGTATGAGCATTCCCAATAATTATGATAATCATGTCTAACTGTTGCCAAAATCTTACTCCAATGAGATTCTTCACTGGTCAGCTCAGACAAAGTCGCCAACGGTCTAAATATTGCATTAGCAAATATTGAGCACAGATGACATTCTTTTTCCACACCATGACAATCACTAATTTTTTGATCACATTAAATTCTTAGATTCTTGAAAGAGTAGCATCCTCATATTGTTCTTGGATTCTGGTGAAAATCCCAGTTGGTTTCTAATTATTGTTGTGTCATGCAGAGGATCACTCCTCTCCATACATGTCCACCTAACTATCTGGAGTGTCCCAGCTCTTCCCAAATTCACAGTTCAAAACCCTGACTAATTTTGACTAATTTTGTTTCACTTATCGATATACATCATTCTTTTCAATAATCATCGCTTTACATTAATTAGCATTCTTATATAGATTTTTTTCAGATATCCATGCTATTTTATTTACGACATCATGTTTTAAGTCTTATATCCCACCAGAAAAGTTAAAACTTTGAATTAATATATTTTAATTTTTTTTGCTGTGTTTCTCTAAGCTCCTACATAAGTAGAATAGTCACATCAGTCCATAGCTTTTCATAGGTATGTAAAACTATCCTAAAGCCACCTATTAGGCAATTTATTTAAATATTGACGAGAATATTTTCAAAGAATGAACATCCCTGACAAAGTTTAGACGTGATCACCTTAAATCACAATGATGTGTCGTTTTTTTAAAAATTTTGTATAAATAAAATATGTACGTTAAAAAAAGGTATATTAAATATTCAAGCGATTACCCGTTTAATAAAATTACATGTTATTGTTATTATGGTTTAATTATTTAAGTTAATTGACCATACTATATCATGTACATACACATATGCTGTAGGTAGCAGTTTACATTAATGTTTTTAATTATGTTTAACAAAGCAAAATGAAACTAACAGAAGAATTACTTTTGCTATATGGTCCATAAAACACACACTGGTAGAACTGACTATACTCAAATTACTGGAGTTTAAATTAGCTCTTGGTTACAGGTCGATCCGAAAGTGGATCCTTTGTTTGGTCACAACCCATTCTCTCAACGAGATGAAGGCTGGAAAAGATCCCGTGGCCATTTTACCCCTACTGTTACAAGTAATAAAGTAAAAAATTACTTCCCTGGTATGGAAGAAGTATGCAATACTATGGTTAAATATCTAGAAGAGAGAATTGACAAGGATGGTCCAATAGAAATTGATACCAAAACAGTAAGTAGTGTTGTACTTCATGTAATGTGTCATGTGTGTTATATTTTATGTTTTCTTCAGTCTCTTAGTGTGTAATATTATTTAAAAAAAAATCATTAAAAATGTTTGAATTCTGCTTTCTAGGATAGTTTTCTAAGCTGTTACAGACTAATATCTTTTATTTTGACCTATTAGAGTAGGTCTTCCAGGTTGTTTATTCATTGAAATTTTTTTTTCAAAATGCAGAATAATACTGAGCATCAAACAACGACATTAGAAAAAAGATTAAAAAAATATTTTTCCTACAGCTTGCAGGAAAATATACAACAGATATAATTGCAAAAGTTATCTTCTGTATGGAGAGTAATTCGTTCGAAAATGATGACACCCTCATGCACAGCATCACAAGAAACTTTTTGGCTAATGATTTCTGGTCCAAGATAAAATTGTTAATATTGCTAGCTGTGCCATCCTTACAGTCGGTATTTAAAGCAAGGTATGTTGACAACCCTAGATTAGAATTGTTGTTTTGGAAAAAAATGTTCAATCGCATGTACTGTCATTCGTTACTATATAAAAGAAACTTTAAATTTAAGTTTTCTTAAACTTGAAACATTACTTACCAATAAATTTTAACAGTACTTGACGCTGATTCTTCTTTGTACAGCTACTCAGTAATTTCTCTTTGGCAGTTGCACTTTTTCGTCTTTCATCAATATTTATTGCGGAAGGCACGTTTTATATTTCTATTTATTTTGCAAGAAAAAAATACTCTGATAGTTACCCTGTTATATAAGATACAAAGAAACATTGTTACATACTTCACCTCATAAAAAGTATTTTGCATTTGCAAAAACGCCAATATAATCCATGTTCGAGAATTAAGGAAGGTCTTTGATTTATATACATTACTAAATAATAATTTCCCAAAAAGGCTTTTGACTGTCAAAAAAAATAGTTTTTTGAGGACTATTTGAGGCCGACGTTGAAAGTGACATAATGAAAAAACCTTACTTAGCATGCAACCAAAACAAAATAGCCTATAAAATACAGAATAGAGACAAACTATAAAAATGTATTTTCTGTCTCTGTCGACAAATAGCTTAGTCCTTTTATTTCTGCTTGTAAAATGATATGTTGCTATTTTTTCTCAAGTCAACGAAAAATAATGTTAGCATCTGTTACTTTAACGAACAATAAAGGCCAAGACAATGTGAGTGTGATGTAACATACTGATTATTAAAAGGAATCTTAATTAAGATCACCAATATTACTATGCGGTAACTAATATGTTAAGTAAAGTGAATGATACAACATAGGACTGAATGACACTTACCTGATGAAATGTGTTAGTAGTTATATCTTGCACATTTAGAAGTAGAAGTTTTTTTGTAATTTTTCACATTGAATGAAAATTTATAATTCAAATTTGTAGTTTAACTAAAAGTATAACTCTTAAACCATTATCACTTATTACCCACACATTCTTGAAAGAAATGTATGCCCTGTCTTCATAAATATTCCTTACCTATTTTGAGCACTATAAGATATACAATGTATATCAACTTCGCACACATATCTAATGGATTTTGATCACTTTAAGATATAGAATGGTTAAAGATCTTGTTAATGGTATAAGCCATTGTTACCATGTGCCAAACACTAAAAAACAAACAGTTCTTTCTAATTTACAAAATTCTTTTAATATTCTACCCTCTTTTTTACCATGTATTGCTGTCAAATTTTTTAATATAAATAATATATAGATGTGAATATAATGGTACGCATACTTTACATGAAAAATAATTGAACTATAATTGGGTTGTTATAATACTTCAGGGTTTTGGCCGTGGAGGGCGAAAAGAAATTGATGGCCATAACAAAGAATATTATCAATCATCGTGTCAAAAGTGGAGAAAAACGCAATGATTTCTTCCAGCAAATGCTAAACTACAGAGAGACGGACACCAAAAATGGTTACTATTTCTTTATAATAATTATTAATATCAATAATTTCAAGATTCTAGTTTCTTTGATAAAATGCGTTAGTGTTATATTACAAGCTAAAGTGTAAATCTCAAATATAAAAAGGTTGTTTTATAAAAAGCGATAGTCACATATTTTCAAAGTTGTGGTTATTAATATATTTTTTTCTATTATTTGACTTTTCAAAATTCTATTTGACTTTTTGGTTTTCCTATCATTTGACTTTTAATTCGAGATCTCTAAAAATACTTTTGAATTAATTTAAGGACTTGTATGGGTATTATGGCACATAAATGTATGTATGATAAATGTGATGTAATAATGTATGTGATGTGATGGAAACTAATCAATCAGTATCGAAAACATTTTGAGTGCGTAATAAATAACTACATATGTGTAATTATATGTCCCCAATATATCTTGAATTATTTTGGACACTTGGCCTATTATATGTAAATTTTATATGCTTGAGAATCTTATCTCCATGGGCATTGGAATCGCAAATGTGCTTATAGTAAATCACTGACGCAAGAGAGAAATCAAATTAGGGGAATTTGAAACAGCTCTAAATATTAGGTCAGAGCATGAAGGAAAGGATTATGGTAAATTTAAAACACGCCGACCACTATCTTCAACATTAAGTGATTGACAGCAAAGGAGACCATAAACAATTTGTTTACAATGATTACTTGCAAAATTTATAAGCACAGAAGACACCCTTTAGATTCATAGCTGTTTATTGATATGCTATTAAAAAAAATTTAGTCTATATTTATATTGAATTTTATACTATAATTATTGAGACAAATATCGACGTATTTGACATATATCTTAAATATGAGAAAAAGTGCCCGCAAGGAAATTCTTTTTTAGAACATTTTTAATAAGCCTACATTTGTTTTCACTCAATTTGCCAGTGTCAAAAAAAATGGGTTGTTACTATGATCTGAAAAGAGGAACATTCTTTTAACTAGAAACTACTTTACTCCAAATAAAAAGCATTTACAAGAAATTATTGGTAAAAATCGAATGCCAAACTAGAAAACCTGTATAGATAATGATAATTAGGTTATTTCTGCAATTGGTTAGAAGACAATGAAACTAGTTTAGTGGTGCAATTATGAATAAAGTTTAAATGTACGACTATGAACATGAACCAGCTCCAATAGATACTATACAATATTTGTTGTAAAATAACAGTTACATGTTTCCTTTTCCTCATGTCCAACTTACAGATTTACTTAAAGCTTTAGACATATAGAATTACTAAAAGAACAAATGGTTATAAAAGGTAGTACAAACAACGACAAATAAGTCAGAATAAATAAATCACATCGATGATCAGTTATCAACGATGTAACAACTCAAAAACCCCATTTCTGAAGTGGTCAATGGAGCAGAAAAGATATCAGTAAATGCTATAGGATAGTTGAAGGGTGTTTACTGTAATGGTTTAATAATTTTAAAAAAATGCATGATCAACAGCTATCTCCAATTGGGAGTTGAATGGAATTATATCTGATCACGACCATTATAATATCTGAAGGGAATAAGTTTTTAATATCTTTCCCAGCATGAGGATCTAAAACGTTTCATATGGAGACCAGATGACTGCATTTGTTTCAAGAAGATTATGCCATAATGATATTTGCAAGTAAACAATCCAACAGTAATAGTATTTTCAGGTAGTTAAGCCTAGCTAGGGTGAAAATTATATAAATTTTCACTAAAAAAAGGTTGATCAAAATATTGGAATTAAAAGTGAATATTAGACTATTATATTAGTGATATATAGAGTCCGACCAAAACAAAGTTTTAGCTTTTTCCGGCTTTTTTTCTAGTATTAGCTGAAATCGATACTTGTTTATGATAGTTTGTGATCATTATATTGACTTAATTTCATAAATTATGTTGTTTTGTAAATTTCACTGAAAAATAATAATGTTAAAAATCCCTTGGTATAATCAAAATTTTTTTATTTACTTGGAAATTATGAATAAATTAAAGAATTTTATTGAAGTAGAATTGGGCAGAAATTAAAACAGATATTGTTATAATGAGTTTTTATGATTGTCACAAACATTCACTCCAACCTATTGACTGTATATTTTTTGTGGAAACTCCATTATAAAAACCTTTATGACAATAAATATAAAGCAAAACTTATCGATTACAGAACACTCATATAAAAGACAAAATTTTGTATTATTTATAACCTTTGATAACAATCACAGACACAGTTGTTTAATCAATTTGATAAGAACCTGTATGCCTTGTTAAACAATAAATCGAATGTGGCTTTAAAAATTGAATGTTTGCTAAAGTTCATCTAAAACAATATTTATCCTAGTCCATGTAAACTTAATCTAAAAAAAATATTTAAAATTATTTCACCTCGCTGTGATCAGTAAACCTATTTACATATGATTTTGAAATTTGTTTAGTACTAATTTTGAAATTGTTTAAGCAAAAAGATAATTTATGCTATGTATGAGTGCTACCATATAAAAAGGTTATCTATTACTAAAGGTGTTAGAAATATACTTTTAAAATGATAGTGCACTATAAACTCTATTTTAATACTCTATTATTAATGTACCAAAGTTTTATTTTCATAAACTAGTAAAAAAAATTGAATATTAAATATAAGTTTTTAATCAATTCTTTTAAGTCTGCATCATATTTATCGACAGAAATAATTTTGTCCATTACAGAATTCACAGACGTCTACATAGCGTCACATTCATTTGGCTTTGTCTCAGATGGATATGAATCTTCGAGTACAGCTATTGCTTGTGCATTGTATGAGGTAAGTGTTTAGACAATTTAATGATTAATAGAAAGTTTAATGCGATATTATGGATTTGATTTTTGTAATATTTTTGTGAAGGCAATTAAAACTAATAAAAGGAAACTGGAACATGGCACATTATACAATTGAAAAAAATGTATATGTAGGATGTACATTCTAGAAATGAAAATGTTTACAAGGAAACCAATAATATGCAATGTTTCCACGCTGTCGCCAATAAATATGTTTAGTTTCCTTAATATTGATTACAGTGAACTGGTAATAATTAGCTGATTTCTCTTGAACATTTTATATCAACTACATTTTGGATTTATGTATTTTGGTCGAAAATAAAATTTATTATGAAAATTTATTAGTTTAATAGTGATAATAGAACATTGTAGAGATTTATTAAGATGTGATGTTAACGTCTTAGGAGTGTGTGTAACTTTTACGTAACATCACTCGCTAATGGCATTCATATTTATAATGTGTAACTCCGAAAGTATTGATTTTAGTCCAATGAATTTTTTACGTGTAGGGAAGAAATGTAGTTATAAAATTGTTAAAGTACCTACTTGTACTGTAGCTATGTAACTATGAGTGTAAAAAATAATGAAACAATAAAAAAGCGGCTTATAAAAGTATTTATAAGAGGCAATTATCCTTACTGCCATAAAAAAAGTGTAAACAATAACTAAATGTAAACAGAAATGTAAAGAAAAAATCACTTATTGTAATAAAACATTATGTTATTTTTATGTTTTTGGCAGACCATATCAGTTCTGTCCTCAAAGTATAACAATTGAAAGCAACAAACGGATGAGGTTACCGTAACCAAATGCCATGTTAAAAGTAACAAAATTACTTTCATAACAATGTTAAGTCTTTTAGGCAATTTGGAATGAAAAAAAAATAATGTCATAACACAATTGTAACAAATCTTTCAAAAGCTTTCAAATGTAATGCGTTTCAAAAGATGAATAAAAAAAGGTTTTGAAATTATGTATTTTGGTTATTTATGAATGAAAAAACATTTAAAATATTATAATTACGCTATACGCTATAATCTATCATAAAACGACATTTCCAATAATAAAAAAATAAAGAAAATGCATAGAAAAAATAAAATAAATCTAAAATGGTAAGACTCCTTTTGAAATATCAGTAGATATATAAATTTGCCAAAGGAATGTACAAAAATATAAATAATTACTGTCTCAAATAAAAAATAAATTGCTTTCCCTTCTTCATAATGAGCTCTATTTTACAAATAAAAATTACGTTTTCAGGCCCTCGTCACATATTTTGTCAATTTTAGAAAAAAAGCATCGTTTATTACATAAACACACCAAAAAAGAGGAAATATTACAACAACAATAACTACGAATCAAGTAATAGCTTACATTTTTTTCACAATCACGAACACAAAACAGTCTAAAGAAAACACAACCACATTTTCTTTCCTATAATTGTCCATATGTTTATCTCATTTTAATCTTATTATTTACGTTTTAGAGGTGCTAGTCGCCCCTGACCCAAATCTGGGTCAGGGGCACCTGAGGGGTTAGGGGCTGTTATTTTTTAATTACATTTGGGACTTTGTTACATATGTTGTTAAATGTAAACTATTATAATTTCATTAGGTTGTAATTTGAGAGTTAAATATACTTTTTGATAACAAAATCTTTGGCACGAATGGATTTTGTACATATTTGTATTTAAAAATGAATAAAAAAAGTATATCAAGCAAGTGAATTAGCACTTTATCCGTGATAACTAATATTGCCTATACAATATTGAATTTTAGCTGGCTTGGAATCCAGAAATTCAAGATAAGTTGCGAGATGAAATAAATGAATTTATGAAGGAGACAAACGGGCAGCTTGTGTTTGAAAAATTGCATGCCCTGAAATACTTGGATATGGTTATTTCTGGTAAGTTAAGATAGTTTTATCCACTGACTTAATTTGATTTTATGAAATTTATTGTTTTTTTCTATATTGTATTTATACATATTTATAAAGCTTACAATTGAAACATGAAAATAAATTTTAAGGTGGAATATTTTATTTTTACGTTTTTCAGTTACGGTAGTTTAATTACAAAATAAAATTTCCATTAGAAATTCACTTTATATACGTAGTTTGTATATTTAATCCATTAAAATAATGAAGTGTGTGTGTGAATAACAATTAATTGTATATGCTATACCCAGCAATACAGAAAAAGGTGGTTCAAGGTGTATAGAATGTTGGATAAGACTGTTATATTTCGATAACTCTGGTTTTGTCATTAAAGATAAAATTACAATAAAAGAAAAATTGTCGAGTTTAGTATTTAATACAAAAAGTAGGTACAAAATTTATTTTTAATCGTACAATATATTATAGACTTTATTTTATTTCATTACTAATGATATATTATAAATAATATATTTGATATTATTTATATTAAATTTATTAAAATAACTGGTTGGAAAAGAATAAAAATGCGGTGTGCGGTAGAAAAATGACAAAAAAATAAAGATTTTTTTTTTATCAAGAAATTTGAATTTTGATAAAGTTTCCACAAACTTTAGGGAGCTGTTGTGAAATTTTTTTACAGATATAATTCGTGACCATTATTATATTCTTAAAAAGTTCAGTTATTATAGTCTTGTAAAATATTCATTTAAAATGTCACCACTGAGCTAAAGCAGACTCGTGTAATAAGTAAACTTTCTTTTTGGGGTTCTGGAGCGAAATAAGGAACCTTTTCGTCATATATGACCGTTTATCTTTCAAAGTCACACAGTTTTTGTGTTTTGCTCCTATGTGTATAAACTGATACTATGCAGCAAAATATTGATGAAAAATTGATGTATATGTGTTAACAATTAAAGTGAAATTAAATGTCTTTTTCACCTCATGGCATCATTGGATAGATCTATTAAAATGAAATTAAAATTAGATTTGCCATTTTTAATTTTTAACTCCATTTACAAAATATTAAGCATCCGCCTGATATGCAATGTGTGCCCATCTAATTTTTAAACTCATTTAAAAAATCTGAAAAAACTGGAGATACTGGCACTCATTTCGAATTTTCAAATAAAATATTTGGATTAATTGTCCTCACCAATTTCAGGAGATATAGACAAGTACAAGAACCTTCTTAGTGCGTATTCTGTCATGCCATTGGCTGATTTTTTATTCATGTCATTTCTTCATTGATAAGTGAGAACATCTAATATATGATACTATCTAATTCAAATGTTGTGAACACGCTTGTGATCCTTACTACATTTCTGTAATACACTTCACATCCAAATAGATTTATAGATTTGAAGTCTCTGCTTAACAATGCCCTGCAGATTCTAAATGGGTACATGTTGTATACTATACTTTCTATCCTTTTTGAGCGTGTGATAAAATCAGTTTCTTTTTATATAACTTACACTGATAAATTAATTTTTCTTTCTAGAAACCTTGAGGAAGCATCCACCGCTCTTAACAATCAATCGCGTTTGTACCAAGGAGTATGTACTTCCGCCATCAAATGACGGTTTTAAACCAGTTAAGATTGATGTTGGAACATCTGTTGTAGTTCCTGTTTATGGGCTTCATTTAGATCCAGAATATTTTCCGGAACCAAACAAGTTTGATCCTGAACGTTTCACCGAAGATGCTATTGCAGCGAGGGAGAAGTTTTGTTATTTGCCTTTTGGCGAAGGACCCAGGATTTGCTTAGGTAAATTCTGCAAAGCTTTATGTTTCGTAAAGTATTTATGTAATTGATATTTGATTTTTTTGTGTCATATTTATTACTTTTGTTTACATTGTTGTTTTTGTATTTCTGCAGTGAGAAAGTTTCATAGGCAGGAACAGAAAGGCAAACTAAAGCATTTAAGATGGACATATAATTTTGCTATTATTAATGTACATAAAATCAATACTGACGCCAGAAAGAATAATTCATTAAACATTTAGTAAATTATTAATCATTCATAGGCAAAAACAAACAATTTTACTGTTTATAGGCTAAACTTATTAACAGGCTACCCTATTAATACACTTTTCTCATCAACTAATCCATTAATTTTATGAGCAGTATTTTTATAGGCGTAAAAATATTGTACATAGTTTAACTTTACTTAAAAAATATTAGCAATCTTTGAAGATGCCTCTTATAATGCACTTGTATTGATTATATTTTGACTCCGAATAGCAGGAGGAATTCTAATCTAGTCATGTAGTTTTAATTTTTCCATTCTAACCTTATATTAAAATTAGAAAACATTAAAAAACAATTACTATTTTTTTCGTCATAGTAAGATTTAAACAAACTCCCTCTTATTCATAGTTCAAGCATTAAGTTACAATAATTACTATACTATATATATGTGTACTATATATATGTGTACTATAATCATATTATACGTCTGTTCATAATATGATTATAGTACACATATATATAGTATCATATAAATAAAACCACATATATACATAGCTTTCATTCTAATTAGATTTCTTACAGCCTATATGTGTATATAATCATTCAAATTTTATAAAAATATTTATATTTGATGATGCAGGTATTAGATATGCAATGGCCCAAACTAAGGCTGGTTTAGCTACTCTCATCTACAACTTCCAAGTGACACCAACATTAAAGCATCCATATAACCTAAAGATCGACCCTGACATATTTTTCATGAGACCAGATAAAGGTGCTTGGGTTAAATTTGAACGTATATGTAAGTGATGATTTGATAAGTGCCTATAGTTTACTAGTTATTAAACCAAATCTGTTGTCATATTTTGTTGTGAATATTCTGCGATAATTTCTAATAATAAAAAATATTATTTTACTTTTGGTATTTGTTTTATTTCAACCAGTACCTTCTGATCTTTTTGATGCTTTAATATTTTATAGTTTTTATATTAGGATTATTTTTATAGTTCTAAAATATGCTTCAATTAAGCATAAAATAATTAGGCATTCTGTTTATCTCTAGGTGTTAATAGTTAAATGTTAAATCTCAAGCAGATTGAATAAGCAGCAAAAATGGCCCATTTAACTTCGTCATCCTAACACTACTTGATTTCACACAACATCCTACGCGTTTTTAAAATTACTCTTCTAGTATTATGGTTCCATACATTCCCATCTATTAGATGTTTTGCTATTTATTTGACATTTACTTTTGCTTTTTCCAATCATTTCTGTTTAGGACATTTGATCTTGAATTCTTGGGATCCCGAAATCTTGAAATTCTAACTGATTTATAGCTTTTCGGGATACAAATTGGTCATTTATTGCTTTTACAATAAATGACCAATCATTATTTGAATTTGGTGCTGTGTTTCATGACTTTATTATTCTTTCTTTGCATCAAGGTCAAAATATAGAGTGTGTTGTTGTCACGACACTGCACACATTTGCGCTAGGATGACTAGAAGTTACACATGTTGAAAGCAGGCTACAATTTATATAGGATTAGTATTTGTTCTTGCTTCCTATTTTTTTAAAACAATTAGATATAATTATGTTCATTTTATGTTTTATTTCTGTCACCTGCAAAATAATTAGAGACTTATGTGTGATTTCATTTATTTTATTGTGTATTAATTGCTTTATTTTATTTTAGTTGAATGCCAAATATATAGATGGTTAATATTGTGATTTTGTTTAAGTTAAATAATAGCAGAAAATTAATATAAATATTATACACTTTCCTTTTCACAAGATGCTATCTGTACTCACAATTCCTGAAATTTTAGGATTTAAAATTTAATGAGTGCAATTTCAATGCTGGCATTTATATATATATATATATATATATATATATATATATATATATATATATATGTGTGTATGTGTATGTGTGTGTGTGTGTGTACACATTTACATATTCTTATATGCAAAATGGCCAAGAGTCATCTCACATATCTTCACTATCGCTTTAGGGGCATATTGCATTTCGTTACAAATATCTGTTTATTTCTAATTATTATGTGTGTATATATTTGCAAATATCCTAGAAAAACCTCGTTTTATTGTAATTAAATTTGCTTTCATCATTCTGTATAAGATGTAATTGTAGACGTATATAGTTTGATTTTAGTATGAATCCAAAAGTTTCTATTTTTATGCATGCAGATATAAAAGCCGAAGTAATATATAAGATTGTTTTAATAAAAAAAATATCAAAACCAATCTACAGATTTTGGTATTCACTATAACACTAAGGCTTAAATTGGCTTTAACATCTAAATACCAGTGATTAGAAAGTATAGACAGGACATTTTGCATCTCATAGCAGATTTCTTCCCATGGACATGTTTTATTCTCTTTATTGTATAAAGCAATGGCCACTGTATAAAATTATTTAAAAAAAGCGGTAAGTTCAAACTCTACCTTTGCTTTTTCTTATTTATAATGTATTGCTTCTAAACAAAGTTATTTCATTTAACGTTAGCTAAAAGATTTTCAGTGTAATCTGAACTCCCTGGATCTTTCCTTCTAAATGAATATTGATATTTATAAGTACTTTTATTCGCTTAGATATGTTTTTGTTTCTGCTAATTGTATGCTGGCATTTTCCAATTCTATCTTTTTATCTTCGGCTATAAACAATATAAAAATAAGAACCCATTCATTTGTTTTCTAATTGCATAACTTACACTTATTTCACTCTATCATTAGTATTATTTAACATACATTTGACACTTATCACCATTCAACAAATACTTATCAGCATTCATACTCTCTCTCTCTCTCTCTCCTAGCTAGACATTTGTGCCATTAGACTAATAATAATACTAGAATAAGACATTTTTATCTACATACGTCAGACAAGACAACAAAATACTTATCTTTGATATATCTACTGTCCCATATCTATCATCAGCCATTTTCATTATGCAACTATCTTTTGTTATGGCTACTCTTTTAAACAATAAACATTTAATTGTTGAATAAGTGATTAGAAGAACATTTAATAAAAACTTTACTATTAATAAAAAGCAATGACACGCCCACTGTTTGGTATTTTATCTCGCTGTTATTCTTTTTAGTCCTGCCGTATGTATATTTAGGTTTTATATATGTAAAAGATGCATGATTTTATTTTATATTTACTCAATCTGACTTATCTTTGTTGATTAATATTAGATATAGACATGATGTAAATTATTGTAGACATTGATGGATGTATCTAAAAATCCAATTAATGATGCAGTTCGTGTCTAGATAGAATTTACCTATTACTTGCCATTATTGACAGAGGCAAATTTTGTCATTACTGACGAAAGTGAAGTGGGAATTTCCAATCCATTTTTATACTGATATGGTACTTCTATCGAGTCCATTTTGGATATTAAAAATGACTGAAGAAATTGAAATATCATGTAACATTGGATTGACAAGTTCAACAGTCAGCATGCTTTTTATCCTTGATTTCTTCTTGAAAAACTATGCTTGTATAATTCCAAAATCTGTCTCGTTACATTGCAGCTGCATACTTGCAACAGGGAGCCTATTTTTTAAAAGGGCAAATTAAATATTACTGCCTATAAATACATATATATATATATATATTTCTAACTGTAGAAAATGTTCAAAATTTTAAAAATTCCAGATTCCAGATGCATTTACCAGGTATTTTAAGATAAAACTCAGTACCAATAAGTCACTGACATTTTTTATATAATTGTGACTTATATCAACTTAATATCGGTAAAATTAAGTTATATAAGAGTAATAATAAAAAGTTTTCGTAGTCTACCATATTATTTTAATTAAGATAAATATAATAAAGTAAAATCATCATGATCACTTAGATCACATGTATATCCAATTTAAAAGTAAAACTATTCACAAATTGCAAATGTTTGTGCATTTTAAAATACTTGTATGTATATAAAAATTTTCGTTTCATTTTTGGAATTAATATAAATGATTTTTTAGGCTATCACATTGAGAAAATGTAAAATATTGCTTGCCCATGTGAAGAACATTTTCTGCATAAATATACAGACACACAACAAAAAGTTTGACCTTGGAATCAAGTAAAGATGAAAAATATTCCAACAAAAGGAACTGAAGAAATTGTAATAAATTAATACATACTATATGTATACGTGTATTAAAACTAAACTACAACAGTCTATATGATATTTATAGCTATACTTCACACCATTGGTACTAAAGTAACTAAATAATATGTATTCAAACAAAATTTTAAGTTGACAATATACTGATATAAATCAACTTGAATCTATATTTACACTATCAAAGTCAAAAAGAAATTTCAACAAAATAAAATAGCTAAGTAACAGGCTAACTACATGCCTAAGAATTTATTCTGGAATACAGTGAAATCATTCATCAACCAGTGCAGCAGTACACTGTACAAAAGATTATATTCCATGTCACTTTGTATGTGCAGCGTCACATGGCATGATGTGCTAGTGAAGTTCACCAAGTGTGCCCATTTCTCCTCTTCGTTTTTCTGAATGTCCGCAAACATATCACATTGAACTTAATAAAAATTAATTTCTGCATTTATTTACTTTTAAAACAAAACCAATAATGCAAAACAAAAAAACCTTTTCCTAAACTATTGATCCAAATTATAAAGTGTAAAGAGCAATTTTTGTCTATTGAAAACACTAACAATATCTATGACATTAATTTTGACAAGGCTTAGTAAGCTGATCTAGTTTTCACTTTAATTTTTTTTAATTTTAAAATTGGTACTGTGGCTTATCCATAAAAGATTGAAATATGCTGTTATCAATGGCATAATGACACAATGTGGGGCCCTTGGCAAATTTATAGACTGGGGCCCTCAAAGAATTAAGTTTGTCGTTATATTTAATATAAGTACTCGTAGTTCATTGTGGAACCTCACTTATAGCTCAATCCGCGTCCATGCAATCAAGTAGAATTATAACATAAGAAATATATGCTACAATAATATATTTTAGAATTCATATTTATTAACACAGTAATAAAAGGAAATACTTAACAAAAATTAAAATTGTTTCTTTTAGGCTTTCATTTCGAGAAAATTGTCTACTACTTCATCAAAGTCCAATTTTCAGGCCAAAGAATGTTAAATTGACAGTATTGTTAAATTGTGCAACCTTTTTTGTTCCATAGAATTCTTAAATTTGTTTTTATTAATTTTAATTTTGAGAATGATCGTTGAACACTAGCTAGTGATGGGAATTGTAAAAATAACAATAAAGCTTCAGAGAAGCTTGAAGACACAAAATAGTTTTTTATAATTCATAAACCTACGAGTTCCTTTATAGCGGTAAATTTTCCATATCATGCTTTTAATACAAATCGACAAACTCTGTTGCCTTGTCTAATAAGTTTGAGTTATTTCAGTTTTTCAAGGATAAACACTAAAATTGGAAACTCTTACATTCATACCAATGAAGCGAAATGTCAGCTGATTTATGATGATGTCTAATATACGATAAAATACATTCACTCGGAACAGGGTCTTGCAAACATTCATCTTCACAGCAAATTTCATGGAAACAGCGTTTCACCTTCCTTTGGTGAGTTTTAGAAAACTTAGGAGTTATCCTCCGTTCTATTGCTAGACTATAAGCCGGCGTTTTTAAGCCCTCAAATTCATGATGATACTTTTTAATCTGTTTGAAACAGACTTCTAAATGCTTCGATGCTTGTGATAGATCTGTTATTTTAGACTGAAGTGATTTGGAGACTACGTCAACTGTTTATAAAGTTTCGCAGTGGAAAACCAGCAATATAATAAAATCATAGTTTTCAATGTTCTTGAAACTTAATCAAATAGTTTTTATTAGCCCGGTTTGTAGAAGTTCAAAAAGACTTCTACGAACTGTCCTTTCAGAGCTTTTTTGTAATGACCACTGTGCTAGATTCAATTTTTTTAATTTATAAGGGCTGAAGATTCATCTTGTACACCAGAAATAAAACTTGATAAAATATTCCACCTCTTAATGCCATGGCCAAAAATATGTAAACTTGTTGAATGGTTTCAAAAAAACGTTTGCATTTCTAACACATTTTTTAGAGTATCATTAACTACTAGATTTAAACTATGAATATCACAATGCATATAGCGTAATGATTTAAACTATGAATAGTGCAATGCATGCCTATTTGACTCAACATTTTTGATAAGTTTTGAACTCCATCATAAATACATTTCATGGTATTAGCATATCGTATACTTGTCCATGACACTTGCAGACGAGAATGAATTCATTCATGAAGTTCATTTATAGATATTATAATCTGGTTCGACATAGATGAGGCAATATGATCTATTATTGCATGTAAATCTAAATATGACTCTTTGATAACGAAAGATTTTGGTTATCCTTTGTGATCATTTTCAATTACACGGTAATTATAGAGGTCACATATTTGGTCTATTTATATATATATATATATATATATATATATATATATATAAGTATATATATATATATATATATATATATATATATATATATATATATATATATATATATTGTTTTTTTTTTTATATTTTGATTAAATATTTTATTTAGCATTTTGGTTTGTTGCCTGTTGTTTAATAACCCTTGCAAAGCAGGATTATATTTTGCTAATAACTCAATAATATTTAGACAATTGACGTTGCTATCTATTCTTCTTTATATCCACTGCAAGCTAAATTACTTTTTGAAAAGGTCATTTTGCTTTTTTAAGTATGGACTGTTGTTCTTTGTATAGAGTAGCATATATCCTCCACTGTTCGTATACGAGACACGAGTGTAAATGCATATTAGAGATTCCATGTTTTTCTAAAGCCTCCACAATATGCTTCCAGTCACTATATCTGTCAATT
Organism: Druceiella hillmani; assembly: GCA_039881145.1. Classification (NCBI taxonomy): domain Eukaryota; kingdom Metazoa; phylum Arthropoda; class Insecta; order Lepidoptera; family Hepialidae; genus Druceiella; species Druceiella hillmani. The sequence goes on along the minus strand of JAYKKI010000023.1, from coordinate 3,350,196 downwards.
CAAATATTTTGTGACTGTTTTAATGATGTGGATAACTAGCATGCTTCACAATACGCTTTTTGAAGGTACACCAAATAACACAACCATTTGCATTCTATTATAACACCAGATTTAGAAATAATGTAATAATATTTCACAAAAAACAATCTGTTGCCACAGTCTTTTAAAAAGAGGCTTTTTGATTTACACTATCCGTTTTCAATCACAAAGCATCTAATTTGATTACTTACTTCTTTAAAATTATCCTTATTAGTAATACAAGGCCAATTTGTGATTTGTTCCAGGTCTAATAACAACACTTTACTTTGATTAGTGTATTTCTGGTATATGATTGTTTGGATAATCACTATGATCGCTCACCACAGTACTGCTACTTTCAGTCACATTAATATTTTTGCCTGCAGCTTTTTATTTTTTCCGTTAACTTCTTTCCTTTGTTTTTTACTACCACTCAGATACTTTCTCGTAGATATTTTGTTTAATTATAGATTTGCAGGTAATTATACCATAACAATACGTAAAATAGATGGGAGAAAATAATCCTTTTAGCAAACTATAGTAAAACTAATTTTAAATTACTCATTACTTTCAACTAACATGCGTGTAATAGGTTTTACATATTTTTGCTGCATAATACGAGACAGGAAGAATATCAGGGGAATCCACTTGCTCTATAACCGAGTATTGGCAAATCCTGGCCGCTAACCAGGGATGATACTTTTTTAAGAGTTTGTTCATGTATTTTTTAATGTAGTTTAACTTTTGGTGGTAGTAGATACTTTATGGTTTCATGCATCACAGATAATAACGCATATGAAAACTTGAATTGAGCTTAAATATCTTAAAAAAGTTTTTTAAAATATCAAATAAAGGGTCGGGCACAGACTCGGGGCCCTGGCATTTTCTTAGCCTTGCCACCCTATTGTTACGCCACTGGTTGTTATGTATGTTTCTGTAGAACTTTTTAAGCCCTATTAGTCTCTCCCCTCCCGCATGTTCATCGTGGAAGCACCTAGACCAGCAATTTTATGTCTCAATAATTAAATAACTCACATCTTATATGCTTTAGTGCAACTTGGAAATGAGTTATTATATTGTGATGTTGTATATAAAACAGATTAGTAGCTGTTACTTGAATATCTAAGAAAAAAACAAATAATATTGGTGGTTGAATATCTGAGAAATAATAAATAATATTTTATAATATTGGTGGGATATGTGTATATAATATGTATTTGACTGTTTGACATTAAATGAAAACCCACTCAGTACTAATTGTCATAAATACTTTGAAATCGTAAAATAAACTGTTATACCATTCATAGATTTTTTTAATCAAATTAAATAGCATTTTAATATAAACAAAATGTAAACATCATTTGTAATGTTCACATTACTGACCTTACCATAACGGCAACGGTGTTCGATTGTGTTTTGTAATAATTCTTTTTATCAGCACCAGTAGCAAAGTAACACGGCATCTTCAGTTAAATACATCGTGCTTGAAATTACAAACCACTTGAAACTATTCCTGTGACTAAACTACTTAATTTTGTTAATTGATTTTTGGTAGACGGTTGAGGAACACCATATTATATATTAAGATTCATTTAATGTCAAATCAAATTAACGGTCAAATCAACATTGTATATTATTTAAACATCATGTTATCATTCACAAAATCTATTATCACAAATGGGAATCCAGGCATTTTGGTAATGATGCAATGGTAAAATAAATAATACAAACTATCCTTAACACATTAGCCATATTTTATAAATGAAAATAGAAGAGTAAAATCTTAAAATTAGCAGTTACTTTATTATGCACAGGAAAAGGTTATATTTAAAATAGGCAAGGTCTATCTATAAAGTTTCAGATCTAGATTCTTGGTCCCTACTTGGGTGGATTCCTTTGAAATATTCGCTTTTTGACAAGTTTAATGTTGTTTCCGTGTGTTAAATCAATCTTGAAACACTGCCTTTGCCTTTCAAGTGCATGTAATGTCCTCTACGCATTGCTCTTACATCATCCGACTTTTCACTTTTGATGGAATTTTCAACTTTGTAAAATGCCAAAAATTAACTGGGGCTTCATCGGGACCGTATGGAGGTTGTCGAACCTGAGCTAAGCTCCATTTTGATAAAAATTGTTGCACAAGATTTAATGAATGCATAGATACATCATCATGGTGAAAAAACCAATCATGGCTCCTCCAAAGATGTGGCTTGTGTTTGTGATGTGTTTCTTTTTACAGCGTCATGCAGTCCTTTTAAAACTTCAAAGGTTCCTTTGTTAATGGAGTATATTCATGACATGACTATATCTATATAATCGGAAATAAACACCATTGTTTTGACATTACTTCGACTTTGCCGAGCCAGTTGGAAGCTTCCACTGAGAAGTCTGATCGTAATTGTAAACCCGGATTGGGTCACCAGTAATTTTCAATAAGTTATCTTGGGAAACTTCCAGATGAAGTTTTTATATTGCTGTCAACAATTTAGAATTCATTTTGTGGGAAAATGAGTCATGCCTAATTGTTTACATAAATTATAGAAATTTTAGTTCTCAGAATTTTGAATCCACTTTTAATTCCGGGACAATTAGACGATGGTTTTTTTTCAACGGTGTGTCATATGCTCTCCACATTTTTTGCTGGCCGACAATTGCTTTTAGTTGAAGTACATCCATCTTTAAACCACTTACTTCATTTTTATTTTATTACACTCATCACCAAAACCTTTGTGCATCATGTCATTTGTTTAGATTAATGTCTCGAAAATAGTGTGGAGTGTCTTAGAAAACAAATATAATCACAGGTTTTATAATTGCCGGATAGACTATTTATTTATAAGTGAAAACTCTTCTCAAAAATAACTTATATTTGTCTAGGGTAGTAATGAATTGTGTTACCAACTAAATCAAACCGAATATATAAATTGGATGAAAAAAAATGGTGACAATTCAGAAGTCTGATCAAATATTAGCTATAAAAAGTTAAAAACAGGTCAGCAAAGTGACAAGAAGAGAAAAGGGGACTTAACACAAAGACCTTGACAATCTAATAACTGCTTTTGGTGATATATCTTAGAATTCCCTTTAAGAACCATACCATATCATAGATAGGATTCTAGCTGTGAATTATGGACTTTTTTAAAACAAATGTTGCTTGAGAACCTTAAACTTGGTTAAATAGAATGGAGTCAATATATTGAATGCATCACTATAATTTCAGCCCCTTGAAGTTTCTAAAAATAGGCCATGCAATATTTCATAAAAAGCGGCTTTTGATGGTTATATGGTGAGGAATTCCAGAAACACATTTTCGATTTATGAAAATGTACAAATAGGTGTCATGGATATTCATGATCCATTACTGTGAGTTTAATTAGTTACTTATCTACTTATCTATCTAGTCTATCTTGTTAATATTTTCCATGTTCACAAAATGTTTTAAGACTTTTTGTCAAAGTAATTGTTTTAATAGTTGTTTTTCAGTAAATTTATATTTAATTTCGTTTTTAAAGATTTTAGTTACTTACTACCTAAATTGTTTCTACATTTCAAAAATCTGTCTTGTTTTTGTTAAAATCCAGTACTACTTAAATTTTTTATTAGCATAATATATATATATATATATATATATAAATTAGCATAATAAGAATAGCATAATAGTTTTTTAAGAAAAGTAATCAAAAGGCTGCTTAATGGGAATGAAAACTTTTTAGAAATATGAAAAAAAAACTTTTTAAAGAAATGAATGAATAATATACCTTAGAAGTTATATCTTACGATAAAAATACATTGTGCCTTATGGTTCAGTGTATTTTTATTGTAAGATAAAAATACATATTAAAGCCGTTACCCATGTCTTGATGCATTGTAAATGCACATTAATACTATTAGTAGCAGTGGGGTTAGTGCAATTTATATGTTATCACATAAAGATAGTTTTTTAAACTCTTGAAAAAGGGTATTAGTTTAGAGGTTAAACAAAAATTGATCCTCTGTTATCCAATCTCCCTTACTAAACATTATATTTTTGAATAATCCATAAAAGTGATAATGGAGTTACAATTTTATTCATGAATTAAACAAAAAAAATTATTCAACGTAAATAATCCCATAATAAATGACATAGAATTAAATGAAAAAAATTATTCAACGTAAATAATCCCATAATAAATGTAAAACAAAGTAATTTTTGCACACAACTATATTCACATAGACTGCTTTCAATAGCACATGTTATAAAAGATATATCTAAAGACATTCAGTAAAGCCAATGGACATTAATATTTAATCATCAACACATAGATGTTTTTTTAACATGTATATTTTCTTAATATTATTTTAACTTTTTTTTTTCATTCTACTTAATGTTAAAAAAACCATAAGAAATATTATATGAACCACTTTAAAATATACTTTAATTTAATTACTTGTGGAGGACTAATACTTTTTTTTATTTCCCATCTTCTCTAGAATTATACTGAAATGATGCATATAGCATTTTATTTCTTTTTTTTTAACACTGTACCATATCGAAAATATTATTAAAATCTAATTAGTAGTGTTGCTACGACTGGTATATAAACAAATAAGACAATGTATCAAGATTGTAAGTACCTCATTTTACTGCTGATCCTAAGCTATACCATGTTGAAAACTATATTAAAGCCGTTTACTGATTTTTGTGTAACGTGTGTATAAACAAATAGATACATAGACGGAAAGTTTAAAAATTTTAGTGTTTATTATCTTATGAAAAATATATTACTTTTCTTTCATTAGAAGAAATAACTTAATCATATTTTATTTTAATGACATCTGTTTTTGGGTATATTTAAAGTAAATAAATAATTATGAAACACATATCTGTCATATACACACAAGGGGCGGCAGAAAAGTTTTGAGCCTAAGGTATTAAAAATGCTGAGAGAAATGTATAAAAATTTATTTTTAAATGTAATCTCTCTCTATTTCAATACACTTCTTACATTTATTAAAAAGGGCTTTTAACCCAGTCAAAAAATATTCACTTTTTGTCTTCGAAATGTTTGTTTTCGGCCGCCTTCATTTCTTCGTGACTAGAAAATCTCCGTCCTAGGAGGTCTTTTTTCAAATTTGAAAAGAGGAAATAATCATTGGGAGCCAGGTCTGGACTGTAGGGGTGGTGGTTGATTTCTTCAAATCCTGTCTCAGCGAGGGAACGCCTTGTAACTCGCGCAGTGTGAATGGGCAATGTGCCCGTCTTGCATAACCAGGACTCCTTTCGTCAGTTTGCCTCTTCTTTTCTCGACAACCACTTGACGCACTTTTGGCAACAATGCGGCATAATCGTCTCTGTTCATTTTAATATTTTTAAGTAGGTAGTCGATGAACAAAATTCCTTCACAATCCCAAAAAACAGTGGCCATGAGCTTGGACGCTAATCTTTTCACCTTGAACTTCCATGGCGGCTTTTCTATCCACTACATTGATTCCTGTTTTGACTCTGGATCGTACTATCGAATTCATGTTTCATCAGAAGTGCCAAGCTGAGAAAAACTTGGTCGGAATTATCGCCATAGATGTCCAAAAACTCCTGCGAAGTTTTGACTCGATGCTGCTTGTCCAGCGGGGTGAGCGTTTTTGGAATCCATCGCGCGCACACTTTTTTCATGTGCAAATGATTATGCAAAATATCACCGATTCATTCCTTGCTAATTCCCATGGCTTCAGCTATCTGCCACAACTTGATTCGCCAATCTTCGAGAACAAGTTTTTTTACTTTTTCAATGTTTTCTTCGGTAATAACGGTGTTTGGGGCATCCCGATCATGAACGAGCGACTCCCTGCCGTGTTTGAACTGTCGACTCCAACGTTTTACGGTAGCAAATGAAGGTGCAGACTTCCTATAAACTGCTAACATCTTTTCAAATACTTCTGTCGGCATTTTGTTCTTCTTTGTAAGGAATTTTATGACAGCTCTGTACTTCAATTTCGTGCAAAGTGCGGAGGACTCAGACAGGGTGTTTATGGTTCCATTTCTAAAAGCGTAATAAAGCTAATGGTGATGATGTAGTGATGTGCTGTGCGAGTCATTAATAATACTTAAAGGTACTTAGGCTCAAAACTTTTCAGCTGCCCCTCGTATCATATAGGGAAATAAAAGAATAACACATGATTGCAAATTATTGTTAAATTTTTCCTTCATATGATAATTCAGTAATTGCTTTATGGAGTAAGCTGTTACATAAAAAAAATTGCATTTATTTATCCAAAGTGATAACAGGAACCTCAGTTGTGTTTTTATAAGTTATCAGTAATGTTATCTTGGATTATCCATTGACATTGCTCAGTATAAAATGATGAAATATTGTCAATATAGGCCTGTTAGTAAACATGTTCTGTTCAGTTGCTATACTTTTTGCTGCTATTTTAATATTAATATATAAGCTTGTCACATGGGATAATGATTATTTTAAGAAACGTAACATACCATATGACGAACCTGGATTTTTATTTGGCTGTTTTAAACGTCAGTTTTCATCTTCAAAACACTATGGAGAAATTTTTCAAGACATCTACAAGTTAGTATAGATTTTTAAAATTTTTTCAACTGCTTTGGTGAGATGCTGATCATAAATGGACTCTGTTAAGCAGAAAGGTGTAAAAAACCAAGTTGTGAGCTACTGACGCCATCGTATTTAAAAGATCATATTCAATTAGATCATGGAGAGACTATTTAGAAAAAAAAAAATGAGTCCCAATAAAATTGTTCATGTGTATGTTTTCAAAACTATTCATTAAATGCTTCATTATTCATACAAATTTTTGAATCACACAACCTTTGCAAACTTTGCATGTGTTACCTAAAATTGACTGTGGTGTGAATTGATACCTTTATAATTAACAATGTCTAAATACTTAATTTTGTAATAATTAATTTTCTTTAAGTTCATAAAAATTATTGATAGAAATACATTTCTAACATAAATGTTCAATTGAAATAACATGTATTTCTAAGATTGTATTTCTATTCTGTATTTAAAAGAATTATAGATAGATTATTTTAAACCTAGATATATGTCGAGAGTAGATATATGTCTTTTAGAATTTTGAATACATATTAATTTACAATTACAGAATGATGCAATAATTACATACTACTGAATTAAAGTAGAATTGAATGTGTAACGTTAGAATTTGAGCTTATTCCTCATAAATAAATAACATTTTTTATTTCCTAGTAATATTTTTTACTGTGAAATCAAAAATGTCATATAAATAGTGCAACTAAAAATATGGAAACTGTTAAATTTTTACCCAAACAAGGCATAGTATGTAATGAGTAAGTTTGTTTCCTCGTAATAGACTTAAGCTATTAATGTGTACATAAATCCAAGTGTCATGACACCGTCAGTGTAGTGTGTAGGTCTAGGGTGAACGCACCTTAGATTTCTACAATCAACCAAGTGGGGGTAGTTTTGAAAAACACTCCCGCGTCGCAGCGGTGACTCCTATACATCTTCAGTCTTCCCGTGACCACAGGCTGTGCAACCAGTCTGAAACGTCGGGACATAGTGAATACTTAGTTTATAATATCTAGGTTTACTCATTAAATAGATAATTACCGCGAAAAAACCCGATTCAAATAAAATAAAATATGTGTTCGAATTGCGAAAGTTTAAAAAACTCTATTAATGTGATTTCAACAAGTAAGGTGTTTTCAGATTTGTCTTGATCCAGAGAGTGTCCTAAGGTATGTAACGTTATGAATTCCACAGACTATGTGTATATGTTTGTAAGTGAATAAGTGTGTTCTTTCATACAGACTAAAGTATTAATGTGATTTCAATAAATGAGGTGTATTTAGATCCATCATGATCCAGAGTGTTCTAAGGAATATAACAACATGAATTTCACAGACTATGTATGTATGTATTTCGGTGATTTTTTCCGTAGTCAGGTTTTAGTTTTTTCTCTTCTTTTCCATATTATTTTATAACTAAGTGATGAGCTTACTCACCCATTCTGGACGATTTTATAGATTTTGCTTAAAATGAGATAGTGTACGGATAAAGAAACTATATTCTATTTGTTATAAAATCAGCATGTGATCAATTTTAATCTGATATTGCATCATTTTATTCACAACAATTTTTTTCAACACTCACACTCGAAGCATAAAAGATTTCTATTCATAACTTTTCAAAATTTTACCTGAGAACTCTGTCGGTTAGTGAATCCTATTGTATACTAAATTTCATACATCAATGATTGGCAGTTTAGAAATTACGATGCGGTAAGAGGTGAACTAATAGATTAATGAGTAATCTTTCAAGGATCTTATTTTTGTAATTTGGGATATTATATCAGAATGCATTTATTGTAAATGCATTCCCAATATGAATTAATAATAATTTATTACTTTTGAGATTCCAAATAATGTAATAAAATTGTATATTATGGCATTAAATATTTTACATATTAAACTAAAATGTTATCTCTGTAGTTCTCATAATCTAATTACATCTATAGTACTTCTGTGTTGATGAAGCATTTAATGTAATTGAAGTTAATGAAGGGTATTGTCTGTGGCCATCAGTAATCAAAATTGAACACAGAAATGTAGGAATCTATCTAAGAGTTAATGGTTTTCCTGGAGATATCCCAGGTTTTCTGCTCAAAATAAAAATGTGCCCCTTTGTATCGATGGAGTTGGTGTCCACGATTTGGTTTATTTATAATTCAGTAGAAACCAGCACAATTGAGGAGCATCAGTCATGTTGGATATATTATGAACGACCTGAGCTTAGATAAACAGGTAATTGACTATGCATCAGTAATGGAATGTAACATGAAAATTTTGCACACTATCACAGAAGTCCTTGAATATTTAAAAGATCTGTTTACTAAAACGAATGAACAAAAATGACAACTTTTAACCACAATGTTTTTTGTCAGGCAAAACTATTGAATCATTACTTATATATATATATATATATATATATATATATATATATATATATATATATATATATAATATATGTATAAATATATATACATATATATATATATAAAAACAAATTCCAGCTTAAGTGTGTCATTAACCTCTGAGCTATCATTGAACAAGCAACTCATTCTAGAAGAAATCATTGACAATGGAGAAAATAGAATTTCGAAATGTCATCAAGTTCCTATCAAAAGAAGATTAATTTAAGACATTTTACATATGTCTATTTAAAATACTTTGCATGATCACGATCCAGGTTACATCAGTAATTATTGTTTGCATCAGAACCTAAGAATTAAAGCTGTCAAATAAAGGATTCTTTGAAAACATACTGTAAAAGAATGCGAAGACACTCCAACATACTTGCCATAGACCTGATGGGAGAACAACCTAACAGATCAAAGAGACGAAAACCTTAGGACCTTTCTATAGTTAAATATGCTGTAATATATGGGCATATGATGCGATATTGTACCGTGCACAACCTTCTTAAAATCACGACTTCAGCTGGATATTAATTGAGACGGCTCGTAGGACATAAAGAAAGATATTGTATTCTTATTTTTCAGCAACAAAAATACAAAAAAATAAAACATGTCCATACGCATATTAGTTTTCTTCCTCCTATACTAGATTTACTAATGAATTATTATATTGTTGCAATATCTTGTTTTTTTCATTAATTTTGTTTATGCACAATAGTAGAACAATAGTGTTTATGCACAATAATTTCTCGAATATGCAGAGTAAATGATTTTCTTTTTATTTTTTCAGAAGTTTTGAAGACAATATCCGCTATGTTGGATTTTTTAGATTCACGCAACCATGCTTAATGTTGAGGGATCCAGATCTAATCAAAGATGTGTTAACAACTGACTTCAACAGTTTTTCTCACACTGAGTTTGAGGTGAATTATAGAAATTTGATTATTAACATTTATGTAAATAATGTCTCATTAGCTCAAAATAAATAAAAATTAGATTAATAATTGAAATTATTCATTTATGGCATTCCAACTGAATGCCATAAATTAATAATTTCGTTACAAAAACTTTATAACTATCATTCTTTTTTATTTCTTGACTGGTCACAATGTTGCATAAAAAGTTATTTTCATTCTTATCATTAAAGCTACAATGTCAGCTGAATGTTAACGTCACAGCTATTTAGTCGATATATATATTTTCATATTTAAAATGATTTTGAAAATATTTACATTTTTTTAACTGGGCCACAATTCTTTAATGTCTAAAAGTTTGATATTTATGCGTTTACTTATTAATATTATCAAAATTATACTTTCATATTATCCTTATTAATGAAAAGCATATATAACTCAGAAATTACTAGACAATGATTGAAACTTTTTGTTTTACAGTCACCTTGCCAAACAATTGTATTTAAAACTTACTTTTAAAATTTATTTAATAAAATTAAAGTTCGTTGCAAATTGTTGAAAAATGTAAAATTTATATCAAAATGAATCACGAAAATCAGTACATGTTAAATATAATAAAACATTTATGTGCCACCGATTACTTTATAAGAATATATAACTGATCAAGAACTTTACATAAATGAATATATCTAACTTTACATAAATGAATATGACTACTCAAAAAAATTAAAGGATCAGTAGAAAATTTCATGTTAGTTGTATTTTCAGGAAAAATAGGTAGATTAAAAAAATAACATTTTTTATTTATTACTCTGTGACAATTTGTAAAAGCTATTCATTCTTAATTAAAAATTAATTTTTGAATATTTGCCATTAAGTAAAAAAGTTATTCAGTCTATGGAGTTATTCACGGTCAAGTACAATAACTTACCTTGATAATTTATGAACAAATGATTTAATAGCAAAAGTGTCATTATTTTTTATTCATTATTTTCATTATTTTTTTGCAATTTTTGTTATTCATTTTTATTTTTAATAGTGATTTCTGTTTCAAAATTGTGTTGAAATTCATAAATTTCATATTTTTTATAAAATATAGTATCATGTTTTGAAAAATAATTTATTAAAAAAATCTTTACTGTTTATCTAAGAAAAAAATATTCTACAGTTATAATACAAAATGGCCAATAGCTCAGATTCATTTCCACATATTTACCATGGTCAAACTTACGGTAATGCCTAAAAGAAAAGTGAGAATCATTGCTGTTTTGCTAAAATATTGGAAAATATTTAATCTGATATTCCATTAATTAAAAATTGATCTTGTTCTGTTTTTTTTTATGATATTAATTTTTCATTAATAAAGTTGTAATAGTATCAATTATTTATACACTGTTTGGCTGCCATATAAAGTATGAGACCAAACGTATTTGTTAACATTTTGTTTATCATTAGTTGTAATATGTAGAATTTACTTTCTTAATTTATTGAATATTAGCATATTTTCAAAAACAGGTTGATCCTAAAGTGGATCCTATCATAGCTTACAACCCATTTTTCCAAAGAGGCGAAGCATGGAAAAGATCACGAGGTTATGTCACTCCGAGTATCACAAGCAGTAAAGTCAAACTTTACTTCGTTGGAATGGAAGAAATCTGCACCGAAATGATCGAATACATTAGAAGTCAGCAAGATGAGAAAGGTTGTGCAGAGCTTGAAAGCAAGCTGGTAGCTATGAATTAATCTTATACATATGTATATTACAAATGTGATAGTGTTGCTTAATTATTATACAAACAAGGAAAATAGTGCATGTGGTAGAGCAACACATAAACTATTGTGATTTCGCTTATGCAAAACACAAACAAAAAATGTTTGAAGTTTGTTATTTAACCGTTTTAGTGCCATGGTTTTTTACTCATATACTTAAAAATGTCAAAGAAATCTTTTGTTTATGATGTCATTTACCCTTGTCTCGAAAAAAAACTGAATCTCTTCCAAAAATTATCCAATTTTAATAATTTTTTCGGTGTTTTCTTAATAAAAACTTGTACCAGGATAATAAAATACAAAGAAAATTATGGAAATAAATATTGTTAACAAAAACTGAAATCAAGGTCACATGGTATTTTCGCAGTCCGGTACATCCCCGGTATCAGTAAAATAATTGTTATTGTCACTATTATCTCTAGCACTCAAAATTTGCATGACGCCAAATTATGAGCACACCACAATGTCACTCCCACTATCACTTTCTTCACAAATTGAAAAACGATCATTTTCACTCAAATTATTTTCATATTCCGACATTATGGGTTAAAAATTTATTTCCCTGAATTCTTTTTATATTGTAATTACTAATAATATTGTAATTTGAACTTTATGTAACACATAGGAAGATAAAAAATTAACGATGCGCGCGAGCAAACTCCACTATCGCGTGCTAAACAGCAACTGATTTTGTGAGCGCCATCGTGCTCGTGGCAAATTTAGTTAGTACGCGCACAAGCACGATGGCGCTCGCCGGCACTTAAACAGTTAATATTACTTATCATTACTGGATTAGGATGTTAAGATACATCATTTTGATATTGAAGATGATATTTTATTATAAGATAACTGTAATTTTATTACAGTTAATTTTTGCTTAAAATTTTCAATCACTAGTGTCAAAAAAGTTTTCTATGAAATAGAAGCCAAAAGCCAAAATATGCAATGTTCAATTGTACTCAAAAAATGGAGTGAGATAGTAATAATGGAACACTACATACAATATCCTAAATAAGAACAGTGCTTTCAAGAGACATTACAGCAAAATGGTTATCTTACCCTTACTGTCTCAAACTTATTATTGTTATAAAAGTCATAACATTAATGTTAATTTATAATTACATAGTAATAAAAAAATGTATAAATTGTTTGCAAATTTATGTTCAGGCTAAACTTTAAATATCAAAACTTCACTAGCAACTATAATTAATTATTTATTATAAAATATAATTTTACAGTTGGCTGGAAAGTATACAACGGACGTGACGGCGAAAGCAGTATTTGGTGTCGAAAATAACACGTTTGAAAATGATAATTCTGTATTCCATCAAATAACATCGACATTATTTTCGTCTTCACTCCTTGATACTATAAAATATATGATTTTATTACTCTTTCCAAAACTCAACAGTATTTTGAAAGTCAGGTAGGTGTTTTATGAGTTTCATTTTACCTTTAGAATTTACTCGTTTCTAGGTTTAAGTATTTTATAGAATACCAGCTTTTTACAAGCAAGTTTGTCTCCTTCAACTGACTTGGTTCAAACCCTCTAAGCGAAATAAATTGTGCTATTATGAAAAATTTATGTTCTGGAAGAATTCCTGATGATTTTTCATATAAACGGAGTGATGGGCATATTTTTCATTTTATATGTATAAATATTGCTTATCTTACTATTATAATTAATGTTATATATTTATTTATTGTAATTTGCAATATAATGCAATATTTGTATTCTGTTAAAATATAAACTCTACTCTCTCTAACATATAAATAAGTTTTTTGTCTATTTGTTTATTCACGCTGATCTTTGGAATCAGATGTTTGATTTCAACAATTCTTTTTGTGTTAGAAAAGCTATACTTTGAAAAATATCATAGTCTATATATCATTATGCTCAATTTGTAAAGATGATAATCTCTGGAAACACATGTTCCATTTCAAAAATAGTTTTTGTGTAAGAAAGTCTATACTTTGAGAATAAACATAAACAGGCAGCGATAAAAATATAACAGCAGTTAGGGAACACCACTGAAATAGTATAATGACCAACTTATTTATTGACCGATCATCGAGATTATTCCCTCCAATATATCACCAACTGTTGGAGGAACAGATAGAAGGCATTTAGGGGCTGTGGGTGCGAACAGTATAATTACAATAATTCTATGTAGGTGAAATTTTAGGATGTAGCTAGTTTTTAAAACATAATAAATGTAATTAAAGGTACTATGCATATACATCGCCAATAAGCAATATGTGAATTACTCAACAGTTTTAGTGGTATCTACTACACAATAAGGTAGTTGAATATTCCTAAATTTGCAATTTTTCGTAAAATGTTATGAAAATATAGGTTAATTTAAAACCAGTATTCAAAAAATTATATAGATATATTAAAAAATAAGCTAGTTATGAGCTTCTAAACTTAATGGTAGTGATGGAGTAGGCATACTTCTCCATCCCATTCATTTCATAGGATACAGAGAGTATTGCTAAAAATCATGTTGCAATTCAATATTATTGTCCTTATCTAAATATTAAATTTAAACCTTAATAACTTTGTTTTTAAGATTAGTGAATTTTTTTTTTCATTTCTCATAACCTTGTAGCTTACAATTAAGAAAAGTTGGTCAAATACCCTATTCTTATCTGAAAATAACTATATTTTCATACTCAAACCAGATAGAGCAAATTCAAAATTATTCAATTTAGCATAGGTATAGTATCACAATTACAAAAAAGAAGTTTTATTTAAATTATAACTTTTACAGATTTGTCTCAAAAGAGACAGCAGAAAAACTCATAAAGATGACAAGAGAGATATTGGCTCACAGAAAAGCAACCGGAATTACACGAAATGACTTCTTTCAGCAGATGATAATAAACCGAGAAAAGGATAAGTCGGGTGAAATAATAAAATATTTAGAAATATTTTGTTGCATTATTGAAATATTAAATGGTTCCAGTTATTTACATAAATACTATGAATTAGAGTAGTTGACTATTGCTAAACTTGCTGTTTTTAGTAAAATATCATGAGCTTCTGAACTTAATGGTAGGCATAGAGTAGTAATATCTCTCTGTCTCATTTACTCTCATAGAATACAATGAGCATTACTAATATGATATCAACATTCAGTATTGCTGTCCTTAAACATTAAGTTTAAATTCTTATAACTCAGTCAATTTTTAAGATTTGTCAAAAAATTTTTAGTCCTCATTAGTTTGAATTTTGAAATTATGCTTTACAAAATAAAAAAATAGTTAAATACTCTATCCTATATGTCTCTTCCATTGAATTTCTCTTAAATATTATCGAATAGGATTAATAAATATCCCTAAATTTTCAGTGTTCACCGATGAATATATTGCATCTCATTCATTCGCTTTTATTAGAGATGGTTATGCGACATCAAGTACAACAATCGCTTACGCTTTATATGAGGTTTGAGTTTTATGTAGCTTTTATTTTTTGTTGTCACAAACTAACATTGGTTAACTTATTTTGTCAACATTTTTTCGCTAGAATCTGGTTAAGATTCCAAAGAAATTTATTTACGAGTGTTCCATGAATGTTCATTAATTCATTTCCAGCTAGCTTGGCATCCAGATATACAGAATAGATTGAGGACTGAAATAAATGAAGTAATGAAAGAAACGGGTGGAAAATTGTCCTATGACCACATTCAAGAAATGAAATATTTGGATATGGTGGTAGCAGGTTAATATTTACATTTTGTATTTGTATTTTTAATATAATTTTTTATGAAAATAATATTGTCCAACTTTTCTATGAAAACTTAAATTAAGTAAAATATTTATGTCAAAATAGTGAAACGTAATAAAATTTGGGGAGCAACTTTGAGGTTGACCTATCACAGCTGCTGTAAACACGTTAGTTGATAGACCATACTCAAGTTTGGCTTGACAATTAAGGAAGGTTCCACCAACTTAAAAAAAAATTACCGATTTCTTTTATGCGGTTCCTTTTTTTTAAATAATTTTGGTTAGTTTTTATATAGAAAATATAAACATTCACACATACAAAAAGAAAAATTATTGAGAATTTCCCAAAACTGAGATTTAGAATTATTTTTACTATTTTTCTAGTAAACTTCAGATAAAACTTTAGTAACACCTTTTTTATAATTTTGACAAATTTCTGATATGGAGAGGGGAAGAATATATTTTTTGTGAATTATAGAGATATTAATATTATTTTTCATCATGTAAATATGTTACCCAGTACACCTTTCACTGATGTAAAAATATTGTTAATTTCTCAAAAATTGAAATTAAAATGTGAAAAATATTGGAAATTTTTAAAACATTTAAATTTATAATCATGATTAGTTTTCTGATAAAATCTAGGTGAACTTCTAGTAATCCTTTGTTTATAATATTGACTTGCACTTTCCAAGATTGAAGGGGGGAATGCACATGCTTTTAAAGTATATTATAAACCTTAACTCTATAACTATCTCACATAAAATTGTGAACAAAATATTTTGCTCGAGTAGAGCAAGGTGTGAGTATAACACAAAAGTTAATAGTAAAATCCATAGCACTAATAAAAATTCATTACCTTTAGTATTGGGAGCTTTTTTAAATTACGCTTTTCGAGTTTAACATTTGTATAATTTAGTATGAGAATAATTAAAGAGTTTCTCGTAAAAGTAAAAGAATATTTGTTATGCAGTAATTGAGTAATTCACTTCTTATTTATAGTTTTGATAAAATGGTGTCAAGATGGTTTCATTTATTCTTTTACTTGCGAGTACAATTCTGCTACATAATCCTTTTTTAGGATTAAAAGTAAAAGAATATTTGTTATGCAGTAAGTGAGTAATTCACTTCTTATTTACAGTTTTGATAAAATGGTGTCAAGATGGTTTCATTTATTCTTTTACTTGTGAGTACAATTCTGATACATAATCCTTTTTTAGGATTCAACACACAAAGACATAAATGAAACTCTTACACTCACGGATCACTTTCACATTCTTATGTCTGTCCATAATAGCCGTTTTCAGTAATCAATCTTTTGCCATGAAAGTTAAAAGCTGCCATTTTGGTGTAAAAGCTGTCATTATAATGGGGCTTATTGACCTGCACATATTTTTGAAAATTAAAGATTTTGAAAAAAGTTTTTGTATTGGATTGGTTGGGTATTAAATGAAAAGACCATTTATAAAGATTTTTCTTTAAGTACCTACTCAAAACAGACAGTTTTGGTAAATATCGCACAAAATGTTCGCAAAAAATATGTTTCCCCAAATCTAAAATTAGTGGAGATATAATGAGAGAAAACAGTGTTTTATCAAGCAAATAATAATCAGACAAAAAATAAGTTTAAATAAAGTTCATTGGAAAACTATACCGATAATTGCAATTTTTGAGAAATTTGTGATATTTACAATATAAGCATTTACATAATGACATTTATTGTTTTTAACATTTTTCAGTTGTTTTTTTACAATGTTTAATATGAGTTCTATTCATTTTTAATATATTTCTACTTATAATAAACAATATATCATACCAATTTCTTTCAGAGTTGGCTGCTTTTTTTACTTCACAATATCATCCTTTCCAAATTAGTTCAAAATATATGCTGGACACTATTTTAAACAATACAATAGTGTAGTTACATTGTTGACATAATTGCTTTCATATGATCTAACAGCTAACATCATTTCTTTCTTTCTAAATGTAAAAAAACATTACATATGTGTTTTACATTTTCTTATCTGAGAAGTAGCCAAATAACTCAAAAAACAGATCTCTAACAAATATAAAAAATGACATCTTATGAATGTACTAGTTATGTTGAATATATCTACATTTGCTAAAAACAACTACAAGTGTTTTTAGTAAATGTAGATATTTGCAACTAAATTGTATTGCCAGTAAAGCATAGTAAAGGACATACTAAAGAAGAACACATTTTCAGTTATAATTTTGCAATTGCAAATTTTGTAATTGCCACTTATTTTCATAATGAATGAATAAATTTTTCTTAATAAAAAATAAAAAATGATAATATCCCAGCTCTCTCTTACCAGGAAAATTAAAAAAAAAATGAAAAATTTAAATAACATAGTGTACTTAAATAAGATGTATTTTAAATTTAAATTTTAGACATAAAGTTTGCCCTTTTGAATACTGTGAACTGTAATTTTGATGAAAGAAAGAAAGTTAATAATCACATTTAGAAGTAATGATACTCAAATATTTATTAATTCTAGTCTTACTTTATCTCCAAGATAAGTCTGACTATTTGAAAAAGTTAGAAGCCATTTACAATTAAACAGTTTATATAATATGCCCATTGGCGAACATAAATATGATCACATTTTTAATAATATTACATATGACACTGTCTTAAAAACTATCTTTTTGCTGTTAACAGAGACATTGCGAATTCATCCACCAGCCGTATCATTGTCACGCGTTTGTTCGAAGGAATGTATGTTACCATCAGCTGCACCGGGCTGTAAACCTTTTAAAGTAGAATTGGGCATGAGTTTAACGGTGTCCATTTATGCTCTGCATATGGATCCAAAATATTTTCCTAAGCCTGAGAAATTCGACCCGGATAGGTTTACAGATGAAGCAGTTGAGTCCAGACATAAGTATGTTTATTTACCATTTGGGGATGGACCAAGAGTGTGTATAGGTAAGATATATAAAGAATTGTTCGATTTAGAAATAATTTGCATTTCAATATTAAGGATACTAATATGAAATTTGAAAAAATTCCTTAGAAGCAAATCTTTAATTTGAACTGTCAATATTAAAGGTTGCGAAAATAACAATTGCTTGTATCTTATTTGTTTTAACCTGTATGATTTAATTTGTAAAGAGAAGTTAAAAAAATGAAGTTGCGGATATGATTTTTAACATCAAAATTAATATATTTTTTATTGGACAAAGAAATAGAATTAAATATATATATATATATATATATATATATATATATATATATATATATATATATATGTATATATGTATATGTATATATATATATATACATACATATATATATACATGTATATATAAATATATATATATATATATATATATATATATATATATATACCCCAAGCCCAAGGAAATATTTGAGACTAAATTGTTATTAACCTAAAGCTACTTTTCTTTAAAGGTCACAGAAAAAATATTATTGAACTTGGCATAATGTATGTATCCATAGGTCAGCTTTTTAGATCAATATAATTTGTATACAGATTGAAAATAGAATGATCAATAGGCCCATTATGGAAAAAATTTAAAAAAAGCGAGTGTCGGTGAGTAGAGGAACAACTGAAGTGAAGCTATCCTCCCTCCTTCTCTTCCTTTCTCCAGTTCATAAGCTAAAAGCTTCATAAAGAATTTGTAAATCAGAATATTCAATTCATAAACCAGAGCTTCTAAAAGAAATTCCACTTTTGTTTCATCATCGCGTTCACCCTTTCCCTTCCCAAATGTTCATAGGGAAGCTTTGTTTCAAAAATGTACATAACTGATAAGTATTGAAAAAAAATACATTAAAATATCTTATCAGTTTTGTCGACTTTTCGTTTTGAATGGGAGCTACGTTTAAATTCTATATTAAATTAAAATGTCTTATGACCTGAACACGAAAATAAGATTTTAGGGCCACGCTAGCCAGCTATTTATGTCCATTTACTCCATTTTATTCCTGTCATAATTGCCACATATGCAGCATTAGTCTAGTCTTGTAACACTTCTAACCTGTTTTTAGTGTATAGTAGGGAATATTAATAATTATGTTAAGTATTGTAATATTAAAACTTAAGTCTATTAACTACCAGAATTAGATATTTTCATTATGTTTTCATTTTACAAGTGTTATTTAGATACTTGCAAATGTATAAGAACTACTTATGACAGGTATAATGTCTGTGAATAAAACAGAAGACAAAATAACTGTGTATAAATGAATCAAAGAAAATGTTTTTCGTAAGTGATACGCAAAAATAAAGAAAATAGAATGGCAAAGTCAAACACTCAAAAATTGACACATTGCACTAAATGGATATCAAATGTCAAATCTGTAATACCACCAAGGTCGGACTGGGCCCTAAGGGTGGCTCACCACAAGCCTGGGATAAAGGTAGGTGGCATACTATCAGATAATAATGAAATATACAAAATATTAATTTTCAGTGATATATATTATTAGATAAATATAGTTCTTAAAAAGTACTTAATACAGAAAATATTGCTATAAAAAGTCTTCAAAAAAGTGTCTTGAAAATAATTTTCAAATATCTTGATGGAGCAATATTATTAAAGAGACATTATTTCTTCTACAAAAAAAAGCACATTTCATTTGATTCTACAATTCATTTAATTGCTCACGAAATCTTGTTTTGTCAAAAACAAAAACAAAGCGCCATTATTATTTTATAATAAATAAAAAAGTTATATCCTTGACCTTGAAGAGCTTAGTAATTATGACCAGAAATATTTTTGAACGCTTTGAGCTAAGTCATCGGCCAGGGGGTAGGTAGGGTCAGGGGCCCATGCAGGCTAGGGCCCGGCTGGCAAATGTCACCTCGACTATATGGCCAGTCCGACACTGAATACCACAATTTAGTTTTGTAAATATTTCAAAATGCTATATATTAGTAATGAAATATTTATTCTATCTCCTTTAAAACATTAACATAAAAATTGTTTTAGGTTTGATAAAAAGATATAAAAGAAGAAGGATTATAAATTATGCTATGCAATCACTGATAATTTTTTGAGAAAATATTTTGAAAAAAAAGTAAGAAAATAAAACATAGATTAAGTGTGTATCAGGACATGCATAAATTTATGGAGTATATGCATCTTTAAAAAAGTGGAAACATAAATTAACCAAAATAATTTAAATTAAAAGTTCTAGTCAAAGAGTAGCGCCTAGAATTTCTTCACATTTTAAAAAGCCTTGTTTGAAAAATTATAACACTGACATGTTGCATAATAATTTGAAGCTAATTTAAATATTATAAACTTTGAAATGAGTTTTAAAAATGAAAAATAGTAAAAAAAATTGCATTTTACTTTTGAAAGTCCTGTTTAACAACATGTCGCTCAATGGAGGTTTTGAAAAAAAATGTTCAGCATCTCTTTAAATGTTAGGTTTATTAAAAAAATTTAATTACATTGCTACATATTAATTGAGGTCTCTATCCGAATAATCTACTTGCAAAATTTTATGCCCACACTTGAAAACCTAAGAAACTGTGAGGTTGTTACAGCCGGATAGATGATATGATAAATTTATAAAGGTTCCTTGTGTAACTACGAACCCTAGAGATGATTTAATTTTACCTATATTAAATTAGAAACATTGAAACTATTATTTTATATTAAATTAATTTATATTATTTTTAAATTATATTATTGTAACAGATCTCAATTTGTATATATTTTTTTCTGTTAGATTATTTCAGAAAATTTTGTTTCAAATTCTAAAAAGTGATCAAGATTTAAGATTTTATGTATTCAAAGGAACAGACAGGCAGCTAAGCAGTTATGAGGGATTCATACGTTGGATCTAATGAATTCTAGAAAAAAAATCATTATGCAACAAAATTAATACTATTTATTTAGAGAGTAAACGTAAACAACCAAGAAATTCTGAAGGTGATATGTTTACATGTTTTAAATCAAAAACATGGAAACTATGAAATTAATTTGTATTGTTTTTAAATTATATTGTTTCAATGGATCTCAATTTGTATATATTCTTTTAAAAAGAAATTGTTTAATATTCCAAAAAATTCTCTAAAAAGTGATAAAATTTAAGATTTTATATATTTAAAGGTGAGGTATTTTACTATATTAAAAAGAAACAGACAGGCAACTAAGCAGAGTTTCAAGGGATTGGAGCATTGGATCTAATGAACTCTAGAAAAAAAAAATGATTACGTAATACAATTAATACTAATTTATTTACAAAGTAAAGTATAGAAAATAAAGTTAAACAACTATGAAACTCTAAAGATGACATTTTTACATATTTTAAATTAAAAACATTGAAACTATTAAATTAATTTATATTATTTTTAAATTATATTGTTCCAACGGATCTTAAATTAGATATATTGTGTACTGTTAGATTTTCTAAATTTAAGATTTTATACCTTTAAAAGCAAGGTATTTTACTGTATTAAAGAGAAACAGACAGGCAACTAAAAAGTTTTAAAGGATTTGAGCACTGGATCTAATAAACACTAGAAAAAATGATTACGCAATAAAAAATTCTCATTCCATTAGTGAGTTTTAATGAATGTTAGTTTAAATAGAAAGTATACTTAAAATTTAGAATTTAGTATCTATGAAAATACTCTTTGTTTATGACTATGACTGAAAATACTCTTTATCTATACTTATAATCCCATTGTTATTTTATATTATTATACAACTGTATATTTACCTAAATTTGTATATCTATTTAACAAATTATTATTACATCTTGTTATACACAAAGATAATTATTTCTGTTATCAGGAAGACGATTTGCTTTGACCCAAACAAAGGCAGCCATTGTCAGCGTTTTGTACAATTTTCTAGTGAAACCTTCGTCTAAAACATCATATCCTGTCCCTATTGACCCTCATGCAGTAATAATGAGGCCACAGAATGGTGCTTGGATCGAATTTCACGACTTAAAGAAATAATTATGAAGATGTTACCAAGTCTGTGATAAATTTGATTAAATATTTTATATTACATTTTATGAGATAAAAACATAATGTATAAATATGTAATAAGTATGCATTGAATAGAAAAAGTTTGTTTTTTATTGATTCTTAACAGGAAAGTTTTTTTATACACATGAATTTTTTCTGTATAAAATGTGGAAATACGTACGAGTATTTAATCAACTTTTGAAGAAGCCCCAATCAGGCCTATGGATTTTCTCTTAAATTTTTAAAATGTTGTTTATCGTCTACTCTCACTTTATTTATTTGTTGTAAGTATGGACAGAAACATGATTATTGGGAATATATATAGATATATATATATATATATATATATATATATATATATATATATATATATATATGTAATAATGAAAAGTTTTATTTTATGGCACCTACATTCAACAGTTATACATTTTGTTATATTATACTGATTGACTAATCAACCAATGACACAATTCACCTTTACTTTAATTATTTTCACCGATCATGAACAAATAACATCCTTATGTGACCATTAACATGTGATTTGACATTTGAATACTTGGGTAAAATGGAGAATTTCAGAATAATTTAGTTCTATACACTGATATTGAAAATAGTTTAGTACATATTATACAATACAATATATATACAATACAATTTAGATAAAAGATCATAAGATAAAAGATCACACTATAACATTACTAAAGACAGTAAATGCTGGTAAAAAAGTTGCCTTCTGCAACTGATAAATTAAAACTAAGCAAAGATTAAACACAAAAAAAATGTTGTAGCACAATGAATTACTTTCGCTTTGGAAGATGCCAAAACATTAATTTGTCAGCAGTCAATACAATCACTCACAAGGAAAAGCAAATATATAGCAAAAAGCAGATAGATAAAGCGTTCTAAAGGGGGTCTCACAAGTGCCGCAACGTAGAAAAACTTGACAGGAGTTTTCCTCTTTATTTATTGAAACCAAAAGAATTTCAAACTCTAATAATCTCTAATATTATAAAAATCTATATTTCAAGTATATGAAAGCTGTTTGAGTCATAAGGAGCCATATTGGAATAAGAAAACATAGTAAAATCAAGAATTTGGGCTCAAACTTTTCCATATGATAATAGAACAAATGCGAAGTGTTTATAGTTTAGATAGAGTATAAGTGAAACTTATAAACAAAGGAATTTTTGAAAATATACTATGTGTAGGAAAAAAGTTTGCTTATCTCTGTTCTAGATGATTACAAGCCATAAATGATTACATAAAAATTAATAGACAATATTAAGTTTCTATCAATAACTTGGAATTATTTATTTCAACTTAAATGTCAATACCAGATGACATGGTTGTTTGTAAAATCATAGACGTCCATCAATTATATATATATGTAGATTGCCAATAACATAATATCATTGTGGATAAAATAATCTTGGTACTTTAAGTTATATCCATCAGTACATCAAAGGTAGATACCAAATAAAGTTTTTGAGACAGACAATTTCGAAATATTGGTGATTTTTCCTTTTTTTGACGTCTTAAATCCAAAGTACTTAAATTCTAAGTCCATCCTCAGCAATCATTTGCAATATTTTCTTCTCAGGTTCCTTCGATTTAAAATAATTCAAAATTTTCCTTTTTTTTTGTATTTCTAGTTTGGATTCTTGGGTTATAGAAGTAAAAGCACCTGGTGATGGTGACATTTCAGAGGACAACAAGAACAGAGATGGCGTCATTGATGACATTGCTCCCATCATGTTGGTTGTTTTTGTTCTAATTTTATTAATGGATTTCAAATGGACATGTAAACCTTTAGAAAAAGGTGCTGTCGTTTTGAGAATTGCCTTGGCTATCGTCTATACCTCCAAACTTCTAAGGAACTAGCCAACCCCTTATATACAGTTTGCGAACTGTTTCTTGTTTTCTTCATCCTTGTTAGATAAATGTTCGTATTCTATTAACATAAATACTGTACATTATAAATAAACACAAAGTAATTTAAGTGAGTAATAAAATTATGACCGTTTTCCGCAAATGACAAATAAAATTAAGTGCCAAAATGTACTGTTTGCGATATCATACATGTCCCTAATTGTTCGGCAATCCACCGCTTGCTCATAGCTTCTCTTGTGCATCAGACTGTGCCTAGCTGAGCTCTGACATACCTGGGGAATGTGTTGCTGCTTGATCTCATTGAGATTTTGCTCCATTATAGCTGTGGGATTTATTTTGCAAAATTTCTATGGGATTTTGATATTTCAAGTCCTTGGTGTACCAAGATGGTATTCCCTAAATAACACCCAGTTTTATCTCACGGTGTATAATTCATGGGTTAAAAAAGTATAAATATTAATTCTAATTGTGAACAACATGTATCTAAATTAATAACGAGAAAATCTGTCTAGTCGTTAAAGATAATTGAGTACCAAAGATCCAAATAAATAAATGAGAGCTATTTTACCAAAATACAATTAATGAGAGCTATTTTAAATAAAAAAGTGTTTTGCAAAATTGTTATAGCTAAATAAATACTTTAAAAAGAGTTCGTAACAATTTTTCATTAAAAAACATTTTATTTAAAACTATTTATTAAAATATAAAATCATTACTGTAGCACTACACCAAGGGTTGTACTTATAATTATGATTAGTAACACATAACACAAAGCCATAGTCAACAAAACACATGCGAACATTGACACGGGCTTTTAAATAAAGCCCGTGTCAATGTACACTTAAATTAACTCAATAGAATATGTTTTGATCTAAATTATATAACGATCAGGAGTCCAATTTGGCAATACACTTGTTATTTTTATTGCCAAAGTGATCCTCATATGTTTAATGGGTCTATTGACTGCATGCTGCAAACACCTATATAATATATTAAAATGTTTTTTAGTTTAGTTTTGTTTGCAATTTTACTGCTGTCGGTATATTTATTTCTGACATGGAATCATAGATATTGGGCAAAAAAGAATATTCCTTATGAGAAACCAAAATGGTTCTTCGGCAATTACGGGGATGTGCTTTCTGGAAAACAACATTTTGGCGAAGTGTTCAAGGATATTTATATGTAAGTTTGTAAATTAATTACATTTGTATGCATGTTGTATCCAAAAAAATGTATATAAATTTGGTGGAATGGAAAAATTTCATATATGAAGGAAAAGCGAGAATACATTTAAATATTGAATATATTTGGCGTTAATTTTGTAGAAATTCATTATTCACAATTAAATGAAACTATGTAGTATTATTTCTACTTTCTTTAAGATCGTTACCACAATCTTGGTTTTGTTGTATTACATCTTCAGGTGGGCTATTAGCAAAGATTCAATCTTCAGGTTAACATCTTCAGGTGGGCTATTAGCAAATATTTAATCTTTGCTAATTGCCCACCTGAAGATGTTATAATACAATGAAACCTAGTGGTAAAGAATTTAAAGAAAGTAGAAATAATACTGCACCACATAGTTTCATTTAATTGTGAATAAATTTAAAATAAATCTTTAATTTCAAAGACTATTTTTGTTTTTATGGACGATTAACGCAATTCAAATTAAATTTATTTTGCATTTGTGTTTACTTCAATTTTAAAACTCTAACATTGCTTCACGACTGCATTGTAAATTTTAAGAATAAAAGCTATAGAACTGAGAGAGCTAAAAGACCTTTATCATTTCGTTTATGATTCGCTTCGTTCTTCGCTTTGTTGCTCAGTCAGACCTAAATATCTGAAGGAATTTTCATGAAACTTTGTAAACTTTGTAACCGAAGAAATAGCATAATGTTTATAATATAAAATTCAATGTTATTTACTAAAAAATGAAAATTGAATACTAAAGCAAGTTAATGGACAGTTAGCTGAGCTATCTATTAAGATACTTTTGTACTAAATTACCATATTAAATCTACTGGTCAAGTCCTAAGAGTATATGTAGGCAAAATCGTGGATTAAGCTACAAATGTCTAATTAACTGTGTGGTCTGTGTGATAATTATAAGCAAAAATATTAAATGTTGTCTATTTCAATAAATTTTTTTTAAAAAAAGTTTATTTGAGAAAAATAGTATGACCACGTTTATTACATAATTATCACATATATCATTAATATTTATAGAAACATTGCAGTTATTGCAAATATTTTGGCACAGTATTTCTGGAAGGTAAATAATACTTGTGACTATAAAGGCAAATATTGTATTTGTGGCAATGATTAAGCGTAGACAATATTAGATTTTTCTGTTGGTATTGGAGTAGTGTTATAATCTGTACCATAATGAATATTCTCTAAATAGAGATAATATTTCATATAAACAATTTTATTATGTGAAACTGTAAAATATTTTTTGACAATGTTTTAATTTTGCTAAGTGTAACATAGATTAATAAAGCAGGTAAGAGCTTATGACTGAAACATTCAGTTCTATTCTCGTAATAATCAGCAAGTTCAGAGAAAATCTGTTATTGAAAAGATAAGCTTGTGTTCTGAATATGTTTTTTAGCGTTTTAAATAGGTGTAGGTCACATTTTGAATTCAACATTTTCATGTAAAGAAGTTTTAGAGAAAATAAGCTGTGACCTAACACAACAGGCATGAAAATCAATATGTATTTATCATCTGTAAATATAGATGAAAAAAACCTGTTAAGTAAAAGTAGAACACGCATGAGGATAAAGGCATGTATATTATAAAAAATTAATATATTTAATGTAACAAAAGTGTTGGCAGCTCACATGAAAAGTAGGAACGCAATAGTAATTTAATATTTATAAATTATTAAGTAGTAAAAAAATAACATTATGGGATAAATTTATTAATTACAATTTTTGAAATGATCATGTTTATAATTTTATTTTAATGCGAAGGATTTATAAGTTAGACTAGATAGTTAACAACTGTAATGTAGTAGATAATGATAACTTCGTAATATAGTAAATAATCCTACTGTCAAATCCTGTCAAATCCTACTGTAAACCAAATTTTCATTTCATTCAATAGCTATGGCCCTAGATTATTACCTTTCATTTGCGCTGACAACACTTTTGTAAATGGTTGGCAACATACTTATTTTTCGAAGAAAATGTCTTAAACTTTTCCCCCCGCTAAATTTTATTGACAATAATAGGTAAATTGATTTATGCTCAGGGTGCATTTCATTTAGTTTCAATATTTTGGACATACACCATAATTTTTGAGGTGTGTTGCCAAGGTCTTCGTCTCATCATGTAATATATAGCACACTTTTTCTTGGAGGGAAACTAATAAGCTTAGACACAAAAAAAATTATATTCGTAGTAATTTTAGCAAAATTTTTTTCAAATAAATAAACATACTTGAGATGCTATTTCTGATCATGGTATCATGGCTGTGCTGGCTGCACTCTATTTTCTTAGTAAGCATCATCTATACAGCAGAAATAAAGGGTTTCATCAATAACAAAATATATTATTGAAAATGTCGTTGTACTATTACATGATCACCTGGTTGTCTTGCTATTATATGACCAGCAGAAATAAGAACACTTTAATTCTTTATTGCATTGAGGTGGTTTCATTTTAAAATTTCCAAGTTTTTTTTATCTAATTTTTACTTTATTTCACAGTAGTTTTTACACTTGCTTTTATAATTGTAAAGATGAAATCAACATTTTACAGTTTTTTTTATAGACTTTATTTGACAGACCAAATTATTAATTTGGCAATTTTTTTGTTTGACAATGACAGGAAAACGAAACACAACAAGTACGTGGGATACTACAAACTGTCAACACCGTGTATCTTACTAAATGATCCTACCTTGATCAAAGATTACCTAACGAAGGACTTTTCAAGTTTCGCAAACAATGAATTTTTTGTAAGTACAATTGGTACACTGTTTAATAAAGCATGTTAGTTATATAACTAATCTTGGCCGACAAATTGGACTTTGAATCAGTGCATATCCATAGTGTATTTATATAATTTATTCTGCACTTACAATCGTATCTAGTTTTGCCACAAATGAAGTTGGCACATTGAATAAAATTAAATTTTTACGGAAGAAAATACTTTGACAAGCATAATTTTGTGGGATTATTAATGTCATTAATAAATAATGTTGAAAGATAAGTAAAATTAACTCATCATGTCTTACAAATAACACTAAATCTTTAAAATTGAATATGCTCCAGACTATTTTTTTTTATTCGGGACTATTCTGAGAAGTTTCATTTCGCTAAGTGCAAAAATGATACAATATTAAATTTGTTGTTGTTTATTAATGATGAAATTATTTTTTTGTTGTTGTTGTTGTTGTTTATTAATGTTGTTTATTAATGATGAAATATTAAATTTACCTAAAAAACATTAGTTTATACTTTCCCTGTCAAGGAAGAAGGGTAAAAATAGTATTTGATGATTTCCATATTTTCATTGTTTGTTCTTATTCCATTAAAAATACCAACAAGTATTTTTTTTTTATTAGGATTTTTTTTATTATAGTATGTAAACTGGACACAAGTTGTTCACTGAATTGAATGGACTTGTTTTGTGTTATGGTTGTATTATGTAATGTTGAGTATCTAATTATTGTTTTCGTTTAATTTTAAGTTCTTGTATTTATAATGGTGGAAGAGTAGCCATAGAAACATTTTTTACACTGTGCAATGTTATACGAGTCTTATGAAAAAGAATTTTGTTACACTTGCCAGTATTTGAATTGCATTGAAAACATTATTTTCTCCTTTTTTTTCAAATCCATATGTCGGATAAAAATACATTTTCTTTTAATGTGATGAAAATATGTTCTTTTTTTAATAATTTTCCTATAACTACAGTTCCATAAAACATTTTCCCATTTAACATGCCATCCAAATGATCCCTTGAAAATCATATAAAGCGGGTTTTACTGTAATTGTAATAATGATGTCATGTAGAGAATATTTTATCTGATTCAGTGCATTCAGGTCACATTCAAGTGACATTGTACAAATAAAATAAGTGTACAGTTCAAAGTGAGAGATCCCCTCGTGTTTCAATGTTGGTTGCAATAGATCCAATTTATTTCAGTGGCAGTGAAGAGAATATGGCAGTTCCATAAATTGTTATTGTTCTTTTTAGTCATGTGTCTTTTTATAGGAACGTTTATTACTTAAGTGTTGATATGTGGTTCATAAGTACTTTTTGTATTTGGCAATTGACAAATGACAATCGGGTCTGTTGTTATTAAGTAATTTGCCATTTTAGAATCTAAGTTTTATTGAACTCAATGACAAAAACATTTTGTTTTTTCATCTCTTATTTGTTTTAGAAGGTGCCTTTTTTGTCTGATGACAGATGCCCACCCAATACATAACCCATTTATTAAAATTTTATTTAATTAATATTAATATTAACTTTTATCATACTTGTACAAACTAGCTGTGTACGGTGTAAACACATTCAGTTAATGAATGCAAGTATTTACATTAATTGGTGACCAAATTTGATGACTGAATCCAATGGCTGGGTTAAACCTCAACATGGAAATGTGGCTGCAAAAACATCTGAAACGGATAAGTCGTAAAGAACAAAGTGGGTTTCTATACAATTGATAATCCATCAGCCAAATCGTGTCGTTTTATGATGTCACAGAAGAACAAATGGGATGCAGAAAATAAATCTTGATATATGGAATATGTTTATTTGGATATGTTCCTTGGCCAGCATTTGGGAAAACTTTAGGAGTCCAAATATTAAACTGCAAGATGTTATTCTATTCCTTCAAACAGCCTTTAGTAGCTCTAACAACTAAGTGCGGATATGAAAAAGCGCACCAAAAGAATTGTCTGTAAAAACTAGTAAAGGGGACTCGGTCTCACCAATCCTGTTAAATGTCATATTAGATGCTATATTGCAGAAGTCCTTCTTAGGTCGAGGCGGATAGTAGTTCAGTGAAAATCATCACCTACTTGATCTAATGTTCACTGATGATAGTGCAGTGATAGCAGATGTTTCAAAATAAATTGATAGCCTTTATGTATCTCCTGAATTGCTGTTGAATACAGTTGGACAGTCAACATAGAGAAGAATAAAGTCTGTCATTGTCCACCTTGACAGAGTTTTGTTCATAACTGCTAGTCAAAGAAAAAGAAAGTTGTTTCTTCTATGGAAAAAATATACTTGTTTAGTATATTTTTCATCAACAACATCAACAAAGGGAAAGCCCGAGGAATCATTGGCTCAAACTGATACAACCAACATCAAGTGCCATGGGCTGAAAAGAATGAGGAGTTGATATCTCTTTGATAAAGCGAATGATCATTGGGAATTGATCATTAGAAAAGTTCGAGGTCATCATCGGAAGCAACCCAGTCGGGTTTGGGGATAGCTTCAATCAGATATCAGCTAGGGATCAAAGAATTAGAAGTGAACCATGCTGCTACAGCAGCATCATTCAAGTGTCAATAGCATTTTAATTCTTTGGGATAATGTGCTTGAAGCATCTGTTGAGTTGCATAATGAACGGGTGGGAAGAGGTTGGCAGCTGTATAAATACTGGCAAATGTGCACAAGAGCCTTATTTTGTGCCCGGCATTAGCCATAATGGAAGCTTAGATTAGACTAGTTTGGTTTGGTTATAGATGATTACCAATAATACAGTTTTAGTTTTTGACATTAACATTTTATAACTGTCTTCCATCATACTCATTTAGTGGCATTATAAAGAAGTGTTTTCAAAGATCTTTGGGTATTTTCTTTAATATGACTGCTTGATCAATGGACAGCAAGTATGTCAAATTTCTAATTAAAGACTATCAGGTGTGCAACATAGTGAGAACACTAATTGTAAATGTTATTGTACACTCTTTCAAGACCAAATACTTTGTTGACATTATCATATCTAAGATAAGAAGTAAATATATTCTTACTTCAAAAATTTGAATTTTATTCTCCCGCATTTCTGTAAACAATTTTATTCAGAAATTTTACTTCGATAACAATATATTTTTTACGTAGTGTAATAGGTTATGATTTATTTATATTATGTGAAAATTTTATGATAATGATTTACGCTTACAGATAGATCCGAAGGTGGATCCTATTTTTGGTTATAATCCATTCTCTCAACGAAATGAAGGTTGGAAGAGGTCACGTGGACATTTCACTCCAACTGTGACAACTAGCAAAATAAAAAGCTACTTCCCTGGTATGGCGGAGGTATGTAATGCTATGGTCAAATATGTTGAGAGAAGCATTGAAAAGGATAGTTTGGTGGAAATGGACGCAAAAGTGGTGAGTAATGTAGATAGCACTCTTATTAAAATTACGTTAATTGAAGGTTGCTTTGTGCACTGCTTATTCAGTTCATAGTTAATAGAGTAATGATTAACTTATATTAGTGTTACGTATTGCATAACTAAAGTTTATGCAATACGTAACACTAGTATACTAATAGTGTCGCTTTTTGTTTTCGCATTATCTCATTATGTCTTTTAATATTTTTTAACATTACACATGAAATAAAAAATGTCATTCTTACAGCTAGCTGGAAAATTAACAACAGACATAATCGCTAAAGTCATCTTCTGTATGGAGAGCAACACGTTTGAAAATGAAAACACTCTCATGTACAGTATAACAAATCATATTTTCGAAAATTATTTTTGGGCCAAATTAAAATTGTTGATCCAATTAATTTGTCCGTCTTTACAGTCGTTATTTCATGCGAGGTAAGTAGGTAATTTTTTTTATCCGAAAAGAATAATAAATATATATTCTACCCTATTAAAAAACGATTAATGACGTTTTTTAAATAACTTATTAGAATAGTCATGAATCCAATAGTTCATACTTTTCTACTATTAATACTGACCTGCAATTTTTTTGCGTGGAAAGGGGAGAAAATCGATTTTAAAAACAATGTTCTTGTAAAAATATTGAATTGTAAGATTGGAAATGTCTATCTAGTTGGATTTGTAAATACTTAGATTTACATATGAGAATCTGAGGCGTGAAAGTGTGACAAACAATCAAACAAACCCACTTTTCCATTAGTTAGGATTAGGGTTTTCATGCTTTCAAAATCAACATATGATATTAGCCAATAAGCTATATAGTGGACTGAACAAATTATAAGTTTAATATATCAACTCACTGAAACTTTTTTAAAAAAAATCAATTTTACAAAGTGACAGCTATTTCAATGAATTAAAAAAAACTCAAAAAGAATATACTGTTTTTGGTGTTAAAATATTTTAGGTTTAATTGATAAGATTGGAAACAAACGGATGTTTATCTCCATGGGGAGATTTTGCTTAATTTTCTTTATGTACAATAATCAGCAGTGAAATCTGTTGAAAGTTCTGTTTAGTTTTATTTATTTTTAAAAAAGATTTTTTATGATTTATGTATTAGGAACTATTAATCATTATAGTGAAAAAAAAATAATGAAAAATAGACAAAAATGCATGTCTTATTTTTCAATATTGAACAACAAGGAGTTATTTGTAGTAGATAACGACTTTTTTGGATTTTATTTCTGTGTTTTTTCTATATATATTTTATAGTATTTTTTCAGCGTCTTTCTTTCTTGTTCAGTTCATGTTTTTGTCTTTGAATTCTTGGAGTCAACTTTACAAGGTATTTACACACTTGTTGTTTACAATTTTCTTGTTATCTGCGAAGAATAAAGATATTGTATATAGCTGTATTTATCAAGCGATCATTAAGGACAAAAAATTATACCAAAAATATTGTATTTATAGTTTCATCTAGAACAAAATACAGTTTTCATCATCTACATGGAAGGAACTAGAGAGATATGTAGATTTTTTTAAAAATGGTTGCCGCTTTATGAAAACAAATATTTTTTATAAAAATGTTTATTATAAACAAAATTTATTTCAAAAAAACTTCAATATTTTGCCAAACCCCATATACTTCTTTCTACAATACATTAAAAAGTATCTTGTGCAAACCTGAAGTAAATAGCATGAAATAATTTTTTACCACTTAATTCAAACATTTTAAGTTTTAATTACAAATGTTTTTAAATTAGGGTTAATGTTTTTTTATTAAGAAAGAAAATTATATTGTATTTAATCTATAATGCTTCCGCATAAATATATCCTTTTTTTTTATAAATTAATTATATCCTTTCATAAGTTGCCTGTTTGGTATTTAAAAATGTTTCTTTGCTTCTTTTACTGTATCAGTGAGGCTGCACCCACAAGCAGACGCCATGAATCACATTCTTTACAAAAATTAATGAAATTTACGCCCACAGAAAGGTTTAATACTCTCGTAAGTGGCAAAAGAAAACTTTGACATTATAACAGATTTCTAATTTTAATGATGGTTTGAAAGTGTAATTCACAATCTCCGTTATGTTTTAAATCTTTATAAACAGGTTTAATAGATTTAAAAACAACAAATTTCCCTATTCAAATATTGGATATACTTGTATTGTATACTAATATTTCATTATCACTCAAAATTTTAAATTTTTTTAGCAAAAGTGCTGATGCTTTCATTTTCCTGTTTCTATTGATATCAACTTAATATATTGTTTTTTTTACACTTCTTCAGACTCCCCTGTTGGAGTTTAAAAAAAGGAACATATTAAGCATAGGAAAAAAAATTAAAGCAGGTACTAATGAACCTGCTTTAATATTATAAACCAATTTTTTCTTCGTCATCACTCCAAAATAATGTAAATTTATTACAAGAACTTTGTGCCTACGACGCACATATGCAACACCTCATTAATAAAAAAATTTAAGATGCATTATCGCAGTGAAATTTATTGCAATCATTGGGAACCATAGTACATGTCCACATGTTCAGAACTTGAATTTTGTTAGCGAACACTATAACGTCTAGAGTTGCTGAGCAGGCCGCCAAAAGACTCCACTAATAAAGCTGTAATTGTCCAATTGACATATTATTAAGTTATGAACCTTTTATAGATTTTTGAAATATAAAATTGAATTGATTTTATATTTTATTTTAACTATATCATTAAAAAGACTATGCGAAAAGTGCTAAATTGGATTGTTTTGTCTTGGAGGCTCAGTCAGGGCAAAACTTGAAATATATAACGATTTTAGAAGACATCTTTTGCCTTAAATAATTAAATTTCAAATGGTATTTTTGGTGAAGTCACTGTGGAATTAATAAAACTGTCTGTATCAGAATAAAAAATAAGAAATTCATTATCCCTAGTTCAATTTTTGTTACCTATACTCTTTAATAGTCATTATTCACTTCCATGTTACTTTTATTTTCTAATATATTTTATTTTCTATATACGTCAATAGCAAATATCGTAGCATTTTATAATTAAATAACTTATTGCAAAATAATGTGCCTGTTTAGCTCTTAAATTAGTGAGTGAATATTTGAAATTATTTTAACAAGTCCCTTGTAGA
Source organism: Druceiella hillmani (assembly GCA_039881145.1). NCBI lineage: Eukaryota > Metazoa > Arthropoda > Insecta > Lepidoptera > Hepialidae > Druceiella > Druceiella hillmani. The sequence goes on along the minus strand of JAYKKI010000023.1, from coordinate 3,315,421 downwards.
CACTATTCAGGAATAATATGTTCTTTTAAAATTTTGCTTATTCCAAATAAAATGAAAGCAATTAAAAAAATTTCAAATACTTAATTTATATATATTGAACACTATAATAACGCTTGTGTGTAAACAACTTATGGTGAAAGTTTAAGTTGTTTACACACAAGTTTATTAAAATTGGAAATATATATTTCAAAAATTTAGATTAATTAGACATCAAGTATTATAAATATGCTCTCCATAAATAATCATAAAACAATAATATAATAACAAATGATATTTAATATTCCAGAGTTGTGTCAAAGAAATCTGAGGAGAAATTAATGAGTATTACCAAGAATATTATTAATCACCGAACCAAAGCTGGAGAGAAACGAAATGATTTCTTTCAACACATGCTAAATTGCCGAGAAACGGACACTAGAAATGGTGATTGTCAATTTATTATCTACAGTTTGTTTTGTTTACTTAATATATCTAGATTTTTACTGCAGTCTCACTTAGATCATAATTATAGGCCAAAACTGTGAAGACCAGTGAAATTTAAATATATAGGTAGTATAAATAGTTTTATATATTTTGCTCTTGTCAGTAAGTCAAATATTTTATTATGGCGGTTGTCAAATATAATATAGCATTCATTTGGTGTTGCATTTTCAAATTAATCTGAAATCTAAGAATTATAATTTTAAATCAATTCAATAATAAAGCGAGGACTGCCCCATTGATATCAAATCAAAGATAGGAATTTCCGAGGGATGACAACTTGAGGGCCTATTGCTTTGCTTACTGTATAATTACTACTAAATGATTAAAATGGATTTTAAAGGATTATATAAAGTAAGTTTTGAACAAATTCTTATTTCTTTCTTATTACAGAATTTACTGACACCTACATAGCAGCACATTCATTTGGCTTTGTAGTAGACGGATATGAGACATCAAGCACAATCATTGCAATGGCATTATATGAGGTAGGATTTACAATACTTCTGCTGACGATTAATAAAAAAGTCTAATTGTTAAGATCTTTTTTTATTAATTAAGGATACTTAGCTAAAAAACATTTAATGGAAGAAATGGGAACTTTAATAATAATAAAAAAGTGGAGCATGTCATATATTTAAGAGATATTAATGTATCTGTTATTCATTGTCCTACCTGCAAAAACCTGTCTTCATACACAACATTAAAAAGACTCAATCCCTTTGTCAGCAATATGATACATTTATAAGAAAAGGAACACTTTTCTTAGGATAACACATATGTAGTCAAGAATCATATATATAAAAAAATTTAAGGTTGAAAAAATAAAGATAGCAACAAGAATATCTTTTTGACAATGTTAGAGATCCAACATAAGTCTAAAGGTGGGTATCCTGCGTTAAAAATCTAACAAACCATGTTTAGTGAACATGTTAGTAAAATATAACCATCTCCTGTGTTATAAACGAAAAGTCAACGTTGAATGTTAGATAATTTTTCATTTGAGCTAAAATGAATTCAGACGAGAAAGATGTACTTGAAGTTTTGAAGTTATTTTTAATACAAGAAAAAGAAACCGATCATAATAATAAACAACAATGTGTTGTCTTTATTACAATTCATATTATTTTCAAAGCACCATACACAAATTTGAATATTTCTCCGACTGACGATGTAAACAGGAGTGAGTGACACGTACGATGTTTGAAAGCGACGGCAAAATAAACATTTCCCTTCCTCCGCAGGCGAACGGGGGATGTTTTCCATTCGTCTCGGATAACATGTTTGCATGTTTTTGCTCGACAAAACATATCGTCCTCTTCCCTATTTTATTAGAAAAACATGTTAGGGATCATTTCTAACAAAAACCTGGTGGCAGGAGACCCGGCTTAAGTTTAATGTCGTCATTAATTATTGGCATTGAACAGTAGTAAAACCTAAAATATGTGAAAAATTTTCTAAGTATAATTAGATTAAAAATTTCAGTAAAATGTTTGTTGAAAATCAATTCGGAACTAAGTTAGACATAATGGCTGCAATGAATCTGTGTCATTAACTGACAGAGCCACACAAGTTTATGACAAAGATCCATTCCAACCATTATGTCTAACTTAGTTCCGAATCAATTTTCAGGCATTCAATTTCTTTTTACTAATGAAATATTTTTAGTTTTTGAGAATTCTTATACAGAGTTATGAAGGGACCAAAAGCGAGGTAGATTTTAAAAAATTGCTCCAAATTAAAGACAGAAGTTAGATGTATTACTGTGTACCCAGATTTCATTTCTTTTGTTTGTTTAATTGGTTTTGTGGCTTGGCATATTATGTATATATCGTATTTGCCCATTACTTATGATATCTTCGTCACTATTAGTTAAGATATGTTTGCCATTTTTAGGGTTCTGGTACTTCGAAAAAAAAAATTAAACTTTTATAAAATAACTCATGTGACCGTCAATCGGTCAAAGCCATTTTTTCCAGGAATCATTTGATGTCTACCATCTTCCTAATTTAAGAAATATAGGATGGTGGGAAAACATATAAGCCCACATGTATCTTAAGAGTTGACAATAAAAAATGTAATTATATGGAAATTTTGGACAAAATTTTTTATAAAAGTCAAGTTTGCGTGGAATACCAATTGAAAGAGCAATTTATAAGTATCTCAAAACTATTTCTTCTAGAATTTTTTTCAATATCTTACCTAAAAATATCCACGAAAGATTTTTTCAAAATAGTTTGATGTAGGAACTTGAAATTTGATAAAGTATATCTAACATATTTATATGAAATTTTTAGAGGGTGCAAATAAAGTACTGAAAAAAATTTTAATTTATTGTACCATGTGGGATATCAATTGAAATGGTAAGTTATAAGGATCACAAAACTATTTATTATAGAGTTTTATGTTCCCTATTACAAAAATATATTCGTTTCCCTTTCTTTCCGAAATAGCTAGAGCCAAAATGTTGGAAGCAAAAAACTTTATTGCTAGTTTACTGAAAAAATATAACAACAGTTAAAAATTTTTATTTGTGAGATATTCACGATACTAGTTTGTCACTAGATAAGCTTTCGTTAATATTTATATACCTAACAATTTAATTTAAGTATATTATTGGTAATATTTAAATACCAATAATATACTTAAATAAATTGTAAAAGATTTTGCTGATTCAAATTTAACATTGGCTAGTAAATTCAATTTTTAACTAAATAGAATTAGAGCCCATTATATTAAATGTATGAAATATAAGATATATCCCATCTGAGCAAACTGTCTATAATATGCTGACTAATGGCAGGTTTCTGAGTACTTTTTATCGAATAGATATCTATTCCATAACTTTTTTGTTTGAAATTCTTCATACAAAAGAGTTGTCAAATAGATATCTATTCGATAAAAGGTGTTCAGAAACCGGCCATTAGTGTCAAAATGAAACGTAGCCATATAATTGAAATTAATATTAGAATAGAATTCAATGTCCTTTTTAATCTTAATTTTTTTTTCGACAAATCAAAGTGAACTATTAGAATATAAGACTGTCTTGTTTATTACATTAATATTGTAGTCTCCAAAGTTAAGTTTTCCTTTTTTTCATATTATTTTTTGTTTTAGTAATACGCTTTCACCTTTATGCTCCTCTTGTTTAATTAATTTCATTTTATTTAATTTTTTAAATATTAATGATTCTAATTTTTTTGCCCATTTTCGATTCATTATATTTTTAAATGGTTTTTTCGAATTCTCTTACTTTCTTTTTCTTACATACAATTTGTGCAATCAACAAATAATTTTATAAAACATGCCGATTTTTTCAGAAAAATTTTTAATACTGGTATGCTATAGCCATTGTCCTATTAAAATTAAAGATATGTGGTACAATTGATATGATTAATAATATTTATTAACTAAGCCATGGTGAGAAAATCGAAACTTTTCTGATTTTTTCCTTTATGTCGCATATACAGGATCAAAAATTATGCAAAATATTAATGTTCTAGTTTAAAAAAGTAGCCTATATGTTTTGGCAGCAAGTTTTCAAAATGTGTTATTATATTTTCAGAGATCATGTTTTTTAAAAATCTGAAATTGAAAGTGAGACTTTCATAAGATAATATTGGTATAAATAATAATTAACCTGTTTATTTAGTGTCTCCAGATTAACATATAAAAAATTTATGGATGTGGGAAATAAGACTTGAAACAGTTGGTGGTATACAAAGTCGTTCCTGTGCGAAGTTGGGTGGCTATTTAATAGTAATACTATATAACATTAAAAGCTTACATATGACAAAGTGCATATGAAACTGTTATAATGCCAATTCTACTGATATCTAAAGAGCTTGTTTTAAATTACATTCACTCTCCAAATAATGATACTGGTGAAAAAAGATCTGCTTTTTACACTAGAATAGCCAGAAATGATTTGTTTACCAAAAAATGATTTGTTTTTAATATTTGTCTGAAATCCATGAGACAATGAAAATATTTGCGAAACTAATTTCTTACGAAGTGACATTTCATTCAATTATAAGTTGCTTTGCAAATATAACAAACACATTCCTTCTGAAAATATTTGCGAAAATAATTTCGTACAGAGTGACGTTTCATCCAATTATAGGATATTTTGCAAATGCAACATAAACATTTCTTCTGAAAATATTTGTGAAAATAATTTCTTACAGAGTGATGTTTCATTCCATTATAGGATACTTTGCAAATGCAACAAAAACATTTCTTCTGAAAATATTTGCGAAAATAATTTCTTACAGAGTGACGTTTCATTCCATTATAGGATACTTTGCAAATGCAACTAAAACATTTCTTCTGAAAATATTTGCAAAAATAATTTCTTACAAAGTGACCTTTCATTCCATTATAGGATGCTTTCAAATGCAACAAAAACATTTCTTCTACACCTCAGGTTTACCATATGACAAATAATATTTATCCCTAATTTATTGTTAAGCAATAAAACAATATTTAGTTCATTATAATATCCACTTGAAATGAGACTACTATCACTTTGAAGTATTGTTATTATTTATCTAATAATAATGTTTTTTTGATATATTGAAATCAGAATTTATAACTAACAAAATATGTACAAGGTTAAGTATATATTCATTAAGTATAAATTCTGTCAATTATAAATTTTTAAAAATAATTTTACCCATCCAACAAGGTGGCCTGATTAAATATGACTGTTTGCCAGACTCTTTTATGTAGTTTGGAGCAAATTAATTGTGTACCGATAAATTTTATCATTCTTCATCTGTATGATGAAGAATGATAACATTTCGAAACTCGCCCTCATAAGTTATAATTTGAACACCTTGTTGTAATTTGCACACCTGTGACAATTGTGTTCCTTTTAAAGTTTCAAAACTCACCCTCATATGTTATAATTTGAACACCTTGTTATAATTTGAACACCTGTGACAATTGTGTTCCTTTTAAAGTCCAGTTATGATAACTCTATGCACTCTTTATTATTGGTAGTTGATCTATACAGTACATAAAAATATGCCACCTCCTTCCACTCGTTTGGTTTTTTATATTTATCCTCTATTGTGTATCCATATTTATGTCTCTATCTCTCTTGAACATATTTTTCATCATACAAATTCATATGCTTTTCATAAAAGTACCTATCTCGATGTAGTGTCTCATTTTACCTCAGAAGAAAACTTTTAAACAGGTTAATATCACAACAAAATTGTTATAAGGTTAATATTACAACACGTGCATAACAATGTAAATACCTTACAATGATAATAAGTAATCCTTGACATTTCAAACATTTGTTTGGCTTGAACTTAAGTTGGCTTGGAATCCAATGATACAAGACAGATTGCGAGCCGAAATAAATGAATCAATGAAGGAGACAAATGGAAAGCTCGTGTTTGATAATTTGCATGCTCTCAACTATTTGGATATGGTCATCTCTGGTAAGTTAATGTAATTTTCTAAATATAAAGAGATTTATAATTATGATTTCAAAATACATAAATCACAAAATGAGCTCTACCAGTAATAATGGTAATCTTTGGCTAAATTTTAGTTAGTAAATCATTGACAATTAAATGAAACTACTTGATGTAATTATTTCTACTTTCTTTAAATTCTTTACCATGACCTAGGTTAGAAAAGATGTTGTAATACAACAGAAATTAGGTAGTGGTAAAGAACGTAACTACATCAACGTACTTTCAGTAGAAATAATACCACTTCACGTAGTTTCATTTAATTGTGAATAATGAATTTCTACAAAACTAACGCCAAATATATTCAATATTAATAAATCATGATATACAAACAATAAAGACCAATTCCGTTAACCAATAATTTCTATGTTTGTATTGATAATAGTATTTGTTTTGTCATCAATCAATGTTGGGTTATAAAGAATTATAATTTGATAATTTTTTTTTAATTTCTCTTATACTTTCTCTGTATTTATGGCATTATATCAAATTATAATTCATAGAAATAATTGGCAAAAATTTATAATCCTGAGTATTGTTAAAACGAAAAGATACTGTTGAAAATAAGTTGCATCTTTTTAAGAGTCCCTCAAACTGGCATCTAGCAATTTTAGCTTAAAAAAACTTGAGTGAAACATTATTGATTATTAACATATTTCTATTCAACGATGGAAATAGCTTGTTATTGTTTCTTTAATTGTTTATGTTTACTTAGTGTTATCAATACTGGTTGTTAATTTCAATGATATATTACAAAACAATTTATGACTAACATTATTCTTTTTTAGAAACGCTAAGAAAGCATCCCCCGATTTTAACAATCAATCGTATTTGTACTAAGGAGTATGTTCTACCACCGGCCAATGTTGGTTTTAAACCATTGAAACTAGATGTCGGAACTTCTGTTACTGTACCTATATATGGACTTCATTTGGATCCGGAATATTACCCTGAACCAAAGAAGTTTGATCCCGAACGTTTTAGTGATGATGCTGTCGCTGCAAGAGATAAGTTTTGCTACTTGCCTTTCGGTGAAGGACCTAGAATTTGTTTGGGTGAGTCATGTGAAACTTGGTATATATCCTATTATAGACAGCATGAATTATAAATTATATTTTATTTCTATATAAAGTAGCTGCGGGAAGTAAGGATTACCTAACTTTAAAGCATAATATTTTGTGTCTTATTATTTTGTTTAAGAGAGTGTTCTGAAATAGAAGGTTAAAAAAATACCTCTTCGTGAGATGATTTTTAATAGAAAAAAAATAAAATAAACCCACTGAGCTTGCAGGTATATTTTTGAATTTAATTAAAGATATAAAAAGTTTTTTTGTGAATTTTACAATAAATTACAGTAGATTTCAATAACCGCTGCTTTCTTCAATTGGCGGGAACGATCCAGCTTGTATTTTTTGACTGAAACAAAAAAATCGAAATTTTATTATCGTATATTTTCCTGCGGATGAACTTTCTTCAGGTTTGAAACAAAAAATGTGTTTATTAAATAGAAGAAAAGCGCTTTACTACTATAAAAATTGTTTGACCGTTTTAGTGCCATTGTTTTTTACTCATATATACTTAAAAATGCCAATCTCTGTCTCGAAAAAAAGAAGAGAAATCTTTGTCTCGAAAAAAAACTGTATCTCTTCCAAAAATTATCCAATTTTAATAATTTTTTTGGTGTTTCCTTAATAAAAACTTGTGCATGGGTAATAAAATACAAAGAAAATTAGGGAAATATATATTATGAACAAAAACTGAAATCAAGATCACATCGTCATTTTCACAGTCCGGTACATCCTCCGTATCAGCAAAATAATTGTTATCATCACAATTATCACTATCACTCAAAATCAGCATTATGCCAAATTGTGGTCACTACAATGTCAGTCCCACTATCACTTTCTTCACAACTTGAAAAATGCTCATTTTCACTCGAATTATTTTCGTATTCCGAGATTATGGGTTCTTTTTCTGGATTCTTTTTATATTGTAATTACTAATAATATTATAATTTGAAATAAAAAATTAGCGAAGCGTGCGAGCGACCTCCCCAACCGCGCGCTAAACATCATCTGATTTAGCAAGTGCCGTCGCACTCGTAGCAAATTTAGTTAGTACGCGCACGAGCATGATAGTGCTCGTCGGCACTCTAATGGTTAAAAAGTTTTTTTTAACAATTTTTTTTGTTCGTTTAATAGAGAATTTAATACAAAAACTTTTATTCAAATCTATATGTTGTTTAGTTTTTTAAGTGTGATAACACGCCTGCCAATTTAGAAAATAAAAATGGGAGAAAATGCACTTTAAAGTTTTAACAGGAAAATATATCAATTTTTGGTTACCTGGGCTAATAATCTATTAATCCACTATTCCTAGTCATGCATTTGCATAAATTCTAAGTATTGCATTGGAGGACCCCCTAACCTTTTTCAGGTATGAAATCTGAATAGAAAGTCGGAATGCGGAGCACTCCCACAGCCGCTCGATTCTTCTTTGCTTTCGGCTTTGTATTTTTAAAAATACTTAGAATTGGGCTCTATAATTTTGTAAATATATTCTCAAATTTGAGCAATAAAAAACATGATTTTTTGAACTTTTTAATTAAGGACATCTTAACATAGTAAAAATCTATATCAAACATAAACTTTCTTTTTCTAAGAAACAAAAAAAAAACATAAAACTAATTCTATGTGTAGATATCTATCAATAAAACGTGTTTTTAGAAGAAACCTTTTTGTGAACTTTGTGAAAAAATTATATATTTAATAATGCTCATCTTGTGCGGATTTTCAAAAAAACGGTTGCACTGTTGATGATATCGAAGACTTTATACTATACACGGTGTCCGGGAATAAGTAGCGGACAAAGACAGATGTTATTACTTGAGTGAAAAATAGTTTATTGTCGTTAAAATAAAATTTAAGAGATGATTTTTTTGTCAGAAAATTGAAAATAATATTCATAATTATTTGTCATCTTTTTCAAACACACAATACTTGTGCACATTATCCATTTCGCCGTTCGGGGGAATAACCCGTGAACAGCTGTGAAGAGATCACCACTGTGTGTAAACCCCGCAGTCTGGGCAAGTATTGGATGTGTTAAAAAGAGTTATTTTTTTTGTCCTCAATTTGAAAAAGGGCATGTTTTACTTTTTATTTCAACGAAAATTTATTCCTTTATAGCCAACGAATAGTGTCATTCTTTGTCCGACATCTATTCCTGGACGTCGTGTACATAATAATGCTCATTAAAATTTTAACATGTTCTTATATAACTTTTTAAACTTTGTACCCAGTTAATTAAAGGTTTTATATCAAGCAAATAAAAATTTTAATAATGCAGTTACTATTGTTAAAATAATTTTAAATTACACTCGTATTGATACAGGTATTAGATATGCTGTGGCCCAAATGAAGGCTGGTCTAGTTAGTCTCATTTACAATTTTCGGGTAACACCATCATCTAAGCACCCTTACGATTTCAAGATGGACCCCAACATATTTGTCATGCGGCCACTGAACGGTGCTTGGGTTAATTTTGAACGTATTCGTTAGTAATGATTAGCATAATGTCAATCAGATATATTTATAATATTGAATTGAATTTTTTTGTATATTAACCAAACATTTTTATCATATCTAAAATAAACTTTATTAAAAACAGTTAATTTTTTTATTTATGGATTTGAATGGAAACGATATATTGAATGTTTGAAATGACAAAATGACTAATTTAGCACGAAATAATGGGAAATCCAGAAATAAAACATGGCTTTTAAATAAATAGTTGATTTTGCACATTTGGGAAAGTTAGGTCAACTAATATTGATTTAAGTGGCAATAAAATACCATAGCTAATTTGGAAAATCCTTCCATAAAGAAAATGATGAAAACTGATTTATTTAAAAAAAAATTCAAGAATACCATCATACTTAATGACATAGCTAAATAAAAATTCTAATGTTTCTTGAGTATTATAAGAGAAAAATTAATATCCATTGGAAAAAATCACTTAGGGACATTTATACAAAAATTCTGTGTGCATGTTCAGAATCAAATTTATTCTGTGAAAACCAAAAGCGGAAGAGGTTTTGGTTATGAAAACTAATAAAAGGTATTAAACTAATTTTTTGTTTCTTCATAAACCATAATCCAATGTACAAGCTGATGACGAGTGTAATAATTTTTATAAATCTTAAAAATTTATCATGTTTAAAAGTCTTAATTCAAGTTTATATAAAGACGGTAATACTAGATGATATCCCCTCATATTTATTTTTTTTTTTTAATTTTTTTAAAGTAATCTATACTTCCATGATATCTTTCTAAAAAGAATAAATTTAGGAATAATAAAAGAACATATTCTAAAATGAATTGAGCATATGTTAAGATTAAGATAATATTGAGAAAAGGGACAACATTCAAGGAAAGGTGAGTAAGGGAAAGTAAATTGATAAATATAGAAGAGAGTTATATTGTCTCCGTTTACTTTATGGAAGCGAAAACTTAGCACATGTGGCAGGAATATTGACAATTGCATATATTGCAGTGAGATTATGAATAATTTAAGGCGAATACACATTTAAATCAACCTTAATCCATCATAGTGTCAAAGTTTAATGCACATTTAGTTACATAGGTTATATTTATATATATATATATATATATATATATATATATGTATATATATATATATATATATATATATATATATATATGTACATATATATATATATATATATATATATATATATATATATATATATATGTATATATATATATATATATATATATATATATATGTACATATATATATATATATATATATATATATATATATATATATATGTATATATATATATATATATATATATATATATAAACAAATGTCTACACATATATAATAGGGGAGAGGAGAGAAGGTCGAAATTTATACACTATTTTACTAAATTTCCAAAAGTATTTTGTACAGTAAAATAATTATTTAATTAATTGATAACGTATTTACCATTAATCCTAATTATTGATGAGCAAATCTAATTTAATAAATTAAACTACTAATTTAATAAACTATTAATAATACAAGTCTCTACAGGTTCGAAATTAAGAAAATTTCATTCCAACGATTAGAGTGCAGCATCAAATCCAGCCTTGTATAAAATTATTTATGAATATTTGTTTACTGAGCACGAACCAATGATTTAAATAATATTATTTCTTTTGTGTTAACCCAGAACGGCTTGATAGTAGGAATCGTCTTAATGCTTACACTTAAATAAATAGCGCAGAAAATGGATTAAAAGTTTAAAATATTCTGGTTATCAGCTTTTAAATTAAGTTTAGTGATTTCATCAGACAACTTATGGGACAATGTTGTATACTGAAATGATGAAAAGAGTGAATGATTTTTTGCAGTTTCATGCGTATTAATGGTGTCTAGCTAAATTATTTGAATCACAGTAACCGGAAATATTCCAAACATTTTTTTCTTTTGAAAAATATACAATTGTAGCAAAATGATTTATTGAAATGGAAACATCTTTCTAATCATTAGACTTTATATGCGGTGCAATGAAAATATCTTTTGTATGATATATGAGATTGTGCTTTTATTAAATAGGGGGTAGAGGGAGTAAAAAATGATATATTCACCTTACTCTTACAATTTAATTGACTACATTTTAGTTCCTCCCAGATGACAATATTGTTTTCCAAATTTACTTTTAATAATAGCAATCCAAAACAATACAAAAAATAACAACTGAATAAAAACATACACTAACTAGTTTCGGAACATACTGTTAACACTATATTTTTGCTCGGAGTTTCAACTTCAATTGTTTTTAGTAATTATTTTCACATATCTATGCATGAAAATATACATTTTAAAACCTTTTGTCTGAAGTACAAAATAAATATGATACAAAGCGTGAAACTCTATAAAAAGAAAGCAAGAAGGAACCAACTAATCTGAAATATGTGTCTTTTATCTGCTCTAATAAAATTTAGTAGTGCGTGTGATGGATGTTTACATTATTACATAGTTAATGAATAGAAAGTATAAGCAGCATAAATCCGAGAATGCAGAAAAATATCTGAAATATATATGCAAGGTGATCCAAAAAGTCTGCATTAAATTTTACATCTAAATTAATTATTTCCATAAATAAAATCGTGACTTAGGATTACAAGTACACTTATAATTTAACACTTAACTTTATTTTAAATTAAACTATAATTTACCGCCTTATACAATCAATCACAGTGCCTATATCAAACTGCAAGCCCCAAGAGATGATCATGTGTGACATTGTATTAATAAGCTTAAAGCTTTTAGTGGTATATTTCTTTAAAATATTGCATGCTAATCATGTATGACACTCGTAACAATTTGAATTTGTGTTAAACATCAATCATGACCTTGTTATGTGATGGTTTCTCATTTTATCAGCATTAAAATAATTTAAAATCTTGTGATAGGCTGCCTAAATGACCTAATGTTTATGAGGATGTGTTTACCATGTATGTGTTTGTACATTTTTATAAATAAACAACGGACTGCATGCCTTATTTGTCACTCTCTCAGTACTTTATCTGCACTAGTTAGCGTTATGTATTTAAATGCAAATGTGTACAGGAACTTCTGAAATAGTTGCGGAATATTAAAGATTTTTGTGTTTTGTTATTCTCATGTTCTGAAGGTGAATGTGAATGTTTCTAAATTGTGTTATCTGCAATTTTACTTTTGTTTTTTATTTATACTCAAAATATGGAAGCACTGATATCTACATTATTTAAATTGTTTACATTTCATTTGTTTGTTAGCGAAATTCTATGAAACGTTTGAGTATGAAGGAAATACAGACCAAATATCAGAATCAAAACCTCATCGGCTTTAAATTTTTGGGCATGGATACGTAAATCTCAACATGAATATGTAAATCTCAATATCAGCGTCATATTACAGTGGAGCCCTCGCAAGTACCTTGCGGAAGTATAACCCTACACACCAATATTCCGGCCTATAATAAAATTGCCGGATAGTCTTAAGTCAGAATCACATCGAGGCTTATATAACTCTGCTAAATATTAATTAGAGGCAAATATATATTTATTATGATAAGGCCAGTAGAAATGGATTAACAAAGTAAAGTTATCACAATTCAACCTATAATAATTCCGCATTTCATTTTTAATTTAGTGAAAAAATTTTGTGCAACTTTTTAACTAAACATGCAATATTGTTAGGAGTCACGGAGTCATGTTATGTATATATGCTGTATATTTACAATACATTCTTTTATGAAGTATAAAATTACCAAAGGTAAAATGTACCATCTTAACATTGAAGTTCGTAACTTCTAATCTACTTCTATTTTTCAGTACTAGAGTAATTCACTATAATACTAGAGTAATTCTTTTAATGAATTAGTTACATATCTCGTAAGAGATTAAATATGTAAATAGTGTATTAGATGATTAATATAATTATTAATAAGACACAAGTTGCCGCAAGGTGAAAAAAATTAGGTGTAAATAAGAGTTTAAATTTGAAGCTATTAACAATTTTCTATTGTGGTCAGACAGTCACGTGGGTCAAAATTGTAACTATTAAAAATAGATTGTACTATAGATTTTTACAAAAAGGCCAACACTCACAGTGTTAACGTTATAAAAGATAACATCGTGAAAAATAATATCACTTCCATGCCATATTAGACATTTGTTCATTGGGTAAAACAAAATGATACTCAATATAGAGTGTAAAAGTGGATCAATATCTCCTACTGAACTTCAATTGTATTTTAAAAATTGATTTAAAAATAATGAATCTAAGGAAATTACCTTCAATAGTTAATATAACTAAAGAATTCAAAATTCAGTCAGATCAAATGGACATAATATTCCTTAATCATGAATTATTTGAAAACGACTACCAAAAATTGGACTAGAGCCACTAAGGTAAAAAGGAGAGAATATTAATAATCTAAAACGTGTACAAGGTATTTATATATCTGTTGCCTAAAGTGAAAAATCCAAAAATTGCATTGGAGAAGAGGCAATTTAATTTATTATGTATCTTTTAGACTGATATTTTATATTATATCATAATAATAGAAAATAAACTTATTGTCAACATTTTAAAAGTTTATATGTATGTTATAGATTTTTTAACACTACTGTCAAAATATTGTACAGGAATATTTTTCAATCAGTAACCAAAATTGAAAAGAAAACTTCAAATTTAAACAAAACCTTAAATTTTCGAAAAATTATCCATTTGATTTCTTATTTAAAAAATTGGAATTCAACTTTTGTACAATAATTGTCAAGTGAAATCCATTACTATACACTGCTCAAATTTGTACTTTTTCTAAGACTGCAAATTTTCACATCCGTATTTTAACTCTGCTCACTGCGTATTTTAACATAACATTCAAACGTCACAAATTTACTTGTACTTAATTATAGTAGTAGGAAAGACATTTTTTTGGCAAGCTGGACAGATAAGATTCCACTCATATTGTCTAAGGCGTATTTAGAAAATTAGAGTAAACTTGTTTACAATAAATTAAAATTTACATATTAGATCAACTTATTTACCCATTTTTATGTCTTTATCCTAAAACCGTTCAAAGTGGTCCACTTTGCATGCAATTGCAAACTGTTTTTCGACAAATTGATCGTCACCTACATCACATTTTATTTCAGGATTTTGAAATTGTAATCACATTATCAATTATTCCTTTCCACACGTTTGCATTGAATTTCACTTAATGGTTAATGGTAATTGCTTGGGGGCTAGTGTAGCCCAAAAATGATTACTGTATTATTACTTTTTCACCAATCATTATTGCGTCGTCAATAGCCTGTTGATCGCATAGCGACACATACATATCCAATGGAGTAAAATAGCCTACTGATTTAGAGGTTTGTTTTTTGTTGTTCCTTGGTGCGAGCATAAGAGAGGTATGGGGCAGTTCCTTTGTTTGTAAACGCCCCTAGGCGCATTTTTTGTGTTTATTGGTGCATTAACAAATTTGCTTAGAATTACTAATTTACCATATCCACACATCCTTGTTGTTTCTATGGGACAGTCAAGAAAAGTTGTAAAAAATTCATATTTTTTATTATTTTTAATGATTTATGATTTAGTTGCTGATTCTTAATCACTCCTTAAAATTCGGTCACTGACCAAAATGTAACTCCACATATTAAGTTTATTAAATTTGATATCAATGTGCTCATATGATGATGAATTCTGTTTTTTATCTAATAATTCCTATAATTGTGATGTCAATAAAATATTGAAAATGTGATAATTATTAGATTAAATGATTGTACTAAGTAATAATTATTTTCAAAATGCATTACAAGATATTGTATATATGATAAAACTACACGATATTAGATATGATTATATACAAGAAATGTAGTGAGACTTAAAAAGATTAAGTCGATAGAATTCACTTCTTTCAATTATTTTAGGAGTTATCTATAATTAAATAATTGGTAATAATTAATAATATAATTTATATTATTTTATATAGGTCTAAGATAAATTTGAAAGCTTTGATATGTATATTTTTTAAAATTGAAAATGTTTCTTTCTAACAGATGCTATGATTATAACTTTACTCGATAATACATAGTTAACTATTTTTGTAAACTAAATCTCATTTTTTTTACATAAAGATGATAAATGTTAAAATTTTTTTTATAATTTGTGTCAAATTATATAAATTTTCAAAGTGTAGTATCCATATTTAAGTCTTCTGTCTAGTGTAATTGATGAGTTAAAATCATTTTCATCCTCATCGTCCACTAGTTGTTTTAATATTTTCTAGCATCGTCTTAATTATATATAAACCTCTGATGTAGATGTGTATAAGAATGTCCTTCATCTTTTGTTAATTGTTTTTATAAATTTTGTTTATGGTCATTGTCTGTATCAATAATTACAGTCTGCTATAGCATTTATGTAACACGTCTCATTATGGTGGGCTGTTAAAGATTACTCTTATAGCAATAAGTCTACCATCTGTGTACTTAGGATTTAGTGAAGTTTGAAAAAAAATAAATAAAAATTCTAAAAATTTAACTGCATATGATTTTGATGCCTACATTTATGTCTAGCACAAACAAAATTTCTTTTGATTTCAAAGTATATAATCTGTAATTTTATGTACTTCTAATAGTATGCTATTCTCATTCTAATAAATTCAATTCTTTTAAACTTATAATATTTAATATTTTTATATAATTTTGCCAAATTTTAATCATACATGTCCATTATCCTTGGGAACTGATATCAAATATAATGGACGTGTACAACTTGGCTGTTTTAAAATTTCTGTAAGAAAATGCATAAACAATTTATAAGCAGTCTTTCACCAAATTTAAATCATATCAATCTATGCCTATTGTCTCTGTATGCTGACTGAATGTTATTTTAACCCTTAACCACTGATGTATCTTTTTGCAACACTACAACTGATGATGTGTGATGGCCATACATTCGTGTTCTTAAAGAACTCTGGGATCTTCATCAAATTTTATTGTTTTTGATACATTGAAATATTTGAAATATAATCTAAAGAGATAAATAAATCAAGAATCGTATTCACATTTGAAACACACCAAGAGAATAATCATCTCATGTTTATTTCATTACTTCGAAAGTAATGAAAAGAACACTATAAAAAATCAAATAAAACTATAAAAAATCAAATAAAAACTATAAAAAATAAAATTAAAATACTCTTAACTATGGGAATTTCCTTTTGGTTTTGTAACGTAATTAGGATTGTTTTTAATATACGTAAATTACATATTTAGTAAACCATACAAATAGCAACTTTTGAACAGCAGTTATTGAAAGTTGATTTAGAAATCTGATGATGTGTAATTATGATTAATTTTATCTATAAACAAATGTAGTAAAAAATCTTAAAAAGCACTGATTATGTGAATCAAATGTCAGGTCATTGGATTCACCTGTTTAGAATCCTATTTGCATGGCACACATCAGCTCTACCCTGCTGCGCCCACATCACTTTCGTATATAAGTAACTATAGGTTAAATAGGAAAAATAAAAATGTTTGAATATGAACTATGGTTTTAGATATGTTGCTTTTACTCAGCAGATAAAAGAAACCAAATACCAATACTTTAAAACTTTTCCAAACTTAATTCCCACTTTACATTTATGAGCTTTATGTAATTATTTATACTAAATTATTGTGTATATAAAATTTAAGTAATTAATTTTACTAATGTGGTAAAGACTGAGTTTTATTTTTTATTTATATGTAAAAATGGCAAAACTTTGATCACAATTAAGAAAAGTAACATAAATAAACACAGGCTGCGTTTTATACTGAAAAAATATAGTTTCCCAAGGAATTTGTGATATTTATGAACCAATTCTACCTGGCTGACCATATGATTCAGGGGTGCGTAATCTGTTAATTTATACAAACACCTGATTCATTTTTGTTTAGATTACTGATCTTAGATTAGTAGGAAAGTAATCTCGGTTTTCACAAATATATAGTGTTAAATTTGTTTTGAAAGACTTCTGTCAATGTTATGATTGGTAGCTTTTGCTTTTAGCTTATATTGGATGTAAATTATATGTAACAAGTGTAAATTTCTTTCAAATTGAATAATATTACACGATTTTCCTCTTTAGACTTTTCACCATTTTTATCACAGTTACACAATCTCTTTGACGTGGCATTAATCTACTAATTTCATCATCCTCTTCAAAATTTTTTACAATTTCAAAAATTTCCTTTTTTGATTCACTTCCGCTTTCTTTATTTTGAATTTTCGGTAATACTCCATACTTATCTCTAAGTTTTTTTGCATTCGTTACAAGATATTCACTACATCCAAATTCCATTGGTATTTTATGTCTTCTTTTCCTAAAGAAGATTCTCACTTAGTTTGAGCAAAATCTAAAATAAGCCAGGTTTATCGATTAGACAATTTCATTCCATATGAAATTGTAAAAACTCAAAAGTAAAAATTGAACTAGATCATTATGTAAATGTGCGAAAGGTTGCATAGGTTAAATATGTCGTACTTAAGAAGTGATATTCACTTAAAATGGCTTGGACTCGCTAAGAAGTTCTATATTTGGGTTCATGTGAAACCCAAATACAATTGAAAGAAATTCACTTAATACAAAGAAACAATGTTGCGAAATGCATCTCAAAGGAAATGAAATCAATCCTTTTCTGAAACTATCATTGCTGATAGAAAGGATCATATACAAGAACACCAATAGACAACCATCATGGTGTAAGCGTAATGAATCAGCAGAAACTTTATCAAAAGTGGCAATGCAGCAAAAAAGATTGTGCTCTCAATTTGAGATTACGAAAGTGTTGTTCGTTTTGAGCTTCTTTCTGTTTTCTGTTAAATGTCACTGTAAAGACCTAATGAAATGGAAGAAGATTGAAGAAATGAAGAAATTTGAAAGGAATCATGTTCCTCCATGATAAAGCCTTACGCTTTATATATCTTTGGTAACTCGTGTAATTTATTTGAGTTTAAATAGAAAATGATGTCACATCCTCCATATAGCCCTCATCTTGCACCATATGATTAACATTTTTTAAAGTTTAACAAAATTCTTTGAACGATAAAATTTCACTAATAATGATGACTTGAAATTGAACTTGATTCAATTTGTCACATCAATAGAAAGAATCCCTTGAACTGACTGGTTGCTGAACCCTAAAAAACAATAACCAAAATCTATTTTGCGATAATACCATTATCACCAAATGAAGCCGGAGTCCGATGCTAGTCTGTTATATATAAATCTGTTTGTTTATCAAAATAAGATAACAGAAACCACAGTACCGCCTATATAAGCAAGTAGCAACGTTATCTTAGATAAATTAGGTTAGTTGACGTTGTTCACTATAAAAAAATTGATTATCGTCTCTAATATAGAGCTCTGATTAAATATGTTCTGTTCTGTTGCTATACTTTTAGTTATTATTTTAATATTGATATATAAGTTTGTAACATGGGATTACGATTATTTCAAAAAGCGTAATATACCTTACGATGAACCTGCATTTCTATTTGGCTGCTTTAAAGGAGAGTATGCCTCTCAAAAACATTTTGCAGAAATTTTTCAGCGCGTTTACAAGTTAGTAAACATTTTATAAATTCATTCATACTGCTTCAATATTGTTAGTAATATTTATTTACGAAGTACAAGCAATGTACTTCATAAATAAATATTGATTATAAACTTAAAAAGAAAAATATATAACATATTTCCATTCAAGTTCTTAATAAAATTTGTGATTAGATATATTCTTCATAAACAATAATATTAGTGATATGTTGTCAGTTATCAGAAACATTGATTTTTTTGTACTTTATTTATTTTGTTATTGATTAATATTCATTTTAAAGTTTTAGCTTTTAAACTTGTAAATATTTCCACAACTGTATTGAATTTAAAGAATGACAATCGCAACTATTGAGTTTATGCATTAATAATTAAATTTGAAAACATCTAGTTCTTGATTATATACCCAAACGTCATTTTCTTACATTTTTTTGAGGAAAGTTTTTTGAGGGATCTTTGGAGATAAAGTCATTTTGTTTTCTAATAAAATTGGCCTTTTAATTAATTGGTTTCTGAAGATAGTACAGCACTTTCCTGAAAATGTTTTATTTTTGATTTACTCTTTTTTCTGATTTATTGTTTGCTTTCCTAATTTTTTTAATATTATTGTCTCGAAAATACTATCAATTCATTACATTGTCACCACCGTCTGCCGTTTAATCTTCATATTTTTTTTATTGGTTGTAAATTTTTGAGCTGATGATGAACTAATAATTTTACTAGCCTTTTTGCCTTTTGATGTACCTAAACTTAAACAAAATATTTGACATAATATATTCATGTATATTTTAAATATCATTAATATATACATAAATACATTTTAATTATTATGAGAGAGTTGTGAATAAATATTTGTGAAATTTCTAGGGATGTCATGAAATCATGGAAGATGTCGAATATTTCAACCACCTACTTGTTTTTATTGATAAAATAACGTGATTACGATAAAACCTTACATTTTCATTTATATGTCATCATCTTAAAATGTTAAATAAGCTAATAAGCGAAAAGAGCAGCATTTTATTTAGAAAGTTTTTTTAATCGGTATACACATGTATAGGTAGATTAAAAAAAAAATTTCGGTCATTTATTTATTTTTAAAACAAACTTAAACAATGTACATTTTGAAAAATTACAATAAATAGTATTACTAGTAGCAAAGCACCAATATGTACAATTTTTTTAACAATGATAACAGAGCGTTCTTGTAATTTGACACCGTCAGACGATCGTGAAATCTTATTCTAATATCTATAACAATTTACCTTTTAACAACAGAAAACATAACGAGAATGTAGGTACAATGTAGATAAAAACATAATATTTTATACCAATTATGGGTTCAATTAGAATGGATTAATTTACAAAATAAGTAATTACTAACATTTTAAAAGCTTGTTTACATTTTTGATGAACGACCTATGGAATATATAGTATAATAATTTTTATATAGAAAAAAGATCAAACCATCACCTATAATTCGTGTCGAATATTTTTTATTAGTTTCATATATTTATTTCATAAAAATTAGCTTTCTGTAACCCATTCCTCACCGAAATTGTTAAAGAGGGGCAAGTTTAGAGGACTCATTCTGAACAACTATGCTTTAATTTTAAATACTAAAGTAAAATGCTCATTTTCTCTTCTTTCATTTTTATACAAAAAAAATTTAGATTGATGCAATAGTAAAAGAGAAAAAGTAAAACATTTAGTCAACGAAAATATATCTTCCATTTGCCATACAAGTAATATGTTACAAAGCATCAGCTAATCATTGTGTCCTGAGATGCACTCGTGGTCGATTGTGTGTACCAGCTACCCTGAATAAAAATGTTTTGCGATGTCGGCTACACTATTAATGTAATTATAGTTACATTGACCATTGGTAACCAATTATCAGAGAGATTCAGAAATATTGACACAATCAAAAACATATCATAAGTTTGTTCCCCCTTTCACTATCAATTAAAAGCGCTAAAACATTCAGCTACTGTAGATTTTGAAATTGTCAATTTTGTTGTTATTTTTTTGTTTACATTGAACAGTTGAGACATTAGAGCTAAAACATTAGAGTTAAAAATGCAAAAAAATCAGTAAAATGCATGTATTTTCAGCACCGTGTTATTTTTAGAGGTATTTGTGTAAATAATAATTATTAATTAATTGTGTAAATGTACCCGTTTAAGTGCCGATGGGCGCCATCGCGCTCGTGCGCATACTAACTAAATTTGTCACGAGTGCGATGACGCTTGCGAAATCAGTTGCTGTTTAGCGCGCGGTAGGGGTGCTCACTCACATGCATTGCTAATTTTTTTTCTTTCTACGTGTTACATAAAGTTCAAATTATAATATTATTAGTAATTACAATATAAAAAGGATCCAGGAAAAGAAAATGTTTAACCCATAATGTCGGAATACGAAAATAGTTCGATTGAAAATGATCGTTTTTCAAGTTGTGAAGAAAGTGATAGTGGGAGTGACATTGTGGTGCGCTCACAATTTGGCGTAATGCAAATTTTTAGTGATAGTGATAATAGTGACGAAAACAATTATTTTGCTGATACGGAGGATGTACCGGACTGCGAAAATACGATATGACCTTGATCTCAGTGTTTGTTATAATTTTTGTTCACAATATATATTTTCATAATTTTCTTTGTATTTTATTATCCTTTTAGAAGTTTTTATTAAGAAAACACTGAAAAAATTATTAAAATTGAATAATTTTTGGAAAAGATACAGTTTTTTTTCGAGACAAGGGTATATAACATCAAAAATAAAAGATTTCTTTGACATTTTTAAGTATATATGAGTAAAAAACCATGACACTAAAACGGTTAAACATTATTTACAAATAATTTTTTGAGCATTATATGAAAACTACAATTTTTGTTTTTATCTAGCAACATAAAATGAAGAAGAAAAACATTAAATCATATTAAGTCATATTTAATTCATGTTCAGTGCATACTAAACAAACCTATTAGTACAGTATGTTAATTTCTCCATAAATTATTATTCAGTGAAATATTTTCTTATTCATTTTTATTAGAATTATATTTTTCTTTTCATTGATTATTTTTTTCAGCGACTTCGATGAGAACATACGCTACGTTGGACTTTTTAGATTCCGCCAACCATGCTTACTGTTGAGGGATCCAGATCTAATCAAAGATGTATTGACAACAGACTTTAACAGCTTTGCACATTGTGAATTTGAGGTGAATTGTACAAATTGACTTACAACATTTCATTTACTTTTTTAACTGACCTGAAATTAATTCAAACAGTATCTCGCATAATTCACATTAATACATGCAGCATTCTCCCAGTTACGTTCACAAATTTATATATTTTTATTTATAGATATTATATGCTATTCTAACCAAAAATTATATTTTGCTTTTATAGGCCTAGTTGCAAGTGCAAAGGAAATAATAATTTAGACATAGCATTAACTGCCTTAACATTAACTGCAGATTTTTGGTCACATCCATAATCAAATATTATTTCAATAAATAAAAATGAACACTATTTATTAGTCTTTCGAAATAAAAGTAGTTGCATTTTAAGTACATTCAAAGAATAAAATATTTTTTTATTGATAAAAATCATATAAGGATAAATGTTGTTTGTCGTTTGCCAAACCTGAGATGTAAAAGAAATGTTTTCATTGCATTTACAAAGCAGTTATTGGAAACCATTTTTGCAAATATTTGCAGTATTCATGGATTTCAGTTAAATGTCAAAAATATCATTAATAAGACCAAAAGTCAACATTTTTTTGGGGTAAAAATTAATTCTGTCCTCTTCTGGTATAAAAAATATGCCTGTTCTTCCTCATATCTTTCCTATTAATTAATTAATTTTCTTTTAACTTGATAGACAAAATATATAAATACCATATTTATAACTTTAAATTTAATTGAATTTGAATAAAACCTTGAATTAAAGATATCTTAAATATAGAGGTTTAAAATTAAGGGAATTACTCAGGTTTTTATATATATACAATAAAAATGTTTTATAAATTTTTTAAATTTTCTTTACTTTATTAATTTGTGCAACTATTGTTTTGTTTTTATAAATTCTATAATTAATTATTTATTGAGTTGCAACTGACAAATTTAGATCTTCTTTTATTCCATTGTATATATAAATAGTATGTATTAATAATAAAGTATGGTTTTAATATATTAGGGTTTTAGTAATTCTTCGATGAAAGGAGATTTTACCTTAGTTTGTGATATTATGTTCAATGTTTTACAACATGGCAGAAATTTTAATTTCAATTAAAAAATCACATAGTGACATCATATATTTATTTATGACATGAGTTTCATTCTAAAACGCTGTAAGTCTTCTTCCAATATTTTGTATTATTCAAATGTACTAATTAAAAAAAAAGGTGAACTTTTTAAAATAAATCTCAATAATAAACTTTTTTTCTTGAACATTTATATTAATTTTTTGGAGGAAATACCTACTTACAATAATATAAATTTGTAGCGTTGGGTGATTTTGAACGATTTTCATAAATTTGTGATGTACTATTGGGATATTCCAACAATGGATTCTAATATAAGAAACCTGAATTTACACTCCTTTTATAGTATAACAATTGATCCCAGTCTTTTTATATGTGATTGTGTGAGAAAATAAAACATTTGTCCTTTAATACCATCCATTAACTCCTTTTTAATTAATTTTATCTTGGTAGCATGCATTCAATGAAATGTTCCCTGTTACCCACCCACTGATATTTGGGCATTTTCTAATAATTAATTACTAATTATCATAGTTAAAGTAGTTCAAGATTTTTATAATCAAATATTTCTGTTAGCATTAATCACAATCTCTACTGCTATCAATTTGTGTCCCTTTTGTATTTGATGCATTTTTTTACTTATTTTTATGTTAAAACGTTATATTTAAGTAAAATAAATTGATAAGAGTAGAATGCTGTTCGATTTGGTAGTTAAATTTTCGTTTGTTCAATATAAGGGTTCATAATTTTTTTCTTATATTGGTACATATTGATTTCCTTTACAAAGTGCAATAGTTAACTCACTTGGTTTAATTAGAGGGCTTTAATCTTCTCAAGTCTGCCTTTGAGTTGAAATATCAAATTAATATTATAAATTTTCAAGTAATTGTCCTAAATTGGCTTTTTAACATACTTTATTGCTTGCGTGAATCAAAGTAATTACAGGTTGTTAAAGTCAAAAAAAATGTTCAGTTAAGTTGAATTAAATTTATTTGTGCTCTTAAGTTAGATTAAACTTAGTGTATTATTTTACGATAACTGTCATATGAATCATTGAATCATTGTATACAAATTTCACTTTTTTAATTAAATTAATGTATTATTTAAACTTTGAAAACAGATTGATCCTAAAATAGATCCTATCATAGCATACAATCCATTTTTCCAACGAGGGGAAGCATGGAAAAGATCACGAGGTCATTTCACTCCAAGTATCACAAGCAGCAAAGTGAAACTTTACTTCGTCGGTATGGAAGAAATCTGCAATAAAATGGTAAAATACATTAGAGGTCAGAAGAATGAAAAAGGCTGTTCCGAGCTTGAAAGCAAATTGGTAACCATTAATTAACTTTATAATTGTAAAAATAAACTATTTAGTACTAAAGATGCTTTTAGTTTTAAATGTCAGTATTAATATTCCGAAGAATAGAAATATTTTGGAGATATTCTATTATATCACACAATTCAACTTTTTAGTCTTTGCAAGTACATATTGTTTTCTTTTAATAAAAATATCACGTCCAGGAATTAATATTTTGTGTTATATTTTAAAATGTAAATTAATATCATGCTCACAATCTAGATTTTTGGTATTATATTGCTTATCACGTTGCGTAGCTTTTATTATGATTTTAATTAAATTTGTGGAAAATTTAAATTAAAAATATTGGTTATAATTTTAAAATAGAAAAGATATACAAGAGAGGAACATAAGCAAACATTATAACGAGTCATATTGAGGCATATAGTTAGAAGTTAAACATAAGCTGGTTTGGTGTCCATAAGCTGGTTTTTAGTATTAATTTATGCATAAAATAGTCAGTCAGTAAATATAAAGTGTAACGTAAATAAAATACAATAATAAAAGACGTTTTTCTCATCAAAATTATTTAATAAATAAATTATTAAAATTCATTTTAATTATTAAGTATCATATCTGTATAAATTGAACTGAGTATCATACTGTTGATAAACGCATGAGGATCTATTATATTAACGTCAATTATTTCATGTTACTGGAATTCAATAGCAATAAAAAAAATTAGTGGTTTGCAAAAATTTATATAAAATGATAATTAAGTATATTTTATTCACATTTATTTAAAATGTAATTAAAGTCTTTACGAACTACTTATTACAAAATGTAATTTTATAGCTGGCTGGAAAGTATACAACTGACGTGACAGCAAAAGCAGTATTTGGTATTGAAAACAACACATTTGAAAATGAAAATTCTGTATTCCACCAAATGACAACTGCAGTATTTAAATCTTCAGTTCTGGAGAATATCAAATTTTTGATATTAGTACTTCTTCCAAAACTCAACAGTATTTTGAAATTTAGGTGGGTATTTAATGGTTTTATTTCATGATCACGAATGGTTACAGTTGGATATCTGTCAGATTTTATATAAAATGCTGGTTATGAGGAAACAGCTTCAGTTATTCAAACCTGCCTGCTTAAACATTCCTGCAATAAATATTGCATTGATAAAAATATTTTTGAAATAACAGACAATCGCCATAGGTTACATTTTTTATATGATCTGTTTAAAGATTGAAGACTATACTCCATTCCATTCCAAAAGAGAATGTTTGGAAACAAATTAATTTGACAGATAAAATATGGTTGACACAAATATGTGTTCATTTAGTTGCCGACTGTAATCAAAGGTTAATTTAATAAATTGTTGTGCTAAATAATGTTATAAATATTAACATTATAGCATTATTTTACTAATATGAATCACAAAATTTTAAGGATAAACAACCATTGTTGTCAACCACACGAAACTCTGAGGTATAAAACCTTTTTGAAAAAATATTTAATGTACCGACTCGTATACATATATAGCATATTTGAGTACAGATTTGGTCTGTACTCAAATATCCTATTTGGTACATATCATTTACTTTATAATGTTTGGAGTGAAATAGATGGAATAATTTGAAATCAATTATATTCAATTGTTTTTTATAATACTTATATAAACATTATAGAATGGTTATAAAATCGATATTAGAATTAGATAATATTCTTTTATTATGGAATATATCATATTACTTATTGTTATAAAATTTAAAAGATATTGAGACTATCAGTTATATGATATTTGAACACATTTTGTTCTATATCAAATTTATGGCAGTGTTTTATTTGCTTCTTCGCAATGTTTATTGTCCATATTATTGAGTGACAAATAATAATTATTTTGAGCTCAGTTACATGACAAATTTGTGATAAAACTTATAAAAGTTTCAGCTATAGTTGTCAGATTTTAAGACTGTATTTTGAATTTTCACAGAATCGTCAGGTTCAAATTAGCATTAATCACTGGAGCATTAAAGTAGAATTATTTGGAAGAAGTAATAAAGCGAATGTGACCAGTTGATTTATAAAAGACAAATTTGTCCAAAGTTCCAAATTTAAGTGACTCAGCTTTTAATCATAAATTTTTGCAAACTTATATTAAAGCAGGTTTAAATGTATACGAATCCTATGGCGATATCCTTGATGCAGAAAATTATTATCAAGGATAGAACTACTCTTTTAGATATGAAAATGGCTGAAGAAATGGAGACGAACATGGAAATGGAGAAGAGAAAATAGAAAGTGAAAAACGTCAATTGTGAGACTCTATGTTATGTTAACCCTAATATTGTAACCTGTTCAGATATGCAGAATAATATGAGAAGTTGGGAAATAGAAAATAGTTCATATTATAAAAATATTTCGAAGAGAAACCTTCCTCATGTTCAAACAAGAAAACTTGAACTTAAAAGTAGCATTTTTGAAATTTTGATTTTTATGCCGTAAGGAAACACATGTGGAACATACAAGTGGAAAGGGTATGAGCAAAAGGAAGAATTTGGATGTGATTTATTATTCCTAT
The DNA here is from genome assembly GCA_039881145.1 of Druceiella hillmani. Classification (NCBI taxonomy): domain Eukaryota; kingdom Metazoa; phylum Arthropoda; class Insecta; order Lepidoptera; family Hepialidae; genus Druceiella; species Druceiella hillmani. Next base: position 3,288,128 of record JAYKKI010000023.1, on the reverse strand, counting down.
ATATTTTGGCGAGATATTTTTTGTGCATAGACACAACCTTGCATTTAAAAAAAAATTGTCAGACACAAGTAATGTGTTCTGACTGGCAATTTAAAAATAAGTTTTTATAAATCGGATCTATAAATTGATTGTGACTGAAAACAACGGTTTAGAAATAAATTACCCTGTATGGAGAGACAGTTGATCATCAGAATTTTAAAATTCTTCATCAGAATTTAAAAATTCTTTCTACTTTGTTATCTAACAAATATAGATAACAAAGTAGTCTAACCATGAGTTTTCTTTTGAACTCTGATGATGGACCGCTTCTTCATGCGTTATAATTTATTTTCAAACTGTTGTAAATAAGCATGATAAGAAGTACTCATTGAAATATTTTGTCAATTCGCATGGAAAAAGATTTAATAGTGGAATATGACACACAAATATAGCTTAGAGTTAAGTCCCAACACCAAAAGTTATGTACATTTTTCAGGCTGACTTCAATGCCGAATTAATCTTGAAAACTCATTGAGACAGAATCGATCCATGTTTAATTTGTCATCTCATTTCTATATTCATCATGTCATTTCATTTTCATATTTTAACTTGTGATGGAGATTCAAACTGAATATGGAGAAATAAATTTTTTGTCTAAGAAACAAAAAAATATATATTTTGATATTGTACATGTCGGCAATGTGGCAGTCTTGGTGATGCATGAAAAATTGGGTTTTTATTATTTAAGAGATTAAATAATTATTTTAGAAAATATTATAACTTTATTGGATAAATAATGTGAATATTATAAAACTTTGTATAAATGAATTAAACTATTTTGGCTAAAATTCGGAAATAAAGATATAGAGTTCAAAAGCTTGGTAATTTTGGTATAGGTGATGTGATGCTTTGTCCTTGTTTATAATGTTACATGTACTCAAACATAATAAATATATATTATTTTAATATGACTAGCGACAATTTGCCTTAAGATAAATAGTACAGAATAAGATATGTATAATCTTTTTGTAACGAGTATAAATGTCGGTTATAAAACAAAATAATCCCCCGTTATTGGATATTTCATCTATATAGTGTAAACTCTCATAGTTTCAAATATATATACATATATATATATATATATATGTGTGTATATATATATATATATATATATATATATATATATATATATATGACATCTTACTAGAATCATAATAAAGAACTGTGGAGAGATTAATTTCAATCCTTTTTTTTATAGATTTGTCTCAAAGCAAACAGAAGAAAGACTCATAAAATTGACAAGAGAGATATTGGCTCACAGGAAAGCAACTGGAATTACACGAAATGACTTCTTTCAGCAGATGATAATAAACCGGGAAAAGGATGAAACAGGTGGAGATCAAGGAAGACTTGTTTTATTGCATTATCCAATTGTTAAACAGTTACAATCTCTAAGAAAATTTATTCATGAAGTGCCTTTAATTTACTCATGAAGACTTTTTGCAATTCGACAAGACTTTATGGTCTCCATAATATAATATGTTTTACATCTTGGTAATTTTGAAAAATATTGCTATAATATTTCCATTAATTTTCAGTGTTCACAGATGAATATATAGCATCTCATTCATTCGGGTTTATTAGTGATGGTTATGAAACATCAAGTACTACAATCGCTTACGCTTTATATGAGGTTAGAAATTTGTATAGCTTCAATTTCATTATTATTCAGTCATTCAGAAATAAATTTTTAATTACATCAGGTTGTCTGTGACTGCAAAAATTATTTTAAATAGATCTATTCAGAACAGTCTAATTATTTTTATATATTCTCTGAATTAATTAATTTACATGATTAATTTACTTCCAGCTGGCATGGCAACAGGATGCACAAGACAAGCTGAGGACTGAAATAAATGAAGTAATGAAAGAAACAGGTGGAAAATTATCCTACGACCACATTCACGAAATGAAATATTTGGATATGGTGGTAGCAGGTTAATATTTAGATATTGAATTTGTCAAAAAACATTAAATTTTTTTTCAAATTTTTGCAAGCTAAGTGGTATATGCATACTAACAATCTTCCCTGGCTTGCGACTTCTATCCAAAGATTTTTTGATATGAATTTTTTTTCCCAAAGATAGTCCCCCATTTTATTGAAATTAACAAAAATGTATAAATGTTGTTATCAGTCAGATTAATCATATACCCTATATAAAAATTACATTCATAAATTGGTATTTTTGTAGATGGTTACATTTTTTATCAAAAGTACTCAGTTGTACTCGATAGTTCTCAGTAGTTCACATTTACACAACATTTGTTGTTTTATTTTCAGGCACATATGTATGCATAAATATATATTTACACAAACATATGTATATATATATATATATATATATATATATATACATACACACACACACACACACACACATATATATATATATATATATATATATATACTTTTTATGTAAAATTGCCTTCACATTATGTGATGTTAAATTTAGATCTTTCTTAAATAACAGTTAATCATTCCTTGCTCCTTTTTCCCCATTTTTTATTCAGAATCATGATCTGGAAAGTCGTCAACATTATTTTTATGTCAAAATATTGTTTTGCCCACTTAATTATTAATATTTTCGATATTTTTATATATTTAGTAGGGGCGTTTTCGGATCTATTAGATGCCCATACAGAAACATAACTTTATAGCCTGATCCATATGCGGTACTCATGGGAAATACAGAAGGTTTCTACTAATTGCCTGTGTTTAAATTAATTATCTAAAGGTTTCCAGAATAAAATTTAACCATACACGCTTTTATTAAACACATTGTATATTTGAAATTAGACATTCTTGACAGACGTATAATGTAACACTATCGCAGATGAATGGCCTCATAATAAATGTTAAATTATTAAGTTACTTTCATTAGTGGAAAATGATATTCTCCTATGTGCCTATTAGCAACAGGAACAAAATTGTTTCTGATTAAGAAATTAATAACCTAAAACTTACAGTAAATTAAATTCTTAGTATTCAAATTCAAATTTTTCAAAAAATATAAGTATATATTCATGAATAATAAAAACAGTTAAAGAATATATAAAAATATGTATTAAACATTGTCGAAAAATATACTCTTCCAAAAAAAATGGGCACTTATAGGAATAAACCATATCAAAGTTATTTTATTATTATTTGATGCATGGCGATATGATGAGAATATTGTTATTTATTATTGAGATATCATTTTTACCTACTTCAGTCATTAAAAATGCGAATAAATAAGAAAAAACAATGTAAAGTCCACAGACGAGCATTTTCATACTGATACATTAAAAATGGGTAAAGTTTATTTTTGAATATTTTTTATTAATTTAACATAAAATTTGAAAATTTAGTAACGAGTATGGCCTCCTCTAGCTAAAATCAATGCGCTTAATCTGCTAGTCATGCTTCCGACGACATTTTTTATCATTTCCTGAGGAATACATTCCCATTCAGCAACGATCACATTTTTAAGGGCCTGAAGTTTTTCGGGAGCTGGTTTTACGGCTCTGACGCGTCTTTTGAGATTATCCCATATGTGTTCTATCGGATTGAGGTAGTGACTTCTAACTGGCCAATCTAACCGACGAACTCCGGCCTCCTGCATATACGCATCACCATCTCTAGAGCGGTGGGCGTGAGCATTGTCGTCCATAAAAATGAACTCGCCTCCAACTGCTGTTAATGCGGGTTGGGCATGAGGAATAAGAACCTTTATTACGTACCTTTTGCGCATTAAGTGTGCCATTTTCAATAAAAACTAACTCGGTACAGTCATTTGAGTTAATACCAGCCCAAAACATTATGGAGCCTCCACCGTAAGGGATGATTTCCTCAAAGCACACTTCTGCGAAGCATTCTCCAGGTCTTCGTAAGACTCGCCGACGTCGATCCTCACCACTAATCGATATACGAGCTTCATCGGAGAATAAAACACTATTCCAGTCTTGTTGAATCCATGAGGAAAAATTTTGAGCGAATCTCAATCTGGCAACTCTATGCTCACGGAGCAATGTAGGGCCCCGAGCTGGGCGATAGCTATGTATATTGACGGCCTGAAATCTCCTTCTGACTGTTCATAGGCTTACTCGCGTACTTCTGACGTCCTCGAGATGCTGTTTGAGATCGATGTACGTAACTTGACGATTTCGTAGCGCTTGACTCACTATGAAGCATTCGTCCCGTGGCTCAGTGCACCGTTTTCTTCCAGAACTGGGTCTTCTACTGACTGAGCCCGTTTCTTGGTATCGTTGCCAGGTCCTTTGGATGGTGGAACAGCTCATATTATACTGCTGAGACACACAACATCTTATCGTTTTTTCAACCATACTGTGAACAGCAAACAGAAGTGAACTAATGCAGCAAACAGCATAAATTTAATTAAAATTTATTCGTTAAAATAAAAAACGTAGCAAATGAAAAAGAACTTAATAAAAGTTGGATTTCATTTACCGCCAAAAAATATGTTTTTGTTAGTGAAAGAGAATTTTCATTCAAAAAAAATAAATTTCTAATTTAGAACGTTCGTTTTTATGTGCTAGAATACACTATACCTACCAGTAACAATTACAATTAATACAACCTCTTAATAAATAATATTTTGTTAATAATATGACAAAATCAAAACCGCCCATTTTTTATGCAAAAGAGTGTATGTAGAGTTAAGCAAAGTAAATAATAGGACAGAGCATTTTTGAGATGTAAAATTATAATGTTTAAAAAATTAATTTTTTTTATTTTAACAGAGACGTTGCGAATGCATCCACCAGCCATCTTATTAGCACGCGTTAGTTCAGAAGAATATGTCTTACCACCAGCTGTACCTGGTGGTAAACCTTACAAAGTAGACTTGGGCTCAACTGTTATTGTTCCAGTCTATGCACTGCATATGGATCCTAAATATTTCCCTGAACCTGGAAAATTTGATCCCGAAAGGTTTTCGGATGAAGCTGTTGAAGCCAGGCATAAGTTTGTTTATTTACCATTTGGAGAGGGACCCAGAATATGTCTAGGTAAAAAAAATTCATTTTATTTTTTAGTGTACTTATATATATTAAAAAACCAGACAATATCGACTTTTTCCAAGATGCATTGATAAATCATTTTAATGTTATATTTTCGTAGAATGAGATAACATCAAAAAGTTTAAATCACAAAAAATTTCCAAAAATATCACTTTTCTTGACAGAAACAACAAACTTTTTTTAAATTATTTAAAATATACTGAATAGTAGAATTAATATTTGAAGTGCTATTATTATTATTATTAAATGGAATTACTATTATATTGAGTTTCCCAATTTGGTTATCATATTTTTTTAAAATATCTTCGAATTTTCTTTTTAATTTTCGTTTCATGTTTAAATATCTATTTATAAATTTTTTCTGATCTTTGGAACTTATGAAAAAACCCTTGTTTTTAGGTCACTCCTTATTAAAAACATTGCAACAAGCTAATTATTCTTAAAATTTAGGGAACTGTTGACGCTCCATCCCTCACTCTAATTATTCTTAAAGTTTAAAGCACTGTTCACCACTGATTTGAGATAGGAAAAAAAGATAATCATCCAATTAGAGTAACCATTTATCTTAATATAGTAGGTACCATAGTTTAGTAACAGGTAGGTTTATAATTTAAATATTACAATTTTCTTAATTTTGAAAAAATTTCTCAACCAGATGAATTTGGAATGTATTTTTATCATACATATTGTACATTCACATGCTTGTAACTGTACTTCTATTTCTGTATCTCCCACACAGTGAACTAATGTTACATTTTTTATTATGTGTATTTACTAAATTCACTAAATGTTTTTATACCTCATTTTTTTTTTCAGGAAAACGATACGCCTTGACTCAAACTAAAGCAGCTATTGTTAGTATTTTGTATAATTTTATAGTGAAACCTTCATCTAAAACTTCATACCCTGTCCCTATAGATCCCCATGTAATAGTGATGAGACCTCTGAATGGTGCTTGGATTGAATTTCACGACTTAAAGAAATAATTAAAATGTACGAAGGTAATATAAATTCTGAATTAAATATGACATGATTTATTTATTCTTACCTTTTTTTACAACAAATGAATGTAAATATATAATAAACATATAATCGTTTTGAAAATGTGTGTTTATTATTTTGTTTATTGTCTCCTCACAGAATTGTTTTTCTTCAATTAACTTGTATGTCGATGTCAATTCCCCTTTTTAGTGTTACACATTTTCTTTTTCTGCATTGTATTTATTCATTTTTATTTATAAATTCCTTTTTTACATATGGAGAATTAAATGGGATAGATGGGAACCAACGAATTTCAGCAACAAAAGAAAACCTAATTTCATAATATAATTCCATGGCTGTTTTAACAGATACTAATAACAATACTGCCACATTTCATTTAATACTACTCCATAAATTAGTGCTAATTATATTCATATTATCATGTCAAGTTTTATGTCACTGTGGCATACAAATATCGCAAGAACGTTATACTAACGTTTTCAAAATATCCAAATCATAAGAATACTTCTTTTTTTCTTTTTGTCTTAAAAATTTTTATTTTTTTGCAATTATTAATTGGTAATTAATGATGAATAATAAAATGTTGCCTTCATAAAAACACGTCATTGTTGAATAAAAAAAAATTGCTGTGCTATTTGAAACTATAAACGAGGGTTCAAAAATAAAGAGTCATGTGAAATGAGTAACCTTTTCACCTTTTTTTTGTTTTGGAATAGTAACCTTTTTCATGGTTCTTAAAATTATTTGAAACAAAAAATTACCAATTTTATGATCATGATGTAAATATTTCTGCATTAAGTAGACTATTACTGAAATGTTATCAAAATTATTGAGTTTGCTATATTCATTAAGAAAAAAAATTTGTATGAAAAATTAGGGCAGATTTTATAAAGAAAAAGTTACTTTTCGGTCATTTTCTAAAATGCAGAGATATTTCTAACATTTGAAGACCAAATTCTACCTACAACAAAACTTCTATAACATGTTTAAGTGCATCTATCATTAGTTTGTTATCCAGTTTGGCACATACATACCCATTTTTATTCATATAGTTACCACTATTTTACTACTTCAGTGAAGTTGCATGTTGTTAACATGCAAATTCAATAAATAATAATTTAATAATAAAAACAAAATAATTTCAACAGTTTTCACTGAAGAATATTGTGTTTCAGAACAAAACACTTGTTACTTTGAGTATGGCCTTTAAAGGTAGAGTAAAAGTTTTCATAAAATTTTGAACTTTTAATGTCTAAACTGGACGTTCTAAAGGAGTATCAATCGGTTCTACTTGTCTCCATTTGCTACAAAACTGATGAATACTTTTCATTCAACGCTTTCATATTCTTCTATCACTTATTACAGAAAACAACCCATTTTTCATTGCTTTTTCAGAATGATATTGTAAAATTATTGATGATAAATGCTTAAATGTTTAATTGAATGTAATTGTAATGGGAACACCATCGTAAAGAACTAAAAAAATATTTTTTCTTGCATTTTACGAGAGGAGGTCTAAAAGTCCACGGAACAGAAGGGTTGCAAGTTAAATAAAACAATGAAACTATTTTTCTTTTTCTATATAATCTCCCTTAACCTCAATACATTTATTAGATCTTGAAATTAATTTTTCTGACGATCAAAAAAATATTTTTTGTCTTTGCCCAGAAAATGAGCTGTAATCGCCTCCTTCACTTCACTGTTGTCCTTCAATGATCTTTCTCAGAACTCTTTTTTCAGGTTTGGGAACAAGTAAAAATCTAAGAACAAGGACGGGGCTATAGAGCGGGTGAATTAGCATTTCAAAGCCGAGTTTGTGAACAGCATCCATTGCAACTTTGCTTTTGTTAACTGGCACGTTGTTTTGCAAAAGTAACATATCCTAGTCAGTTTTCCACATCTGTTTTTCCTGATAGCTTCTTTCAGTTTATTTAATATGGTAGCGTAGTACTCTCCAGTTATAGTGGTACCCTTTCCTTTATAGTCCCTTCACAATCCCAAAAAATGGTTTTCATCAATTTTCCGGCTGATTCCGGGACCTTAATCTTCTTAGTGGATGGAGTGCCCTTTTTGTGCCATTGAATCGACTATTGCTTAGACTCAGGCTGAAAGTAATGGACTCAGGTTTCATTTCCAGTCATAATTCTCTACAAAATCGGTGAAGCACACAGCTTCAAAAACTTCTTAAATGCCTTGACTCGTTTTTGCTTTTGCGGCAGAGTAAGTATTCTCAGGACCCATCTTGCACTGACTTTAGTCATGGTTGTGCAGAATTCTCAAAATTGTTATATCTGATATACTAACCAATGCAGAAAGTTGTTTTTTCTTCAGTCGAATTTTTCAACAATATCCGTCATGGTGTTCTCGATTGGCTGTCACAGGCGGGGGTCATCTTCAATCAAGTCTCGACCTTGTTTAAATAGATCATGCCACTTGTAAGCCATGGTTTTACCAGGGCTATTGGTCTTTGTAAACAAATTCCAGCTCACTCATAATGGTTTGAGGAGTTTTTCCTTGTTGGTGAGTAATTTAATCACAGCGTGTAGTTCGATTTGTTCCATGTTCTCAGTTCACATCCAGATTTACTTCTTTAAGGGATGATTATTTATTAACAAATGACGTTAGGGACTTAACATTTTACTCACATACCTCTAATGAGTTGCTAATTAGCAGCTACTAAGAAAGAATATATCCCTTCCTCCCTTCACCTTCATTCTGCGGAGTTTTGGACCTCTCCTCGTATCCTAATTACATACTTTCAAAAACATATATGTAAATTTTTATGTTAAAATCACAGCCATTTAATATAATACAACATTTTGGAAAAAAGCAACGTAGCTGGTCTCAGAATAAATGTAGGATATTTGTTCATTTGAAAAATGAATGATAAAAAATTCTTTCATAAAATTCCCTTTATATTGTTTATAATACAATCATATTTCTTCTAAAATTTTAAAAATATAATTGAATTTATTATACATCAAACATACTGCGACATACACTAATGGCAATAACCAAAATATTAATGGATGTAAAAAATGAAAAAACTACCAGAAAGGCAACATCGAAGGGGAAGGAGGACTTATTTATAAACTCAGAATAAACCAGATTTTGTGAGTAAACAATTTTACAGTTTCAATGTTTTGTTAACAGTGTATTAGGGTTTTCAATTGCATTTTTTTAATATAACTCTTTCAAAGTGGCCCCTCTGATTGCACAAATGCATTCACATTTTAACTTTTTTATTTTGAAATTTTTATAATCTCACGTAATACTTAAGTATTTTGAAATGAAAAAAGTATGCAAAAATTTTAAACTTTAATTAGATGTGGCATTTTTTAATAAATAATTGACAAAAAATATCTGGACTCTATATACTTTATACTACACTTAATGTTGGTTAAAAATACTTTTGGTTTTTTAGATCATGCTCGAGGTATTAAGCAAATCGATGGAAATAATTTTTTTAAGAATTACTTATTTTTAAATAAAATCATTATTTACGTTTATATAAAGTTACTTTAATTAATCTTTTATAACATAATTTTTCCCTTGAAAGAGGATTTTTTTGATCCAGCTGTAGTTATGTTCCTCCTTCAGTTAATTCTCTTAAAACCAACTTAATGTTTATGATGTAATTATTTGCATAAGGTCCATACTAATTCAAGAACATCTTTTTTCATCAGTTTTTTACCGAATTGTCGGCACATAAAAGTTCTAATTAATTTATTAATTACTTTCCATAAAATTGTCTTATTCGATCTTCCTTCCATTTGAATTAGAGATAAGAGTCAGGACACTTATTCTTTACTACTAATGTTACAAAGAATAATAAAATGAAAACAGAAGTCTGTTTGCTTAAAAATTTCCAGACAAAAATTTAAGAGATAAAATTTTTTTATGTACTGTCAAATTGTTTTTAAATTTTTTTTATCTACTTTAATGTATCTAATTGATACAAATGGGGGACTTATTGCTACGTGAGCAATCTCTTACAGCTAACCATAACACCCATCCAGCCCCGCTCAACGAACGGCCGGGAATCAAACTCGGGTCCCCGCGCTGCGCCGCGTCGTCACAGGCCGTATGCCTTGTGATCAACCCAACACACCACGGCGACGACAATGTCACGGCGATGTCAAATGCTATAAATTTGTTATTTTTCTAACAGCATAATTTTGTGTCAAATTTTTTTTTAGTTTTGAAAGCTTTAACTTTTTAACATTTCAATTACTAACACAAATTCTGTTGCATATTTAAATAATAAATTATTGACGAAACGACTCATAACATTCAAAATTCGTTACTTGGATATTTAAAAACAATTTAGTTCATTATAAGGCTTGATATTATAGAGTCAATGTCGATGTTAAATTCAGTCTTTTGTATGCTTGAGCATATGTATGACACGTATAACAAAAAAATCTTTTTAAAAAAATATTTATTAAAACAATTGCTAACAAATACTAAAAAACAATGAATGTTTATAATAAGGAAGAATACTTCAAAGTTGATAATAACATTGTCATCATCAATAAGTATTATTGTATGTACAATATTGTAAAAAGATGGTGCCGAATATACTTAATAATATAGTTACTACACACTAGAAAAAAAGAATTTATTGTCATGTACACTGTTTTCAATTATTAATATTTACCAATTAAAAGTATGTATTGAATACTGTGGCAACTGCTAATACAACACACAATCTCACAGTCACATTATATTTACTATAAGCTATAATTAGTGGAAAGAATTTGAATCAAATTAGTGATAAATTTTGTAATTAATGAAATTATTATTGAAAGTAACTTAGAAGAAAGTAATTGTTTGAATATCAATATTGATATTATTGTGTAAACAAGTCATACTAATTTTTTACTTAACTTTTCACCATATCGTTTTTTGAATTTTATATTTGTAAATAAGTTGCATTTATTTCATAACAATAAATTATTAAAATCACTTGAGGTCCCACTGGCAATTCTGATGTAATTGTTTGCCATGCAAAGACACTATACTACTCACAAATAGACGTAAACGATTATGTGTGTACATAAAAATACATCACCAGTGGAATACTCATTACCTACTTCCATCATGGTACATGTGTGTGATTCTACCAAAAGCAAAATGAGTCATTTAGTGCCTCTCACTTCCATCGGCATGGCTCCACTCCCATCATTGTAATTACATACAATATTATAATATTTTTTATGAACATTTCTATAAACATAAGTATCGTTGAAAATAAATCTAAAACTTTTATAATTTTATTGCCTATTTGAATATTAATTTGATATAACAATTATTTCCTTATCTTTTGTTATATAGTAATAAAAAGTTCAGAAGAATAAGTTAACATTACTTACAAATTAGTATAAGGATCAGAACAGTACTCATATATTTATTTTTTAGTCTAGCTGAATATGTGTGAAGCCTGATCTGATATTCGTGATATATTTTTATGCTAGCTGTTACATGCACGTCCATGTAAAAACCAATTATAAATGATTTAAGAATATTTCAAACTGCGAAGACATTGTATGGAAATGGGGATATTTTAAAGTGGAGACAGTGTAAAAAATCTATGATGCTAAAGAAGTAAAATATTAGTTATCCGTTACTTTTTTAGCATTTCATGAAGAAGATTAAAGACTAAGAATGACCCACCGTTGAAACCTCAATGCTTATGTCTCTAGTTTAAGATAGTTTTACAAACAACAAATGTTACAAACAACAAGTACTAAATTGATCATTACTTATTACTATATTACAAACAACAAGTACTAAAATGAATATTACTTATTTCTAGGTCACAAATTATAAAAGAGTGAATGTGAGAATAATTAGTTATATAGCGAAATGTTTTAAGATCAGAATCTTATAGTGAAAATATAAAGGGTTTTCTGGGATGAAAATGATGTAAGATATGATGATATCCTAGTTAGTCTGTAATATATTCTGTTCTTATGCAAAATTTGGTAAGAATTAATGTAATACTTAAACAGAATTCTATGAGTAACAAACAAATAAGTAAAAACACTTTCGCAATTATAATAATAGTTAGGATGTTATTGAATTTGCTTTTAAAGATTGGAAACAAGATAGAGGTAAATTTTTTTTGAAAAAGAATTCCAGCCATATAAGTTTTGGTGATCATGGATGTAGATAATAAATAAAATATTACATGTATAGAAAAAAACATGCAACCTATTATTAGTAAACCTATCACAAATATAAAATTACTATATACATAGTAAAAAATACAATACTAGTCCAATACTTTTTACTCACTTCCATCATGCTATGTATGTGCGATTTTATACAAGGCTAATGAGTCGTTCCATGCTTCTCACTTCCATCAGCATAGCTTCACTCCTGCCACCGCAATTATTTATAATTTTATACTCATTTTTATAAACATTTCTATAAATATATATTTTATTCTTCGCTATTATAGGACACGTTGCCTTTAGTAATAATATTCCTATAGTAAATCAAAAGTCCTAAAAATTTCATCATGTTTGTCGGTCCATCCATCACAGTTTCTACAGTTTTAGATTTATGTGTTTGAATTTTTTCAAGCAGTTGATTTAGAGAGATGTCTCAATTGTCCATGCTGTACATGTAAAGTAGGAACGATTAACAAAAAATCGATAAAGTGCAATTAGTCAGGTCATTCAAAAGTAAATTGATACTCCATTGACAGTTTTACATTTTCTAGCCGACTTGTGAAATATTAAGCCTCAAAAGGATATATTGTGTGTCTCAATGCCTTTAATTTTGTAACTACTGGTTCTAATTTTGTAACTTTCAATTAAAATTATTTGTATCATTTTGCACTAACAAGTTCAAAAAAAAATTGTGCACGTTCAGATATGCTGTTGGTCAGTTTCTTATATTTTCTTTAGTAATACACATAAGCAATTTACATAAAATCGGAAGTATTTATAAGTGCTTATCCTTAAATCACCTCACCATATTATCTTATGGCCATCCAATCATCGTCAAAGTTCTAATTAATGACTGCAGAAACATTTCGTATCCCTTAATTCTATTAACTATTCCATTATCAAGAAACAATCAGAAAATAACTTAAAAGATATTTTCAAGATTTGTATTGTGAATACAGATATTTGTACATTGAGATATAATTTTCGTATTATTGACATTTGTTATTTGTTCCTATTAAAGGAAAGAGAAAAAAAGGCTTTATGGAAAATAAAACTACAGTGTTGTGATGACCAGGATTGGAAATGATAGTGTCTAATATTATGTAAACTGATATATTATCATTTATTTAAAAAGCGTTGACATGAAAGAAATTATTCAGCTAATTCAATTACATCAATACGTACATATTTTAATACTAAACTCGGACCAAATAGATGAATATGTGGAAATATAGTTTCCAGTTATAAATTTAAGATTGTTTATCTTTTTTTAAAATAAGATAGTTCTGTAAATCATCAAAATCAAACTTCCACTTTAAATTGATGCTCTGCACAAACTTACGCATAGGCACAACACTTATTATAAATTAGCATTTTATTTGACCCTTGAATCACCTTATTGAAATATGTTATGAACTACATGAGAGCCCAATTTGTTGATACCCTTGTTATCTTTATTGTTAAAGTGCTTCCTGACATTTAGTCGCTCTCTTCACTGGGAGCAGTAAACACTTGTACCATAAAATAATATAATGTTTTTTGTATTAGTTTCAGTTGCAATTTTACTGTTGTTAGTGTATTCTTTATTAACATGGAATCATAGCTTTTGGGCAAAAAGAAATATACCTTACGAGAGCCCAAAATGGTTCTTTGGAAATTATGGGAATGTGTTTTCTGGAAAACAACATTTCGGCGAAGTGTTCAGGGATATGTACATGCAAGTATATATTTAAAATTTAATTTTGATAATCGGTACGAATTTCAAGTAACTGAAAGAAAATTAGGAGGGGCTGTAAATTTATTCAGTGTTGTAGAAAAATTTGTTCTTTGCTTGAATATGAAATTTCAGATGCAAGTACTGTAAAGATTTAAGTCATTTTTCAATTTTTGATTTTACAAGTATTCAAATATAATTGGGTAAAGAAATAACAAAATCTACATGATTAAGTTTAATGGTTTTCTCCAAGTTTTTCTAGTATATAGATGTTAGTTCTTTCTGATAAAATTTCTAAATTTAATATTAGTTGGATGAGATATGGACTGTGAATTTAAAAATATAAAGAATTACCTGATTTTTTAAAATATCCTGAAAAAAAATTAGGATGTGAAAATTTTTCAAAGATTTATTAATAAAAGATTTGTAGAATTGTTAATTGCTAAATGTTTCTTCTTATAAAATTTTGATTCAAATTTTTTGCAAACTTTGTATTTTAAATGGTCTGGTGTAATAAATAAGGCTAAACTACTTCCAATAGAAGTCTATGAAACATATTAATATTTTATATATATATATATATATGTATATTAATATTTGTTTTCTTTATTTTAAGGATGTACAAAAAAATTTAAAGAAATAAAAAAAATTAAGGAATAAATGTTCATTTAATATTATACATTTGATAGTACATTTAATTTAAAAACAATAAATAAAATTTGTTAAGTACCAGTGAAACTACACTAGAATGATTCTCTATACATTTAGATAATATATATTTTATACTATTTATATTCTAAATTTCTAATAAATTCTAGTATTTCTAATAAACCATTTATTTTTCACAGGCATCTAGGAACGTAGTTACAGATTTACAGTGAACTGTAGGTCTATTTCTAGCAATACAGTTTTTAAGGTTCCATAGTGAATCAAAAGTCCTAAAAATTTCATCATGTTTGTCTGTCCATCCATCACAGTTTCTATAGTTTTAGACTTATGTGTTTGAATTTTTTCAAGCAGTTTATTTAGAGGGATGTCTTAATTAATACATAAAAAAATATTAAAAGAAAATTTTGAATGTCCATGCTGTACATGTAAAGTAGGAGTGATTAATGTTTTTATTTCGCAAAATTGATAAAGTGAAGTTAGTCGGGTCATTCATAATTAAATTGATACTCCATTGACAGTTTTACAATTTCTGGCCGGCTTGTGAAATATTAAGCCTCAAAAGGATATATTGTGTGTCTCAATGCCTTTAATTTTGTAACTATGGGTTCTAATTTTGTAACTTTCAATTAAACTTATTTCTATTATATTGCACTAAGTTAAAAAAAATTGTGCAAGTTCAGATATGCTGTTGGTCAGTTTCTTATAATTACACATAAGCAATTTACATAAAATCAGAAGTATTTATAAGTGCTTATCCTTAAATCACCTCACCATATTATCTTATGGCCATCCAATCATCGTCAAAGTTCTAATTAATGACTGCAGAAACATTTAATATCCCTTAAATTAATATCCACCAAGTAAATATTAGGGCAAACATATATTATAAAATATTATTGTGATTTCTTGTGACAAAGAATCAACTATTCCATTACCAAGAAACAATCAGATAATAACTTAAAAGATATTTTCAAGATTTGTATCTTGAATACGGATGTTTGTACGTTGAGATATATATATAATATTTGATATTTGTTATTTGTTCCTATTAAAGGAATTGTAGGGAAAAAATTGTTTTGATTTTATAAATGTATTTTGTATTCGTATTTGTGTCACATTAGTTAGGTAACATTGATAAGAGCCAATAAATAAAACTTGTTTCATCTGATTGTCTAGGCTAATGACGCTAGTAATTTTTCTATACTTGTTATTATTATCGATAACACATATGGTAGATAATAACAAGATATTAAACCGCTTTTTTTTCTCATCGTTTTAGTTAATGTAAATTTTTTGAAAAATGTGAGAATCTTGTAAAATAATCATTATGTGTTGTTATTTTGTTTGTAATAGTTTATTAAATTCATTTTCTCATTTACCCCAACAATTATCAAAGATGAAACAATGATTTCTTTCAAGTTTTTTTTATAATTTAATAATTAAGTTAACAGTACCAAAGATATATACTTACACTATTCTGATACCACCCCAGATACTTATAAAAAAATTTAAATTAGCAAAACAACGCCAAAGCCGAAGATATTAACTATTATAAGTAAATTGTCAGCTATTGTACAGTCACCTTAATAAGACAGTCTATAAGTTCCGTGCCCTGATCGTTTGTTCGAAATTTGTTTATATATTTTATGAATTTGGTGAGAATAAAGTGAAAAGGAAACCAGGCCGATGTTCATATACATTTTCAATGTTACTTTTTAGTAATTTTTATTTTCAAAATATTGTCTAACACTCTATGTTAAATAAGCCTCACACAGAATATCAGAAATAATAATATAAAGGATGGAATAATTTCTGGGATAGAAATGATATATGGTATGATGATATCCTAGTTAGTATGTAATATGTTCTATTCTTGTGCAACATTTGGTAAGTATTGATGTAATACTTAAACAGAATTCTGTAAGTCACAAAGAAATAAACGTATTCATGATTATAAGTTAGGATATTTTGAATATGTTTTTATAGATCAGAAACGAGATAGAGGTAAATTTCTTTAGAAAAAGAATACCAACCGTATAAGTTTAAGTAATTTTGGATGTAGATATTAAATAAAATATTACATGTATAGAAAACAATATACAACCCATTATGAGTAAACCTATCACAGGTAAAATTACTATACTCATTGTAAAAAACACAATACTCATTACATACTTCCATCATGCTATTTATGTGTGATTTTATACAAGGCACATGAGTTGTTCCATACCTCTCACTTCCATCAGCATAGCTTCACTCCGGACACCGAAATTGTTTATAATTTTATAGTCATTTTTATCAACATTTCTATAAATATATATTGTTTACCTACTAAAGGACCTTGTCCTTAGTAATAATATTTCATTAAATAAATGACATTTGACTCTAATAGGTAAAAACAAAACTACAATGTTGCGATGACCAGGATTGAAAATAATTATTATGTACTACTAATAAACTGAATTACTTTTTAATAGATACTATTTTTTTTTATTACTCCATGAATAATAAATTTCAAAATGCTCAAAAATCTTTGGTATTATTCATTTAATTCAAAACATTTGCTTTATTTAGATTTTGAAATTAATTTTACCTATATAAATATACAGGAGAACAAAGCACAACAAATATGTGGGCTACTACAAGCTGTCAACGCCATGCATCTTATTAAATGACCTCACCTTGATCAAGGATCATCTGACTAAGGACTTTTCCAGTTTTGCCAATAATGAATTTTATGTAAGTAACAAAACTTAAATTTAACTTAAGACAATGTTACACTTAATGCAATGTAAGGTAAATTTGTTTTTTTTTAAAATTTGAATCAAAATTACGAAAAACTATATTGTATAATTGTATAGAGAAAAAAAAGTGGTAACAGGTGTATTTGAAATTGTGACTAGTTGTGTGCGCTTAACTGTATGACACAAGTGTTTTAGTCTGACATGTTTCTGGCGCTCGACTATATATAACCTTTAACCGGGGACATGGAATCTCACAGGTGTCGCGCATTTTACAAATTCTTAGAATTGACCACTTTCTTCCACTTGCCATGACCTTGCGTCTTAATAGCTTTTGTTTTAGTAGGAAACCGACCATGGAAGCAGACAGATGTGTTGTTGGTAACATGTGAGTAATACTTATCAAAAGATCGGACGTAGCCTGTCAGGTTACATGTTGCCAGTTGCCGTAAGACATTTTTTCGAACGACTTTTTTTATTTCAATATTTTCTAGTGCAAAATGGTAGAAAAAGGTGAGAAATATCAACGTCTGACTGTGAGTTCCGGTGAGCCATCAAAAAGAAAAATAATGTGGGTAGACATTTCGTTATTTGAAGAGGAATTCAATTCCCTTATGTTAGCTTTAAACTAATCTGATAGCGAAGGTGATTTTGAAGAGTATATCTGAAGGCGAACTTTTACAGCATCATGAAAGTGATCAGGATGAAGATTCAGAGGAGAGTCAGATCACTCCAGAAAAAGTTGGCAGCGATAGTTCCAAAGATGAAGACAACGTTCCTCTCACGAAATCACGGCGGTCAAATTTTTACTATGGTAAAAATCATTATAAATGGTCAAAAACGCTTCCTAGTGCTAGGATATGTACACCTCAACGTAATATAATTACTCGCGCTTGTGCCTCGAAATTGACAGCTGAGGATGGAAAAGACCCTTTCAGCATCTGGAATAAAATATTTGATGAAGAAATGCTTCAACAAATTTCGACTTGGACAAACAACAAAATCACCTATTTACAGGATGAAATTTGCCCATCAGTATAAACCTGTAATAAATGTCTGTCCTGTGTCTGTGATTTGACAATCCAGATCATCGCGCCGAAAGGAAACAAAATAACAGCTCGGCAGCTATATCCTTTATTTTCAACAAATTTGTCAACAATTCTCAACAAATATATGAATTGATCGAATGATGATATGTTAGTGAGTTTTATGGAAGAAGCCACGTGATTTTAACCAGGTAAATGCAGACTAGTCATACGAGCCTTGTGTGATGCATAAAATGCCTATTTTTAAAATGAATATGTTTATACTGGAAAAGGCTCTGATAGTGTAGGATTAACCACACAACATAAAAAACTTGCAGTGTCTTTTCAGTGTGTCCTGCGGTTGATAAAGTCAATTGAAGGAAGAAACCAAAATGTGACTGCTGAAACTGGTTCTCTTCTATAGAACTCATTGATGAACTGGCAAAACGGAAGGTTACTTACGTGGGTATAATGAAAAAAATAAACGTGAAATACATAGCGAATTTCAACAACAACAAAATCGAGAAACCCAGTTTTCTTTGTTTGGTTTTATGAATCAAAAAACTTTACTCTCATGTGCCTAAAAAGAATAAAGCTGTGATACTTGCGTCTTCAATGCATCACAATAACGAGGTCGACGAGGATACTTAGAAGCCTGCTATCATTCTAAATTACAATATAATCAAAGGAGGTGTTGAAGCTGATAAAAAATGCTCCATGCTTCAACAGCCACCGAACGAGATGGCCAATGGTGGTTTTCTACCGCATTCTGGATTTGAGCAGCATGAACGCTTATATACTGTATAACGTGCAACAATCCGATATTACAGAAAGCAGAGATTTCCTAAAGACTTAGCCAGTTCGTTAGTGCTGCAGAGATGTGTAGTCTGCAGTCTATTACCGAGGGAGTTACAGTTAGTGACAAAAAGAGAGTTCTAGGTGATGATATTGTCGAAGAAGATGTTCAAAGTCATGAAACTAGTCAAGGCAAATGAAGGGCATGCAAAATTTGTCCGCCTAAATTTTACAAAATGTCAGTGTAACCACGTGGTGTTGGGTGTTGCCATCCCGTATGCTTGCAACGTTCTCGCCCCTTGTACAAAAATTGCCAAATTGAGTCATTGTAACTATTATGTTTGTTTCTTTCAAAATTAGATTTTAAGCAAAAAGTGTTAAATTTATTGTATTACTTGTATAAGGTCTACTAAAATGTTAAAATAGTAAATAGCTGAAAAGTACAACTAACAGTTAATTCTTATTTTTTAAATATCTAATAATAAAAGATTAATTTACTAAATTTACTAACTGATTAAATTTACTTAATGTTTTTTTATTACATACCAATGGTGAAATATCAACACAATTTTAAAACATCCAAATTTATTTTTATAACAAAAATTGACTTTGAGAGTAGTAGCCCGTGAGAAGTCATGTCCCTTACAAAGTTATAATGTTACAATGTTACAGTGTTATAATTATATGTTTAATTATAATTTGTCATGTCCCCAGTCAAAGGATAAACTACGTAAAAAATTCGAGGACTCATTTTTTGGAATTGATACTTTTTGTTCTATAATAAGTAGTAAAGTAGAACAATGCACCCAATCGTTTTCACCTATTGTTACTTGACTAAGTTGTGGTTCAAATATTTATTTGTCACATCATCTATAGTCTAACTAGAACTTAAGTAAATACCTCATATAATTTTTCTAAAATTAATCTTTAGAAAGTTAACTAAAGTTTCGGAAAGTTTAAGGTACTCATATTGGATTAATTAAATTATTAAGAAGCAATTAATTACATTATTAAAAAAATTAATTATTTTATTAAGAATGTGTGAAAGATGATTAAAATTATGTATTGAAATAGTGTCATAGTTCTAATATGTTAATTGCATGGCCGTAATAGACTGGAAAGAATGAAGGTATGTAATTATAACAGCATATATTCAAATTTTAAAAATATGATAGAATGATTGAGCACAAAATTACAGTACAAATTTTTTTCAATATAATAAATTCCTGTGTTAAGAAAACAGCAAATATATATTGAAATCACAGCTGCTTATTATACCTATTTAAGTAATAAAGCATGAGACGTATAATAAAAATAATAATACGTATTCCTGATTACTTCCAACCTGGGAACATTGGTAATATTATTTGCCATGGTTTCCTTATAAATATAATACAGTGAATAAAAAAACGCTCATTACTATGTAACTTACTATTATAATCAGGAAATATATAAGCCCTTGTGAGCATTTTTTGTACACCTGAAGCAGTGTTACGTTAAATCTACAAAACTCCTAGGTGCTCATATCAAGAACATTGAAGCAGAGCCATTACATATGTTTGAATACCTATCCTTATAAAATGGAAATCATTTGTGATAATAACTAAATTCATTAGCCATAGGTTTTAAAGTTTTATTGTTGCACATTGCACACTGGATTTGTGGCACGAGTAACTCTGTGATTAATAGTTTACCATTTTAGAATGGAATACCTAAAGTCATCTTCGAAATATTTCATTGGTTCATCTCTTATTTGTATGAAAGGGTGAAATATTTAAATATCTATTATTCAGTTTTGTTTTACAATTTTAAATATAGTCTTTTATTTCATTCTTTTTAAAAATAAGGATAATGAACAAAACTTGATTCAAGTCAAACCCTCTGTGGCAAAAATACTTATTACTTTCTTTGAACTTTTTACGACTATTTTCCACTGTATTTCATCTTAGGCAATATAAAAATTGTATGTAGAGTTAACTGCATACCCTTTTTAGTTTTATTGCTCTCTTTGGTTGGTGATATACCCAGCCCCATTGTATATTTAATTTATAAATCGCGGTGAAGTAGTTACTATGAGACCCTTCTATGCACATAGCTTTGTTTGCATCTTTACATATATGATGGGTGATAGACATCTCTTTATTCATTTCCAAAAGCATAAAGTTAGGTCTTGTTACGTTATCAAGCAGCAATTTCTTTATAAAATACAAGAAGAAGTAAAGTATATTCATAATTTTAAACTTTTATGTCCAACCAATATTTATTTTTGCATGATTACTCCGTCTTGTGTTCATGCAATACAATTTATCAAAATGATCGTTTTAAAATTTGTAAATATTTCTTTATATGTATTTCTACGGGTGGAATCTCTTCAAGCCCAATAAAACAACTGTAAATATACGTTTTGACAAATTTTTTCTGCAATGGCTTTTCTTCACCGAAATAGTTTCATGGTTTGATTCTAAATTCGGTTTACGCTTACAGGTCGACCCGGAGGCGGATCCCATATTTGGTTACAATCCATTCAATCAAAGGGATGAAAATTGGAAGAGGTCTCGTGGACATTTCACTCCAACTTTGACAACTAGCAAAGTAAAAACTTACTTCCCTGGCATGGAAGAAGTGTGCAACACTATGGTGAAATATGTTGACAGAAGTATTCAAAAGAACGGTGTGGTGGAAATGGATGCTAAAACGGTAAGCAAAAGTAAAATTATTGAAAGTTTTCAACTACTAATAACAAAATTTTTACTCTATGCAATTGCTTACTCAATTTACAATTGTACAAAACGAAAATGATTTTTGAGAATGTCACTATGATACTAGTGACATTCTCAAAAACCTTTTTCTATATATTGGCTATCGTTTTTTGTGCTATTTAAAGGACTTACCTTTAAGCTTGCTATATCACAAAAAAAAATATACTGTTTCTGTTACAGCTTGTTGGAAAATTAACAACGGATATAATCGCAAAAGTCGTCTTCTGTATGGAGAGCAACTCGTTTGAAAATGAAAACACCCTCATGTATAGTATAACAAACAATATTTTTGTAAACGATCTTTGGTCCAAGATCAACTTTTTGGTTATATTGGCTTGTCCATTTCTGGAGCCTTTCTTTAAACCAAGGTATGTATTTTAATTAATGGTAATTAAGTTTTTATTTTTACGAGATGGTTATTTTTACGAGATGGTATAAATTAAAATTATAATAACTTTGAGTGGGTTTTTTAAGACCTTTTCAAACAATGACCCGTTGTGGAAACGAGAAAAATTTCTCTTTTTTACTGTTTTCTTCTTATTTTTTTTCTCACTTTTACACAAATCAATTAAATAATTTTGAGAATAATTGTTTAATATAATAGATGATTTTGCTCTATTCAAATGAACATTTTGCTTAAGATCTTTGGGATAATTATATTGTACATAATTGTGTAGCAGGATAATTCTCTTTAACAAACTTCTGTGGTGCAAAACCTTACACATTAAGAAGGCAATGCCACGCTTGGCAGGCAGTATGATGATTGCAGTGCAAAGCGTCTTGCACTAGTGACGTTTCTGTCTGCCACTTGTCTATGATATTTAAGTGACACAATTTTAAAAACCACTCCAACCCCGTTTGACAAGCGACTAAGAATCTAACCCCGTCAACTTTGTGACTGACCTAACACACTATGGTGATCATGTATCCATATAAATATCAGAGTCTTTTTAATCAATTCACATATTACAAAATAGTGTATCTTTTTTATCGTCGATATCTAATTTATATGTTTATTTCTATCCAATAAATTTTCTGAAACCAGTGATAAGTCATGTTAAAGTTTGTAAATTTCCTTACATAAGAAATACTTACATTACATGTGTGCAGAATCACATATTTAATTATATTTAGTATAAAATTAATTTTAAGTGCCACACATGAAATATACAATTCATGTGGACAATTTCACATGCTATATTTGTAGAAATTTATAATAGGCTACTAATAAATTTATGTATATATAAATATGTTTATAATTACATCTTGAAGATATTATGTAATTTGAATTTTTTTTGAAAGTTATGGCGAAAGTGAATATTTTGGCCATTTCATGGTATTTGTGTCTAACCAATTTTAAACTCTGTAACCCTTGATTTCCAAAAATATAAACTTTCCTGTGTTATAACTCACTGCTTCTTTATACATTTCATATTTTTTATATATTTTTCCTTTGTGTAATACCAAAATCTGAAATCTGTTGGATAGCATAAAATTGTAAATAACGTTCGAAAAACAGCAAATATACTAAATATAAATATGATTTACTTAATATTTCAGATTTGTGTCAAAGGAAACTGAAAAGAAATTGATGGCCATTTCAAAGAATATCATCGATCACCGCACTAAAACTGGAGAGAAACGAAATGATTTCTTTCAACATATGCTTAACTGCAGAGAGATGGACACTAGAAATGGTTACTAGTAATTTATACTATTTATATATTCAAATATAACTATTAATTAATTAGATACCACCTATGGCATTGCTTGTGTGAAATTTGAGATTAGGTATAAGCTAAACTTACGGAGGGCCTACTGGATTATTAAAATTTTGAGGTTATTTCCACGTAGCAGAAAATTAAAAAAAAATTTTTTTTTAAATATGTTCTGGATTTTTAATCTTTTGTCATTTTTGACAACATTGTAAATAATTTTTGTAATAAACCTTTGAATTATCTAACAAAGAGACCAAAAGGCTCTTTTCGCACTGAATCAAGGAGGTGATTTGGCAAATGACAGTAAGTTATGGTATCACTGATTTGGTTCCTATGAGAATGCTTTTCTGTTTTGAGTGGTGATATTGCCAAATTTTGGTTTTATAAAGCAAGCTTTCAACAGAAGAATCTATTAGTAGGTAAAATGTTCATAAAAGCCTGTGATGTCATAAGCAAAATATTTTAATAGAAATGTACAGTGCTGGAATTAAACTTACCACCTCTATTTATTATGCCTGTCTAAAATTCTTAATGACCATTTCACTCCCAGAAATCTGCGCCCAATGTTACAGTACCGTTTTCATTGCCTTTCTCGCCATGAATAAACCTAATTTTTTAGGAAAAATTTTTGTAATGATAAATTAATGAATGAATAGATTATTAAACAAAAAAAAAGTTTTAATCCAAATTCTCAAATTTCTATTTTATAGAATTCACAGACACATATATAGCATCACATTCATTTGGTTTTGTGGGGGATGGATTTGAGACTTCAAGTACAGTCATCGCAATGGCATTATATGAGGTAGGTTTTTAAAGAATTTCCTAAGCAATGAAGTGTTAATGGGAAAAGTGTAATCTAAGAAAAATGTGGTCATAAAATAAATGTCCATTTACCATAAGGATTAAGAAAGAAACATAAAGATTGCATTGAGATGACAGAAAAAACAACTTTTGGATATATGTTTATCAATACCAATGCAGTATTTTATCAACGGAAAATAGTAAACAACACGAATGTAAAGAGGTTATGTTACTAGTAAATATGAGATTTCATTTTTGAATAACTTAACACTGTATTATTTTTAGAAACTATTGAAATGTTTTTATGCAACACAATGTTACAAAAAGTTTACTAATTTAGCAGTAGATGGCACTGAGAGCATCTAGCATTAACATGATATGTTGCTTAGGTTGTAGAAATGTAACAAGTTAAAAAGATACTGCTTACCACGAAACATAGGTATCCATCTTTTTAAACAGTGCAGATTTTCTCCCCAACACTTTTCCATCATCGAAACATTTTTCTAATGAACGTATGTTTTAGGATAAATTTATAATCAAACTAGTCAAACTAGTAACAAATTTATTAATCACCGAAGTCTATTAAAAAAATCAGTGTGATCGCACAAAATCTACACAGGTTACCCACTACAATACTATTTCTCGTTTGAACTAAAACAATTAACTGCCATAAATACATAAATAAACATAAAATTGAGAATATTACATAACTTAATATTAATTAACGTAAACTATTTCTCATAGATGTTACTTTCATATTTGCATTCATTTTTAAATATGCAAATATATATATTTTTAAAGAAATATCAAAGCAAATGTATATCTAGTCTGTATGAAAATAAGAAAATGAATGAAATTATCGCTGCTCTTAAAAGTAAAAAAATTTATTGTAAAAAATCTATCTTTTTTTTAATTATGGGCTAACATATCCACTAATCATTTTTCCACCTATGTTAATATTAACCATGTGAAGACCATATTAGCAAATAGGTACCAATTATTAATCCATAGACAGCCCAGGCTAAAAATAGACAATAGGGGTTGAATTAATTTCGGGTCTGATATCAGACCCTTGGGCCATGTATCTAAAATTTTACTTGAGCCTGGTGCCAAGCGCTTTGGTCGCCTATCGGTTAAGTGGATTACACCATATGGATATAACCATGTAAAGGCCACATAAAAAAAAGGCTCCACTTATTAAATGCAACTTATCTATGTTCATTTTCTACACTATATGCGCCACTATTTTTAGGGTTCCATCACTCAAAATGAAAAAAGGAACCCTTGTTGGATTATTTGGTTGTCTGTTCACCTGTCTGTCAAACCCCTTTTTCCCAGAAATGGCTTGAAATATCAAATTGATATTAATATTATATACTTACGTATATAGCGTTACGTTACTATAACATTTCAAGTTTTTTGATTATGGCATCAAAAAGCTGTGGCAGTTTAAAGAGTTTTTTTTTATTCATACAACAGTTTTACTCACTGATCGTTAAAACCTACAGAATATTTTTTTGAATTATATATTTTTATAATTAGTTTATTTATATGTCTGTGGAGGATGTAGGATTTAATATATTTATATGTTAAAAAATGAATATTTGCAAATACTTTAATTAGAAATGCTGTGATCTCTGTGATGAAATTTGACATACATATAACCTGAGTCATACAAACAAACATGATATACCTTTATGTCAGAAAATACAAATTTATAATAACAATAGGAATCATACAAGGTACTAGCCAATACTATCTGACGATAAATTAGCAAGGTTATGCTACTGTCATTTGTTACCATGCAGAACAAAGTTTTCTCTCAATTAAATAAAAGATACAAGTGAATAATTTTCTTTATTTTATTGTTCTTTTTTTTTTTTGAATGTGTTATCACGCAATAGTTACAGTTGTACAATAACATATTTACTTTGTAATTGTGCAACAACTTGACTGGTAATTTTGAAATTCTCGTTTGTGCAATAACTTGACTGGTAATTTTGAAAATTAACTTCTCGTATATTTATAAAATGAAATTTTTCCCTTTTGTCAGTCGTACATTTTAGTATTCCGTCTATACTGACTGGCTGGAAACTGATTTTATAATCTTATCCATTTCGCAAAAACAAAAGTGCACTGACATTGACAAATACGTAGCCAGAATTTCTCGTAACATCGCACTGTGAACATTTTTTTTGCGATATTTATATTTCTTCCACATTCTCATTAAGCATTCTTTAAAATATTATCCTCTTGTCTAAAATAAAAAGTGTTATTTATACAATTTTGAATTTTAGTTGGCATGGAATCAAACAATTCAAGACAAACTGCGAGCTGAAATAAATGAATCAATGAAGGGGACAAATGGGAAGCTGGAATTTGACAATTTGCATTCTCTGAAATATTTGGATATGGTAATTTCTGGTAAGTCAAAACCATTTACCATGTAACAAGCTGATGAAAAAATCATTGTTTATTTCGTTGTTTGTATTGGAATAGTTTCATTAATTGTTCCAATAGCAAATTATATTACTGGAAATGTGGATGAACTATCAGTTTTACAATATTAATATTTTTCCAGAAACATTAAGAAGGCGTTCTCCAGTATTAACAATCAATCGTATATGTACCAAGGAGTATGTTCTACCACCAGCAAATACTGGCTTTAAGCCATTGAAGCTGGATGTTGGAACCTCAATAACTGTACCTGTGTATGGGCTTCATTTAGATCCGGAATATTACCCAGAACCAAACAAGTTTGATCCCGAAAGATTCAGAGATGATGCCGTCGCAGCAAGAGACAAGTTTTGTTATTTGCCTTTTGGAGAAGGACCCAGGATTTGTTTGGGTAAGTTCTGTGTAGTTTTGTCTGTCTGTCATTATTATACATCATATTATTGTCTGCTGTGGATATAAAATGACATATTTTATTTTTATATAATAAATAAAGATATAATATGTTTTTGCATTCTATGATTTAAAGTTGAGAAAATTTCTAAAGGATCTAAAAAAAAGTGCATACATAACTCAAACAACAATCACATTTGAACAATGGCAAAATGTTTTATCTCTCTATTATTTCCAACAACTTCTTGGCCAAAGTTCTTTATTTGGAATTTCATACTAAATTACACAATAATATGGAGGTAATTGATAAATTTTTCGCAACATTGTTTTTATGAATTTGACGTATTTTTAATTTTACGTATAAATGTTATTAGATTATAGGCAGTAAACATTAACATATAAATTTGCTGTATTTGGCTAGAGATATATGCATTAACACTCATTAAATATTTGCACTAATACTCGAATATAGCATAACACATTTGAGACTTCTATCTTCTCTTTGATTGAAGAGTTTAATTTCAAGAAACACAATATTAGAGATATGTTTCTGTTAGTGTCTGGAATTGAATCTACTTATGATTCACAAATTCTAAAAAGTTTATTGGTACTTGTCTCAAGTGACTAATTCCATTTAATATTACTACTTTCATGAGAATATATGAGAGATTTAGAATACCTATAGTGACACCTATATATACATATAGTAATACTTAACAATGTCGAACTGACTGAAAAATCAAACTGACTACACGTTAGTCAGTCAGTTTAATTAAAAATTATTGAATGTTGCTTAGTGGAAGGGACGATCTCAACCATTTCATATTACACAGTAAACTCTTAAGTAATAAATTTTCTCAAAATTCTACTTCCTATTAAAATCACATTCTTTTTAATCCATTCTTTTTAACTTTTTCCCCCTTCTTTTTGTCTAATAAATTCTAAAACCAATTTCACCGTACATGAGAATGAATGATGTCAAAATCTAGGACCTCTAAATTTGTATGTTTTTTTTACTTTATATGTTTATGTTTGTATATATGTTCATTCGTGATCATAAGTATATTGTGATTAAGTTTATAATGTCATGCCTGTAAATATTTTTTTATGCATATTTTCATTTTGCGTAATTTATTTTACTCTTTAATTACTTAGTTTTTTAGATTTTTTTGTTTAATAGTTCAGCTTTTTAAGTAAACAATAATGGCAGGTACATAGAAAAGAATTTAATCATGTCGTAAAGCATCCACATTAATTTAATTTGAAGCAAAGGTTAGAAAAGGGGAAAGAGATTTTAAAAAAATTAGCAATCTCTGTATCCAATCACTTAACATGCAAATTCTAATTGTACATTCAGAATATTTAATTAACTTTATTGAAACTCAAGTTACAATATTTCTAATGTAATTTAAATTTTATAACACAGGCATTAGATACGCAATGGCTCAAACCAAAGCCGGTTTAGTCAGTCTGATCTACAATTTTCGGGTGACGCCATCATCAAAGTATCCATATGATTTCAAGATTGTCCCTGATATATTCGTTATGAGGGCACAGAATGGGGTTTGGGTTAAATTTGAACGAGTTTGTAAATAGTGAATTGTTTAATAACAGTACATACAAATTTTTTTGTGTGTATACATTTTTGAGCTTCTTCATAATAAATTTTATCAAGCATTTTTCAATTTTGTTTTATTCGAACGGAATATTTAATAATTTTAATCACCCTTAGAAATAATATTTTTGTTTTACTAGAGTAACATATTTTGAAAATCACATTTAATGATAATGGAAATTGTTTTTATGCTATTTCCATCTGAGCTACACAAGAAAATATTGATGAAACATTATTTTAATTAAGCAATGAAAACCTACACAATTTCCTTTAAGTTATGTAAATTTCATGATGCGATCATAATTGCTACTCATAATGTAAATTCATTAAATGGTCAAGAGCATGTTTATCTATAGAGTGACATCAGTACCAGCACGCTAAAGCTGGTTTTATTACTAACAGCACGAGACATGGTAAGGCTTTACCAGACTTGTTATTCCAATCATCGAAGTGTGTTTTGAAATATTTTTGTTCGTCTATTAAACCGCTCAATTTTAAATATTTTTTGTGATCCTTTAGATTCACCTAATCATTTAAGAAATGTGATGTATTTAATTTATCATCAATACTGTGTAAAAAGTGCATTCTTTTAAAAGAACTTATAAATTCTGCTGCAGTTGTAGATGAAAATTAAGTAGCATGCGGTAATACACTATATGCTTCCAAATATTGGGGATATTTAAGGTAAAGATCAGCTCACTTCAGCAAATAATCCATTTTTTTTATGAACAAAACAACATTTCTGAAACTTTAAACTCTAATGTAACTATGCCTACTACAATCAAGAACGTTACGATACCATGCTTGTCCTTCAATAATTGAACGATAAATTTAAGAGTAGCATTGTGTAGCAATCTATATAAACATGTTCATGATGTATTAAACTGACTGTTATTTTAGTTTTGGTTGTAATTTTACTATTGTTATTGTATTCTTTACTAACATGGAATCATAAATATTGGACATAAAAAGAATATATCTTATGATAAGCCAAAATGGTTTTTCGGTATTTATGGAATTATGATCTCTAAGGCAACATTGCGGTGAAGTATTCAAGGATATGTATATGTAAGTTTGTAATTTTAGTTTTAATTTTTTGATAGCTGACATGAATTTAATTAAGTTGTAAATTAGATTGTTTGTATGTGAAAAATATATATGCCGATACAATATGCAGTTTCAAAGCTATAGCATATTATAAATATTGAAAAAATTCAACACGAGTTGGACTGAAAGAAAACAAAGTTAATTTTATATTTAATCATGCGTGATCACAATTTATGTTTTTCTCCAAAGTTCCATTAATTTTAATACTCTGTAAAATTTTATTGAAATGAAGTTCCTTATGGCACGTAACACTTTTGACGAATGAGAGTTAGTCCAAAAAAAGTGCAAGATTTCTACTGCTACATGTCGAATTATTTTTCTGCTGGCTTTCCATTGTAAGCCAATCAACTGCCAGACCGTTTCCAATTTGCATTATAAATGATAAATTATTACTTTATCATTTGTACTTAAAATTGTAAATACTTAAAATTAATAAAATACAAACAATTTTCTGCTAATTCATTAATTTACAATATTAATGAAGATTTATTTAGATTGTTTCAGTAAATTTGACAATTCATTATATTCTTTTAAATCTTTAAAATAATTTAATTTAATTTTACATTTAATTTTATAATAATTAAAATAAAAATACCTAAATTTTAATTTTTAAAACAAAAAATTATTAATAAAATAATTAAAACAAAAAAAATTTAATTTAATTACTTCAATATATATAGTGAATGGAATTTTGTTCAAACCGTGTGCCCCATGACACCTCTCGTTCATTTTATTTTCTTTTAAAATGAGAAAAAACATAAAGTGTTGGTTTCTCCACTTATATGAAGATGGATAATGAATGAAAACTTGAGAAATCATCTAAATGTACTGTAGTTGTCATGAGACATTTATATCTCCTCTCTGCCGATTAAAAATACATAAAATCATTCTGATTTTTTAAAGTAACTTAAAAGTCCCATCAACATACACAGGCAACCTAAAAAACTAAACATCACACTACAGACCATAAGCATCACTCATTCAATTGTATGTTATTATAAGTAGATGCATATTACAGATTATTTGGGTCAAATAGGGTTTGCAAAACATACATTTCTTTGATAATAATGTAAATGTACAGCAAAATCCCTAAGGCTTTAATATAAAATTGTGTTAAATATCAGGTTATGCTCTAAACAAAAATAAAATAACAACCTTTTAATTCTTTGTAGGTAATAGTAAAAGCTTGTTTGTGCCTCAATGATTAATTTTTCCTTGTATTTTTATACTATTGTTATTAAAAAACTGGTATATTTCTACATCTCTCGAAATTGTTGATATAAATTTATCAAAATAATTTTATCTGAAAGATTTATCCATTTGGTTAGTAACTATTAAGGAATTTTTTCAGATTTTCATAATCTTTTAGCTTAAAAATTAAAAAATAGCAAATTAAATCACATGAAAATAAAAAATAGTTATAAATTTGTTAAGCACGAATTTCAAACCCGCTTTCCTGATTTAGAAACTTCACTCACTCATACGCTTTGTTTCCTATACTATAATAATAAACAAATATATATTAATACAATAAGAATGAAGTGGCAGGTGGGATACAGAACTTGTTTTGGTATTTAAACACACTAAAGAAACTTGTCTTTGATGTATACCATAAGATAATCTCAAAAATGTCTTGGTTGTTGAAAAATTATATTATTTTCTGATAATAAGAAAAGTCTTTCTTTCGCCATCAATTCCTATTATATAATTTATTATCTATTTGGTCAACCGCATATTAAACTATAAACTTAATTCTTTCAAATACACTTATTTACTAAAAAAAATATGTAAGGATATTCGACGATAAATTTCTCATTGTCTTCACTTGATAATCTCCATAGTCATCAATTATAGCAACTATAGTGTGTGTATTTGTAAATACAGTGGATATTGGTTATAACAATGACTAAGGGACTTTAAATTTATGACTCTATATCTCCATGTCGTAATATGTGAATATAGGGATCTATGACACAACATAATATGCAATTTAAATACACAGTGTATTTATTATACATTAATTTTCATTTAATTATTCACCACTAAATGAAACTACGTGATGTAGTATTATTCCTATTTTACTTCAATTCTTTATCACGATCTAGGTTTCCTTGTATGACAACATCTTCAGGTGGGCAATTTGTAAAGTTCTTTACCAAATTCGATGTTTACGCATGTTGGCCATCTGTGAAAGTAAACAAAAGACAAACTCCTGTGCTTTTGTGTTGGAGCAAATTGAATTTCAAAATGTCGCTACATCTGCATATGATTTCCAGGAATATGTTACAAAAAACTTCCTAAAAGCAGCCGCTATAACCAAAATTGACGCTATATGAAAGTTGCTATACGCAAGTAAATTTCTAGGAAATTGTATCCTAAATTCAAGGGAGCCAGGTGTTACGTTGCTATTACTAGAAAGTCTTTATTTATAACCAAAGGCGTTATAAATGAAATTCACTGTATTGATAACCATTCACAACTACATGCTAGTGGCATTAATAATTTTTATAATGAGTGAAAGATTAAATGGATACACAATTCGTAAACTATATACATTAGTTTTGGTATTTTTGTATATATATATGTATATATATATATATATATATATATATATATAACTTTTTTGCTATATACATAACTTTTGGCATTAAATATAGATTGCAAGATATAACTTGTATGTTTCACCTCAAGATACATTCATTTCTATCTGCACTTGCCAAGTTATAGTACATTAATTTAATTTAATTTTTGATATCGATTTCTTCAAATCATTCTCTTCCTTCATTCTGTCATTTGCTAGCTTTATTGGCAGGAGAAAACTAATGGAGGTGGTCAATATTCCATAATTGGTAAAGTAATATAGTTTTTTTTAATTAATGGTAATGTTGCCAAAATAAAAGCAATACGATATACAAAAGAAGCCGTACAAATTAGCTAATATTAAATGTTTTTTAAATAAAGTGTTTTCTGTTGATAATTATGAGAAGATTTACTTATTACTTGATAACTTTTTTAATGTACTTGCTCATACATATAAAGCAGGGGCAAACATTTTGTTTCCTGTACCTCAATGAGTAGGATATCATAGGAAAAGTCTTTTGAAATGAAAATGTGTTTTCATTTACCATTTTTAATTTTCAAGTCTTGACTGTGAAATATTAAGCTTCAAACTGTATTGCTCTGTATATAATTTTTCAACTGTAGATTTAAACACTAGCACTTTATTAGTACTTTTGTTTAAAGTGATTTCAGTTAACTTATATTGACAATTTCAAGCATATGTCAGATGCACTTAAAGTGTTTAACATTGGCCGCATTATGCTGCATAATTAGCGAGCCTTTTTGTAGCATTATTATTAATATTATGATCTTAAAAGTTTTGTTTCCAACAATAAATTTTATTCATTCAAGGATATAAATTATAAATATAGCAATAATATAATAAATATAAATATTGCACTTCAGAAGCGAATGTCATTGTCTTGCCGTTGATACAATTCAGACATTAACACTACTCGAGTGGCAACTATGGGTCATAAATTCACGTAACAAATAAATGAAGTGTATTAATTAGTGTATTTCTAAAAAAAAACAAAAAATTTAAGGAGTTATTAGTGACCCATACCAAAAAGCTCTGTGTGCAAAGGGTTAAAATGTCCAATATAATTAATAAAAAAAATAAAATTAAGTTTATGAATGGAAAATAGTTATGGATTTATTACATAACCTCAATTTAATTTTGAAACGCATGTTCCATAATATCCCACTTGATGGACAAGGTGTGTGATTTAAAATTTTGTTTTTAATGTTTTCATAAATATTATTGGGTTGACACTTATGAAATCGTCACTTTTTTCAACCAATTTCTGGAATGTTATAGAAGCTTCTAGAATATTTCTTGTAGGGTATATAAAGAGGGTATATAAGAGTGTGGCATTTGAACTTCTATTCAGTTTGCAATTGAATAATCTTAGAGGAATCTTTCTTCATGAATATTTTTTAGGATAAAAAACCATCGAAGCATCACGCAATATATTCACAGCGATGGGTGAAGGTCTGCCCTTTTACAACACAGCCAAGCACTGGTTTCAAACATTCAAAGTAGGGAATTTTCACCTATCCTATATAGATCATCCAAAGAGATCTCCTACAATTGATTTAGATAAATTTAAGTCTTATTGAAACAGATTCCAGATTAAGTTTGCATTGTGTAGCAGAGCTATTTTCATGCTCTTATACTGCAATGAAAAAATAAATTCATGTTTTGAGAAAGAAGTGGAAATATTCCTTTTGAATACTACAAGAGCTAACAACCTTTCAACTTCAGAAGAGAGCCAATGTGTGCTTGGAGCTACTGAGTTCCCATGGTACCAATGAGTTCTTGGTACCAATACTTCTGTTAATTTTCAGTGTAAACTCCAGTGGCTAGGAGCTGGAAAAAAAGTGTACCTAGACTAAAATATAATATTGGACAAAAGATACTCTCATTTATACCATACCATACATTTTGAGTGTATGGTATGGTATAAATGATGTTATTCATTGGGAACTCTTTCAAGCTAACAGTACAATTATAACAAAGATTTATTGTGAACAATTGAATAAAGTCACTGCTAAACTTCCTTCAAATCAAAGTAAAGTTTATTGTTTACTTGACAATGCTCGACCCCACGTAGCAAAATTAGTGTGTGAAAAACATCCATCCGTTTCATTCTCTGTCTAATAATTTAGGTGATAGAAAATTTAAAGATGAAAGTCGTATCAAAATCGAACTTAACCAATTTTTTAGTCAAAGCCTCAAAGATTTCTACAAGGATGGAACTTTAGCTTGCGATTAGTATTAAATATTGACTTCATGGTGCTTATGTAATTAACGATTGATTTTATTGAATACATATAAAAAGTTGAAAAGTATAAAGTGTACAGAGATGGCGGGTTTGTAAGTTACCAATCTAATATTTGAGATCACGATCAGAAGCATCAACTTGAACAATTTCATACATATAGATCTAAAATTGTAGAAACTATGAAGTTATGACGTTTAATCAGGTGTAGTTTTCTATGGGACTCTGAAGAACCATAATATGAAAATTTTTTTACTCTATAAAATGTTTTTAAAAGGGGTCAAAATTTTAAAGTTTTTCTGTATACATTTTAACTTACCATTGTAAACTTCTAGTTCAGAACAATCTAACCAGATAAACAAGGAAAAATTGTATTAAAGAAAATTTTTTTTACATGATAAAATTATCATAATTTTTCAATTCCTAATAACTTACATATAAATATATTCGACATTGTATTTAAAGTTACAAAAAACTTTTGTAATTTCTTCATGTAGTTTAATGTATCTAATTGATACATATGGCGCACTTATTGCCACGAGAGCAATCTCTTACAGCCAACTAGAACACCAGTCCAGCCCCGCACAAGGAGCAGCCAAAAAATCAAATTATGTCCATTTCTACAACTTAACAATCATACTTGTCAAAATTGTCTGCTGTATGAAGACCAAATCATTTGAAAATAAATCACTCTGATGTACTGTAAAGCGAACTATATTTTTATAAATGATCTTTGGTCCAAAATAAAATTGTTATTATTATTAGTTCATCCATCTTTATAGTCTCTATTTCAAGAGAGGTATATATTTTTTCTTAAATTAGAAACAAGTTTTATTGAAAATGGTGTCAGGAATAAAATAAATAAAACAAGTTTTTGACAAACTGAATAAAATATAATTAATTTAATATCATTAGGTAATTTAAGTTTATAATTTTCGTATTTCTTAATCTAAAATTGAAAGCTTTTATATTCTGGTCAGTGGCAAGTGAAAAAAAACAATAGGAAGAGATTCCCCACCATTATTGAAATTTAGAATTTTTATTATCACTGACAAAATATTTGTTTAATTTTAATGATATTTGGAATCATGTCAGAATAAAAATTAATATTTGGAGGAAATACTTTTATAAGGAATTATGATTAAATATTTTTTTATTGAATCCTAATCGTTTTAGAAAGAGCTAGAAGCAAGATAAATTTATTATTATTTTTTTATACTTTGAATCAAAATAAGCTTTTCATAATGAAAGAAGAATTTTTTATACTCCTTTTTGTTTATTCAAAGCTTTAACATTTTCAATATACATGTATTATAGTAAAATTATTATTATAAAACACATTTATTAATCTCACTTTAACCAATGATTAACATTTTTGTAATAATTTTTTTTTAACTAACCAGATTTTCTATATTGTTAATATAATAACTAATGATTCAGTTATAGGTTTCATAATTTAATTTAATTTAAAGTTTTAACTTTCTTCCTATCTAATCTAACAAACTTTTAACCCTCTCTAGTCTAACAAGCATATGTGAACAATTGTCTGAGTTTTTACAATACAAAGATTTTGTGACTGGTCAGTTGCATAATTTTAAAAAGCTTAGTTAACATTTTTAACTATTTGAACAAGTTCTATTGTAACTTTTAATATTTTCTATGAGTCATTTGATTAAAAGAATGGTGTTACAGCTGATAATCCTTCTTTGATGCTATAACTTAAATACTTATGTTGCGGAAAATTGAGGGAGGCTAAAATTTACTTATCAATTTTATTAATGTAATTACTTATTATGAACTTCTGTAAGTTTGATTTAATATTTTAGCAAGTTTGAAGTTTGAGTAAATTTTTGTAAGTTTGAGTTAATTTTTAATTAACCATAGACCCTCTCATGTTGTAATCTCTTTTAAATCATTATTGTATGAACTTTTTTAGTCCATAAGTTAGATTTTGCTCTGTAGGGAAATGGAAAATATCCTTCACTTGATTATTAATTTGTCTGTGTTACTATAAAAAATTCAATAAAATTCTTAAAAAATCCCCACAGATTCCATTTCATGGCGCACTGTATGGCAGTCTGTTTACTATCATGAATGATGATGCTGCAAAAATTGTATTTGTAATGAGCAAAATTTAAATATGTGCAACAATCAATAAGTTAAGAAGTTCATAGATCTTTGTAAGTTTATCAGCGAAATAATTGAAAGTTGAGAATAATAATACATTATATACACTCCGGATAAAAGATTGAAGTTTATACAAATGGCACTACAAATAGAATTTAATTTTTTGTTTCGTTGATTTAGTTTATTGCGATGATAAATTAATGGACGAATAGATTATTTAAAAAAAAGTTTAATGACAAATTTTCTACACAGATTGTATGCATTCATTTAATTTTTAAAACGTCAAGTACAGTTAATGTAATGGCGTTATATGAGGTACGTTCCTTAAAACTTCATATATATAAAAGAGAAAAAATTTAATTTCATTTAAGATTGTAAAAATAAAACAAATTTTTGTTTACTTTCAACTAAATTGCTTTAAGTATTTTCCATGGAAAAATTTGATTGTATCATAAAATTATTTTGTATTGACTCTATAAACAATAGCCATGGCAGTTGCTTAATATTTAAAAATATATCATACTTCATTAAATCAATTAATTAAAACAAAATATTTATTCTTTTGTTAATAAATGGCATTTAGAGGTCAATGTGATAAAGGTTAAAGGTTACTTAATAACAATTATTAGTTTAAAATCTTTTATTCTGACTTAGACAATTTTTTACCAACTAATTTATATTAACTGACACATCACTGTTTAAATAAGATCAAGATGATTTAACTAATAAATAGATCTGGTATTATTGGCATGACTTGACATTTATAACTTCTTTTTTTATTCAATACAAATAATGACATGATTTTGATCATTTCAATTTTAACGTTTGAAAATTTTTTCTCTTACAGAAAGTAACTTTGGAAATACTCCCAAGTAATATAATTTAAACTGAACTTTTTTAAATTTACCTTTTAAATTTCACAATGTTTAAGCAATCTTGGTAAATTTATGCAATCTTAGTAAAAGTCCTTTTTTCAACATCTCACTATGATTGCGTCCATTGTTTAGTAATCAATTTTATTAATATTCATTTAACTTTTTCTCTCTGTAACATACAAAGAGCAATAGGAGTAAAATTTTATCAAAATTTTATTTTTTTTTCTGGCAAAAGGACACTGACAGCTTTTATTTTACTTATTTGGTTCAAAAGACAAAGCAAGCAAGAAATTGAAACTTCATTCAGTCTATAAATATCTCAATAATTTTATAGCAATGTGACACAAAAGTTTTTTATAAGGTTTATATTTTAGGAAAA
Source organism: Druceiella hillmani (assembly GCA_039881145.1). Classification (NCBI taxonomy): domain Eukaryota; kingdom Metazoa; phylum Arthropoda; class Insecta; order Lepidoptera; family Hepialidae; genus Druceiella; species Druceiella hillmani. The sequence goes on along the minus strand of JAYKKI010000023.1, from coordinate 3,249,867 downwards.
TTGGAAAATTGTTATAATGCCTCTGTTTTAGAAAACATTGGAATGTCCATGTAATCATATGAAATATTTATAAAGACTTGATAATATCTTGATTGTGCTATTTTAATATGTCTTTATCTTTATAATATCGATTAACTCCAAATCGTAATGGAACATTAAAATCAATTGGTTTTGTAAGGATAAATTTCTTTTTAGTCTGTCTAGGACTATTATTGCATATAACTCTGTGCTATCCACCATAATCCTTTAACACTTAGTGATGAGTTTTTAATGTATTCTCTTGAGATTTTACAAGATATTTCTATAAAGGATTTTTACTCGTGACACTTTTAACTGAAAATTACATATGACCCAAAAGAATACAATGCCACTAGAATATATATGATGAAACACACATGAAAGAAAATTGTAACTAACAAAAATAGCATTCAAAACTAGCTGCAACCAAAATTTTTGTCCAAATGCTATTTACAAAAGCTATTCATATGTAGGGCAGTGCACATGATGGCTACATTTTTATTATATGAAAATATTAACTAATATATGGCTGTCCATAGAACATTTTTTGTATATAAAATTCATGGTGAAAAAAATTTACACTTTGTAACAACTATTGCAAAATATTAATTAATTGTTTCTACAATATTACAAGAGAATGTAGAGAGGCTTAAAAGCTTTTTCCAGTATTAAAAGTCAATAGTATTCATAACAAGAAGTACGTTCTACCACCATCGAATGCTGGTTTAAAATTTTGAAGATAGATGTTGGAAACTTAGTATTTGTACCTCGTCATGTATGGACTTCATTTAGATCCAGAATATTACCTAGAACCCAACAAGTTTGGTCTTGAAGTGGAATGACCTGGAATCAAACAAATTTGACATAATATAAAATCCTAGTGTGAAGAGGAGCTATAACTTACAAATACTGGTACTGAAATACTGAAATTAGCGTTGGGAAAATTAATAATGTTAAATGATTTTGTTCATCGTGAAATTATTGAAGATTTGAAGAAGAATCAATATGATTTTGTTGCTACGCAAAAAAAAACATTCCCTTTTATATTTGCAGGATTATAATAATCCGGTTATAAAAATAAATTTTCATAAAAGTTATGTTACCAGAAAAATTAAAAATGATACGAATCTAACAATTAATACAAAACTATACCGAAATTTGTTCAATTATTATGACGTGTACTTTAATAAATACAATATACTTTGAATTGAATACATATTAAACCTAATGGTAGGTATTATATAAAATAATATTTAAGATATTAATTTATATAATGCCTACCATTAAAGGCTTGTTTTAAATCTCAAGGCTATTTCACCATAAGTTTTCATCTATTATTTTATTAATTTATTGCATAACTTAAGATAGTACTGATTATGACAAAAATAACATGAGTTCAGCAAAATACATAGGTATGTAGGTATGTAATTACATATTAACATATCCTAAATTTATTGTTAGTAGTGGTATACGCAGAATGGTTGAATTGCTTTATTTTTCTCAAAAAATACATTTAAGCTGTGCCAGAAAACATTGTGTACTTTTGGCTGAAACCAAAATTTGAGCAAATATAATTCCATCAAAAGCAAAAGAAATGTCTATCAGAGACTAAACGACCCTTCTGTCTTTTTTTATTCAGCTGTTTGCATTCAAATGTGAACACGCGTCTCCTCCATTCTCCTCCATGTCTCTCCATATTTCTTCGTCCTGTGCTGTGTGTCTTTCTTCTTCTGGTCACTTTCCTGATGTCATCATACCATCTGATCATTGGTATTTCTTGTTTTCTTTATTCACCTCATGGTTTCCATTCAGTTATTTTCCTTGTTCATCTATTATGATTCATTCTGTCAACTGGCCTGCCATTTCCGCTTTGCTTTCATTATCTTCTCACTTATATCTTCAATGCACATCCTTTTCGTCGTTCATTTAATAGTCTTCATGTCGTAACTCACTAAGATAATCGAAAATCGGGATAATTGACAGTATGAAGAAAAGCGATTTTTGTATTAAATATTAACTCTAGAAAGATAACATATTATGCCTGCATATAGTCATATTTTAGGTATGTTGTCATATGGTTATCTTTCTAGGGGTAACATATAATGTTAGGTGTTTATTCCAAATAACAGAAACAAATTAAACTTATTAAAATCAACAAAAATCAATGTTTACTGTGTCCAATTCTTATTAAAAACTTTCCGTAAAAGAATTTTCTGCATTTACATCAACAGACATTTTTTCAACTTATATTTTACAATTTCCGAGATTTAAACCTATATGATTATCCATTACTTGCCACAAAAGATTTATCGTCATCTATTTTTTTATTTAACTGTACTGCCTTTTCACAGAGCAAAGGACCAGATATTGATTGCACACTTGATTGTTTTTGTAAAAACCAATGATACGAAGCTTCATTTTTTGATTTTTGATGTTTACTCCCATTTTCACAATCAAGTTTGCAGGTGTACTTAAAAATTGAAATGATATTCTTCTTAATATTGCTTATCGTAGAAGTACCAACACCATATTTATCGGCTATCTTACGATCGATTTCTTCTTTTTTAAAGAATCAGTAATGTTTATTTTATCATTAAGCAATTGAAATTTTCAAGCAGAGATGTGATACGGCGCAGCAATGCAGCGAATGGCAGCTGTCTAATTAAGAAATTAATAAAACATGCAAGGCAGAGATCGTGCGGGGCGTGGGCTTGCAGTGCCAGCGCAACATATTCGTGCATGCATTGACTAGATTACAAAAATATTTGCTTATGATTGGCAATCTGGATTATCATAAATCCATATAACTGAGGTCTCAATAATCCAGTTTCTACTGTAAGTCAATATTAAGGTGAAAAACAGTCTTTGTCCAGCATACATACGATGCATATAAATATCAAGTCTTATTGATGTTATGTGAATTGTTTTGTTAGTCATACGTACAATACGTATAAAAGAAAGATTTTTCTAAAAAAAGTATTTACTAATAAAATACTAGCAAATATTACAGAAGAATCAATATTTTATGCAGGGAACAATACTTGATAGAAAATTAAATCTATCTCAATAATATCTTATCCATTGATAATAACATTGCCATCATTAGTCAGTATTACTGTAGGTACAATATTTAAAAAAGATGCTGCATTTATCTGTTAGTAAAATTACTACCGTAAGAAAAAACAATTATCATGGAATGTTTTCACAAATGAGGTTGTATATATCACACCAATTTGAAATTATAAACTATATAAAGCACTAAAGCTAAGTGGAACCATGTACAGTGCCTTCAATTGATAATACCCGCCTAATATTCAGCACATATTGAAAACTGTGGTAACTGCCAACGTGTCTGTATTCACAATCTGACATTCACTTTATATTTACTTATAAATATTGGTTTACATAGAATAAACTGCGATAATAAGTGATAAGAATAAGGAAGAAATTAGCGATACATTTTGTGATCAATGAAAGTAATAATGAAAGAAACTCGATGAAAGTATATTTGTTTGAATACCATTATTGATACCATTCTATAAACAAATCGAACAATTTTTAACTTAAGTTTTCACAATATTGTTTTTGATATTAATTGATAAATTGATTTAAACGTCAATGAACTCATACTAGTGGTATAGTACGTTGAAACTATGTATAGTATATATAAACATTTTCCTGAAATATAGGGATTCAATTTTTATTTATTTTAGATGTTGTCGCTCTGCTGTTTTGGGTTGATCACAAGGTTACATTCCAAGATGGCATAGAGCACCACGGTGTTCTGAGTTCAATTACCGACTATTGTTGAGCAGGGTTAGCATTATTTTAATAATTGAAAATTTAACAATATTCAAACTAGTTAAAAATTTCTTCTACTAATCAATATTCAAATAGGCACACAAGTTTTACAGACAGTGAGACAGAGAAGAACGAAGTTTGGTAATAATTCAGAAAGCAGTTTGGTAATAATTAAGAGAACTTATTATCAAAACAGGCGAAAGTACTTGAATTGTTTGTGTATGGGTAAAAAACATAGTTAGTAAACTGTAATTCTATTAAATAAATGTATATACCACGGTTGCACAATTTTTATACATCAACTGCCCTTTGTTGTCCTATTGAAGGGGAACTATATATCCTAATGAAGTATGACATCAAAATACTGCTCTCTCATTTTCTCATTTCCATATTAATCAACATTTGTACTGCATTCTTATTATGCAATTTAATTCATACAATCCTACACCAATCCATCCATTATAGAATTTTAATATTTATAAGTAGGCTAAATTTGATGAATATTGTGTCAGAGAATAAGAGAAAGAAATTCAATCATAAATATTCAACTTTACTTAATTTTATAGCATGTTACTCAAATTGCCTTTGGGCAGCTGATTAAAATAGCATAGCAAAAAACTTCTTGTAGATGATATATTATTCAATGAAATTGCTGTATACTCTATAATGTGATGTTATATAGCTTGTTATACATTGATTATTTGCTTGAGGCTATTATACAGGTATACTAGCCATCTTAAATACTTTAATTAAATTAACTGTTTGATTTACAAAGATTTTAAAACTCCATTACATTTAACCGAAATTTTTCATTTAATTGATATTTCCAATCAAAATCTAGTACCTAGATATTTTCACATTTTACAAATCCTTGGGGGAAAAAATAGAATGGGTGACATGGTACTGTTACTATAAAACTTAATATTTCGCAAACAGGCCTGGAATATGAAAAATTTCCTAATACATTTTCGTTTTCTCTGTTTTAAAAATTATGGATATTATCCTCATATTTACCACCTCGTTTTTAATTTTGAGCATGACGAATAACAATTTGTAAGTAAAAAGGAAATTGCTCTAATTATGTAATTCTTTACAATGCTAAATAGTTATATTGCCAACCTGTCATGTCGGGATTGGTATTCTTTTGTTACTGGGTAGTTATGTATGAGTTTGAAAATAGCACTATTTTATATTCCGCATCTACATAATAACATCTTTTTGCAAGTCTTGGTTGCTTGAGCACTAAATTTTCTTACCGCGGTTTCAGGAAAACTGTTTCAGGAAAACTTGCTACTTTAGCAACTTTTTTAAGCAAGCTTTACGCTACTTTGCAAATTAAATTAACAGGGAAATAAACAAATTGATTCAAGATAAAGAATTGTGTGGTTCTTAGCTGATTTATTAAATTATGACAAATAAAAATCTCAATTAGATTTTTATTCCTCATACCTATTTTTAAAAATTTTGTCCTATTTTATTTATCTGTTAATCTAAACATTTTTACTATGAAACAAATAAGTGAACCTACTAAATATGAGTAAAACCTGCACTATGAGGGTTCCATATATACAATGGTTATATTAAACATTTAACTAATTAAATACTTTTTCATGTAATACAATTCCATAATGCCATTAAATTTTATCACAATTTATCTTAAACTAGAAGAGTTGTGATGCGAATTATGAATTGTGATGCGAAGAGGAGTAATGAATTTATAAAGGTTCTATTTTTGCCAATCTACTATTAAATTGTTAAGATGCATACACTCAATTAGGCTGTAGGCTCTCTTTCGAGTATCAGCACAGAAAAATCTTTAAAATTATGGAGAGAACTATTAAATTGGAAAAGAAGGAATAAAGATTAAAATTTGGAAGGTTACCCAAATTTACATTTGCCAAAAAAGATATATGAGCATAATGTATAGGCTTTATCAAAATTTTGAACTGCATTACGTGATATCTAGAAACTCCATCATCATAACAGCTGTTTACTATCATTTAAGAATGTTGCTTACTAAAGACATACATAGATCAATTGACAGCAAGTTCATTCTTCTTACTAAGTTTGAGTCCTTTCTGTATCAAACTTATTGTTATTAAACTATTACACTTTAATTGATTTAACCACCATTTAAGGCCCTACTACAAGCTTACCAACCCATATTACCTGTTAAAAAAAACGTATAAGATATAATAATATATGGATAACAATAAGATAAGATATAAAAACAAGGTCATTAACAACCAAATAACCCCTAAGTACATTATACCAAAATGGACCATAATCGAGATATTTGTGATATCCTTAAAAATTAATAAAAAAGAAAACAATGGAATTTCATGGTATTTACTTTTATTTTTTGGTTTGTACATATTCTGATACGTAATAAACAGTAATTACATTTAAATAATCTGTACAGTTGTTTTAATTAGAGCCCTGTAATTCAACAAGTTTTATAATTTTTAACAAATTCTTGCAAAAATATAATTTATATCTGCAAAAAGTCACTGATGCGCATAGTCAGCTGAACATTTTAAAAATATCTACGTATTATTAGCTATCTAATAAGATACAAATATGTATCTTAAATTACAAAATTATTCAACAAACTTAACTAATTCAGTGAAAGGGGAAAATCATCTTTTCTAAATTTAAAAAAGTTCTTTATTTGAAATTATTTATAAAAATAATATAATCAAAGAAGGTATTTATTAAAAGGTCCATTTTCTTTTCTTTAATTGACTTTTTACTACAGACCTTGATAAATTGATTCTTATTTCATTTGCTGCGTTTATTATTTTGATTCTAAGATCATTTATTGAAGGCACAGCGATACGTCGTAAACCAAACTCTTCACTTGTCTCTAGACGTCATAGTCCATCAGTATAATTTTGTTGTATTAAAAAATTATGATTGACCTGTTCAATTTTTCTGAACATGTTGCTCAAGATCTTTGGGGAAATTGTTTTATACATAATTATGCGGCAGGGCGCCTTAACAAGCCTATTTGGTGCAAAATATTAAAATTTAGTTGTACTTATAAAAGGGACTCCCCGAAATCTCTTATTTTAGGCTACAAGAAAAAAATCTATTTTTCACCACCTCTTATATCACATTAGCATTATAAGTCAGTGGCCGGTACTAGTACAGTGGATAGTTTCGTAATGTAAGTACAGTGGATAGTTTCGTAATGTACGTAAGTACAGTGGATAGTTTCGTAATGAGTTTTAATTGATTTCTACCTTGAGAAAGTCGTACTTAGTATTGGAATAACCTCATGGAAAAAAATTTCCATATTTTATGTTAAGGGCACGTTCAAGATTATGGCATTCCTATGTACTTCCTGTATTAATGCAAGTTGGGGTAGAATAAAGAGCGATTTTGAAAAAGTTAAAAAACTATAAATTTTTTCATAGTAAAATTTTACTATTTTATTTACTTTTTATAAAAGAGCATTGAAGAAAATGCTAACTCAAAATTCAAATAAATTTAACTAAGTTTTAAAAATAAATACAGTAAAATGACGTCCGTTCAAGTGTAGAAATCTTTCCAGACGAGTCTTAAACTTATTTATCACATTACACAGCATGTTTCATACAGTACATACTGTCATTGGTTTCTCAGGCTTGTTTATCATCGTTGACAAAACCTTTTCAAACTTCTTAAATCTATTCTGGTTGATTCTGATTAATTTGAAAATGGGTGTAAAACATGACATATCTGCATGTAAGAACTATCATTTTTATAAAACGCTTTGGCAGCATGCATACGATGCTGATGTGTTCCCCGTTTCATTGCTTCTGAATGATAGTGTTAGGAAAATGGCTGACTTCATCTCCACCGTCTTCCATCAATTCCATGCTTTTCAAAATTGCTCTTTACACTGTTCTAGACTGTATAAGCTATTATTGGTAGTTCCTACAAAGATTTCTCAAAGGTAAACATTCACTAAGCAAGTACCCACGACCCTTCGACGAGGTTTTATGGCCCGAATTGGCTTCTGTTTTAGATAAAGTATAAAATTGCAAGGGCCTATCATAGAAATTACATCTATGAAAACATGATATTGTTTCATCACTATTATAAAATTTGTTCTTTCACTGCATCATATTTGATAAATTTTTATATGATTAGGAAGATTGAAGTAATAACTACTAAGGCAAATAACTTATTCTGTCTGGACGTATGAAATTAATTACATGATCAAAATGAAAAATTCAAATATTCATACGTTCAGCGCTGTGAACTGTAGTAATTCGAATGACTGCAAACTTTAAACATATAAATTTTTCGTTTGATTGTTATTTTGTCCACTATAAATCATAATGCAATTAGCAAAGCTCAGGAGAGAAAAATCCAATTTCAAAATGTTTCTTTATCTCAGTTGATTATCATTGTTAACAAAACTCCATATTGATCAAGGTACACTTATAAATAACATATAATTTCAAATACATCAAACATCAAATCAAATCAATAGTCTGCCTGAAATCCACTGCTGGACATAGGCCTTTCCAATGCATGGATCATTGGAGGTAATGCCCCTAATCGCCATGCTTGACAGGTGGCATAGAGGTCACAGCGCATAGCTTCTCGCACTAGTGACACTGCCGTTTTCCGCCAATGGCTTGTGGCATTTAGCAACACGTTTTTAAACACCACATCAGCACCACTAGATGAGTGGTTGAGAATCAAGTGGTTGTGTTAAAATCGTAAACCTTATGATCGACCTAACATGCCATGGCCACAATTTATACATATAAATGTCATAGTATTTTTAATCAATTCACTGAAACACTGTATCTTTTCTGTCATCGATATGTAATTTAATACAAATAATATCCAATGGCAATTTTTGTCATTGTCCAATTTAAATATTTATCCACAATTAAATGAAACTACGTGATGTAGTATTATTTCTACTTTATTTAAATTGTTTACCACAACCTAGGTTTAATTGTATTACAACATCTTCAGGTAGGCAATTAGCAAAGATTAACTCCTAGGAACTTCCAACAGCATTTAAGTATTACACAAAACAATAGCAAAAGCGGAGTTTGCGCGGGTTTAACCACTGCTTATGTGATTGAGTTTATTGTAGGGGTGGGTAGGTGTGGTGTTTTTGTTATATTTTCGAAAGTTATACAATATAAAAAAAAATTTAGTGAGGGTAATAAATTAAATTGATGTTATTCTATGACGTTATACTATGCAAATGTTCTAGTGCATGAAATAAAATGAAATGGACATCATTCTCAGTATTAGATTTATGTAATAGAAAGGATATCTGATGGTTGGAATGAGGGAAAAATCGGAGAAATGTATAATTAGTTGTATAACCTGACAACTAATTATACATATCTCCCATTTTTTGTTTTCTTTTGTATCACCTTAGATGTGTAACCAGACTGAAACAATTTGAAGTGTATTGTAGTATCAATATTGTCTAACTATATTATGTCTAGAAGATATTATGTATGGGTGATGATATTGTGTTGAGTTGTTCATTTAACATATTCACATTGGTGTCTCTTTTATTTGTTTTACTGTTTATTTCTATTGTGTCTAGAATGTTGAGTTTATTGCCTTTTGTATTTATGTGTAATATATAGGGAGGATTGTCGGTATGAGGGTGATGGTTGTTTTCAATAAGGTGTCTTGCAAAATGTGATGTGTCTGGTTTGCTATTTCGCAAGCTAGCAATGTGTTCTTTGTATATGGTAGAAAAATGTATTTCTGTTTGACCTATATATACAATATTACAGTTGTTGCATTTAAGTTTATAGATACCACTCTTTCATATTTATCTATTTTTTCTTTATCATTAATATAGGTTTTACTCAAGTTATTTAAAGTACTATAGGCACATGTGGTATAATTTATATTTTTATTATTAGAAAAAGTTTTCCTATTTTATTTGATACATTACCTATATATGAGATGAATTTATAGTAAATTTTGTTATTATTTGGTACAACTGGGTATATTTCTTGGATTAGTATTTTTCGTAATTTATTCTGGTACAGTTTTGTGACAATTGATGGATTATAATTATTATTTACTGCGATATGTTTTGCAATTTTTATTTCTTTACATAAATTAGGTTTTTCTAGTGGGATGGTTAACACTCTATGAATCATCGAATGAAAGGCTGCTAACTTATGGGACCAAGGGTGTTGTGAATGACTATTAATTATGGAATTGACAAATGTGTCTTTTCTAAATATATTAAATTTATGTTTTATGTTTTTTCCTTCTAATGTTATATCTAAAAAGTTTAGTTTATTATCAGATTCTACTTCTAAAGTGAATTTTATATTGTCGTGTAAGGAGTTGGAAAATTTGACAAACTGGTCTAATTGTCGCTGTGTACCTTTCCAGCAGATAAGAATGTCATCTACCTATCTATAATAGTATACTACACTGGTTGCTAATTTACTTTTTAACAGGCTGGTTTTTAGATTGTTCATGAATAACTCGGCTAACAGAGAACTGAGTGATGACTATTCACAGCCCTAATATATTATGGAAAAACTGTTTATACATTATTATAACATTAAATATTTGTTAACACATGGCAAATGTTCACAGCAGTGCATTATAAGTATGTTGAATGGAGAACATCATAAATAAAGTTTTATGGCAATTTCACATCAAAATCATGACCTGTTTAAAATTAATATTAGGTTGTTTTTATTAGCTAGCTTTCTTGTCTGTTTGTTTGTCCAGTACAAATTTTGTAAACAATTTTAAACTAACTTTTTGTTGAGCTAGAGACTTGGAAACTTTAAAAATAACTCAGAACTGAATGACAATGCAATATTAATATGTTTTCTTGTTGCTCTCTTTGGCTGTTCAGCACAAAAGAGAATGCCTGCACGACTACAAATTTTTCAAACGGTTTGAAACTAACACCCATTGAGCTAGAGACTTAAAACTTTCAACATAGCCCAGAATTGGATGACAATGCAATATTCACTCGCTTTTTTATCTGTCTGTTAGTCCCATGCAACTAACCTAACCTAGTACTAGTCACTTGAATTTTGTGACACTATGAAATCTACGTCATTATTTTATTATTATGTCATTACATTTTATAATATTTATACTTTGTGTGACGCCTTCTCAATGCCTTCTTAATCAAGGCCTTTTTGGATTCGGTTGGCAGTCATTTGATGTATAAAAACATGCCTACAGGGCCCACTCACAGAAATTAAACTATTTTAATGACGTCACGTCGAAAAAGGAAACAAATTAATACAGTTTAAATGAGTAAATAAAAAACTTAAAGTAGGATTTTATTGTTCTCATAAATTTTAGTTTAGTATCTACTCATATTTCATTAGAAACATTAGACAATTTTGGAGTGAAGTGTATCAAAAGTGCATATTTGATTTAAATTTTTGCAAAGTTAAAATTTAAGTTTGCAAAATGTTTTACAAATATTGTGCTAAACAAGAAACTAATAAATCGTAAAGAAAAGTTGTTAGAGATTCAATTAATAAACAATTGAGATATTGGTTTCAAAATGCTTATTTGATTGAATAATGTTCAACTATAGTTGTAAAACAAACATTTAAAAAGATTTAAAGGCAAAAACTAAAGTTTAAAATGGTAATCAACAGTGACTGGAACGACCGGAAAGCAACGAAGTCATGAGTTTTTTTGCAAGTTATTTTAGATTATTTTATCACTTAATTGATCGAGTGTTCAATATACAAATATATTGGGTGGACTTGTTGCTACATGAACAATCTTTCCGATGTATCAAAATTTCATGTGCTTTAAAGTTATAAATATACGAGTCATTACTCATAGGTATTAAGCTAAAAATATTTATGTTATTACATTTTGCTTCATTATGGCAGGACATTATGAGACAAAGATGCCACGTGGAAGCCACATTGATTTTTGCATTGCTGTCGGTCGACTAGGGGTGACCGACACTGACTGAAAACTGCTGCTCGCACCACCAGTTGCCACTGTGTTCTCATATAGTGCACATATATGCAAAGAGATTCACTTGTGAATTCATTCATATAATATGTCCCGTTCTGCCAGCCAAGTTTGGGAAAAATTTTTGAAACTTACTGAAATTGATGGCAAGAAACACGTAACTTGTATTTATTGCAGTTCACAATTTAAACATATATTTAAATGTAAAAAGTGTCCTAATGATGTTAAGAAAAATATAAATTATTTTGAAGGTGTTAATAAAAATATTACTGCTCTTTACATTCCATCACTAAGTACATCAAGACATGCCTATGACGTCTGCATGTGTAGATTTTCAAAATCAATCGATGTCCACAGTAGAACAATCGTCATTAGCAATAGTTTCTTGTGATCACGAAGAAGTAGATGTAGCTATAGAGAGAGCTATCTATGCGGTAATTAAACAAATCTTTGGTTTTTATATTTATAGCGGTATCTATGTAGCTAATTAAACAAATCTTTTGTTTCTGGGCTTATTTCAGATGGTTAGACTAATATTATTGGTAAAGGTATAATCAAATTGTATTTATACAACTCCCGATCCTATCTTTTCTAAAGTTATATATCCAGAAACCCAAAGGGAAACTGCAGACTTCCTGGGTTACTAAATTATTAAAGTTATTAATGAAATTAGGCTCTCAAAATTTATGGTAGTGATTACCGACAATGCATCAACCATGAAGGCTGCTTGGAGGAAAATCATGTCTACATTCCCACATATATCTTGGGTCGAATGTGTGAGTCATAGTTTGAATTTGATTTAAAAATATATTTTTAAGATTGATATCTTTGAGAAAACCTCGCAAAAAGTATTATATGTAATTAAATATATCAAACGAACACATACAGCCATGGCATTATTTGAAAAATCAAAACCGAGAAGTACGGAAAGATAACATGTAGCTAGAAATTGTTCTGAAAAACTTGATGGAGTGATATATATATTACTCTGGAATCATACCAAAAAAACAGAGAGGCACTGGAGTTAACAGCAATATCTCACAAATTTACAATCTCGTCTAATATTAAAAATATCCACAGTTAAATGAAACTACGTGATGTAGTATTATTTCTACTTTCTTTAATTTCTTTACCACAACCTAGGTTTCGTTGTATTACAACATCTTCAGGTGGGATATTAGCAAAGATTAACTCTTAGGAACAACCAACAGCATTTAAGTATTATACAAAACAATTTTTATGTCCTTCCTCCTGTCCTTCCTCCACTGATGTTTGTAATTGTAAGTGGGAGGTATATCTTAGAGCGACCTTAAAAACAATCTTTGATATTTCTTTTCTAAAAAGATTCTATATATCTATTTCTCTTGAAATTATGGTAAAACCCTTTTAACTGAATTACTTAACTTTTCAATTAATTGTCTAAATAATTATCTCATTATTACTAATAATGATATGCATCTACGTTGTTAAGAAACCCAAAACAGTCATCAACAAGTTTGTATGTCTCAAGCCTCTGTCGCAATGAAGATTTAAATTAGTCTATGACAGGAAACAAATTCTGGATTTCAAATTATTTTGATAGTCAGCTCAACTTCTGGTGTTTTGTCAAGAAGTACCAAAGTGAAGTTTATGATGTAAGAAAATAAAATATTTCGAATACTTGAGTACCATGATAATTTAGTTTTAGGTGCAGGCATTGTAAAGAGAAGATGTCCTTAATTTTTTCGTTAAAACAATGAAAGCGAAGTATCCTTTTGGTTTGAGATGATTGAAACTAAACATATGTGAAGGAAAATCATAGGAAATAGATAAAGGAAGTAACCATACGACCGTATGCACGGATATTGTAGAAATCTATTTTTTTACACATTCCCAAAAATTAAACTGTAACATTTTCTTCAATAACGACAGTTAATATTAATAAACTTATTTAATCAATGGTAATAGGTTACTCAATTGTATTCTTACTTAATGTCATCGACTTTAATTCCGGCATGTAAACTAGTCCTGCATATATTTTATAAAGATCACATTTCTATAGTATTGAATTTGTTTTTATATAATTTTTTGCACATTTGTAGATTAGATTGACGTAAGTGCACTATTACGTACAGCTCTTATCATGTTTTCACATTTTTAGCTTTTCATTGAAACTTTGATCTTTGAACTAATTAATAGCTAATGATAACTAAACTTTCTAATCAACTTTACCGACTAATATTTTTTATTTTTGTGACACAGTTGTTGATATCAGTTCATCTCAGGTCACCAAAGGCCCCTTCATCGGAATAAAAATAATTCATATTCTAACATGAATAATGGTTGCATCTCAAAATTGTTATTGACTGGGATAAGTGTCTTATATCTATCTTAGCTTGAACTTTGAGCCGAATTGGTATAATAATCTTGGTTATTTCTTTTTATAAATTTTAAGCCCGGCACTCAGTCTTATTGTCTGAATGTTAATAATTGAATTGCAAGAACCTTAGATATTTCATTAAAAAAATGTTTCAGAATCTAGCCTATATCCTAATTATAGAAAGTTTAATTCAAGTTGATTTAGTTTGTTTAAATCGTGCTCAAACAAATAGACAAACATAAAAAATTGGTAGATGAAGTGTTTCTTAGGAAAAATTTCAAAGGTAGCAAAATTTTAAATTGAAAATTCTGTTCAAATTGGTCCAGTTGTTTTTTCATAATACTATAACAAGCTATCATGCAGGTAGTCAGGCAAATAATCTAAAAAAATGCATTTTTGTGTTCAGAAAAACCTATGTCATATTTATTTTATAACAATAATTTTTTAAAAAATAATTTCTATGTATAGACATACCCATATTACAATTTTATAATAGTATAAATTAGGTAAGAGAGAACAGAAAACAATTCAGCTTACATTTTAAATATTGTTAAATTAAACTATGTGATGTAGTATTATTTCTACTTTTAGATGTTGTAATACAACGAAATCTAGGTCGTGGTTAAGAACTTAAAGAAAGTAGAAATAATACTACATCACGTAGTTTCATTTAATTGCTTCCATTTTAATTAAAAATGCATAAAAATATTAAAGATCCAATTAAAAATGTTCTAAAATTTTGCAAGTTTTATTCCTTAGTTAAGTAAATTGCCTGATAAACATTTATAAACACATAATGATTAAGAGGCTGCTTCATCAACGCTCTTGTTATCTTTATTATTAAAATGATTCAAATATTTAGTCTTGCGCTCGACTTCGTGTTGTTAACATTTAATTTAAAATGATTCTTATTTTCGTATCGGTTGCAATTTTATTATTGTTAATGTATTCAATTTTAACGTGGAATCATAGATATTGGGCAAAAAGGAATATACCTTATGAAGAGCCGAAATGGTTGTTTGGTAATTATGGAAATATGGTCACCGGAACGCAACATTATGGCGAAGTGTTCAGGGATATGTACATGTAAGTTTGTAATTTCAGTTTGAGTTTTTGATACGCAGAATGCATTTAAGTAAGTTGTAAATTAATTTGTTTGCATATGGAAAATAAACGCAAAGTTTTAGTTGAATATTTTGTAAAAGCTTAAATATCAATCGCCAGTCTTTCTTGCGAGTACAAATTACAGGCTCTTTTTTATAAAATAATGTATAAAGTTAGAAAAATACTTAAGATACTATATAAATAAATATGTTACAGATAATATTTCCAATTAATTATGCAATTTATTCGTATATATGACAGAAAAGTGATAAAAATGCCTTTAGCATTTTGCTAAACATCCGTGTTGTAGATATATTATAAAATAATATATAAAGTTAGAAAAATACTTAAGATACTATATAAAGAAATATGTTACAGATAATACTTCCAATTAATTATGCAATTTATTCGTATATATAACAGAAAAGTTATAAAAATGCCTTTAGCATTTTGCTAAACGTCCGTGTTGTAGATATATTATAAAATAATATATAAAGTTAGAAAAATACTTAAGATACTATATAAAGAAATCCTTCACTCAAAATATTATACTTTTTTCTAACTTTTGAAAATCTTTTCATTCATTTCAGTACCCTGCCTTGGGTTTCAATGGCTATGTGGAATGAAAGGAAAGGGAGAAAAACAATGTTTTTTACAGAAAATTATTTTTAATTATAAAACTAGTGGATTGACTATATTATTTGTTTACCTGTTTTCTGTGTTGACATAAAAATTAGATTGTTAACTGACTCTGGAGCATGCAACGTATAATTGCCTATAAGAGCAATCATTTTCTAAATTCAAACCGCATGCTTGCAAAGATTGCCTTTGGGCTGTTATTCATAGTAAACGCAAGGCGTATTGGAAATTGAAGTCGTTTGAACTCGAATGCCATTTCGGTCAGAATGAGTGGTATTCGTGGAAGTAGTACATCTTCACCATTATGAGGTCCGACCAGAATTGTTGCTTCAATTAGATCATCATCAATTTTTTAACAAATAATTGTGTGCCATTGTATAAATTTGGCTGATTAATTTGCGACTGTAATCCGGGGATATAGTGAATTAAGAAATTCTGTTGGAAAATTTACTACTTCACTTTGGTTCGTCATGGAGTCAATGGTTTTGTATGTCACTGTTTCACCTGCGATTCTGTTTAGAATGATGTTGTTTATATTGTATAGATACACTAACATTTTTAGTTGCTAGAATTGCTCGTATGCTCAACCATGCGTGATTTTGATCATTTGTTTTGATACTTTGTAAAACCTTGTATACTAATTCTTCTTTTGAATTCTCGATGTTACAGAAATTAGATAGGAAGGTATTTTAAAAAAAACTAATAACCAAAAGTTTTTTTAATACAAATGTGCGCGTAATCGAATACTACGTTGTGTCAGAATTTCTGTCTATCGATATATAGAAATCTACTGATTACATATTGAGTTTTGCGAGCACAAACAGATGCACGTTTATACCTTCGTATAAATTTAGTGCAAACAATTTATGGACTACTTACTGGCGAGTGATGTATATTTTCATAACTAATTATCTTTACAAATATGGAACTGAAGATGTATTAAATATCCTAGTTTTTATTATTTCTTTACATCATTTCAAATTGCCACTAAAAACGAACACTTCGGTGGTAATAAAAGATAAGAATATAATAACATTCTTAAAAAGATAAGAATATATATTCTTATCTTCAAAAGATAAGAATATAATACAATTCTATGTAGACGATATGAAATAATGATGTTATTCACCACTAATATCTGGAAATACAGTGAATAATTTGTATACCTTGTCATTATGAAAATAAGGTCACAAGATTATATCTCATAGGTAGAATGGATTAGAGCAATAAATTGTTACATAGTCATAGAATGAAAGATCCATTACTTACACTTTATTAAAATATTGTAATCAGGAAATGATTATTGTATCGAATTACAATAATCATATAGTGATTTATGTATATATGTATATTTACACATATGTATATTTATATACACACATATCTATGTATAAATATACATGGTGTCTAGAAATAAATGTCGGGCAAAGAAAAACGTTATTCTTTGACTGAAAAATAGTAATCAAATTTGAAAGATGACTTTTTTTCAGATAATTTATAACAATATGTGTCATATTTTTCATACACACGATACTTGCACTTGGGAATCAGCACCTCTCGGGTTAATATAGTGGTTGTGTATGCCTAGCATGAGCTTGTGTGCGTGCGGTAGTGGTATTAGGTCTGTTAAAAAGAGTTATTTGTAATATATTTTTTACGAATAGTGACAAAGAAAGACAAAGAAAGACGCTATTTGTTGGATATAAAGGAATAAACTGTCTTTGAAATAAAACGTAAAAACGTCTTTTTCTAATTGAGTGCAAAAAAAATATAACACATAACTCTTTTTAACACACCTAATACCGCTACGCATGCACACAAGCTTACGCCAGCCGTACGCAACCACTACATTAACCCGAGCTATGTTGATTCATGTGAAGTATCGTGTATATGAAAAAAATGACAAGTAATTATGTACATTATTTAGAATTTTCTGAAAAAAGTCATCTTTTAAATTTGCTTTTGACTATTTTTCAGTCAACGAATAACGACTTTCCTTGTCCGACATTTATTCCCAGACACCGTGTATATATTTATACGAATAAATTGTTAGAAAATATTAATTCATATATCAATTTATACAATTTTTAATTATTTCACTCTAAGTTGATATAGATCAATAACAGCTTGACCATTTTTCTTTCAAATGAATGTTACTTCAAAGGTTTTATAATGAACATTGAACTTCTTTTATTTTTCTGTAGAAAAGTTCACAACTAATTGTCTCCAATTAATGTTAATTGATACATTTCAATTTGTGTATAAAGTTACATGGTTGATAAATTATTATGGTACTATACAACAATACATCAAAAAATAAGTATAGTTATATTATAATCAAAAGTAATACAAATTAAATCTATCGCTTGATATTATTATAATTCTCTCTACCAGAATTGATTCAAGAGTATTGTAAATGTTTTAAGTCATATATAAAATCTTTTCAAGTTTACCAATTTTCAAAAATGATGTCAAAAACTTGGTTCTTAAGCTTTATAGACATTATACAAATTTATTCACTTGCATGTTACAATATTTATATTAAAAAAAATTTAAAAGAAAGTGAAAAATAATTGTATTTTTATATTCAATTATGTTTCCATATTAACATGAGATGTTTACTGTGTGGTTGTGTATGTGTCAGCCGAGTGCTTTATGTCTTATGTAAAATATAAAATTTAATGTCATCCTCTCTCACAATTAAATGAAACTATGTGATGTAGTATTATTTCATTTAATTGTGAATAATGAATTTCTACAAAAATATATTCAATATTATTCAATATTAACGCCAAATATATTCAATATTTGAAGTCATCCACTCTGTTAACTTTGGCTTTAGTATTGCAAAAAAGTAAGTTCTAAATAATCTGGTTGGATATAAAAAGTAATAAATTATTTCATTACTAAAATATCAAGATGTAAAATATTTAATATTATACATTTGACAATGCATTCTGAAAATAATACACAAAGATCAAATATTGCCCATTATCACAGATTTATTTTATAAAATATTATTCTTGAACAAAAATTAAAATATGAACTCTTAAAATTTAGGTGTTGATGGGATTTAGTTGTCTTACCTACAATCATCCAATAATAAACTACCAAACTAATAAAAAATAACTTCATTAGCATTCAGTCGTCTCGTCAGAACATATTGTCACATTGAACATGTGGAGATGTGCAATATTATCGTCCTATATTCCATTATCATTATGAAATTACAAAAAATTGTACAATACTTTCTAGCCAGTATATGAAAAATGCTGCAGTTGCAATAATAAACTAACAAACTAATCAAAAATACAATCTTTGCTAATATCCCACCTGAAGATGTTGTAATACAATGAAACCTAGGTTGTGGTAAAGAAATTAAAGAAAGTAGAAATAATACTACATCACGTAGTTACATTTAATTGTGAAAAATAACTTCATTAGCATTTAGTCGTCACGTCGGCACATGATGTCACATTGAACA
This sequence comes from Druceiella hillmani, assembly GCA_039881145.1. Classification (NCBI taxonomy): domain Eukaryota; kingdom Metazoa; phylum Arthropoda; class Insecta; order Lepidoptera; family Hepialidae; genus Druceiella; species Druceiella hillmani. The sequence goes on along the minus strand of JAYKKI010000023.1, from coordinate 3,230,503 downwards.
TGTGGAGATGTGCAATATTATCGTCCTATATTTCATTATCATTATGAAATTACAAAAAATTGTACAATACTTTCTAGCCAGTATATGAAAAATGCTGCAGTTGCAATAATAAACTAACAAACTAATCAAAAATACAATCTTTGCTAATATCCCACCTGAAGATGTTGTAATACAATGAAACCTAGGTTGTGGTAAAGAAATTAAAGAAAGTAGAAATAATACTACATCACGTAGTTACATTTAATTGTGAAAAATAACTTCATTAGCATTTAGTCGTCACGTCGGCACAAGATGTCACATTGAACATGTGGAGATGTGCAATATTATCGTCCCATATTTCATTATCATTATGGAATTACAAAAAATTATACAATACTTTCTAGTCAGTATAGTAGTAAAAGACTTTTTTTTAAAAGATATAGGTGTAGATTTCAATCAAGTTAGTTATATTGTTATGTGGTAAGTGTTAAATTAAACTTGATTTGCCAGTTTTCAATTTTAACATTTGTTGTGACGTAGCGTCGTGCAAGTTATGCGATGGCAGATTGTACTAAAATGTCAAGCAATAATTAATCAATGAATTTGGCATTTTACATGGAACATATCCCACTACTTTTAAAAATTAAATGAATACCAGCATATTTAGTTATTTATACATGGTCATAGTTTTTCTTGCGTTTATATTTCCTGCTCTACTCTAATGTAATCCTATATGTGACCTATACGCAAATTTGATATTTTTATATATACTTAGCAAGTTCAAATATTGGATTGCCATAAAATTAGGAGTAATTTTTTAAAAAATATATATAATATAAAAATTATTTCTTTTGTGCTTTACAATTTTTGTTGCTTATCTCCCTGGAGGACGCAATATTTATAATTTAACATAGATATCTAATCAGCTGTGTGTTTTAAACTAGTCAAAGCGTGAAAACACATGATCTGATCATGCCAATATTGATAATAATAGACGCAAATCTGTAAAATATTATATACATGTTATGATAAATATAATTTTATGATTTATGAGAAAAAAAATTTGACATTGTCAAACTCTATACAATATATTTGACCTGCTAAATTAGACGAATCTGAAAGTGTGTCACTTACACCCGCTGAAAGAAGAGAAGAAAAGTAAAATGTCCTTTGTACAAAACTCGTACATACGACTAAAACTAATATCCTATATTAATTTCTTTCTATCTAAAAACCAAATATACTTTTCTCCACTTTTTTATAATATTTTAGATGGAAAAATGATTTGATTTATGTATTAACAATTCTGAACATGATATAATCCAATAAATTGATAAGAGTTAATAAACAACAAACATAGTTATTGACTGAATATTCATCTGGAGTCAATAAGTTATCACATAAATACTTTCAGTTTAATGATTTGATTTTGTTTCTTAGTACACAATTTAGTTCACAGAAATTTAATATCTATTTGTATTTATGGTGTATGGAATCAACTATTCTTGTGTAACAACTATGACTCAGAAATCTGTTTGTCGTCTAGGTTATGGTCCAACACAAGTAGCATTTATAAATTAAAGTTTGATATTATTTGGTTTCTAATAATTTTATTAAATTTGTTAGTTCTACGTCTATAAAATACCTTTATTATTTCTTTTTTTAGCTGTCGTTTTTAATATTTTGTACTAAAGCTAGGAATTAGAAACACTTATGAAATTCGCTCGTAGTCTGTCCATCTGTTTCTCTGTCATAGCCTATTTTCTCTCAGATATCTAAAGCTTAATTTTAAAGCAGTTATAGCTCCACTCGCGTGAAATATGTGATCCAAACTTTAGTGATGGAATGATTTCATCTTTTGCACCCAGCACCGCTGCTGTCTTCGCCATTTGCAGTGCTTCCTGCTTACCTACACTCTAGGACATGCCTCATAAATGTGAATATAGAGAATTCAATAGAATTCAGGTTATAAGCAGACGGACATTGCATTTTATGTATATTTTATAAGTATCTGTATATATTTATATACTGATATGTATCGGTATATATTACACAATGCATTTATATATTTATATTACACAATGACTCAAATATAGATGTGAATAACATTAGAAAGTTCTCATTTCATGTTTTCATACCTGTCATGGAATGGTATCAACTGAAAACTAATAAGATATGTGAAAATATAACATTCATTTAAATGGCAAAATTTTTCATGACTTTGTTAAGTAACAATTTAATTTTATAAATTATTGAGAAAAGGAACTGTTTTGCATAAATTTTCCTATTCACTCGATGATGACAGTGTTACTTTCATATAAATCCGAAGCGTAGAATATGTGACTTATTTAACATAAAGTCTTGCATGTATTGACAAAAATTACAAAACTTTATTCTTTACTACTCATGCATTTTGAGTTGTCCCCATACATCCATACCTCTTTTATAGTAGCATTTGATCAACATTTATTGTTATAAAAATTTTAATATCTTTATTTCACAATTGCAGGAAAACAAAACACAACAAATACGTGGGATACTACAAACTGTCAACCCCTTGCATATTATTAAATGACTTGGGCTTGATCAAGGATCATTTGACCAAAGACTTTATCAGTTTTGCCAATAACGAGTTTTATGTAAGTAGAATTATTACTCTTTACAATAAAGCATGCCACATGTAGAATGCATAAGAAAAAGGTTTGTATGTAACACTTTCACTGCCAAATAAAAAATCGGTATACAATTTTCTCTAAATTAAGCTAATTGTTTCTTCCAAACATCTTCTTTATAATGTAGTATATTATAGGAAAGGCAGAAGCTGACAAAAAGTATATGTGACATATCGATATACAAAACTAGCCTTCGCAAAAAAAGTATGCAATCTGGTAATGTTTATGACTTATATAATAAAATTAAATGTAACTGGTGAATTCCAAGTTATTTAGTATAAAATATTTAAACACAAATATATAAAATGTGAAAAGGTTAATGTAGCATCAACTCGAACTGTAAAGGCAAACAGAAATCTCGGACTAAAAATATGTCCTGTCTATACATGTGTATATCTATAACATTGCTTTGCCATCTAATCAATCTTATCCAACTTTAATAATTTTTATGCGGAAACTGACAAGCAAAGTATCAAGTTAGCAATGTGATCGCTGCCTTAATTCTTTGAGCATCCTCTGCTCATATCCGGGTCATTTCTGACTGGTGCCACTCAAATGTAAAGATTTTTAGAGAATTATAGAAAAGGGGATGAAATAATGAACCTAATGGTAATACACATGTCTGCAGCATACAATTCTTTTTGGGGCAATGAATTTTTGAACATAGTGTAAGTTTGAGCTTTTTTAAATTTTGTGTTAGTTAATTTTTTGATTAACAAACTTTATTTTTATTTTCAGCTTTCTCAAAAAACTAAATTATATCGAGTTGTGAGACATCCTTTCACTCTTGATCAAAATCTTTATATTTAAAGATTATTAATCTTATATTTATAGTTTTATTAACCTCTTAACTGGGTATGCCAATTGAAATAGTGCGCTGACTGGGTATGATGGATTTATTTTGATAAAATATATAGGTCTAATTTTGCCATATATGAATTCTTTTATTAGATTTCTTTTGTTTTAGTTATAAAAAAAAGTAAATTGCCCAAACAGGAGAGCTCCTATTTTGCTACATACCAAGTTATCAGTTTAAATTGGACATATTATTTAAATAGATGTTTACCAATGCACTAAAGTTATCCGAATTTTTAGCATAACTTTAAAATTATATTTTCTATGGGATTTTACATAGTAAACCTTTTTTACGAACACATTTTTACATAAAGTAGAAATTTAGTTTCTATCATGTATCATTCTTGCAAAGACCATACTTTTTAATTTCATCATATGCTTCCCAAACTATTCTCATTTAAAATGAAACAAATTTAGCTTGAAAACTGAAGAAGTAATTTTCCCTACTGTGGAAAACTACACTTATAAAACAGTTTTCCTTTTATGAGCTCTAGTTTCATAATTTTTTTTAAATGAAACAAAATGCTGTGTATTCTCCTTCGAGCATGTGTAACAAAAGCTTTTACACAGACAAAAATTCACAAAATCGAATTCAAGAACAAAACAGAAGGATTTTAATAATTGACTTTTTTGTTGTTAGGTTCATTAAAGTCAAAAAGCAAAATTTAATTTACAAAGACAGCTAAATATTTTTGATAGTTTACCATCAATAAGTTGAGTAAAAATTTATTACTGAAACAAAATTTCAATCGAAATGTAATTTCGTGCTTCCATATCCATAATGATAAAGTTTAAAACTGACTAGACTTTTTGATGAATATGGAAACCGGAGGGGTATCTTCTAGCTTGTCTAAGTATTGCGAATAAGAAAGATGGGATATAATTATTTTCCTAAATTGGTTTTTATTTGTTTGTTTAACTTCATAGTGCAATAGTTTATAATTTCACACTTTCAGATCGATCCAAAAGTGGATCCCATGTTTGGTTACAGTCCTTTCTCTCAACGAAACGAAGGTTGGAAGAGGTCTCGTGGACAATTTACTCCAACTGTTACAACAAACAAAATAAAAAGTTACCTCCCTGGCATGGAAGAGGTTTGCAACGCTATGGTTAAGTACATTGATAGAAGAATTGGAATAGATGGTGTGGTAGAAATGGAAGCCAAAACCGTGAGTGCTGATAAGTTTATGCTTATTGTGACTGCATACTCAGTTCCTACTTTTATGATTCAAAAACAATTTATTCTTTTTAAATTGCATTTTTAGGAGCATGCTAATAATTTCATTGTAGTCTTTTGTTTTTCATCCATTTTTCAAATGTTCGTTGTATAGTAGAGAAAAATTTATAAGGACTTATACACAAAATGAAAACGGTTTTCTTTACAGCTTGCAGGAAAATTAACAACAGATATGATTGCTAAAGTTATTTTCTGTATGGAGAGTAACTCATTTGAAAATGGGAACACACTGATGTACAGTATAACAAAGTACATTTTTGAAAGTAATCTTTGGTCTAAGATAAAATTATTAGTAATATTAGTTTGTCCATCTTTACAGGCATTACTTCAAGTAAGGTATGTATTTTTTTAAACCGAAAACAAGAGTATTTACGGAAAAATAGTCGAATAAATAACATATAAAGATAGTTCATGAGTCTAAAATAAAATATTTATATTAAATTAAAATTATTAGTTAATTTTTATTATTTTTCTTTTCCTAACACAGTATTAAAAAATCATCCACTCAGTTTTAAATGAAAGCTTTTATTTTTATTTAAATTTTAATTGTTAACTGGCTATTTACATTAAATGCAATAATCTTTATGTAATCTTAACATCATGTGAAATCATGTTATAACAAAAATTAGTTGCAGAGAGTAAAATTTTAATTATTATGTTTATGATAATAACAATAAATTTTTATAAATGAACTATTATCAATTTGGTAGAAGCAAGAAACTCATAGCATATATAATAATTTAAAATTGTTGTTTTAAGGCTGAAAAGGTCTCAACAACATGTTCAACAACCTATATAAAAGAAGAAGAAACTTTTGTAGGCTTTTGTAGTTTCCATTTTTCCACATACATGTGAAATAACGTAAAGGACGTCAACTGTAATTTTAATTGACATGAGGGTTGAAAGCCGATTTTACATGAGAAGCACAAAAATAAATTTTATTTTTAAAATATTACTTTTTAAATTAATACCATAAAAATAATTGAAAATTTGAAAGTTAACTTGCCTTTTCCATTTATTTCATTCAAATATAACATCCCTTCAGTTAGTCATTTATCAAAAAGAAAGCAAATATATTAATTAATCACAAAAAAGAGTCTTTGGTATCAATGAGGTGATAGTGTTTCTTCATGCGTGTGAGAAAAATATCAGAAGCTTGCTTCAGTTGGCAAAGTCTATATGACAATTTAATTCTATTCTCAATAATTGTTTCAGGCTTATTTTTCTCAATCAATAAAAATTTTGATATCTTCTCCTACTTCTTCATTTGAGGTGTTTTTGTTTTTGTCTTCGTTATGTTGGGTATCATTTGTTTGAGTACCATGAGGTAGTGTCAAATTGTCTTAATAAAATCTCCTGTGTAACACTATCATTATATAGGATTTTGAGATAATAAAAAGTGGGAATAAAAATACAAATTTATTTTTCTTTTTCAATATATTTACCTGGTACCCTAATACATTTTTCCTATCTTTCAATTAGCTTGTGTATATTTTCATAAAAATGTTTTACTTTTATCCGAAAAGTAAGTTGAAACTGCATCTTTCACTTCTTCATTGCTTGAAAATTTCTTCCCGCAAATTCCTTTTTTCAACTTTGGGAATAGATAATAATCACTGGGAAAACATGTCAGGACTGTATGATGGAGTGGAGGGTGGATGATCGAAAATATCGAAGCCCACGTTATGCAGGGCAGCCAACGCAACACAAGTCTAGTGAACAGGTGCATTGTCATACAGAAGAGGACACCTTTAGTGAATTTTCAATTAGTTTAGTATTCTCCGGTTATGGAGACTCCTTTATCTTTATAATCTATCAACAGGACCCCTTCCAAGTCCCAAAAGATTGTTGCCATGATTTTTCCAGCCGACTATGATACCTTCAATTTCTTGGATATGCATAGAGTCTTGTTTGATCCCCAGTGACAATCAGACTCAATAGTTCATCCACAGAGGTCCAAAAACGCACGAGAACCCTCCATGCCGTGTTGTTTTTGAGGCGGAGTAAGCATTCTCAGCACCCACCTTGCGCTGACCTTACTTATCTCAACATACAACCATTTCTGTGAACTGTTTCTTGTTTAGACTGAACTTTCTGACTGACTGCATTTTTCAATATTAATTTTTCAACTTTTTCAATGCTTCTCGGAGCAGTCATTTCAATTTGTTGTCCGGGCTTTGAGTCGTCTCCAAATGAGTCCCTACCTTGTTTAAAGATACTGCGCATCATGATTTATAATCATGGTTTTATCCGGGCAAGAGTTCCATGAATGGATGCCATTTCTTCCAGTCTGGTTTGAACATATTTTCGTAGCTTGGTAAGGAAATTTGTAAAGGTGCGGTACTCGATTTTCTCCATATTTCTCATTTTCTTCTCGATTGAGTTACTTGATAGTTCAAAAACTAATGGCCCAATTAAGATAAAACTTGCTATTTATACTAACAGTGAGTCACTGAACTCGTTATGGCTCATTAAAGTATCCTCACCAATGACCTAATTACCAATTCCGTGAACTTAAAAACGCATCCTCATATTAAAGTATCTTTGGTAAATTTTTTTCATTCAATATGGCTTTTCCTAACCTTGTTTTTTCCTAGGGATATTGAATATTGCGTCTTTGACGAAATAAAATTTCGTGTGTATCTCCATCTTCCTTCATAGCTTATTTAACTTCCATCATGACTAAATATTTTTTTTTTAAATAGCAACTGAAATGTCTCTTAGTCTCAAATTCTCATTCGATATAACTTTAGCCATGAATATTTAGTTACATATAATATGTCAATTCATCTAGTCAAAATCAACAAAATTTGACATAAGAACCAAAATGGACATAGGCTAGAAGATTATTACTTCTGTAAGAATCACAAAATAAAATGATTTCTTTTGCTCCTTTCTTGCCAACTTCAGTACATATCTATTTACCACTTGATTTCCTCCATATGCCACACCAAAATTCATCTTGGGTTTATGACTTGTACACAAGCAAGTTGTATGCTCTATATTTTCTACTGTAATAAAAACACGGTCTTCCCATAAAAAACTTTAAGAAATTTCTATAGATCGAAACACAATGGTCTTGACCTCGTTTATCAATTTCTATATATTTATACCACTTATAATTAACCTTCTTTTCTTTCACATATTCTCTATATTTGTCCAATGGTCAATTAAATAAAATTACCTGACAACATTTTTTACCTATAGGTGAAAACAATGAGTAATTTACCCTTATTTGGATATTGAAGCAAAAAAGTAGGATATCAATTTTTCATTTATTTATAATGTTCCTATTTCATATTTTATTTACATATTTAAATTAAAAAAATCAAAAGTGGCACAAATTATTTTTAATTTTACATTGATTAATATTAGTTTCTCTTAAGATACTCCTGCAGTAATCAGCTAACATATTTTTCTCCCAACACCTTGGTACATCTCTTCATAGGACTTTAGACTTTGATGGAAATGTTCATCGTGTTTATCACTTATGCTTCCCAGGTTTTCAGGAAAAAAATCCTAGAGCGAGTGTAAAAAATGAATTTTTAACGACGTGTTGACTTCCATTTTGTAGTATTATTTGAATAAATTGGATACAATTTCTTAATAATCCTCTGTATTATGTTGTTACTCACAAAATTTTCCACTACATCTTTAAAATACTAAGCACCTACAATACTAAGCACCATTACCGACATAAGATAAGTGATGGTCAAAAATGTTGTCCTTTAATATTTTTTTTAATTGAGGACGAACAAAGATTCCTTCTTTAAGTTTAGCATCAGAGAGGTTAGGAAAGATGGTTTTTAAATATTTAAAAGCAGGTCCTTTTTTGTCAAGGGCTTTTAAACAATTTTTATTTAGAAGTGGAGGTAAATCACCTTTTCATCCATTCAACTCCTTTTATCAGGGGATTGTATTTAACATTCATTTCGTTTGGTGTATATTCATTTTATACAGGCAATTCTTCTTTAATATAGCGGTCTTTCCTAGCACTACTATCCCATAAACATAAAAAACAGCAATGTTTGGTATAATCAGCCTGTAAACCAAGGCATAATCCCACAACTTATAAATCGCAATTATATAATAATAGTGCTTTCAGACTAACTTTCGAGGAATCTGTGAACAAACGCCATTTCTCAGCATCATAAGACTAGTCTTGAAGTGAAGCTAACAAATTCTTGACTTGAAGCTAACAAATTCCATTGCTGACGCCACGAAGTAAGCAATTCCGACTTACTTTTTGAAAGCTCCACGTCTCTCATAAGGTTATTTATTTCACTCTCTGAAATCAAGTGTGGTTCAACATCCTTGTACACACCTCGACCAAGATAATCATTATCATAATTAGTATTCTGGCTTGAAAAAGGTTCGTCCATTTCAGTCTCCTTGTCCTCTAGTCCATTTTTTTACTAGAACTACTGGGCAATGATGAGTAAGGAACACAATCAGAATGCAACACTGGTTTAAGACTGATGCAACATCAGGGTACTGTATGTGCTTTTTGTTTTTGTGAGGCAAATGTAACAGTCCGTAGCATGATTTGTTTGTTCTCTCTATATTATTTGAACTCGAAATTGCAAGTATTTTTTGTTTCATTCAGCCTAATTAGTTAATATATGTCTACAATTTTCACATACTGCTCTAGGAACCCATTTTTTATCTAGATTCGTTACCAAGATTTCGAAGTATTGGAAGTAGACCTTTTTACGGTTTCTATAATTGGTCACTTTGTCTTTGCCAGAATAATTTTACCATAAACATAGCAAAAGTTATTTAGACTTAATTTACATTTTCTTGATAACACTTCAAAATGACTACAATCTTTAACAATTAGTAAAATGGAACAAAAGTGGAACTAGTCACCACAAATAAGATGGTTTCAAAACTTTTTGTTTCTTGGATATATTTAAAAAACTTGACTATTTTACTTAATACTTTGTAATAAGATTGTGAGATAAATAAAATTTGGTATAAATGTATTTTCACAATTTTTTTTAAAGTATTGTAATTAAAGTAAGATTTAATTACTGCTGCAGTCTTATTATACAGCACAGCAATGATTTGAAAGTACCATTTTGTTAACAATAATAAAATTTTTGGTATTTTTTGGTAGTATCATACATTAAATATGAGAAACAATTGTTAACATTTTTTTTCAATATTTGTTAAGTAAATTATATTTTTTGACATATCAAAATTTTAACTAATTCATTTGCTAAGTGTAAACTTTGCACTTCAGCTTTATAAAATTAATTGAATTTTTGACCAGATTAATTTATTCACCAGATTAATTCATATAACAAGTGACCATATGTGTACATTATGTATTTGTTGTTAATAACTACATTTATTTACTTAACTTTAACAATTACACTAATTTATTTAAGAAATTTTAAATTATTCTTGTCTTCTACATTCAACTTATTACATTTTTCACATAGTTAAACTAATTATTTTAAAACATGCTAACTAATATTTTTAAAAATGCAATCATAATATAAATAATATAAAGAGTCATAAATTGCTTGGGTTTAAATGACTAAATTAATATTTTCCAGATTCCAGCTAAGTTTTAGTTTCTGCAACAAATTCTCCTAGTAACCTCAAAAATCCTTTTCATTGACCTTATGTACATTACCAACAACTCAGGATAGTTGGATAGCATAAAGTTGTAAATATAATTCAACCTTAACATTTATCACAAAATGAATTAAACTTGATTCAATTTTTCAGATTTGTGTCAAAGGAATCTGAAAAGAAATTGACAGCTCTTTGTAAGAACATCATCAATCACCGCATCGAAACTGGAGAGAAACGAAATGATTTCTTTCAACACATGCTAAATTGTAAAGAGGTGGATACCAGAAATGGTAATTATTAAGTTATTACCTTTATATTTTCCAATAATTTCCACAGTTGATAAAAGTTAGTAATCACAACATACAGTAGATACATGTTATAGTCTCACTTAATTCATTGCTGTACAGAGGTTCAATGTATCAAAATTCAAATAATTGGCAAAGACGACTGTCAAATAATTAGTAAAATACGGCTCTTACAAATTTTGCTTTCCTTAGTAAGTAGAACTGTATTGCAAAGAGTATAAAATATAGGACAAGTTTCATTTGATTATAATTAGTACAATTATTAGCTAACATAAAATATAATAAAACTCCAGAAAAATTAAATTTACAAGCGTCAGCTGCATATGGATCACTATTCCGCTTTCTGTGGAATTGTGATTGCAGGGTACCTATTTTTTGGTTCACATCTTGTTATTGTAAAATTTTTGTTTCTATCTCTATAAGCGAAACCTTGAATATTATTAATAACCATAAATACATCAAATAAAAGGTTAAAAGTTTGCATAAAGTTGTTGCCGTTTTGATAAGTCTGTAGATACAATAGTATTGAATTTTTTTAGTAATAAACTTCATTCATAGATAAAGCTTGTTATTATAATAAATCATATGAAAAAGATTTTAAGTCTAATTCCCTGTTTCAGAATTCACAGACTCTTATATAGCAGCACACTCATTCGGTTTTGTGTTAGATGGATATGAGACTTCAAGTGTAGTCATTGCAATGGTATTATATGAGGTTAGTTTTCTATAAATTTTGTAGTAAGGCAAAAGTTATTTTTCTATTAATTAAATTACTCGGAGTATTTTCATAATAAAAATTTACGTTATTTTTGTTACGCTTAACGTTATTTTTGTGTTCGCTCCGTAAATAATAGCAGTGGCAGTTACTCAATATTAGGGTTTGTTTTACCTCTTTTATTACAGATAAAATATCTTGTTGAATAAAATTATCTGATATTTATTTCTTGTTTCACCACTCAAGTCTCTGATAATACATCTGGCTGATAAGTGTAAGTTTATTTATTTGCACCATAGATTGTTTTGAGCAGGGATGTATAGATTTTAGCATACGTTTTAAACATAACAATATTTCAATTTTGTTTTTATCAATACTTTTTTAGAAATATACATACATATTTTACTATATTATTGGATGTAAACTTGCTATTGCTTTATGTTGCTGGTAAAGTCGCAAAAATCAGACGATCGGAGATCCTGTAAAATGCCACTTGCTGATGCCAAGTGTTTTTGACATTTCTCCGTTATCTGTTTACAAACAAGTTGCTCGGCTCAATTTTTATACTTTTGGATAGTTTTAGTTTTTTACAAAAAGCGGCAGAGGTGTTTTAGTAAAAAACTACAATTTTTTTTTTGGATACATGGAAAATTTGTTTATGTCGTAGAATTGCAAAAAATCATTTCTTGAGAATGAAAAAGCAGATATCGCAGGATAAGGGAAAAACACGGAAGTTTATTGAATTAGAATTTAATAGTCCTGCGATGAAGTCCAATGATGAAAAAACAATTATAAAACAATCCAAGAAAAGGTGTCTGAAACAAAATTTATCTGTACATAATATATCTAACGATATTACTCAAGTCTGTCAATATAAATAGGATGATCATGTTGTTTAAGATCAAAAAATTATCCGGTGTTAAGTAGGTAAATTGTTTCATATAATTTAGTTAGTAATTACTATTATCCGTCCGCTTATTAATAGTGGTGATCAATTATAAATGATTTTCTTACTCAAATAATCTACAAATAAGGTATGCTAATAATGCATTATGAAGTTAGTTAAAGATCCTCATAGTCAAACAATCAGTAATAATTTCTTATTCCAACAGACCATTCCAACTCCGATTCCAGTATTATTTACCTGTTTAATCAAATCACATTCATTCAAGTGTTTAACATTTGATCCAAGGATGTAAAATGCCACTTAAATGTTTGTGCACATTATTCATAATACATTATATATTCAATATACCATTATGTGAATATATCATATTCATTATACAAATATTGAGCTAGAGTGTAAGTACTGTGAGGTGAAGTCAGCAAAAACTGTAATTTTTCTTAAGTATCCTTTCTGCCTCATATCTATAATATCCTGCATTTATCACGCCTGTGAAATATAGACATTATTTTGCTACTCAAATTTCTAGATATTCAGGTGATTAGTTATAGATATTCAGGTGATTAGTTACAGTCCATTTTAAGCTGAATACAGTCTTTAAAACCAACCACTCATGGAAATCTTGGGATTTCATAAAATTCTATGTAATTTAATATGTTTATTAACGCCACTGAAAGCAGTCTTTCACTAATATAGAGGTGTCCCGACCAAAAAGGGGTGATAGGCCAAGCTATGACTTGGTTATTGACAAAACTTGGCCTTGATAAAAATTTCAGTTTTCGAGATATAGATACTTTTCAAGATTTGTGAAAATCCATACTCTCGGTCAATCCTCTCAGTTCCACAATTACAAATTAAGTCTGATCTTTGATTTTTTTGTAGTTAAATATAGTTGCGTAACACACTTTTTTTAATCAATTAAGACATTTTAAGAAAACTAGTACAGTTCTCTGAAAAACATCCAAAAATTTACTTTTTAGAATTTTGTAATTTCTATTACCCAAGTTTGTACTTAAGAAAAAATGTACTACTCAAGACTACCAAAGTATTTAAATAATTGGCGTATGTAATGCATAAATTATAGTAACAAAAATCATACTGTCTTTAACTTTAAAAAAAGATACACTTAGCTACAGATAACACCCATCATGAGGTTTGAATTTTCATGTAAATATATTTTTCTTTAAATTTTTTTCGTGGTAACCATTAAATACTCCTGAAAAATAACAAAATTGTTAAAATTTTCATAACCTTAAAGGTTAAAAAAATTGTAACAATTTTTTCAAAAAATAAAGTTTTTATTTTTTATTATAATAAATGTTCAAACTTCCTGCAACTAGGTCTAATGCATGTGCAACATTAAATAAATATCAATTATAATAATATAACAATTTTAATAATGGATAAAAATATTCAAATACTTAAAAGAAGTTGTCCTTTTTTATTATATTTTTTAAATGGCGCCACTTCAGGACCAAACGTACAATTGAGAGAAACTATAAATATGTGTCATTCGCTTAGATATAGTTTAAAAACTATTTTAAATTTTGGAATTTTTCAAAAAAGTCTGATAAGATCATTTAAAATTCTTTTTTTTTAATTTAGGTATTGTTTGGATCGAAATTCTGTCATGAAAAGTCTGTTTTGAAATTTTTTGATGGCTCTTGCTTTTATGATTCATAAAGAATATAAATTCTTGTAGTTGCCAGAATGACAGTTATTAGGCTGCTATCTAGGGACAAACATTAGAATCACTTGTTCCTACATATTAAATACTTCTGAAAAGCATTAAAAGTAATATAAGGTTACAAAAATTTCAATAATTTGTTAAAAAAAAATCGAGTACTCCTCGTTTAGTAGGTTTTAAAGTTTTTAATTAAAATTTTATTGAGTCAGATATACAAAAATTGTCATCATGTGATAAATTAAAGAAGTCACACTACCAACGAACAATGAATTTAATATAAAACTGAATTCCTATACGACGTGCAGCAACACATAGTTTCCATGAAAAAAATGCAAAAAAAATACATTTACATGACAATTTAAACATAGAGTTTAAAAAATATTATATTTTAAAAATTCATACTGGATGCCTGGTGTGAGTATTTTTTTTAAAGCTGAAGGCAGTAAGGTTTTATTACTATAATTTTTGCATTACATTTGCAAATTTTTTAAATGGTTTGCCATTTCCAAATAGAATTTTTTTTTTAGGACAAATAGTCAAATGTGAATGACTTAATTTGTACCAAAAGATCAATCCGGAGTAGTGATTTTTACAAATTTTAAAAAGTGTCTAATATCTTGAAAACTAAAAGATTTTTATAAAGGTCAAATTTAATCAGTAACTCAGTCACAACTGGGCCTATCGCCCCTTTTTGGTTGGTGCATAACTTCAAGACTTCCTGTATATCAAACGTATTTAATTATTATTTACTAGTAAATTATAGAAGTATGTAGATACGTACGGCTAATTAAACTTTTTTGCTCACCCAAAAAAACAGTGTTGGTGAAATTTAAATATATCAGTCTAAAATCGAGTACATTTCATCAATGGTAATTAATTAATTGTATATTAAGATTGTATCTTGCATATCCAACAAAGGATGTGATAAAAAAAATCAGTCTAAAGAACAACTTTTGTTTACTAAACTAAATATATAGCTGACTTTGTAAGTGCAATGTAACAAAAGCTGTTTTACATTATTTGTCTTCATGTAATTGAAAGAAAACTTGTAACAAATATTGTTTTGGGTAATTACAAAGGTCACTGTTTAATGGATCATCTCATTATTTAATGGATCACTGTTTAATTTAAGAAAAACACATTTAACAACATTTTACTCATGCAAATTCAATAGCTTTTTATTGTAAAAATTGGATTTTAGCGATGAAGTATTTGTTATAATTTTTTGACTTAATTATGGTTTCATGTCATTCAACATACACATGTAATATTATATATATATATATACATATATATATATATATATATATATATATTTATATATTATATAATTTTTGAAAATTGACATTTAACAGCCTTTAAAAGTGAAAATCCTAAGAAGTCATTATTTTTGCATATTTTTTTTGTAAAAAAACAACCTACAGCATCCTCTGTCTAAAATTGTCGGTTAGCTCTCTTCATCAAAAACACAGGCTGATAAATTATCTGTCAGATGTCTTTACTTTAAGAGACCTGCAAATAAGAAATTGGAATGTTATCAGTCAAATCAACTTCAAATAGATTACCGGGTACTTTATTATCAAGAGGTGAAACAAACCTTTAATAATTCAGTTAATATAAAACTGTTTTCAATCTATTAATAAACTAGGAATCGAAATTTTTATTGATAATACATATACTATGAGACCCAAATGTCTTGTCCATGATCACTAATCGCACCCACAATATTAAATTTTAGCTGGCTTGGAATCCAGCAGTTCAAGACAAGTTGCGAGATGAAATAAACGAATCAATGAAGGAGACAAATGGAAAACTCGTGTGTGATAATTTACATGCTCTTAAGTATTTGGATATGGTCATCTCTGGTAAGTTAATATTATGTTTTAGACAAAATTAGGCTTACAATTTAATCATCAAAATGTCAAATCTCAAGTTAGTTTGTTATCCATTTTCAAATGTTTTTTTGACATACACATTTCACATATGTTACACCATTTAAGGCCACACTTAGATTCATAATATTTACTGTTAGGAACACCCAACTCTAAAAACAACTAATCAGATACTTTAGTTTGACTACCCAAATATCTAAGTCCTAATTCTATGAACTGATAGTATCTGAAGAGTAACGGATGTATCATTTGCATACTAATAGAAAATATATTAGACTCATTATTTGCTATGTCTATGATACCGATAAAATTATCAATCTACAATAAATTAAATATGAATGAATTTTTTCTATTTTGTAAAGAGCACTGCCATTTAATAGAAAATTGTACTTATCAAAAATGTTGTACAAAAACTAAATGCAATTAAAAAATGTTATCTAAATGACGTTTGCAAAAACTATAAAATATATTTGGGCTACCTTATAGGTAGCCCAAGTGACAGTTAATTACGAACATTTTATTTACAGTCAATGTTTTTCATGTATCAAATTGAAGACGAATAAAATATGTTTTATGAGACTATCTAGTTGATCATTTCAACAATAAGTAATGTTAGTTGATCATTTCAACAATAAGATAAGAAATAATATTAGTTGATCTTTTCAACAATACGACAGGAACTGATATTATTTGATTGTTTCAAATATATCACAATGTCTAAATAAATAATATCAATTGAATTTTCCAGAAACAATGAGAAAAAATCCACCTGCATCAACAATCAATCGTATTTGTACTAAGGAGTATATTCTACCACCGGCAAATGCTGGTTTTAAACCGGTGAAGCTGGAGGTTGGAACCTCAGTAATTGTACCTATATATGGACTCCATTTAGATCCAGAATATTATCCAGAACCAAACAAGTT
This sequence comes from Druceiella hillmani, assembly GCA_039881145.1. Taxonomy (NCBI): domain Eukaryota; kingdom Metazoa; phylum Arthropoda; class Insecta; order Lepidoptera; family Hepialidae; genus Druceiella; species Druceiella hillmani. Next base: position 3,213,745 of record JAYKKI010000023.1, on the reverse strand, counting down.
TGACCCTGAACGATTCAGTGATGACGCTGTCGCAGATAGAGATAAATTTTGCTATCTGCCTTTCGGGGAAGGACCTAGAATTTGTTTAGGTAAGTTTCAAAAATCTTGTGTGTTTTGTGTTATGTCTTTAATTTATTATTTATTTCGGACTATACTTTTTTGTCTATAAAAAAAATCTTACAAACTGATTTCTACAAACCACCTTTCCATTTATTAACCATTATATATCATCAATGACAATGCTAATTCTTTTTTGTACCATCTTTTATTTTAACCACTATTTATTTATATAATGTGACAAAACTGTGAAAAAAAATTATAATAATCATGTAATTAAAGTATTTAATTTGATTAAATTACCTTCAACTGAAAAAATAGTGTGTAAGAGAAATGAACAAATATCTTCGAAATAACATTTATTATATGATGGTTTTTTTATCAAATTTTTAGTTTCCAAATTCGATGAAAGTATCAGAGATTTGTAATAGTGTTACACTAATGAGAGTGTAAACATTTTTACATAAACAAAATTGCAAATAGCTCAACAAATTCAAATTTTTGCTTCCACCAACTAGCAATTGTAAATGTATTTGAAGTCACAGATATGGATGGCTTAAATATAATTAAAATAAAAATTACATTTCATGATACAGGTATGAAATTTGGATTGGCCCAAACCAAGGCTGCTATAGTCAGCCTTATCTACAATTTTCGTGTGGCACCGACATCAAAGTACCCATATCATTTGAAGATAAACCCTAACTTACTTCTTATGCAACCACTCAACGGTGCTTGGATTAAATTTGAAAAAATTCACAAGTAATATATTGTTTCTTATCAACAATATAAATTTATCATCAACCTAAATTTGTTTTTGTTTTTTTTTTATGTATAATTTGTAGAACTTTTTTTAAATAAATTATTATCCTAACTCCATCTCACTTTTATTTTAATTTAACAATAAATCAGAATTATGGCCAATGTCATAAATTAATTTTTATTTTCTTTACGTAATTTATGTAGTATAAGTTTAAGAATTTACAAAGTTAGAATATTTTTAGCAGAAATGAATAAACCAGCTAAGTATAACCTGCCCATTATAGAGTTTAATCTGCCTAAACAAGAACTGTGCTGGCTAATCTCTTTGGAAGAATATTAGAGCCCATTCTTTCATCGAACTTTTCTGCACAATAAAATGTTGAATGAAGAGCCGCTTGAAGTACAAAACATTCTATTTCGCTCCTATACTTATATTGTGTATTTACATATTTATTAAAATAAAAAAGTAATGCAGAAATAAAAAGACTCTAGACCAATTGAATTTGTGAATAGTATAAATGTATGAAGCACAAAGCCATGTAGAAGGTTAAGGAGAGGGGAGACGTAAAATGTGCAAAAAAATTTAACTAACAACTTGTTGTTAAAAGTTGTAAGTCAAAAGTTCTTTTATGTACAGTTTTTGACTGGTTTACCTGCAGAACAGATATGTACAGAATGGATACGACACATACTAACCCATATAAAAATCAGTCACAGTTTTTCATACCTTCCCAAATGCTGTCAAAGTGACTCCCCTCTCTCCTCGCCTCACCCCTCCAGACCACAGACTTGTGCAATTATTATTAATGCCATTAGATGGTGTAATTTCTTACTCTCTATTGCTTATGTATTATGATGGTGTTATCAAAGAAAAATTTATTTTTATGAATTTATTTATTAAACCATTATAACAAAAATATTTCGATAAAAAGACAAATGTCAAAGTAACATTACTATACAATATTAGTTATTAAAATACAATTACTGTAAAAACCCAATTCAAGAAAATGTAAATAAAGTCAGAAATGCAGTTATGGACAGCATCGGGTTTCTGCAAATAGTTATCTGGCATCACTAGGTGGCAACTGCATAAACGAGTGTGGGCAACCCTTACATCTGAAAACAAACAAAAAATACACAAATACAGATATAATTATAGAAATATTTCGTAATCTATTAATGGAAGAGACATATTTTCAAACTTTTGTTAAAACCCCATACTTGATCATTAACATAGGATTATGTGATTTCTTGAAAAATGAAAACCACTATTTTTCCTAGGAGGAGCCGATATAACCAAAAAGACCAATTTGTTCATAATAATCTTATAAAATTTGCATGATATTTAAAAAAATCACATATCACTAACAATTTTTTCATCAGTCTAAACTTCACTTGAATTATTTTTTTCTGGAGAGGACGTGCCCGACATTGCTCCACCCTGGCTACCCCAATGCATACAAAATAAAAACTCTACATTTAAATTGATAATTATTTCATCATACAATAGTTCAAGTACAATGGGACATATGTTATTGTACTGTTAATTTCATCACACAAAGACTATATCTTTGTAAGTTTAATAAAAGTAAATTATAATTTCTTTCATTTTCTACTATGGTTGTAACAAGTTAAAGCATAAGTAATTAACAACCTCACGGTACCAATTTTAGTTAACGATAAATATAATTTGTAGCACTTGTTTTATTACAAATTGCAAAGTACCCATATATGAGCGCTCTCTTTCATCGCTATGGCTGTGAGCTGATTGAATGTAGCTCTTCATTAATAAAGCAGAGTTCGAAGAATCTGGAAAATTAAAAATTGTATTTCAAACGACAGACATTAAGATCTGAAAAGAGTATTTTTAAAAATCTGAAATTAAAAATAAGTATTGTGATTTTTTATTTTCGTTCCCAACAATTTATTTTTATTAAAGTCTATTTTAATTTCTTTGGGACCAAACGATCTTTATTTTGATATAAGGTTTAGTAAACAAATTTAAATCAACTTCTCTACGATATATGCGCAATTGGGAATTAGCTTCTTGTTAACTAACCAATTAATCTTTGAAGATTATTGTAAATTTATTAATACATGAAATGTTATTTTTATAATCGTATTATTTGAAAATATAATCTGTTCTTCAAAATATTACAAGAGAACTAAAACGTATTAGAATTACTTTGTAGTGCGCAAGAATGTTTCTCAAGTTACAATTAAACCACTATTATGTTTTGCGACATTAAAGTATAAAATTGACAAAAAATATTTGAAATGTTATCTTGAAATAATGGATTAAACTTACCAACATTCGGTTCAAGGCAACAATAGAAACGACTATTCAGGCGTTTTTCTTTTAATGCAATTACATCCACAAAAAGTACACGCAACTTTGAATGCCAATTAATAATATAACAAAGAATTATAAACACTTAGTAAAACAAATATGTAACACTACAATGGCTACAACAATATATTTAAGTAACATACAATACCTAAAATAAGAAATATGTGAAAATATTTAAGCATAATAATATATTCTCTCCGCAATATGTTGAGTTTGTAGGTTGTGACTTGCTTCTACCACAGATGGCGTTTATTATGATATGTAGCTATCACCAGAGGTCGCTGTATAATGGTTGATTTACCGCCAATTTCCTGGCGAGCTTCTGTCATCAATTTGAGAACCGTTTGTCAATCACTGGGTTTATCGCTTTTCGGAAATTAAATGTATCTTGTGAAAAAATATTGAAAATTATCATTAGCCAAAGAGTGGTTTTTCTTTTACATGTTTATGTATCAATTGTTATATCTGTATATTTTTGCCTTCTTTTTTTTTTTTTTTCTTTTTTAGTGCAAGTTGTGCCAAAACTAATGAAGCACAATTTTTTGACTCTGAAGTTCAGATATTAGCTTACATATCAACTTAATAACTTAATTTCTCAATGAAATTGTATCTTATTTCTTTCTTGAATAAACTGGCATTTTTAGTGCATGTGAGGTTTTGTTATTGCCTAGTATTCAAATTTTAATACCATATTTAGCAGGTTTACTGCAGAATATTACTTACATACACAAAAACCTCGATCAGCTGTTTTTCATAAATATTTCCTAAAGAAGCTAAGTTATCTATGCCCCTCTTACTTTTATAAAGTATTAAAAAATTTATATTGGCAGAGGTTCTCCCACTAAAGGAGAACGAAAGCAATTAAAAAAAAAGGAAAAATTTACAAAATTAAGATTTTAGGAGCAAATATCTCAACATAATTCTACTTAAATAAAAAAAGTGTTTTGGGACCTCTATATAATTTTTAAAGTCCTATTTAATGATACCCCCACATGCCTATATGAACTGGATTTTTTTTCATCCCCCAGTTACATGTATGGAATGCCACCTGTAATGTTATTTTTTTCTTAATCCACTTAACACTTCCATAGTATTCATTTTCTTTTTAAATCACTTTTTACAATATAAGTACGTTATTACGTATAGACCTTAATAAGTTTTGGTGTCCTCTGCCTTCCTCCTTGCACCTTACCAGCAGTAGAAGCAGTGGGCAGAAGTCGGTGATTCAACGCAAAAGAAAGTTAAGTCGATCGCATCTCCCGGAAATTGTTTTGGGATGCAAAAGGGATCCTGTTAATTGATTACTTTGAAAAAGGCAGACATGCCAATATTACTCCGATCATCTTTTCATATAATGGCATATAATGAACAAATTCCAGAAGTAATGTAGCCGTAAACCCTTGAAACTGATATATCGGTGTAAGTAGAGGTAAGAACTATTTTTGTAGCTTATACGATTTAAGAAATTGTAAAATTGTTAATAATCAGTTTTGCTTAAGTGACGTGATTAACATTTACTACATTTCTGCAAACCTCTGTAGCAGTGAAATGATTTCCAAAGTTATTATTTCCATTCCAAGCAGTGTGAAACTAAACTCCTTTATGGGAGTTTGGAGATTTGACAACAATTAGAAAACAGCCCTAAACAAAATGTTTATGAAAATGATACAACGGGAACAGGTAAGCTCGATATACTGCCCGAATGTATTGGATATTATAAAAAAAACACAGTTATTTTTCAAATGTAATATCAAAATTAAAGCAAACCCAATTAACTTAAATTGTAAAATTTGGACTTTAGAGCAATTTTCTAATCTAAAAATCAATATTTAAAGTTTATTTTTTATTTCTTTATACACACAGCAGACTAATAAGTCTGCTGTTCTGGTTGGCTTTAAGAAATTTCTCTCTTAACAATAGCTAAGAGCGAAGTTTTTTAAAGCCAACCAGAACAGCAGTTTCTGGCAGCATGATTAGTTGCCAGGAATAGAACCTTTGTCCCTGTGGTGTGCCACTTCCTAATGTGATCAGTCCAATACATTATGGCGTTAATATTATTAAATTACATAAAATTTTAGTAAATAGTATTTAGAGGTTAATAAATTGATGAGATAAAACAATTAAAAATTAAAAATCATTAAGGTATTTGACAGGATTTTAACATACGCATTAACTACATTAAAAAAATAACATAAATTTGACATAAAAAATATCTATGCAAAAATGTATATTTCAATTAAAAAAAAACGTAACCAACTTTAAATTACAACCAAATAAAAAGTGCATTGGACAGTATAAAATATTGAAATAACGAGTACTTTGTCAGAACTTTTGCGATAGAATATAGTTTCCAAATGTAAATCAATTTGTAAAATACTGCTAATGCTATTGTTTTTTGGAAGTGTTCCTAAGTTAAAGCTTCTCTTTTTCTCTCACGTACGTACACGCGCAGATGAATTCTACATTTCACTTGGCACTTACTCCAAACATTTTTACCTAATTAGATTATCATTAGACCTATATCAGTCAAATTAGATCATGGCACCTATTCTGTTCAATGAGGAGGAATTCTATGGTATACTTTTAATTCACATGGTCAAATCCCAACCAAATTTCATGGGACCACACGGGTAGTATACCATTTCAAATAAAAAGAAGAATCCAAATTGATGGATAAATGCTGGAGATATGAAGCAGTGTACACAAAAAAGATACAATCTAATTAAGAACTATTTTTTGTTTGTACATGCACTTCATATTAATGAAGTTGCTTTATATCTTTATGATGTTGTCCTTTTAAAATATCACTATTAATGTTGAGCAAAGCCAAAATATTGAGTTTGTCTTCTAACATGGAGTTTTGAACCCTGTTTTTGCTTGACTTCAATTTTGAAAATGTCTGTTCTCCACTGCTGTTTGTAAACATAAGTGAGAGGTGCATTCTTAGAACGACCTCGAGAACAATTCTCTCCTGAATAAATTTGTTATAAATTTTTCTCATTATCTTTTCGTAAATTATGGTAAAAGATTTTGAACTTGATCAATTAATTTTTCAATTGATCGTCAAAATTAATGTTATATATGTCTTCTAAGTTTTAAGCTGCCGTAATTATCTCATGATTAGCAGTGTATCTATATTGTTGAGAAACCATCAACTAATTTGTATGCCTCAAACCTCTACCGCAATGAAGATTTAATTTGATCTATAAAAAGAAGAAAATTCTTAATTACAAACTTTTCTGATGAGATCATATCAACTTCTGCTGCTTTGACATAGTCAAGAGGTACCAAATACACGTTTATTTTGGGCTTACATGGTGTTTCACACTCATACTCATAGCAATCTACGAACTTAGCCACTTTCACCTCATATTCTTTAAGGCTATTTATTTTTCTTTATTGAAACTTGTTAGCGGTGGCAGTACTGACACAGGTGTGTTTACTGCTAACCAAGGGTTTTACAGAGTTTCACTAGTTTTATTTACATGTCCAAAATAAAATCCCAAAATATTCTATAGAATCACCCATGCTCATATCATCTACCCACTTAAGAGTTGAATTGAATTAGCCCATACAAAATAACTAGATTAACATCTCTTGTGATTAAATTACAAGAGGTCTGTCTTTGTTTCACTCTACAATATTGTAACAAAGACATTTTTTTAGTCTACATAAAACTAAAATTTTAAAGGTTTTTTTTGTGGAGTGGACCCATAAGGCTTCCAGCCTTGACAGCCTGTATGTAAATTAAATCCTGCTTTACCTCATTCTGAATATTTTTGACGATATCTCTTTCTGGTTATCTATCTCATGCATATGGGACAGAGTGCAGTTTTAAGAATTGTGGTCCTGCACCATCACACAGCAAATAATTTAGAATCTAGCTCAACTTTTTCTCGAATGAATGAATTAGAATACTTGTTTATTATTGGTATTTCTAACCAATAAATTATATCGCTAACTGAAGTAACTGGAGTTTGCATCATATTAATGTTGATAACCACATTTCTAATCCAATCCCGGCCTGGATTGATATCTTCTCAGAGGATAATTAAATATAACTCTTGCAAGTTAGTTTTGGATCCATGGGAAATATTGACCCACAACTCCAGAAAATCTAAAGATTTTTTCCAGCGGTATCTAGCATATCTGAAGAAACATTTCGAAAAATCACACTTGCAGGCAGGACAATGCCCAATACTTATTCGCGTTCATCTTCCACAGTCACGCTCATATCTAGAGTGCTTTCTTTCAAGTATAAGATTCGTAAGCAATCTATGGTCTCCAAGAAATGTATTCCTATAAATAATTGTAATCATGTTTCCATATCTGACAGAGTCTCATTTTCGACATGGCAAACACTTGAATTTGCTTGATTTTTCATTTTGCTCGTAATACGAACCTTGTCAATAAGAAATCTTTTCTGGCATAAATAGCAGTATAATTTTTTTTTTGATCTGACAATTTCTCTTTGCGTTGTTAATTAGACCGCAATTGTGACAAGGTTGGACTGGCCTTTACACTTATATGCTGTTATGATTTAATGACAACCAATTTCTTCAACTGGGTTTCTACACACCGTGACTTGAAGTTCGTGATTTTCTTCAATTCTTTCAAAACAGCCAAATAAGAAGTTAAATATTCCAGAAAGAAGAAAATAAAGAAGTTAGAAAATTTTTTTTAATCTTTGCTCTTCGCTATTTCTCTCTAAATAGTTTTTGGCACCAATTTCCATTATAAATTAATCACATTATTTTGTTCCACTTGAATTGTTCAATAATTATGTTTATATACTAACTTATTTCAATAGTTATGTTTATATACTAATATCAATAACAGTTCTTTCAATCTTTGTTGCTGCACATATAACACAGATATAGCGCTCTTACCTGAGGACAGATTCATACAATTATTTCAATCTAACTTATTCATATCCTGTTTCCGTCATGCGTAATTTTTATTTTTTATTTTTCGTTCAGATATGAAAAAATGCAGGCCGTTTTTTGTTATCATTAGAAGTCACCACTGAACATAGTCTTTTTCCATAAATTCCCACAATGATCGACCCAGTGCTACTTGCATTCAATGACTTCCTGCGACCTTTACCAGGTCATCTGTCCATATGCATGTTATATAGTCTCTCACTTCAACAAACTATATACATAATTTTAGTTCTCTTATGAACCCCTTCATTATGGATCGTATTTCGTTGGGAAATCATGAGCATAGTCCTTTCCATAGCTCACTTAGTGAATTTTGAAATATTTTTTTATTTAAATATATATTATTAGAAGAAAAGAATTTCATGACGAAAGAGGCTACCAAATTTTTTCCTTAAAACAACGAAAACGGGGTCCTTTGGATTGAGAAATTTAAAACTAAACATGTGCTTAAGAAAATCAAAGAAAATAGAATGAAATGATATGTTTCATTTAATTGTGAATAAATAAATTTCGTAAATAATTTGTAATAAATTTCTACAAAATTAATGCCAAATATATTCAATTTTTAAAATAGAAATGGGTAGTAATGCTATAATCACACGCACAGATATCAAAGAAGTATTTTTTTTTGCACGTTCCCAATAATCAAATCATAACATTTACGTCAATAATGATAGTATTAGTAAACAAATTTAATTAATAACAACAGTTTGTAGATTGCAATGACGTAATTGCACTGTTACGTAAAGCTGTTATCATATTCTTTAGCTTTCCATTCAAACTTGAATCTTTTGACTAATCAGTAACGTGAATAATAACCACCTTTATCACCAACTCCACACACATATATATTTTTTTATTTTTGAGGCAGAGTTTTTTATCTCAGATCATCAAAGTTTTTTATTGGATAAAAATGTTTCATAACTTAGCTTGAATAACGTTTGCCTTTCAAAAATTATTATTGATCGGGATAAAATTATCTTATTTTGAATTTTGAGCCAAATTGGTGTAATAGTCTCGGCAACTCCTTTCATTAACTTTAAACCTCTACACTCAGTCTTACTGTCTGAATGTTAATAAATGAATTACAAGTTCCTTAAAGAACATTTGATTTAGAAGATTACTTTAGAATGTAGTCTGTACTCTAACCATTATCTCGGAGAAAGTATAATTCAAATCAATTTCGAAGTATTAAATGATGCTTAAACAAAAAGACAAACATAATTAAGAAATTGGCAGATAAGTGTTCCTGAGGAAATATTTGGAAGGTAGCCAAAATTTAAATTTGAATCTCGAGATTTATTCTTAGGAAAGTTCTATCAAATTGGACCAGTTGTTTTTGTATGATACTATCACAAACCAAGAGACATGTAGACAGATGAAAATTGTAAAAAAATGCATTTTTGGTGTAGATAAAGCTACATTACCCATTAACCCACAGACGACATACCCAATATTGGGTGTGAGTACAAAATTAATGCAGATGGCCCAAGAGTCCGATATCAGGTCCAAAGTATATGCAAAATCTAAATTGACGCCTCCTGCATTTATTTGAAAAATTCAACCTGGGAAAAATAATTTCATATACAGACACACCTCTGTTACAGTTTTATAATAGTACAAATTAGTTGAAAGGTGGAGAAAATCAATTCATCTTCCATTTTAACTAATAATGTATAAACAAATTAAATATATAATTAAAAATACACTCGTAAAATTTTATATGTGTCTTGTTCCATACTCTTCAGAATTGCCTGATAAATATTTTTAATCACATAATGATTAAGAGTCTACTTCATCAATACTCTTGTTATCTTTATTATTAAAATTATGCAAATATTTAGTCTTGCTCTCGACTGTATGTTGTGAACACTTAATTAAAATGATTCTTATTTTAAGTTCGGTTGCAATTTTACTACTCTTAATATACTCTATTTTAAAGTGGAATCATAGCCATTGGGCAAAAAGGAATATACCTTATGAAGAGCCAAAATGGTTCTTTGGTAATTATGGAAATATGGTCACTGGAAAACAACATTTTGGTGAAGTGTTCAGGGATATGTACATGTAAGTTTGTAATTTCAGTTCGAGTTTTTGATAGTCATTTGATAGCATGAATTTAAGTAAACAGTGAATTAGTTCGTTTACATAGGATAAATACATATAACTTTTTAATTGTATATATTATAAAAGTTTAAAGAATATTAAACAAATTTTGTAAATATTAAAAAGTTCACACAAGCTGGATTTAAAGACAGCAAAATTATTGCTGCATTTACCATAGATGATCAAGATTTGTTTTTCTCCTAAGTTGCTAAGTTTTTGTCATAAATTTTTATTAATACTCCATAAAATTTTACTTCCTTTATAAAGTCCAAAATTACAATATTTTGTCTCTTCTTCTCTTGTGAAGAAGAGTAAACAGCATAATTAACATCATAATAAATTATAATGTAAATATCACATGATCCATGCGAACTTATTGGTCCAGATTATTTGTCTTAACTTGTGGTAAGACCTTAATTTGGCTTTATATAATTTTAAGTTTATTACTTAGATTTTATATTTAGATGAAGAATTGAAAAATTACTTAGATGAAAAATTGCATTACATGTACTTCTATGCATGTATAGATAATAATAAAAATGTATTGAAATCGAAACTCCAAGCAAAAATCTGAAGGTTTTAATATGATGTTGTAATAAATTTGAAATGTTGCTAGTTAAGTCAAGTAACAAAAATAAAATTAGAATTTTCATTTGCACAAAGTATGGTTCCGAAGTTGTCTATATATGGCAATATTGCAGATGAAACTTAAATAAAATATTTTTATTTGAAAGTTGGTTCTCTCTGGAGAGAACGAACGCCATACAATAAAAGATAAGGATAAAGATTTGAAAGTACTAACCGAATCTACAAATAAGAATTACTTATCACTTTGTACGTCCATTTGATAGGAACAGAAGCTTCATTTTATTTTGAACAATTTGTCTATTGTCCAATAACTTCCCACAAGATGTGATGTATGGTTAATTTTTTTGACGTAATAATTAAGATTACTATCTGAAGCATTTATTTGTAAAATTTCATGCACAATAGATTTTAAACTTTAAAAACTGTGAAGTACAGATATACGGAGGGATAGATATACATAGCAAAGTTAGAAGGATTTTACTGTGGAAACCCTAAATACAAATTTTCTAAACTCTAATAAATTTTTCTTAAGAGGAGCTACATTGGCGAAAATTTCATTTACCTACATTAGCGAAAATATAAATTACCATTCCATGTCGCAAATGCATATGCTATTACTCTTTAATATAAAACAATTTATAAAGTTAAAAAAATATGTATGTGGTATTATAAAGAAATCCTTGGAACAAAATACCTCAAATTAATTATAAATTTTGTTCAGATATACGACAGAACTTGTACAGAAATGCCTTTAGCTTTTTGCTAAACATGTCTCTTAAGGGCGTGTCATTTAAAAAATGGCTTTATTTTTTCAGCGTTTTTAAGATAACAACAAATACATTAAAACAAGGAAAATCTTATACATTGCACTAGTTTTTCCGCAATCCAAATAATATTTTGAAAAATTGATTTAATTCGTATATACAATTTCCATATATATGAATGGAATCGGATGACTATGTTACTTCCGTTTGTTTACTTTTTAATTTTTGATTAACTCTTTAGTTACCCACAAGGCTTTGAAAAACTTTTACCTTTTGCCACATTGTTTGCAATGCTGGTTGGACTCAAAAAGTAGGTGGAAATTTTATATATTGACATGTATCATTATAGAAAATATTGTAGGAGATTGATTTCTGTATATAATTATAGATTTTTTTAAGGTAATAATTATGTTTTTATCTATAATTATACATTTATTTTCAAGTAATTCCACATACCACATAATGCCACACATAAATAACTTGAACACTGAACAAAGCACCTAAATAGTATGAAGTATTGATAAAACCATTTAAGGATACACTAATTGTTTCGTGTTACATGAAAATAAGAATCATGTAACTTGAAACTCGTTGTGGAGCCACTGTCAGTGACTGCCATTCAATATAGTTCATCTCTGAGATGTCAATTCATACTATATTGAAAACTCCATCATAATACAGTGAATGGTTTTTGAGTAATAAGCATACAAACAAATAGAAATAAAAATAGCAAAGACTGTAGATTTGTTCTCTAAAATTGATTTATTGTCCCAAACGTTTTTAACCCTATTTTTTTTATTTGTATAGACAAATAAAATGCAGATCAAAATTATATTAAACTATATTTTGTCTTGCCAAAGTGTAAATTGAATTTATCAAAAAAGATTAAAAGAGGTTTCAGTAATATTAGATGAGAAAAAACTGAATTAATTGAATCAAGCAGTTCCAGCTGTCACGTCATCTGAGTCTAATCATTTTCATTTGCAAACCATTATTGTATACAAATATTTATCCAAAATTTTAAATATTTAATATAATTAATTAAAAATTTTAAAAATTTAAAGTTTTAATTATTTAGTGTTAATTTAGTAGATTTTATACTTAAATATAAAAAAAATAATTTTACCTAATCTCGGCTAGAGCCACTAATAAGAGCAAACAGCCTGAAGAGTAAGTAAGGTTCAGAAATTATTTAGAACCATCTAACGCAATGTAATTAACTAGTGGGATGGAATGAAAATAATCAATTCAAATGCATTTACATTAGATTAATTTGTAGCTGACTGCAATTCAAATGTAATTTAGATGACAGCCGTAAGGCAATTTAATGGTACACCATATTGAAAGACAATACTACACTTTAGGTAACTTTTAGAATTTGTTAAATTATAACTAGGTACTTTTTATTAGAGCCAAGCGCAAAACTATGTAAAAGATAAATACTTTTAGAAAAAAAGATGTAAAATGGGCTATTAAATATTAGGATGTTCAAAATAGAACTTTCAAAAGGAAATTGCAAATTTAAATTAAGATAAATGGTCCTGAAGACATATTTGGCAATTAACAAAATTGTAGTGTTTACTTATGTATATCAAATACTCAGCCCTTTGAATCAATGGCTATCACATCAGATTTAGTTGTGTGTCGATTGATATACACACATTTGTAAAAACTTTCATATTGTTTATGCAGTTTTTATTCATAATTGTACCAGCAATTTGATAGAAAGTTTTATCCTGGACAATTATGCTGCTTGTATAGAGTACGTTCCACTAGCCCCTCGCAACGGTGCCCACGACCGCGATCGTACCTATTCCACTAGTTTGTCAATGTTGTAACTGTCAGTACAAGTGGACTAAGATAGGAACTTATATAAATTTATTGAATTTATTGAATTCCTATTCCACTAGTTTGTCAATGTTGTAACTGTCAGTCCAAGTGGACTGAGATAGGAACTTATATAAATTTACTGAATTTATTGAAAAATGAACTTATTGAATTTATATAAATTTATTTATATAAATTTCATGTATCAATGTGTCACAGTCAAATTGACAGATAAACAATCACAACAACCTACCTCGATACGTGGGTCAATGCGGTCGTGAACAATGACGCATCAATGACGTTTTGATCACGACTGCAACGACCCACGTATTGAGGTAGGTCGTTGTGATCGTTTATCTGTCAATTTGCCTTTGACACATTGATATATGAAATTTACATTTATTTCTCGTTTCTCATCATCTTATTTTTAGTTTTGAGCATTGTGATCGCCTAGTGGAACGCACTCATAGTGTCATTTAATACATAATAAACTAAAGTTACAGAAGATAAGGCGGAATACACAAAAACTGCTATGAAGAAGAAAGTGATAATAATAGCTAACAACTACTATTTTGTGTAGACTGAATTCTATCCATTTAATTATTGAAGTTATACTTCCTTAGGGGCGTTACGAAAAAATGATAAGAGTGAAATTTTAAGATTCGTCACACAAAAGTTACAGTATGAAGTTGCAGCGGTTGCAGTCTCGAAACAAAAGCTATTGGCACCATCGTCGCCTCTATTCACTGTTTTCATATTCATAGTATTTATCCACATGTTTCTAGTGTCTACATTCACACACGTATTTTAGTTTCATATAAGTGCTATTTATATATGTGCTGATAAATTATATTCAGTAGTGATTTAAATTCAATATTTTGATTAATATATTTACTATTCGTAAATATTAGTGACAAAATTGTGTTTATAGACTTTTTCAAGTGCTCCAATATAATTGAGGTTATCTATCCGTATGTATTATTTAATGATGCCAAAGAAGTATAACTTCTCACGCGCGTACATAAGTACACGCACCCTTTTTTATTACTATGTTTGTATACGTATAAATGTAGTTCGGAAAAGTTTATGGAAACTTACATGGCAAGCTTGTATATTCTTATAACTAATTTTCTGGGCAAATATTGAATTGTAAATGAATTAAAAATCCTAGTTTTTAATTATTTTTTACATCATAACAAATTGCCACTTAAAATGAACATTTCAGTGGTAATAAAAGGTAAGAATTTTATTATTACTGTTTTGTGTAGATGATATGAAATATTAATGTTATTCTACACTAATCTGGAATTGAGGTGAATAATTTGAATACATCATCGTCAAGAAAATAAGGTCACAATATTATGTATTGTAGATAGAATGAAATACAGCAGTCAATTATTACATAGTGTAAGGTAGAATAAGGTCACAAGATTATATATCATAAATAGAATGGGATACAGCAGTCAATTATCACATAGTGTTAGATAGAACAAGATCACCAAATTATGTATCATTGATAGAATGGAATACAGCAATCAATTATCACATAGTGTTAGATAGAATAAGGTCACAAGATTATGTATTGTAGATAGATGGAATACAGCAGTCAATTTACACATAGCGCTAGATAGAATAAGGTCACAAGATTATATATCGTAGATAGAATGGAATATAGCTATCAATTATCACTTAGTGTTAGATAGAATAAGGTCTCTAGATTATGTATCGTAGATAGAATGGAATACAGCAGTCAATTAACACATAGTGTTAGATAGAATAAGGTCACAAGATTATGTATCGTAGATGGAATGAAATACAGCAGTCAATTGTCACATAGTGTTAAATAACATTTTGAATTATTTCATTTTTCAACTAAAAAGCTTGATCAGTTTGCTTTTTAATAAATGTTACTTTAAATGTCATTTGTAGGTGTTATAATGAACATAGGATTTCATTTATTTTTCTGTATAAAACTTCTGTACTAATTGTATCTAATTAATGTTGACCTAAAAATTTATCTACCATATAACTTTATTCACAGTTTGACACATAACAAATTGTGAATATGTTATATGGTAGATAAATATTTATATTATACAACAATACATCGTAAAAAATGTGTAGTTAAATTAGAATCGAGAGTAATACAAATTAAAAGTACTGGTTGAGATTACTACCCACATATAGAATATTTACAAATTTACGAACTCTCAAAAAAAAGAAACTTACGTCTTAAACTTTATTGACATAAATTTAATCCCTTGGATGTTAGAACATATAAAAAAAAATGATAAAATAGAGTTAAAAATAATTATATTTCCATATCAAATTATTTACGTGAGATGTTCACTGTGCGATTATGCATGTATGCCACCTACACCTACTGATAGATCTAGGTCTTATAGAAAAAGAATAATAGTATAAAATCTCAATTAGCCATGTTCAAGTACACTGTCCTTAGTACAAACTCGAACGAGGACTCAAAAACTAATATGCTGCTTTCCTGTTGATTTCTACTAAAGACATATTTATGTAAAAAAAAGTAGTGGTGGTAACCTGACATAGTTTTCTTTTTTAATAATAGATGGAAAAATTATTTTATTTTTTATTAACAACGCTGAACATGATATAATCTCATAGATTGTAAGTGCTATAAATAACAAACACAGTTATTGACTGTGTAACATGGAGTCGATAAGTTATCACATAATTATTTTGGTTCAATTATCAGATTTTATTTCCCAGTTCATAATTCAGGTCACTGTTATTTAATATTTACTTATATCCATGGCAACTATTCTTGTGTTATAACTTTATAAAATATTTTTATTACTTATTTTTTTAGTCGCACTTTTTAGTGTTTTGTACTAAAGCTAGGAACTCAAAACACTTATGATATTCGCTCAGAGAAATATCCGTCTGTTCGTCTGTCACAACCTATTTTCTCACAGATATGAAAAGTTACATTTTGAAACAGTTATCGCTCCACTCGCGTGGAAATTGTGATTCGATGTTTAATGTTAGAATGACTCCACTTTCTGTGACCCAGTAGCGCCACTGTCTGCTATTCGTAGCGCTTCCTGCTCTTGTTTGCCGTACTCAATGCCATATACCTGCTTCCTGCTTGCCATACTCTAGGACTTTATGATGCATATAAATTCATAAAAACTCAAGTTAGAAGTGGACAAACAAAAACAGAAAGACAGCTATTGTATTTTATATATTTATACTACACAGTGAATCAAATACAGATGTGAAGTATAACAATTTTTAATTTCCGTTTTAGAAATAATTTCAGAGAGTTAAGAGAGTTCTTTTTTGTTTTCAACAACAATGTTGAAATAAGAAATATGAAAACATAATATTAGTTTAAATATCAGAAACTTTTTTTGAATGTTTTTAATAAGAATTTAATTTGTATTACTAGGAGAACGAACCATATTGCATACATTATTCACATACTCAATGATGTCAGTGTTACTTCCATATAAATTTGAAGCACTGTTTCAGTGTTGATGTTAAACAAGTCTAGCATATATTATTATAAGTTAAATAATATCTTAACTTTACTTAATTACAGGAAAACAAAACACAACAAATACGTGGGATACTACAAACTGTCAACACCTTGCATATTGTTAAATGACTTGGACTTAATCAAGGATCACTTGACTAAAGACTTTTTCAGTTTTGCCAATAACGAGTTTTATGTAAGTAGAATTATTACTAAAACGCATAACAAACAGTTTGTATTTAACACATTCACTGCAAAGCAAAAAATCAGTGTATACCTTGTTATATTAATTTCCTGCAATTTTTTACTTCCGAACATCTATAATTTAGAGCACTTTATTGTAGGAAATTCAGAATCTGGCAAATAGCACATTTGACATAACGGCATATAAAAATATGCAAACTGGTAATATTTACGACTAGCGATATAATAGAATTAAAAGTAAATTAAATTTAATATATTTATTGCTATAAAAAGAGCAAGGAACTTGTTAAATTAAATTTTTTTTTATAGCTGATTTATAAAATCTTTTATTATATGGTAAAAATATTTTTTTACACATAAAATATTTCAATATGTGTAATAATGTTATTTGCCAACTAACTGAGAAGTCAGACATCATATACATTAAAAACAGCCTGTTATAAAGGTCATTATTTCCTCAAAAGGTTTTCTTCTTTTTGATATTATTAAGGAACAATACCACGTTAGAATATATGAAAAATGTATTTTTTACTTTAAATTATACCTTAGGATCGTTGCAATAAGGTACAAAAATCTTTATAAGTAAAAGAAGAGTTTAAATACTTAAATTGGGAACAAGTAGCATGGCTACGTTCTAGACAGCATACACTCAAAAAAAGACTAGTGTTTTACACTAGTGTTTTTTTTTCGGAATAGTTGAATGATTGAAGAATTTCAGATAACTTTAGTATTTAAACACAAATATATAAAACTTAAAATGTTTATGTAACATTAGTTGAAATTGTAACGCCAAATTAAAAAGAAATGTCTTACAAGTCACAGGGTGCTATTGAGAGACCTATAATATTGGTTTGTCCAGTATTATGTAGATTATGATGTGTTGGGCATAACGATCTTAATAATATGTTGGGCATATCAGGATGTTGAAGAATTGCTGCTTTAACCCCTTGAACGTCCTTGACCCATATTTGGGTAGTTTTCCGATTAGGACCACTCCGCCCTAATCGGAAATGAAAATAGGTTGAAATGAAATAAACAAAGATAATTATATATCATAGCAAAGAGGACGAAATAATGAATCAAATGGCTATACAGACATTTGTGGTATACAATTATATTTACCGCAATTATGTTTTTAATTTTAATTATGTAACAACTGTAAATGTATCTATTATTTGATGTGTAATTATTTTTGTTGTAATGTCTATGTTTTGTTTATAGCTTTATTTCTATAATAAACATTGTTATTTTTCTAAAACCGACAAAATATGTGAAGCTGCGTGAAAATGTATTATTCAATTGTGCATATTTGGGTAAAAAATTCATTATGAAGATAAAAAAACAATTCATTTATTGTTTGTAACTAATTATCTATCTATTTATTCATTTGATATGCAAAATTTTGCCACCATTTTCAATATAATTTTATCCATTTTTTATTTATTTTATAGTGGTATATAATGTTTTTGGCAAATTTTCATTCATGAATAAAAAAAATATGTGATTTCATAACCTTTATTTCTAAGCTATTGCATTTGAAAGTTTTTAAAGTAATTAAATTGTGTTATGGTATTATCTTTTTCATCTCTAATTGCATAAAGGATTGAGAATTATTATGGAACAATTCCATTACTTTTTAGTGTTGCATGCGGTTACAGTGGCCTCTTCCGTTTTCTTGTTTATTTATGTTACTTTTTATTAGGATAAGTTATTTTTTATTTACGTTTACATTTCATTATTGTTTATATTTTTTATACTTCGACTACTTATATCTATTATTCTTCCCTACATAAGAAAAATATTTCGTTACAACCCGACTCCATATTTAAGAGTTATGCAATATTTTATCGGAAGCGGTGAAACGGTCTCCACCGCATTTTGCGTTTGTACGCTCCAGGGGTTAAGCAACAAAAAAACTCGGTTGTTGTTCAAATCGTGCTGAAAGAAATAAGAGGAAAGTAAAATTTATGCAAAAGGCCAATTGTGAAGGAAGTGCATATTAGATTTTTATTAAACAGTTTTATACAGAAATTTAAATGTATTTACCTAAAAACTATATTTTTTTAACATCTTAACTTAGTATGACAAGTGTGGGCGTCCAATTAAGACAGTGACTGAAAAGGTGCTAAATAATATGGATTTTTTTCTATAAAAATATTTAGTATAAATAGGTCCAATTTTGCTCTACATGCATTTTTTTAATTAGATTTTATACATAAAAAATAAAAAAGTATAATTTGTATTATTCTTTATGATAGAAAATGCACCAGAGCCTGCCATGGAGTGAATAACTCATTCCATAAAAAACACACTGCAGCACCATGCAATGAGTTTTATCCTTTAATCCACAGTTTTCGCATTTAATTTACGAAGACTTTTCCAACGTACAATGAGTGAAGTTAAAATTTATCACTGAAGAAAAATTTAAATCAAAACGTCATTTTGTGTTTACATATATGTAATGATAACGTTTTAAAATAGATTACACTTTTGTGATGAGTCGGTCTTAATAAAGATTCTTTCAGTCTGTCTTAATAAGATCTCTTCCAGTCTGTCTTAATAAACATAGAACATAATTATTTTCCTAACTCAGTTTTTATTTGTAAGATTAACTTTATAGTGCAATACTTTATAATGGTTCATACTTTCAGATAGATCCAAAAGTGGATCCCATGTTTGGTTTCAGTCCTTTCTCTCAACGAAACGAAGGTTGGAAGAGGTCTCGTGGACAATTTACTCCAACTGTTACAACAAACAAAATAAAAAGTTACTTTCCTGGTATGGAAGAGGTTTGCAACGCTATGGTTAAGTACATTGATAGAAGTATAGTAAAAGATGGTGTGGTAGAATTGGAAGCCAAAACCGTGAGTGCTAATAAGTTTATGCGATTGCTTACTCAGTACCTACTTCTATTATTTTGAAGTTTCATTTTTAGGACTTCTAAATTGTCTTGTTGTCCTTTGTTTTTCATCTATTGTTCAAATGTTTGTTGTACGGTAGAGAAAAATTAATAAGGAATTACAAATAAAATGAAAACGGTTTTCTTTACAGCTTGCAGGAAAATTAACAACAGATATTATTGCTAAAGTTGTTTTCTGTATGGAGAGTAATTCATTTGAAAATGAAAACACCCTGATGTACAGTATAACAAAACACGTTTTTGAAAGTAATCTTTGGTCCAAGATAAAATTATTAGTAATATTAATTTGTCCATCTTTACAGTCATTACTTCAAGTGAGGTATGTATTTTTTTAAACTGAAAACAAAACTATTTAAGAAAAAAATAGTCAAGTATATAATAAATAAAATAGTTTTTTTATCAATTATTTTTTTTTGTTCCAAACTCAGAATTAAAAAATCATCCACTCAGTATTAAAACTCAGCAATTAAAGTTTATATTTTTATTGAAATTATGAATATTAACTAGCTATTTACAAATGCAATGAGGTTGTTTTATTTTAATTTCCCGTGATATCATGTTAAAATAAAAATTAGTCACCTGTAGTAAAATTTTAATCAATACTTTTATCATAATGACAATAAATTTTTATGAATGCATACTATTTCAAATTTTTTTTATTCAAGTATTATAATTTTAGTAGAAGTGAGGAACTTGCAGCGTATATAATAATTTAGAGTAGCGATTTTAAGGCCCGTAGGACAACCCATTCAAGGACCTAAATAAAAGAAGAAGACATTTTTTTACTCCTTTGAAGTTTTCACTTTTTCTGTATACATGCATATATACAGGACGTCCATGACCAATTTTACACAAGAAGCGAAATACAAATTTTATTTTAAAATATTACTTTCTTGTCACAAATACCTTAAAATAATATTTAGAATAAAGTTTTATGAAGTATTAAGATGTATAAAAACTGTTCAAGTGTGAGTCGGACTCGTGCATGAAAGGTTCCTTAGCAATAAACAATATTATACTTGTAAGTTTATATTTCTCAAAGATGCTATGAAATACATAGAATATATCCCATATCTCAATACAATCAAAAAGTATCTTATTCAAACCAATCTTCCTTAAAAATCATTTTAAATTCTAACTTAATTTTTTCAGAATTTTACACACGTTAGTTGAAAAGTTAAAAGAGGGGTCACACTCTTTAAGACTTTAAAACAAGCGTATAATCTCATCAACTATTGAGAACAAAAAAGTTATTTTGGAACCACTATATCATTTTTTAAGACCTATCTAATGGTATCCTGCGTCCGTACGTGCATTGAATTTCCTTTTTTCATCCCTCAGCTAGATGTATGGAGTGCCACCCTTAATATTATTTTCTTTCATAATTTCACTATTTCATTGTATGTGAAATTTGGTTGATAGATGGTTCATAGAAGACATACCAACCAAATTTCATCTATATAGTGCCAATGGTTTCCGTGTAAAATAGCTGTGACATATGACAGACAGATGGACGTACAGATACAATGGAACCTTTATAGGTTCTGTTTTTGCCATTTGGCCACAGAACTTTAAAAAATCCCAATGTCGTAAAAAAATAATCTTTAGTTTCGAAGACAGCTTGCCCCTTACATTTATTTTTTCAAAATGGATGTCCCTTCAGTTAGTCATTTACTAAAAAGTAAGAAAAGTCACAAAAGAAGAGTCTAATGTTTGAACCTTTGGATATTGATTAGCGTGAGCGCGATTGCGCTGCCCCATGCATATGCGAAAAATATCAGAAGCTTCTTTGAGCCAGCAAACTCTACATGACAATTTAATTCCGATCTCAATAAATGTTTCAGACTCATTTTAAAACATGAATCAATTAAATTATTAATATCTTTTCTTACTTCTTCGTTTAGGTTTTTTGTTTCTGTCTTCCATATGCTGGGTATCCATTATTTGAGTACTGTAAGGTAGTGTTAAATTATCTTGCCGAAATCCTTTGCGTTTAACACTGTCATTACACAGGATTTTAAGATCTTTGTAATATTTTAAAGAAATATATAATTAAATTTTGGCAAAGCATAAACAGCATTAAATGCTATTAGACTATCTATGGTAATTTTGCTTTTCATTTAATTTGGCTTTTCCTAAACTTTTTGCGTTTTGTTTTTTCCTAAGGATACAGTATATTGTATCCCATGGTCAAATAAAATTTCCTATATATCCCCATTTTCCTTGACAGTATATTCAACTTTATAAATATTTTTTTAAAATAACACCCCAAATGTCACTTAGTTTCAAATTTGACATAACTTTAGCCATGAATATTTGGTTACTTATAATATATCAATTCATCTAGTCAAAATGGACAAAAATGAACATAGGCTAGAAGATTATTACCTCTGCAGGAATCACAGAATAAAATGATATATTCTGCTCTTTTTTGCCGTTTTCAGTACATATATATTAATGCACTGCCCCATTTACCATTTGATTTCCCCCATATGATACAATAGAATTTATCCTGTGTTTATGACTTGTACACAATCTATATTTTTTACTGTAATAAAAAATCTTGCTCTTCCCATAACGGGCGGATATCACATTTCTATGTATTTACGTAGCTTAACCCTCGTTTCTTCCATATATTATCTGTATTTATCCATTAGTTAATTAAATAATTAATATTATATTTAATTACTGTTTCGATCATATTGTACAGCATAGCAATGATCTGAAAGTGCCTTTTTGTTAACTACGACAACTTTTGGTATTTGTTGATCAAATCAAACATTAAATAGGTGGCAAAATTTTTAATACAGATTTTTTTTTTTATATTAATTAAAATAAATTATATTTTTGATATATCAAACTTCTAACTAATCCATTTGATAGAATATAAATTTTGCATTCCAACTTCATAAAATAATTAAATTTTTGACGATTTCTTCTAGATTAATTCATGTTACAAATGACCATATGCGTATATTATAAAATTGTTATTAATAATCACATTTATTTACTTCACTCTAAACATTATAATAATTTCAATAAGAAATTTTAAATTATTCTTGTCATTATTTTTTTATATTTTCCATGTACTTATTACTAATGCTCGCTAAACTTTTTAACTTTCGCTACAAGAAAAAGTCCATAATAATACAGAGGTAAATTACATAGGTTTAAATGGCTTAATTAATATTTTTCAGATGCCAGCTAAGTTTTAGTTTCGGCAACAAACAAACCTTGATAACCTCAAAGATCATTAGTAAACCATTTGATTAGTATTATACCATAAAGCACTTAATCCCTTTACTGAGTCCCTGCACTTAAACACTTTAACACTTACAACAAATTTTTCAGATTTGTATCAAAGGAATCTGAAAAGAAATTGACAGCACTTTCTAAGAATGTTATCAATCACCGCATCAAAACTGGAGAGAAACGAAATGATTTCTTTCAACACATGCTAAACTGTAGAGAGATTGATACTAGAAATGGTTAATGTTAAATTATTATCTTACCAATAGTATTTATATTACTTTATTACCTTACCAGTATTATTTATTTTTAGTATTAATAAACGTTATATACATATTAAGTCCATTGTTATAATAACTCATATGGAAAAGGTTTTAAGTTGAATTTCCCGTTTCAGAATTCACTGACTCCTATATAGCAGCACACTCATTCGGTTTTGTGTTAGATGGATATGAGACTTCAGGTACAGTCATTGCAATGGCATTATATGAGGTTGGTAATCTGTAAATTTTTGAAAAAATGTTACATAATTGAAAAATATTTTAATAAAGCAAACTTATAATACAATTAACTAAGTTACTCAGAGTATTTTTTAAATAAAAGTTTGATAATGTGGCAACACTATTTTTGTATTGCCTCCTTAAATAACAATTGAGACAGTAACTTAATATTAGAGCCTGTTTCATCACTCTCTATTAAAGTTATATGCAAAGTTACCTTAAAGATAAAATATTTATTAAATAAGAATAGCTGAAATTTATTTTCTGTTTCACCCCTTAAGTCCCTGATGAAATGTTTGGCTGATAAGTGTATGTTTATTTATTTATAACTTAAATTGTGCTGAGCAGGGATGTTCTAATTTTGACATATGTTTTAAATATGCAATTTACTTGTCAATATTTTTATATTATATTTTTGTCATTATTTATATATAATAAATGCATATATATTTTATTATATTATCAGACATAAATTTGTTATTGTTTTATTTTGCTGCTAATGTAAAAATTAGGCAATTTGTGACTCTGCAAAATGCCTTTTACTGACGCCAAGCATTTTTAACGTTTCTCTACTATCTGTTTACAATATAGGTTTAGTTTTTTACAATGGAAAAGGATAAAAAACATGGCAGCAGTGTGAACTTTTCTTTTGGAAATAAACAAATTTCTATAGAATAGTTTATCTCCTCGAATGGGTAAAAATCATTGTTGAGAATAAAAAGGCAGATATCACACAATAAGTAAAAAGTTTTTTGAATTAGCATTTAGTGTTATGATTGAAGTCCAATGATGACAAAAAACAATAATAAACCAGTCCAAGAAAAGGTGTCTGAAACAAAATATATCTGTACATAATATATTGAGCGATATTACACAAATCTGTTAACATAAACAGGATGAGTAAGTTGTTTAAGATCAAAAAGTATCCAGATTTAAGCAACTAATTTGTTTCATATAATTTAGTCAGTAATTACTGTTATCTGTTTGTTTATTAATAGTGGTGGCCGAATATGAATGATATCTATAATGCTAATAATACGTTATGAACTTATGTTGATACAATTTTTATCTTTTTATACTTCAATAAAAATTGGACAACGTTAAAAAGGTTATTCTAAACATAAGCAGGAATAGACCGAGTAATAGGATAAGGAGATTTTTTTCTTAAATATATGTGATATATAATTTATACATACGTTAAAATTATAATGGAGTGAATTTTGTACATTAAAAATATTTTAAAAAGTGACTGATTTAGCATATAAAATGACAATAGAAGCCAGAAACATTTTTTTTTTAAATTTTTGTTTGTCTATCTGTATGTTAATTTGAGCGGGTATCACACAAAACCAAGTGGACGGATTTTGATAAAATTTGAAATGGTAATAGAATATATCCAGAAGCAATACATAAGAGAAAAAAGAACAAATTTTTTTTCCCTTACTTATACGTGAACAAAGTCGTAGGCACAGCTAGTAGTCAATATTTTGATTTTAATGACAATAAACATATAAAATACAATTTTGTTTTTATTATTAATTATTTTCCATAAAGATGAAAAATATTTAACACAAATATTGTTTTTAACATATATTCATTACTATTTATTAGTCCCCTGCTAATATTATGGTCTGCTTCATTATCGTTTTCATTTAAGGAGTCCCTGTGATAATCAAAGTCATCAGACGTAAACACTATGTTACAAAGTACTGCACGGCATTAAAAAGGCACACCACCACTCAAGGAGATTAAGGTGTCACAGTCAGCTGGAAAAATCATGGCAACAGTCTTTGAGACTCAGAAAGGATTCTGTTGATAGATTATAAAGATAAAAGCATTTCCATAATGGGGAAATACTATTCTTTAATCCTAGAGCAGTTAAAAGAATCTACCAAAGAACAAAGAAGGAGAAAATTGAGCAAAAGTATCCTCCTTCTGCATGACAACGTACCTGTTCACAAGAGTGGTGTTGCGTTGGCTACTCTGCATAAAGTGGGCTTCAGTATTTTGGATCACCCACCCTGCTGTCCTGACCTAGCTCCCAGCGATTATTATATATTCCCAAAGTTAAAAAAAGAACTCTGTGGAAAGATATTATCAAGCGACGAAGAAGTGAAGGATGCAGCTTCAGCTTACTTTTCAGAGAAAGAGCTACAAGCTAATTGAAAGATCGGAAAAATATATTAGGTTAGCAGGTGGATATATCAAAAAAGAAAAATAAATTTGTATTTTTAGTTTCACTTCTGACCATCACCCATTCGGCAAACTTAAAAACACCTCCTCATATGTTAGTGCAGACATACACAGCAATTAAAATATTTCTTTATACATTGCATTAAGTATTTTTCCCCTAATAACTAGTTGCCAGAAGAAATTTTGTTAAGATGTTGTATGTGATTTGAACAAATGGCCAAAATTATAGATTTCTCAAAAATAAAAATCTTAACCAATTATTATTATTTATATTTACTACACCCACATAATTTCAGCAATCGCACAACTAAATGTGTTTTTATTTATAATAACAATTTATCGTTATTTCACAAGGGATGATCATATACACTCATTCATTACAGCAAACTATATCATAAACTATCACTTTTATAAATATACATTTATGATAATATCTTATTCCATTCTTCTTTAATTTTTTTCAGAACATAAACTGTAACATTAAAATTGTTTGTCCTGGGAATGAACTGTCTAAATTTTAACCTCAAAAAAGATTTGAATATACAATTAAAGAAAATTATTACCAATAAATATTATTATTGGTAATGAATATATTATGAGACCCAAGTCTGTTGTCCATAATGTCATAATTACTAATCGCACCCAACGACATTAAATTTTAGCTGGCTTGGAATCAAGATGTTCAAGACAAGTTGCGAGATGAAATAAACGAATCAATGAAGGAGACAAATGGAAAACTCGTGTTTGACAATTTACATGCTCTCAAGTATTTGGATATGGTCATCTCTGGTAAGTTAATATTATTTTCTAGTCAAAATTGGATTTATAATTTAATCATCAAAATGTCAAATCTTAAATTGCTTTGTTTGTCTAATGCATTATGTCCATGATACAATCAAATTATTGATCTAAAAATAATTAATATGTGATTCAATTTTTTCTACCTTTTTATTACTTTCTTAATACAATATAAAGGACACTGTGCCATTCAATAGAAAATTGTACTTAATAAAAATGTTGTACAAAAACTAACTAAAACTAAATAATTTTTTTCTAAACGATATTTCCGAAAACAATCTAGGGTAGCCCAAGTGACGGTTAATTCTGAAGATTTTATTTATACTGAACGTTTTTATCTATCAAACTGAGGTCGAAAAAATTTTTTTGATCATTTCAACAAGAAGAATAGAATTGATCATTTAAACAAGAAGATAAGAAATAATGTTACCTGATTCTTTCAACAAAAAGATAAGAACTGATGTCAGTTGATTGTTCAACAATATTACAAGAATTAATTGAACAATATTAATTTGATTTTTCAGAAACAATGAGAAAGTATCCCCCTGTATTAACAATCAATCGTATTTGTACTAAGGAGTATGTTCTGCCACCAGCAAATGCTGGTTTTGAACCATTGAAGCTGGATGTAGGAACCTCAGTAACTATACCTTTATACGGACTCCATTTAGATCCAGAATATTATCCGGAACCAAACAAGTTTGACCCTGAACGATTCAGTGCTGATGCTGTCGCAGCAAGAGATAAATTTTGCTATCTGCCTTTCGGGGAAGGACCTAGAATTTGTTTAGGTAAGTTTAAAAAATCTTGTGTAATTTTGGAGTTTTATGTTATATGCTTAATTTATTATTTATTTCAGACTATAAAATTAATTTTGCTTTTTTGTTTATAAGAAAAGGGCTTATAACCGGTTTCTACAAACAATCATCCCATTTAGTAACGATTATATTTCATGAATTACAATCCATATTATTTTCTGATTTCTTTCTCTTCAAATTGTTACTTACGTCGTCTTATATTTTAATGATTATTTATTTGTATAATGTGACAAAATTTTGAATGGAAAATTAATAATAATTATGTAATTAAAGTACTCAATTACATGTGCGCCAATTAAAAAAAGAAATATTGTGCAAGGAAAACCAACATATCTTCCAAATGAACTTTTTTATTGGAATATAATATTAAATTGACATATAGTTTATCAATGTATTAATATTATTACAGACGTTGACACTAAATTTTTACAGTATACTTTTATGTGTATTGAGCAAAAATAGTGAAATTTTGTAAAATTTTACGCTTCTGTATTCACAATTTTAATTAAATAAACTGTTCGTACTAAATAACACTATGTGGGCACTAAACTAAAACAGTATACTGTTCCAGTTTCCATACTTTACTTTCATCACTTTACTCTTAAACCAAATTACATACTACTATGTAACATTAAGTTTCACTTTAAATTACAATATTACGAATATGCTATTCTTAGTAATGGATTTACCCGTGTCCTGTTGAAAAAGAAAATTAAGATATCAGAAAAATCTTGAAAAAGAAAATTCAGATATTAGAAAAAGTCAAAGAATGATCTAGTTTAATAATAAACCTATCATTTCGAATATGGGTGTTAGTATCAAATATTTAGTTTCCATATTCAATGAAAGTATCAGAGATCTGTAATAGAATTTCACTCGTGGGAGTGTATATATATATATATATATCTATATATATATTTACATGACAAAATTTCAAATAGCTCAACAAATTCAAACCTTTGCTTCAACCAAATCGCAATTGTAAATGTGTTTGAAGTCACTTGAGTTAAATGTAATTAAAATAACACTTATATTTGATGATACAGGTATGAAATATGGGCTGACCCAAACTAAGGCTGGTGTAGTCAGCCTTATCTACAATTTTTGTGTGACACCAACGTCAAGGTACCCTTATGATTTGAAGATAAACCCTAACTTACTTCTTCTGCAACCACTCAATGGTGCTTGGATTAAATTTGAAAAAATTCATAAGTAATGTCTTGTTTCATATCAACAATATCAATTTATCATTAACCTAAATTGTGTTTACGCCTAATTCTTAGAATTTTGTTTAAATAAACATTATTATCTTAACTCCAATTACTTTCATTTTAATTTAACAATACTTCTGTGTTTTGACTAATGTCATAAATTAATATTGAATTTTCTTTACGTAGTTTATAAGGTGTAAGTTTTCAGAATTGACAAAGTTAGAGTATTTTTAATAGGATGGAGTAAATCAGCTTAGCATAACCTGCCTAAAACAGAATTTAATCTGCCTAAACAAGGACAGTGCTGGCTAATCTCTTTGAAAGAATACTGGAGCCCATTCTTATTAGTCCAGTGCATTTAAGTTTATAGTCACTCAGCCGTTGCCTGCCTACTACACACTCCTATGAACTTTTCAGGTATAGACTCATGGAATAGCTAAATACCTACTTTTCACGAACATTTATTATACCTGTTGTATAATCTAAATGCACTGAATCACATTTTTTTGCATTGAATCACAGTACAATAAAATGTTCAATGTCTATGCCATTTGTTGAGGAGCTGCTTAAAGTATCAAAATTTTAGCTTCGCTCTTATACTTATATTGTGTGTTCATACATTTATTAAAATAAATAAGTCATGAAACAAAAAAGTTCTACATTATGTGTGAGCAGTACATGTACATAAAGCACAAAGCCATGTGGAATATTTGTAGGGCAGACATAGAATAACCACAAAAAATCTAATTAATAACTATTTTCCATCTGGTAGGGGCACTCATTTCAAAAATAATAATCTAATACATTTAAAAAAAAATAATCTAACGTTTCCATACGGCTCCTTCATTAAAACTTTCTATCTAATTTTACTGTTTCGGATCATTGTTACTCAATATAATGAAATACTCAAATGAAAATAAAAATCTATGTTTTATACTATGCCATTAAATAAGTACTTAATTTGAAGAGGATTGGAATTAAAGTGTGTGCTTCGCATATGTTCGGATCATTGTTACTCAATATAATGAACTACTCAAATGAAAATAAAAATCTATGTTTTATTCTATGCCATTAAAAAAGTACTTAATTCGAAGGGGATTGGAATTAAGGTGTGTGTTTCGCATATGTTCGGATCATTGTCACTCAATATAATGAACTACTCAAATGAAAATAAAAATCTATGTTTTATACTATGCCATTAAAAAAGTACTTAATTCGAATTGGATTGAAATTAAGGTGTGTGCTTCACAAATGCATTTGACGTAACTTTTGCAGATTATATTATCATTACTGTCATTGCTCGAAGAGTAATATTGTCGTAAACTTGCTTATGAATTGTGATGCTTGATGACATTTCAGCACTGACTTGTTGAGAAGTTTTTAATTTGTTTAAATTTTTGACCTCCTGTATCCCAGTGTTTTATTTTTTTTAATTTTTTGGTCTCCTATATTTTTAGAAACGTATTTGAACCCTTACAAGCCCTTTTCCAAGTTCTTTTATGCCTTTGATTTTTTAAATTTTTTTCTACCCATTTTAGATTTACTGCTTTCCGAAATGAAATGTGTTGCACGTAAAAATGTTAAAAATTAACACTAGCTGGAGATTACTTTTTGTACATACCTATTTACCAATTGTTTGTTGCATTATAGTGTAACATATCTATAGATGCTTGTCATATTTGTTACTGTTTTTATTATTACAGTGATGTTGGCTCATAAGTGATATGGTTATATTTTCCTTTGGTACATAATTTACGACAGGAGGAGCTGAGAAATAGAAAATATAACTAAAAACATTTTTATTATCTGGTCTTGTCGGAAGCTCTGTTTTATTTTTTCTTATAATTCCGAGCTTGATCAGTTTTTTTTAGTGGAAGTTGTGCCAACGCTAATGAAATGCCACATTATGAACCTGGAGTTCATAAGTTGGGTTACGAATCATATTTATATTCTAATCTTTCTCTGGAGCTGTTCCTTGTTGCTTACTTCAATATACTTGCATTTTCAGTGCATATCATGTTTTGCCATTGCGTAATATTCATATTTTCATATCATATTTAGCAGGTTTATCTTAGTATCTACGTCCTTGGGAGGATATAGTTTAGCTGAAATTTCAAACCTTTTTTCATAAATATTTCCTGAAGAAACTAATTTATCTGGGTTTCTCTTACCTTGTTTTGTAATTTTCTTATCAAACTAAAGGGCAGACAATATGGACAAATTTTGAGGAAACGTTATTGACAGGTATAATTCTACTGGTTTCTTGCTCTACAATCTTTTCAGGGATTCGCCACGGAATGCGTACACAGTGGCAACGTAACAGCAAACCAAAGTAAATTCGAAAAGTAATAATGTTGAATATTTGCTATCCAGTTAATTTCACTTTCAATGTGCAAATGGAGTATAAGAAGAAAGGAATTTTTAAATGTTTTGTTTGCAAGCATACTTTATAATATCAGGTGATTTTTTATTAAGTTACAAGTGGGATGAAAAGCTTATTGCAAAAGTTATGATGAATCTCAATTGAATTTGTTTATTTTTTAAAAGTCACTTGAGTATTTTAAATATTTTTCAGCCTCTGACAAATATTCAGCACTACCATT
Organism: Druceiella hillmani; assembly: GCA_039881145.1. Taxonomy (NCBI): domain Eukaryota; kingdom Metazoa; phylum Arthropoda; class Insecta; order Lepidoptera; family Hepialidae; genus Druceiella; species Druceiella hillmani. Next base: position 3,182,338 of record JAYKKI010000023.1, on the reverse strand, counting down.
TTCAGTTAGTAGGTTGCTCTTAGTATCTTTGATTAATGACAACTTGATTTAATCCCCAAGTTTCTTCTTATTTCCAATGACTTTCTCTTTGGGCTATGTCTTACTTTAAGAATTATATATTTCTATCAAGTGACCAGATCGTGAAAGAGAAAAGATATTTTATTTTTGGTTCTAAAAATTATGTTTTCTTTTTTTGCCGTTCATGTTCTTAACCAAGCGTTAATAACCTGGACAGCTATCCAAGTCATTATTTAGTTAGGTTGAATAGCCTCTTTTTCAACTTGACATTGGCCAAGGTTCTCCCGTTAAAGAAAAATTAAGGCAAATAAAAAAAAGAATAAGATTACAAAAGATTGCATTTTAGCTATAACTTAAACTTTTCATGCTATAACTTAAAGCGTATAATGTGAAAATTTTAATTACACAGCCACTATAGTAAATAATATTTCAAATCTAATTTACATTGCTGGTTTACTTAGTCTTATCTACAATTTTTATGTAAATCGATCGTAAAGTATCTTAACAATTCTAATATGGAACCTGTCATATTAAGAATTTTGATGGATATTGTTTGTCGTAACGTTTAACAATAATTGTTATATTTATGTATCTGTACTTTTATCCTATTTACACCCGAACTATAGTTGAAATGATATGGTCAACAAAAATTCGATCATAATGGTCATTTGGTTAATACCAGTAAAATATGGCCTGAAATGTTGAAAGAAAGCCAGGAGCTGCTTTTTTAAAAATGTATTAAGCTTTATATAATTTACAAACATTTAACGTTTCTATGAGGGTTGAAAAAAAATTATAACCAGTCTGAAAATATTTGTCCTAGAAATCGAAAAATGTTAAAAATATTGAAAAAAGTTTTAGATAAAATTTGTATAAAGTAATTTTCTGCATAAAAATTATCCTCCAAATAAAACTTGCACCTATTATAATTTTGGAGAAAAACAGTATAAAAAATAGTAAACAACGAACATCATAGAAGTATAAAAAATTTAAAAATAGTTTTGGAATAATTTTTCAAATGTATTTTTTCTCAGGAAATCTTTGTGTTTTTGCTTAAGAATTTTTTTCTTTCTTTTACATTCTTTTTTATTTATTTTGTAGATTTTTATGTTTATTAGTTACGCTTTTTATATAACTAGCAATGAAAAAATGGTTTTTCTGTATATACCTTCATTTACATGTTTTTAAATCAAACAGAAATTGAAATTTTCTACCATCTATTTGCCATATTGGATGGATTGGATGGATTTTTATTAACCATCTTAACAACAAAAGCCAAGTTAAAATAGACTTTCAGTCAAAAATATTCTCTATGATACTACCGTCAGCAAGATACCATGGTTTGTATGAAAAAGACTGCCATATTCTTCCAGCACTTTATCCTTTCTTCATTTTTGTAGGCAACTCCAGAGGTATACCCATTTTGCAGACTGCCTCTTAGTTTCTGGTTCGTAACTGTATAACTAGCTTTTGTTACCTGTGACGATGTAGTAATCTCCATCGAATTTTTCTAACATTTTGTGACAAAAACGCAACAGTGTTTTGAAGCTTCACCTAAGTCATGGAGTATCCCCATAATACAAATCTACCTGAAGCCTAAATACTCATGTTGAATTTCCTGTACTTGGCAAATACCTATGCCCAAATTTTCTTATCATGAACTGCACAGTATTGATATACTCTTTAGCTATCCCTGTTGAGGGATGTCCCTCGCACAGATCATCAGTGAGATTAGTACATCCATGCTTGAACTTGTTAAATTAGTTGTAAACAATAATGCGGAATGGAGCCTCTATTAATCTGAACTTTGTTGTTAATTAAATACAATGAAAGTGATAAAAAATTTTTGTACAAAAATTGTTCATCTTGAATTTTATTTTCAAATTATCACTAATTTGCAAAAACAAATGGTAAATTTAGGCAAAGTATCTCAATTACCACAGAGTTCAGTTTTTGAACTTTCAATTAATTTTTTATTATCATTGTCACAAATGACCACTTCTAAGAACTTTCAGTGCTATCTTCGTGGATCTATATCTTCTTTAGAGTTTATGTCTTTCTGTACACAGAAAACATAGATTTCAATTCATTAATGAATGTGATAGCTTAATACTTACTGTATTATTCTATTTTTTAGAAAATATGTAGATTTTGAGAATTTTTATTTATTTGTCTCAGATTTACATATATCCTAAATATTTAGTTTTATTTTCTATGGCAATTATTCATATATTATAGATGCTTATTGTTTTAATTTGATTTAGGGAAGTATTTAAGATTTAAGAGTATAAATATTTTGATATCAATGCAGTAGATTAGAAAATTTATAGAAAATTAATTAATGCCTTTGCGTTAAAGAAACCGAAGTTATAGACATAAACTAAATTAATTGAATAAACTATAAATGAAGTAACACTTAAATTTTGATCATGTAAATATTAAATATGGGTTGATTCAAAGAAAGGCTGGTATAGTCAGTCACTTACTCACTTTAAGTTACTTAGGATTAAATTTGAAAGAATTTGTAAGTAACATGTTGTAACTCAAATGGCGTCTATTTGGTTTTGTATTTAATGATAGAGCATAGTTATTATTAAACTTTCATATATACAGTTAACTTTCATTTTAATTTAACCAATACTTTAAAATTTTGGCTTCTATTATAAATGGATTATCACCATATGCATAGTGGTAAAATTTTATAAATTTATAATAATTATTTAATCTATTTATACCTTTACCCTAATATCCCACTGATGTTAATATGTAAATAACCCACAGCATAAGCTCATCACGTGGCCAATAGTCACCTGCTATGTTAAAACCTGAGAACACAACAAAAAGGAGAAGCTGAGAAAGAAATTTTCTGAGTGGAATTTACAGGCCGATGCAGGATAATTGCGCATAGTTGACATTCAATGTATGAGTAATTTGAGACTATGTACTAAAACAGATTGGGTACTATGAGATTATGGGTACTATGAGATATTGTAACAGATTGTGTATTGAAAGGAAGATAAAAAAGAATATCTTAAGTGGATCAATCACGAGAAAGCTAGAATACTTAGAAAACCACCAAAAATTCAACAGCATCTAAGAGGGAGATATATGTTGGTTAGGTAATGTCGAGAATGAAACTAAATTTCTGGGTTGTAGGGAGGCTGGAATAAAGATTCCATAGGAGGTTGGAACATTCCATATGGAACAAATTTTACAGTGTGATTTTAGAATTTGTGTTTGTAATGAAGTTTGATGTTTAAATTTCTATCATTCCATTAATATGTGACCTATGTTACGCTACATTTGCCTATTATTATAATGTGGTCATTGGTATTTCTATTATATTTTCATAATTTTTCATTCGCGTAAGGGAAGAAGCAACAATGTAACAGAAGCAACAATGTAACAATCTATCAATATAGTTCACATGTACATTCAACTTTTTTACATTGTTTATTGTCTTTGACTACATAACCATTTTGTGCCCGATTAATTCATGATTTTTTTCAACGCTTCTACTTTCATAAAACTTTTCACTCTGTATTTTTCACTTTATTATATAGAGTTATTCTAAAACTGCTACTGAGTGAATTCTTTCTTGTTGGATTTAATTTAAAATGAAAAATATAATTGGAAGATTTTCTCTTACTCTACTAAGATGTGAATAAATTATAATATTTAAATATTAAATATCATCTGTCTTAACTTTTTAATGTAAATATTGTATTTATTATTGTCATTCACTAGTTGTATCATTGTTACTGTTTGCTATGAAAAAATTGATCATTTTAAATATAAACATTGATAATTTTAAACATCATCCATTTATTGGAAAGCCACATTTAATTTTAACATCACATGCTATTTTGCGATTAACCTATTTCACAATTAATACACGACTCTCATTATAACATATTGAAATATTAAAGACTTGAACATTTGAACAATATTGATCAAACATTACGCTTTTTGATCTATGCAAAGCTTATGGCATATTTATTCTTTGTGAGGAACTGAAGAGAATTACTTGGTAGAATTCATGCAGTAATCGTTGATAAAAAACTAAATACAGTCTTATGAATATTTGTCTAAACGTAATCTTCATATGTATATTTTGTTTTTGTTTCTTTTTTCAACAAACAAAATACACTATCAGAAAACATTTACGCTGATGATAATTTTAAACTAATTGAAGTATATTATAAACTATTATTTTAATTTAATTGATGACACAACATTTATAAATTATAAATTATAAATTTATAAATTACAATATAATCAATTATTGTCCTTCAAATAAAACATTTTTTTTTTAAGTTTTGTTCCGTAGTTATCTCGTTCATATTCTCCACATTAGACATACAATGCCTTATGGCAGTTGTATATTTTATTTATTATTGCTGTAATTAAATATAAATTATCATGATTAAATGTTGCGGATTGATCTAATGAGGCCCTCTTTCCGATGAAATTTTGTAAAGGCTTTGTAATTAGATATTGTAAACCATTTTGTATAACATTCTTTCTTGTACTGAATAGCTACCTTTGCACAAATGGAAAATATATCAGAAGATGGAAAACAGAAACCACCCATGTTTATTAATTTGTGAAATACCAATTTTTCATTGTTTAACAAATTCTTTAAGCAAATTTCATATTTCAATTATTTAGGCAAGGATCCAATCCATCTTGCTATATAACGGACAATTAATTTAACGTCAAATGTTGAAAAATGTTTCTTTAAACAACTGGCCAATGTTAAATTATTACAATTGTTCAAATAACCTGCATCATCATCTGTTTGACCAATATCACCCAAATTATCTTCATCTCCATAACATATGACTGTTTTTGAGTTTTATTAATTTGTGAAACGTCACTTTTTCATAATTTAACATACTTTTTATGCAAACTTTACATTTTAATTGTTTGGGCAAGGATCTGATACCCATCTACTGATATAAGCAACAAACAATTCAACGTTATCTGTCAGAAGCTGAAGAATAAAAATGGAGGATACTGTAACATTTTTTGGTAGTTTTGGGAAATTTATTTTATAACTTTTGCAATTTGTAAATTTCTGATCATTCAACATTTACACCAAGAGTGATCTTAATTTTTGTAGAGATATACTCTTTTAACTCAATTTTGTTATAATATCTACTATGAAACTTCTTTTTGTGGAATCCTATTATATCCTTATCCTCTATCTGTTATCTTTTATATTCTTTGCGACAACTTGATGATGAATTTCTAGTAGCTTAAAATTCTTTATTAAATGTACCTTTCTAGTTGGGTCTAATATAGATTGTAGGTTGCTTATATGAACGTCCATTAGTTTCTGAACTGGAGATTTTCTTTGTTTCAGAGTCAGTAAACTGTTGACATATAGCTTGCAATACAGTTCATGTAATCTAAACAAATACTTTAACTTTAAAGTTAATTTATTTAGGATATTTTTCAGGATTTATAGTATTTCAAATAATATTTCTAGCCAATATGTAATGAATTATTTCGTCTTTAATCTGCATAGACCCGTTTTTGTGTCACAATGTCATAATCCAAAAAATGCAGGTGCAAACTCTTGTAATTCAGGTTAGTTCGAAAAATTTGTCGTCATGCTGAAATCGCAATACTCTACTCCATGCTTCTTCATATATGGGATGGAAATGGAAATCTAAATTTAAGAATAATGAGTAATTGAAGAAATAAACCTGCAAACACAATATACACATAGAGAGCATTTTTATAGTTCTTGTTGCAGACTCGTTAATAATTGAAATGTACCATTGGTAATGTACAATAATAGAATTATACCATTTAGTCTTAAGTTCATTAACAAAATCACCGTGGTGTGTTGGGTTGATCATAAGGCATATGGCCTTTGATTGCACGGTGCACAGCGGGAACCCGGGTTCAATTCCTGGCTACTCGTCGAGCGGAGCTGGACTGGTGTTCTGGTTGGCTGTAAGAGATTGCTCTCGTAGCAATAAGTCCGCGTAGTATAAATTAGATACATTAAAGTACACAAAGAAACATAAACAAAATCACAAAACACGCGATTAACCAACTTTTACGAATAGTTTTAAGAATTATTCCTTATTCTATTCATTTACTTTATGTTATTGCATAACCCAACATAAACAATCATTTTGGATAAACAAAACTAAAAAATTACATCAGTACAAAGTTACTTCATTCGATCATGAAGCGTCTCTTTAACAAATTTGACATTTAATGTCAATATTTACATAAGGTTTTCATTTTAAAACGTGCATGAAATTAAAGAAAATGATGTTGCTTACCAATTATAGCAAGTTCCATCTTTTTTTAAGCACTTTTAGGATATACCTTTTGCAACTTTTCCTACAAAATTCATTAGCATATTTTTGGTGAAAAGCATATTATGGGAAATTGGAATCAAATCTGGTATCTGACTTCATTGCAGTGACTACGTTTAAACGACGCTAGCCACGTGTCGTATCTAGTATAGTCATATCTATATCAATGGTTGTTAAATCTTTCTTGTGTCAATTTACACTACAATCAAAATGTCTCGGACAGGCATTTGGCAAATTGTTGCTAATACAATGATAAGTATGGGCAGTGTAAATCCTTCGGAGGTTCGTAATATCGGAGGTTACTATTAGTTTTGAATGACAGTGTTATCACTATTTTTTTTAAAGCTAGCGTTTGCTAACATTTGATATAACAATAAATAAAGTACTGGTATGGGCTGCGTAAATCGTTAGAATATTGGAGGTTGCATATTGTTTTGTATGCCAATGTTGTCTTTTTTTACTGGCTAGCATTTAGAATGATAATAAATAAACACAGCACCAGACTTTAAATGTTTCTGAAATGATCTTAGTGTTGAATGTTTTTCACACGGCCAATTATTATACCCTGTCATGTGGGACATCAAAACATAATGTTTATTTTAGCACGTAATCCAGTAGAAGTAATAAATGTTGGACATAAAGAAATATTTTAGGTTTGTCTATAAAGATAAGTCTTTCGATTGTTAATTCCCTTGGAATAATTATTTTATTATCCGTGTTATAGTACACTGCACTAAAATTTGTAGTTTACATTTAGTAATCACTAAGTTGTTTTATAAATAAAAAGAGACAGAAAAAACTCCACATCAGTCATGTTTTGATCAAACCTACAAGCTCTACATAAGATTCTCATAGATACACTTGTTACTTCATTACGCCAGATGAATAATCTGGACATAAATTCATTAATTCTATCCCAGAAGATATATAATTGATGTAGATTTTATGTATATTGGCCAATCTATGGCAATAAATATAGATTAAGACATTATGGCAATAAATATAGATTGTCTCCAAGACAATCCATGCATTTGAGAATTTTTTTTTCCATCGCCTACCCATGTGAAGCCGAGCCAGGTCATTAGTTTTATATATATTTTATGTAATGGAATATTTGTTGTGGAGACAGTGTGTCAAGAAAAAATTTAAATACATGTGACTGCCAATGAAAATGAGAATGAAGGACTTTGTGAAACTTGAATTGATAAAATTGAATAATTAAAAAAAATTTCAGTTTATTTAATCAAAAAATCATATTTTCAAACCCAATTCTTTCAAAATATTAATTTTGTTTTAATAGTATATATTAACTCATTAAAACTTCAATCGCAAAAATTGTTTATAAATATTTTTGTTATTGCTATGACTAAATGTAAATGTTTTTTTAATTAAATAATATCTTTCTTTGAAGATACCTTGAATAGAAACTAGTTTTCCATTTTGGAAAAAATAAAAAAAGACCCCGACTAAAAAAAGACTCCGACCCCGACTAAGAGAAAGTAAAAACCTATTAATATAATTATAAAGCCAAAAAAATCCATCGGAGCTGCTATACCCAGCCTCATGGCAGCCCATGATTGCATGATTCTTCAATGAAATGGCATGATTCTTCTTACTACCTACTACGTTCGCCGTTAAATCACAAACTTTTTACTGAAAAATGTATCTAAATCGGTCAAGTTTCGAAGAATAATGGGAGCATTCGTTTGCAACAAAATGTTGCAACACTCCCTGGCGATCTAACACCATAACACCTATTTATGAACCATTACCGATCAGTCCCGAATATTTTGCAGAAAACCATGTCGAAATTGGTTAAAGTATTTTGGAGGTAAATGGGAATATTGGATTGCACACGTAAACAAACAACTCCTCACTCTAAATGCAATCCTTTGTTCCATCGTGGGTAAAAACTACGTTTATGAAGTTTAATAAATGTTTAGTTTTATGTTCACATAAATCAAAGATATTGTCCTTGATTGGCAAAAAGTGTTATATACTTCCAGTGTGTTATACCACATATATGTGTATATATATATATATATATATATATATATATATATATATATATAAAGTGTTATATTATTATATACATATGATACAGTTATTAAGTTACAAACATGTCCGAATTACAATGTTAAGACCTTTCAATTAAAAGCAAAATGACTAATTGATATTAATCTGACTGCTTTTGTCTAAAGTAATTTTTGAATTTTCAGTTTTAATATGTGCTTTTATATGGCTATTTGTAAAATTATTCAAGATTCATTTAAGTGTTCCCCTCCACGGAAATCTTTAATAAAAGGCGAAAGATTTATTGATATTGAAGGGAAAGGAGCTAATTTTAGAGCTACTAAAATTACTATAACGCGAGGCAGGCAGCTGCAAATAACTGTAGACAAAAACAACTTATTGGTGTTGTTTATCTTTGAACCTACGTATTGGCTGACAGATGAGAACAAAATCCCAGACCTCCTCGACTTTTTTGTACTAAAGGGGTTGCCAAGACACTACATCATACTTGAATCTTACTATGACAGCTCTTCTGATCCTACTCCCGTTCTTTTATCAATAAGTACCAGAATAATAGAGTCTGACAGTACTGAAACTCTCACCAACAAAAACGCTGACTGGGAATTATTCAGAGAATACATTGATAACCGTATACAGCTTAATTTCCCGTTAAAAACTCAGGACAACATAGAACGCTCTACTAAGTATATTACAACACTTGTTCAGGAAGCTTGTTGGATCCACACTCTGGTGCAAAAAACAAAAGAAAAGGATGTCAATTATCCGCTGAATATCAAAAACACCCTACTCAACAAACGAAGATCTTGGAAGATCAACTAGAATCTTTGACAGCCTCAGCTTCGACTAATTATTCACTGTGGAAATTTACTTAAAACTACAATAGACCCCATGGGCACAAACGCCACAGGAGAAAGTGGATTCTTTTGCTCAGCACTTAAAAAAAGTCTTTTCACCAAATCCAGGCATAGACCTACAAAATGAGACATTGATTAACAATGTGTTACAAGATTCAGTACGGGAAGTCTGGGGAGTCACTTCTAACCTACACTGGATCGTGGGAAGAAACAGCAAACTGAGCGTTGACAACAAACTCGTAATAAATAAAGCTATCCTAAAGCCAGTGTGGCTTTATGGAATTCAACTCTGGTGTAGCACTTGTAAATCAAACATAAGCATAATACAGAGGATGCAGAATGCTACCTTGCGCTCAAATAGTGTGTTCCTTGGTTTGTCACGAACGCTTAAATACATAAAGATCTGAAAATGAATACTGTCATAGAGAAAATCCAAAAATTTACCAGAAAATACCATGAGAGACTGAAAACCCATCCTAACAAGCTGGCTACAGAGATAAAAACTAGAAGTTATAGAAAGAGGTTAAAAAGGAAAGACATCTTATAGCCTTGTGGGGGATCAGTAAAGCCTACGGAGTAAATGGCTAGCTGCAGTCACGCTCGACCTATCAAAGGATTCACTCAAAACATCCGCTTATAGTATAACTACTGATTGCAAATTGGCACATAGAATGAAAAAAAAATTTGTAAAATATATTTACAATTGACTTCTAGCCTGAAATAAATTTTCTTTAAAATTGGAACATGAACATGAACAATTTCCCTATCTGTAGTATACTGTGCTTAAAACATTTTATATTAATGTCGGATTGGCCACACACTATTTATTTATGATATTTAATTATATGCATTTAGTAGTTAGAAAAATACATATATTAGTAAATAAAAGGTTTTAAAATAAATTAGAAATTATTTACCAATTACACTATACTAGCATGACCCGTGCGAAGTCTTCGCATTATTTATTCCATTATGAAGCTCAGATGATAGATCAAACAAATATTTTACTAAAATTGACATATAAAGGCGCAAGTATCAAAAGCATTGAGCTAAAGCACCACTTTATTTATACGTGAGTGGATTTGAAATTAAACAAAAATTTTACCGACCGTCAATCATATTGACGTTGAGCCGTTAGATAGCAGCATTGCTGTTTTGTGTATATAATTTTAATAATTAATTAATTTGCAAAAACAATAGCAATAATAAATTTTTTAGTTGTGGATGCCGGTAGAGCAAGCAATTATCTATAAAATGATATATAATTTATGTGGATTAGTTGTGAGGTTTTTTCTAAAAAGGGAGTGTAACATCTTAACCTTAGCGTATTAATATATATGATGATGATGATGATGATGATATAAATAAATAAAATAAAAAAGCCTTTTAATTTCTCGTAAATAACTAAGTTACAAAATCGATTTTTTACACAAATGTGGATATTATGTATAAAATAAATGAATTAATATATATAATGTAATTTAAGTATGCATTATTTATTTATTTGCAAGAACCCCTCTACTGGTAAAGGCCTCCTCCAAAGATAGCCAATCGTCTCTAGATTGGGCTAAACTAATCCAGTTTGAGCCTGCTATTCTTGCGATGTCTTCGTCCCATCTAGTATAAGGTCTTCCCCTCTTCCTTTTTCCTTGAGGGCCCTTCCATGTTGTTACTTTTTTTGTCCATCTCTGGTCTTGAAGGCGTGCTACATGTCCAGCCCATTTCCATTTTGCTTTGCTAGCTTGTGCTAGTGCGTCAATTGATTTGGTAGTTTGTCTAATTTGAGAGGGTCTAATTTTTTGGAATTTCCTTATCTGTAGCATACTGCGCTCTATTGCTCTCTAGCATGTGATTATCCTACTTTTTATATGGTCGTTGAATTTCCATGTTTGACACCCATATGTTAGTCAAGGTAGTAGACTGGAGTTTAAAACTTTATTTTTGAGCTTAGTAGGTATGTTGCTTTTGAATATGTCCTTTAAATTCCAATATTTGTTCCAAGTAAGTTGTACTCTACAAGTTAATTCCAGGTAGGTAATTTTGGTCGAATCCTATTTGTTTACCAAGGTATGTATATGTTTCTGTATATTTTAGAGGTTCATTCTCAACTAATATTGGTATCTTGGTGCTGTTAGTCATTAGCATGGTTTTAGAGAGGTTAATTTCCAGACCTACTTTTTTGCTGGCCTCGTTTAAGAATTTTATCATTATTTGCAGCTGAAATCTGGTTTCCGAAATTAATATGATGTCGTCTGCGAATCGCAGGTGGTTTAAATATTCATTTTTAACCTGTATTCCATATTCTGTCCATTCCAGCGAGCTGATTACGGATTCTAGTGTAGCTATAAATAGCTTTGGGAATAAGGGGTCGTCTTGTTTTACTCCTCTTTTTACGGGAAACCACGGGCCACTCGTCTCTAGTTTAACTCTATTTCTACTATTCTTATATATGTTTTTAATTACTTGTATATATGTTTCTTCTACTTTTTGACATCTTAGAGTTTCCCATATGCTGTTGTGGCATATGGTATCGAAACCCTTCTGGTAATCATGAATGCTAGATATAGCGATCTTTGCTTTTCTTGGTATTTTTCTATAAGAAGTTCTATCATGTGGATGTGGTCAATAGTAGAGTATCCTTTTCTGAAGCACGCTTATTCCACTGGTTGACTTTCTTCGATTTTGAAGCTTATTCTCGCGTTAATAATTGAGGAGAAAAGTTTTCGACTTCTTTTGGGTCTCCTTTTTTGTAGATTAGAATGATGTTTGATTCTGACCACTGAGTGGGTGTTTCTCCGGTTGCTAGGATGAGGTTAAAGAGCTTTGCTAGCGGTGAGACTAGTATGAGTGTAGCTGACTTTAGGGTTTCGTTTGTAATGTTGCGTATTTTAATATTATTTTATATTTTAATATTGCGTACATTATATATACGCAAGTTTAAATATTGTTAATTTGACTGTAACATAATCTTTAGAAAAAAACCCCAAAGATACACAAAACAAGTAATATTAGTGAAAAAGATTTAGACTGTGATGGAAATACAGGTAAATTTTTCAAAATTAATTATTTAGTCAATTTTTCTCCTATGGTATGGTACATACAAATCTAGTATAACATTGTACAACCGCTAATTAATTAAGTTTTTACTAGAAATCAAATAGAGTGGTAATATTTTGCAGAATTTCATAATGAATCACTGCTTTTTTACACTGATTTAGAATATGCTTTCCCCATACATTGTTGGTCGTTATTATTTTTGTATTTATATATAGATAATTAAAAAATATAGATAATTAAAAACTACAAAATTCACCTTTTGACTGTTGGTAGTCATCGGGTTTCTTTATACTTGTGGCAGTGTTGAAACGTTTTCAGATAATTTTTATATATTAACCACTAGAGCGAAGATAGATAGGATCTTGAGAAAAATGTGTTCCGACTCTAACCTGACTGACCACTTACGTATGAGGGTGCTAGTCGTCAATTTACTTATAAGTAATGTGCACGTACGAGGAGTTAATAGTTTTAAGAACTTTTTTTTGCCAAATTGAAACTCGCTTCTAATCTAAAATATTAAAATACAATTAGTTATAAATGTAAAATTATATTGATGTATGATTTATTGCACAATTTGCAGCTAACTTAAGTCTAATATTTATTATATTTGCTTTTATCCTGTTTCTAGTTATCTTTTGGTTAACTTTTCAAATATGATATATTTAGTAAGGCTTGGTTGTAAATGTATTGATTTGCAATGTATTGGCTTCCGATCGTAGAGGTAAATTTGATAAAAGCACAAAATTGTAATTGCATATAATAAAAACAACAACAGTTATTTTATTCAATTGCAGGTTTTATTCATTATTATACCTATCGGTAAAAGAAAATACATATATTTAGTAACTCCAGAAATATGCAGTCAAATAAACAACAAATTATATAACATTTGCAGGACTAAAACTGAATCAAACTTAAGTTATTTTATTCAAATTACATAATAAGTTAAACAGTGATGAATTATCAGTTTAATTAATTAAATAAAACCTTCATTTAATAAGTCATGTTCGTAATTCGAACTTTTAGGCACGTGGATGGAGGCTTTCTGAAATATATACGAAATATGTTATTTCTATATGAAAAACATTATTTCTTATTCCTATAAGAAAAGAATAAAGTAAAACTTTATTAATTATCAACACATAATAATAACCGTACTACCCTAATTAGTTCTTCAGGTTAAAAGACATCTATTTATTTATGTGCATGCGACTACATGTGTACATGTGTGTAAGACTTTGTGCATGTAGTCCTTTAAAAAGGCTTCAATGGAAGTTAAATGAGATAAATTATATTATGTATAACATATACAAATTGCTTGCAAATGGTATGTCTTGCAAATGGTATGTCTTCCAAAGGTATATCATCTTTTTGCTTAAAGTGTGCACAATAGTGAAATAGTTGCACAAGTTTAAAAACCAATAATTAGGTGTTAATCGAAATCTTTTCCCAATCTCATTTCGCTTTTCCACCATGCAATCTAAAGCAGCAGTATAACGTGGAGAGGAGTAAGGGCATTCCAAGATAAAGCGCACAACTACATGCTGACAATGCTGCGTAGTGTTTTGGGTTTATATATTACTAGCTATCCCCGCAGCTTAGTCTGCGTGGAATTCTGTTAGAAACTGTAAGAGTATCATTAAAAAGTCAGTATACAAATTTTTATCATCTGAACTAAAAAATTACATTTTTTAATATGGACATGAAAGTCGCAAAGTTTTTTTTAGGGTTTTTATGGATTTTTTTATAATTAATGCCTTTTTTTGAAATAATGTTTTTTTGCGATTTCATATTACACTCTTTCGAATTTTGTAATTTCTGTTGTTATCTGTAGTTGATGTAATTAAATTTGTTAGTGGCTTAGAGATTTTCTGTACACAGTATTTGACATAGTGTTATTTTTTGGTCATATCATATTGGTCATATCATAATGTATTGACATAGTGTATGCCACAATTAGGTTGTCTTTTAAATCTTCAATTAGTAGACTTGTGCCATTGCACATATTTGGAGGGCTTGAATTTCTTAAAAGCATGATAAGCGTACAGACTTTTAATACTAGTTCGTGAGATGGAAACCAGAACTATTAAACAAATTTAAAAATTATTGTGGGTGGTGGACTGTATCCTCGATATTGGTGACTGTGCCAACCAACTTATAGTTTTTGATTTGGTTGAGGATTTTTTGTATAATCAGACACAAAATGCAGATAAAGGGATCAATTTGTTACAACACCCACAGGCACCAAAACAAAATATAAAGCTAACATTGATCATATCTTATAATTTATATGAATGTTTAGTACGGAACATAAAATATTCTTATTTTATTTTGTTTTTTCAAAAATACTATCGTAAAATCTAAACATCCATCTCATCCAAATTACGTTGTGAAAGGCAATTTTATCTATGTAAAATTTCCCTGACAATAAGCAAATTTTTATAAAGAATTTAATATTACCTACTTAATCTACCGATTTTATTTATTTTTAAATATATCTTTTAGTCATATTATATTAATTTGTGCATTAAAATTAACAGACAAATACATGTCCTTACAGTCTTTTTTTACAAGCCTTTTCTATTCTCTTTTTGCTCTGCAACTTTCCTATAGAAAGCATTCAGATATCTTTTACCGTTAAGTCAGCGTTCATAAGTAATGCATTTGCTCGATTGAAATTTTTTTAACGGGATAATATGCAATCTATTTTCATCCTGAAGATAATTTCTAAATTTAAATTGAAAGAACTTTTTAAATCGAATGATTAGTTTCGGAGGTTACCTTCTACCCCCAAACTTACAAACTTTACCTCTTTATAATATATGAAAAAAAATTTTATATGTCCATCCTGAAGGTCATTTTTAAATATTGGTGAAAGAATTTTTGAAATCGGATGAGTAGTTTCGGAAATTACCTCCTACATCCAAATGTTTCCTACGTCCAAACTTTTCCTCTATAATACATGAAAAAAAATTTTTAATGGAATGATATATAACTTATGACCATCCTGATAATCCTTTCTAAATATTGGTGAAAGAATTTTTGAAATCAGATGAGTAGTTTCGGAGATTACTTCCTACATCCAAACTTACAAATTTTACCTCTTTATAATACTAATGTAGATTGACTTTACATTTGAATAAAATAGTGAATACATCACTAATAGATAAATTTAGTTATAACTTACATTTTATAAACTTATTTTACATATTATAACAGCAAACAATAATTTAAAAAAATACAATACTACAAACATGTCAGGCATTATTTAGAATTTACAGACTATGTTTTATACTACTGTGTATGGAGAATCTTGATGAAACAATAAAATTGTAGTATATATTTCATACCTCATAAATCCTGTTAATATGATAAACAGGAAAGTTTTGTTTGTTTTTAGGGATATACACAAAAATTTCTAATGTTATTGACAATTTTCGCAATATAATAGTTTATAGTTTCCAGATTGCAATAGGTTTATATAGTATGTACACATGTTGTATAATTTTTAGGACATAATTAATAACGTCAAAATGATCGTAGGAAAAGTCGCTGATTTCAGAGCTTTCATGAAAAATGCTAGCAAAACTATTACAGATACACTAATGTATGGGAGAAATATATATGGGTGAATTATATATCTTAAAAGGGTCTAAAAAGGAATTGTGCGTGTCAGCTCCGCTATGCCACTGGAGTTTATTCCTCAAATACGTTTGTCTTGGAATGTATAAAATAGGTAACACTGAATATAAATATAAATATCAATATCGTCTATCAATATATGTCTTACTGGTTAAGGCAGCATTCATAAGAAACGCATTCGCTCAACTGTTTTTTCGTCGACTTATGTTGCAAAACTGGTCTCCTAGAAAATTTTTTTAATGGGATAATATACAACCTATGTCCATCCTGAAGGTCCTATCTAAATACTGATTAAAGAATTTTTTAAATCAGATGAGTAGTTCCGGAAATTGTCTCTAACTTTATCATTCATCTTTTTATGCCTTATATTTCTGAATACCATGGCGTCTGATGCTATATAAAACTTACACAAGCATATCATGGCTCAGTTGTGAGGTAGTCAATGTGTGCAATTTTTGTCTTTTTATTTCCAATTTCCATCTCCCATAAACCTGAACATACAGGAAAATCTCACTCTTTTGGTCACTCTTTGGTAACAAATACATCAGGAGGAGGAAGCATATAGAATTTCCAGCACAGTTTTCTGAAAATTACTATTTTAGAACCATCATGACAATTTGCAGGAAATATATACTTGATGGCTTCTTCTTCATCAGCTGGCTCCAATTTCTAATTAACATGTATACCGTCCACAAATTTAGAAACTTTTTTACACATGCTCTGTTATGTGGGTTAAATCGTAGGACCTGTTTTCACCACTAAACTATTTTTGTTTTATAAAGTACTAATTCATATAGTACTAAGTACATACTACTAAGATATCTATTCATCTGCGTAAACAGATTATAATCAAATTATTTTTTCTATTTATTTTTTGGGATGAAAACATATTCTTTTCTCCAGGCCACTAAAAGTTCTGTTATCAGTGAAAAATTTGCACCCTTTAATTGGTTTTTCACATATAGACAAAGTGCAAAATCATATGATGTTAAATTTGAATCTCACTTCTCGTATGTGTGATGAAATAATCTGATGCTAGATGACTTTGATGATGAAATTGATTGCTTTCTGAGCTACATATGTACATTGCGTTTGTGCAGCAACTAAATGTGGAATTAACATTTTGCTTTTAACTTTTTTAGTGTACTGAAAAGCAGATGTATACAGGATTCAATTTACAGTTTGCAGTAACTCTGGGTTGAGTATCTAAAGTATGGTTTTTATTGTGCCACAATGACCGAAGAAAACGACTATCATTCCCTTCCTAATTGAACATATTTGCTTTGCCTTTGTTAATTCTGACTAATCTATGAGGACAGTTTAAGAAGTCAGTGACTTTTTGAATTTCCTGCGTAGTAACTTTGAATGCAACACTACTGCCATCAACCACCATCTATTAATAGACTACTGTTAAATTTTGAGCAAGCGTCATTTAGTTTGTGTTTGAAAGCAGACAACCTCGTGAATTTTAACAAAAATGTAAAGAAGTGAATTTCATATGCTGATTAAGCATTATTTTTAAAAAAACCATCACTGAAACCGAGAAAAGACTTGATAAATACTATGGAAACTCTGCACTATGAATTCCAATGGTTAAGAAGTAGTTTACTGAGTTCCGTTGTGGTTGTACCAGCACAAGTGACGCCGAACGTTAAGGTTGCCCAAAAGAAGTCATCATGCCAGAAATCGTTGATAAAATTCATGGAATAATATTGGACAATCTGAGAATGAAAGTATGTGAAGTGGCTGAGGCTGTTGGCATCTCAACTGAATGGGTACATCACATTGTACATGAATATTTGGACACGAAAAAACTGTCCGCGAGATGGGTGCCGCGATTGCTCACACTCGACCATAAGTACAACTGTGTGAGCACTTCAAAGGAGTGTTTGGCGATGTTCAGTTGCAATCAGAATGAGTTTTTGCGCCGTTTTGTAACATTGGATGAAACATAGATCCATCACAATACACCAGAAACCAAGGAACAATCAAAACAGTGGGTTTCACCGGGTGAATGTGCACCAAAGAAGGCCAAGGCGGGTCTGTCAGCCAACAAGATCATGGCCACAATTTTTTGGGATGCATATCGTGTCATTCACATCTATTACCTTGAGAAGGATAGAACAATCACTAGTGAATATTATCCAGAGCTTTTAGACAGATTCGACAAAAATTACCACATTTGACGAAAAAAAGTGCTATTCCATCAAGACAATGCACGGGTGCACATGTGTGTAGTCACGATGGCAAAATTCCATAAATTAGGCTACGAACTACTACCCCATCCAGCATATTCTCCAGATTTAGCCCTTTGCAAGTATTTCCTGTTCTCAAACCTGAAGAAATGGGTGGGTAGTAAGAGATTTTATTAAAATTAAGTATTCAACAGCTACTATGGTTTCAAGAATAATCTCATCACTAGGGTCATTTTCTGAATCAAAATAATCTGTGTAATGATTACTGGTGTCTTATTTATTAATGATATTCTCGAGATACATGTAATTTGTAGGTTTTTCACAAATTAATTTTCTTTTGCTTTTTCAAGACAAGATTTACGAAGTAACGTGTGTACATATAAAGGACAATTACCTTTGTTTTAGTGTTCCAGTGTAAGCGATGCAAGTCATCAGCCACAATAGATTTTTCATACCTTTCCATAGCCGTCTTGCGAATAGATTCATGGAAGTCGGGATATACTATGGATGTATATTTGAAATCGTATTCCTCTAACCGGAGCAATTCACAATTACTCACGGCTAAGACGGAACCTGTTCTGAAGTGACGTTTCATGATGAGTGCAATTTCACCAAAATAATCACCGTCATTCAAATGACATATTTCTTTTCCTGATGGAGTGTATACGGCTACTGTCCCTTTATCTATAAAATACATGCAGTCACCTGTAATGGGACAAATATTTCATTGATGCAAACATTTTTTATTGTTATTCTAGAAGTTCGACTTGAAATGTGTGGAAACCTGTAGGTGAAAGTTATTAATAGTAAATGTACACATATTAATATTTTTTTAGGGCATTACTTCATAAATTCATTTTTTGTTAAATCAGAAAAATAAAAAACACCATCTATTTATCTGTAATTTGAAATTTAACATTAATATTAACACACATTATAATAAGTAGCCACATAGTATTTATATTCATGGTTCCGAAGCGTCAATAACTTTTTGTTTAAAAAATATTAATACTAAAACTGAAATGAAGATTAGCATGGTCACTTTATAAGTATGCAACATGAAATCTTAAATTATAAATTTGAGGAAAATTATATGCCACAAACGTGACTTAACAAATTTAAACACTAAATTTTAATTGCAATGTAATATGCTATTGCACTGTCAATAACTTATTACTGTCACATATTTTTGTTACCAATTTATATATTACCGCTTATGAAGTTTCGTAAGTTTTATTTTATAAAACAAAATAAATCAGAGTTAGCAAAATATAATCATTGAAAAAAACAATTTAATGAATAAATAATTTTTCCAAGGATTTACAATATTTTCTATCTGTTCAGTAAAATTGAAACAATTGAGTTACCACAGTACACTAACAAAAAATAAAAAAGGACATTAATTATTAAATATAAAGAAGACACTTAAAAGAGTGTATAAAGGAAAATAATCATTAAGAAAATATATCATATTAAGAAAAATAATCAGACTTAATGAATAAATAATTTTTCCAAGGATTTACAATATTTTCTATCTGTTTAGTAAAATTGAAACAATTGAGTTACGACAGTACACTAACAAAAAATAAAAAAAGGACATTAATTTTTAAAAATAAGGAAGACACTTAAGAGATTGTATAAAGGAAAATAATCATTAAGAAAATATATCATATTAAGAAAAATAATCACTTACATTTTACATAAAAAAATAATCACAGTAATATTTATAATTTCTAGGTTATCCTGTCATTCAGCTCTCAATTAAAATTATTAAACAATAACTTAGAATATTATAACTAAGCAAATAGGGTTGAATCTAAAACGTATCTATCGAAATAAAAACAGGATATCTTCCAAGTTTTAACACCGTACCTACCATAAAAAATTGTGAAGATAATCTACAAAAGTGTCATAATTAAGAAAATAGAATAATTGTTTTTGTAAAGAATACCGTAAAAACCAGAGAGCAAAAGGGCAAATGTTTTAAAATTTTGTAATACAGAAAAATTGTTGTTCTTCAAAGGGGTGTCCAGTAGAAACTTTTTATGTTTATACTACTGCTACTGTCATATTAGCGGAAGGTAGCACAGAAGGGGTATGGTTTGATGTGTGATCATTCTGGATTGGTAGCCATGCATCATTGGATGGGAGCATACCATGCATTTGAAGTCAAGCATATTTTAAAGTATCATAAATTATTAGTTTGAATGAGTCAAGTTTTCTGCAGTCACTTCCATATTCGCTGCGTAAATGATTAGATTTTACACAACACAGGACAACAATTAAAAGACCGCCTCCAGAACCATCAACATCATCAAGGCTACCAGAATGTACGGTTTACGTGTGACAAGAAATTATTGCAAATCCAAGAAAACCTATAAGAAAGATTGCAGCCTCTACAGGCATTAAGAAGTACATGTTATTTTGAGAAATAAACTTCATCCCTACAAAATGTAAATTATGCAAAAACTGAATGATGGCGATTATTCTTTAAGAAAGATATAACCCAGTATGTTGTTGAAACGTTTTCAGACCTCGAGAACACTTAGGTACATTTTAGTGATGGGGCATGTTTTCATATTAGAGGCTATATGAATAAATAAAATATGTGTTACTCCCTCACAATCCAAGAGGACGCCATCAAAAGAATTTACATTGCCCTAAAACAAACAAGGAACAATTGGTTATTATTTTTTTTGTCCAGGGAGAAACTGTCACTTCTGAAATTTACTGTCGCATGATTGATGAGTTTTTGGTACAGGAATTGCAAGTGTTTCCCGAATACAACAACAGAACACAGTTTCAACAAGATGGAGCAACTCCACATACTGCTAGGATCTTGATGGCAAAACTGAGAAAAATCTTTCCCAGAAAATCGATCAGCAATTATGGTATTTTTTCTTGTGGAGATACCTCAAATCTTAAGTGTACTGCAATAATCCCCGTACCATAAAAGCCCTACAAAAATGTATCCGGCATGAAATCACCACTATCAATTCAGTGCTTTGTTCATGCGTACTTTTCAATATGACGGTTCTCTTATAGGACGTCATTTAGGGGACAACATTTTTAAAAAGTAAAATCTGCCAATGTCTGCTGCGTTTAAAAAATAATAACAAATGTACAAAACTTATTTGTTTGCTTTTAATTTAAATAACTCCCACTAGGTACTTTTCGTTAATTATGATTCCCTTCAAATAAGTAAGTCTCAAGGAAACCAACATAGAAAAAAAATGAAGGTCTAATTAAATAAAAATGATGTGTAGTAAGAATCTAAATGTCTTAAAAGAAGCTGTACTATGCTTTGTTTCTAAGCGCCAATCTTTATGGCCGCTTAATCTATTCCTTTTAAAAAGAAAGAGGCTGTTTATATAGATTTTAACTCACCTCGCCTATTATACTTAATAATTATATCTCCGGCCAGAAATACTTCAACTTTAAGTCGTGACACTATCTGAGTTAGCAACCCTCGTGGCAATTTACTCAAAATAGGCAAACGCTTTATGAGTTGGCCCAGCGTAAGCATAACCGTATCATCTCGTAGCTGGCCTTCTATTTCACTCAATATATTTCGTTCCTGTTAATAGAGATTGTATAAATTTTCTCAATACATATTAATGAGCATTTTTATCATAAATTATTTAATAACTTCAGTTCAGATCTTTGCATAGTATGTGTAACCTTAAGAAATTTTCTAATAAAATTTTTGAAGTAAGTGGAACAAAAATATTACCAATTTAAACGATTATAGAACATTTTCACAGTACGGAAATGATGCTGTCAAAGTATTATACCATCAAAAATGAATCATTAAATTGATCATTCGCAGCAAATAATTACTGGTATGAATAAATAACACTTTCACAGGTTTTTATTCATTACCATTTATAACTAATAATATTTCAAATTATTTAAAAATAACTATTATATATATAAAAAGATTGACAAGTGTTTAAATAAGTCGAAAAGTAAAGAGAGGTGTCTCGATAAAGTATGAAATTTTTTTTAATATTATTTTATTATATTTACTTCCTTGTATTTATAATGGAGTCAATAATACATCATTTTTTCACAATTAATTTTTTCACAATTTTATTTTAATACCAGACCGACGGAACAGAGGATGGGGAAACGTCATTATATAGAAAAAGGCAATGCCAACCAACACACAACATTCTGCACTTCTACGAAGCATGTACTGGCCCATAGAGACTTCTCAGCAAGTAACACTACAATTAATACAAGTCAAAAAAATCTACTAAACAATAAGTAAGATTAAATATAAATAGAACACAAACAAAATTACCTAACAAAGTGTTGCTACATAAAAATATCAACCAGGAAACAAAATGTTTTTTGTGTAACATACTTAAAATGTAACAAAAGTTTTAATCACACTACAATGCAATCTAATAGCAAATATCAACCATTACCAAATATCAAAACGTAAGCGAATATCTAAGATACTGTAATAAAATAGAATTAAAAGGAAAATTACTACTCATATGCTCTATATGTGTAGTAGTAATTACTAAATAAGAAACTGGCATATTTAAATAGATATCGGTAAAACGGATAGTTTTGATGATTACTTTTGAAACGATTACGGATATTGTGGACAAATTTAAACTTTTTTTTAAAAACAAATTTTTCTAGGTTGAAAAAACATAACAGGTTACTATTTGTATAGTCTTATTCTTTTTGCCTTTAACGGTGTCATCTTTCATATATTATTGAAAAAAAAGAGTTTTTATTTAAAGAAACCACTATGATTTTATTTCATCCAGTATGCTATGTCTTTCTCTTTCTTTTCCTAGATTTGATATAAACTGAAAACATTCAAGTACAATAAAAATATATGAGATATTTAGATATATAAGACATTATTTTTTAAGTGTGTATGAAATTTGTGTTTTATAAATATGAAATTTATATTAAAGCGTATAAATATTAAATCTACATTAAAGATTATAAAAACTTAAGCTATCACATGGGACTTGCGGTGTTTTCATATCAAAATGTCGATTTCGAACAACACACTCGCTGCTTGCAGCATTACACTGGCGCCGACCACAGTGAGGTTGTCGAAATTATGTTAATCTGTTCTTCGTGTGTTATTATTGTGTTTATTTTAGCTTTATGTTTTACTTCATTACTAAAATGTCATATAAGAATGAAAATACATGTGCAGTTTTTTTGTTATAATTCTAAAAAGCAGAAAGAAACAAAGTAATTTTACAGAATGCTGATCAGCAAAAAATAGTTGATCCATGATGCCGACATCCCAAAGCATTAGACGGCACTGACTTTTAAGTTATCTTCTGAATGTATGGAAACTGTCAAGAGCTCTAATGTGTCTACTAAAGCAGTCATTTCGGTATAGGACAAACTATTCGATGACAACTTGTAACCAACTTGTGTTTGTGTGCTTTATGTATGTGTTTAGGATAAAAAATAAGAGTAGAACTAGATGATGCTGTATACACAGATATTTATTGACAGCTTTATTATTTAAAAAAAAAATACGAACTATGGGAAATCGGTACAAACAATATCCCATAGGAAATTATTACGAGGATCCTAAAGTAAAATAATTACTATTATTTTATATCAATGACTTCTGAAAAATAAGATACTTACTAAAGAAATAAAAATAAAAATTTATAAACCTTCTGTCATATCAGTTGTTAGATATGGACGTGAATTTTGAAAATTGTTTAATATGTCTAAATCTAACTTATTTAACATTGAAAGAAAGTAATAAAATTCTATGACCTAGTACAAGTTAACTGTACAATTAGAACAAACAATGAATCGGAGAACAAACAACGAATTGGAGTACTTAAAAGTAAAAATTTACAGCAAAGAATTGAAAAAATAATTGTGTAAGTAGCCGATGAGCATCAGGGCCAGACGAAGACCAAATACACAATGCATTGATGATGTTTTGAATGATATTAAAACAATAAAGGTTATTTATTGAAAAAAGAAATGCATGGAAGGAAATTGCATAATAGCAAACCGAGGTTCACAAAGGGTTCACAAACAGCTAAAGAAGAAATAAAACCTGGAAAGTGGAATATTCTGTGGCCCTCTATTAATTCCGACGAATTCATGGGATTGTGAGATTATTATTAGATCATAAAATATAAAATATCTTATACATGTTACCATATAGAAACTGGACAGGAAACGCAAGTCATAATATTTTAAAATCTTTTCTTTGAAGCGATGCGGCAGACGCTTTGTGAGCACGTACGATTCAACTTCCTTTGACATAACATAATATTTGGCTTGCGAAGAGTCTTCGCCAATTGACCATGTCATCACTATGAACATACAATAGTAAAGAATACCCTGTAAACAATATCGTCAAGTTTTTATCAAAATAATTTAATTTTTTTTTATAAGATATTTTAATAATTTTTTCCTTACATAACATGTTCACTTTATAAATAGTATTTTATTTTTCTTTAATACAACACAAGTAGATAAGGTGTATTTATTGCTATAAGAGCAATCTACCTCTTCTGTTTGACAACAACCAAGGAATATAATCAATGATTTCCAAGATGGACTGAACAAGATTATATTATTGTAATTTTTAAAAAGAAAAAGAATGAGACATGAAGGAAAACAGGATATGAATGAATAGTATGGATGAAGTCGGGAGAAATATAATATTCTCAGTGAAATTCTAAGTGTATATGTGATTTTCTGATGTTAAGATCTAATGTAGGTACCTGATAATTTGGTGACATAAACAGTGAAGGTCAAACAAGGTTTACAAATAAGGGGCATGAGCATTTATGGGTTTCAGAATGTAAACTAAGGCCATGGCCAGATAAGTCCGTGAATCTGGCACCAAGGTTAGAAAGTCGGTGTGAATATGAAAACTGCACTGACCACAAATCACCACCCATTTAAACTGTGATTTTAACTCAGAAATATGATCTTTTTTTCTGAGGCAAGATACGTAATGGATTTGAAAAATCTTGTGCGTTTTTCTAGTTTGTCAAATAAGTGGTTAGTGAGATCTAAATAGCGTACATCACTTTAGTCGAGTGAAGGTAATAAACAAATTTGGTAGAGGTAGGTTTTAGTTTCAAAGGGAATGAACCATATCAGATCTATTAGAGAGTTTATGCTGCTATAGAATAGAGATGTTAATTACATGGAATGCTAAGTAAGATCTTGAACAATCAACTAGAGTGGTAACACTGTAATTAACCGTTCAGTATAGTGGAAACCCAGGTAACTTTACAGTGATAGAAAAAGAGATAACAAAATTGTTTAATGTGAATCTAGGTTAAGAAGAGTTAAGAAATTGTTATTAAAATATTTTACTAATTGGCCATGTATTTGGATAAATGTCTTCAAATTCTGAGAGCAGGAACTTTGGGCAATAGTATTATACAATATGGATTTGGCCGTTCAACATTAAATGAAAACTCAATCAGTACTAGTTGTCACAAATACTTTAAAATAGTGAAATAAACAATTACGCCAAGAATAAAAGAAAATTTTTTTCAATCAAAGTAAATAGCATTTTAATATAAATAAAACGTAAACACCATTTGCAATTTATGTTACTAGCTATAGCAAAATGGCAAAGGCACACAGTTGTTGTTTTTGTTAACATCAGTAACAAGACAGTGTGGTGTGTTTGGATTTATATACATTGGGTTTGAAATTGTATACCACTTGAAGCTATTCCTGTGACTACACTACTGAATTTTGTTAATTGATATTTGGCGTAAAGTTGAGGAATATAATAATGACGAATGATCAAATTCACATTTTACAAGCCTTTTTTCAATGAAGCAATTATAATTGATGTGTTAAATATTTTCACAATGATGGGAACTACAATGTAATATATGTATAGCTTTTTGGAAAATCCTTTTGCGAAAAAAGATTTAGAGACCTTTGATTATATACTATTTAAGATTTTATCAAAAATAAAAACCCTCTTACCAAAGCAAAGTTACCTGGAGCATAACTCTAAATTATTTTTTTGATTAAAAGCATAATTTTTTTCACTGCTCAAAGGCTTTGTTTTGAGAGCTTCATCTTGTAATGCTGGTTACAGTTAGATTTTTATTATGTTAGAAAAAAGACATTGTGTCTACAAAAATTAATGAAAAAGTATGAATAGAAATGTATGTTTGAAATAAAATTATTTACTCAGAAAGCAAAGTTACCCAACATATAATGATTATTAGATTCTGAGACAATATTGGGTGAATTAATTGTCACCATAAAATTTGTTTATATATTAGAAGGTGCTTATGATAAAGGAAATACAAATTATACTACCTAAAGCTTGCAGTAGCATGCAAACCGCAAGTGCCGCAAATACAAATAGAGCTCGAATACTTGAGCTCTATTTGTATTTGCGGCACTTTTAACATCTATCTAGCTAATACCTGGTTGATGTATCAAGTTAAAACATTGCTTATGCAATACGATATACACATCATATGGCATTTAAAATTTCATGAATATAGCTTTAAGAGTTTTTATGATATAGATTCCAAAAATTGCTACTGTAGCACTGACTAAATCACTGATCATCAAAAGCTCTGTCATACTCCCAGACAATCCAACAACTTGAAATTTTGTATGTAGCTAAGGTTTTGTATGAAAATTAAAGAAAAAGTCCGAAACTGGTCCAGGTAAAATTTTTAAAATGATTACCAATTTTTTTTGCTTAGTGCATCACTACAGTTTTTTCCCAATAATTTGTCCTATATATATCCATAATCAATGTAAATATAATGTAAATTGATCAAGTAAATTAAGGAGTTAAAGTTTGGAATGAAGTGAAACTTTAGTACAAGAATTAACTTTAGTTTACCAATGCTGACAAAGATAAAAATTTAATCAGTGAGAAAACATTAGAGTTTCTAAAAGAAAGAAAATCACTACTTTTAGAAATGAAAAATAAAGAAAATCAAAACAAAATATCTTCCCTTAGTAAACAGATACTAGAAAACTAGACAAGAGATAGGAAAGTTAAAAGGATAAAAAAACTAGAAAATTATATCCAAAAAACAGGTGGTACGAAAAAACTTTCAAAGAACTAAGAGAAATTAATAAAGAATGGATCACCAGCCTAAAAAACCGTCGGCAAAACAAAATCTCAGAACGGAAAGAAATTCAGAGATTGGCTACAAATTATTACAGCACTCTCTACTCAAGAAAAGAAACAGACCAAGAGATGGACCCAGACAAAAAAATCAATAAATCATAAAGATAATGTGGCACCAATACTTAAGGCAGAAGTACTAAAAGACATAAATTCTCAAAAACTAGAAAGAGCCCCAGGACTCGATAATATACCTAATGAGCTGCTAAGGGGCGCAATAGAAGAATTAAGTCCAATTCTAACAAGTATATTCAACGAAATACTCAACACAGGCGCTATTCCAAGTCAGTGGGGTGAATCTCACATTATTATCATACACAAGAAAGGAATTAAAGATGATAATAAGCCTCATATTGAATATATAGAAAGTGTTTGCGAAAGTAATTTTAGAATAACAAAAACATTAGATGAAAATAAACCCATTGAACAGGCTGGTTTTGGAAAGAATTATAGTACAATTGATCATATTCACACTATTAAACAAATTTTAGAATAATATATTGTATATCAAAAACAGTACAGTATAAATAGCTTATAGGTATACATAGCTTTTATCGATTATTCTAAAGCTTTGGAGAGTTTATAACAACTTCATTTGGTCAATACTAAGGCAACAAAGAGTAGATGACCTTACCGAAACTATTTACTGCTGTTTTAGAAAATATTGTCAGAAAACTAGACTGGGAAAAGTATGGCCTAAACAGCAATGGCTGGCAACCTAAACATCAATAGTTTCATCAATCGCTTAAACCACTTGAGGTTTGCAGACGATTTAAAATTACTGGAAGAAGATCCAAATAAATTACAAGGTATGATACAAATCCTAGCTGAAAAAAGTTATGAGGTAGGCTTTGAAATGAATATAAGTAAAACAAAAATGATAACAAACTCCAGTAAAACAGACATTGAAATGGAAGGAAATAAGTTTGAATATGTTATTGAGTACATTTATTTAAGACAATTTATTGCTCCCAGTGATTTAATGACCAAAGACTGGGCCAAGTACTGGGCTCTTAAAGAAATCATGAAGAATAAAGAGTTAGTATTCACATTAAAAAGAAAACGTTCAACACATGTATCCTTCCATTTTTAACATATGGATGCGGGACCTAGTCCTTCACTGAATTGCATAGAGAAAAACTTGTCAGGTGGCAACGGACAATGAAAAGGAGTATGTCGGAAGTAAAATTAAAAGACGAGATTAAAAATATAGATATTAGAAACAAAACTAAAATAACCGACATACTCGCTCGTATTGACTGCCAAAAATGGAACTGGATAGGACATATGTTACACTGCAAAACAAATTAATGGAACAAGCAGGTTACTCTCTGGTACCCAAGAGACGGCAGCAGAAGACCAGGTCGTCCGACCAGAAGATGGGGAGATGATATTCACCTTACTTTGGGGCCCTACTGAACAAGGGTTGCAAATTATAGAACCCAATAGAGACAATTGGAGGAGGCCTATGCCAGGAGGCACGCCGAACTGCGTGATATTCTTAAGAGTTCGGAAATAAAAAGGTTATTATTATTAACTTTAGATCCTTGGACAAAATTAGTAGCGGTAAGTGTAGAATATTTTGTATGAATTTTACTTGATCGAAGACCGAATTTGGGTAATATTTGTTTGGCCTTCTGCTAGCATAAGCTTAATTTATATATGTGTATTAAAGTTATATCTATTTTACATGTTACACAATTTTAACTGATAAATGTTGATCTTTCCTGTGCTTTACATTTGCCATTCTTTGTAAATAAATTTTGAAATCACATTACCAGCGATATATTCTTCAAAAAATACTTTGGTCTTAGTAGTCAATACTTTTGCTTAATAGATAGTATTTTGCCTCGTGGTAATGTTTTGTTCCCTTAAAAATTATATACTTGATCAATTTACATGTTTTTTTGAGGATCTGCAACATTTTAAAACTAAGTGCATTAAAAGAATTATTGATTTTGAATTTTAAAGGCGTTTCTGTAAATTTAAATTTACTACACTTTAGTAATTAGAATATATTTTGTAATTTATGGATTCTCAGAAAACGTCATAAAAATCATTGATGACATCAAAACATAAATGTGACAAACGTTGGAAGAACTCCTTAATCATTGTGTTAGATGAAAAAAAGGTTTAAACCGAAAAAATCCATTAGTTCTAAATATTTGTTTACTGAATTAGAATAAAATTTTAATTTTAATGTTTAAATCGTACAAATATGTTTTTGATTAGGCACTTAACATAACTTTACATTTGAACTTGAAAATTTTTTTCGTGCAATATATTTTACTTGTTTTTAATAATAAAAACAAGAAAACAGTATTTATATAATAGGGTGACTTTTAATATGACCGTTAGATTAGAAATGAATTCTTATTGTATTTAATCAACCATATTTTCTTAATGTGAAGTAAATTTGTAAAAATGATTTCAAGTTAAACAAAATTTTTAAAAAACTTATTCAGATTTTAGCCACATTTTATCACTAACATTGCATATTATCCACGATATGTAGTTGTAGATAATATTCTCTTCGGGAGATTGGTTTTCATAATCATAAAACCGACGCATCATTGCCACTGAAAAATATAGAAATATTGAGAATCATAAAAAGTTCTTTAATATTAAATAATTTTTAAGAATTGATATAAAATAGATTTTACAATTTATACTAAATACAATGTATTGATTGTCTATGAATACCGAGTTATGATAAATAAAATGTTATCTACATATGCTGAAAATATGAATTAAAAAATTTAATATATTTACTTAAAATTAGGTTTAGTCAAGATAAATATAACATAATACTGAGATATTTTCTTAGAGTTTTACCGTTTCTGCAGTTTTTATTAATATCTAAGTCAAGAAATTATTCTTGCTAATAATGTGTTCTTCACGAGTTGTTTAAATGTGTATTGCCTTTGAAATAAGAGTTTTTTAAATGTATATTGTGGTTTTATTAATTAAAACAATTTTATGAATGTAAATTCAGTTGAAAATAGAATAAATTTCTGACATTTTTCTGTTTGAAAATTCCATTATCCTTTGTCAAGCTTGAATGCGACTCATATTTAGCTAAGCATCTTTTGTCATTAGGGATTTAATTAGACACATTACTATGTATTAGATGTTCAGTAATAAATAACAAAAAAATGTTGTTCTTTCTAACTTCCTATCTATTTATTCATTGATACTCTTAGTCAATAGTAAATATTTTTATAGCCATTAAAAAAAGTGTCCGCTGATCTTTAAAAATATATTTAAGTAACTGATAAACTAAAAGCCGAAGTACCGCCTTAGATATGGCTTTATGTCAATATGTTTTTTTCCTGATTTCTGTAAGTCATCACAATACAAACAATATAAAATTAAATGTACATATAAGGTTACATTTTAATGAGTAATTGTAAGGAATGATTGACTAATGGCAATTAATTCATGTAATGAAAAAAAAAATGTTTACAACTTTTCTCACTTTTCCTATTACCAAATGATTGACTAATGGTAATTAATTCATGTAATGAAAAAAAAAAGTCACTTTTCCTATTACCAATTACATGGGGACACATTATAAGTAGTAACTTTCGAATATTTGTGTTCTTTTCTTTTAAACAGGTTATCCATAGCTTTTATGTGTGATTGGAATCATTGTCGAGTTCATTTACAAATTCTGGATCAATTAAGTGGGTGCCAGGAGGCACAACATTATTTCCTAAAATATTTTTGTAACCTTTTTTCTTTAGAATCCCTTGTAATCTTACAAGATTGCCCACCCTTGAACCTTCAAAGCAAACCCAAACCATCACAGAGTCTCTGCCATGCTTAACTGAAGACACAGTATATGCTTCCTTTACTCTTTTGTTAATCTGTTGACGGACGAAGAGTCTTCTCTTAGATACAAAAACTTTAAACTTTGTTTTGGTGCTCTGCGGGACCTTTCCCCAGTTGTCAGGTATCTAACTTTTCTTTTCTCTAGCCCAATTAATCCTCTTTTTCTTATTTATAGCTTTAAGAAGCGGTTTCCAAACTGCTGTGCATCTTTTAAGACGTCGAGACGTCTTATTTTGACTGTCGAAACACTGACAGGTTTATTGAGGTCAATATTGAATTTGTTGTTATTTCAGGTGCAGTTTAACTTCTATTATGTTTGCCTTATCACACAACTGTGCTTAAATCTCTCCTAGAAGTTGTTGCTCTTGGTCTGTCTGGGTAACGTTTGTTGGGAATTATGCGTCAAGTTACAAATTTCTTGACAATATAGGCAACGGTTCGCCTCGGTATCTTCTGCAATCTTGGAATCTCACTATTAGTTTTACCGGATTTACAAACGCCGATACCTATCCATCTTGTCTTTTTAGAAATATTTCTTGGTTTTACCCGTTTTGTGGATGAAATAAAATAAAGATAAAAAACTTTTGATTGTTATTAGAACTAAACTTTTGCGGTTTCCTTGTCAAACGACTTCAAATAATTGATGCAAAATTTAACACTTTAAAGATTAACTTCAAAGAAATCCCTTTGATAACATTGTTTTGGTTTTATGACGAGGAGTCAGTAAATAACAATGTGTTGTATACCTTTTTGGTATCGATAGGGATTTTGCGCCGGATTGAAATGGACAAATACAATAAAATGGTAATAGGTGAATTGCTTTAGTAATATGAAAAAAAATGCACATAGGCAAATACTTTTGAGTGGTAGTATATATATATATATATATATATACACTTTCGAGTCTGAGGCATGATTTGACAACGCATATATAAATATACTTAGTGGTGAAAAAGTTAAAAAGGTTTTTCTTTTACGCAGAAAAAAAATGCAATTGTTTTTTGCCTAACACCAATATAATCTCAATTTACCCTATAGATTGCTTGTAGAATATAGAGAGAGACTTAGCGAAAATTCTTAATGTTAAATGGATAAATACATTACGTAACTTAAAAATTATTTTTTGGATCTGATTGAGAGATTTGAATTACCGCTTTCTTGAATAATGATACATTTACAGTTTGAGTACTTTTATAAGTACAGAATAAAGAAGTAAGTAATAATCTAACAACTAAAATATATATAATAAATTTAACAAAACTAGATACTATATTGTTCGAATACTACAATAATTTGATATTCTTCATACTTTGACTATAGGAGGGGGCGTTTTTTAATTCGCGGAATGGAGGATAAGTAGTTCTTTTTTAAGGTTTGAGAATAAATAATAATCACTGGGAGCCAGGTCAGGACTGTAGGGTGAGTGTTCCAAAATATCGAAGCTCACCTTGTACAGGGCGCGACGCGGCTCGTATGAACGGGCGCTTTGTCATGCAAAAGTAGGACACCTTTTGATCAATTTTCCCCATCTTTTTTCTTTTATTACTTGTTTCAACCTCTCTAGAATTGACGCATTGTATTCTCCGGTGATAGAACACCTTTATATTTATAATCCGTCAACAGGATCCCTTCTGAATCCCAAAAGACTGTCGCCATGATTTTTCCAGCCGACTGTGACACCTTAAACTTCTTGGGTGGTGGTGTGCCTTCTTTGTGCCACTGCATTGAGTCTTATTTGGACTCAGGTTCATAATGATGAACCCAAATTTCGTCTCCAGTAACGATTCGATTCAATAGTCCATCCTTGTCTTCACTACAGAGGTCTAAAAACGCGCGAAAACACTCCACGCGGCATTATTTTTGGGACGGTGTGAGCGTTCATGGAGAATTTTAAAAATTATTGTATCCAATATTCCAACCATCTTTGCAAGCTGCTTCTTCTTTAGTCTGGCATCTTTCAATACTAATTTTTCAACTTTTTTAATAAATTCCAGAGTAGTCATTTCCATCGGCTGACCAGGCGTGGGTCGTCTTTAAGTCAGAATATACGCTGTTTAAAGAGACTATGCCACTTGTAAACCATGGTTTTATCCAGGCAAGAGTCCCCGTAAACAGATGCCATCTCTTTCAGTATGGTTTGAACCGACTTTCCTGCCTTGGTAAGGAATATTATAATGGCGCTGTACTCGATTTTTTCCATAGTTCAACTTTATTCCAGATTGAGTTCTTTGTTCGACGATAGTTCAAAAACTAATGATTCGATTATGATAAAACTTGGTATTTATACTAATAATGAGTTACTTAACTAGCTTTCATTCCGTTAATCACCTTTACTAATGGCCTACCTTTCCATTCCGCGAACTTAAAAACGTATAAGTCCTTGTATAAGTTCGAAACAGAAGTATGACAAAACGTTTATATTTACGATTTTGCATATATGCATCTAACAATCTAAAAATATGGTATAGATATAGAAAATGGAATATATGAAATGTTTTCATGAAATTGAGTAATGTTACAATTTTTCTAAACTTTAGAGAATGGGAATTTGCAATACCAAAAATAAAAGAAGCATAAAAGGGAAGTAACCATGCAGTCCTATATTAAAATTTTTGTTTTGAGTTATATTGTTATAAGCAAATAAACTTTGATTAAACAGATAATATATTATGTTTTTAACACAAAAATTCCAAAGTGATTTACCTGAACGATCAAGTGCAAAGACATATTTTAGTCCTCCACTTCCACTCTGCGGCAACTCCTTTGTATTGTTAGTTTTTGATCTCAATATGTTTTTATAGTTTCCTTGAGAAATGTATTCAATAACAAATTGCAGAAAAAAATTCCAATGCAAGTTGGCGCCTATCAGCATGACTACTCGAAGAATCGTTTCAGTTGTAAGCTAGAAAATGATTAGTTCTCAAATAATTAATTAATTTATTTATGTTTTATGTTTATATAGTACGGTATATTTATTGATAACACAAAATATTTAATTGCAGAGGAAGATAAACAGTTTTGAAAGTTTATCAGTACACATAAAAGTAAAATATAGTGACAATATATTACCAGGCTTACCATTGCATTGTATTATGAGAATAAACAATAACGTATATAATTTTTAAAAAAGCACTCGTTAGAAGAAAACATCTATTTCTGTCATCTTATGAATGATGTATCGTGAATTATATTTATGCTCTTTGAGTATAGAGTTGATGTAATATATTCTGAGTATAGATAAATTTGATATATATGGGGTTATTTCATCATGTTTGATATTATTTTCATTCATAATACACTATGACATACGATTTTTACACAGGCGGAAATTCACATATAATTAAAATTAAATTGAAAAACAAAAAAACACCAATATTTTAAATAGTAATTTGCAATGATGCATATGTTTTTTTGCAATGATACAATAATTGCAATAAAATTTGTTTTTTATTTTTCTAATATTGGTAATCATATTTTTAAAACATCTACTTTTTGGTAAATTTACATGCAGTATCTATAAAAATCATTAGTTTTAATATAAAAGATTACATTGATTTAATGTCAAAGATTACAAATTTTTGATAAAATTAAAAATAGAATTATTGGAGATAGAGTTTTAGAATTGCTCATTCTCTTACCGCAAATTTTTATTCCTATTTTATTTTTTAAAATCTTCTCTGATATTTTTCTCTATGATCTCATTTCTAAAATTTTTATTTTATTTTTGCATTAGTGTCATATAACCTAAGACTCATTATCTTGTGTAGTCCTTAATTCCTATCAGCTTCTTAATAAGTACTTATTAGACATTATAGCTGTGAAATGCACATCCCATTCGTAATAAATAAACTAACATGAATTTTGTAACTAAGTATGAATATGTTATCTATTTAGTCTTTTATTTTTGCTACTGGCACTAATTCAGATGATAACTTTTAAAGAGACCTAGAGTACATTCCACTAGGTAATCGCAATGCTCAAAACACTGAATCCCCACTTGGCGCATTCCACTTCTGCGATCATTGTGGTCACGGTCGAAACTTCATTGTTCATGACCACTTCAAGCCCATGCCAACCCACATATTTATGTGGGTCATTGCGGGCTTTCATCTGTCAATTTGATTTTGACACATTGATATATAAAGTTTACTTAAGTAAATTTAAATCATCTTTAAACATGGTGACGGACAGAATCATTTTATGCAGCTCTGGGAAGTATCTAATAGAAGTAAAGGTTACACCAAGAGATGCAAAACATGCAATCAATCATTAAATTTTTATAGAAATTAAATTGCACTGTAAGAGTAAATTATTATCTAACGATTAGTTCATAATAAAAAAATACAATACTATAACCCGTTTATTTTTGTTAGATACCCGCCATTTACTCGTAGTAACGAATAGGCATTGTTCATATCCGTTCTACTTGGACTGACAGTTACAACACTGAAAAGCCGGTAGAATGAGTATGAATGCGGTTGTGAGCACGATCTTTGCGAGTGGCTAGCGGAATGTACTTTTAGAATGCTATAATGCGTTATTTATTTCAGTTTCTGTATGGCGATAAAAATGATAATTTAGGAGTGAGTCGATTTTCAATTTCAACTCAAATAGTGAGAAAACTAGATGTTAAGAATGATTGAAACACATACACTTCTATTCTAGTTTTAGTATTTCTATAAACTGTAAATTTTGGTAATTTGTCTTTTTTGCTAGCTATTTCCTCTTTGAATATAGGTCCCTTTTATAGTATCTGTTTTGTATTTTCTGATACCAATTTAATCCAATTGTTTTTATGATACCATCATATCATCATTGTTGTGGTCTACTGATGCTTCACCTTTCCTCTTTTGGTCTTCAATTCACTCCAATTTTTAGTCTTTCAGATGACATAGTTTTGTCTCTTATCAACTTTAGTTTTGTCTCTTATCCACTTATTACGTTTTCTAACTTTGAACATTATTTCAAATATAATTTTTTTTAATTGTTTATCCGTACTATGTTTCCCTCCCATACTTGTTTACGGATAGAATGCACTCCGTATAAAGTTTGGTTTTTAATTTGGAAAAAATATTCAATTTAAAACATTTTTCAAATTTAGATAATAAACTACAAGGAACAAAAAAAATAAGAAAAGATTTACATGTGATTATGGATTTTTTTTCTTAAATTATAATCACATCTATTCTCCCTTTCATTCATTCTTTATTATTATCACGTAACTGTTTTGTTGTTGTGTAGACTTTTACTTTCTTTTTTATATATCATATTCACTTTACGAGTAGGTTAGTCCTATAATCATTGTATATTTTAAAGTGTTGCTTTAAGATTTGGTGAATGGCCTTAATTTTTTTTAAATATTATACTACTTTTTTTATGTATATTCACTTTTCTCAAAATACAAATTTTATTAAAGTACATTTTTAATTTTTTTTTACCTCAGTCTTTTGGGTTTACTAACTAGAAAGAAAAACGGGATTAAAGTGAAAAAGAAAACATGTAGTGTAACAGAGAGTATATATGTTATTATTCTTTAAGTTGGTAGTGGGCATCTAGTGCAGCCGAATCTGTTGAGCAAATTCAGCAACAACTTTACTCATTGTGCAAAGATACTAGTTCTACCGCTAACGAAACCGAAGAAGCTTGTTGCTTGAACATTTTGTCAAAAGATGTCATATTCACTACAAATTTTAAATTGAATGGAAGTATTGAGTTGTCACCATAATCTTTGACTATATTATTCAATGATCCATCAGTCAGACCACAAATAAAAGACACTTTCAAGGCGACCATGCAGCACTTGTACTTGCAGCAGCCAATGCAGAAACATAACAGAGAAACTGAACTGAAACTTCTCAGTAAATATTTTATTTAAAGTATGAATGTCTGTGTTTTTGAATCACCATCGTTATTGTCTGATATGGATTCTATGATTTGTTTTTAATGTTGGTACATGTTGGCTTCAATTGACAACTTCTGTTAATTCTTTGATATAGAATGTATGTCTTAACAAATGATCTGCGCCAAGCTCAATATCGATGACATCTTGTTGTGAGATTGATGATATTTTAATAATATTTTGTTCAACTGGTAAAGACGTTTTCAATTATTTACCCCTTTAATTATATTACTAACGTTTATGTTTTTTATCATTGAATTATGTTTTTAAGTGTTTTAATATTTTTTCAGAGATTACTGTGTCTGATTGGATTACTTTTTTGCTAGATTGCATCTGTCTCGTAGTATATATGTATTCAAAAACATTTGAAATCATCAGGTGCCTAAATGCACTAAAATCAAAAGGATTACTTCCACCTCATTTAAACTAATTTTTTTATGCATGTAGCTAAATTAATTTCTTGGAAGGAATATTTTACAAAAATTTCCTTTAGTAAAAGGAATTCAGATCTCCAATAGCATTTAATGTTACTAGCATGTTCAAGTTTCCTTTGTCATTTCCTTATTTGATTTGGTAAAGATTACAAAAACTTTTAGGATCTAAAACTTTTTCACTATGAAGACAAAGAGCTAAACCACTTTCACAGATGCTTTCGATTACAGATGCTATCGAGACAGCTCAGAATGTCTCTGGTTTATTCCATATAAAATGTCTTAAACTCTCTGAACCAAAGACTTATGGAGTTGTATTTTTTCTTTATTGATGCTTTCTGCTGATCTTCATGAAATTTGCGGATTTCTCTTTAGAAAATTAATATACCATGTTTGACCTGGACGAACTTCCTTGAAATTATTTCCTACCATAAAATCCTTTAGAATCACTTGAATTGTGTCTAAAAGCTTTATTTATTTTCATGGAAATATACATTTCGAAATACTAATCAGCCACTCAACTACCGTTTGTGGACTCTCTGTTCCTAACACTGATCTGGATTACATTTCTTTATGTCAACAGTTGTTCTTTTATGTAGTCTGTCCAGTATCGCAGATTTAGCAATTCCATAAACCTTACAAACTTTCCAAATACATGAAACCGAACAGCTCATGGAATCTTCAAATTATGGAAGCAGTATTTTTTCTAATTTTTCATTTATTCAAAAGATGTCACGTAAAAACTATTGTAAAACTTATTAGAGATATCAACAGGACCAAGATAAAGATTATTAACAAAAAAATAAAATTATTCTAAAACTTGAATCGAGGTGTAGAGAATATAGTGGCTTATTTATTTAATAATTTATATATAATTATGTATAAACATTGAACATTAAGTTTTATATTATAATCATTCTACATATAAATATTAATGGAAGAAAATTATATATTTCATCATGTGGCCAACAAAAATTCTTTAATCAAATGCTTATCATTATTTCACAATATTTTACTAAATTGAGAAAACTTAATAAATTTTACTTTGTTATTTCAGTTTTTGTCCATGTGATTGGCAACTTAATTCTTAGAGGCATTGGTAATTTAATATACATCCACTAAAATTTTCCTAGCCAATTTTATATTACACTTAATTTTCACTTTTTAATATATTAAATTTGTTTTAAATAAGGACTAGGAACAAAAAACAAAACTAGATTGTGCAAAAAATTATGTTAAAACTTACCATGAAGCCACTTTCGCGGGCCATGGAAACAAGCTATCGACTGCAGACCTTTGTTTTCTAACCGCAGCTTGATCAAATAAATATTTTATACCTGTGTTTTCGATGCTTAGTTACGAGGTTCCTAACAAGTTCAAATATGCTCGGTTACTTGTTTTTATATTAGTATTCTATACTAATGCTTTAAATGGCATCGTCAAACGTAGGAAATAAAATAATGAACCTGGACGGCAATACAGCGAAATGACAATGTATTTTATATATATAGCATCATCGAATAATGCTTAAAAATGAAAAGAATAATTTTTTATGTAGGGTCACTTTTCATATCTTATTGTCATCCGTTACTTAAATTCTTTTGTAAAAATATAAAACATACTCATAATGTCAAACATCTTCAGAGCAATTTCTATACGTTTTTAATTTTATAAATGAAATTTTAATAAGAAAACTAACCTGTAAATTCATTCTTACTGACCACTTCTCAAAGTAACTGCAAAGAGTAACAAGTCGAAAAACTTTCATGGCGCCAATTATGATCAGACTATTTGTGTTCTTTTCATATAACACTTTTACTAATGGAAGACAGGACATCAAATCAAATATAAATAGACGTTTTACGTATCGAGCAGCTATGGAACTCAAATTTAATACTGTATACTTTGAAGATGATCCTGATATATATCCAGTAAGAAAATTGATGACAATATTGATCATACAAAAGGCATCTGATATAGTTATAATAAACCAGGTTGCACTCATGTAAAGAGGTTTGTCCATAAAATGTATTGGAGTACAAATAATTGAAGTCGAAAGAATTATAAGCATGAAACACTCCCAATAATTTATAAATACACTCAAGGGATGTATAGAAAACTTATAATTTTTAAGTTGCCATTCTTTATCCTGCCTTATCCGAGCGAGAGACTTGAAAATGTCCTTACATTGATAATGTTCTTCAGAAATCAAAAATAAGTTCCTAAACCGGTTTTTAAATATTGCACTTTTCTTGCTATCCAAAATAATTTGTTTTGTTAAACAGCAATCATGTTTATATTGTTTAAATATAACTTGTGATGTTTGCGCATCATTTTGAGTTTTTTTATCCATATTGAATATTCTTATAACAAATTTAATTTCAGATGACGTAATCTATTTATAACTTTAATCAACTATGATAGAGGTTATAAATATTTCCTTTTGCATTCTATTTATATCATATATGAAATTTGAAAATAGAAATTATCTTTATCTTTCATTATATGGCATTTGTTCTCTCCATCGAGAACTTTTGCCAATATCAAGTGTGAAAAAAGGCTATGCAACACTGATTAAAACATATTTCGGATACCTATCATTGTTGTTTGTTAACAAAAAAAAAATATACAATACAGCGAAAGAAAAATTAAGAAAGACGTAGACTACCATTAAATAATAAAACCAAATTTTCTTTTTTTTTATGTCATTTTATTATCACTTTATTTTTCTTTAATGAATGGATTTGGTGAATTAAAAAAAATGAAAATTATTGTTTTTGATAGAAACGATTTTGAAATGAAAATTATTGTTTTTGATAGAAACGATTTTGTAGAATAAATATAAAAAACTATTTTTTATTTAATGTTAAAATTTCAAAATATTATACTGTAAATTAGTTGGTCTGGTAGTCTACAGCCGAGACTGAAAAAAAAAATAAATATGTTATTAAAATAAGAGCCTAACATTTTTATAACAAATCATGTACATAAATTTGCAAGAATGATGTTTATTGTCTGATAGTTGCACTAAACTCACATTCCTGCCAGTGTTTTTTTAAACTATCGATGTGACCTTGATTTCAGTTTTTGTTATAACTTTTGTTCACAATATATATTTCCATAATTTTCTATGTATTTTATTATCCTTGTACAAGTTTTTATTAAGAAAACACCGAAAAAATTATTAAAATTGGATAATTTTTGGAAGAGATACAGTTTTTTTTTCGAAACAAGGGTAAATGACATCAGGAACAAAAGATTTCTTTGGCATTTATATATGAGTAAAAAACCATGGCACTAAAACGGTTAATAGACAGAGTTTTTATATGCAAAATAAAGAGAAGCAACAAAGCCGGGTTTTTGTTCTACATTGAAATGCAGTTAAAGTAAAAAATTAATTATCAAAGCATAAAGCAAACCACTGTGAAAATGAAAAGTAACAGCCTTTATAAATACTTTACCTCGGGTCCAATGTGAATTGCCATCACCAAGTCATATTCATTATTGCCCAAGTTAATATGACCAATACCACCATTTCTGACTGTAACAGTTTTGCCGAGACACCGATTGCCCGATTTGGACCCTGAGATGACATCGCAGTAATTACCAGGCGGCAGGCATGTCTGAAATTATAGATTTTAGAATATAGATTTCTCATGTTAATTTTCTTATGATAACAATATTAATGAATTTAATATATCTTAGAGACAGTTTAATTTTCCCCGTTACCACGTTAGAAGGGTTTTAAAGAAAATATTTGTGAAATATTTAATTAAAATCAAAATAGTTCGATTAGCTTTAATAAAATTGAATGAATAAACTAAACTGATTGAACAGACTTGTAGCCAAAAGTCTTTTCATTATTTCGTATAAAAAGGATGGTCTCTTGGTTGATTTTTTTCAGATTAGGTTTGATATGAAGCTAAATTATTGTTTGTAAAATCTACCTATTCATAGATATACTTATGTTAGATAAATATATATATATATATATACATATATATATATATATATACCTGTTTTCTGACAACATTTTGAAATTTGTACATTGTAGATCTTTGAAACGTTACCTGGAAGTCTCGATTGATAGCATTGTTGTCATTATTGAAAACGATGAAACCACTACCGCCACGGCAGAAAGCAATTTGATTGTTGCCATTGTCCCACCAGTCATTGATGCCAGTACCTCGCACGGCATTCCTGAAGCCGACCATCTCGAACATTTGCCTCCAGCGGTGTTCACATACCCAGCCGTTGCCACAAGTGCCATCCTAAAGAAAGAATTGTACATATATCTTTTAAGTCATACCATCTATTCTTGTCTTAATATTTATAAATATTGAAAATATATTAAATTATATATAAGTTATGGTTAATACTCACAGAATTAATTGAAGCACCAATGATGTTTTGATTCGAGTCCTGTGGAGGGCTAGATTCAG
This sequence comes from Druceiella hillmani, assembly GCA_039881145.1. Lineage (NCBI taxonomy): Eukaryota > Metazoa > Arthropoda > Insecta > Lepidoptera > Hepialidae > Druceiella > Druceiella hillmani. Next base: position 3,140,440 of record JAYKKI010000023.1, on the reverse strand, counting down.
TATCTGTGAACCAGAAACTGCTCATAATTTGAGGCTCACCAAACGGATGAGCCAACATAAAAGCGGTAGCAGCCCTGTAAGGCCTAGACCTCCTGTGGGACAAGATATCAACAGCTGCACCGTGGCCTCTTTGATTGTCATGATTATCAATAAAGACGAGAGCATCACCGCTGTTCAAAAAGCCCCATGGAGTACCCCAGTTTACGAGCCAGCGCAGCTGATCTCGGCCTAAGAAAACATTGGAGAGACGTTCACCATATCTGAATTCAGTGACTGCAGCGATTGATGTGTACTCTCTTGCACTGATGGCTTCTCCGCCTAAGTCTATAACTTCTTGGAAAATGTAAGGTCTACTGTTGGGCGCGAAGCCATGAGCAGTGTTTAAATTGTTTAGTCTGTTGAAAATAATGTTTAGATCACCTGGCCACATGTGTTTTGCAGCATCAATTCTGAAATACAATGGTTATTGTTATAAACACGTCTGAATTGATATTAAATTTAGCTTTGAAAGTAGTGTAATGAGTGATAGGTACCGTCATACGCATTTCAGATTTATGTAGCCTAAAAAATTTTAGGCTACATAAATCTGAAAAAATTTTAGGCTACATAATCCCATATCTGTCTATCCATCTGCCTCTTACTAGATCATATCTTTAGAACAATTATAAAATTTTATAGGTTGTATATCATGTTGGCAAAAGCGTATTTCGCAATTTTTTTCTCTGAAAACTATTAAATATTCAAATCCAAGCAGTTGTTAGGATTTTCTTCAAGAATTGCATTGAAAGTCATGTTTCATTATGAGTGCCATGTGGAAATTACCAAACTGCATTTTCAGTTTCCATCCAAAAAGACCAAAATTTTGTTGTCACCGCTAAATACATGAAAATGTCGAAGACATTTGTAAGTAAATACAAATGTCTTCCAGATAAAGGTTCTGTGCCAGACAGACACAGAACCTTTATCTGGATCACTTTGCCCTCCGTTCTTGACACACAGAACCTTTATCTGACTTGCCAGATAAAGATTCTGTGTGTCAAGAACGGAGGACAAAGTGATTTTATGGGTGTTGAAGAAAAATTCTCAGGTATCATTGCATGATGGGCAGGTAGTTTTATGTAAAAAGGACATTACTTACCTGCAGAGTTACTACATAACAAACAAATGGACAAACAAATCAAATTTTGTATTTATAATAGGGATTTAAATTTTCGTAGGGATTAAATCCCTACGAAAAATTTTATTAACAAACATGACTGGATGGAGTAGGTGTATTATTCTCTCTCTTCCTTCCTTCTGTATGCGATAACAATGAAATTAATTTAAGAGTAATCTATGTAATTTTAAAAATTGCAAAAAGTAAGATTTCTAACCATTAAAAGTATGAAAGTTATTAATAAAATATTTCAATTTTATTTAAAATGTGAAAATAATTTTATAATTTGAACAAGTCTTTCTGTACCACAATTAAAATTACTTTACTGTAATTTTAATACAATTATAGATATCAGTGAATTATTATCAGTAAATGATAAATTAAATATAATTATAATTTCTTTCTTGACTGTTCCAATAATGTGACACAGTAAAACTGAAACACCCTAATGTGAAAATTATTTTGTACATACCTGAAACCGGCAACTCCAAGGTTAATTAATGTGTTCATGTAACCAACAATCTGCTGCCGAACATATTCCGTTCCCTGATTAAGATCGCGTAATCCAACTAATTCGCAATTTCTAACCTGAAAATAATTATATAATGCTGACATCGTATTACTTAATCATTCTTTCATTATAAATGTACTCACGGACAAAATTTAGACGAACGAAAAAAAAGTGAATTTTATTTATGACTTTCATTTGTTAATTTTTTTTTCATCTATTAATTCTCTGTTAATCTGTCTTTATTGTGTACAATATTTAATATTGAGCAGCGTGAGAAATTTTGCAACAAACGCTTTATTTTTGTTGTTGTTCTCACAATGTTGTTCTCACAATTTTATTATTGTGTTAAGGGAACATCACTTAGTAAATTTAGGCAATAATGCCAAATCTCAGCATTGCTCAAGTGTTGAAAGCTGTAACTTTAATTGAAAATGATTACACTTACAACGAAGTGGCTCAAACATTAAGAGTTTCCAAATCAGTGATTTTTCACAATTTTAAACTATACCGGTAGACTGAAGAGTCTACAAGACGTAAAGGGCAAGGTTGGATAAGAGTAATAACTGAGAGGGATGACAAACTTATTGTAAGCATTTTGTTAAGAAACAGCACATCGATTTCTTCTGAAATAAGAACCAATCTTCAGGAAGTTTGATACTTAAGACGAAAACCATTAGTAGAAGATTTAAGGCGGCTCAAATAGGGGCATACTTGCCCACCAGAGGACCTTTACTCACAATAGGTTATCGAATAGCTTGGTCCAAATTTACTCATTCGCACCGAAACGACGCTTTGGCAAAGGTACTCTTTATTGATGAGTTCAGATTCTGTCTTAAGTCAGATAATGAAAGGATTAAAGTACGAAGATGACCCGAAGAAAGATACGCTTAGTGTAACATTATTGGAAGGCAGCCTTATTGTGAAGGGTTAGTAATGGTACGTGGCGTTATTTCCTTAGGAACCACATTTTAGAAAACGGTAAGATACGTAACAGATATTTTAGAGCAGATTGTGATGCCTTTTGTCCCATAAGTTAAAGATGATTTTGTTTTAATGCATAATAATGTTTAACCTCACACTGTATTGAGTGAATTGAAGTGGTGAGGTACGCTCATCAGACATTAATCCGATAGAACCTGTTTGGGATAAGCTGGGAAAACAAATTAGGCAAAGAAATCCGGCACCACCTAACTTAAAAAACCTCAAAAGTGCATTGATGGAAGAAAGGAACCTAATGCCACAAAGTTTTATTGACAATTTAATAAAAAGTACGTCCAGGCGAAGTTAATTGATTTAATTTAATAATTATTATAATCTCACACAACACAAATAAATCTGCTTTTATGTAAATTTGCCCCTTTATGCCTTCCTCTTCTTTTCTTTAATTTTGTATAATGTACAATTCTGTACATATTATCCATGAGTATATTATTCAAAATTAATTTCTAAGTATTATTTTTAGTCTCAGTACCAAAGCAAAAATAGTGAGATATCCACGGTTTTTTTAAATTTATTTATTCTTCGTCATTTTCTTATGAAGACCATTTATTTTTCACCACATTTATTTTTATTTTTACACAATTACTTCTCTTTTCTGTCCTCCTAAACGTATCCACTTTTTCTTTAACATCTAAGTTTTGCTCCTTGATATTTTTAATTGGGATATTCATCATCTAGTGGAGAATCATGCCAACTGGCCTTATCACTACTGCTCTCTAAGGATAAAGATGGTTTCCAATTACCAAATTTACCCACCAAAATTTTCCAATGAAGTTATGAAAGTTGTTAATCTCTTATACTCACCCATATTTATAATAAAGAATAGTAATATTTAAATAACTATTCCTAATTAATAAAATTCTATAAAGTAAATTTAAAAAATGCCCTATTATTATTGCTATAGTTATATAATTATTATACTCAAGACACTTCATATACGTATTATACCTATATGACAGATAATACCAAAATAATGGTCATGTGAAAACATTACCAATAGCTCTTGTATATGTAAATTGAATAATTTTTTTGTATGCCAATTTAAATTTACCCCCAAAAATTTCACAATTCCAATGAAGTTATGAAAGTTGTTAATCTTTCATACTCACCCATATTTATAATAAAGAATAGTAATATTTAAATAACTATTCCTAATTAATAAAATTCTCTGAAGTAAATCTGAGTTATTGCGATAGGTATATAATTATTATACTCAAAACACTTCAAAAGACGATACCTATTTGATAGATGATACCAAAATAATGGTCATGTAAAAACATTACCAATAGACACTGTATATATAATTAGAATAATTTTTTTGTATGCCAATTTCCCCCCAAAAATTTCACAATTCCAATGAACTTATGAAAGTTGTTAATCTCTCATACTCACCCTCTCATAATATTATATTTATAATAATATTTAATGTTATAGTTATATAATTATTATACTCAAGACACTTCAAAAGACAATAGCTATATAACAGATGATACCAAAATTATGATCATGTAAAAACATTACCAATAGACACTGTATATGTAATTTGAATAATTTTTTTGTATGCCAATTTCCCCCCAAAAATTTCACAATTCCAATGAACTTATGAAAGTTGTTAATCTCTCATACTCATCCATATTTATAATAATATTTAATGTTATAGTTATATAATTATTATACTCAAGACACTTCAAAAGATGATACCTATATGATATATGATATCAGAATAACATTCATGTAAAAAAGTGACCAATAGCTATTGTACATGTAATTTGAAAAATTTTTTTGTAAGCCAATTTCACCTAAGATTCAATTAGATCTGATGGCAAGTTTTGATTGGCTTATACGTAATATTCTGTAACCCTAAATATTAATTCACAACTTTCTTGACTAACAATAATGAGATCAAACAACGACAGTAATAAATAAATAGAATATAGAAGCAAAATACTCACTCTAACAGCATTATGGACATAGTCTGCACTGTTTATGACACAGTGCGGGAAGTTGAAATCATTCCTCCCGTATGGTACACCCGGAAAATGCCATTGACCATGATTCACGGTGTTGCCATTGGTGCCAACCGTGTCTGGTAATGGGCCTGACATGTGGTTAATGATGGCATCAGCATAAATTCTATAAAGATAATTTTAAATTTATAAAAAAACACAACTTAGTCTCAATTGCAAATTTATAAGCTTGTTACACTTGACTTGTTACAGATGAGATTAGATAATGGTGGTTGTGGTGGTTGAATGACGGTAATGGTGGTTGAATTTAAGGAACATAACACATAATAAATCAAAATTTAATTTGGTTAAATAAATTGAAAATTTGATATTGAGAATTAATGACCATCATTACAAAATGTAGGTAGTTCATATGAAATATACATATATACTTTTTATATTTTCCCAAAAGTAAAGAGAACCTTAAAGGGTCATCGTTTTACAAGCATAGATGACATGAAAAGCGCATCGCTGAAAGAGCTAAAGACTATCCCAAAAATCAAGTTTGAGAAGTATTTCGAGGATTGGAAGAAGAGCTGGCACAAGTGCATAATATCTAATGAGGAGTATTTTCAAGGCGATAACATTAATGTAGATGAATAAATAAATATATTTTTCAAAAAATTAAAATTCCCATTATTTTGCTGAACACACCTCATATATAAATGTATATATATTTATGTATACTGTATGTACTACGTATGTAGTCTTAATTATAAATAAACAAGTATTTCAGAAAAAAATATTTCTTCAAACTAAAATATGAATTAAGTTAGAAGCTACTATAATATTTCTTTGTACTGATAACTCATAGTGATATTGAATATCATAAATTATAGATATTAAATATCCCTGTGAGTTATTATATATATTTATATTATATATACATTTATATTAATTATATACATTATTAACATAAAATAAAAACTATAAAATTTCACTTTAAATTCCCCAAGTTTCTATGTATTAAAAGCTTTCCCAAGTGTCCATGTATTAAAATAGTATTTAGTCCCATCCGAGATTAATTAATAAACGATTGATCGTAGAATTGTGGATTGCTGTTAAACAATAAGGATTGAGATTCAAGATCGGCATAGTTCTTTCAGAGGCATAAAATTCCATCACTGGATTGAAAAATTAATTAAACATCTATCAATTTCATAAATAATATAAAATGATGTTAAATGTTACTGAAATATTGTTGTAACTAGATACTTTAGACATTATGCAATTTTCAGAAATGTACCTTGTAATTCACATGAATATTTTATCTTAAAGACCTGAATGTTTTTGACATTTAATTACATTAAATGCATAGAAAAGTAGTTTTACACAAAGAGTATAGTTATATTTGCTTTGCCTGTTGCAGCACATCTGCAAGTGAGCAAATGGAAAATATCATCTAATTTAGTCTGAATAAAACTTTATAACTATAATTTAGATTTCCATTAACAGTCAATCGAAGTATAGTGATTAGAAAAAGTTATTTTACCTTACACCTACTGCATTGCAACGTCTTATCATGTCAGCTAATTCCTGTTGGTTCCCTGATCTTGTGTTGAGATTATAAGATACAGGCTGATATCTTTCCCACCAAGGCCTATTGTGACTGCGTACTATCAAGTTCTCATTTGGAGGTGAAATCTGTATTGAAAGGAATTAATTAAAATTAAAACACACTTATGTATACAGAAATATCCTCTAGGGAGTTTTCGTTCTAAAAAGCTATAAAATTGAAATTTGTTGTGCTTTTTAAACATAAGCAAATTGACATCTTAAACTACACATTTTTTGTGGAAATCTTACAAATTTATAGGATACTTGGTAAAGGAGCCACAATTAAATGAAACTATGATATATATTAGAAACAATCTTTACAAATTTTTGGTAGATATGGCAAATTTTTTTAGGTTGTTGCAAAAAAATTTAAATAAAGTAGAAATAATACTACATCACGTAGTTTCATTTAATTGTGAATAACGAATTTCTACAAAATTAATGCCAAATATATTCAATATTTGTTAAAGGGTTGTTAATAAAGTGACGAAACCAGCTAAGTGCACATCGGAACATTCATAAAAAGAATTCCATAGTTATCTGTAAATCCTAAATTTGTTGATGCAAGTTAACTGAATACTGTGTGGTGCACCTATTGTTCTGTAGCCACATGGACTGCCTTAGTGTCATTGGCGACGTGCCAATTGGCAAAAGGTTCAAGTAGAATAATTATATAATTTTGTAGAAATTCCAAGTTTTTGTACATTGAAAGTAGGTGGTAATTCGAACAGGGTTGCTACATACCAAGGTAGGTAATAAAGAGATTGAATCTGGCCATTACTGCTCATATTGGATCTTTGCATAGTCTGATAATCTGCATCTTTTTATATCTATATTCTGGCAAAAAGGCATACATTGTGTACCTGTTTGTCAGAGTATGTACTGACTTTATTTATTTACTTTTATTTCTAGATGGGTGTAAAATAGATGCACATAGAATAGTTTATCACGCTAGGCTAGACTGGAGATGATAGGGATAACTTTCAACGCATAATACAGCGGTAGCACTAGCATTTTCTTCACATCTAATTATATGGATTTTAGCATATCCAAACGACAGGCACTTTACTTGAGGCAATGCGAAAAGGAAAACTTTAACAATCTGGAGTCCAGATTTGGAGCTAAATCATTGTTAAAATGACAAACACAAATAAAATTCCAGCCACAGACTAAATAAAATCTCAAAGCCGAAGCATAAAAACAAAGATCAGAGAACAATGTAAAGCCGATGAGATGCAATGCACATAAAATATAAAAGATTCCATACAAACAGCAAGTGCAAAAAACAAAGAATATTCTCTCTTATTTGCCCATAAATCCCTTTTCATTTATATATCATGGGTGGCATAAATTATTACTTTCATCCTAGGTAATCCATGCTATAGATCTGAAAGCTCAGGTAACAATTTGAAAGTCGACAACATTAAACAGGTGCCTAAATAACACAAATTTATAAGAAAATTATTTTATTAAAACCCTTTTTTTATATTTTATTTCCAAATGCCTATTTTTATATTATATATTATATTGTTTTTTTATGTTAGTCTATGTTAATGTGTATACATATTCTAATTAATAATAAGTGAGCTGAAATAAAATTTGCAACACACTATTCAGTACAATTACAGATTAAAAATTTAAACTTGTTTAAAAGTCTTTGTGCCACTTTAGTAACATTTTTTTTCAATAAGGAAAGACGGCCAGAATCTATTATGAAATTTTTACAATATGTACATTTTTTAAAATGATTTGCCACCCATGTCTCTAAACCTTTTTTTTACACCACTAGAACTCAAATTAGGGGAAGAATTAATTGAAAACTACTTTAAAATGTAAAACCTTTTGAAAAAATGTTACATTAGTTTATTAAAGATTCCAATACACGTTTAATAGCACAATTGTTCAGAAATATTGCATAAATAACAAAACGAAAAATGTTCATTTATGGTTATTGTAGTCATAAAAATTAAAAGTCCAAATATCCGAAAAAATATCATGAAAACTAATTTTTGCTAAATATGAAATTCTAATTTCTACCAAAATATAATCAAAGGGATTGTACCCAAGGTTAAAAGGTTAGCCACTATTTATAAAATATTCTATATTGAGGTATGTAAATGAATATATTTTTTGTAATATTTTGCTACATCCTATTTGAGATTTTTATGTGAAAAAGGTCATAGAGATAGGTTTATAGATACTAATAATGTACATTTATATATAACAAATTTAAATGACAATGAAGAAAAAAGACAACTAGTTAATCAAAAATAATAAAAAAAATAGTTTGAATGATCCAGAATTAATCAAAAAGTAATTTCCTAAAAATTTACTGAGTATGATAATAGTATAAAATAAAAAAACCTAGATAAACAGAAAACTTGTGTATAGATGATATTGTTTTTTTATTATAGTAGATATTTAGCCAAATATGAGTTATTTAAAAAATAATTATGTGAATATTTAAGACACAAAAAAACATTGAGTAACAGTTTAAAGGTTATTAAATATAACCATTTAGTAATTGATTGTGTGAATTCAATACCTGAACTCCACCATAACCTTTCGGCCCCAAGAATCGTTCACACTCATCAGCGATATCTCTCCATCTCCACTCGAATAAGTGCACCATGACTGAGCGGTTGCCCCAGTAATGGGGGTTTTTAAAACCCCATGTTGAGGTAAAGGCCACCGCTAGCAGCGCAAGCGTAGTCAATAAGCGCATTATGCTAGAAAATATTTATTGTTTTGGGAAATCATTCTTTTGTTTAGCAATTTATAAAACGAATTATAAATATTTCTCTTACATAATTAAATAGACCTTTATACATAGTTTTGATAGCCACTTTGCAACTAAAATATGAGTTATACGAGTAAAACATTCTTTTGCTTGATTATCATAGATCATTTAAGGAAGCCGAATATAATTATCCTTGTTAAATTAAAATAAAATATGAATTAAGATTAATAAAAACATTAAAATTGTATAAGACACTACTGTAAAGAAATATTTATATACTTAAATAAAACTCTGAAAAAGAAGGTCTGCAATGAACAAGAAAACAATTTTATAATGTATGTTAACCCTAAACGTATTCCATATGTTAATAATAAACGTAAGTTTTGGAATAGTATTTTGATTGACATGCCAGTAATTTCTTTTTCAATAAAGTTTACTGTAAATTAGTTTTCTCTTAAAATGATAACAAATTTGTTTTGTTTAACATTGTGTTACATTGTTTTTGCCTAATTTTCCTTTTACACAATTATTACATTTCAAACATATCTATCTATACTGTTTATTCGTTTTTAATATTTTTTTGTTATCGAAATGAGAATTTTTTTATTTTTAACGGAAGAATTTTTGCCAGTGTCTAGATTGGCTGAATCATTTCTGGATATATGTCAATGTTACGTGTGGATTTTACTTTATTAGTTTACATAACTGTATTTTATTTTACATAACTAATTTCTTGCTTTTGGATTATTAACATAAAAATAAGGATAGAAATGAAAAATTACAGACATCACCTAAACAACTGCTACAATCAATGTAAACATATAAAAAAATACACAAACATATATACTAATATATAAATATGACACGCACATGAATTTAAATAATTTAGATTTTGATGTTCTTTCTTATGTATTAAGTAATTATATATAATTACTTAATACATAAGAAAGTACTTAATATAATATAAGTAATTATATAATATTAAGTAATTATATAATAGTAAATAAACACTATATAATTTATATAAATATACATATTATGTCATATGCATAAATATATTTTATATTTAGCTGAAAATTCAAATTTAGAATTTCTTTCTAAGATTTAAGTGACAAATTAATTTTTAAATTTTGAGATCTCACAAAATACAATAATCAACATTTAGAACTTATCACAAATTTTTTATAAAATTACACTAAAAATAACAAAGGCTACAGCTTTATGATCTGTGTCTAATAGCTATTGTTAGCATTACGATTTGTGCTGTTAGCTTGTTGTGAAATAGTATTGTCAGGTTATCAATTTTATGACATCATTATGAATATCTCACCCACTGAACTATTGAACTTTCCTGTTGACATAATTTGTATTTATAATAAAGACAATGCCTAAAGCATGAGATAATATTTTTGACACTTGACATAAGTTTTTTTTATCAAAATGACACATTCATTCTTTGATACTTATTAATTAATTAAATACTTGATACTTTATTTTATGAGTCTACGTAATAATCAAATTGTTGATAGTGTATTTCATAAAAAATAGCTTGAGCTTGTATGTTCAGGTAATGTTATCAATTTAACAGTTTAAAATTTCATATTTATATATATATATATATATATATATATATATATATATGTATAAATATATATATATATATATAGGTGTGTAAAATATTATACATTTTACATATTGTAAAAAATTTTTTCAAAATTGCTAGGAAATCAACTTTTTGATTTGCTTATTTAATATAGTGCAAATGTTAATATGGTGCAAACTACTTTACAATTAATAATTATTTTTATTTTTAATTACAACTTAACTAAAGTTTTAAAAATACTTCTGAAAATGTTATTATTATATTGCGTTGAATATATATTTTTATGTCTTTATATCATTTTCAATGCATATTTTAAATATTTATTAATTTTTACCTTTTAACCAGCATATTGTTTCAATTATGGATTTGAACAAATGTTAGCATATAGTTTCAATTATGGATTTTTACAATGGTTATTTAATTTATTAATTTGAAATTACAACCAATTTAACATTTGCTCGAAAATATATTAATCCAATAGCTGGAAATTTATCCAATATCCATTAGAAATATTCTCTGTTGTTTAATTATTACAGGTGAATTACTTGAGGTAAGTAAGATAGTACCCATACAGGGTACTATCAAAATAGAGACTCCAAATAATTTCTATACGATAAATGAAAATATTGTATAGTAAAATAAAATATATTGTAATTTATGACTTTTTTTTATAAAAAAATTTTAATTCAAACATGACCATATTTTTCTGAATGTGAAATAACGCGCTGATATTTGAAGAAACTTACATTATGTTATAATTAATGTAAAAACATGCAAAATTTGCTTTGACCTACTTGCCTACATTTTAAACAAGTCTTATTGTTAAAATGAGTCATAAGAAAACTAAAAGTAGCAAAAACAAAATATAAATTAATAAATGAACGAGAAAAAAATTATACTTACAGTGCACAGCTATATCGCTGCTTCCAGAATTATAACCTTTACACAAACTATTTTGCATATATATATTCCGAATTTATCAGCGTATTAAATGATAATGTGTATTTATATCAGATTATCTCTAAAGATATGCTCTTTCGTAATTAATTTGTTTTCAGTTTCATTTTACTAAATCATTATTACTACACACACATTATTTAATACCACACTTATTGCTGTTGTAGTTTATCAGGTTCTATGCTTACAGGTTATTTTTGTTGACCGATGAACTACATTTTGAATGCTGCAAAATTATAATTATATATATTGCAACTTTACAACCAAAGTGATTATAATAAAAAATTGTAAGTTTTAGGAAAAGGCATTTAAAGTTTTAAAATGGAATGTGTTCTGTAAATAATTTGAACAGGCATTAGTCAGTGCAAGAGGTAAGTTATTGCAAGCATTTATGGTTAACAGTTTATAAATATTGCTTTCCAAGGTTGTTTTATTACATCAAACCAATTTACCATTTTCTTCAACAAGACCTGTTTCATTCTGAAAATGCAATATATATCCAATTGGCTGTGAAATTATTGTTTTTTAATCATCACTTGTTTATTATAAACTGGAGCAGATTTATTTGAAATTTAATATATTGTGACAAAGTGTGGATATAATTTGGTTATATTTATAGATTTTTAAATGTCCTTTTACTTCGTTGATACCTTGCAGATTTGTAATGAAATATTTGAAAATTTTTTTATTTTGTTCCCTAGCATTATTATTAAATTTTACTGAAGTTACAACTTTATTGGTTTTAATAGTATAATTTGGATTAAAATCTTAAAAATCATAGTAAATAATCATGACTGTGTATTACGATCATAATTTTATAACGTGGAAAATGATGGAGACTCACGAGATGAGTATAAAACATAAAATGATAATGAAATGCATATCAATCAAAATTTCTTTATTAATAATATTGAAAGTTTTGAAGGTGGATAATCATATTCATTAAAGAATATGATTATCCTCCTTCGGAGATTGATGTTGATTCTTTGACTATGTTGACTCATTTTATAATGCATTATTATTTTGTTCATTACAAAAATATATAAGTCATTTAGTTATTTATAAAGCAAATTTGGTTTGTTAATTAATATTTATTTCTACATGAGTAAAGATGTGGATAATGGCTAATAATATAATAAATTAGGAATAATATAAGTTGCAAAATCGTGGATTAAAATGAAAATATACAGATATAAGGCAATTATATTAGAAAGAGGAAACATTTGAAGATTTCGAATATATTTGGCGTTAATTTTGTAGAAATTAATTATTCACAATTAAATGAAACTACATGATGTATTATTATTTCTACTTTCTTTAAGTTCTTTACCACGACTTAGCAAAGATCTTGGCTAATAGCCCACTTGAAGATGTTGTAATACAACGAAATCTAGGTTGTGGTAAAGAACTTAAAGAAAGTAAAAATAATACTACGTCACGTAGTTTCATTTAATTGTGGATTTGAAGGTTCGTTTTAAATATTTACAGTAAATACTGGCAAATATTTAAATCGTTTTTGCTGTTTTGATACTTCATTTTATCTTTATAATTGCAGTTCCCTTAATCATATTCTTATCCGCGTAATTCTTATTTAATCTGTAAATAAGTGATTATGATTACCACGTGGAAGTTTTTAATTAAGAAATTAATCATAGAGTAAATGTAAACATGAAGATAAAGTGGAAACAATTAATGATTATTGAACGATTATTAATTATCTTAACTGTTAAAGGAGGAAATTATTGTGTTTTTATAAAAAATTACTGTGGTTATCTTGCCCCTTGCATTTTAAACTCGGGTAGAATTTTGAATTTAAGAAAAATGTAATAATATTACTATAATATGTTTTGGCAAGATTTCTGAAAGAGTTTGTTATTAATATTGCAGATTAACAAAGCAACTAATGCTTAAAAAATTGATTCAGAAAAACATGTTTGTTGAAACTAATTTTTTTTTAATTTACGTGAAGCGTAGTACCAAAAATACTGCAAAGGCAGGCTTTGGATACCCTATTTAACTAGTATCCAGATATTACTGTACAAAATTTCGAAGTGCCTAAAATACCCACATGAAATTCATTACCAGCTCATGTTGTTGAAAAAGTATGTACCGGAATAATGCAATTGAGTTATTTCTTCCATTATACACCTCAAAACTTTAGAATACATTGTAATGTATAACCATAATAGTAAAAATACTGCATCTGTGTGAGCAGACATAAAAATCATTGTGCAGTAACTTGTGTGACTGAGCATTGAATTTGATAAATGACTATATACAAGTAGCTCTCGTAAAGAAATCAAACCTCACGACTGATCAATTACTCCTCCTATCGATTACTACAAAATTAACAGTCAGACACCCAAATCATCTTTAAATGGGGGACCATAACTAGGAACCATCCATTACAATCACACAGTCTATTATTAAAAGTAAATTCCATACAAATTTTCATAAGATGTCAATTCATAAATACAAGGTATCTATTTCCATTTAAACTTTCACAACAGCAGCATAATTAATATTAAAAAGGCAAAAGTATGTCTATAATATGAATCTACACTTCAGTTGGAAAAATAAACATTTTTTCATTTAAACAAGGTTTAAAATCTTCATGTATTAATTATATGTAAGACGGCAATTTTATAACTAAAAATCTGGCTTAAAAATTATAGTTCCATCAAACTTATCTACAGAGATAAGTACTGCTTGATATCTGTGAGAAAGTAGTATATTACGTATTATATGATTATTGTATAATTTCATTATTTAAGTATAGCAACCACAAATTATCATAAGTTTGAAGTACAACTATCAAGCTAAATAATCTGTCTTCACTATATTTAAATTATGTTTAGGCACAAATACCCAACCAGAGGAAAACTTTTTTTTTCAATTTAATAACCATTTTACTTCTACCATACATCTAAAGAGTCTCTGGATTGAATACCACATGTTAAAAAGATTCATTTTAGAAATAGAACATTTTGGAAAACCTAAAAAAACTCTAATTAAAAGTCAGTTAAATAAAATTCTTTTTCTCGATTGATTGTTCAGTAATATTCTAATTAACATCTGTTGATGAATCAGTTGCCATATTACCATGAGCAAAACTGCTTGTAATTGTAAGTTTTCAATAAGAAAAATTAACATGAATATAATTGCAATTTTATAATGTGTGATTTTTTTATGCAACAGTTTGTTGACAGCCTCCATGCAGTTATGTTGATTGTCAGTAGATTGTCACTATTAGGAAGGAACTCTCGAGTTTTATGACAGTTTTAAGCCAGTATAGTTGGTCATAGTCCAAAAATAAGTTTGAGAACCATTTGTCGAACTATAATTCTTTGTTTCCTTTTTCATATCGACAATTTCTTTGTAAATGTAGCCTGTTGTTGGGTGTAAAACTGCATAAATTACTACAGCAACTGACGATAACTGCTTCCAAGTTACATCCGTTTTGCAACATAAATTTGGTGAAAACGTTCCCATAAATTTGTTTCACTATTGTGGTTATCCTGTTTTGACATGTCATGTTTGAAATGCTAAGTTAATATGTAAAAAAATAAAACCAAGATTACATGCACAAGCATTCATAACAGATTGCTTTCAAGAAAAAGTAAAAATGCTTCTTTAACATTATGATAATCAATTGAAAATATATGTAAAATTGTAATTCTGATATTTTGTTTTTCGTCAGTATTTTTGATCATTTATCAAATCAAAACAAATACTTAATTGCTGACGTAATACTGATGCACAATGATTATAACAATTATTTTTATCAGATTTTGACGATATTTTATACATTTTGCACAAACATGTTAATCACTACAGTGCATACGGGATATTTCAGTGCATGGCTTTTATTTTAAAATGATTACGTAATATTTCTTTTTTAATTATCTGTATTCATTTACAGACTAAATTAGGTTGGCTACATGACGACGTAATGGCCATAGAGCCACATCTGCAATTAGCCAATGGTTGAAGATAGTTAAGAATGTCATTGAGAAAGAGTTTAATACACTATTATGAAGCTAATTAACCATCTAGTTGCTGACATAACTGCTATATATACTGTATACATATATACTATAACTGCATAACTGCATTATTAAAATTTTGATTGAAAAATTTATGACAAAAATACAACCAAAATCACATAATACATTAAAAACATAGTTTCTGTCTGTTTATTTTTTGAAATGTATGTAGTATGTGTGTAAAATTCCAATACAATATTTGTAATATTGTATTTTTTCTCTTTTTATTCAATTACAACAAATTGATACTAAATGGTATTATCTGTTTTAAACCAATAGTAACAGACTTACTTATAGAAAAGACTCCTACAAAATGCTTGTAATTTTTTTTTATCTTAATATACTAAATAGAAATTGGGAACAGCATTTTTGACATGGTTTCATGATATTTTATCCTTTGATAGAGTACAATAATTTTTTTCTTCCTTCCTTATGATTTGAAAGTGTAACGCAATGTGTAAATGTAATTTTTATGAAATTTCACCATTGTACCTTTGCAAATTGAAAGGCAAAATCAGCGAGAAACAACGGAATTAAAAATATGGAAGTAATAAGACCTTATAATCGCAATGGCATCTTTCGAATAAATTTTTTAAAAAAGCATTTCCATAAGGTAACTTAAAATTAGCAACTCTAGAATTTATAAAACTATTTAGATATTCTTCTATTTTCCATGCACATATTCGCTATTTTGGTTATGGTCATTCTATGCTGATAATGTTGAATTTCCGACCTGAAAAAAAAAAGAACTCCATTTTTGTTCCGATGGATGATTTTTACAAAAAGGACGTATTTGAATATCAGTTGCATTCTAATAATTACCATTTCTTACTTAGCTTCAAATAGTTAATAATGTTCAAAATTATATTTTTCTATTCTTATGTTTTGACATTGATGTTTTAAAGTCTCAAAATCAATTCCAAATATGCGGCTATTCGAAGTATAAATAGATTGAATATAAAGGAATTTTAGTTCAATAAATATTTGTTTCTGTCTTTTCAATCAACTATATGCAATGTTCAAAACCAACTACATGCAATGCACCAAGGTGACAGATCTTAGCATTCATCTGGAAATTATTACTTATAGATTGTGAAAAGTCAATAGTGTTGCCTATTTTAATTCAAATATCAATGTAAATAAATAAATTTCCTCAGAAATACAGAGAAGAACCATTGCTGCTAGCAGTAGTGGCCAGTGGGTCAAGATTTTGGGAGGGCGCCCATTTAGGGACACAATAAACTTATTCCATGTCATGCTTGAGGTTACGCTTTAGACTCTTTTTGACCCCTACAGTCTGGTACCCTTATAGAGCATTTTCTTAACTTTTCCTTTGCCAAATTTTTAAGTCCATCACAAGAAACAGAAAAATATAAATTTTACAAAACTTCAAGATTGCATGATATAAAAATGAAGAAAATTATAAATAAATTTAATTAGTTTGTAATTTAAGTTAGTTGAGTAAATTTATATTCTAAATTTTATAAAAAATTGTGTGATTAGGTAAAGACATTATGTATAATGACATAAAGAAAAAAAATGAATTCAAATGAAAATTTACATCACTGACTTAATAAAATTTGTATGATTCAGTAAATGTATTATTTATAATATCAAATAAATAAAAAAACGTACATGTTGAAAACAGAAATGAACCTTACAAGCTGCATCGATGTGATGGATATTTCCCTTACAAGCGTCTTTATTAACATATGCTTTTGTATCGTTTTCTTGAAAGACTTTATTAACATGTCCACAGCATTTATTAGGTTTATAATACAGATGAAATATTTATTTACAATGTAAAGAGTCAATAAGTAGATTAACTAAGATCTTTATTTCGATTCAACAAATTTTCTGGTACATGAAATCCATCCTTCCATCTTTACTATGAACCAAATATTGGTCATTGATATTTAGTATATCACGTATAAATCACTTTTCTATAGATAACATACCAAGTAAAGTCAATCTGACTTATGATATAGTCACATAAAAAAGATGTCATTCTATTCAACAAAATTTTCATTCAATTAATTTCGTTACTGTGGGTAAAATTTATTAAATAAAAAATAAATATTTCTTAAATATTTCTTCCAATTTATTTTCCATTATGCTTTGTATTCAATTTTTCCGTGAAAATCCTTATATGAATATAAAATACTTAATCCCTTTTTTAAAGATGATCCATTTAGATTGAAAGCATCTATATAAATTTTAATTTTATCAACTGGAAAATTTGGAACATAAATAGGAATCTGGTCAAATAAAGAGTTTTGTTACAATTAAATATTTTTATAAATCTGCTTCTAATATTAGTTAGGATAACATTGCAAGATTTATTTGCAAAAATATAACTTTCTTCGACTAGGAGTGAAATGCGACCTATTTGTACTTGGTGTTGTTGTGTTCGAGATTACAGTTCAACGTGACACTGTCAAAGAAAGTGTATTTCTTATCATAGATATTTTAATGACAAAACATTCTATAATATTATATACTTCTGAAACAATTAACTTACTTTTTAAATACTGTTAAAAGAAATTTCTGCATGACTCATAATATTACAAATAATTCGCTATCAGCCAATATTTTTATGATGTGTATTAGATGCTATCTATGATATACAATAGACAGGTTCGTTATGAATTTTGTACATTGAGTCATAATCAGTAAATTATTACTTACTGATTACTGTTACTGAGAAATGTAGAAATTTTGACACAATTTGACTCTGAACAAATTAATTATTTTGTGACATTTACTAAACTTATGGCAGTGGATTGTCAGTGAACCGAAAAATTATTTCCTGCCCCTTCAGAGCACCCAAGCTCAGTACATATTTCTTTTTATTCATCATCCTTGGCATCCTTAGCTTCCTGGAATATTTATCAGAATCTTTCGGATTCCCTTTTCCCATTATTATTACTTTCCAACACTTAAATTGAAACATAAGAAAAATTCCCAATCTACAAA
Organism: Druceiella hillmani; assembly: GCA_039881145.1. NCBI lineage: Eukaryota > Metazoa > Arthropoda > Insecta > Lepidoptera > Hepialidae > Druceiella > Druceiella hillmani. The sequence goes on along the minus strand of JAYKKI010000023.1, from coordinate 3,121,889 downwards.
AATCCACTTTTTATGGGATTCCGCTGTTTTCTTAAGGTGAAAAGATTCTCCCTTCAGTGCCAGCCCGGTTAAAGTTGATATCTGCTAAGACCAATTTGTAGAAGCCATAGACTGATGAGAGCTTTATCCCACTTTTCTATTGTTGAGTCATGTCCAATCCATCTAAAAATTGGCATTTGTACTCTCTTACCAACTTCTAAGGCATTTAATGGACTGGATTTCATTATACTCACTATAACCCTCAGTGCTTGAGACTGAACGCGGGTCAATTTAATAGAAATGGTTTTATAAATGTGATAAAGAAAGAATACTACATAACAGAGTATTATAATAGATTAATTTTCATCAATCAACAATCAACATTATGTTCAACTCAGGCTATATCCACTATTACAAATCCTATCCTCCTTGAGATTGCTCTTCGGCAGTTAATATCTATAAAGAGGTTGAATATATTTATATATAACATAAATATGATATGTCAGAGGCTAACTTTCTTTTGTTTTGAAAGACCCAAGCCCAGACTAAACATATTCTTCTTAAAAAAAGGAAAGGCTTGTAAGAAATCTGTCTCTCCTCTTTTTCTGCTCCTTCTGCAATCTGTTTGCGTGTGCTATCACACATATATCTACAAAGGTCAACCATTTTCTAGAAGAGGATTTCTCAATTAATAAACTGGCTAAGTCCCTTACTTTTCGATATATGCTCTTATATGATCCACTAATTTCTAAATCCTTTCTGTCATGTGTTGTGATATGCTGATGATCTGGTTTCATATATTTCTGATAAGTTAGTAACGACTGTTGAAAATACTTTAAACTCGAACAAAGAAGTAAGCTCACTCTGATTTGACCCCATCCAGGAGTGCTGGGATGATTTTCACTAGAAGAATAACTCATGTATATCGATTTCTCATAACTCTTCCTTGATCTCCATTCTGTCTAATACCAAATTCATAGGTATATTCCTACAATCAAGATTATCCTAGAACACTCATATTGAACATGTCGTTTCCATTTGTCAGATTATTGTCAATTTTTTCAGTGTGATTATTAGAGTGTGGTGGGACTCTCACTCTACCACATTAAAATTAATCTGTTATAATACTCTGTTATGTAGTAAGTATTTTTTCTTTACCACATTTATAAAACCATTTCTACTCAATTAACCCACATTCAGTTTCAAGCACTGAGGGTCATAGTGAGTATAATGAAATCCAGTCCATTAAATGCCTTAGAAGTTGGTAAGAGAGTACGAATGCCAATTTTTGGGTGCATTGGACATGAATCAATAGATATATAAAAGAATCTGCAAGGCAGTGAATGCGTTTTTTGGTGCACAACTATCTTTTATTCGACATATTTCTCCCATCCAATAGAATGTTTAGTGGTCTTTAGGGAATGCCAGACTATTATAGAGGCCTTGAAATATGCTCGGCATAGTAAACTCACAATCTCCTTATCTTTTCCTACTTTCTACAAACCATAGCTAACCTAACTCTCCAGATCTATCATTCTTGCACAATCTCCAAGTCCTTAAACAATCTCTGGTTACTGCGGTATAACAAGTAATGAAATAATTGATGCAAAAGTTTGATTCGGCGTTTTTAATAGACAATCATGTTACTCTCACAATTTCATTGAGGATCTTCCTTAAGCCTACTCTGGGATACTCTTTTATTGGCAAACTGCCTGCAGAAAATTGTTTTAGATTGTCATGGTGGAGTACTTCCAGATTCAACCTACTTTACTTTCAAAACCTGGTTTTCGAAATAAACATGTTCTTGAAGGAAACCTCGGTCATACCTTGTGTGTGTTTGGAACATTGCTCTATTCATACTCATTTGGTTAGGATGTATATCTGAAAGTCTCAAATCTGTGATTGCAGGGTGGACCAAGGAAGGATTTTAGCGCTCTTAGCAACAGATCGAAAAGTAGATGGTTAACACAATTATATCGGGTTGACAATTCAGCAATTAGTGCATTACTCAACAGTTCGGATGCATCAACATCAACCAATATTAATGCAGATCAAATTTTATCACTTTTTGTAGAGTCTAAGCCTACGAAATACCAATATTTGCTGATAATGAAAGACTTCCATTAAAGTTTTACCATCGTCTCAGAGTGTTTTGAAAGCTAAGAGAAAGTGATATGCTAGCAATATGGTAGTGACGGAATCAAAAGCCAAGATCGAGTTGCAAAGTTTGTTAGACTATATAACTTCGTCGATCTTAGAGTCAAAGAAATTTGTTATAAACAGTATTTCACTAAAGTCAGTTAATTTACCTTTAATTATGTACGTTTTTACGTAGTGTTTTTGACGTAGTGTTTTGAATGGGATGTGAACGTCTTTCACGGATTCTAGTTTAGATTATGGTAGTAGTTTATTTGCAACTTCTTACATTCCTTTGAAGTTAGTAACGAATTTAGATAGTGAAACCAATATTTTGTGGAAAAATCCCTATCCCTCTTCTACGAGATACTGTAGACGTATTTGTTTCCAATTTGTGAAGGAAAATTCTACTGCAACTAGGAATGAAGAGTCTTACTTTAAAAAGAAGATGGTGAAGAGGTGCCTAGAATGCTAGCTTGTGTCTGACAACATTCACATTAGACTAATGTGTTTTCAATAAACGGTAAAATTTGTAGTGTATCAAGCGGAATATCATATACTAGGTCTTATATTTGTGAAGCAACACCCAAAGAAATGTATGACATAGATAGGAGCTTGCGAAAACAAAAGTGATGAAAATCGTTTTGAATTCGGTTTGTGACCCATAAATTTAGTGGATTAATTTCTTTGAATATTTTCTTCACTTATCTTATAGAAAAGATTTTAAAAATTGGCAGGTTAGGTCAAACAATGACAAAAAAATGTGAGCTGATAAGAAATTGTACGTTGAGAATCAGTTTAGGTCTTGATTGGACTTAATTGTATATAAACCATGAAATGGCAGAAGAGGGACATCGAATGGCGGAAATACCATAAGAAAATTCTTTTTGAATTCAGATGTTTCAGCCAAAATCACAGACAAATAGAGATTTAATTGACTGTTGTTCTACAATTTACAAGCTTTATCTTCAAGATACAATTTCAATATAGAGCCATGTAGTAAATTGAGTTTGGAAACTGCACGACTTTTGGTATAAGAATATCAATGGCACAATCTCTAAAACTTTCATCGAAAAAATACTAATACATGGCTTATAAATTGTAAAATGGTTTAGGAACTTACTAATACCGATTTAATGTGTAGATTCATTTTGCAGTCGGGCCCCTTCGTTACCAGCCTACAGAAGTTTCCCCGAAAGGAAAAGAATTTTTTCAATAGTCTTTTTTGAATAGTTTGTTACAAAATCTTGTAATCGTTTTTGTAAGAATATCTGAGTGTGGTTATTTTATTTTGCTTAAAAATATCAGAGTTTTTCTTCAATTTCAATGTCTTTTTTTATTAATTATTTATGATTTTTTAAACTTAATTTTGTTTAAGGATAGTAGACATTACTGTTAGTTTTTTAAGGCCAAATCTTGTAATTAATTGTACTAATAAATTAACAAAGACATTGAAATGTACCATTTTTTACATTTACTAAAATTTTTGTTTCTTGCCATTTTTCATCAAATTATTGATAAATATTTTGCCAAATTATTTAATAATTATTCGCTTAGAACTATGTACCACCGTGATGCTAACTTGAATGAGTCTTTAGAGGTGCCTAGTGTGCTATAATGAGGGACTTAATCTCGTTTCCGAATAGTGATAGAAATTGTAGTTACGAGTGATAAATGTTCAATTTCAATACTTAAAAATTAGAAAATTATATATAAGTATGACAGAAAGGCTCACATTCATATTTTAGTTCAAGCTCTTACAATCTATAGACTTTAATTTTTGGTAATCTTTCTTTCTTCCTAGCTGTTTTCTATTTGGATACACTCTTATTGCTTAGGTTTTGTGTTACCTAATACTAATTTAATCCTACTGTCCATTCGATATCATCATGCCCTCATTTTTGTGATATACTGATGCTTCTTCTTTCTCCTCTCAATCTCATTTAAAGTTGTACATTCATCTTTCCATATCCTCAACTTTAATTTTCTACCTTACCCATTCATTAAGTTTGCAAAATTTTAATGTTACTTCTGACATTGTTCGTTGGCTTATGATTCACTTTTCATATGTTGAATCCAGATCTTCTCTGTTTTACACCCGCATGCATTGCGTGTAAACTTTGGTTTTTATTTTCACTAAAACAGAGTTAACCTTTAAGTACTAATGTGCCGTATGAGTTACATAATTACAGACATGTCTGACAGACCACCACAGTCCAATATAAAAATTAATGTGTTTTTAAATATTTTATATATTTTTAACTTTTGTTTAACCTACACATATTTTTATACAACTTTGAAGAAATATGAACAAAAACAAATTATTGTTATAGTTTTATAACTAATAAAATCATAGCAAATAAAAGATCAAAAATAAACCATTTTATAAAAAATCATATGTCATCAATATAGGATCTTTTCAAATGTGTTTTAAACAGGTGTCACATTTGTATGTAGATTTATATTTCAAACTGGAAGGGTAGATGTGGTACAGTTTTCTGGGTTGATTACCTTCTCATAAAATGTCTTCCATAGGATTTTCCAGTACTTCTCGCACAAGATCTCTTTTGATCGACGAACACAATTCTCTTGATAAACATGTATTTAAAAGCGATATTGCATTTGAGGAATGACCAAAGATTTTGCCAAAATTTTCAAAAAGTACAACTGGTCTGTTTCTTTCTCATGCAAATGCATGTTATGCAATATACCTGTATTTATTACACTAAGATCTAAGCTGCAAAAACACTACCATTTACCAATGTTGTGTTCAACGACTACTACTATAAACGGTAAACTTTTTATCAATTTTGTTGATACACTCCATTAGTCGAGTAGTAATACGATATTATCTCTGGTTTAATATTATCTTCATTTACATACATGGATGATAGAAGAACAGTCTAATTCTTTTGTAATGCCGTACAGCTTAGAACCAACTTGATTTTTTTTAGAGTATGTCAATGCTCTTTTTTTAAGCTCTTGAACATATTGTACAGAGCTGTACCAATTGTCAGCATTTATGTTTCGGTTACTAAAATGTAAGTCCTTAAACAATCTTAAGACACACTGAGTGGGAACCTGAAGTTTATTTTCTTCTTCGATCAATCTTTTACCATCTGATTTTTTATCAGAGTATATATAGCTATCATAGAAACAAAAGGTTTTTGAATCACAAATTACTTGTATTTTCAAGCCATATTTGGCAGGTTTTTGAACCATATAAATTATGAGGTGAGAACGGCCTTGAAAACTAATCAACATCTCATCAATGGTCACACTTATGCTTATATCGTAATTTTTCACGAGTATTTTCACAAATGTATAAAAATGTATGATATTGCTGAAATTTTATTATCTTTTTGTCTTTCTGCTCTCATGTCAGGGTTATCAAAACGCAGGCAATTCAGAAGGTAGAAGTATCATTTTTTGAAATGACGCATCTGAATATGTCATGACTAATACTATCAGTGGTATACAACAGATCAGTCCTCATGATTGGATTTGAATATAGTTGAATAGAGGAGAATTCATGAGAAAGCGTTTAGTTCAATTTTATCTGTATTATGCAATTCTGTATCAGTTTTAAATGGTGCCTTCATTTGACATTCCCCAAAGAGCCTGGCTGATTCATAATTATATCAAACTGAAAATAAAAGAGAAAAAAATAATCTGAAAAAATTAAATCCAAAATAAGTTACATAAGTACCAAAGAGTGGTAATCTTAAAATAGCCATAACTTACCATAATTACGCATGCTGATACTCCCACTTGTTATAAACCCTGTCATGCAATTTCTGGGGCAGTAGAAAAAAGCATAGGGTAATGGGAGTAGAAAGAAGCATAGAGTAATACTACAATGCAAATGTAATTAACTAGACATGTCAAATGATCAAAACCACACGTCGGTACTTGAAGATTAAAAACATTTTGTATAATCAATTAAAACGAACAAAAAAAGTAAGAAAAGTTTAGATGTGATTATGATTTATTTTCACTTGGATTTAAAATTCATCCACTCTATTTTTTTCCTCTTACTTTTTCAATTACATTGTGAAACACGGAAGATGTTACATATACATAAGTAAAAATTTAATTAAATGCTATTTGGCAAGCAGAACGAAAAACAAAGTAAGGAAAAAGGAAAACACTAAGAAAATATTGTCTATATGCAAACTGCTGGGAACCTGCCTTAATTAAAATTATGCTTACTCAGCATAAAATTGAATAGAAAGTTATTATATTACAGGATTTTAACAATATAATAAATTTTTCAGTTTAAAATAGAAATATATTCTTTATTTATTACCTTTTCCAATAATGTTAAAAGAAAGTAAAGAATATTTTTATACAAGGCCATTTTTTTCTTATCTCATTGTCACTTGCCATTTCAATTTATTTATAGTAATGCCAAAGAATATGTTTAGTTAATTCCATCTATTTTTAATTTTATAACTTAACTGCCCACTTCTCAAGGTATCTGCACAGGGTAAGAATTCAAAAGATTTTCATGGGGGCTATTGTTTTCTTTTCAAATAACGTTTTCAAATATGTTTTCTTTTCAATATCAATGGAAGACATGATAACAAATCAAATGTAAACAAATCTTTGTTTTGTGTATCAAGCAACTATGCTACTCAAATTTAATACTGTACACTTCTAAAATGATACCAATCTATATCCAGAAAGAAAATTAATAACAATATTATTTATACAAAAGACTAGACTAGACTATACTAGTACTAGACTAGACTAGACTATACTAGACTAGTTATAATAATTCAAGCTGCACTCATATAAAGTAGTCTCTTCACAAAATGTGGTGGTTTCAAAATTATTGAATTCAAAAGTATAAAAATATAATCAAAAGTATATAGTAACAAACTTTTAATAATTTGTTAATGTACTCATGGCAAGTATTCAAAATTATATTCTCTGTCTTTCTTTCTTTTTCTTTCTTGTTGTAAGCAAAGGTATCGAATATATCTTCACATTGATAAGACTTTGCAGTCAAATCAAAATTAATTTCCTAGACTATTTTTTAAGTATTGTCAGTTAAGTTTTCTTGCTATCCAAAAGAATTTGTTTTGATAGAAAGTAGTCATTCTTATATAGTTTAAAGTATGTTATAGCATTTTTTAATACCTTCATAAATTTTTTTTAATGATGTAGTTTATTTGTAATAATAACTTTAATCGACTATGATGTATATCTAGCTCCTCTCCATAGAGAATCTTTGCCAATGTCAAGTTTAGAAGGTGTATCTAGCAACACTGACTAAACCATATCCCAGATATCTGTCATCGTTGTTTACATACAATTTATGTTTATAAATTATGCAGCAAAACAAGGATTAAATAAAGAGAAAATATAAATTTAAGAAAGTATACATGTGTACGTATATATATATATATATATATATATATATATATGTATATATATATATATATGTATATATATATATATATATATATATATATATATACATATATAGATATATATACATATATATATATTAACAGATAAAACAAAAATAACTTTGTTATATAGATCAGCACAAAATAAGGATTTACATACAAAAAAAAATTAAGATTTAGTAGAGTTCTAATTTTTTATGTCGTTTTTCTATTACGTTGTATGATCACACCAAGAATGACTTTATTGGTTAATAATGAAAGGAATCTGATTTTGATAAGTATTTGGATTTTGTATTTCAGTAAGTTACACATAAATAAAGGGAATTTGTCAATTTAAGCAGCATGAAAATATGCTATAGTTGGGATCATAATTCCCCATCCCAGAACCACAAATTAAAAAGCATCTAAGGCTACTGAGCAGGGAAAGATCAGTGTATCAAATGCGGGTGGTGTATCAAATACTGCTGACATATTCTTTCTGAAAAATATATATGTGAAAAATCAGAGTTTCAACTTGATAGTAGCTGAATCTGGAAGTAGCCCTCATCTGTAATCTGCGACGATTTTTCCCACGCCTTTTGCCCATCAGAGATATTCCAGGAGCGTGCCAGGGGAAAGAAATCTTCAATGCAATTAAGATTGAAACATGGATCTCCGTTCATATGGTGAACCAGGCTTTAGCGTCGATTATTTCATTTCCCATAATGCTGTTTAAATATTAGTAATGGGGATGCTCACTAGTTATAACTACATAGATGTATAAAGTAGCCTAATTTTATATATATACATAGGTACATACATATAAATATATATATATATATATATATATATATATATATATATATATATATATATATATATATGTATGTATAGTGTAATTTCAGTTAACTATGTAAAGTTTGAGTGTATATTCTGCAAGAAGCAATTTTCTGCACAAGTTCGATAGAGACATTTTTGCCACAATGCAATACACATCTACTAACACCCTAATAGCACCAAACATGATGCCTAGTTACTCAGTGTGGCCACCAAGTATTAAGCATGTTGACCTCCCTCTTAGCTAACCTATAGTATGCCACATGCTGAGTGGCCTTGACCTCAAGAATTAGGAGAGGATTAAGACTTTATGAATCTGAATTTATGAATCTGAATCTGAATTTATGAATCTGAATCTTTATGAATCTGAATGAACCATTTATGAATCTGAATTTATAAATCTGAATCTTTATGAATCTGAATGAACCACAATTAAAGTTCATTCAGAGGTATATAAAAGCAGGTCATCAGCATAATGCAGTATACATCAGAATAGATTGATAGAAGAATGAATTATGTGTGAACGTATATTGAAGAGGATGAGGTTACTGAGCCCTGGAGAAGGCCACTCTAAATGGATAATGTTAAGGGGGTAAGCTCCAAAGATTCCAAAGAAATGGAAGTTTGACATCTTTTCCAGAATCCTCAGCTTTTCAATATTTATCTGAGAATAGAGAGGTTTGCAATATTCTAAGCTGTGAAAAGGTCAACGAAGACAAATTCTTTGTAGGGAAGGCATATCTATAATCAGAACGCTGAGGCTGTCCTTGTTTATCCTGCTTTTAGCTTTTTTGAAACCAAATTGATGATATGGGCTAATAGAATGGTGTTTTGTAAAATATTCCAATCGATTGTTGATTAGATGTCCAATGATCTTAGCTAAAACAGCTGATAGAACTAAGGGTCTATAGGATGATCCTACATTGGGATCTTTAATAAGCGAAAGAAGGTACAGGCGAAAAGCCATATGAGAATTTTTCACCATCAAATACGCCATAATTTTTCACCATCAAATTGAGTTTGAGTACATCATATTGGAAAATAGACCAAAAGTATTTGATGGTTGTCCAAATGACAGAAGAAGGAGCAGAAGGAGAGAGGGAGAGATAGAATTTCTTCCTTCTCTCTTTTTTTATTTCGTGTGGGCTTCAAAGCTACGAAACAAAAGGAAGTTACCTATGGATATATTAGGTTTGTATCTTCGGCTTCTTAATATGTTTTAAGCACTGCTACGCTTTCTTCATCCCACCAAGGCGGAGAGAGCCTACAGCGGTAAAAAATATTTTTCAATGGGATGGGGTTACCAGCAGCTAGATCAATATACTTTATAAAGTGATTATAGCAAGATTCAATGGTATCCAGGTCCACTGGTGGGAGGGAATTCACCTTCTCTTTAAGGTGTGGGTGAAAACGCTCCAAAACTGTTTTATGTAAATTGTATTTCTGAAAAGGGATCAATTTCGAAGTTGCGGTATTTACATTTAAATGGTGCATTTAACATTGTGGTACATTTAAGTGATAATTATAGGGTAGTAGTCACTTCCAAAAGATTGGGTTAGAATATTCCAAGTGACTGGCATGGCTAGAAATGGGAAACAGCGGAACTCTGGCAGGGGTACCATTGTTCAGCAAATACAGGCCTGGAGCTCCACCAACACATTCCCTAGGGACTACTCTGTATAGAGCCTCATGACAGGGAATTGGCGTTGAAATCCCCCAGGATTGGGCGCTGAAGTCCCCCATGTATGGGCTAGGGATGAAAGATAGAATGACTGATAATTCAAAAGAAATGGGATGGAATGGGGGAAGGATGAATAAAGAGAGGATGGTGATATCCTTGAATCTTACAACAATAACACAAGTTGAAAACCATAAGAGCCAAAATGCACCCTGGTGAGAGGGAGGGACTTGTCAAGCAGCAGGGCGAACCCACTTCACTTTCAGGCAGGCATAGCCTTAGATTCTAAAGTGGTATCCAGGTCTTAGCCATGTCTTTAAGATGGTAGCTATAGATGAAACATAATTGATAAGAAAATGGTGAGGATCTGCCTTATTAAAAATAGTGCTACAACTATTCCAGGACTCCTACCATTGGAATAGATATTGAGATTTATTAAGTTGAGAGATGCAAGTAATGATAAGGAAATTGGCAGAGACATTAAGATTTATTAAGTTAAGAGATGTAAGTAATTATAAGGAAACATTAGACAGTATTTAGTCAGAAGATGTTAAAATTTTGACCAAAGTGGTGAAATGGAGTTGTATGATAAGCAGTGTAGAGGTGTTACTAACTGTCCGTTAATGATTAAGCCTTAGCAAAAAAATTGCTTAGGGCTTAATCATTTTCTGGCCAAGGGATTTTAAAGTCTGACTAACCTTGTTTCAGGGCTGTATGGTTATTTATAGTCCTGAGTAGGCGATGCCAAAGAACGTGACTGAGGGTTGGAGGCTAATGTTTTTTTTATATTATGGATTAGTTGGACGAGGAGGAGTCAATGAAAAGGAAGATACAGCAAGATGAGAGGGAGTATAAGCAGCAACTTAAGCATATGATCTCTTGATAGAACGAACCATTTTGGCAACTTCGGCATCAGAAATGTCTGTTTCAGACATTTTGACTTTAATTTTCTTTTGTCTTTAAAATTCATTACTTTTTGCCTGAGGCGTCATGTTTACTCATAGTTTATTTCACTTTGTTGACAGTCCAAGGTGAGTTCTTCCTAAGGTCGTCTTCTCCATATAGAAAACAACATTTGAACAAAGGCCTTTCACAGCGACAAGGCTAAGCTAGAGCATGTGAAGCATTGAAACACATTGCTTTTTCAATCAAGATCTTAATTTATTATTGACTTGAAATTTTCTTGTCGTGTAAGCAATTTGTTCACAACAAATCAATAAATTCTCAGGTCTCGTCATTTTCTAAATTTCCTTTTACCATCATAATTATCTTCATTTAGTATTCGCATGATCTCATATGCATATGTAACATTTGAAGCAAGAATTTTGAACCAAATTTTAGTTTTTTCCACGTCATTTTATTAAAACACAATTTTTTATAAATGAATGGAATTAATAAATTCAAATTTTTATTTTTGGTATAAAAAATTAATAGAATAAACAATAATTGTATGATTATTAATTGGCGTATATAATTTAGATAAAAAATAATTTATTGTGTAAATTTAACATTTGGTGGTGTATAGCCGAGACTGAAAAAAAAAAATTTTATACATGAATGACAAAATTATAGTCAAAAATTTTTTATAACAAATCATTTATTCTTGCACTAAAATTTGCAAGAATAATGTTTATTGTTTGATAATTACACTAAATTTATCTCCTTGTGAATGCTTAATTTTAAATTGGCAAATTCCTTTATCTAAGTAAAATTTATTAAAATTGTTTAAAAAACTTGTTTAATTCTGGCAAGTTTTATAAGAGATAAGAAGCAAAAAGAACAATTAAAACTAATTATTGGATAGGTTCTTTTATGGAACGTGTGGAAAATATAGAGAAGGATGCAACTGTGGTTTATATAAATAAAAAATAAATCGATCATGAATTATAAAACATCAAGCACAACACCGTTAAAATAAAAAGTGCAATCTTTATACAGTCTGACTTTTTTACACATCGAAATAAAATTGACGTCTGTCATGTATATTACCCATTCACAGTGTTAAATTTGTGAAACAAAATAATTTTGAAAAAACGTATTACGATCAGTAAACAATTAAACATACTGTACATGCGACATAGGACGCATGAACTTTGGTTGACTACGAAGCGGCGAGACAGTTAGTAGGGATAGTAGCATACTACGGCGTTACGACTGGGGCACTGGTGGATGCATGTGATTTGATTTGATAATAAACCAGCTGACTGTAAGATCGCATAAAGCTCCAGGTGACCTAAAGTTTTTTCCTTTAATAAATATTTGTTCAAAAAGAACAAACTAAGCAGTGTTGTCCAGTTTTTTTTTTCATACTTTTATGGGATTAACACCGTCAAACTTACTTAAGTAGGAACTTACTATAATCAGAAAAGTCAATTAAGTGGTTAGTATAGTGATTAATAGGGTTCGGACTTTTCCCTGCAACAAAAACAAATAAGAAATGATAATAAAAAAGTAATGAAACGTCATTGTAATTTTTTTATTGAATTGTCACTGAATTTAGATTTCTTACTTCTTAGGGCTCTGTACCCAAATGGAGCCAATGAGACCCTATTACTAAGCCTCCACCGTATGTCTGTCTATCTGTTTGTGTGTCACAGCTGTATCTTTTGAACTGTAATAACTAAACAAATGAAATTTTTACAGAATACATGTTGCTGCGGCCTCTATCATGACAAATAACAAAAAAAAATAAAAAATCAACACCCAAGCTGGGCCTCATACAAGAAACTTCAAAAAACTAGTGTTGTGGCTCCAAACCCTTAGTGCATGTGTCCAAGTCGTACTTGGCCAATTTTTTAAATTTTAATTTTTGGCAACATGAAAAGAAAATTCAGGTATAATACTTATAAAATCGACTTGGGTGCAAAAAAAATTTTTACAATGACACTCCATTACTTCTTTATTACTGTTTTTTATTTGTTTTATTTGCAGGCAAATGTCCGAACCCAAGTAATTAATAATTAATTTTTCGATAAATCAAACGTAAAATAATTTAGAACAACAGTTTTATAAATACTTTTCAAAATGTAAACAATTTACAAAAACTGGAATCAACTTATTTATAACAGAACAGGTATTAACAAAGATTTAACGACATAAGTATAAAAATGTACAACTCACTTATCGATATTTTAACAGCTGTTCAAAATGCATGCCGTTCTGTTCCCTGCATAAACGACCACATTTCTGAATGTTGTGTTTCAAACTTAGTAGTATCATTGTGTCACGTTTCACTGTGTCAAATGCAACCAAAATCCTATATTTTAACTCATCTAAACTTTGAGTCTCTTCTGTTTACATTAGCTCCTTAGCTCTTTAGCTCCAACCACAAATAAAAGTTGTCTAGGCGTCAATTCGGGGCTGCGAGCTGGTCATGGAACTGAGCCCCCGCATCCCAACCAACCATTGCCTAATACATGATGAAGGTACTCCCATACAACAAGTAGCTAATGAACAGGACAACCTTCATGTTGGTAGTACATGCCAACAAGGTATGCTAGGAGTATTTTATCCAAGAGCTCCGGGACTACGTTCCACAAAATATTTAGATATGTACTACTGTTTACCTTCAATAAAGAACAGTTTTATGATGATGTCATACATTGACGCTGAACCTTCTTTAGTGGGAATGTACCTTTATCCGATGGGGATTGTTATAAATCCACTAGTGTTCATTGTGTATGTTGAACAAATTCACTCTTGTGAAGGAGGACTCCTCTGTCCACAAAATGTGCACACCGGGATTCATATTGTCACATTGTTATACACTGCTTTATGAAAAAATCATGTCATACATTATCTTAGAAAATTATTTAGACACTGCGAATGGATACTATCCATGATAGACATCAACTTAGACGTAAAACGAATTAAAAGTTGGGTTGTATGTATTTTACCTCAGGTCCAATGTGAATTGCCATCATCAAGTCGTTTTCATTATTACCCAAGTTAATATGACCAATACCACCATTTCGGACAGTGACACTTTTACCTAGACAGCGATTGCCCAATTTGGAGCCCGAGATGACATCACAATAATTACCAGGTGGCAGGCAGGTCTGAAATTATAAATTTTTCGATAAAAATTTCTTGTGTTAATTATGAATCATGTTATTTACCAAGTTGATATAGCCTAGAGACCATTTACTTTTTTCTCTATTACTATATTAGACTGTTTTTTAGACCAGAGTAACATAAGGGTAAACTTTTATATATATTTATACCAACACTCCTAAGAGCCTTATTTTCTGATAACATTTTGAATAGGGACTGAAATTCCGCAGCTCCTCCAATAACGTAGGGTCGATGTGCCAGATTGATCGATCACACTGGAGCCCGCACTCTTAATTAGTCAAACATAATTTTATAGGATCATATTAAAACAACATGTTTTTGTTAAAAAAAAACAACTTTTATTAGACATGTCATATATTCAATAATCAGAATTTGTTTTATAATAAATAATACTACGAAGTTAGATACTTATTAAGAATAACTAAAGCAAATCATTAATTCAAAAAACTAATTTTTTTTTCAAAAATAATCTGTTAAATAAAGGTAAATTACCTAATAATTTGAAGTGCTTAGCTAAATAGTACTAGTTTTTAGCTAATGTTTTGACTAATTTTTAAATGCTTCCTTTGGTATAAAAAGTACTCTTGCGTATTCTTATTCTACCCTAACTTGTTATTATTGTCCTGTACCTAATAGTTTTATGAAATTGTTTAATGCTATGCCTAATCAGTCTTATAATTACTAATAATCAAATCATAATTGTTAATCACTTTACTTAGGTGCTATGATTGTAACTGACTTATGGTGCGAACTTTTGAAAATATGCTCGTAAGAAGCAAATGGTATTTATGATAAAAGATTCAAATATCAAAGCCACTTCTTCACTCTTAAGAAGCAAATGGACTTTATCATATCATCTTCCGGTCTGCTTCCCAGGGAACTACAAATATATCCTACTTCAGAAAAAGCTCTACACTAGTCAGTTGGACTGTCAGGACAAGCATCAGGTACTGTCATACTCCTTTACTCGACTTATTGTCGACTCCTTCTCTCATTCTTTTTATTTTTTGGCATATTGCAGCTTTTTTTGAGACAAAAAATGTATGATCTGTATTTTTGATCACTTGGATATGTTTTTTCACGTTTTGTAAGTAAATTAAAACTGCTGTCAACTCGGTACGGTTCTCTTGAAAGTGTTCACAGTTAATTGCTCAATTCTGTGTCTTTTGTTGAAATTATCTAAAATTAATCAAAATGTTGTGTACACAGTTATAAGTGTTGACTCTCGTCTTCAATTTAAAAGGCTGCAAGCTGACTATGAGATCATTTACCATAAACCATTCCATAAATTTCATGTCAGATCCGACATTGATCAATGCTTTATTTTTTTAAGTTGTAGAACTGTTCTAACATATTTAACAGGCTGTTCCAGCGAGTACAGCAGTCTAATATAAAAGCTATTTTGTTTCCAGGCCTTTCCTGTTACTTTACATATTTTTGTAAAAAAATGTTATTCTTGGTTGGTGACTATTTAAAAATCTTGACCACTTTCCATATTTTCATCAGTAGATAATCGTACGTAGAGCTCATTTCAGCTGGTGGTGAATCTATATTTACAATCACACCCTGTTCGGTCTCAAAGGTCTCGTCTGTATAGTCATCGTTGTCGTTATCAGATTCAATCATAATTGCTGCTGCTGTGCATTCTGATATTGGTTCATTGCTTATTTTAAACAAAGTATTGACGATGATTAGCTATAAACCATGTGTAAAAGAAAGTTGCTGGGAACAACGTAAAAGTCTGCCAACCTTTAACATCACACAGAGTTGTGTCTAAGTCAAGACTAAATTTGCGAGGCTTTCTCTCGCCAAGCTGATACAGTTTTTTGTGGCTCCTGAGCCATGTATAGGAATTAAACCGAAATTGAAATGCTTTTCTTTCTGATGAATACAACATAACATATAACATGAGCAGTTAAGTACTGATGATTCTTTTATGATGTCCATTCATCAAAAGTCAAAGAAAATTTCTGTCCTTGTTTCTAGAGATGTTTAAATTCTATTATTATGTCGGGTCTAACAGTGTTGGAGAAATTTGTTACGATAAATTTGATTGTATTTGGTGAATTAGGAAGTTTGTATCCATTTAAAAAGTAAGTCTTCTCTGGCAAGATTCTGGACATAATTTCATCCATGGGATGTTGTTTAATGAATAAGCTGTCTATAGTTTTGATTGTCTTCTTTGATATGAATTTTTCTCCTGTATTTTCATTATGACAATTAATATTGTTACTATGTTTAGATTTTAAATGTATCTTCAAGCCTTTGGTGTAAGGTTGACTAATTTTCAGTTGGTCTGAACACAGGAGACATTTACCACTACCCTCTATGTTATTTTTCTTAAAATAACACCAAAAACCTTGACTGAGTTGGCTGGCTTTACCATCGCTATCTCTTTCTGGTGATTTTTTTTTGTTTCTTTGGACAGAAACATGTTTCATTTGCCTCTTACCTGAAATAATTTAGTATAGATATTATCCAGGATTCAGCTTATAATATGGGATAATCAAATCTCATTTTCTACAAAAAACAGATATAAACCAAACTTTCTGGAAAACACTAAGAAAGTTTTTACTGAATAAATGTTATTACAATCTACAGGAGTTTTTTGAAACATCTATTGGAGGATTTTTATGGGTATTTATGCATGTTTCTATACAGGTGTATGTATATAGAAATAATTAAATAGATAAATACAGTATTAATTTAAATAGTACGATAATAATGTAAATACAATAACAAATTCATACAATGCAATGATAATATAATGTTTAAAATATTACATAATAATGTAAATTTTAACACCTAATATAATAGAATAAATAATTAAGTTTATACGTATAATATTAGATTGTAGAGTATATTATAGTGCCCTTCCAGGATTCATGATGCGAACTAATTTATAATTTTTAAGTCTTTGTAACCATCATGATGCAATAAATGATATAAAATAGTATTATACTAGTTTACTAATTTGAACCTTTAAGTTGTGAATAATAAAGTAAGACTAATCCTAGCAATCAGCACCTATTTACAGCACAATCTCCATATTAAATAGCACAAAATGTATCACTAAAACACAAAAGTTTGTTTACTTACATAAAATGCCAGACAGCGAATAGAAAAACACTCTGTTAACTTACCTGACATAAGTCTAAGTGCAGCTGGTGCTGGTGAGATGCACAAAATGGCAGCGGTGCACAAAATGGCAATGACGCATTACTGCATGAGTCACCTGCTGCCATGCAGCAAGGTCACTCAGCGAAATGGCAACATCACACTCGTTAAGCAAAATTTTTAATGTGGAAGATTTGGACATTTTTCAATCTTGTGGTATATGCGGATCCACGTTTGGAGATGCATGCTCCAACAGGCCAAAAAGTGGGGGGGGGATTTCTTGTGGGATTGCAGTATCCTGTTTTGCGAGTGATTTTGATGCCTTTTATTTAGATTATAAATTAACATTTCTAAGAATGTTACCTGGAAGTCTTGATTGATAGTATAGTTGTCGTTATTGAAAACGATGAAACCGCTACCACCACGACAGAAAGCAATTTGATTGTTGCCATTATCCCACCAGTCATTGATTCCAGTACCTCGCACAGCATTCCTGAAACCAACCATCTCGAATATTTGCCTCCAGCGGTGTTCACAAACCCAACCGTTGCCACATGTGCCATCCTAAAAAAATAAATTGTGACTTGATCATATATTTTTTAAATCCTAACATCCATCCTGCTCTTAATAATTTTAAATATTGAAAATATATTAATATTAAGTTAGGATTAATACTCACAGGATTAATTGAAGCACCTATGATATTATGATTCCAGTCCTGTGGAGGGCTAGAGTGAGTATCTGTGAATGCAAAGCTGCTCATAATTTGAGGCTCACCAAATGGGTGTGCCAACATAAAAGCAGTGGCAGCCCTGTAAGGCCTAGACCTCCTATGGGACAAGATATCAGCAGATGCACCGTGACTTCTTTGATTGTCGTGATTATCAATGAAGACGAGAGCATCACCACTTTTCAAGAAGCCCCATGGAGTACCCCAGTTTACAAGCCAGCGTAGCTGGTCTCTGCCTAAGAAAACATTGGAGAGACGTTCACCATATCTGAATTCAGTGACTGCAGCAATTGATGTGTACTCTCTTGCACTGATGGCTTCTCCGCCCAAGTCTATGACTTCTTGGAAAATGTAAGGTCTACTGTTGGGTGCGAAGCCATGAGCTGTATTTAAATTGTTTAGTCTATTGTAAATAATGTTCAAATCACCTGGCCACATGTGCTTTGCAGCATCAATTCTGAAATACAATTATTTTCGCTAAAAACTCGTCGAAACAAGGGTATAAAAAAAATAAAATTCAAATGTGAAAGTTGTCTGATGAATGAGTGAATAAACCATAAAACATATTCTTCGGGTTCCAAGATCAGAAGTGCTATTAGTCTTTCATGTCTGTCTATATGGCTTTTGAACAGTCTTATATATATCTACATATCTTTTGAACAGTCATAAAATTTCACAAGTTGTGTACCAAAAATTCTATTTGACAAAAGCGGGCATGGCGAATATTTTTCTATTAGATATTTAAATATGGTGAAATACAGGATTCCTTCTCAAGGCGCTTTATATTGAAAGTCATATTTCATTACGAGTGTCATGTACAAATCAGGTTACAAAACTATACTATGACTTGCATCTAAAAGGACTGAAATATTATGCGTATCCACTGCTGAATATTTGTAATTAAGATATTTGTAAGCAGGTAAGTGGGTGAAACGCTATTCCAACATAAAATGATCAATTAAAATTATTGATGACCTGGGTTTATACAAAAAATGGCAAAAAGGAAGACAGAATGCCTTCATGGCTTTTTGGGAAATATCCTCATCTATCATTGCCTAAAAAGGGTTTAAATGTGTCATGTCACTCTATTAGATGACTCATGAAGTAAAATTTCAAAGTGTGGTGAAGCAACCGCTAATGCCTGGGAAATATGCAAAAAAGGACTTACGTAAATAACGTTATTAAATTTTTTTCAATTGCTTGGTGTAATTATTTAAAATGTAATCTAAAAAGTTTGTAAGATAAATTTTGTAGTTTTATGAAACATTATAATTTTACTCCCATGTTAGAGGATATGTAATCTTCAGTGTATAAATCTGACTTGTACTTGATCATCTGATTATTTCATGGTAGCTTTCGCCTGTAGCTTTACCCATATTGATTTTCAATTAAAGATTGTGATATGAGAATATCTGATTTGTATAGAGTATTTGGCCTAGTTATGAACTTGAATGATTGGTATATCATATTTTAGAGTATACATACCATACAAACCAAAATTTATGAGTTTCGATTTCAATGGAATAGCTTGTGTCTTCAATAAAGACAAAAATGTGTATGATTATGAGGTTATAATTATTTGACAAATGTCACGAGAAATATTGTCAAAACTTATACATAACAACAATAAAATTGTCAATAGATGTTCAATGTTATATTTCTAAATTCTAATCAATAAAACTTTCTTTTCATTAATTTCATTCCAAATTTAATTTTTTAAGCAATACAGACCTATCCAAAATTAATATCAACGGGACGTAAATAAAATAAAAATAAAAATTTTTATGAACGTTATTTATATTCATTTATCAATTCTTATTTCATTTATATTTTATTTTAATGGTTCAGATGGAAAAAATTGCTATTGCTATAATTATTACTATTTACAAATTTGCCTACTTGCCACAATAGCTATAGGGTAATTGTCTTTTAATAAATAAGGAATATATAAAACAAATAACTTCATTTGTTATTATTTAATTATCATATGTGTATGTGTAAACGATACTATTATAGTTCTTAACATTTCTTTATATCATCCATTGCATACATGTTAATAGTCAACGTTTTCTTGAAAGTATTTAAATAGCATGGATACCGGCTCCCAATACTGAATAATGACTACAAGTATCGATAACATATGATCTATAATTGTCACTAACCCATCTCTTCCTTCACATTATGGCATAGAGAAAACTTTTCTTTCTCTGGATATTGGATCTATTTGTATCCATCATATCAAACATTTAGATTATTTTTATCCATCATATCAAACATTTAGATTATTTTTGAGGGCAAACAAGAATGAGTGAAAGTTGAAATAGATGGAAAGAATAATTCTTTTTATGTTATGTCCTTGTTTATAAGCAGGCCGAAATTGAGAATTCCCCTTTATTACTGACCTAAAGGGACTATTGCAACATCTCTCTATAAATAATGTTATACGTTTCGTCATGTTTAATAAAAAATATAAGGTTTCACTCTTAAGACACTTAAAGATTTAATATATATGTTGCTCTATCTACTTTATAAAATGCTCTATTTTTTTTTAGAATTTCATTCCGCATAAACCCAAAATTAGTTTATATATTAATTTGAATTATGGGTACTAATATAATTATGAACTAGATTTAATACACGGTATGAGCATAGCTGACACAATCAAGTCTGGAAATACACTACACTGTGTGCTTCCTGGCTTAGAATACAACCACCTCATCTTTTCCTGTGGGTGTCTTATGAGGCAAGTAATATTAGAAACAATAAGATTGGCAGCGGCATCCTTCTACACACCAAAAACCTATTTAGTTAGTCACAACGGTGCAATTAAAAACGAGACAGATTTCATTCTCCAACTTCAACATTCCACTAAATGTTAGAAATTCAGTCATTACTCCATATTCAGCAACGTGAAAGCCAGTGGTCACCGAATGGTAAGAGTCATATTGAATTTGAAGCCCAAGCTGATCAAGACCTCTTGAAGAATTATAGACCCTTCACTTTCCTGAGCCATATTTATAAGTTATTTTCGAGAGTCATCACAAATCGACTGGCATGCTAGTTTGATTACTTCCTGCTTCCTGAACAAACCAGTTTTCGAAAATGCTTTAATACCATACATCACATTCATATGCTATGCCACATTATACAGAAGTCGAAGGAGTACAATCGGCCACTATATCTGGTGTTTGTAGATTATTAGAATTATATTCGAGATTCTGTCAAAACCTGGGCGAGACTTCAGTCTCTACAGCGATGCTATATTGACCGTGAGTATATTGAAGTTTTAAAATATTTATACAGTAATTCTATCTAACCACAGGACCAGAGTATGACACAAATCTAGCTGCAGAAAGGTGTATGACAGGTAACATAATCTTTCTAAAACTCTCCACCACTGTGTTGGAAGACATCTTCAATATCTTGAATTAGAACAGATTTAGCATCAATATCAATCTCGAATACATCACTCATCTTCAATTTACTAATGATATAGTGGTTATGGCAAAATTAGTGGACAACCCAGGTACAATGCTGAGCAGAGTTTCCCAATAGATAAGTCTTAAAATGAACATGAACAAGACAAAGATCATACCTATACCTGTGCACGCTGAGAATGCTACTCTTGAAATTGCTGGTCAATATGTAGGTATACAGAACAGTAGGTATACAGGCAGAACTCACTAATAAGGTAAATCTAACTTTTAAACGAAGTCAATCAGAGAATCCAATTCGACTGGGTCGCATTCAAGAAACTTATTATTGGCCTCCCCTTCCTAAACGAAAGGAAAAAGCCACTCAGAAGAGCTATGCTTGGAGTTTCTCTATGAAATAGAATACGTAATAAGATCTGTATAAGAACTAAGGTCACCGACATACCTCATAGGATCGTCAGGCTAAAGTGACAGTGGTTAAGTTATATAGTGTTCAGTACCGACAACCACCGGAAAAGTAATCGAATCGCGACTACTTAGCAAAAGATGCAAAGTAGGTTTCCCCTCACCAGGGGGACAGATGACATATGATGATGTGGAAAGTCATTGCATGTAAGCAGTATGGGATTAATCTTTGTAGCAATTTAAGGGGAAAGGCTATGTTCAGTGGTGGTCATCTTTCAACTTATGAAGATGCTCTATACCATGTTGTCTATACTAAGTTTCATAAAAAAGTATCCTTTTGTATAGACATGATTGAATACCAAAGATGCAAATACACTTTCCATGGTATTAGCTATGTTATAGCTTATCGGTAATACTGCTGCATGAACTATACACATGCCAATCTGGTAAGGATTTGTTACTTGGTTGTAGAGTTACGACGTGACAAATAAATGAACAAACTAACTTTTGGGTCTATATTAGTAGGGGTAACCGGTACAAATAAAGACTCAAATTTAAATTTTTCAACGAATATAGCTGGACAGGGATGAATGTACTATCTATCATTCTTCTGTAGATATTACTTGAAAGCTAGTTTTCCAACCCACCTACCGCACCACAAAAATATTCTTGAAAGACGTCCCCACTATATTGAATCCCAAAAACAGGATTGCCAGTCTAATGTTTAATACAAAGAACATAGACACTCTGTATCAAAACCAAAATTACAGTAATACTACTGTATTTTGATACAATTATACATACTCGTGAATTATTTTCTTTTTTTTTCTTTCTCGACTGAAAAATATTTTACAAACGTACCTGAAACCGGCAACTCCAAGTTTAATTAATCTGTTCATGTAGCTGACAATTTGCTGCCGAACATGTTCAGTTCCTTGATTAAGATCGCGTAATCCACTTAATTCGCAATTTCTAATCTGAAAATAAAGTACATAGTTTACATATATTTTACTCACTTAATCATTCTTTTGTTTCACATATCATTATTCAAAATTCGCTTGCAAATCATTTTTAGTGTACTAAAGTAAAAATCATTAACTGTTCCCAATTTTCTCTGGAATTTATTCGTCCTTTCTCCATTTTCACACGAGTAATAATGATTTTTATTTTCCTACAGATATTCTTCTTATTGCACATTTTCTTCTATTTGAAAATTTTCATGTTACAGTTTTATTGATTAAAAACAATGAGAAAAATTTGGCTCTACGATTTTTTTGACCTCTTAATGGCTTCAACATGAAAGGTAATCTATTATGTAACTATCGTGCTATAAACATAAACCCGACGGATCTGCAGTTTAATGCTAAATTTGGATAATAATAGACATTATATTTATAAGAATTTATCCAACACAAACCAAATCACAATCGTAACCCAGTAATAAATAAAAAAATTATATGGAAGTGAAATATTCACCCTATCGGCGTTATGGGTATAGTCTTCAATGTTTATGTCACAATGGGGCATATTGAAATCATTTTTCCTATATGGTACTCCTGGAAAATACCATTGACCAGAATTCACAATGTTGCCATTGGTGCCAATATTGTCAGGTAACAGACTTGACATGTGGTTAATGACGGCATCAGCATAAATCCTATAAAGTTAATTTAAAATTGATAAAAACACTTTTGAAGACTGCTCTAGCAGTAAACTTATTAATTAACTTGTTAGATGGATGGATATTAGACTGAAAGTATATTAAACTGAAAAGGTTTTGCCATAATTTTTTATTGCATCTGCTCAAATTTAATTAACTACCAAATTGCCGTCACCGTGATGTGTTGGGTTGATCACAATGTACACAACCTTTGACGGCACGGTACATCCCTTGACGGCACGGTCTCGTGGACGTTGGTTCGATTCTCGGCCATACATTGAGCAGGGCTTGATTGGTGTTATGGTTGGTTGTAAAAGATTACTATCGTAGCAATGAGCTGCTATGTATATTAATTAGATACATTAAAGTAGATAAATCAATAAATGTTTAATCGAATTTTCAATAGCCATTATGGTGGCTGCATTTAAAGAACATGGCATAAAATAAAATAAAAATTAATTTAGTTATTATTAATATTTCATTCAGTGAAAATACTATAATATAATTAATTAATGGATTAATTTATTCCACAGATAACCAGTCTTAACAATGATAGTTTTTCAATAGATAGATAGTTATTTAAACTTTTATTACTGCGCCATGATAAATATGTCAATGATCTTCAGGCGAGAAATAAAGATCGACAATACTTGTGTATTAGGGCAGTATAATTAAAAATACAAAAAAAATATATTTTGGTCAGATATAACTACTGTCATCGATAGCTTTGTTTTTATGCGTCTATAATTTCCATAAATTCCATGTTTTGGAGTAAAGTACTTATAAAATTGTATATAAACATACAATTTATTTTTCACTTTTACAATTTATTTAAAATTTTTTTTTATTTTTAATTTAATTGAATATAAACATACAATATATTGACATGAGTATGCAAACATAAACTCGATTTAAAATAAAATGTTATTTAAAAGATATAACCGCTATTTGGTTCTTTTATCATCTGATGCTGAACATATTTTGCTAATATCAGTTACATGATAGTTAAAAAATTTGGTGATACTCTACTTAAGAGATCAGTAACTCTTATTTCACTCTTTATTTGTCATTTGGAAAATTGACCTTAAATTCATTGAATATTTAGTACGTTGTGTTTTCATTTTCTTAAGTAGTAATCATCATACACTATGTGTGCTATGTATATAATAGTAACTACAAATAAAATAGTAATAAAAAAATTACAAAATAAATAAGTATTTAAGAGAAAAACATTTCTTAATTCTGAAATATGAACTAAATGAGTCAAGGACCTAATAATCACATTAAAATACATACTTGTATTAAGAACTTATAGGAGATATTTATATTGATTTATACTAGTAAATTAAATTATTGACATAAACTATAATACCTAGAATTTTAAGCTTCGAATTTCTCTACATTAATAAATATTAAAAGACAACCCCATCTGTAATGAATTAATAAACATTTGATTGATTGTATATCAATAGAATTATGGATTTATAATGAAAAATAAGAGCAGAGTAGAATCAGTATCGGCAGAATTCTTTTCAGAGGCAAAAAATTCATCACTATATTAAAGAATTAATAAAATGTCTACCAGTTTCATAAATAATATAAAATGATATTAAATATTTCATAAGTATTATTGTAACTCGATACTTCAGTCATTCCTATGCAATTTTCGGATACGTAAAACCCAAAACGTTAAATACATGAAATAAATGAAATTGTATTTTCATGGATACAATTTTTTTCCTTTGCCTCTTTTGCCTTTTGGCAGCTCATCTACAAGTGACCAATTGGAAAATATTTAACTAATTTAGTTTAATTAGGATATTACAATGACTTAGTTTCTATTGATACTCAAATCATAGTGATAAAAAAAGTTGTATTACCTTACGCCTACTGCATTACAACGTCTTATCATATCAGCCAATTCCTCTTCATTACCTGACCTCGTGTTGAGGGTATAAGATACAGGTTGATATCTTTCCCACCAAGGCCTATTGTGACTGTGTATTAACAAGTTTTCGTTTGGAGGTGAAATCTGTATTGCAAACAATTATTTAAAATAAAAAAGATAAAAAATGAAAATACATTACGAACTCTTGCTTTACATGTAGCTCCACCCAATTTCTATACAAAAATAACTTTTAGATAGTTTTTAGTTCTTAGTGTACCTTTTTCTAGGAATTTTCTCTCTAGTTTTTTTAAGTAGCCGGTATCTAAAATTAATATTTTTAAGTAACTATTGTGATTGTTTTTTTAAATGTTCAATTTAATATTTTTGTTTTACTAAAATCTTCCATTTTGAGCTATTCTGGTGTGAAAAAATTTCGGGATTTGGGTGGTTAACTATTAAAAAAAATTGTACATTATGTATACATTTTAAAGCAGTACAATATTTGCGTTTTTTTCATTTAGGACAATATACTATTGCTGTTGAAGTTGCATGGGAGCTTATTTTGTTATATTTAAATTATCAATAAAATTTGTTTAGTTGCATTTTGATTTAACTAGATTAAGTTTAATTTACAATACAAATTAAGGTTTAAGTTACAATTCAACTTGAAGAAAGTTGAATTGTAACTTCAAGTTTAATTGTAGCTCGATAGAATGCAAAAAACTGAGAAGAGCTAAAAGACAACAGAAAATAAATAAAAATTACTATTACTGTTTATTGAGGAATAAATGAAATGAATGTGACTAAATTATATTGGTTTTTTCAGTATGGAATCTCTCAAAATAGCTTTAATGGTAATGTACACATAAACGTAGCAAATTTTGAGACAATGATGATAAAAGAACTTGTTGACCAAAAACCATAAATACCACATTGAATAATTAAGAATTAACTCTAAGGAAAAATAAACAGACCTGAGTAAGAGGGCAGTAAAAAATAAAAAAAATTGGTAAAATAGAAAACTTGTTAAAATTTTTATCCAAAGGTGAATTAAATACATTATACAAAACATAAACATTCAGTACTAGTACAGAATAAATTGCATAAATTTAATACCTGAACTCCACCATATCCTTTCGGTCCCAAGAATCTTTCACACTCGTTGGCGATGTCTCTCCATCTCCACTCAAATAAGTGCACCATGACTGAGCAGTTGCCCCAATAGTGGGGGTTTTTGAAATCCCTTGTTGAGGTAAAGGCCACCACTAGCAGCGCCAATGTTGTCAATAAATGCGTTGTACTGGAAAATATTTGTTATTTGGAGGAATCATTGCTTTATTTATCAATGTATAAAAGGAATCATAAATATTCTACTTACATAATTAAATAGTCTTTCATACATTGTTTTGATAGCCACTTTGCAACCAAAGTAAGATTTATACGAATAAAACATTCTTTAGCTTGATTATCATAGATCATTTAGAAAAACTGAATATAATTATCCTTGTTTAATGGAAATAAAATTTAATTTGAATTTAATACTTAATAAAATATTACAAAGAGTTCTGCATTCAATATGAAAATAGTGTTATAATATTTGATATATTAAAATATATTATTTTTGACGTGAATTCGTTGGCAGGCTCGTAACTCCTTGCTCAAAAAGAAGTTTTTGATTGCACTTTTAAAACATATCTCTGCTGGAAACTTTTTATGTTTTATATGATATTAAATTATGGGGTTTTAAGTGTTTAAGTGTGTTTCATTATCTTTAATTTGTTTGCTATAGAAATGAGAATTTATTTTTTATATGATAACTTATTAATAATCTTTATACGATAACTTATTAATAATTTTTATTTACGATAACTTATTAATAATTTATGTATGTATATATTTTATGTCATATATTATATGCATAAATATATTGAGTATTTAGTCAAAAAAGAAAATTTAAAATTCTTTTCTAAAATTTAAATGATGCAATAATAAAAAAAAGAGATTTCTTTTAATAAATTAAATTTTTGAAATGACACAAAAAACAATAATTAGGATTTAAAATTGTCCGAAATTAGTCGCTAAATATGACTTCTCAAATATTTTACCACAATTTTCTATAAAACGGTACTATTGATGTTAAAGGCTACAGCTTTATGATCCGTGAGTAACAGCTATTAGTAGTATGATCTGTGCTGTTAGCTTACTGTTTAATTTATTGTGAATTAGTATTGCCAGGTTACTATTATAAATATAATAAAATCATAAAATTAATAAATTATGATCCAGTTGAACCCAGTGAACTATTGAACTGTTGACATAATTTGTATTTAAAATAAAAACAATGCCTGTGTCATTAGGTAATATGTTTGACATTTGACATAATTTTTTCATCAAAATGAATGCTTTTGTCCTTTGGTAATTAATTAAATATTGAAATACATTCCACTTGATACTTCATTCTATGAATTATAAAATAATCTAATTATTTCGGGTATATTGCATAAAAAACAATTTTCTTGTTTTGGTTTTGACAATATCTTTAAGATATTGACATAAATTTCTAAACAAAAACCTTTCAAAGAAGCCTTTGACGTGCCTAAAAATTGTCAATATTGTAAAAAAATTTAAGTCAGTAGTAAATAAATTTTGCGATTCTTTTGATTGGAATTTTATTATCAGTGTGTGATTTAAAATTTTAATTTATACATGACTACATTATTCCAAATGTGAAATAAATTTCTGCTTATTTGAGATAGTTGCCTATAAAGATCTTAGTTTAAAAATAACAAAAAAACTACAAGTAATTTATAATCACACAACCGACTAGAATAACTAACAAAAATAAATAATTAATTAAAAAATATTACTTCACTCAGTGCAGTTTCATGTCTGATTCTACAATTATAACTTTTGCTCAAACTGTTTTGTATATTTATTCTGAAATTACCAGTTTATTGTGATAATGTGTAACTCTGAACGTATATTATTCCATAATTAGTTTGTTTCATTTCTATTGAATCATTAATATTCAAGGTATTTTACTACACAATGTGACACAGTTGTTACTGTTGTAATTTATCAGTTATGATTGCAGATTACTTTTTGATTCGTTAACTTCATTTTGAACGCTCTAAAATTAAAATTATATATACTGCACTTTCACAATGCAAGTGACTCATTTCGGAAATAGTAACTTTTAAGAAAAGGCATTTAAAGTTTCAACGTTGAATGTGTCTCTAAATAATTTGGATAGGAAACAGTTATTGCAAGGGTTGAAGGTATGTAATTTGTTGCAATTTTATTATGATTTACTGGTTGTAAAGATGGCTTTCTTAGGTGCCTTTATTATAGAGTCTCAATTTCTAATTTTTTTTCAATGAAACCGGTTCTATTCTGATGGTGCAATGTATAACCAATTGGTAATGAATTTGATGTCTTTATTTTCTAAGTAACTTATGCTAGTGAGAAAACGTTCTCAATTGAATATCTCATGAGACAATATCTTTTACATTTGATTTCAATCATGCCATGTCATTATCTGTACATACTTCTATGTTTTGAAATATCCTCTTACTTTGTTGATATACTTGAAATTAAAGTGCTTATAATACCACAGCTTTATAATTAAACAATTTAAAACTTTTTATTTTCTTATAGTTTTTTTTCTATCAACGTACCTCAATTTTACAGAAGTCATAGCTTTATTTAATTCAATGACATCAATTGGATTAAAATCTCAACAATTAAGTTAATTAAACAGATAGAACTGAGATGATAATTTAATTGTTAAAAATAGAAAATTTCTTTATTGACGACATTGATAACGCCATAACATCTGGGAAGTCAGAAAATTATATTCTACAAACTTTGATTTAAAATGTTAATTTAATTTAAATATGTCAATATTCCCTGAAATTTTAAATTACAAATTATCTGCACAACCTATGTAACTTAAAAGTTACATAGTATTTTTTAAATAATTTAAGAGTATGTGCTGATGTTCTCAGGCCACATAGATTTTTTTTTTATATTCCTACATGAGTTTACTCGCGGGTGACAGCTATTGATATAATAAATGTTATTTTAGTCTCTATTTCTACACAAGTAAATAATAATTAGGAATACATACATACCATAGAATATACAGATACCAAGAATTAGTGTTACGTAATATTGTTTTAAATATTCATTAAAAATATTAATAATTACCTAAATGATTCTCACTGTTTTGATATTCTATTTTATCTTTATATTTGTTTATTTTTGTTATTTGCGTTACTTTTCTTATCAGTTGATAAGTGATTACAATTACCACACGGAATTTGCAAATGAATCATATATTGAATGTAATCAAGAAGATAAAGTGGAAACAATCAATTGTTATAAGATAATTAATAATTATCTTAATTCTTAAACATAGAATCATAATTTTTTGAAAAATTATTATAGTTATCTTGAAAAAAAATTTTCCAGACAAAATTTTTTGGGTTTTAAATTGCAAGCAAATCATAGACCAAAATATCCAACTATTATGATACTGACTGACAACTATTATAACAGATTGAGATTTAATTGAATTAATAAACAAACTCATTTTATGTGCTGACAACCCAGCTAAAGTGAGATCAGCATTGAGAATGAGCCATAAGTATAAGATTCGTAACAAATGAACCATGAATGCATAAAAATCCCATCAATTAACACTGAAAAGCGTAAGCGCGGTCTACTAAGAGTAAATATCAAAAGACCTGACAAATTACCTAGAACTATGTGGATATGAAATCTAATGAATATTGAGATATAAATATTAAAATTTATTGAATATTGAGATGTATGCAAAGATTTCAAAAAGTTAAAAAAATATCATAGTTAATGAATTTGCATATAGTAATGAGACCTATATTATTTGCATGATTATATAACCATCAATAGGCCTCACTAAAGCAGGTTAAGTACTTTAATAGTGTTCGAAATCTGACTGAAATAGGATCTAAAGTTTTGTAAACATTAAGAAAGAAAACCTGTCAGTAATGATGACAATATACTAGACAAAGCTTCCAAAAAGACTATTGATGGAAGTGACACAATGCAAGTCTTAGAATATTTACGACAATATTTTTTGGAAGGTTTAACACACACTTTCATTCACTCTAAAGGAAAGTTTTCAGAAATGAGAATATGAAGTATGTCAGTAATTATGGGAGTTGTAATTTTTATGGTGGGTTCATGGAAGGAATATTTAGGCTATTGTATCTCACAGATTAGGTTTGAAAGAAGTTTAATTTTAACCTTAAACGACTATTATGTACTGTCAATTCATAATTGGAAAAAGGGACTAATTACATTTTCATTTTTAATTTAATAACTGGATCAAGAACCGAAAAAAACGTTTAAAAGTTTGGAGTCAAGCTGGTAATGTGACTGGTTGCGGCATTTCTTAAACAATTTCAAACATTCGTAGAAGAGTATTTGTCCATGAATATGAAAAAATAAATATATAACATTTATTAAATTCAACAATACTTTCACAAATTGTCTCAAGGACTGAAATTGAAACCCAGTTAATACCTTTATCACTGTATATCCTCGAGCAAAGATGTTTTAGTTAATATTGTTGAAGTTTTAAAAGGAAAAAAAAAATTTCAAACTTTCAATTATGTACTTCACGTTTTTAATATACCTTACTCCAAATGTATAAGATTTTTAAAACCATTGGGTTTAAAGTTTTAATTCAAACGAGTCGTCTTCCAAAACTAGCGCAAATAGATTTCCATTTAAACCATCATCATATTTCAATTCATAGATTATATTTACAGTTCTAATTGATTGATTATATTGATAGTTTCCAATTGATTGCTTATATTGGTAAATTGATTATATTCATAGTTAATTGATAGTTTCTCATCTAATTTTTAGGGTTCCGTAGCCAAACTTATAGTTTATAGGACCCTTATAGTTTCACCCAGTTCGTTTGTCTCTCTGTATGATATGAGCGATACAAATCTGAAATTGGGCTTGGTTGTACATATTTATAACATCTACAAAGTTAAGTTAAGACTAATGTTAATAAATATTTGTATCACAAAAGAAGATTTGCAATTTCAGATATATTCTCATATAAAGAAGATTAAAAAACTTTACTAAAAAGGGAGTTAAAAATTTTATTCAGATAAACCTACAATTATTTATTTCGTAGAAATATGGTCATAAAAATTATTGTAATATTGTTCTGTCATGATTGGAATTATAATATATAACTATCATTCTGTTTTTTTAAGTGGCCATGGTATTACTATTTAGGTAGCCATGGTGTTTTAGATAGTCAAAATATGTGTATTATGCTACTACTAGCCATATTTTACATTGCGGTCTTGCAAAATTGGATTATGCAGATTAAATATGAGTGGTTATCTCAACAAGTAAAAATTTAATTAAAATCAAAGCCGTTTTAACTTTTCATTATAAATTAGTAAGTTTGAAAATCAAAAATTAAATTCAAACAAAAACTAAAGGCAAAGATCAACTGAATCAATGTTAGTAAGTACTTAACCATCTTTTATGCGGAGAAATAGTACAAGTCAGAAAGACTCTTATAAATTGTGGGGGTTTGTTTATTTAAGTATACTCCAGATTAAATTAACTGAACAAAGAGACCACTAGGGTCTAACCATTGAGTCCTCGTTAGCTCCAGTTCACTAAAAGCTTAAGTCTGATTTGTCCTTAGAATTCTTGGAAAGCCTACAAATTTTTATTCAAATTTAGATGCCAGGATACTGAAAACTTCAAGACTATTCCTTAAAAGTTACATTATGCTACAACATTTGCATGTGTGTCATTTACGAACGTTCTTTCTTAATATTATATTTATTAGTCATGTTTAAAGAAAAAAGTATAAAAAACGTAAATACGTCACCCGTGAGGACAGAAATAAAATTTGACTTTCAGATCACACATTGTGTGAAATGAGCATTGAATGTGCTAATTAAAATTTTACTACTTGATGAATGATTATAAAACAGCTATTGAACAAAAATGAAACGTCATGTTCATTCTAAAAATCTTGTTCAGTATGGAAGTAAATATTGAAACTTATAATTACCATTAGTGCAAAAAGTAATTTGTTTGAGGTCATTATCCCATCAGTTGCCATATATCTACTATAATGTTTATATACCTGAAATATGACATTTTAGATAGCAATTAAAATTTACGTTTAAAATAGGAATTGAAAATAACACATTTATATGTTCTCACTCTTATGTGAAGATTTTTTAACTTCAATAGAACAACCTAGACAGGCTTCTAATATTTCATGAATGTGTTAAAATTTAGAATTTGATAATATTTTCATACATAAGTTTAAGATTATTTGTGATGATTTTTATATTTGCTGCTTATATTAGTTTTACGTAAAATGACAACTTTATATTTAGATAAAAAGCGGGATTAAACTATAGATCCATCAAATCTACGAGGTGTGATCAAAAAGTATGATGAATGAATTTTTATAGCAGCATCTGCTGATGCTACAACCATTTGAACTAATAAGTACGATAGCCTTATCCTTTTAATAGTAAGTGTTAAGTTTGAAAAAGTTGTGGCATGTCAGTCGCCTTCCAGAGCCAGAAAAGTGAGGTGCATCACGGACTTTGAACAACTTAAAAAAGAGTGCCAAAGAAGCTCACGAAATATTAAAAGTGATCAATGACAATAATGTGGTGATTACAAAGAAATCACCACAAAAATGTGCGATAAGTGGCAAAAAACGTTCATTTATACTATCAATTGACTATTTGAGAACTTGCTGAAGATCTGGACATCTTGTATGGGTCCATGCAAAGCGTTTTAACCGATAATTTGGTAATCAGACAAGTGACAAATTTATTCCCAGACTTTTGACAGACAAACAAGGAAAGTTGTGTGGCAATTTGCATGGAATTAAAGGATAGTCTTGCAGCAGAACCGGAATTCATGACACAAATTACAACTGAAAATGAAAATCGAGTGTATGGATATGACCCTAAGATGAAAATTCATAGATTGTAATGGAAAACAAGTGGGTCTCCTCACACCAAGAAACTATGTCAGTCAAAGTTGAATGTGAAGACCATGCTCATGGTTTTTTCATAGTGAGGGCATAGTGCAGTCAGAGCTCATTCCAAGGTGAATAACTTTAAATTCCGAATACGGCCCGTATTACTGCAATGTTTGCAAAACGAAGTGCGAAGAAAGAGACCAGAAAAATTGGCCAATGGTTTCCTCCTTCATCACGACAATGTCCCGTGCCACACCTCGCTACTGAGCGAAAGATTTTAGTCAAAAAGGGATCCCGTTTGTCTATATCTGCCTTGTTCTCTGGATTTAGCGCCATATGTTTTCTACCTGTTTCCAAAAATTAAAAGCCTGTTGAAAGAAAAACGTTTTTGACACCATTTCCGATATTGAAAGGGCCACGACATAGCAGCTGACGGCTCCTCCGAAAGAAGACTACCAGAAATGCTTCCAATCATGGAACCACCATTGGGATAACTGTATTGCTAGCTAAAGAGAGTACTTTGAAGGAAATTAAGTCACGTTTGTGGTAGAGTAATTATTTTGTTTGTTATAAAATTATTCATCGTATTTTTGATTAGATCTACAGATATAAAAAAACCTTATCACATATTTGATAATTTCGAAAGTGTATTACATTATATTTTAAATGATTATTTTATAACTACATTATTTACATATAGGAACCATAATTATGGTAAATTTGGAATACAACTTTCGTGCTATGTATGAGCAATCTGTCGTCATAATAGTCATTAGCAACACATGTCAATGAGCTGATAACACAGCTTGAGGGCACAGGAAGTGTCACATACTCCCGTCTCAAACGGCATAGTGTATCTGCACTATCCGCGAGATTTGACAGCAAATGACAGGAACTCACCTAAACGGGGTCCTTCTGACCACAAACGACATTAACTTCAACGGATTGGCCCATTGTGTCAACACACAGATTGCCAAGTTACAGACAGAGAAGAAAAAAAAAAAAATAATAATAGTCATTATATTTAGGTATTAATGCTTCTTTAAGCGAACACATTAGCTAACAGGGAAATGTATTTCTTGTTCTCAATAAATACAAAGATATTGTAGTATATTGCTTTTATTTAAAAGGATTCTATGGTTTTTCATTTCTAAGTATCTGTAAATCAATGTTTCACTAAACTACATAGGTCCAACTATGTCACAGAGCAACAATCTGCGATTAGCCAATCGTTGAGAGATAAATAGAAAATAGGTAAGCAAAAGAGAAGAAAGAAAGAACTTAATACACATTTTGAAGTTAATTTATTACCTAGTTGCTAATATTATCGGTGTTGATATTAGAGGTTTGACTTTTAATATCTCTTATTAAAATATTGAATCAACGATACCTGGTAAAAACTAAGTTATGTATATCACATTAATACAATAAATAAAAATATAGTTTGCATCTGTTTATTTCTTTAATTAATATATAGGATAACGGTCCATATTTCACGATATTAAGGTTCTTATAACTTTAAAATTTTTAAAAATGTTTATTGAATGTATTTGGCGTTAATTTTGTAGAAATTCGTTATTCACAATTAAATTAATCTACGTAATGTAGTATTATTTCTACTTTCTTTACCACGACCTAGGTTTCGTTGTATTACAACATCTTCAGGTGGGATATTAGCAAAAATCTTTGCTAATATCCCACCTGAAGATGTTGTAATACAATGAAACTTAGGTCGTGGTAATGAAATTAAAGAAAGTAGAAATAATACTACATCACGTAGTTTCATTTAATTGTGAAAAATGTTTATGTCAATTTAGAAACTTTTTGCCATAAATATTGGTCTGTTGTTAGTAACTGGAGGTTTAAGTTATCTGTCTTTCGTATCAAATATTTTTGAAGTTATACTTCTTTAGGCGCATTATGAAAAAATGATGAGTGTGAAATTTTAAGATTCGTCACACAAAAGTTACAGTATGAAGTTGCAGCGGTTGCAGTCTCGAAACAAAAGCCATTGGCACCATCGTCGCCTCTGTTCACTGTTTTCATATTCATAGTATTTATCCACATGTTTCTAGTGTCTACATTCACACACGTGTTTTAGTTTCATATAAGTGCGATTTATATATGTGCTGATAAATTATATTTCGTAGTGATTTAAATTCAATATTTTGATTAATATATTTACTATTCGTAAATATTAGTGAATAAATTGTGTTTATAGACTTTTTCAAGTGCTCCAAAATAATTGAGGTTATCTATCCGTATGTATTATTTAATGATGCCAAAGAAGTACAACTTCTCACGCGTGTACATAAGTACATGCACCCTTTTTTTTGTGATTGTTTCTGAAAACCTCTCCTATTCCATGATAAAATTCGGTTCTGTATCCAATATTATGTGTTTATGTGCCTTATTCCATGACAAATTTTAAGAATATTTTTTTAAATGATATAGTTAATAAATGCTTCAAAGAAAGGATTATAATGGGTTAAAGATCAATAATTTAATGGAAAAAACCCTAATGAGATTTCAAATCACTAAGTACTATTGTAATTGCTTGCATTGTAATTACTTGGTAGTAAAACTATTAAAAATCACTAAAGGAATAAACTAGTTATTCATTTAGTTAGAGGTTTCATCTTTTTCAAAACCTCTTCACCCTAATAAATTAGAACGTCGTCTATTTCGGACTAATGCCACTTGAAATGTCCCGTAATTGCGTCAAATCCACTAATGACCATTGTTTTTACGCTGTATGTCTTTTACATTACTCCAGACACTTTAATAGCAACTTCTGGAAAATATTCAACCTTGTATGTCATGACTACATAGTCACTGATTTCAGCAGGACCACTCAGTGAAAGTGTCAAACATTACTTTTCATCAGTTTGATAATAGACACCATTTTAAACCTTCTTAGCTAGCACTGCTTGGTTCTTTGGTCAAAGGAGAAACGCAGATTCATTACAGTTAAAAATACTAAATCGACCTTTCAAAAAGTCTAAACAAAATCTAAAAAAGTCTATACTAAAGTGGTAAAGAATTGACAGACTCTGGCTTAAATTATGGTTCCTTTTAAGAAACTCTTCATATAAGAGTCCCTGGTAATCCATTTTTAAACATATTGGTTCTATCCAATTGGTTCTATCAAATTTTTGAAGTCCAATTTTTTGACCTATTTTGTCAAGGAACAATGCAATTTTTCTTTGGTGACTGAGAAGCTAATTTCTACCATGTTACGTATTCATTTAGCTACCAATCAAATTTCAAATTTGACAATATTCAATACTTAAATTAATCATTTTAAAAGTACTTTTAGCATAGAGTCAATTACATGTATTTTCACCAGTACCTTCAGCAATAGAATGTAATATTTTATAACTTGGGTAGTAGAGATTAAATTAAATAATATTTTGATGACCATCCAGTATTAGTATTGACAAACTGAGTTCAGTCGATCCAGCAAAATAATTAAAATATTTTGTACCGTGCCCAAAGATATAGTCATTTCCGATGTTATATAAAATGCGTGAACTTTGATGAGCTTACGTTTATATTTAAAATGTAACAACTTGACTTTTCAACCAATTCGAAGAGACGAAATTCCTCTGTGTAAAACTGATTTACGTTTATTTCAAATTGAGTTGATGGGACATAGACATAAATCAGTTTAAAATTTATAATGGGGATTATTGAAAAGCAAATAAACAGAAAATTTTATTACTCTTAAGAATATTCTGGGAATAGGAGCACGTAGATAACTCACATAAAAAAAACCATCCAAGTCACCTGGATACTTCTTTATGTGAGCCATGTGGCCCAAGTGAGTTTTTCAACTTAGTAGAGGTCGATAATTCTAACAGTTCTATCAAATTTCCACTACCCATGCATCAACAAGTGAAAACGAAGATAATATTGCAATTCATCGTATTCATCTCAACATCTTGAAAAGCAATTAAAGCAAGGAAGTTTGCTGATGGTAAAAATCTGATGATGAAGCTTTGATTGATTTAATAGTACTCGATTTTCAATTATTACGTATTGTGGAAAATGAAGGTATTTGAAGATTCTTATAAATATTGAATTCTAACGATGAATTTCTTTCTAGAAATAAAATTAATCTATCTAATAGAGAAAAGATATACCATCGAGTCGGAAGTCGTAAAGTAACAATTACAGAATGTTAATTATAGTGCCTTAAATTTAGATATTTGGAAAGTAGATCAGTTGAGTGATTTATTCTAATATTTTTTATTATCTATGATACCCCAGATTTCATTTTCTTCTTGAATAATTATTTCGGACTCAGTGGTAACACTTGACCTGCTAGATTGAACATATGTTATTGACAAAGCATAGTGAAGCAATCTTTTTATTCACCTATTATCCTATTTTGCACATTAATGGCATTGAAATCAAAACCAAAACCTATTTTTTTAATAAAGAAATCAATTTGTCAGCTGTTTTTTATATTCATAGAGTCCGAGATGATTTTCTATTACGTTTAAAAGAAATTGTTGCAAATATTCACCAGCTTCTGTAGTTTTTATTAGCAACAGCCTTTGACTGTCGTAACACTAACAACATAACAGAGGGCAATGACAGGTAGGTCTCTTCTTATAAGATAACAGTATCTTTTCAACTGGCTACAGACACATTACTACATTTTCTATTAAAAACCATTCATAAGAATCCAAAGTAGATTGAAAAAATTCCAGTAATTATAATATAAATGAGTGTGCTATTTTAAGCTTTAACAAGAGCTGAAACATGTAAGATATATGATTCCAGCGAGTGCAAATATCTTGTTTCAGTTTCAATTCTTCTAATTTCATTTGCAAAACACGTGTTAAGTAATGCAAATGTACGCTGACTAAGGACATTGGCTCAAAAGATATGGTGAGTGATCGTTTGTTGCATTGTTTTCTAAATAAATCATTTCTTTTATTATATGCAGTCGTTGACCATACAGTTGGAATACGTGTGCATAACAGAAATGGTTACGCCTTCTTAAAAGCTCATTAACTGCTTTTATCATTAATAAGGTCTTATCATGACAATAGTTACTTTCAGCAGTGTGATTATCTTGTATCTCTTAAGTGTTAACTTGCTTTTTCTATATAGTATGCAATTATTCATGCTATTGATTCTGTGTGTTAAACTTAGTATAGTTGAAGCATGTTTCGGCAAAAAAGTAATTTCTTCGAATTACAGTTTACAATGGTTTTATTGGAAATTATTGAGAATTGTTATCTGTATTAATAATAAACACATTTTTGGTACGGTTATATAAATGTGCATAGGTGTAACAAAAAATATTTCTATTATTCACATAAGTTATTTTGTGCATCAAATTGAGTATATTTGAAGTAGGTTTCTATAAGGAAACGTAAATTTTTTTCATTAAAATTTCAACTTTCATGTTGAGTTTCCAGAAACGGTCGAGAGTTTTCATATAGCTCCATAACGTTTTCTACTCAGTTTGTGTAGTATCACCTGCATGAATAATAAATGTTCTTTGTCACACACGCATATTTAACACACACACACACACACAAGTTTTCTTCCTATTGTTAAATCATTACATTGATAACCCCTTGATCTTGAGTTTAATATTGCATTATGCTCATGGTTGCTGCATGAGAGTATATTGTCTTTCATGTACTTACAATCTAGATATTTTTTTGCTCCACCAATCGTTTCAGAAATGGGATTAAGGGGTTGCCTGGTAGTTCGAGATTGATCCCTAGATGACATTTATTCCAATTTCTTTGTATTTCTATCTTATCCACCATCGTTACTATTTTTCTGTCTTATTTATTGTTGTTTTATAACAATTTATTTTTATGTTCTTCCACATTCGGTTTAGGTAAATCTATAAGTTGAGCATAAGGTTTTCAAGAAATAATATGTATACAAAATTAAAACCGCCCAAATGCTAAAAAACTCACAAAAAGTAGCATATGATTTATACAATTCTATTATACAAATTATATTTGAATTTTCAAATTGTTCACTATTTAGAAAAGTTTAATAACCTGTTTTAAACCAAAGACTATAACTGATGCATACATATGTATCAACAATTTGAAAATACAATGTACCTAAGAAAGAAAAAAAATTATAGACAAATATTTTAAAAACCACTACTTTTATGTATGTGGTATCATAGACAAAGTGCTAAAATTAAACGTATAAAGTCATTATTTTTAATGTAGATTTTATTGCAGTCCTAATATTACGTACAATTTTAGGTGACTAAGCAACACTTTTAATCTAAATGAAACGTTTCTTATTTTGATTATGTAACCGCCTTTATTTTTCAACAACCTGATTAAAATAATCTAAAAGTCAGCAAACAGCATAGACTATGTCCCTTATAACTTTTAGCATGTATCTCAACTTTCCTTTTTCTGTAACTATACCATGTTGCAACACATTGTATTTGGTATGACCTCATCTTCTCTGGTAGCATTTACGATGATCTGCTGAGTTGTCATGTTTGTGATCTTTGGATGTAAATGTTTCTGATCATAAAAAGCTTTTGAAAAAATGTTTTCTTTCGTGCCAAACAATAAATAAAGAAAACAAAATTTGG
Organism: Druceiella hillmani; assembly: GCA_039881145.1. Classification (NCBI taxonomy): domain Eukaryota; kingdom Metazoa; phylum Arthropoda; class Insecta; order Lepidoptera; family Hepialidae; genus Druceiella; species Druceiella hillmani. The sequence continues at coordinate 3,081,922 of JAYKKI010000023.1, read as the reverse complement.
AGGAGAGACTACTTTAAAACTTTTTGAAACCGATAAGCTAAAAAATTTTGCCATCATCAGATAGTGACAACCAAAAATCACAGTCTTTTCCTTGCTCTTGCCCTAGTTCAGTAAGTGAATTTCTAAACTTGTCATCGATCTTGGACAATGGGTTGGGTACCTCAAAAGAAAAAACCGAACCCTTGTAGATCAGTCCTGTTTCTATTTGTCTGTTTGTTACAACCCTTTTCTTCAGAAATTGCTTGAGCTCGAAACTTGAAATTTGGGATAGTAATAAAATATCTGAAAAGAATCTATCTGAAAAGCAAACATTGAAAAATATTCATACAGAAATTTAGGGGGAAAATTAAGAACAGGAAAAACTATTTTTTCGTTTCTATATATAGTGTGCAATTTCATTTGAAAGGATTTCATTTATAAGGTATTTTCATAATCTTAGGTAGTATATTTTCAGAGATATACTAAAAAATAAAAAAAAAATTATACCCCCCTTTTTTTAAACTACTCATCCTGAAATTATAAAAAAAGTAGAGTTTTTAGAAACCTATGCATATATTGTGAGAAAATTATAGCAGTAATTCCAGATGTCAAATGATCGTAATTTTTTAACTATGGAATTTGATTTTAAATTAATATTTGTATATAGTTTAATGGAAATACTATGTTCCTTGAAATCTTTATAAGACCCTAAATAAGTACACAGCCCCCATAGTGCATATTCTACTTGTACTTGACAGTCTCCTTTTTGAAGTCAAAATTCTTGAACGAAGGTACTAAGCATTTAAAAACCCAGTTTGGAAAATTCTCATGCAAATAATCTACGCAATGTCACTCAATACATCCATTTTCTTTTTATCACGATAGATCAGTTCTAACAAACTGTGTTAGTTTGAAAGTGTCTTAAGGCATTTATGTGAAATAGATTTCTTTATTAGTAAGGTCAATAAGAACTAAATATTTGTGTAATAACATAGATTACAATTAAACAGGTTTTATTGCATATGCCACCTGAATTCAATTAAATGATGCATTTATTTACGTGCAATTGTGTATGTAAATACATGCACAAACTTATAGCTTAAATTAAAAATCAATTTGTTTCAATGTAAATTTTTTACTAATGAAATTGATAATCATGTGATGGATCATATAATGTTTTACTTGGTGACAATGGCTCTATATAATATAATAAACAATACTTTTTTTTGTCCGTGAACCTAATACATAAAATACAATATTATTTTATAATATGAAAGAGCAAAAAACAAAGGCAATCAATGGAGTGATACATGATAATTTTTATAAATTTGAAAAGTTTGAAAAAGGTGTTTATATCAACTTGTATAAAAAATTTCCATCAATTAACACAGTTTGAACATATTGCCGGGTTCCGCGTTGAATACAATAATCAATAATGCAATTGAGACGTGTCAGACTTTGTTCTTTTACTGGAAGTAGAGATTCACCTCTACACGGAATGGCAACAAAGTGGAATTCTAGCAGAATTGATAGTTATAACAATACTTTTAAAATACTATAAAAGAGAAAAACAGCCCATATTTTTTGTCGTATACAAAAATATATGTTTTATAGCTTTTCCATAGTGACAGCAACTGCAAATCACTGAAACAGCTGCACTAGTACACGTCAGAGGGATACAAAAATGTTATGCATATTTTATGGTTTTACATATTAAATTAAGTGTAAAATCAGTGCTGTCTATGCTTTTATACTATTTCTTTGCGGAGACAACAAAGCGCTGCATAATTACGATCATACATCCATACTTTACTAAAATGCACATGGAAATAACATGCAAACATTTCCATTCACTTAATTCATATTCGCTTTGTCCTGTGTCACATACATTATCTTAGATGAACTCTTAAGTTACTCAATGTATATTTGCAACTACATCATGTTATTTCCACCTCAAATATATCTTTTCGTTAGTCATTTTGTGAACTATACCTCCTTACTCCATTTTTGTTTATGTATCATTAAGTTTATTTACTTTTATGTACATATGGCTGTGTATGGTTTATTACTAAAATAACGATCTTTCCCAGTTAACTGAAGAAAGGAAAATTTTTATAATTTATGGCATGATGAACTACAAAGATTTATAGATGCAATAAAAAAAGAAACAAAAAAAATGATTGGTGAAAAAACAAATCATTAAAATATTAAATCAAAAAGTGGTTGAGGCATGAGGAGGATGGAGAATAAGAATTAGGTTAGAGAAGAACAAAATAAGAAAAATTTCAGACAGGATTAGGGCAGGTATCATTTCGTGGAACAAGTTTTTTCCAATATCGAAATTCTTTTTTTAAATTACAATTAAACCATGAACAAGTATAGACATTAATCTGAAAGTCAGGTAAAAAAAAAATAGATTAAGACATTATAAATCAACTGATCAAATATTGTTATAAAGTTCTACCCTGTTCAGTTATAATTTAAACTTGGAATATGACCATAATTTTGCTTTGTTTTTTATTTTTCTCGATAAGGATATAATTAAAGCTAAGTTAAAAATATTGCCAATACTATAAGTTAAAAATAACCAAATACCAAAGCACCAAAAAATACCGATTTATTGCATGGAAAATATAATTTACCAGATAACATTACATTGAAGATCTTCTACATGTTGGTAAAGTGACAACAATAACATTGCTATATCTTATATAATCCAATTCTTTATCTTCTGTTCCTAATTTTTAAAAAAAAACTATACCCCAGCCTGTGATCTTTTGTATTTTCATATGATTGATGGACTTATTCACCATTTGATAAATAATCATGTTTAGAATTATTTGTTTTTGCAAACTACTGCTACAAACAAAATAGTGTTTCATCCGCTTGTTGCTTGACAGAAGTTACCTAGAAACTGATATAATTGTAATAAAAAAAATTAAATAATAGATTAAATGGCTTTTTCCATTTTAGAAACTTTTGTAATATATATTTTAAATAGTGGCCAAGTTTATATTTAGTAGCCAGATTAGATTAGGTTGATGTAAGTAGATTGTTAATTTTTAACTTCATAATCTTATTCAATAATTCACTAAACAATTGGATGGGACTTGTAAAACAAGAATTGACTTAGTTCATAAGATATAAAAGTGATGAAGACTTATTTTTTCAAATAAGCCATTCAGTCAGATTATTACCTCAAATATTATGTTTAACATGTTTTTATTAGCTTGCTTTTATTATATGGGAAAAAACTATGTTTAAAACAAATGGAATAGCATTTCATTGATAATATTGTATTAATGATCTTTTTTATAAAATGTATAATATAATACATAATAATATGTTTTTTATATAATACTACATAAAAACACTCTAATGTACATTTCGTGTATTTTTTACACAACCAAAATGAAATTACTAACTAAATATTCAAGAAGATTTACATTTTCTTGAACATTTAGTTGAGGAAAATGTATTATATTTGTTCATGTTTATTTCAGTTTAAAAGTATGTTTTCAAATAATCGCAAATAATTTTAAACAAATATCTAAATTTTCCTTTTTTTTTGTTTTAACTTAGGGTAACCAAGAGTCATTCATATCAACTAAAATAAAATGGATTAAAACATTTGAGTATATTGTTTATTCAACCATAACATGGAATACATAGATATATCATGTTCTTGAGTGATTTGGCATCTTACAGTAAGTTGGATGTTTACAGTCGAGACTGAAAAAAAAAATAATTACCTCAAATTTACTAACAACATAAATACCTAATTGAAAAGTTGTGAATGTGACTGAATATAGTTTTCATGATAGTGAAGGATGATAATATGTATTTATCTCTAATTCATCTATTTCAGGAATTAATATTTCAGGGCCTTTATTCGAAAAGGACAAGAATGTCTGTGAAGTCTTTTATCAATGCTACTTTTTGCTATGAGGAAATATTATATATAGAGGAAAATTTAATTTAGTCATATCAAAGTTACCTGAGGTCCAGCGTGAATTGCCATAAACATATCATATTCATCGTGACCAAGATTGATATGAGCCCAGCCTCCTTGTCTAACTGTAACAGTTTTACCAAGACAACTGTTTCCTGATTTCGATCCTGATACTACATCACAGTAATCACCTGGTGGAAGACAGGTCTGAAATGAAGATTATTATAAATATTATGGGTTTTTTAAATACAGCAGACATAAACACGTGTTGCACATAAGCATGGGTTTTTAAATAATTTTGTTATTACGGCACATATTTATTCTTTATTATTTTCTTTATTCAATAAGTTTATCAGATGGAAAATTTTTACATTCATTACGAAATATATTAAACATATTTTCATTTATAAGAAGAGGCAATGTTACCTGGAAATCTCTGTTGATAGCATAGTTGTCATTGTTGAAAACAGCAAAGCCACTGCCGCCACGGCAGAAAGCAATTTGGTTATTGCCATTATCCCACCAGTCGTTGATACCGGTACCCTTAACTGCGTTCCTAAAGCCGACCATCTCGAAAATTTGCCTCCAACGATGTTCACAAACCCAGCCATTGCCACAAGTTCCATCCTAAGAAATTTAGACGTAAAAATATTATACTGCAATCAGTAAAAACTAATTTGTAAAAAATAAACGACAAGAAATTTATTTCAATATTTATTTATATTCCGACTATATCATTTCATTTACATGTTATATATCTATATGATGAAAATCAAGAAAATCGTAACAGGAAATTAATAATTTCTTTTAGTTATGTGTAAACTAATATTCAATAGCATCAAGAAGCAAAAATATTTGTACGTCGTGATTAATATAATCCGGTAGTCGACTAATTCTAAATTTTGATATTTTTCATACAATATTGTGAAATATAAGTTAATTAAAAACCAGTCTTGAAAAAAATTCAAAAATTGATTGAAAAATAAACCAGTTATGGGCTTCTAAATTTGAAGATACGGATAGGGTTGGGTATATCCCTGACTCTTTTCCTCTCGTAGAATATAATGTGCAATATTAAAAATGACCTCACAACACAATATTCCCGTCCCTGTCTAAAGATTAAATTTGAACTTTTATAACTCGGTCAATTTTTAAGATTATTAAAAAAATTGTTTACTTTTCATCAGCTTGTACCTTGGAATTATGATTAATGAAATAAAAATAATTTAGTGAAATACCCAATTACAGTTCTATTTTTTCATATCCATAAGATGAGATGTGGGTGTCAATATTTATTTAATGGTGAGCTACAATTCATTGCAATATTAGTGAAATTTCAGATTAAAATTAAAAACGACACTATTTTATTTTTATCAGAAAGCAATAATATTCCAAACTAAATATTTTCAATTAATACCCAAATTTTCTCCAATACTTAAATATTACAAACTTACTGGATTGATAGATGCTCCAATAATGTTCTGATCGTCATCCATTGGTGGGCCAATCTCTGAGTTTTCAAAGGCGAAACTGCTCATAACTTGTGGCTCTCCATAAGGATGGGCCAACATGAAGCCAATGGCTGCTTTATATGGCCTCGGATACTTATAGGACAAAATTTCAACAGCCGCCCCATGTCCCCTTTGGTTATCATGATTGTCAACAAATACGAAAGCGAGATCTCTGGGAAGGAAACCCCAGTCTTCACCCCAACTGACAAGCCAGCGTAAATTATCTCTGCCCAAAAAGCAGTTGGAAAGTCTCTGTCCATATTTAAATTCTTGAACATCGCCGATATGCGTATATTCCCAAGCACTAACGGCTTCTCCACCCATATCGATAACTTCCTGATAGATATAAGGTCTACTATTAGGTGCGAATCCGAAGTCAGTGTTAAGATTGTTGAGCCGGTTGAAGATAATTTCGAGATCATGAGGCCACATGTGTTTAGCTGCATCAATTCTATAAAAATGTTTTTTTTTAGTTTTTAGACTTTAACGAAAGAGTTTGATTTATATTTTTTCATTACCCTTTTACTAAATAATCTATATAAAATTAAGGGAATACAGTTTTTGAAGTGAGAGTTTATGATTTGACCAGTTTGTCATCAAGGGAACAAATAAAACCGAAGTTCAGGACAATCAAGTAAATCCAAAACATAAATGATACTTCCAAAGTGTGAAAAAATATAGAACATGTATTAAAAAATAAAGAAATATGGAAAAATTGTACTTGTGCTAACAATGACGAATGCAGTAAGTCCTAAACAATGTCTATGAAATAGGTAAGTGCAAAGGTGTGAAAACAGGGTGAAAAAGTTCACGTTCTATTATGAAATTATGATAATGAAGAAAGTAATGTGGAGATACTTTAGTCATTTGGAACTTATGAACAATAAAAACTATCAAAGAACGATATATTTGGAATCAATGAAAACAAAACAGTTAATGAAAAACTAAAATAAACGTTTGAAAGCGAGATATCAGGATAGAGATGGTAAAAACATGTTGCATTGCATCATCAATTTTTACCAAGTACATGTGGAAAGAGGTGTGAATTATTATTATTAAATATTGTCTTCATTAATATTGTTTTTCATTGTTTATGTATAAGTCAGACAAAACTTTATAAATATTAAGATTTGATAGAAACTTAAAACAGATTAATAAAGTCGAATGTATTATGAAAACAGAAACTTACTTACTCTTTCTTACATTAAACTCTGACAAAATATTATACATATTGTGAGTATTATAACAATTTTTCCATAATTCATAAGCTTTAAAAGTAAATCTATGAGATGTCAGTTTCATAATTTTCTAATGATTATAAACGTAATAACAGTTTTTTTTTCATTTTGAAATGGTTTGATTTTAACCTTTGTAAACTGTTCAAGTTTCGCTTAAATTTGAAAAGACAATAAAAGTTGTAATTGATATCGTAAATATTTTTAACTAATCAATAATCATATCAAATCAAATGAGAACAATAGCTAATTATTACTCCGATCTTCGTTGTGGTAAAATTTTATTTCTATAATCTTTATTAAACATATCACAATAGCTTTTAAGTCATTAGTGATTTTTATCACTTTTTACGTAAATACACTTATCAGATAAGTCTTATCAGAACATGGACTACTTATTCTGATGTATATGTGAACTTTAAAAAAAATATTACATATTCTGATCAATGCCAATGATCAAATTGAGTAATTAAGTAAATTACCTGAAACCAGCTACACCACGATCAATAAGGCTGTTCAAGAAATCCACAAGTATGCCACGAACACGTTCTTGGCTTTGGTCAAGATCTTTTAGTCCTACCAATTGACAATTTCTGACCTGGAAAAAAATAGCTTTAAAGCAAGGCAACTCGGAAAACTGAGTTATATGGAAACCATAGTTTTTACAAATCCTATCTAAGGTAATAATATATTGTAAAAACCATAGTTTTTACAATCCTACCTAAGGGAACTATCACTACCAGTAGTATGTCATACATAACATTTTATTATATCTTGCTTTTAATATAATTATTTCTTAAGACTCTATGTAAATTTATATTATACAATATTGTAACCTTTATAGTATTTAATTACACTCCAAAATTTATAGTATTTCCTAAGTAACTAACAATATTAATTGGTTTTTGTCCACCTTTTTTGACAATAAAAAGAAGTAAATACAATAGTAATGTGTTTAAGATAAAACACACAATTATCTGTTTATTGATATAAGAACAGAAAACTTTGTTTGTATATTTATATATATTTGTTTCAATACAAAATATTAATATTTAAATAAGCCAAATTTTCTGCAGATCTAAGATGCTATTAAACAATTTCATGGCACAGTAAGAGTAGATAATAAAAAAGTGTGATATAACATTTTTATTGAGCTTTTATTTAGGTATTTACAAATTATATACTTTACAAATTAATACCTAAATAAAAGCTCTTGATAAAAATGTTATGTCCATCAATTAAGTATGTTAAATTAAGTTGAAAACTATATATCATAAAAATATATTTACGTTGGCGGCATTATGCTGATAGTCAGAACCGTCAATGACGCATTCGGGATAGTTGAAATCTTGACGTGTCCATGGCACAGCTGGATAGTACCAGTCAAGGAAATTGGCAGTACTTCCACCAGTACCAACATTCTCTTGCAGTATTCCCGTCATGTGGTTAATAATAGCATCAACATAGATCCTGGCAAGCACAAATAAATATTGTTTAGATCTTTTAAATATTTCAGAAATTTATATCCAAATATCACTTTTAAAATCTTGTTCAAAGTTATTTTAAAGACTGATACACAGCTCCTGTGAAATACTCCTTTAAATATCTAAGTTGGTGAATGACAATAGCCCACCCTCATAGAACAAGATTGATGGCCAATTTTCCACTGATTTACTGCACAAGTCATTACATGCCAGCCACTAATCAAATATCTGCCATCTCCATTTGCAATTTTTTCTATGGAGATCTTATTTTTCCAATGCATGTGTTAAAGTATTAAATATCATATGTTATGTTTTCTCCAATTATTTTCTGATTGATTATTGTTAGTCATTTATATTGTGCGTGAGAGGAGCAAAGGATGAACATGTACCATAATCAATGGTTTTTTATTAAGCATGGCGTTATATGATATCATGGAGATTTTCCTCGATTATTTTTATCCTTATGTCTGTGTTGTATATTGCTTCAATTATATACAAGTAATCAGTCTAAGCCGCTTATATTGACCCTATTTAATAGACCCAATCCACACATTTTTAAAACAGTTCATATTGCTTTTAGGATCTAAAATTTATGCATATAAAATAAAAAATTTCTAAATAAGATTTGTTGCCCTTCTGTTCTTAAAATTTCATTAATCTATTGACTTCTATAATACATATATGTCTTTTCAGTTTGTAACAATAAAATTTAAAATATTTATTGAATTTATACTTCTTTAGGCGCGTTATGAAAAAATGATGAGAGTGAAATTTTAAGATTCGTCACACAAAAGTTACAGTATGAAGTTGCAGCGGTTACAGTCTCGAAACAAAAGCTATTGGCACCATCGTCGCCTCTATTCACTGTTTTCATATTCATAGTATTTATCCACATGTTTCTAGTGTCTACATTCACACACGTGTTTTAGTTTCATATAAGTGCGATTTATATATGTGCTGATAAATTATATTCAGTAGTGATTTAAATTCAATATTTTGATTAATATATTTACTATTTGTAAATATTAGTGAAAAAATTGTGTTTATAGACTTTTTCAAGTGCTCCAATATAATTGAGGTTATATATCCGTATGTATTATTTAATGATGCCAAAGAAGTATAACTTTTCACGCGCGTACATAAGTACACGCACCCTTTTTTTTTATTCAATATGAAAATGATATTATATTATCTAATTGCTGTGATAAACATTTGTAAATTAAAAGGAACTATTAGGATATTGGTCAACGATACAATAGCAATAGTTTTATTGAATCTCACCTGACACCGACAGCATTACAACGTCTGGTCATGTCAACGAAATCATCTTCATTACCGGATCTAGTGACAAGTTTGTAGGACATGGGCTGATATCTTTCCCACCATGGCCTGTTGTGACTTGTGATAGCCAAGTTTTCATTGGGTGGTGAGATCTGAAATAATAGTTTGTCTTAAAATATATAGATATATAGTAACACCATAATAATAAATAGAAATGACTATGTTTAACCACCAAATTATTTAAATTTATATAATTTATATCCTACAAGTCTAACCTTCAATCTAAGGAAATGACCTTTCTTTGACTATCTTTATTATAATAATGTTTATACAATAAAATATCTAGCTATGTGGTATATATCCAATTGAAATTTTTTAATATACCTGGATTCCTCCAAAACCTTTTGGTCCAAGGAATCTTTCACACTCATCAGCTATGTCGTTCCACCTCCATTCAAATAAATGAACATTGGTTGAATGATTGTCCCAGTAATGAGGATTATGGTAACCCCATGTAGATGTTACAGCCACTGTGAGCAGTGCTATCGTAGTTATTAATCGCATTATGCTGAAAATAAAAATTAATTTAAAAGTGTATTTTAGTACTAATAATTTAAGGGATACTTCTATATATAAAATTAGACTTCATAACTTAAGATTTAACAGTTTGTAACCTTTCGTTAATATTCTGTAATTGTTTATGTACATATGATTATCACCATTTATGCAGTTATCCTGGTACATGCCCTCTGACCCATTCTATAAATTTGTAACTTCATCACTTGATACCGTTCTGTATTATTTTCTTGCGTCATATTTTTATATTATAATCAAATTACTACTATGATTGAAATCAAATTTCTTATACCTTTACGGTACTTGCGGCCTTTTTCTCGTATATTTATACAGTTATATTTTTTCTTACGACATTTTCATAGGGCGAATTCCTCTCGTTATTCTGAATGTAAAATATTTTTAGTGAATGTGAAAAAACACAACCGTTTCCGATGTGCCTTCATAGATTTCCAATCATCTTAATGGCTACAAATTTGAAAATGAAATGGTTTACAATTTTTGTTCTGAAATTGATTTTTTCCACAACTTTCCTTATAGATATTCATCACATTATCCTTAATAATGAAGAGTAAAAAAAAGGAAATTAAGTAAAAAAAGATTTTCATAGAATTTTTCATTTTTTCGATCATTTTGTTATCCAGAATATCGTTCTGAAATTCCCCTGTAAAATTTGTCATAAGAAACAATAGACTTAATTAAAGTTATTGAATAGGAGGATTGGCTGTAATATCCAATATATCAATATGTGGTCTATCTATACATATTGGTAGATTGGACATTACCTCCAATAACAGGCGCATTGGGAGAGGTTGGCTGATTTGATTTTATATTGTGAAATTTTTAAATTTATGTTAATTTTTATACAAATATGTAACCTTTGATTAGATGTTCTATTTTGAATACATTACTGGAACCCCTATATAGTCTAGTAAAACTGTCCAAAAATCTAGATTATTCATATGTAACCTTAGTCAATTTTTTTGACAATATTTTTTGGTGTCACATACTGATTAATTATAGAAATTAGTATTCTTACAAACCTTTGCAAAAACCTTAAAGCCAAAGATATTGTGAACTCTCGATGCTATAGCTAAAACGATGAAGGTTTTTTATTGAACCATTTTCACACGACCCTTAGTATCTTGCAAAAATTATATTTCACAAACTATTATCAGTTAAAATAAGTAATTATTGGATGTAAAAATATGTAGCAGCAAATTATGCTACAGATATTCATTTTTGTAGTTACGATTTCTCATTTAAAAAGATTTTGTCCAACCAATTATTTATAAGACACAATCTGTTTAAATTTGCCAAGGACTGTTTTTTTCACCATATCTCTTATTCGTCAACATATCATCTAAACTATTAATAGATCCACCTGTAAAGTATTTATGCATTGAAGGCTCTAGATTCTTTTGGTCATTGTCAAAATATCAACGGACAATTAAGATTTTGTTTCATTTATGGTTATAGCTTAGCCTCCCGGATTTTACCAACTTGAACAATTACTTGTAATATGTTCTTTAATAACATTGTTCAAAAAAATTGAAGAAAAAATTCAGTAACTATACAAAAAAAAATACAATTGAACGATTTTATTAATATAAATTTATATTACAAAGAATGTTTTTATGATGATTCCATTTATGTAACTCAAATACAGTAGGAGAAGAACAAAATAATGCACTAATTTCACCAATCTAATTATAACCTAGTTAAACACAATAAAAAATAAAAAACTTGCACAATAAACAATAAAAAATAGAAGAAATTACACTTTCTGGCTTCAACTTGAATCAATCTCCTATAACTAAGAAATATTGAAAGAACGCCAATTTTAATTGTTTATCTAGAATTTATTTTATCTATACGTTTTCCTCGTGTAAAAATTATATGAACATTAAATTATAAATATGAGGTACATACCACAGTTTGCTCGCCTTTTCAGTGGCAAGACTGTATTCCCTTTTGAACTCTCAACGGAAAATACTAGTTAATAATAATGTGGTCTTTATTTATATATGTTGTTAAAGAATTTATCTTTGAGCTAATCTAAACTATTTATGATTAGATTATCAATTCAGATACTTGTAATTTTGAGTTGTTTTGAAAGGTAGAGAAGCCGATGATATCTTGCAAAGGGCTTTGAGTACATTTGTTATGTCAAAGGTTGATGTAAAAAGCCAGGCATGTGTCAAAACATGAATATAGTAGGTAGCAGTAATATTTAAAATTTTTCTACATTTTCAACTCCATATTCACCTCACTTTCATATTTAACATTTTGCATATGTGAGGGGTTAAAAATGAGAAATTGTAAATGGAACATTATTTTAAATAAATTTTTTTTGCACCTGCTTTACATTAGGGGCAGATAGGTTAAAAAAAATTTTTGTAACTCTTGCTGCATCTCCCCTGGAGCAACGACAATCAAAATTTTTAATTAGTTTTAAAACTGTCAACTGTAACAGATAGACATGTAACAGATAGGCTATGTTCCACTAGCTGCCCGCGACGCTTATGCCCACAACCCCAATCATTCCCCTTCCACTGGCTTATCAGCATTGTAATTGTGAAATGGGTTATGACAATGTTTATTCGTAACTATGAGGAAACATAGTTACGAATACACATTGTATTGAACAAAAATAAAGAGATTATAGCAATATATTTTGTTTTATTATGTATTAATCGTTTGACACTAATTTACGCTTACAGTAATTGTAAAAGTGTAATTTAATTTCTATAAGAATTTTATTACTGCACGTTTTGCATCTTCTGGTGTTTTCTTCTATTAGGTACTTCTCAGAGCTGCATTAAATGATTCTCTAAGGTACCATATTTAATCTCCAAAGATAAAACATGGTGACGGAGAGAATAATTTAATGCAGCATTCACTACGGCAACAGCCACAGTCGCCAAGTTGAAAGATACAGTAAACGTTTTGAGCGTTGCAATCGCCTAGTGGAACGTCCTAATAGAAATATGACAAACTCATTAGACTTGTCGACTGTGAGGCTGCAACAGATAGACATAGAAATATAACAAACTTATGAGGATTGTTGACTGTGAGGCTGCAACAGATAGACATAGAGATATGACAAACTTATTAGGATTGTAGACAGTGAGATTGCAACCGATAGACACAGAGATATGACAAACTTATTAGGATTGTAGACAGTGAGACTGCAACAAACGGATATTGAGATATGACAAACTTATCAGGGTAAGGAACCCTGTGTAACTACAGTACATTAAAATAATTTTTAAGTTTTCTTCTGCAATCTAGTCTAGGTATTTTTCAAATATAATTTTTTTTTTAAGTTAATTGTCTTTAGGATAGTGATTAGAATGAAAAAAATTATTACAAAATGAAGGAGACGAAATAAATGAAAAAGCATTTGTCACATGAAGATATAAAAGATAATTACTATAAGCGAACTATCATCATTCCTTTTTCATACAAATGACCATTTATTACATTCATTCTGTGTTTAATATAGAGCTCAAGATTTAAAGTTCTCCGATGAAATTCTTCGATGAGCAAGTTTATTTGTGAATCTTGTATCAATAACTCACAACTATCTAAATATGAATCATGAAGAAACTAATTTATTAATTACTGTAACCTCTGAAATTTTTACCAACTCTCCATGCTCCTAATTATCGTTGTGGGTGAGTGAAAAAATTTTGCAATCTATATAAACGATTGACATCATCTGACGCAATATCAAAAAGTTTGATAAGTTATTTATTCAGTAAATGCATAAAATAAGCAGCTCACATATTTTAGCCTATATACTCTATCATTGTTAGAATAATCACTGATCAATAAACCTTCAGTTCCTTTCACCAAAATGCAGGAACACGCCATTAAATATAGAGCTCACTGACTATGTTCATACTTAAAAATAATTTCATTTTTTTCATATTTATAATTTGTGTTGTTTCTTAAATATATCTAAGTACTTTTTCATTTCATTTATTAATGATAACAGTTACAACAGAGCGTAAGTGAAAATAAATTCTTCAAATGTGTGCAAAATATTGTTATTGTTATTGAAGCAAGAAGAATGTCGTGCTTTGCTGACTGTTGATACCAGGGATACAATGTTCATAGATTATATAATCAGGGAACTACTTAGAGTACGTTCCACTAAGGGATCGCAAAGTTCAAAACGCTGGCTGTATTGTTCCACTTGGTGACCGCAGTCATGATCAAAATATTTGATTGTTCATGACCGCTGCAAGTCCACACCGAGCCACGAATCGACGTGGGTCGTTGCAGTCGTTTATCTGTCAATTTGACTTTAACACATTGATATATGAAGTATGGTGACGGAGAGAATTGCCTTATGCAGCTCTGAGAAATACCTAATAGAAATAAAAATTTCACCAGAAGATGTAGAATGAGCAAACCATCATCAAATTTTCATAGAAATTAAATTGCATTTTTAAAATTACTGTATGTGTAAATTATTGTCGGACAGTTAATGCATAGTAAAAACTACAATACTATAATCTCTTTATTTTTGTCTAATACCTGCCATTTCCTCGTAGTTACGAATAGGCATTGTTCATATCCGTTCCACTTCGACTGACAGTTACAACGCTGACAAGCTAGTGGAATGGATATGATTGCGGTTGCAGGTGTGAGTGTTGCAAGCGGCTAGTGGAACGTACTCTTAGTGAGAGGTTTTTATTTATATTTTTATTATGATAATTTATTGCACATTTGGCTACATACACAAGATGGCTAATTATTACGAGAGTAATGTAATATTACAAGAGTAATCTAAAAATGAAATGGATTATTTAAGACAACAGAACTCAACCCACTTTAGTCGTTATTTAAACTTAGAAATATGACCATATTTTTTATTTTTAAAGAAGAAACACTTCTACTCTCCATAATGAAGTTCCATAATCTATGTAATGCTCGTTTTATATATTCAATAACCAAAATAACAGGTATAAATCAATTATTACACATGAAGTCGAATTTCATTCATAACATCCTATTGAAGACCTTTTAACAATAATGAAATTGGTGTGTCTTATATAATCTAATAATTTTTCTTCTCTTATCATCATGTTATCTCCCACTAAAATTTGTAACATTACCTCGCACTGCGATTCTGTGTTTTTTCATATTATTGTTGGATTATTCATTATTTGATAGATTATCATTACGCATATAACTCGGAATAATATTTTTTAACACACTTTTACTCGATTGACTGCTGAGTTGTAAGTAAATCTCACATCTCACTTTTCACCCATTTCTAATTATCACGCAGATTTGAAATTTTGCAAACTTATGCTATTCTGATGACGATGTGATAATACAGTACCATTGAGCTGATATGATGATGAAGGAAGGGCGTAATCAAATGAACTTCTAAAGAGCTAACAGTAAACCCGTAGAGTTTGGACTCATTTAACTTGTCAGAATAAGCTCTTCGGTTAAATATTGTAACCAGGAGGATCTGATTAATTACTGTAACCTGTGAACCTTTCAACTTGATGAAGGAGGAACTTATCAATGGTTAACAGTAAGTTTGGGCTTTTATAGTTTATTTCAATGGATCTGTTGGTTAGTTTAGTTTATATATGTATATATATATATATATATATATATATATATATATATATGTATATATATATATATATATATATATATATATATATATATAAATATATATATATATATATGTATATATATATATATATATACACATGTATATATATATATATATGTTTTTCGCTATATCTGCTAAATGCCCGTGAAACATCAACTGAGAATCAAATCTGACTCCCAATCAACGACCTCAATCAAATCCAATCAAATCCGCGGATCGTATATTCATGTGTGATTCGCTGTAATTTACTATTGAATATTTGTTTGCGTTCAGCAGTAAGCCGCTTGCTGTGCTCCACTCAACAACATCACTGATGTCATGCTGCAACCATTCACCATCTGCTGCATCCTTATCGAGTATAACATATATATATACATATATATATATATATATATATATATATATATATATATATATATATATATATATATTTATATCTATATATATATATATATATATCTTTTATTCACTGGTTTTTCATTCATTAAGAAAATAATTCTCAGTTAGATGGGATTCAAAACTAAACATTAATTTAGCTTATAATGTACATACGTGCTCAAAGATATGTGTAAAATTCAAAACTTAAAAGTTATAGTGATATTACAAGTCGTAACGAAATTAAAATTCAACTCAAATTCATTTCAAACCAGATCTGATACTGATGTGTCTCATTACTTGGCAGTAAAGGCCATATTTTAGTAAAAGATTTATTTAAGGGGTGCCCCCCATTTATCTGTTAAAAAGGTAATTTTAACAGGTTGAAAAAAATTTATTTTTTCATATGGCATTAAAATTAATTTCAATAATTTCTGTATTTATGACTAAAAATATGTGTATTTCAAAAAGGTACTATACAAAAATATGTGTATAAAATTTTATATAGAAATTTATGGAAATGGGTAAAATTGTGGTGTATAAATAAAAGCAGATCGAGCAACTGTGATACGGCACATAGATGGACCGTTTCCACCGAGCATTTATTATATTCGGAGTATTGCAGACTCCATTCCTTTGTGAAGTTTATTATATTTGTAAGAGTAAAATTTGTATTTAATTGATAGAAATAGCTAATGTGCATAGCCAGAGGTAAGAAAATGTGGTTACAGTAAAATTGTTCCTGTACTCCAATAAGTTGTTGTCTTTGTTATTTATCTTGTATATATATCGATAACATGTACAATGCTAGTTGTATCACAAAATTTGATACAAGGAAACTTAATTTATATCTCATTATTAAGATCTGCTCATTTATTTAATAAATATATTTATTTTTTTAAATTTTATTTTATTATATAAAAATGTATCATGTAAAATAAAATGCATTGATATATTTGAGTATATTGTTTACTCAAAAATAATAGGGAAAACAAAAGATACGTCATGTTCTTAGCGATTCGGCATCTTCCAGTAACTTGGCTGTTTACAGTCGAGACTGAAAAGAAAAAAAAATAATTAGACTAAATTTTTCTATAATATGAATTCATAACTGAAAAATTGAGTTTATGGAGTTTTCATGAAGAATGACAAAACATATCCAACATGGATTAATTAAACTATCTTCGATATCTACCGATTTAATATTTCAAGTTCGCCATTTGAAAAAAATAAAAATGTATGAGAAATCTTTCATTTAAAATATTAAGTGTAGAAGAAAATAATACTCAATCATATCACGGTTACCTGAGCTCCAGCATGGATTGCCATAAACATGTCCTCTTCATTATGGCCAAGATTGATGTGAGCCCAGCCTCCTTGTCTAACTGTAACTGTTTTACCAAGACAACTGTTTCCTGATCTAGATCCTGATATTACATCACAGTAATCACCCGGCGGGAGACAGGTCTGCAAGGAAGATTGTTATAAACATTTTGGGAATCATTACATAACAATATAGATTATCAAAACTGCGAAAAGATTTTTGATGGAAACTGTTCATCTTTATGCAAGTTTTCATCAGAAATTGTGGACAAAAAAATTAAAATTAGCAAATCTTGGAAAACTGTATTAGTATTTAATGTCTTATTTTGGAAAACAAAAATCTGGTGAAACAAATCAGTTTTTACTTGAAATAGCCATTTATATAACGGCCAATAATGTTTTTTGTGTATACTAACCATATTTGTGTATTATTAATTTTCTTCTGTTCCAAAATTCATTAGATTAAACAATTTTGGATCCATTACAAAATATGTTAAGAATATTTTCATATGTTATAAAGCAAAAATTTACCTGGAAATCTCGGTTGATAGCATAATTGTCATTGTTGAAAACAACGAAACCACTGCCGCCACGGCAGAAAGCAATTTGGTTATTGCCGTTATCCCACCAGTCGTTGATACCAGTACCCTTTACTGCGTTCTTGAAGCCAATCATCTCAAAAATTTGCCTCCAACGGTGTTCACACACCCAGCCATTGCCACAAGTTCCATCCTAAAAAATTTATATCTAAGGATGTTAAACTACAATTCGTAACAAGTTAATTGGTAAGAAATAAATTGTAAGAAATTGATTTCAATGGTTATATTTATTATGATTGTTGTGTTTTGATTTAATTATTTTATACATGTCGGATATCAACTGAATTGTAATAAGATATTAGTAATTTTTTTTATGTGGCTATAAATTCAATATCATCAATGAAGCAATGCAAAAATATTTCTGCGCGGTAGGTATAATACAGTTTAATTTTTTCATATCTCCGAAAACTATGAGATGAAATGTGGTATCAATGCTTGCGTAATAAGTTCATTGCAATATTAATGAACTTTCAAATTCAAATTAAAAATTACGTTTATCACTTTTATCAGGGAACAATCATATCCCCAATTAATCAAATCTTTTCACTTAATACGTAAATTTTTTCGAATACTTTAATATTTTATGCAAGTAATTTACATGCTTACCGAATTGATTGACGCTCCAATAATGTTTTGATTGCCATCCATTGGTGGACCAATCTCTGAGTTATCAAAGGCAAAACTGCTCATAACTTGTGGCTCTCCATAAGGATGGGCCAACATGAAGCCGATGGCCGCCTTATATGGCCTCGGGTGCTTGTAGGATAAAATTTCAACGGCTGCTCCGTGCCCCCTCTGGTTATCATGATTGTCAACAAATACAAAAGCAACATCTCTAGGAAGGAAACCCCAATCTTCACCCCAGTTGACGAGCCAGCGCAGATTATCATTGCCCAAAAAGCAGTTGGAAAGTCTCTGTCCGTATTTAAATTCTTGAACATCACCGATATGTGTATATTCCCAGGCACTAACGGCTTCTCCACCCATGTCAATAACTTCCTGGTAGATATAAGGTCTGCTATTCGGTGCAAACCCGAAGCTAGGGTTAAGATTATTGAGTCGGCTGAACATAATTTCGAGATCATGAGGCCACATGTGTTTGGCTGCATCAATTCTGTAAAAATATTTTTTTTAATTTTTGGGTCTGAGTCTCGTTATTCTTGACTTAAATACTCTATATAAAATTAAGACAACACAATTTTTGAAGTGAGAGCTCATAATTTGATTATACAACCAATAATTTATTGAGAGAAGTAAATTAGATGGAAGGTCTAAAAAGCAAGTAGACGTAAAATGTAAACGGCACTGCCAAAGTAAGAGAAACGAAAAATATGGGGTCCGACCTTTTCTACTTATTTCTTTCACTTATATCATTGAAACTTTACTGCTTTTACCATTGTTAGTACAAATACAATTTTTTTCCTAATTATGTATTAAAAAATAAATAAATATGAAAAAAAACATATTCATGCTTACAATAAAAAATGCAGTGAATCTTCAATGATGTAAGTGAAAGAGATAAATGCAAAAGGTCAGCAAAAAATGTTCTGTATGAAAGGAAATATATATATGAAGATAATGCAAATAATGTGGAGATGATTTGTCCATTTCAAATATAAAAACATTAAAAAAACTGGCAGATAAGATATATTTGCAAGAAGTAGAGAATGGTGAAACGAGAGGATAAAAATATGAGGACAGAAATGATAAAAATGCGTTGAGTCATTAATTTTTACCAAGTATAGACAGGGAACGATTTTAAGCATTATCATCTGACAATGTTTTCATTAATATTCATGTCATTATGTTTATAAATAAATCAGAAGAAAGCCTTACGAATAAATAAAAACTTGAAACCTTTTAATAAAATAAAATTTATTACTTGAAAATAAAAATGTATTCTTCATTATATTAAATTCTAGCAATATGTCAAAGTCATTATTAATATTATAATATCTTCGTCCGTAATTCATAAGCCTTAAAAGCTAGTCAGGTGGGATGTCAGATTCACAATTTTTTTATCATTATATACTTAATCATTTTTATTATCAAATGGTTCAGCCTTAAACTTTGTTAGCTATTCAAGTTTCAATGTTCAAGTTCACTTTAATTTAAAAAGACGATAAAAATTGTAATTATTATCATAAGTATTTTTAACTAATCAATATTTTTATCAAATCAAATGACAACAATAGCGAGTTATTATATATTCTTCATTGCGGCAAATTAATTTTATTATTACAATAGTTATTAAACTTATCATCATAATGGCTTTTAAGTGATTACTGATTTTTGTCACTTTTATGTAAATACACTTATCAAGATAACAAGAAAAGAGATGACTCATTCTTATGGATGAGTGAACTTTGAAAAAATTATGTTAATTGATCACTACCATAATTGGTTAATTAAATAATTTACCTAAAACCAGCTACTCCACGATCAATAAGGCTGTTCATGAAATCGACAAGTATGCCACGAACACGTTCTTGGCTTTGGTCAAGATCTTTTAGACCTACCAATTGACAATTTCTGACCTGGAAAAAATACAAACTTTAAAATAACGCATTTGAAATTCTAAATTAAATAAGATAATTTGCATAATCTTTTTAAAATAAGGAAGATAATAAGAGAATTTGCATAATCTTTTTAAAATAAGGAAATTTCTAGTAGCCATTCTTCCGTCATTTATTACACATTTCAAAGTTTATTTTATTCTGACTGCTTATAATATGTGTGTTTATGTATGTGTACTAAAACTTAGTGTAATGGGATTCCCATTACACTAAGTTTTAGTACACATACAATAAGTAAATCGAAATTACACAATTTATAAACTTCATAGTGAATTATTCAACTCGAAAACTTATTTACGTTTTATTAAATGTAAAATATTAATTGCTTTTCATCATTTGTTCCTCTTTAAAATTTACTTAAGATGTTAACACATAAGTAGGCCAAAATTTTCCGTAGATCCAATATGAAATTAAATATTTCACAGCATTAAAAAAACAACAAATTATGAAGTACATAATTTGTAAAAACGTAACTGAAACTTTCCATGAAAATGTCAAATCTGCCCATTGAGTATATTAAATTAAATTGGAAAATATATTTTAAAAATAAGAATATAATTACGTTTGCCGCATTATGCTGATAGTCGGAGCCATCAATTACGCATTCAGGATAATTGAAATCTTGACGTGTCCATGGCACAGCGGGATAGTACCAGTCAAGGAAATTGGCAGTACTTCCACCAGTACCAACATTCTCCTGCAGTATTCCTGTCATGTGATTAATGACGGCATCAACATAGATCCTGGCAAATAAAACCATAAGTTGCTTACATCTTTTAAAAATAATATTAAGAGTTTTTTTTATTCAAATCTTGTTCAAATGGGAATGGTCAATTTATAGAGGAGGTTTGACCTCAAAGCAGACACAAAATAAATGGTTTACAATTGTTAAAGATGATTCCATAAACTCAGAATCTAGCATTTTTTTCATTAAGAACTTCACCAGAATTATACATAAGAAGTTAATCATTAATTTTCGATTTTAACTTTCAAGAAACTGTCAGTCAATAGTTAACCTTAAAATCTAGCTGTCAAGAAATTGTCACCAATACCTATTAAGACTTAATCTAAATAAGTAGGTTAAGCAAACGTGAGATAAAAATTGACACTTATTAATTTTTCACATTATTCGAAACAACATCTATGAGATGTCAACAAAATAGGTGCCAATTCTAACACCGCGCTGACATGACACGGACTGTTTCACAATTAATCCATGCAAATGTTGAGTGTTGTGTTTTCCTTCAAAAAAATGTGAGCTGCAAATAAATTAGATTTGCTTTACTTCTCAATTTAAAGATGCAAAACACAAAGTATTAAAAAAGGATATAATTGGGTTGTATTTTTGAAGTAACGTATTTAGAAAGCATATTCCATATATACCTGAAAAATGAATTGTTTTTAAATAATTTTTTGGCTGATTGTTGAATCCTTAATAACTAGAACTATATATTATTTTTTTTACACTATAATGTAGCAACACTTAAAAGGATATATGTAAATGGGGTGAAAAATTAATTAAGAACTTTTTATTTAATTACAGGGAAATTAATTATCCAAAAAAACTTTTTGAGAAACATATTACTCTTTTATATCATACTTATCTTGTCCAAGATTCAGGCTAAATATGGGCACCTTTATTTTTAAGACTAAGTTGCAACACAGACAAAAGACTTTTGTAGTTGGTAAGTTGGCAAATGGTAGCTACCAACTTTAGTGGGAAAAGGTCAATGATCGAATTTTATTTACTGCATAAGTCAAGTGGCATCATCGGCCAACCAAATATCTGCCATATCCTTTAACATATGTTCATTAGCGCATGTTCATGTCAATGCATAATGTTGCCAGAGTTGCTTTGTTATTTTCGTAGACCTAAATTAGTATTAAATATCATATGTCCTACTTTCTCCAGCTACTGTTAGTCACTTGTATTGTGCGTAAGAACAACAAAGGATAAGCATTGTACCATAATCAAAGTTTTTTTTGAACATTATATTTGATCTAGGGCAAGACTATTTATTTTTTGGCTGATTTTTATCGCCTCGTCTCTTTTGCATATTACTTCAAATATATCTAGTATAGTCAACACATTTTTAGAACAATACATATTGCTCTAGATCCTGAAAATTTGTGTGCAAGGTAAAAGACTTCCAAAGAAGACTTGCTATACTTTTAGGATTCTACCAATGGTTTTTTAAGAAGGCCTTATTCCAATGATTTCTTTATTACCATGCTTGTTTCCTTGTTTTCATTTTCAATTCGTAACATTTAAATATAAAAATTGATTACTCACCATTGAATGGTGATAGAATCATGTTATCTAATTGCCATCTTTAATAGTATTTATACCGTTTTATTCATTAACCAAACATACGATAATTCGAATTAACTATTAGGATATTGGTTATAAATAAAATAGCTATAATTGTATTGAATCTCACCTAACACCCACAGCATTACAACGTCTGGTCATGTCAACGAAATCATCTTCGTTACCGGATCTAGTGACAAGTTTATAAGACATTGGCTGATACCTTTCCCACCAAGGTCTATTATGACTTGTGATGGCCAAGTTTTCATTTGGTGGTGAAATCTGGAATAAAATTTCATCTTAAAATACTTTAGAAGTAAAATTTCTTTAGGGGCACTTGCGCAATATTCGCACCAACACACTTTTTCTGAGCAGTGAACGAAATTGAGCCACAACGCTCGGGTCGGTGATGCAGAGCTGTCAAGTTTCAAGTTGATAACACTGAATCGGATCAACTCAGCTATCTTCCACATTGGCCAAGTGAGTTCACTGTTCAGGTAAACTCAGTTCCTTTTGGCATCGGCTGAGCGAGATCACTTTTTATCACAGAGCGCATCGTTTAAAGAATTATGTTTTATTTTTCGGATGTAGGTAGCATTCAGCAGAATCTATAGTTTGCTTATGCAGTTTCTGGTATTTGAAAGCATCAACTGACTATAGAATTTCATAAGTGTATGCGTTGTGTTATGCACACATACGTACTTTAATTTACTTCTATTTTATTATTGTAATAGAATAGAAATCAGTAATCATTACAATTATTTTATTTGAAAGAATGTACTAGTGTAGTCATACAAATGTGGTGATGATGAGGTTTGGAAATGAACAATGGAACTTATTAACGGATAGTAGTAAAATAATTGTGATTCAAGATATTTCCTACTGGGAGTTATTTAGCAAATTTTATTGCATTATCAACCAGGTCAGGGTCTGGTTATAAGTTCTGGAGATAAACAATGAAACTCCTTAATGGATGGCGGCAAATTATCCATGATTCAAGATATTTGTTACTGGTAGCTATTACTTTGCAAAATAGCTACACTGTTGACCAGGTCAGAACCTGGTGATGAGTTCTGGAGAAGGAAAAGCCTTATCAAATAATAGCAAATCAGTCATGATTCAAAATATTTGCTACTGATAGTTGTTACTTTGCAAAATAACTGTACCATCGACCAAGTCAAGGTCTGATGATGAGTTCCGAAGATTGTCATAAATTAATTGTGAATCAAGATATTGGCTACTGGCCACAACTATCAATGTAGTTTTACTTCAACTGCACATACAGGATACTGGAATTCGTAATTTTTTACTTGTTTTAACAAGAGTAACTTAGTTTAACTACAAAATTCTTTGCTTAACTCTTAAAAACTTTACTTAACTCGTCTCTTACAAGTCTAAACTTCGATACAATGAGTAGAGTCTTTTTATTATAATAATGTTAATGCAATAAAGTATGTAATTTTATTGGTAATAAATGTATTGATGTATATTTCAAAACAATACCGATTTTCGTGTAATATAAATTTTAATGAATTATTTAATTCCTTAATATACCTGAATTCCTCCAAAACCTCTTGGTCCAAGGAATCTCTCGCACTCATCAGCTATGTCGTTCCATCTCCATTCAAATAAATGAACATTGCCTGAATGATTGTCCCAATAATGAGGATCGTGGTAACCCCAAGTCGAAGTTATGGCCACTGCGAGCAGTGCTATCGTAGTAAGTAAACGCATCATGCTGTAAATAAAAATAAATACTATAGTATATTTTAATACTAGTAACTTCAGGAATGCTTTTAGTAAATAAATTACACTTTAAAATATCAAATCTAACTAACGGTTGTAAAATTCCTTAAAATTCTAACTCTACGTGCATTTGAATATCATCACTATTTATGCAGTGATGATTAAAATGCATATTTTGCACATTATTAGACCTCAAATATGCTCTCTTGTGTATTCTTTTGTTCTATAACTTGATCGCATTACTATCACTTAAATGAATTTCATGACACTTTTACAGTAGTTATCGCCTTTAAAAATTTGCCATGTAATTTATATGCGTTGATAGTGTTATAATATTTTCCAAATTTTTTATATATATTAACTTTTATTTATGAATATGCATAACCTTTTATTAGATGTATTAAATGGGATATGTTACTGAAACAATTATGTAAACCAGAAAAACTATCCAATATTATTGGTTCGTCATGCATCATATTTTTAGTCAAATTTGTTTGGCCATGTTGCCGATGTTTGCCATGTTAATTTGTCATAATGATATGGTTATGCTACCTCCCCCCCTCCCTTCATGTATGTAAAAATAAAGCTAACTTGTGAACAGCTATGACAAAAATAATGAAATATTTCTTGAATATATTTGGCGTTAATTTTGTAGAAATTCACTATTCACATTTAATAAAACTGTGTGATGTAGTATTATTTCTACTTTTTTAAGTTCTTTACCACAACCTGGGTTTCATTGTATTATAACACGGTAGGCTATTAGCATAGATTAACTCTTCCAACAGCATTTATATATTACACAAAACAATAACAGAAGCCGGGTTTGTGTGGGTTTTCCCACTCCTTACGTTACTGAGTTTATTGTAGAGGAGCGGTGTAGTTATTCTTATATTTTCGATAGTTATACAATATACAAATATTTTAATGAGGGTAATAAATTAAAATGATGTTATTCTATAAGGTTACACAATGCAAATGTTCCGGTGTAATAAAATTAATTGGATATTATTCTCAGTAATGTATTTAAACAATAGAAAGGATATCTTATGGTTATACCACTAATTACACATATCTCCCATTTTATTTATTTATTTTTATTTTAAATAAAATAAAGTAAGTAAAGAGGTTATGTTACAAGTAAATTATTTAATCACCAATTACAGTCCCTATTCACTCAAATTGTTTGTTACTCATTTAAACTAATAGAAATAATTATGCAACAATGTATTTTTGAAATATTCATAATTATATAAAGGTGCCAAAATAATACATTAAATATTTATATATATATATAAGATACATACCACAGTTTGCTCGCCTTTTCGGTGGCAAGACTGTGTTTCCTGTTGAATTCTCAGTAGGAACTAGCAATTATTATAAATTTAGTCTTTATTTATATGTATTATCAAAGAGTTATCTTTAACAAATTAAACAATCTCTGATTAGATTATCAGTTAGATACTTGTAATTTTGAAACGTCAAAACGCTAATGATACCTTGCAAAGGTTTTTGACAATTTGTATTAGTTATGTCAAAGGTTAATTTAGAAAAATCAAGTTCATGTCAGAACACGAATAGTTAATATAGTATCTAAAATTTTGTTCAGTTCTTCAGGTCTACAGTTGAAAAATTAAAAGGATAGGATAAACACATTTTTCATCCCTTTCAAATTTAATATTTCGCATTTCTGGGGAACTTAAGAAGAGAAATGATACATACCTTAATTTAATTTTGAAAGACCTTTTCAAAGACAATGCGCTGAATGGCATTTAAAACAAATTTTTTTCAGCCCGCTTTATATTAAGGGTAGATACATTAAAATAACTGTTTTTAAATTTTGCTATATCACCCTCTGAAGTACCTACATTTAAATTGTTTTATTTACTTTCAACACTTTAGACTTTGAGGCTGCGACACATAGACAGAAGGACATAACTAACTTATATGGCTTTTTTTCTTGGATAACAGAACCCCCGAAATAATACTTTAGGGTATGGAAAATGCATTTCACTGCTCTGAAATTGTTTATTAATGTAATTATCGTCGCTCTATTATATTGAGGCTTTTGTTTGATAGTGTAAGGTTGTTTAAAAAAAAAAGGTAATGACTTCAGCCAACACAATGGGCAAAAACTTTTTTTTGTGTACAAATTTTGATATATTAAATTATATATATATATATATATATATATATATATATATATTATAATACAGAAAGAAGTTGATTATTAATTTAGTGATAGAAGTAAATAAGAAATGGACCATTTTCATAAACTATACAAAATTATACCTAAAAAATATAAGAAATGTAGAATTCTGCTTAAAAAATTATTCAATTTATTGTCGAAGGGCGTACCATAGCATTTTGCTCACAACAGTTTTAATAGTTATTTACCTTATGTTTGCAATCCCACAGCCAATTGAGCACATATGTACTTTCATAATTAATGTTTTGCTCTCATATGAACTTACCGATCAGTGCCCTTATGGCCACATGTTAAATTGTTTGTGTTTATGTGTCCCTTCGTGCGACATTTTCCTCATCACTCACCAAACAACGAGGTATTATTTATTGAGATTTGGCATTTACTTTTTTTTTTTTTGTCTTGTTTGTTGTATTTTTAATTATTTTATATATTAAATATTTAGAGATTTAACTTTTAAACGATATTAAACTTTACCTTCAAAGGCAATCTAGGATATGTTTTAAGTGATCATTGCGGATCTCAACATGAACTGCAGCATCTTCATATTTCTTCTTGGCTAGAAAAATTTGTAATGCAAATTCTGCATGACATTGTGATTAAGACCAAGTCAAGTAGACTTTAATACTGTAATCAGAATTACTTCTACTTGACTGTTTTTCTCAGTTCAGAATATAACTGGAATTAAAAGAGAAGTAAACATATAAATTTTTACTGAAAGGTGGGTTTCTTGCTAAAAGAAGTATAAAATCCCATATGTTGCAACAGATTTGTATGCGGGATATATTATAAAATCTAGTATATTTACTGTATATTCACTATTATTATATATGTTAACTATTATTATACATGTGTAAAATAAAAACGATAATACCAATCTCTTGCAAGAAAGAAAGATTTTGATATTGATAGTAATATTTTCTTGAAGAGTTCCCAAACTTGAAGGCCAGACTTAGAAATTTTTTTTCATATTTTTAAAGTGACATTTATATTTATTTTTGTGAAGAAAATATAAGTTGAAAAAGAGAGTATTTTGCTGTAATTTCTAAAGATACTGCTGCCGAAAAGTACGTAAAAAATAAAACTAATATAATACCATTTACTGACATACAGGAATCATTAACACTGTAGCCAACATACACGCATGTGAGATGATTTCTAAATCCGTAATTATATAGATAGTAGCTACGCAGCTATCATGTCAAAATGTCACAACAAAGTAGAATTCTTACGAGATAGACCTTCAAATGTCTCTTGCCATTTCTAAATAATTTGCTGTCACTTATCCATCAACCTTCTAATGACAATTCCTTAAACAACATTACGTAACCATAAACGTCCAAACTACCATCATATACTAAACACGAACGAGGATAATTCCTAGCAATATATAAACCAACAATAGGCATATCCACAACGTATACCCACATATAAAAGAATATACGGACAGTCTACATTTATTATCTATTTTTCTCTGTGAGACTCATTGCACATTTTCTGAATGAAATTTTTTTGTGCACAAAACATATTACCCAAAATATATATTTTTAACATTTCTTTAGTGGCAACTACAAGCAATGCAGCCATTGAGACAGCAACCGAATTAATTGTATTGGGGGAATATAAAAATGTTATGCACATTCTATGATTTCTCATTTTTAAATTAAATAGTTATTACTATCTATACATTTATACTATTTCTTTACTAAAACAACTAAGGGCTACATAATATTATCACATTTGCATATTTGACCGATGTGTACATAATAATGACATGCATAAATCTCATCATACAAATGAGTATGATTCATATTCGCTTTGGCTAATGCTACATACATTATATTAGATCTTCATCGTGTATTATATTACTCAATACCAATGTCATTTCCACCTCCGAAATATTGTATATGTTTTGGTTATTCATTTTGTAGACTGTACCTTGTTTTTATTTATGTATTCATATGTTTATTTACTGTAATGAATGCGTGGGTACTTATATTGTATGCTTATTACTACAAGAGCAATCTTTCTCAGTCAACCAAAGAAAGATAAATTTGAGTAATTTATTGCATGACAGAACCCATTTGTAGGTATGATATAAAAGAAACAAAAAATAAATGAGTGAACATTAAGAAAAGACAGCTGTGAGCAAGTAAAACCGTGAATGTGGAAGTAAGAAAAAACAAACTATTTAATATGTTATAAAGCAAAAGATTATGTAGTCGGGTTCAATTACAAAACTCTACTTGCTTTAGTTGTTATTTCAACTTAAAAACAAGCTCATTGTTTTGCTACTTCTGCTAATGGCCCATTAAAGAAAAACTCAATAATTGGAGTAGCTGGTAAAAATATATTAATTTCATGCAAAATAGAATTTCATAGATAACATCACGTTGAAGATCTTCTAAACATTAGTAATACGACAACAATGACATTGGGCTGTCTCCTATGATCTAATAATTTAATTCTCTTATCTGTTATCTCCCAAATTGGTAACCGTACCTCACGCCGTGATCTTCGCATTTTCATTTGATTGATGGATACATTATTTGATAAATTATCATTACATGTGTATGATCAAAATTATATTTTCGTATGTAGACCGATACTACAACCAAAATAGTCATGTCATTCACTTGTCACTTTGTGAAACTTATATGGAAACTGAAATAAATTTGATGCGCTTGTAAAATGATCAAAATTTGAAAAACAGTTCTGTAATACATATTTTAAATAATTGTCAGGTCTGTAGTTTAAATTTCATAACACAACCAAATTTCGTAACACGTATTTTAAATAATTGTCAGGTCTGTAGTCTAAAATTCATAACACTATTCAGTTTCTATTCTTACATTCTTGCTCAACAAGTCGTTGAACTTAAAAATTAATTTTCAGTTAAATGGGATTAAAAGCAAGTCTTAAAGTAGTCTATAATGTAGATATCAAGATATACGTTTAAACATATAGGTAAAATTTACAACATAGAACTTTTAGTCACAAGATATTATATTACAAGCCTTATTTAAATTCATACTCAACTACTATGTCTCTCAATTTACTATGTCTCTCAATTTACTTAGGAAGTACAGGCAATACAATTAGTACATGATTTAGATAAATCAGTTATCAGTAAAATCTGCGTTTCTGATGTATATTATTGTCACGCTATTAGTGTCTCGATAATAGAGTAATTAACTTTTCTTTGGAGCTAAATTCAAAATTGATTGTATTGTTTTAATTTTGGAAATACTTAAATATTTTCGAAAGCCTGGGCTGAAAAATATGAGATGAGCTTTTTATTAATATTATTGAAAAAACAAAATATATGCAGCAGATATTTTAAAACTTAAGTCAATTAAATCATTAATAAAACCAATTGTAAATTACTTAAAGTATTTTCTAATCTTTCTGTCTATTTATTAATTATACTTACATTATACATGTATCAGATCCGGTATAGAATGATAACCTAATGATTAATTACACAGCTCATGTAAAGATTACTTATCCATAGTAATTTTTTTAAATTATTTGTGATTTATCCAAAAATAGGCATTTATCTAAAGAAATGTTACAAATCATATCCACAATGGGAATATAAGTTCTGTCTATTGACTTTAATTATTGATATATGAAAATATTGATATAGAAAGCTGACTATTTGTGAGTGGCGAATTGCTCAAAACTCATCATGTATCAGCTAATAAGGAGTATAAGGTTGTCAAGAAAATGTTGTATTCACGTAAAAACTAAAAAATTTTCATGCTTATGTCAATTTATTACACATTTTTCATCTTATCACTCATCTAATTTGAAAACGAATAATTTTATTGTCAAATTATTTATTCATTTTTCTATTTTTTGTTTCTATCTGGTTTAGCCACAGTTTTTTAATCCATACAAGTTAAAAATTTATATCTCATTCTTTTGATTCCATTATTGATATAATTTAATGGATACT
Organism: Druceiella hillmani; assembly: GCA_039881145.1. Taxonomy (NCBI): domain Eukaryota; kingdom Metazoa; phylum Arthropoda; class Insecta; order Lepidoptera; family Hepialidae; genus Druceiella; species Druceiella hillmani. The sequence goes on along the minus strand of JAYKKI010000023.1, from coordinate 3,051,163 downwards.
ACATTAAAATGGAAAAAATAGGGATTTAGTGGAAAAAATAGGGATTAGATTAATATATAATCAAGTTTTATCTTCAAATTTCAATCTTAAGAAAGAGTTATATTTTTGTCCAAAAAACTAAAGGTGATAACAATTAACTGCATAATGGTCTAAATTGATTCCTATTAAAATGTGTCTGAATTAGAAGCTTCGAGCGTGCAAGTAACTTTCACGTAACATCCACTCTCGCACCATCTCAATAAAATAATTGATTTTATTGTAATAAATTTTTTACACAGATAAAGTAGAAATGTAGTTACAATATAATCAAAGCATTTGTACAATAATTATGTAGTTACAAGTACAACAAATAATGAAAACAAGAAAAACAAAATTTCCCTCTTTCTGTAACAAGTAAAAGTTTGTAAATAAAAAATGTTTACAAAATGTAATTTTTGTAACTATTATAAAAAGTAAATACTGTAAATAAATCAATGTAAAAAAATCTTTTCACCTAACAAAAATTTTTCTTATAATTAAATTACAAAAAAACATAATAAAAAAATATAAGCACAAACAATTTTCAAAAAATCGTAGAAGCAAAAATTATTTTCCAATGCATAGTATAGTTATTATAATTCTATTTGATATTTTATACTTTTTCCTATGATATAACTTTTCCTATGTATAACTGTCTATATGTTTATCTTATTTTAACTTGATTATTAATGTTTGAGTGGTACTTCATAAATAATATGCCTGCTCGACCAGTTAAATTATTTTTGAGTTGACATAGCAGACAATTCTATGGCCCAGCATAATAATCATAATATCATAATAGTATAGGTAGCAATAATATCACTGTTCAGAAACTTACTGCATACAATATTGTTAAAATGGAATCAGCTAGTAATCCTATTTATTTAAAAATACAAAGATTATATATGTGTATATATATATGTATATATATATTTCATTAATACTAGGTTACTCCTAAATATAAAATTGTGTGATATTTTCAAACTTTTATTCTATTTCTGAGACATATATTAACAAGTAATGAAATTAGTCAATATATAAAAGATCACATTGACGTCGGCTCTAATGTAGACTGTTACCCAAGTGGAACAATATACCATAAAAATATCTTCATTTCTAAGTTTTCCAGCATCTCAACCAACTATTTAGTCTGAAACAGGATAAATGATCATCCAATATTATAAATTGACATAAAGCAGTACTAAAGGTAAAAACAGCTATATATGGGCACCTAGGAAAGACATGCTTTTAATAGGATATCTGTAACATTATACGTGCATTTAAAGAACCATCATGAGCTTGTAAAGATATTATTAATTCATTATTGGAACTATTTCTCACAAATCACATAATAAAAAAAGTCAAAAAGTGGAAAATTGTTCTAATTTATGAAAAAATCTGGAGGGAAGGGAACAAATACAAATGGCTTATCTTTAGTCGATTATTTCATAGGGGAAATTACTAGAAACATCTATGGTTATATCAGAAATGTGACCACAGTCAACTGGTTTATCTCTATTCCTCTAGTTATACCATTGCTCCAGCCGTACAAATTAATGATTGTCAAGACTTTTTGAGCTACCAAAATGGAAAAACCTGTGGAAATGCAGATCAACAGGAGTCGTGATATTGTGATGTTTATGTTTTATTACGATGACCAACTTATACTATCATACTGCAAACCAAAACAAAAGGAAATTAAAAAAAAGAAAGTTTCCTTTCTTTTTTTTTCTTGTGTCATCACAAGAAGGTAATATTCTGAATTAGGTTTAAAAAATACCATATATAATTGAATATTATAAATTAATAAGTTAGATCTTACACATTTCTTCAAATATGCTCCATCATGTATTCAAAAAAATGAATAAATAACTATAGGTATACAAATTTGAAGGTAAAATGAATATAACTCAGATAAAGAGCTATATTATTTGCTGTCACAATATGTTGGAAATTAGAAGCGTGTGTAATGTATGAATGACATTCTCAGCTCGTAGAACCATGGCAGGAAGAAAGTTTAGAAATGCGCACAATGCCCTGTAACATCAAAAACAAATCACAGAAATTTTGGACCTACACAGCCAAGGTCAAATCAAAAGTTACTAACAAGTTCCCACAAGTTTGATCCATCAAAGAAAACTGAAATTATGCAGAGAAAAATTTAAGAAAAGACGATGTCAGAAGATGTCAGAAATTTGCTCAAGAATGCCATCCACAATGAATATTCAATCAATTTTTGCATGACTTAACCCAAACGTAACAAGAATAACATTAATTCTTTTTTCTTTTTACTAAGATCCATATTTGTAAGTAATTAAAAAGTATTATTTTTTTTTCATGAAGTTACGGATTAAATTTCATTGTGAACAAAATGCCATATTTTATTTCATTTATTAATCCCTATTAACAATATTGTAGAATAAAATATTACTCTGGATAATTTAAATTCCTAAAAACCTGACTATTCATTAAAACAATAAATTCTTAGCCTTCGAGGGGTATTGATGAGGTTAGCCATCTAGGATTAAAACAAAACAATGTTTATTTTTTAAAACTTTACTCTCATAAAAATAAACTATATTATTATTAATCGTAAAATAATCTCTTTTTAAAGTAAAATTTTCAGGGTGAAATCACATTCACAACTACTTGACATGAAATTTTAATTTCTATTTCAGAATTAAATTTAATCACGTTAGTAACATGAGTTCATATTTTTCTGCTTTATATACTTTATAAACTGTTTTATATTCATGTTTTGAAAACAAAAATATTGCGTTGATTAAAACTTTACAAAAGTACAGTTTATGCATTCTATAAATCATGAAAGATATCTTAAGACCATGCGGTACGCAAGTGATATAAATGTTTCGTAACAATAGATTACAATACACTTTATCAACATTATGATAGTGGGTAATTAGCAAATCGTTAGGTAAGTCAATCTATACATTGATTTGATATTTGTAGCAAATATAGTTTAAACTAAATCCTAGAAATGATTTTTATATTTGATTGATGGTTTCATAGATTGCAAGTATAATGACTTTTTATTCCGATATCAGACAAGGCACGGGCCGTTGAGATAAGATATAATGATTTGACTATCGAAGTTAACACTGTAAGATACCATGTGCAAAAAAGTTACACTCTGCTTTGGTTGTGTGGAAGAAATTGTTTTTATAGCAATTATTTCACCAAAAACATGCTTTTAAAAACACATACCACATCCTTTTTTAAAATTTTAACGGATAAGAAGTCATATAAATAAAAACAAATGATATGTTTTATTAACATATAGCCTTTAGAAGTAAATATATAAAATCTATTTATTTGTTAACATATCACAATAAACCTTACTAATTACGTATGCAAATCTTTTAATTTGTTGTTAAATAGGCCTTTAGAATTATAATTTTTAATTGGAAAAGCGATAGGAATGAAAGAAAGGCAAAGAAAAATTTAAACTCGCTTAATTTTCAAGGAATAATTGAAATATATTGTATTAAAATAATTTCATTCAATCATGTCAAAATGTGTTCTAAAATATTTTACAATTTCAAGATTTATAACCATAATATTGGTTTAACAACCCAACTACCGTGTTTACTGAATAATTTGTTATTTGTTGATTCATGTTGAGTAAATACTAGAGAAAACGGTATGTCCAATACCTTGTCCCGAAAAATTAAACATTTTTTATTTATTTAATTATGTACTTTAATGTATCTAATTCATACATATGACAGACTTATGGCTTGAGAACAATCTCTTACAGCCAACCAGAACACCAATCTAGCCCAACTAGAGGAATGGCCAGGAATCAAACCCGGGTCCATACAGTATGGCGCACAGTCAAAGGCTGTCAAATCCAGCCTCATCCAGTTTAAGAAAAACAAAAAAGTGACTATGAGCAAAGAAGTGACCTACAGGCTGTTTGCCAACTTTGAGAAGGCATTTGATTCCATAGACAGAAGTGTATACCACAATATCTTCTACTTAAGTACAGAATTCCTTATTAAATCTTGTATCTGATCAAACAAGTTTATAATCTATATGAATGTTAAGTTGTGCATAAAGGTAAATTGCAGTAATCTCTCTCTCTATAAGGTAAAATCTAGTATGCAACAGATATATATCCTCTCACCAACAACCTTCATCCTCATCATTGATAAGATCATGAGGAAAATAGCCTGGAGAACGAGAGGAATTCAATGACTCTTGTGCGATGGATTAAAAGACATTGACTGTGTTTAGGATGTTTATCTGCTTAGCCATGCCTCAAAACATCTGAAGCTATAAATTAGAAAAACAAATAACACTCTCTTTTGGCTCTATTCACCCTAGATAGTTTTGGGTTTTCTCAGAAAACAACTTCAAGATTTTCAATAGAAAAATCTCTTCTATGGCATGCTTGCGATACTTAAAAAGTTAGAGAGACTTACCCACACACTTCAAATGTATATTAACTGATATCTGGATTGAATTTTCAACATAAGATTGCCAACGGTAATTGCCAACGATGGGCTATGGGACATTCCTAAGAAAATTTTCATAAATGTTCATAGGTAAGCAAATCTTTTTATAATATATGGTGATGAAAAAGAAGTGGAGACATGAACAAATGGGAGATGGAGAAGTAACGGGGTCGAAACATTTCTTTATATTTCTTTGCGCCTGTAGAACATAAAGAAACAAAAAGTGAAAAAGAAAGTTTATCTAAAATTAATACAATAATTCTTTCAAGTGAAGAATTCAGTCTCTTTTTTGCTTTGAGCAGCATAATGATAAACAAAATATAATAGCATAATGATAAACAAAATATAATATATAAATTCGATTCTAAAGCAGGAATTGTGCATAAAAAATTTTGTGTGTTGTGTATTTAAAGTACCATCTAGCGCCTGAGCCCCATTTTAGGTGAAATTTTGCATTTGATAAAAATTCTTAATAAGATATTTAAATAAACTGTGCGCATTCATACAGTGAGGGTGAGGCAAGATTATGAGTACAAAATTATGTAAAGCATGGCTGCAACATATATTCATATTTTATTTGAATATAACTAAACAGCTCTTTCCTGATTCACCGATTGTAATAAGTAGGTAGCAAAAAAATTGTTCTTAAATTAAGAAAAATACTTTTTTTTACTAAAGTAAAAATATTTAAACATAAATAAAAAAAAATAAACTTAAGCCATGGAATATATGGAATGAATGGATGACCTGGTCTAAAATATATATAATATAAACCAATTATATTTCAATAATCTAGTGGTTGGTTAACTATACAACTTCAATCTTTCCTTTTTATCTCTTATAATCAACATAATTATTCTTACTTAGTTCTCATTCAATACGATATAGTTGCACCATGCCTTTTTTTTCTTCTCTTATTCTTACTCACTATATATATTAGTATATTTCACAAAATTTACACTTGCTTTATTATAATTAGTCAGCAATTACCTTCAATATTCAATCTTGGTGAGGCATAATTGTAGTCATTGCAGCTCAGTTTAACCGTTAGAGTACCAACGAGCACCATCACGCTCGTGCACATACTAACTAAATTTGCAACGAGCGCGATGGCGCTCGCGAAATCAGTTGCTGTTTAGCGTGCGGTAGGGGAGGTAGCTCGCACGCATCGCTAATTTTTTATCTTTCTACGTGTTACATAAAGTTCAAATTGTAATATTATTAGTAATTATAATATAAAAACGATCCGGGAAAAGAAAATTTTTAACCCATATTGTCCGAATACGAAAATAATTGGAGTGAAAATGATTATTTTTCAAGTTGTGAAGAAAGCGATAGTGGGAGTGACATTCTGGTGCGCTCACAATTTGGCGTAATGCAAATTTTGAGTGATAGTAATAATAGTGACGATAACAATTATTTTGCTGATATGGAGGAGGTACCGGACTGCGAAAACACAATGTGACCTTGATTTCAGTTTTTGTTATAATTTTTATTCATAATATATACTTCCATAATTTTCTTTGTATTTTATTATCCTTTTACAAATTTTTATTAAGAAAACACCGAAAAAATTATTAAAATTGGATCATTTTTGCAAGAGATACAGTTTTTTTTTCGAGACAAGTAAATGACATTGAAAACAAAAGATTTCTTTGGCATTTTTAAGTATGTATGAGTAAAAAACTATGGCACTAAAATGGTTAATGAGTACTTGGTATTTCACTAAAAAGGTAAAAGCTCATGAAGGTCTAAATGCTACTCACATACTCACATTAAAAAAATATTCTTCACTAGCAATTCGGCCCCTACTGCAGATGGGAAAAATCATGCTGTGTTCATTCAAAATCATTTTTTGACCACAACATTTTCACTCTAAGATGCACCCAGGGGGGATAACCTAGAGTATAATGCATAGTAATAGATAAATGATTAGCATGTAAATATAGATGAATTATTAATTAAAAACATTTGTTAAAGATGAATAAAATATCGCTATCTAGTAGTCAATTATAAAACTATATTTCAAGATACTAGGTTCAAAATAGTTACTTATAAACGAAACAGATGTCACTGTCAAATAGCTAAGTAGCATTAAAGTAAGAACCTTTACTGCTTATGTATGTGTTCAGAAGAAAAAGAAAAATTTATATATGTATATATATTTATATATATATATATATATATATATATATATATATATATATATATATATCAAAGAAGATACCTCTATCAGTTTTGCCCAACAAGTGTTAACCGACAAACTTGAGATTACAATATTTAGAGACCATGTTCAATCGGTTATGAACCAAGTGGTAGGTATTTTTAAAAATTAAATTAAATTTCACATTACGTTGGTACATTTATAAAAATAAATGCATGAAATATAGAATTAAAAAAAAATTAATATGCATGTTATGCTTGCAATCATAAACAAGTGAAAGCCTAATATGTCCCAGCTTACAAACACCCAAAGGGTTAAATGTAATGTTGATTATTATTATAAATATCATATCATTGTCAACTCTATAAGAGATATAGATAATGAGTTAGAAACAGTACGCCATCAACCTACGTGCATTATCACATCCTGATTGGTATTGGACCCCAGTTGTTTTCGTTAAAATTCATTATATCATTATAAGTATCTCATGCGTCAGTGCTAAATCCATAACGTCATCATAGATTAAATATTAACAATGATACTATTGATGAACTCTAATGATTGTGAGCATGTGTACGATAGTTATAATTAAGGTGAACGACAAGAATTCTATACAAATTATTTACTACAGAAAGTTAAATATTGCTGGATTATAAATTGACAATAGTTACAAAAGTAATTAGGTTACAAATAATTTGAGTGGTGGAATTACTTATTAATTATTATTGACAGCATTTCTCCAAAACTACCACAGACAAGTAAATAAAAAGCCATAGACAGGTAAATAATGTAAACACATTGCTAATCCTTCTATGTACAGAGTTACACGGCTCAATGGCCTAGTATAAGCACAAACATAGATGTCTATTAGATGATAGTTATATGTAAACAAAAAGCTCCATACCTCTAACGCATAATAAATTTATAACATATTTAACTTTCCTCAAATTTGTTATATTTCCATACTTTTTTATTCCAGCATTACCTTTCTTCCTAATGTATTTTTTCCCAAAACAAAAAATATCTAGAACTTCTAAAATGAAATAGGACAGAAAATTTCTAAATTTCTGTATATAGCTACTAAAAGTAGTTGATAGAAAACATTATCAAAAAACATACTGTTCTATCAAAAACATTTTTATGAGCAGAGAACATAAACTTAAAATATACTTTTCTGTCAAAAACATTTTTACGAGCAGAGAACATAAACATAATAAGCAAATCGAAGAAATATTAAAGTGTCTCTTTGTGATTTTCAACTTTTAAATACTCTGCATATTCGATTATTAAACAAATCTAATATTAAAAAGAAATTTGCCTGTCTGTCTCTTTGTCAGGCTGTCTGAATGAATGGATTTAACTCGTAAACTACTGAAGCTACTGACCTGAATTTTACTTAGGTTTATGAAAGTAATCACGGGACAAATTTAGTTGTTTTATACATCTCAAGCAGTTTCAATATTATGACGATGAAAAGGTTTAGTAGAAAATTAAACAAAATCTCTATAACACCGATGCTGAGCAGCAGCAGGCTATACCCACTTTACATGTGGAGTGTAGAACCAGATCCAGTGTGTGGAACAAGCAGGAGCAAGCAGGGGAACAGAGGAAAGCATGCAAGTCAGCCTATATGCAATTTAAACCAATTATTTGTGTCTTATAAAAAAGTGTTAAATAAACACATTAAACACTAAGCTTACATTCCAAAATTCCATGTAGACGAAGTTAGAAGATACCACTAGTTTAAAATAAATCTAGAATATAAATTTATTTTTAAGCCATGACATAAAAAGAAAATCAATTATTACTTGAAAGCATTTCCGAGCTTATATCAGTAATGTAAGTACACACAAAGAAATAAACAAATTTTTTATATCAATTTGTTAAAATTTATAGAAATTGGTAAAACCAAATAAATTCATGAATTTTTTTCCCCAATCTTTGAGCAGAAAGAACTGAAGTTCAAAATTAAACATCTTTCAAAATATAGCTGCATTCAGCAGTTGAATATACATGTGATTAAAATTTGGTAACCCCATTTGTCAAAAAGATTTCCAATGAGGCGAAAATGCATATTTACAAGGACTTGATTTTGAAAGGCATCTTACTGATGATTATTTAAAACTCGGTCAAAATTTAATATGTATATACACACTAGGTGCACACTTTAAACTTTAACCACCCAGGATATTTCATAATAATTATTTGAATGTCCTTATCTATTAAACGTCACTACTGATTAAATGGTATTAAGTCATCTGGTGATTATAGTTAAAGGTTTTTATCAGTCAATGACCAAAGTTCATAAAAAATTTTCTTTTTGCAGTGTCAGAAGGTACGCTATTAAATAACTATTTTATACATAAGTCACAATTTTGAAAATTAAAATTAACTGACAAAGTTATGATAAACAAGCAATCCATTAAAAGACTCCTAGGTTTATAAAATAATTTCTTTCTTTTTAGGCACTATAGCCAATTCCGACCAAGGTTGTCTTTTCCATGATGTAGTCTTGTTAAATGCAACAAATCTCCATTAACAGGTTTTCGTGTCCCTCTGGTTTTTCTCTATAGTGTCAATCCATCCACCTTGGAAGAATATTACTTTTACATCTGGCACCTTGGATCTACATTGTGTCTAAAGATTTTTCCACCATCTAATTCTACTTGCTTTTATATCTTTCCCATTGGTTGTCAATATTTGTTAAATAATTCAGAATTGTGAAAAACGTTATTTTCCTTTAGTGCACTAAAGACTTTAAGTAACATTTTCTTTTTAATTAACAGTGATAATTTATCCTCATGAATTTTAATTAACAGCCAGCACTCACATAAGAAAATAAATCTTTTTAAACATTAACCCAGCTACAGCTTTGTGTTCTCACTCAGAAATGTTGACTTGAGCCCTTTTCTGAGACCTAAATTATTTCTATCAAATAATAGATTTTATAAATTTTGTGATGTATGTATTAAGTTGCTTTGTGAAAAATATTTTATTAACACTATTTAGAAATAATATATAAAAATAGTTTTTGCTTTCATATTTATAATGTTGATAATGAAATATATAAATAAATATAAATCAAATATCATAACTAATGGTTTTCCAGTTAGTTTCTCTATATAATAATTAATAAGTAGCAAAATTTTGTAACATTTTGTAGTTATATCTTTCAAATTCGTGACTCTGTTAAAATGGATTAGATTGTTCTTTGTTTCTCATATATATAATAATTCGAGTAAATACTTAAAATGTACTTTTCTTCATATAGCTGTAAACATACATAAAAATATGATCTTGCAAGACAATTATTTGTTTATAAAATAGTAATATTTCAAAAAGTTCCTTGTAGTTTCTGGAAGAAGATCATAATTCGTAAGTAGTGGAGAATTATTTTTATAATCAAATAATCTATTAATGAGATATTGTAGTAATCATTTACACAATTAATAATTGAATGATCCTCGTAAACGGAAGATTGGAAACAGTAATCACTAATTTCAATGCTCCGTGCAAAATTTAAGCCAAGTTACATTTCTTTAGTCAAATCACATTAATTAAATAGTTTAATATTGATTCCTAAGTCATAAAACACCGATTAGGTGTTTATGCAGAACAGAACAGCATGTATTCTCTCATTCTGTATACCTCTGTTTTGTTCACTTATATTGGTAGCACTTATTCTATTGAATGTCCGCCTGCATTCACTAAGTACAAGATATATAAAGTTATTTTATAATCAAATGATACTATTAGTATTATTCATAATCCTCCATCACTTCCCGAGTTATGTCATACCTGCTATATATAAAATGTAAGTTAAATTCACTCCAGTGCTTAAAAGTTGCCATGAAGATTTAACTTTCAAGTAGTACATAAATTAATATCTGTGAAATATATGTATTTTGTGTAAAATCTTTATTTATGTCCTTAATGTTTATTTGATTTATTCAAAGCAATGGTAGTTTAATTTGAGTGTACTTCTTTTTTATAATAAAAATGGAAAACTAGAAGGAAACACAAGGAGACAACACAACTCTATATACTGTAAACTTGTTTCCATTGGTAATAACTAAATGTGCAAGAAAAATATCTTAAATGAGTAGTCCCCATAAAAATAATACGAGATAAACATCTTATTCCCATCACAAAAATACTTAGCATTATGCTGTTTTATCATTAAAAAATTCAATCTAATGTCATATATATTTCTACAGTTTTCACTTTTGTCATTGGGTATGTCGATAAACTAGTTTTACTTGTGATTCAGCCATAGTTAAATAGAGTTCCTATTATCATTTATTGTATCTCTACATGGTGTGATTTCCTGTTGAATGAAATTACAATAAATTGAATTATTACTTTTTGGGAGTTTGAAAAAAGCTGGATAAAGGAAATTATTTTATAAATGAAATATTTAATAATTTAGATTATTTTGTTATTTTCTAATACAATTATGAGTAGCAGGCATCATAATGGTTATTAGAATTTGATAGGTCTCAGATTTTTAGGGATTCTAATCTGAACGTATCAGTATGGTTCCGGCTCAATAACTTATTACTTAGCTGACTAACTTTGCAATTTATTTTATAAATAAAAAATGTATCCCTTACTACTTAATGCATAAATACACACCACACCTTTACAAAAAGAAATTGCAACAAGATAAGACATTATTGTCATCCGAGGTAGCAAAGCTACGTGTGTTCAAATATCCACTACTATGTTTCGCACTCCAATTAGTTTTTATAATGCATTATTCACCACTCGAAATGTGCTCCTACTTGGACAATACCAAAAGATCCGATATATGCTCAGATCTACATCCATGAAACTGCTTCGGAATGTGGGTCCGCCGACACATGTCCATCTAGCCTTATTAATCTATATCTAAAGATAAGTAACACTCAACATTCAAAATCAGTTTATTTCTTTGTCTACTTCTTTTAATGTTAACTTATCTTAACCTTATATTATTTAAATATTTCATTCATGTTGCACCTACTGTGGTGAGATATTATTACCTTTGAATTTGGACATCGAGTTTTGCTCCTGGAAAATTTCTAATATAAGCTATATCAAACTAAAATCTTTGAATTACAACGTCTAATAAATATACATTCGACCATTACTCGACTATGCTGATGTATGGCTGCCTTGATCCTTAAAAACTGTTACTATAAAAAGTAAAACGTCTTAAAAATTTGTATGTAGGATAAGGGGGTTACTATGAAACGCAAACAATGAAACAATTCCAATATTTCCAACTCTTTGTTGCTGTAATGTAAAGCTCATCTACCGCCATCTTAAGAGAATTGTCATTTTTGGAATGTTAATCTGGTCTTGGAGTTTTTTACAAAGTGTTTTTAGGCGTAAAAAGTAAAAAAAGCTATTTTTTTGACCTTGAAAATGTTTCTAAAAAATGTTTTTGGCATAAAAAGTAAAAAATGCTATATTTTTGACCTATGTTATATTTTCGACCTTGGAAAATATAATCATACTATTGTTTTTAAGTTGTTAGTGAAGTGAATGGAGTGAGCTAGTGATTAACTCCAACTTTATAATTTTTCATTATGTATTAATGGAATTAAAAGTATTAAGATTCTCATTCCCTTATTAATAATAAAGAAAAAATAGATAAACATAAAAAGAGTGGTATCTATAAACTTAAATGTAACGATTGTAATAGTGCATACATAGGTCAAACAGGAAGAGATTTTAATACAAGATATAAAGAACACATCGCCAGCTGGCGTAATAATAAACCAGACACATCTCACTTTGCTAAATATCTCATTGAAAATAACCATCGCCCTCATACTGATAATGCCCCCTATATATTACAAATAAATACAAAAGGCAATAAACTTAATATCCTAGAAACATTAGAAATAAACAGACATAAAATAGATATCAAGGTCAATTTATTAAATGAACAACTAAATATAATATCATCACCCATTCTTAATATCTTCTAGATATAATATAAATATAAAACATTGATACTACAGTACCCTGGAAATTGTTTCAGCATTAATACACATATAAATATAAGTATATATAATAAAAACAAAAAAAAAAAACCAAATAAATAAATAAATATATGCATACACAAAACCGGAGATATGTAGAATTAGTGTATTACCTTGTCCTTACTTTCAAATACCCTTGCTTTTGTATAAATATATTACCGATAATAAGATATGTAGAATTAGTATATTACCTTGGCCTTACTTTCAAATACCCTTGCCTTTGCAATATATTACCGACAATAACTTCCATTTAATTTTATTACATACACCCTAAAGTTTGCATTGTATAACTTCACATAATAACAACAATTGAATTTATTACCCCAACTAGAATACTGGTATATTGTATAACTCTCTGTAATATAATAAAACCTAGTCTGTGCCCCTGCAATAAACTCACTAACATAAACAATGGAAAAATCCGCACAAAGTAGTCTTCCGCTATTGTGTTTGAAACATATAAATGCTGTTGGTCGTTCCTAAGAGTTAATCTTTGCTAATATCCCACCTGAAGATGTTGTAATACAACGAAACCTAGGTCGTGGTAAAGAAATTAAAGATAGTAGAAATAATACTACATCACGTAGTTTCATTTAATTGCGGATTTAGGATTGTGTAAATAACTGCTACCCCTTAGGCAGATCTCCAATTTTTTATTCTGCCGACATACTTACAAAAATTAATATTTTTTAATATATCTTATTTTTGTTACTAATTTACACTGAAATCAACATTTTTATGTAAAATTATGTGTTCAGTGAAAGATACCCGTTGACAATATTATAGAAACAAATAACAGGCTTCGAACTAGCGAGGATTTATAACAAATTATTAAATAATAATAAAATATGAACAATATTTTCACTTTGTGATAAATATCAAAATATTTATTAAGAATACTGCCTCATACTGACTTATAATAAGCTTCTCAGATGCAGTATAAGAGTTGCTCTTTGACAGCTCAAGTTCGGATTCTTGTGTTTTTTTGTTTGTTTGATCTTTTGAGACATTGTTCTCTGTAATTTGATTTGTTCGTGTAAATGTATTTTCCTTAAATTTTTTTCACAAAAACTATTAAATACTCCTAAAAAATAATAAAAGTAATTTAAAGTTTACCAAATTTTACAATTTCTTCAAAAAATAAAGGTTTTGTTTTTTGTTATAATAAATATTGAAACTGCCTGCAACTGCCCCTAATGCACGTGAGACATAAAAGCAATAAAAGTAATTTAAGGTTAGATACAATTTTAATTATGGTTAAAAATATTGTAAGACTTAGCAATAATTCTGGCCCTTGTTTATCATGTTTTTTATAAATGGTACCACGTCAGGAGCAAATAAAGTGAGAGGAACAATACATGCATGTCATTCGTAGTATTAGTCATTGTATAGCTTAAAAAATATTTTGAATTTTTTAAATTTTTCGAAAAAAGCCGACAAGATTACCTAAAATTCTTTTTAAAATTTATAAATTGTTTACTTCAAAATTCTGTAATGAAATTCAAACATAGAAAATGTTTAATGTTATATTCAAACATATACATACAAATTCAAACATAGACTAATTACCTCATTTACCTTCTTTAATTAAGTGTGAATATCTTTTTTTATAGTTAAAGGCAGCAAGATTTTTATTACTATAATTTTTGCATTACATGTGCCAATTTTTAAAATGATTTGTTAATTTTAAAAACTACATTTTTTTCAGTACAAACGGTCAAAATAGTGTGACCAAAATTACAAAATCTTAAAAAGTATATTTTTGAATTACTTTTTGAGAGAATTGTATTAGTTGTAAAAATACTTATTGATTCAAAAGGTGAATTACTCAATTATACTTAACTACAAAAAAATCAACAATCAGACTTAATTTGTAGTCGTGGCACCCAAAAGACTAACCCAAAGTAGTGATTTTCAGAAATTTTAAAAAGTGTCAATACCTCGTAAACTAAGAGATTCTTATTAAGGTCAAATTTTGTCAGTAACTCTGACTGGGTTACTTGGTCTATCCCGTTTTCGGTTGGTCCATGACTTACGGGACATTCTGTATAATGAGAAATTAGCTGAAAATAAAATCATTGATAAGTTGTAAAATGTTTTTAATAACAGGACTTTCCAAAATTAATTTATCAGTAGACAAATATTGATAAACTATCATATTTATACTCCACATGTAGGTAATAATATTAAGATCTTATCTCTATTAATTGACTTCTTTTCCTTTGTAAATTAGTAATTGCATCACATTAGTTCATGCAGAAGCACCTTTGATGTATGGGGTTCTTAACACATTTATATTTTTACTAAAATACTTTCTGTTTTTGTCATGTATGGAAACCAAGATAAGCAACAGATGACAAAATTAATGAATATGGCGCTTTATGGAGTTTCTATACCAAAAATTATGTAAGATTATGGTAATAAATTTTATATACCGAAAGCTCACATTGCTTTGTAATGCTATCCTGACGAAATCTTTAAGAATTAATGAGGGAAAACTCAACAATAAGGTAATTGACTGAAAATGAGCGTAAGTTAAAAAAAAATGTTGAAATTGGTTAGCTACTCAAAATTAGTTATGACTCGCATAATATACAAGTGTAACTAATGGTACTTCAAAATATACAAGTATAACTTTATATGATCTTCTATATACAAGGATTATATATAGGAGAACACATAAAATAAAGCTGTCTTAAAGTAATATGTTATTAAAATTAGTTTTTGAGAAGACTTATGAATTGGAACAAAACATTTGGCTTGATGTAAAGTCATTTCTTTCTTTTAATAATTTGATAGTTACGTATATCTGATATAGAAAAATTTAATTTGATCATTAAAGTTTTCTTATGATTTTTCAAACGGCTTCAGACAATTTAAACAATATGTAATTATTTAGTATAGGGTTTATTAAATTCTGTCTTTTTTTTGAAAAAGTTTTATCACCTGTACACTCAACAAGTAAGTACCCATTAGTAAAAGGACGTACCCAGTATTAAGTTAAGATATTGTTCGGTCGGTTGGTTGGTGTCGCGTCCACATGAGATAAGGAAGCAGCTACAAATGTCCATGCGCAGAAATGACACTTTTGGCGATATTAATGATATTATCAGAGTAGAGGTCCACTGAATGGAAACACTCCAAGATCAAAAAGAGATGGCAGAATTGCAGGACAGCTGAAAGCATGGTCCGGGCTGAGGGGGACGTCATAGTTGCTATAACCATGATAGGTTTTAGTACCGTCAGGATAGTGGATGAAGTGCCCAATCCTAAGTCTTGTGATGGTCTTGGTGAACACACAATTTGCATTAATTTTACATATTTGATAGTCTTTTTTGATGGCCTTTTCTCGTAAGTTAACACATTGATATCACTTCATAACAATCTGAAACTCAGCATGTGGTCTCGAGTTACTAAAAAATTTCCCAGAAATACAATAAGGAGATTCATATCTTTTTAATATCGGCTACGTATAAAATTACGCATTTTTGTAATGTCGGCTACATTTGAAATCACGGTACTACTGCATGACAAAATAAACTATTCAAATCGGTTAGATTTTAAGATAAGATTTTGGAGCAAATTTGTAATCAATGATCGGTTTATTTAATTGTTTATGTATGTGTATAATTTTCGATGTTGTACTTAAGCATATCTATTATTGATAATCACTTACTTAAAAAAAACTACACTGCGACGCATTTTTAGAAAGTCATTTATATTTACAAATCCGCATTCTTCGCTTATTATTCATGTTTCCAATCCATTAGAAGCAGCAATATATTTTCAAAATTGTATGTAGGACATAAAAGAATGATAAATGATGCAAATGACCCCTACAAGGTGTAGTAAGAATAACACTAAAAATAACGCTGTAAACTAAATAACTTAAAAATAGAATTTCAGTGAAGAAATCAAATAAAGTTTATCAGTATTTGACAATATTGTGGTTCATCACTGCTGCATACTCTATTTTAGTAAAAGACATCATTTGTATTATACGTCACGTATTGATAGCAGTCTGAAATTTGAACCGAGTGCGTGGTACTACTCTTACCTACTAGGCCAAACTAGTTTTTCTAAATCATGGTAAGTTTTGTCAGTTTAAACTAGGCCAATCTAGTTTACCGTACCATGAAACAAATGTATATATAAATATATATATATATATATATATATATATATATATATATATATATATATATATTTATATATATATATATATATATATATATCATATATAAAAATCACATTTATTCCAAAATTATATTCGGCTGATAACTTACACTTATATTAAATAATCTAATGTCTTCAGAGGTGTTCATCATCCCACCAGGTGTTGAACCTAATATTCCAAAAGCGGTAGTTTTAAATATTTTTCAGTGTTTATAGATTTAACAATTACTCATAATTCCCCACCAATTTAAAATATTTATATCAGCATAAACTAAATATTGTTATCATATATCAGATATCAAAACGTGTGATATTGTATAGGCAAGTTCTCGACGTGTGTACACTGCGTAATATTTACGAAATTGTTTCAAATCATTTTTCTCCCCCAACTTAAAACCTATTTGATGTACCAAATTAAAACTCTTATGTATGCAACTAGATAATAAATATAACTTTATATTTTAAATTTCATAAATACAACTTTTATAATTCTTGAGAAATCAGATCCCCAATAATTGCTAATTTTGGCACTGGCTGACTGAAAGCTAATAAATTTAGACTTTATTCTAATACAACATGAAGAAACTACTTGGAATTTGTCTTTTATTATAATTTTAATCCTTTTTTCAAATAACATAATGATTTAAAAAGATAAAAACCCCATTTTTGACATTTATATTTTTAGTGTGATATTTTTTATTGTATTAAAGATTGTTACCACTATATTTGTATATTTGGATTTTCGTTCTCTATTCTTTTCTATTTGAGGATTCAAAAATTTAGTCATATTCTGAATATAATTTTATAATTTGCTTATCGATATGTAACATTGAATTAAAAAAATACGTATTTTCATTATATAATTTTGATAGATTATACACATATAGGTATTTTCATTATATAATTTTGATAGATCATACACAAATCTTTTTTGAGATATGATCTATCAAAATTATATAATGAAAATACCTCACAAATCAAATAATTTTCATAAGCTATGAAAATACAAATTAAGGTCACAAAATCAATACACAATTTGAACAAATTTTTTTTGTATATAGAAACAATAAGAAAGCTGTAGTTTTCTTTATATGTAAAGAGAAATAAAATTATAAAAATCTTATATTTTTTAAGTAAGGAATATCAATTTTGGACAGCACAAAAGATATGCCACATTGAATTTTGAAAATTGGTAATTTTTTTTTTATTTGGTATATCAGGATTATTTGTCTATTAGGTTTTACTTGTCCACATACCATTTATACGATTATAAGAGTCATTCCTTGCATGACAACTGGGTCATTATTTGCATCAAACTCTTTCAAATACCACATTTGAATTAATATTTACAATTTAATTCTGGATTTGTAAATAAACTACAAAATTAGAATTAAATAACATCAAACAATAAAAAACTAATATGTGATTACAAATTAGTCAGATTAGTTTGTTACCTACTAATTTTGCTAATAATGCGATAGATGAGCACTTTGTTAATATAATGGCTTACCTTAATAAGCTACCAAAAAATTGCCTTTATTGATAGTTATAGTGAATAAGGCATATTGGAAATTGAAATTGTTTGACCTCGAACGCCATATCAGTCAGAATGAGTGGTATTCGTGGAAGTAGTACGTTTTCATCATTATGAGGTCCAATCAGAATTCTTGCTTCAATTAAATTGTTCATAAATTGTTTAACTACTAATTGTGTCCCATTGCATAACTTTGGCTGATCGATATTTCGGAGCAATATAATTGGCATTCTTATTGTCAAATTCAGAATGTATGATGGTATTCTGGGAACATTGGGAAATTTAAGAAATTCCGTTGGAATATTCACTACTTAACTTTGGTTCATCTCGGAGTCAATGGATTTGTATGTTACTATTTCATCTGCGATTCTGTTTAGAATTATGTTGTTCATATCATGTACGTTGCCATTTTTAGCCGCTAGAATGGCTCTTCCGCTCAACCATCCATGATTTCGATGCTTTGGAAAACCTTATCTACTATTTCTTCTTTTGAATTTACGATGTTACAGAAATTTGATGATTTAAAAAAAAATTAATTTAATTTCTTGTAAAAACAGCATTGTTTAAAGACATCGATTATATTGAATGAATCGATTGAATGATTGAATCGATTGAAGACATCGCGGCATAAAACGAATAATTCACAGTGGAAATTAAAGCCATACATACTACTTTCAGCCTATGAGAAGTATATGGATGATTGGGTCCGGTGTTATTGAAGTTGTATAGCAAACAATGGGGAATACTTTGAATTCGACAAAATAAATTTTGATAAATAAACTTAAATTTCTCTGTTTTTTTTTGCAATTCAGAGTAGTTTTTTTCCAGAAGGTATACAAATTAAATTGTAGTATCAGGGGAGTATTATGGTTTTTAGAATATAATTTACTGCCAAATGTTAATAACGTGAGAAACTGGATTTGATAAGTGATCATGTGTGAAAATTATTAAATATGTTAAATAAAAAAAAAATAAGAAGAGGTCATCAATTCCTCTTCTGATTTATTTTCAAAAATATATTCGTATTTCCTGAGGCTCAAAATAAATCAAATTGCTCAAAATAAAAAAAAAGATGCTGGAGTCATTTTAATTTATCGAGAAACTATTCAGATTAGAGACAAGATCAGACAAAAGGGTCTCACTCACATGAATGGACATTAAAGTATAAACAATTAAATTCTGAAGGAAATTTTGTTGTTCCAACATCAATTTAATTACTTGGTGTTCTTCTATACGTATACTTTTCTTATATACATATTTTGTACACTGTCTATATCACAGAAAAACAAATGCTGTGTTATTATTATTTAATAAAGATAACCTTATTCTACTTTTGATTTTATGTGGTTACTGATAAATAACGTCAGAAATTAAGATAAATCTTATCTTAATCCTGACTCTATACTTATCGTATACCTGACTAATACTTATCGTATCCCTGACCTAACCTCAAGTAACAGTGTTCAGACTTACCAAAAAAAACTCAATGACCATTAACACTCACTATTAAAATATTTATTAATAAGTAAAATTACACAGCAGGAAAACTTTGCCGTAAATATCTTTGAGAACATTGTTGTATAAAGTGGACAATAACATGATAGTCAATAATAATATAATGAGTGCAAGGAATTCTTATAATCTAAAACCGAAGTTATTTTTATTTTTTTAAAAAAGCGTTACTATTACGTTATAAACTAAAAGACTAATAATTATATTTTTCTCTTTCAAATGTCTCCTACATTGAGACATTGAATATTGTGGCAGTTAGATGATATGAATGCCACGCTTGCTCTCAAGAGGTCTTGCTTTCACTACTTATAGTATGGGGGAGGCATACGTATGTAAATGTATTAGAACAGGTTTCTAATAATATTTTTTGATAAGAAATGTTTCTAAGTCTTTCTGCTTACTCAACCCTTTGGTTCACTTATTCTAGCAAAGTTTGTATTGCTCCATTTGTGAAAGACCCACATCTCACATGTTAGCCTGGTGGCTATGTTAACTAAATAGTCTTGTGAAATTTGAAACAGAGGTGGATTTCATTTACTTTGAATAAAAATAAAATGTTTGTTACAGGTATCAGTTAAACCTATATGCTATGCGCTTTCATGTCATAAAATTTTCAAACATTTTCTTAAAAATGTACACATTTACTAAAAATAATTGAGGTAGAAAATCCAAAAAAATTTTATTTTGAGATTGATTTCTGATGTATGGATTGATGTTCGAAAATCTTACTTTTTATAGAAAGTCCTCAATTTTTTTCTATTCAGAACTGTTACAGAATTTTTCATTTAATGTAATGAAGATATTAAATGTAATAAGGATCCATATAAGTGCTATTAATGGTAAAACCGTTTATACAACCCTTGGCATATGAATCTTTCAGACACTTGCCATTTTCTTTTTGTGATCTGATTTCCCATGGCTCTAATTTTTACTGTGTACACATACCAACAACCACCACTATTAAAGAATTGTCTAAAGAAATTTCTAAGGAGATTAAATACATCTCACATAATTAAAACAAATTATTATTAAAATATTTTTATTTTATATATCGAATCAATTTTACTAATCATGTCAGAAGTTTATGCCAGTTTACACATCAAACTATTCCACGTCCAACTTATTTACAGGCGTGACTGAAAAAGAAAAGAAAAATATTATAATTAAATCCAATTATACTTTGTATTGATGCATGACATAAAAATCTGCTGACTATTAGAAGACACAGAAATTAAGATAATTTAGAAATCATTAGTTACTTTTGCGTAATACGTCTTAATATAGCATTTTAACTAAGGGTTTGTATTCTATGTTTAATTAAACATTTACCTCAGGCCCAGCATGGATAGCGAGTACAGTATCATATTCATCATGTCCCAATGTGATGTGAGCCCATCCGAATTCTCTCACGTGCACAGTTTTGCCGAGACACCCATTTCCTGATTTTGAGCCTGATATTACGTCGCAGTAAGTACCAGGTGCCAAACATGTCTAAGAGTAAACATAAATAAAAATAGATTAAAATGGCTATGGCGTAAACATAAGATATGGTAAACGTATGATAATTGGTAATGTTAATTAAATAAATTTGAGAAGTGATTTAAAAACATAAGCAGTTGTCAAAATGTTAAATGTCCTAACACAATAGCAATAATGATAAAAATAATGTTACACTTTACATAATACTTTAGAGATCTTTCAACATTTCGTGAAAACCAAATTTTTATGGGACACATCACATAGAGTATGATATGTTAGTCACCCTAATGCTGCTGGTGTGCATATAATTTACTAATCGCGGCAGTTCTAACTTTAGTCCACTGATGTGTAGTTTGATAATGTGTTTTTTAGTATTACAGAAATCATAAAGAGTTAAAAATGTTTCTAAAATAGGAAGACTTGAATCTACAAACATATGATAATCATTATCATACAATTACACAAAAGTTAGCAGGCAAAAAGAATTAAAGTTGTCCCTATTAACAACTAACCTGGAAATCATGGTTTATAGCATAATTGTCATTGTTGAAAGCAATAAAGCCTCTATCGCCACGGCAGAAAGCAATTTGATTATTTCCATTATCCCACCAGTCATTTAGACCAGTTCCTCGCACAGCATTCCTAAAACCGACCATCTCAAATATTTGTCTCCAACGGTGTTCACAAATCCAACCGTTGCCGCATGTTCCATCCTAAAAAAATTTATTTCTAGTGAAATGAAAATGATTTTATTCCTTTTCCAATATGCGGATTTTATTTGTATTTATTTAATTAACATCTACATAACTTGTAAAAAGTTAAGTTTTCAAAATTACATTTTCTCTTATGAATATACTGAATACCGGAAAAGTGTGGTTCATATGTATATACTTAAGGGCACTAATTTTATTAAAAGAGTGGGCCTTGTCTGTTTACCCCTTTTCCATAATAGAGGACGACAGTACACGATACTCTAACAATTAAAGAAATAATATTGAACCTACGAATATAAGGTAAATAAATATTTATATGAACAAACAGGGATCCATTCATACTTACACTGTTAATAGATGGGCTAATAATATTTTGTTCCCAATCCATCGGAGGTCCAGCCTCAGTGTCTGTGAATTCAAAGCTGCTCATAAGCTGAGGTTCGCCGTAAGGATGTGCCAACATGAAAGCAATTGCCGCTTTGTAGGGTCTTGACCTTTTGTGAGACAAAATATTAACAGCTGCCCCGTGACCTCTCTGATTGTCGTGATTGTCAATGAATACAAAAGCATCATTGCTATCTAAGAAATTCCAGGGAGTACCCCAGTTGATCAACCAACGCATTTGGTTGTAGCCTAAGAAAACTCCAGATAGCTCTTTACCGAATTTGAATTCAGTGACGGCGGCAATTGACGTGTATTCGCTAGCACTTATAGCTTCACTGCCTAAATCAATAACCTCCTGATAAATGTAAGGCCTGCTGTTGGGTGCAAATCCGTGGGCTGTATTCAAGTTGTTTAGTCTGTGGAAGATAATTTCTAAATCTCCAGGCCACATATGTTTGGCAGCATCGATTCTAGAAATTAAATGTAGGAAATATTATTAAATAAGATATATAAAATACTTCTCACAAAGAATTATAATCTTTCATATTATATTTACCTGAAACCAGCTACACCCAGATCTATAAGTTTGTTCATATAACCGACAATCTGAGATCTGACATATTCATGCCCTTGGTCAAGGTCCCTTAACCCATTCAATTCACAGTTTCGTACCTAAAATAGTAAAAAGGACAATTAAAATAAGACAACAGGCTCACAAAAATGGGAGTAATCTTTTTTTTTAAATTTTTTACATTTTTTTCATCATCTTAATACAATCCAGGTAATCTCTGACACCTAATAAATTTCAAAAAGTGCCTAAACTCTACCTGTTTAAAATGTTAATATCAGTAAGAGCGGAAAAATCCAACAGCACCATGCACAGCAGGATGTAGTCATCTCTCTAAACTCCAAGTAAGAACCTTTTCCATATACATTAAAGTACAGGCTATCCGCATGGATATTGCATAATAAAATGTTTTAATGTGTAAACTTTACCTTTTAATTTTGAATTACTAGCGACAACTGCTAAGCAAAGATAAACAGACTTTAAAAAACTTGTAAAAGTCTGAAAGCCACTTTGAGCCATTTGAGTTGATATGAGTGAAATAAAATTTGATAAGTTTCATTGTAACGCAGTCCTAGTTGTAATTCATTCTTAGTAAAATATAAATATAAACAATATGTTTTAATACTAACCCTAATGGGATTGTTGCCATAATCATAACCATCAATGATGCACTGATATGCTTGAAAATCGTTTCTTCCATAAGGCACAGAAGGATAACTATATGTACCGTGATTTGAGTAGCTTCCGGCAGTACCATAAGTGTCTGCCATTGGTCCCGTCATATGATTTATAATAGCATCAGCGTAAATTCTGTTGACAAAAATCATTTTATAAATGTATTTCTTTGCAACTTTTTTTAATTAACAAAGTTAACATACAGCCTTATTTGTTTTAATTAAAGTCTAAATTAAAACTTGATGTCATGTTTTTTGTTCATACTAAATAGCATTTATTCTAAAAGTAACTAACTTACCTTACTCCAACAGCATTGCAGCGTCTGGTCATGTCAGCAAATTGCTGTTCATTTCCCGATCTTGTAAAAAGAATATAGGAAACTGGTTGATATCTTTCCCACCAAGGTCTGTTATAGCTATTAATCACCAAATTCTCATTGGGTGGTGATATCTGAAATTAAATTCACATCAACAACTACCATTGATCATGTTTTACAAAGCCGTGGCAACTCTAATTAATTTCTATTAAAAACCATATTCTTCAAAAGCAAATAAAATGTTCTATGTGAGTCACTCATTTCATTGCAGAAATTTTATGATATATGGTTTTGTATTTATTTATTTTTGAAGTATTAATGAAACCAGTTAAGTAGTTCAGTGCACAGGTGAATAACTTATTGCTACAAGGCGTCATAACCAATCACAACATAACAAGTTTATAATAAAAGTACTATGTAAAATTGTAAATTATTGATACAGGTTGATTAATAGCAAAAAAATAAAGATATCTCTAATTGAAATGTAATTTTTATCTTTCACTGCTACTGAAAGTAGGTAATTAATAAAACCAAACAAGCATTATTGAAATAAATACTTCTTAACATTAAATTTTCCATATGTTCCCAAAAGAAATGACAATATACAAATTAGGTAAGTTTTTAATGTATATGGAATTTTATATACACATGTGATGATAAGTTAATACCAAAAAAATTAATTGAAATCATCTGGTCACAATTTAAATAATATTAAAATAAATTTTTATTAAACATTGAATGAAGTCGATGAGATTGATATAGGTTTAGATATAAAAGTAAATATATTATGTTAAGCGTCCAGAAATATCCTTGAATTTCATACTATTTAAAGTCTACTCTCTCTGTATTTACTATTTAAGTCATAGGTCTTAAATTGTATTTTATATTTTATACTTGAATGTGTTTTATATTTTATACTATATAACTTTTATATTTTATACTTTTAAAGTATTATATAGTCTTTATTTGTTACTATTTTACCAGTTAATATCTTCAATGCGAGATAAAGAATGAGTATCACAAAATAAAAAAAAGTATTCAAAGAAATAAATACCTGTACTCCACCAAATCCTTTAGGACCCAAGAATCGTTCACATTCATCAGCGATATCGTTCCACTTCCATTCAAATAAATGGACCATGGCAGAATGATTGTTCCAATAATGTGGATTTTTAAAGCCCCATGTTGATGTCGTTGTTACGACCAACAGAGCAAATAAAGTCAGACGCATGGTACTGCGAAATTGTATAAATTTTTATAAGATATTAGAATATTAATATTTGAAACTAATTTTAAGCAACATAAATATATTTTTCATACTTACAATATTGGTGGGTGACATTAAATAAACTTTGAGTTAATATATATAGGTAGATCTTATCAATAAATTGGGAAAACTAAATGAGACATTTAAGAAATTGATAAATTATCTCGGAACTTGTTAAGTGGAAAGATAATCTTAATTGATAATAGTTAATTAAGCACTATTCTTGGTATAGGCTGTTTTACCTACCATTAAACAAGCACTGAAACATGTTTATTTCGATAAAGCATACTTATTAAGTTTAATTTGTCAACTAAAGTTTTAAGCAAGTAGCAAATATGTCAAAACTTAACATTTTTCTTTGAATTTTTTCATTGGGATCATAATTTTTCTAACAATCTTTTCACAAATTCTTGAGAATTATCATATAGTTTCTTAATATTTTTTACTATGTTTGAATAGTTCCTTAATATGTTTTACTCTGTTTGATGCATTGAATCACCTGTGTGATTAATAGACATATTTTTATCCCAAACTTCCTATTACAGGTTGTAATAAATAATGTGTCTATTATTCATGCATATGGTTCTGTGCATTTATCTGAGCATATTTGTGTTGTAAAAAACATGACAATTTTTTTCATAGATTTCACAACTAACAGTGAAACTATTTAGTTTCTAATCAATTTGATGCATCGAATCACCTGTATGAATAGTAAACATATTATATATTACAGCTGTACATATTTTGTTTTATTTTCAATATGTTCAATTACAATTGCATTTTAACATTTAACCGTCGTGAACAGAACTTCTTGCATTTATTGTGTACCCAATATGCAGTATTCTGTATGTTTAACCTTTTAGCTAACATTGAAATGGATTATCTCGAGAATGGGATGAGATATCATAAAAGACTATAGATAATAATTGTATTATTTTGTGCTATGAGACCCATAGTAGCCGGTTTGACTAACAGTTATATATATATATATATATATATATATATATATATATATATATATATATATGTGTGTGTGTTAGCACAATAAAATTAATACATTCAAATATATATGAAATGCTAAGTTGTCGAATAATTTGAACACTGACAATCGAAGTGCTCTACCACACTAGACACACTTTGAAACGTTTTCTCGAAAAGTTATGCCTTTGATAATTTTGTTATACAGTTTTTTGAGAGCTATTATTAGTTTCAAATATTAATAGCTTTGGTAGCCAAATGGGCTAAATTGTGGAATTACAGTAATGTGAGCAAAGACACTTACAGAACACAATTTTATTCCATGAGCAGTTAATGCATTGAGGTGATAAATAAAACATATATAGTGCTGCAACTGACGTCCATCCAATTGAATTGTATCGATTTAATTTATTTAGGCTATCTTTCATGTATGCATAATCAAGAAATATGACAGTAAAAATATTTGTAAGACATGACTTTTGGTTTTAATTGATATGAACTTATTTAAATTAATAAGTTTTCGAAATGTGCTGAAGATCCAATTAATGACATAGTTTAGCTGGTATTTAAGATTTTATTCATTCAGTCCAACTAGTAATAAAATCCAACTTTAATATTGCGGAAAAAGGAAACAGTGACATTTAATGTTACCTATGGCAAAATTGTATAATTTTTGCAAATAAACCTGTTTAGCTACTAGTTATGATAATATAGAACTCGCTAGGATAAATCAATAAAGTCAGTTTTGGAAACCACAAACTAATCGGAGGGAAATAGCATCAGTATATGTGAATTTATAAATCTCATCATACTTACTTCAGTTTTTATTCGTTGAATTATAAATTATGGTATTTTCAATATTCTTATTTATTTGTTCATCCAAGGTCTCGTGGAAAAGCTAGTATTTTTCATTTAATTGGATAAAAAAAGGGAAAAAATTTTGCATAAGGTCTATTTTGATTTAAATGATTATAGAAAATGCCCATTATTATTCAATAATACTAACTAATAAGTTGGTAGATAAAATATTATTTATAATCTAAAATCAATGCTTTGATAACAATCAACATTTTATCAACACTTCAAATATAAATATTAATTTCATACATTTCATTCAGTTTGATACGCAATACTTGTTAGCAATCAGCGCTGATATATTAGTCTCCTTTGTGATAGCAATTTAGCAATCAGTGCTGATATAACAGTACCCTTTGTAATTAATATATTTCAATATGGTATTTTTAATTACTCATATTGTTTTTAAATTAAATATTCCAACGTAATTATCATAAATCTAGATTTTATATTTTATAAATGTTTTGTAATATGCAGATTACATTAGACATAGGTCATTTGTAGAGAAAATCATTTGTACACAATGAATCTACTTTTTTATATTTTCTGAGTAAAATCTTATAATGAATAAATTAGCACTTTATGCATACTTTCCATTCCAGGTTGACTTATTTACTTTTAATAATAAAGCATATATTATGTTTTAGTTTTTACTGAAATTTCTAAAACAAAAATGACACATTCGGGATATATTGGTAAAACATATTAGAATTTATTTATTGACCAAAAGAAGATAATTTTGTGTTTTAATAACAGGATAATGTAAACAAAATGCTTTCATGACAGTGGAAATACAAAACAGATGTTTTAGAAGTGCAATGATAAATTTTGTTGCTACTTATTCCAGCTTTAAGGGTCAATTTCAAAACTTGCTATAACATATCTGTTGCATACAAAACACGAAAAGTAATTTCACTTTGCATACACTTTTTGTAAACGATAAATGCAATCGCAAGTCTAAAAACTTGCATCTCTATACTTATTATTGAGAGTCAAAAAAGAAAACATTTTTTGAACATAACTTTATTTCATTTGTATATTGAATTATTTACAATACATAACGTGAAGTCTTCTCATAATTCCAATCTGTTTACAGGCGTGACTGAAAAAAAAGGAAAAACAAAGGTTTTATTAATATGGTATCATAATCTGATAATAATCACTTGCAATTGTTATGTAAAATCTTATATTATAAAATATCATATTATAAATCTTATATTATACTTAATTGTTATAAAATGTAATACACATATTGCCTATGGATGAAAGAAAATTTAAAAATTAATTCAAAGAAATGAAGATATGATGATATTATTCATGAGTCTAGCGTGTGGAGCTAGCTAGCTACCTAGATACAAACTGTACTTACTCCTTTACATACTCTTGTGGGTAATTAGTGGATCGTCAAATACCCCACATCTCATTTAAATATTAAAGAAGGGATTGTTCATCCTTTGCAATTTCAAATGGATGCTCAAAAGATTTCATTTGAAACTATACTTTAAAGCATTCATTTTAAACCATTTTTATTATGTGAATTGTAACTGCATGTGAACTATTATGTGAATTGTAAGAGAAAAATTAATAAAAAAGTTATGTCCTGTATAGTTACCTCAGGTCCGACGTGGATAGCAAGTACAAAGTCGTACTCATCATGTCCAAGATTGATGTGAGCCCATCCATGATCTCTTACGTGGACAGTTCTACCGAGACAGCCATTACCAGATCTCGAGCCCGATATGACATCACAATAGTTGCCAGGAGGTAAGCAAGTCTAAATAATTACAGAAAATAGATTGATTATAATGCCATGATTATTTTCAATGAGTACCATTGGGAGGAGCACAATGTCTTTAAAATGCAGCATATGGCTATAATATAAATACAATTTAATATGATGGGATTTCGGTATCAATAATTTTACGGGGATGTAAATTGAGGTTTTTACATAAAAGGACTTATAATAAAAGCAAAAAAACATTGCTTAAATGCAAATATGCAAAATTAAAAACCAAGAAATATAAAAACAATGCAGAACAAAGAAAAGGGTAATTACAAAAATTTAAAAGTTTTGTCACACTCATCTGAATATGTTGAAAGACTATTACGAAAGATATTTCAGACTCTGTTAGTAGAAATTTATATTTATGTGTAAAAAAATGAAGAAATATTATCAATAATAATGTATGTACGGCCTAAGAAATACTATTTTCTTACTGTTACAGTTCTTTGAAATATACTGTCCTGACTTCATGAACAAACAAATAATGTTTCAAAGAATCTAATAATACATGTCTAAATTATATCATACCTGCATATCTCTGTTGAGAGCGTGGTTATCATTATTGAAGGCGATGAAACCGCTGCCACCACGGCAAAAGGCGATTTGGTTATTTCCGTTATCCCACCAATCGTTAAGTCCGGTTCCTCGCACGGCATTCCTAAAGCCGACCATTTCATACATTTGTCTCCAGCGATGTTCACAAACCCAGCCATTACCGCAAGATCCATCCTATGATGTGAATTTTAAATTTTCATTCAAAGTTACATGTTTACAATCTTTAATTGAACAACCTTAAACTCATTAAATGGATAGTCTAGTGAAAAAAATACTGCTGATAGACTATGCAAAAATATACAAAATACACCTTTTGTCTACATCATAGCTTTTGCACAAAACAGACTATTAGAAATCTATGTTGTGATTCGATATATCAACATGGATTTATCATCATCAAATAACAAGATCAGAAGAAAACCACCAAAAAAAAAGAGAGTTGTTTATGTTCCACTTTAAAAGTTCTATGAAGTAATATACTCACGGCATTAATCGACGCGCCTATGATATTTTGCCCTCCGTCCATTGGTGGTCCAGCTTCAGTGTTGTCGAATGCAAAACTACTCATCATTTGTGGTTCACCATAAGGATGCGCCAACATGAAAGCTGTAGCTGCTCTGTATTGTCTGGGCCTTCTGTGGGACAAGATGTCTACGGCTGCACCATGACCTCTCTGATTGTCGTGGTTGTCAACAAACACTAAAGCATCTCCACTGGCCATGAAACCCCAGGCAGTTCCCCAGTTGTAGAGCCAACGAAGTTGGTTATTGCCCAAGAAGGCAGTAGAAAGTTGTTGACCAAATTTAAACTCGGTAACGGCGGCAAAAGAGGTGTATTCATGTGCACTGACGGCTTCTCCTCCGAGATCTATAACTTCCTGGAAAATGTAAGGTCTGCTATTGGGGGCGAATCCATGGCCAGTGTTGAGATTGTTCAATCTGCCGAAGATGGTTTGAAGATCTCCTGGCCACATGTGTTTAGCCGCATCAATTCTGCAAACACAAATTAAATGTTAAAGCGAATTAAAAATAAGAGCGAATTAAAAATATTTAAAAAATTTCAAAGTAATGTATTTAACCATATACTTAATAATGTGTGGTTTACTATTCTTTCTGACTAATCAAAATATATGAATTTTACAATTGTTCAATATCTTTTAAAATTTCGATTATACATTGCTTTTATATGCATTTATATTTTATTTATTATATTATATTTGGCCTAACAGTTTTTTATAACACTAAAATATTCATACCTCCTATGAAACTATCATACAATATTGATTTTATATTCTCATAACATACATAAAGCTTTGCAATAAATATATATAAATAAACTTATAAATTACTTTAATGGAATTTTTTATTCTCACTTATTCTCTTCTATATATGTATATCACATTTTTATTAACTTTCCACTTTTTTCTTTTAATATATTCTGTTTTCATATTTAAATTCATATAAAAATTTACTACCTGAAACCAGCAACTCCCATGTCAATAAGCCTGTTCATATATCCGACAATTTGGCCACGCACATATTCGCTGCCCTGATTGAGATCCCTTAATCCAGACAATTCACAGTTTCGTACCTGGAATGAATTATTGTGTCAGTCACAGATTTTGTTAATTCAACTAATAATGGAATATTCAACTACTAAATGAATATTAAGCAAAGTGCCTCATCATGGAGTCACTGTACATTTTTAATTGTTATACACTTACTCTCCAGGCATCGTTCTGATAATCAGAAGGATTAATGCCACAGGTGTAATCTTGGAAATCACCTCTTCCATATGGTACAGAAGGGAAATTAAAGGTACCATGGTTGGCGTAACTTCCAGCAGTACCACCAGTGGAGGCAATTGGTCCTGTCATGTGATTGATGATGGCATCAACGTAGATCCTAATAGCAAAGAAAACAAAAATATTTTGTGTTTTATCTCACCAAGTTCATAGAAGCAGGAGAAAAAGGCTGAGAGTATAATTCATTGAACAATAGGCCACATTTTTCTATGCTACACTTATTACTGAGTACGAAATACATTGGATTTTGGTATTTAACCAGTATTTTGAATTTATCAGCAGAAGAAAAATTTTAAATGGACAGATATTTTTTAAAGTACAACATGAACATTATGACAAATGTAAATGTTTTAATTGTGCCTTATTTACAACTTTTAATTCATTTTTCCTTAGACAAATGATTAATAAAAGACAATGTTATGGAGACACTCTTCTCATACTAATAATTAAACTAAAAATACTAAATAATTTTGTAGAATTAATATTAAGAGCGAAGTACAATATAATTCTAAGCGGCTCAATATTTCAATAGAAAAATTAGTTAGAATTCTGTGAGCCAAAGTGAAACCATCAAGAATATAGAAGCTCAGAATAAACAGATCAATAATAACAAAAAGAGTTTAAATTCTTTTTGGAACAAACCTATCACAAGAACTAAATATTTAAAAAAATAACATAAATCATTAGTTACATGCAAACAATACTAACCTAACACCGACTGAGTTGCAACGTCTTACCATGTCAGCAAAATCATTTTCGTTTCCTGATCGAGTGGTTAGGATGTAGGAAACTGGTTGATACCTTTCCCACCAAGGCCTGTTATAACTGCCGCCGATAACCAAATTCTCATTGGGTGGAGAAATCTAGAAAAAAAATGGAGAGTTATATATGAAATAAAACCAGTTAACAAATTTTTTACAATACAAATCTAGTGTTATATTTTTAAATGTGAATATTATTTAGATTTAGAATTTGAATATCGTTTAGATTTAGCTAATATTTCAAATGTTAGTTTACTTTTTTCAATCAGAATTTTAACAAGACTTGTTGTTAATATGAAAATTTGTAAAAAATATTCAAAATTTTCAATTTCATATTTGATATTTAGAACTAATAGTTTTAAGTTTTCTTATGATATTATTCATTAGTAAAATAAAAAGAAACCAACAACGAATGTTTAAATCACTATCCCAAAATCCTATATAAAAAAATTTTGTTTTCTAAAGATTTTATATCCATAATATATTGACTTAAAAAAATTAAATCAGTGAGAATCTATAAATCAGAATTTGTAAGTTATAAAATTAGTTCTTAAACATATAAAAAATACTTTAATGAACTGTACCTGAACTCCACCGAATCCTCTGGGACCTAAGAACCGTTCACACTCCGCAGCAATGTCATTCCACCTCCATTCAAACAAGTGCACCATTGTTGAGCGGTTGTCCCAGTAGTGGGGATTTTTGTAACCCCATGATGAGGCTACTACTGCCACTAGCAGGGCAAGCGTAGTAAACAGACGCATTGTGCTGAAAGTATTATTTAATGAATTATGTTACTACAATTGTAATGATGTATTGTAATAAAAAGGAGCATATATTTGATAATATCCTTCCAAATAACTTAAGAATATAAAAACCATTACTAAAGTTAAAAAAATTAAGAATCTATTTAAAATGGTAAGAGTTCAAACATAATTAACTTTCGTAATGTCAACTTTCATAAATGAATCATATTATAAAAAACTGGAGTTAAAATGGAACTTCGTGAGCGTAATGAAAACTACCATTAAAATAAATGAACAAACATAAAAATATTAATGAGCTATGTACTTACACAAAAATGGAATGTGCTTTGAATAATTGCGCATGTGATATATATACAAAAAATTTATCAATTAATGTACAATGATAGCAACAAATTACATATTAACTTGCAGATCATCTCAACTGATAATGTCATATCTAATAAAATGACAGTAGCCATTATTGCTTACGTATTAGGACGATAATCATAGATTGGATGGCTTAAAATATGTTTTAGATCACCAAATATCAGCAAAGAAAATAAAAGAAATTTGAGGAATCAATGCCATACGTCACACTCTTGTTAATACTTACTCTGCTCTGGTGTCACAGATGCACAACATAAAGATAAAATAACTAAAGGACTAACCAGCGTGATGCAGATTTCTAAACAGTTGTTTCCCTTTACATCATTGCTTAGATGGCAAATGACTTAAATCTCGATTACTCTGTCCAAGGTGGTTACTCTTATTATAAAAACTTTAT
Source organism: Druceiella hillmani (assembly GCA_039881145.1). Taxonomy (NCBI): domain Eukaryota; kingdom Metazoa; phylum Arthropoda; class Insecta; order Lepidoptera; family Hepialidae; genus Druceiella; species Druceiella hillmani. Next base: position 3,017,581 of record JAYKKI010000023.1, on the reverse strand, counting down.
AATTTGGAAGAAGAATGTTGGAAAACAAAAAGCCAGAAATAAGCAGATAAATTTGGAAAGCGTATAAGAATATTGAGATACAGATAAAAAATAAGAACACTTAAAAGTTTAATTTGATTTAAGAATATAACATTATTCATTTTTTTTTTATTCATTTAGGCCAGTGCACAAGAAAATTATCATTATTCTCTTAGGCCAATGAACAAAGAAACTATCATTATTCATTTAGGTCAGTGCACCAAAATCGAACATTTTAAAGAATGATCATAAAGCTTCTATATGAAAACTTTTAATAGCAAATTAGTGTACCTTTATATACTTACCATTTCACTATATTTGAAAATCACTTAGGCTGAGATTGAAAATTGTAAAGTTATTTACCACCAGAGAATAGTGTTAACACATTTAATTATTTTTATATTGGATATCATTCTGAGCAGAAAATGTATACTTGCAGAAGAATATATAGATATGGTAAAAAACTAAAATAGTTATTTGCAACTATTTATATCAGAGGATAGTACTAACTCATTTAATTACTTTTATCTTAGATATCATTCTAACGAGAAGATATATACATCTAGTAGGATATATAGATATGGTATAAAAACTAAAATAGTTATTTGCAACTATTTTTACCAGAGTAGAGTGCTAACTCATTCAGTTACTTATTCTTAATATTACCATTTTTAACAAAAGAAGAAGAAATGTAAAATAAAAAATTAATATATATATATATATATTTATATATATATATATATATATATATGTACATATATATATATATATATATATATATATATAGTAGAAAATAATTACAGGTCACAAATGTAACAAGTTTACGAATATAGAGGAGTTTCGAAGGAACCACATGCTTGCATCAGTGGTAATGTATAGAAGTGAATCATTAAACTTGTATGTGAACGATAAATCAGTGAGTGTAGTGGAAATAAAACTATCGAGACACACGAGTCAAGATTGATTGATATTAAAGAAATGAGGTTCTGAAAGAAAAATGTGTCGAGATGGTTTGTTTATTTACCAAAAATAAATATTAAACTACTCATACGAAAGTATTTCATATGTGATAAATAAGAAAAAATGTGGAAGATTGCATAAATAATAATATTTAGAACTATGTATTATGAAAATATGTATCATAAAACAGCAAGAGAATAAAAGAAGTTTGTGGAAACGGTGCTGTATGCCACACTGTTGTTAATATTTACTCTGCTCTGGTGTCACAGATATAGAACGTAAAGATAAAATAACTAAAGGACTAACCAGCGTGATGCAGATTTGTAAACATTGTTTTTTTTTTCCTTTAATTGTTATTTACAGATAGCAAATGACTGAAATCTCTGTCAGACTTAAATCTCTTTTAGATACAATTCTTTTGTATGTAAAAGAAGCGACAGAAAATTATCGTATGCTGTAGCCAGGGTAGAAGATATAGAAAAAGTATACATATTACTTTATTAAGATAGGTCATATTGTTTAGAAAATTCATAGAAATTCGAAATCATTTTGCCGAAATTTTTACAGATGAATTTGAATAGTTGATGTCATCAAACTTAATTTGGAATTTAATTAGTTCTACCTTTCAACAACACATACCGGATTTGATTGAATTGATAAAGCACATATTATCAATATTAATGTATTGACTGATCACTAATGTAAGTATATTATCCAATCAATGTAAACAAAAGGCTGCAATCTATTCTTTTATGTTATAGTCATTCCCTTAACGTCAAGGATTCTAATCAGCATGGTTTCGATTTGAAATAACATTCTATCGTATTTTGTCAGCAACAATATGCCACTAGACCAAAATTAGAAGAAACCTTAATTTAATAATTTGAACAAGTCCATTTCAGAGCACATTCCTAGGTACAAAGAGATCAATTTGATAATCATCTGCTAGACTATGTGAACAAGTTGCTCAAAAGTTTTACACTTATAACGTGTTTTTAACAATTTTATGCACACTACAAATTTTTAATACACTTCGAATACCATTAAACAATGAACTCCCATCCAATCCCACTGTTTACAATTAATTTAATTAATTATGTAGTGGCTGTACTGATTGATGCTGGCTAACAATAGCAATGACCAAAAATTAAATCAACTGTTTGCAGTTTATGTTAGAAGCAGATATAAACTTCTCTGGACATTGATATGAGTCAAATACAAAAAATCTTACACAAATGTGTATGCATTAATAAAAGTCATTCTTTCAATAGAAGATATGCAAAGCATATACTACTTCCCTGCAACTGAGCAGTTAAGCCTACAATGAATCGACAGTATAAAACAATTTAAGTATGTTGAATAACTGGCATTAAGGATATTGAGCAGTTAACAAAATATTTCGAGTGAATAGCATTAAGGATAGTGGGCAGTAACTCTATTATCTATGATTCATACATTATTAATTATAAAAGTATTAGTTTTTCGATAGCGAGTTGACTCTATCTATGATTTAGACATTATTAATTAGAAAATTATTAAATAAGCCTAAGAGTATAAGTCTTTAGTTAACATATTGATGAACATATTCTTAAGATACTATAAAATAAAGGGATTTCAAATCAGTATGGAATTTAGATTTCATCCTGAAGAGCAGAAAAATATTGATGTTTATTAAGTATTTGATGACATTATGATACTCAAAAATATAGTTAATACATTACGGAAGATACGAAATATAGTTTTCATTTTCATGATTAAAACATTACTTATTCTGAATAGATATTTTCTAAAGCGGAAAAACAGTGCCATATTATAGTCTTTGTTTCTAAATAATTTTTGGATAGTGTTACATTGTAATTTTTTCGACTTTATCTATATTTTAAGATTATTTCAAACTAATTTAAGAGTCGTCAATGATATCTTATAGATTTCCTATCTGTAAGTTGAAACAGACCTAATTCCACCAAATGAAATTTGCAAAATAATCACTAAAAGAATCACATGGAATAAAATCAACATTAAGAATGAAAGTATAAGTTTATTATCACAAAACCTTATAGGAAATATTATAGTTAACATGTTTATATTATACTAGATTTATATTTATGCGTTTATAAATATTAATAACATTTTTGATTAATGGTTATTGAAGTGATACCATATAATGAATTGTTTTATAAATTGTACACAAGAATATTCGTATGTAAATAGATAAACTGAAATATAAATATAATTTATATATTAAAAATATATAAGAGGAAGTCAAAAAGTTCGGGGTAAAACAGAGGTCAAAAAAGTGGTGCTATTTTTCCTTTTCAAAAAATTTCACCCTTATTTGGAGAAGACAAAGATGAAATTTTGAGCCAAATTGTTGCAAGTGATAAAACTTAAGTTCATCATTATGAGCCTGAATCCAAGCAGTCACTTTACAGCCCATACTTGGTCCCTGTATTATTATTTGTTCTCAAAAATGAAAAGGAGCTTCACAGAAAAAAAATTAGCAATGATGAAGAGGTCAAATCTGCAATTTCAGCTTATTTTCAAGAGAAAACTTTTGAAGGGCATGAATAAATTAATCGACGGATCTCAGCAATGTATTTAAGTTAAGGCAGAATATGTTGAAAAGGACTTTTTGACCTCCGTTCTACTTGATTCTGTGAAATTTTGACCTCTCCTATTATTTTTTTTTATATATATAAAAAAATTAAAGAAAATAAAAGGAACTTACTCTCCACAGAGATCCAAAAAGTCGCGAGGACACATTGTTACTTTTCCGGCGGCACGAACATTCCCGGCACCCATCTTGCACTGACTTTGTATGCCAAGATGGTCATAAAGGATATTCAAAATGGTTATAGAAGAAACTTCAACCATTTTTCTCAACTTCTTCTTTGATTGAATACAAGTTATTCCAATACAAGTTATTCAACAATGTCTGAGAAGGTGCCCTCGATCAGCTGTCCTGCATGCCTGCATGCATGTCCTGCATACATGTCCTGCATTATTGATAAAATCTCTACCTTGTTTGAAAAGATTATGCTGCTTGTAAATTATGATTTTACTAAGACTAGAGTCCTCGTAAATCGATGACATCTCATTCAGTATTATTGGTGATGTTTCTACTTGCTTAGTCAGGAACTCAATAACAGATCGAAATTCAATTTCCTTCCATAGCCAATGATCTTTTTCAAATTGATCGTATCTCCTTTCTTTGTGTTAAAAATACAAACTCCTTATTATTAAATGTCTTACCAAAGATTCCTATTACGTCATAAACATTTTTTAATAACTTTACAGTAACATTTCTCCAGTTACTAATCCTTAGATGCGAGGCTGATACTGTCAATCAACATTTATTTTTAGACAATTTACTCATTGAAAAATTTAAAAATCTTAAGTTTCATTTTATTCCAAAACAAAGCAAGGAATTTTTCTAAGTGAACAGAAATAATGCCGAAGGCTAATAACTTAAAACCAAGTATAACTGTTAGAGATACTGAATTTTATGTTCCAGATATAAAAATAAAATCTTTTGAATATTCCATCAAAGTCATTTAAATACTCACCTATGTCTTCAGTTTCCTAATATATATGTTTCTTGTTTTTTTTTAGTAGTCCATTCATGCTACAGATTTACAGGTCGGTTTTATAAACCGATCCGCAAACATCATCATTAGATAGTTCTGTCATTGAGTTTATGGTGTCTGAATAAAAGGCTGAGGTGCATACGAATTATTACCATTGTATCCCGCAAAAGTCTGATTAAGATAAACCCAAGAATGTAATATATTCTGCGATCCGTCTCCTTCAGCAGAAAATGTTTAAAATAATATTGTTTCTTTGGGCATTCAATGACAGAGGGACTAAAACTGAGTTTTACTCATTGATTTCACTCGATCAATTAGGATAAGCAATGCACACACAGGTTGGTGATTAGTTGGGTGACCATCAGTCACATATATTTATAATCCTCTCATGAATTACTGTATTTCAGAAGGCATGTTCAGTAATAGATCCAGGTATTGCCATTAGATAACAGTCTTTATAGGAAATCTAGACCAAGAAGGGGCTAACTTCCCTTATGGTTTGTGATTGTCAGATGGCAATCTCTTCATATAAAAAGCAGCACCCCGGCCAAGTCCTTTGCATTACATAGTGGATTAGAATATAGGGTATTAGAATAAAATATAGGGTAACGCTAGGTAGAAGAAAAAGTTGAGTATTCAATGGTTTAAGAAATATATGTTATCTACCAAAATTTTAATTTGAAATTAAATTTTGCTATAATTATATTGTTTTTAATAAATTCCTTAAGTGCATCTCTTTAATTTTGTTAATGGTATACTAGCAGACTAAGAATTTTTACAGCCTGTAAGATTATATTACAATTGAAATAGTAAATTTTTGTCCATTTGTTGCTAAGTTTTGAAATTCTTTGGTATTTAAATCCTGTCAAATCAACAAGTATCTAATATGAATGCAGATTTTTCATTGCATTTATGTTGTTTAAAATTAAGCAATGTGTAATAATCTGCTAGCTTTAAAATATTTATATAGTCCTAAATTTAATATTTTTCATTACAGACTCCACCTCTCGTTCTATTCTGTTAAATAATTTTTACTTCAATTTGGTATATAAAACATATTCTTGTAACTAGTACCTAATAAGTGAAGACTATTTGATGAAGAATTTGGAGAACAAATGTTATTATTCAGTTTAGAATATTATGAAACAATGATAACCACTATTTTTAACTATTGGCAATTGGCATTTCTAAAGTAGTGTCATAGTAGGTAAATAAAATCAAAATAATTAACAATTTATAAACATATATATATATATATATATATATATATATATATCTATATATATATATATATATATATATATATATATATATATATATATGTATATATAATTTTTAATACAGGTAACACTAAATGGCCACACTAATTATTCTGAAATTTTGTAAGAAAAGAAAATGATGTGTTATGGCTGGTCCAGTGGAGTGTTTTAGCTATAAAAACTTAATAAATGAAACATATTTATCAATTATATTGTGAGAAGGAAATGATCAATAATTATATAAAACAAGAAAAGGATGGTGTGTTATAGAAGTAAAAAAATAACGACATTAACAATTTCGTACATTTTTATTTTATTTTAATTCTCTCATCATTCATCATGAACATTTATGGTTATACAGACACAGCGATATTGTTACAATATTAAACATCATTTAATGTTATCATTTAACATTTTATCAAACATTGAATAAACCTGTTTACATCCAAAGACAAAGTTACAACAGATTTTATGGTTAGTTTTTACACAATTATTTATCAACAAAACATTAATATTCAAATTCGTAACATATATAAGTAAGTTGATCAATTGGAACAATCCTCTCCAGATAGTTAGCCTGGATAAAATTTTGACATTCATATATCTATATATTTTTTAATACGGCAACATGATCTTTAGATAAGTTATTGTCAATATATAATATGAAAACATTAATAATTTTATTTTCAACTAGTAATATTTTCATGACTATTTTCTATAATCTTGCATAATAACTTACTTCACTTTGTAAGTGATATTTACACAGCTTTGATTAATGATTTTGACAATGCTAACAATGTCACAATGTAAAATGAGAATGATATTTTACATAATATTTCTGTTGTATATATCTATTGAAAATCTATCATTGCTAATGTAGGATTTTCTCGTAAAGTTTTATTCAACATTTTCAATTCCACATTTTTAATTAAAATAATATCATTTTTGCAATAAACCTTGTTATGAGGAGAATAGAACCTAACGATGATTTCAAACAATATTTCAATAAATTTAACAAATGCATGTATAGCTTAGTGCATACAAAAAATTTTCAGTATTTGCATAATTTTACATTTGATAAATGACTTAAGTGTTTTTATTGATGCGTAATAAAAAGGAGAAAATTATTTTTTAACTTGGAATATTGTTTGTTCAGATGTTATGTAAAATAAAATATAGGTCAATTAAGTTAGTCTTTGAAAAGAAAAAAAATTTATTTATCCATAAGTAATCACAATATATTATGTCAATTCTACAGTAAGACAAAAAAAATAATCAAAATGAATTTTTGATTTTTGTTATCAAATGGTATATCATAATTTTTCAAAAGGTACTAATTTTTTCTTAAAACTCTAAAACTTTGCTTCGACTTTCAAATGACCAGTAAATAATATAAGTTTCTAATGTCTTCGTTAAATGATATCTCTTATTTGTGTCTTTTTCATCTAAAACCGAGATATAAAAAGAAAGACGTAAGTGCAAGATAATAAACAGTCTTGGAATGCTAGATTTTTAAATTGATTTATCCTTATTAACATTCATATCTTTTATACATTATTACATTTCATATCTTTCAAACATTTTTATATTTCATATTTTTCGAAATTCGTTAGTTCTGCAGAATCATAAAACTCTTCATGAGTCACATTGCAAAATGCACTCAAATGACAAATTTTTTCAATTCACACCTTTACAATTGATGAAAACTTTGAACCATTTTCAAAATATTTTGTTGATAAATGTTCCAACGGCTTGTATAAAAATATCTTTGATTATCATTTAGAAATGATGTATCAGAATAACATTTTTTGTTTTTTTTTTTAAGTTTTCTTACAAAACAAGTTTACAATAATTAAGGGGTACATCGATACAATCCACCTATAGAAATACATTTTGTTTCATAATAATATAATTGTATGAAGTATATTTTTATAGATTACGTTGTTTACACGGATTTTAATACATAAACATGTAAACACACAGATGGTTTCCGAACCAAGGGCATTGTTAAAAAAAAAATTTTTTATTCATGAGATATATTCGCCTGAATATTAGGATCCATGCAACATTTCTTCTGCATTCTACATTCAAAACCAGAGTATAAAAACATTTAAAACTAATGTACTCTGTTATTCAAGTCACTGCAAATGTTTTTATTATACTTGCAAATGTTTTTATTGAGTACTTCCATTTATATATAATTTGATCCAAATTATTTTGTTTATGGACCAAATATTATCATTTTTACCTGATTATTCATATATTTTGCTACTGAAACAATTCTTTTTTTGTGGTACCTCTGTGAAAGTTCAGTTACATTGCATTCCAAAATGCTGTAAACAAATAATACCCAATATGACCCATCTTAAAATTGTTTTACAAATTCGAAAAGTTCATTATCGCATATGGTTTTTGGAAAAAATATTATTCATTATTACATCCTCAAAAAGCGCATTAAAAGGCGCATTAAATCTTACTAGGTTTTATTTATAATGGGCATACAGTGTAGTAAATAAAACATTTGAAACTTCTGACTTGAATGCTGAAATAATTGTTGTGTTATAATATAAATTAGTTAAAATGCTTTTTTATTTTCCACAAACATATTTTTAATAAAGCTAAATAGTGATTCCATGGCAAAATCCAAAAATGTAATACTTGATCTGTGTAAATAGAATAAAAGAAAGCAACATTTAAAAATTCATTCGAAAATAAAAAAACAACAATTTATATTAGACATAGATTATTAAATTGTAATACAATTATTTTACAATACAGAAATACATACAAAACATTTGAATCTAATTAAAAAATACAATATTAAAAAAAGTTAAAAACATAAATATTTAGAAAACATCATAATAATTATTTTGTGGCATTAAACTTAATAAAATTCAGTCGAAATTTATTTATAAAGCTGCGAGATCCTACGTAAATCATATACTGAAATAGAGTTGCCATCTCCCTTATTAATTTATTTTAAGTTGATTTACGTGTACTTTATCAGTTAGAAATAGTACTAATTTATAGTCTGCAATCATGTAGAATTGCAAGATTAACATTAATTTTTTTTTCTAAAACAAAAATGATAGTACTGCGATGAGTCATGATAAATGGGCTACAATGGCCACTTAGTTAATTACCTCCAACTATACCTTCGTATCATCCGCCACGAAGAGGTGAAGCTAGCTAGTAACAGCAAAAAAGGGTAAAGCCATAACAACGATAATGTCTTCCAACCGGACGTACCCTTTTTTATTTTTTTCACTGCTTTCTTTAAACTAGAATTTTGTTTCTAAATCTTTACGATATTAAGAAGCGCATACTTGCAACACATTTCTCTCGACTCAAAAGACACTCTACAACAAACATGGATTAGAATTCAATTTTTTTTAGTAAAATGGATAATGTGATTGGGCCTAGTAGGAAATTATTGAAATGAAAAAATATTATCAGTTTTGTTTCAGACATAAGTATTTCAATTAATTAAAGATCCAGGGGGCAAATGTTATCAAAGGCTGATGATGCAATTAATTACTGACGTTGAAGTTTACACACGGTGTTGATAAACGTCTAATCAGATAAGAGTTTTCAAGTATTTGTAATAGCTATGATAATGATTATGCTAAAACATTTAGAAAATCAACTCACATTATGCTATTAAATTGTCCATGTCAATAGCGCATGTCAATTTTCATTACCCATGTCAATAACGCATGCCAATTTTTCAATCTCAATCTTATCTAAGCGGGGGTCTTTAGATGTATGCACGATACATAGAAATGTGAGTACTATTTTTTGTGTACTCTGCAAAGTTATTCAAATTTATCACACTATGATCACAATGTGTGATTTTCTACAGTAATAACAGTTCGTCCTACAGCGATGTTGGTTTTTTATCTTTTAGGTAAAAATAAAACATATGATAACATTATTTTTGACCTTCTATTATCTGTAATTTTAGTTGCAATATTATGCAATAGAATTTGTTTTTAATTTCTAATAAAGTGAATTTAATAATATAGTCCTAAAATTAAATATGCACGTAGTATTTTAAGTTATCATTAAATATTGTTGTGTTAAATAGAAAATAATAGCTTATACTTTAAAAATATTAGGCTAATTCTACATATTAAATAAAAAGATAATTTAACGAAGAAGATATCATCACAGTATGCTAATGATGGTTACAGTGTTCTTAAATAGGCCTAGGGGACATTTTGGCTGTTAGACTTTTCCAATAGACTGTTTCTTTAGTAACTGTACTTCAGTTACTGTTTTTTGGTTATTCATTACTACTGTGGTTAGGACTCTTGTCTCTGTTTATTATTATATATTAAGAAAGTGTTACCACATTTTTTAAAAAAATTTCACAACCTTAAGGCTTTTACGTTTTGAAATAGATTAAAAGTAAATAATTAATCGAGTACAGCCTGTAATAAAAAAAGTTTAATGAGAAGGAAAGTGTTGAAGAAATAATAAATAAAAGTATCGCAATAAATGCATATGTTAAAATAGTTGGTCGTTGAAATTTGATTACATACAATGTGTGTGAAAGCTTACTTCAATATAAGTGTATTAAAAACATTGTGATTTTAATATAACACTATTTGTTGCAACTAATCTAGATTTAGAATGACCATAAAAAATCTAGAATTTATATTTCAGTATGAATGGTAAGTTATTAAAGCAAATTCTAGGAACGATATCATAAAAATTTTATAAATATCATAAAAAAAAATATCATAAAAATTTTATGGAATTTTTATGATATTTCAAGAGAATCAATTTTATAATTTATTACAATTTTCATGGTTTTCTATGTATATGGCTATCCTTTAATATTTTATGAACAGTGTAATATCTCATGAAAGAATTTATAAAACATTACAAAATTATCGACATACATTGGTAAAACACTACCACTTTTAAATGATTATATCAGAATTTTCCACTTTCTCCCTATATTCAAATATTTAATCACGTGATCATAGCTGAACCAAAGTGTAATTTTGAATATATTTGGCGTTAATTTTGTAGAAATTCCTTATTCACAATTAAATGAAACTACGTGATGTAGTATTATTTCTACTTTCTTTAATTTCTTTATCACAACCTAGGTTTCGTTGTATTACAACATCTTCAGGTGGGCATATTAGCAAAGATTTGTATATATTCGCAGATATCTTTGCTAATAGCCCACCTGAAGATGTTGTAATACAACGAAACCTAGGTTGTGGTAAAGAAATTAAAGAAAGTAGAAATAATACTACATCACGTAGTTTCATTTAATTGGGAAAGTGTAATTTGTTTGGGATGAGTGAGAATAAATTTCTTGAAATGTATCATTGCTATTTATTAAAATGCCATTAAGTTTAATATCTGCTATATTTGATTATAAAATTAGTCTTGTTACTGTTATTGAAACATATATGCACGTAACTTTAATATATTTCCAAGTATATGTAAATAAATTAATAAATACATACCAAAGTGATAAAAATTTCAATGAAATTGTAAAAAAGAAATCAAATTTTAAAACAAATATGGATATATTTTTTTTGTGAATCATCTGCTAGTTGCCTACCTAACTGAGTGGTTATTTACAAAAGTCAATTGTGCCAACTTATGTATTAATCGTATGTATTTTATTAACTTACTCAGTCTAATATATTCAATTATCTTAATTGCAAATATGACTATTGCAAAAGTTCGTTATGTCCGGTACAATGTAAATAAAATCCGGTACGGTAAATAATGTCCGGTACAGTAATTGTTTGTAAATAATAAATTTTATTTAATAAAGTGATTGATTAAAGTTATAAAAAATATCTGAATATTGAAATATGTAACATTTATTATTGTACAATTCTAATTCAAATTCAAATTTAAGAGAGATGGCAATTCTGTGAATAAATAATGTCGATTAAAATCTAACTGAAACTTAAAAACCAAAGAATGATTAAATACATTTTTGATATCTTCAATACAACAATTTGTCTGGAATATAATATAAACGAAGTTTGATATTTATTCAAAATTCGGATACAAAGAAAAAAAAACTATAAAAATGAGTTATACCATTACCATTCAATATCAAAACTTGAATCAATTTTACATGGAACTGCGAGAAAAATTAATTACTAACCTTAAAAAATTTTGGCTTCATTACAATTTCAATATAACATAAAAAAATAAGATATGGAAGTTTTAATAAACATACTTACAATATCAAGGACAGTCAACAACACCAATACATTGTCATTCCGCGCATAGAAACATATTCAAAAGGAAAACATATAAATAACAACATTATCTTTTCAATTTCCCTAAACAATAAACACATCGATACAACGGCAACACACAGTTTTATTCAGCTTCGCGCCAATAAACCAACGAACTAGGATCGTGCAAGTTGGACGTTACAGGGTCAGGAAACTGAAAACATAATCAATTTACTACCATACACATCAAATATTTAAAAACGCAGCATGCATAAGGACTCTCAGGAAATGATCGTATTGTTTATATGATGGAAGTAAAACGTTATGGCACGATTCTCTTTCGTTAATTTCTCATTAAGCAAATTTTAAAAAATATTTTTTAACATCAAACGCATTGAAAATACATTTTTTAACAAATCCTAAAATCATTACTTTCCATCATACAACTTTCAAGAAAATTTTTGTAATGGAAAACAATCTAGGAACACTAATCCAATAAACATTAAAAAAGTTATTACAACTTTATCATAATGGGTAATGGAGGAAAAGACTACTTAACACACAATTACTACAACGACTCTTAAATTAATTTGCTCCTGTAACGTAAAAAAATTTGAAATAGAAAAATTTGGATATGAAGAATAGTTATGGAATAAAAACTTTAAAGGAATGTCATAATTACCACGGCATTATTTCATAATTAAATATTGCGTCACTATTTTGCAAGGTTTAGGTAATTAATGTAAAAAGAGAGGAGGGGTTCGTCTATTTTCCATAATTAAGCAGTAATGTACTCGGAAAATCGTTATCAGGTATAAAGAGAAATTCAAGAACTTACACCACACTTGCAAGATTAAGAATTGATCTTTCCGGTGGAAAAACTATTCTTGACGTGCGGTAAGTACTCTTGCACTGGTTATTTTTTTGATTTCTTCATTTTTTGTTCCTAATGCAAGAAAAAATTTTAAGTTAAATAATATAATTTTTTAGCATAAAAACATTTTTTAGCATAAATATAACTTAACATAACAAACATTACATTGATTTGTACACAAAAAAAAGGAAATTTGCCATACGAAAATACATACAAAAATTTTCCATATATGAACACTAGAATCGAAAAGATGAATGCTAAAATCCTTGAAGTATACATACATTATATACATTTTTTGAAAGTAATATACATTACTAATAAACAAAGCTAATTCCAAAGACGATAAAATGTTTCATAGTAATTTCCTCCATTAATCTGAAATTCAACTTCAATATTCAACATATAATTAAGTTAATTTATAAAAAGCATTCTTACAAAAAATATAAATTATATTAAAATTTAAATGAATAAGTGTCCCGTCTCTACCGGCCAATTATTATGTTAGATTAATGTATAAATAATATACATAAATTACATTTTAATCAACAGTCATCAAGTTATATCAACTTTCTATGGTGGAATCCTGCAAGTTTAATACATGTTATAAACATTGGATTGAATATTATAACTATTTCTAAACAAGATGTGGAAAAATAATTTCCCATAAATAAAAAACAGTTGAACTATAATATTTATTAGAAAATTAGGCGAGTTAACTTTAAGTAAAAAATAACTAGAACTATTGATTGAGTTTTGGAAAATTAATTTTTATTTTGTAATATTTGTCTATGAGTTACTGTTCAAAGCTTAATTATAAAAACCATTTTTAAAAGTGCAGACAAACAGGAACATGAAGTGTTATAAATATTTGATTCCTTTATCTTACCATAAACAAAATTTCATGAACAATTTGTTCATTCGCATCCTCTTTTTGGGAGCCAAATCAGAATCTACCATATTTTATTACTTACCCAAGCTTGTATATGTAATTGTGACAAAAAATTATAAGAAAACCCGCACGACGACCCGTTTGCGGCAGCATAATAGTTACAAAAACGCAATGCAGATTTATTCAGAACACAGATTTCTACAATCGACATTCAAGGGCTTAATCGAGAGCATGTTTCCCTTTAAGATGTTATTAAAAAGTAAACTTTTAATCACATGTGTATCAAAAAACTCGTTGTTCCTCCGTTACTGTTATTTTGTTCATAAATTTATTGCAACTAACGGTCAGGGCCCGCCGAAGTAAGAGTTTTGCGTAATAACAAATTTCTTTTCAATAGTAACTTTTGTTATCCAACTCAAAATTTATTTATATATTATTTTTTTGTTTTATGGACAGGTGTCTCCGATAGAAAGGATTGGTTTAAAAAATGTCACCCCGCCCCGCCACCTAATTTGAACGTAATTTCTTATTTCGTAATGAACTATTGTTAATTAAATTGAGAAACCGTAGCTCATATTAAAGCATTTTGGCAGTGTTCGTGGTAATTTAGAAAACTTCACAGTCAGATATCATTGTATGAAGAGTAGTTTAATTAATTCCATTTCTGTATTGCTATGTTACGTTTCATATAAAACAGCAATATAATCGATCTCATATGATGACTACAACATTCATACAGGACCAGCCTGCTTCGATTTGATATCCTATCTAATTACTTATACATATAATTAGTTTATAATATACGAATTCCCTAGTGCCTTAATAACATTATTTATTTAGTACTGGGATAACACAACTAAATGATTTGCTGACAGATCAGTATAATATTAAAAGTTGGGATTAAGTACGTGTTTAATGAAATATCTTAAATGTTAAATACGATTAGGGTTAATGGCGCGCAGTCACTATTTATTGTGAAAGTGTAGAATGTAATAGATCCTTATAAATCAAACGTTCGTATAGTCTCACAAACGAGGGCTTCCCCTCTACGAGCCAGTCGCCCGCCTAACTACAAATCTAGCTTCACTAACCGCCTACGACACGAACGCGGGACCTTTAACCATTGAGAATATCTAAAACTGGCGGCACCGCGTATCGAGCGGCGACCGGCCAGTGATCGCAGTCGACCCCGCTTAGATAAGATATTCTCATTCGTTCTGCGTATCGAAGGAGGTGTTGGGAGTACTCTCAACTTTTTTGAGCACGATCTTGAAGGTGAAGGTGTGCTTGGGGGAGACGGAGGCGGGACGCGGTGCCGCGGGAGTGCGCGGCGAGTCGGCCGGCCGCTCGCTGCGGGTGCGCGCGCGACGCACCGGCGGCGCCGGTGCCCGCGCCGAGTGCGGGCTCAGTTTATGGGGGCACTCGTCGCCGCTCGATTGCGGAGGCGGGAGGATACGCAGCGGCCGCTGTGGCTCCGCGGGACTGCCGCGACGCTGCGCCAACGACGGACCCGCCGCGGTCTCTTCGCAAGGGAACGTCGTTTCGATCTCAACCGACGGTGGCGGCAAGCACGGTGGCGGTTCAGCCGCGGCTGCGGCACGCGGCGCTTCCGATGTCGTCGAGCGCTTGAAGAACGAGAAGCTGTTCTCGAGTTCGACGAGGGCCTTCCGCACGAAAGGGAAATTCGTGTCGAAGGGAAACGTGCTCTCGAATTCGGAAGCGGACTTTCTCACCGGGAAGTGAGTCTGGATCTCGGGTTTTCTTGGATTGCACTTATCAAAGACAGGATCGACGGCAGCGGCTGCGGCGACAGTTTCGGAAACTTGACGTGTAAAGGCGGCGTGCTTGGCCGAGTCGGACTTGGAGCGTGGTGCGTCGCGGAGAGTGTTCTGCTTTGTGAGGGGGAATTGGGCATCGGGTGCACCGCGCGCGAAGAACGTCGGCGATTTACGCTCGGCGAACTTCTTGCTGGCGGCGCGCTTGATCGAGGAAAAGAGGCCGAGTTTAGGCGGGGCTACGGAAACAGGGGCAGCTGCGGGCGGCGCGGTGGTGGGTGCTTGCGCGGGTGAGGCTGTGACGGCGATGGGCGGCGCGGCGGGCGAGGCGGGCGCGGGCGCGGCGGGCGAGGCGGCGGCGAGGTCGTCGGCGGGCGCGGGCGTATCGGCGGGCGCACGCTCCGGTTCGTCGGGGGGCGGGGGCGGGGCGGGACGGGGGCGGCGCCCCGACCGTTAGTTGTGGCGGCCATCGGATGAGGGCGCGTCGCTGGAGCCGGTGGAGCTGATGGTGGTGTTGGAGCCGTAGGGGTCGAGCGAGGACTGCACAGACATGGAGCGGGCGGCGCGCCGCGCGCGTGCCGGCGACAGCTTGCCGGGGTCGACGCTGGCCGGGTCCGCCTGCAACACGCCACCACCCACCACTGAGCAAGGCTCGCGAGGCCGGGACACGACACAACAGAAAGCTTAGGCGGTAGTGGGAATATCGGAATCCGGCGAGGACAGAGCCGGGGAGCGCACCTGGTAGGCCAGCGCGTTCATGATGATGGAGTAGGGCACGAGACCGAGTGGGTGCACCTCACGCATCAGGACGTTCGCCGGGATCTTGTGGAACTGGATGTACTCGAGGAAGTTGCCGATCACCTCTTTCAGCGGCGTGTTCGGGTTCGTATCGCAGTACTTCTTGCTCCACATTAACGCCGCCTTAAAAATATAAATACGAAGCATCCTCTATGAAAACTGTAAGTGTCCCACAGTACTCTCAGCATTAGATAAAGTATAGAGATACGATTTGATAACCAAGAAGAAACTTATAACCTGAAACTTGGTGAATTCGTCAGCGCGCAGTTCTTCACGTGCTAAGATTAGCCGCACTACATGCTGTGGCAGGAGGGTGAAGGAGCCCAGATTAAGTACGTCGTTGCCATGTTCGTCCACAAATTCAAGAACCTGGGAGTTACATGAGAATGTTTTATCTGTTTTTATCTTACGATTTCATTGTACAATGCCATCAAGCTGATTGAATATCCTATTTACATATTTTTTTCATTAAGTTACCAACCCAAAATTACCTTATTGGGTAATTTTTGCTACTACTCATACATAGATATTGAAAACTCGATTAACCTAGTTTAAATTATAACCATCTTATTGTGGTAAAACGTTTATCATGTGGTTATTTTTTTTTATATATTTGCATTAGACTACTCACACAGAAAATTTATTCCCCACATGAACGGTTGGCCAGTAGTAACCTTCAAGAAAAATAGTGATGTAACCAACAAATCCATAACGTTCCATCGATCGTTTTATAAATACAAAGATATTGTCTTCACTTCTTGTCATTGTTACCTAAAATTATTTATCCCATTTACAAATTGCAACCAGTGAAAAACCTACAACAAAAATCCAGTCCCTTATTAATTTCCTAGCTCCCAAAATAGTTTGAATTTTAAAGTCAATTAACGTTCAAAATTTACTATTTGAACTGACCTTCTGCACCAGAGACTTGGTGCATTTATATTGAATGTAGCGTTCGGCAGATGCTAGCAAAGCGCACACGGTGTCCACAGTGATACAACATTGGACGAAGCCAGCACAGGCGCGGCGTAACTCATCCAGTCCGTAGTAGTCGGCTGCGTTCATGACTCCTGCAACATAATGCCATTTTTTACAGATAATTGAAATATGTTGATGTTATAAAGTAATTTTATAACTTCATGGCATCTAGGTGAGAAAGACAGCAATGGGTGAGTATCACAATTTGCTTAAAAACCTCATAAAACATACTTCCATTATATCCCCTTATAGTACCAAAGTCCCTTTTCCATTGAAAACAGCACACAAGATGTTTAAATTTTGTGTCACGTTTCTAATATATAATTTGCATCAAATTCTAATTATTATATGATTATGGTATGATCGATTCACAATTGTCATAAAGACTATCGTAGATTATATTTGTTATTTAACAATTAAATTTTTGTCTAATCGATATCAAGGTGCAGTGAGATAATTTATTTATTTATTTATTAACTTTTATATATAGTACATATGGCCGACTTATTGCTACATGAGCAATCTCTTCCCGTCAACCATAACAACTTGTATTGAAATTGAGTTGGTAGACTGTTAGAGATTTTACAATGAAAATTCTTTATAGCACATTAGACGAAAAAAAAATTAAAAATAAAATACAAAAGTAAATTAGAAAAGAAAACAAAATATTGAACTGATTTGGGATGGGAAAACCAGGAAAGGACAAGGACATAAAGAAAAAGGTTTCAGGAGAGCCAAGACTTTTTCACTCGATCTTTAAAAATATTCAGACGTGATTTTCCTGATGTCAGGATCCAGGTGATTCCAAATGTTTGCTGTTGGACAGTGAAGGATTTTTCGTAAGTGGTAGAGGTATGTTTAGGAATAAGTAGGATGAGTAAACTTTCAGATCGTAGCCCAAGGCCGCGAGCAGACAAATCTTTAAATTTGCCACTAAGATAATTTGGGCTATGAGGATTTTTTAATATGTTTAAAAGAAGTGTAAATATGTGAAGTTGGCGTCGATCACGGATCTTGAGACATTAAGAATTTATACAAGTGTCCGGTAAGTCATGAATCAACCAAAAAGGAACGATAGGTAAAACTATGATTGAGTTATTGACAAAATTTAACCTTAACAAAAATCCATTAGTATTCGAGATATAGACGATTTTTAAAAATTTGCGAAAATCACTACTATGAGTGGATCTATTGGATGCCACGACTACAAATTAATTATTTTTGTTATTTTTTTTTACAGTTTAGTATAATTAAGTAATATACCTTTTGAATTAATTGGCACATTTTACGACAACTAATACGTTCTCTCAAAAATGTACTTTTTAAGATTGAATCATTTTCGTCGCCCAACTTTTACTATTTGTGTTGAATAGAAATGTACTACTTAGAACTGGCAAACCATTTAAAATATTGGCGCATGCAATGCAAGAATTATAGTAACAAAAATCTTACTGCCTTTAAAATTTTGTCTAAACGATTTATAAATTTTAAAAAAAAGTAATTTTAGATGATCTTGTCGGCATCTTTCGAAAAATTACAAATTCAAAATTCCGTTTGTGGTGGTTTCTTTTTTAAACCATAATATATATGATAAATATATAGGATAACACGTATGTACATATGTATGAAACCATAATATATAGGATAACACGTATGTATTGTTCCTCTTATTCTTACAATTGCTCCTGACGTAGCGCTACTTAAAAAATATGATAAAAAAGGGCAAGTATTTGAATATTTTTAACTATAATCGAAATTGTTTCTAACTTTAAATTAATTTTATTGCTTTGATGTCACACGTACATCAGAGCCAATTGTAGGTAGAACAATACGGTAGTTGCCTCATTCTAAATTTTGATATTTTTCATACAATATTGTGAAATATAAGTTAATTAAAAACCAGTCTTGAAAAAATGTCAAAAATTTATTGGAAAATAAGCCTGTAGTAGGCTTCTAAATTTGTAGATACGGATAGAGTTGGGTATATCCCTGGCTCTTTTCCTCTTGTAGAATATAATGTGCAATTTTAAAAATGATCTCACAACACAGTATTGCCATCCTTATCTAAAGGTTAAATTTAAACTTTTATAACTCTATCAATTTTAAAGATTATTAAAAATTGTTTTCACTCTTCATTAGCTTGTACCTTGAAATTATCATTAATGAAATAAAAAAAATTAGTCAAACACCCAATTGTTTTAATGAAAAATTGTTTAAAAAAAAAAAGCTTTATTTTTTTAAGAAATAGTGAAATTTTTTTCCCCTTTAAACTACTTTTACTGCTTTTCGGGAATATTGAATAGTTTTCAAATTCAAAAATGAAAAATGAACACATCTACATGAAAATTCAAACATAGAAACCAAGAGATTGAAAATTAATTGATTTTTATTAAGGTCAAATTTTGTCAGTAACCCAGTCATAGAGTGGGTTACTGACCACCTATCATTCTATTTCGGTTGGTCCATAACTTACGGGACATCTGTATAATGTAGACGGGATTATTGATTACTTTCTAAAATACCCCACGCTCAACTCACAGATTTAGCCAAAGCGTTTAATATTTGCAATTATCATGAAAATAAATAGGTGAAGTAATACAAAATAATAATGGATAAGAGGGGAAAACACACAACAATTTGAATAAACATCCTTCTACCTAACGAGAAATCGTGAACGATTGAGCAACTCCATAAACTCATTACTAATGCGCTCAACTGAGCAGAAAACATAACAACACTGGGCGTATCTCGTAATACTGCATTGATCAATATGAGTAAAAATACAGATGAACGCTACAGGATAATTCTATGCACTTTGAGTAGATGAAATAAATAAAGACTTCGTCCCCTCACGCAATAACCAATTGCAGAAAGCGATACTAAACTGAATGGTTATCGTTCTAATCGATCTAACTCAAGACTGAATGATTAGCTAATGATTTAAAAGATTTAAAAATACAAAAAAATGTAGGAACGGAAACTATTTTCATTGGAGTTCAAGGGAATTATATCCAAATGTGCCCATTATAAAATCTGCAAGAAATAAGTAATGATACTATGCTATGATACATGTCTTTATATTTCCTACTTTCTATGTATATAATTTATAATAGTAATCAATTACCTGGAAATAAAATTCCAGGTAATTGATGACTAAGCTAGTATGTTGCCTGATGCCTTAAATAACTTAATCTATCAATGGATCTCTAAGCAGGATCTGATTATTAACCCGATTAAATTCTATAGTTACTTTGAATATTGGTAGTCCAAAAGTTCTATCTAATATAAGCTTTGATGATAGGCCCCAGATGATCATTAATGACTATTCGGTATCTTTTCTTCAACTGTTATAGATTTTAGCTCATATGTCATTCTCTAATAAAGGTTAGCCGTAAAATTTTCTTTTCAATACGCTTTCTCATATGCCTTGAAAAATTTCTTCCATTTCAATTCAAAGTCCATTTGTCAAACTCTATTCCTTTTTACACTAAATTATGGAAATGAGCAAATGCTTAAAAAAATCTTCAGAAACTGTGTATTCGATTGAAAAAACCCGACCATGTTGGTCACAAGTTTGGCATATGGTTGAAGATTTGTTACTGGCGAAATCTAAATGTTTCATAACTCATGTAATATCCTTAATAATTCTCTCATTCTTCATATTTCCGACCAAAATTACCACAACTTTCGGTACGCCTTTCCCATTAATTAGTTACTTGTCTGATATGTATCTATGTATAAATTTTATCAGTTTTTTACTATTTATAATTACACAAGTATTTTTCACTTGACATTTTGTAAATAAACTCTTAAAGCAATAGATGTACATAACTTTCTAAGTTTTGTAAAGTTTAATACAAAAAATTGCTGCAAATTCAATACATCTATGTTTCTTGTGGTTAGCCAAAACTATAAAAGCTTATATCAGTATTAAGAGTTTATTATCACATCCTGCACTCTTAGATCTAGTAGATTTTCTAGCTAAGATGAGAAAATAAATATTTTCAGCCATTCTACCTCTGTTTAAGTATAAATCTAAGTTTTGGTATTTAAAGTATACAAACGACCATATTAAGATTTTTTTTAAATATAAAATAAAAATATGGTAACTTCGTAGTATATATAGACAGTTTTAACAGGTAACTTCGTGATTTTAGACGCCTAACTTCCTAGTATATATAGACATAAAAACCGTCTGTTGCAAGCGAGTGCTGGTTTAAATTTTGCTTGAGCCATACATTTTTTTATTTCAATTAATTTTTGGGTTATGAAACAAGTTAACACCTGAATAATGAATATGGTTACGGTGGTAATTATTATTGGGTTGGTAATATGGTCTGAGCCCGCCATTTCTGCACACAAACTTCTCAACTTTTTAAATACAGTGAATAAAATGAATGGTCAATTACATAAGCTCCGTTGGTATCTAACATTTATCGCAAACGTGTAGGTAGAGCTAAAATACCTACCTTGTAGAAAATTTGGGCTTTATTTGCTGAATAACCCGTGAAGTTCAATTTTGGTATGACTTTTGTTTATAAATTTTCTATCGCGGGAATTATTAGACAGAGAACGAAATAGATAGTAATCAAAAGGCGAAAGGTCTGGAGAGTACGGTGGGTGAGGTTGCACACTCCATCCAAGGGAAAATATTTTTCACACGTTACTTTTGCTATGTGGAGTCAGACATCATCATCTTAAAAATAAACTTTGATTTGATTTGAAGGAAATTTAGCGAACACTTTTCTCAATTGTTCCAAATCAATCTTAGCTCTAATTGTATTGTTAGCTGCAACAAGTTCCCAATGAATAACTCTATTTATACCGCACCATACACTCAAAGTAGCTTTTGTGCAATACTATATTTTGGTGTAGGTACACCTTATTCTCCAGTTTCTGGCCATTAACGTTTACGTGAAGAATTAATATAAGCCACCCACATTTCATCTCCTATTACCGGATATTTCAGCCACTCAAGGTACGATGGGAACTCAGTAGCTTCTTGCACACATTAGCTCTCCTCTGAAGTTGAAGATCTGTTAGTTTATGTGGTAATATTTTCAATTCTTTCTCAAAGCATGAAATTTTTTTTCCACCGTAGTATGAGAGCATGAAGTACCAAGCAATGCAAACTTAGTCTAGGATATGTTTAAATAAAGCTTTTTAATTTTTCTAAATTAATTATAGGAAAATGGCTTAGATGAGTTTTCTCGGACAGATCAAAATTCCCTTCTTTGAATGTTTGGAACCAGTGCTTGACTGTATCAAGAAACAAGAGCACTTTGTTCTAAGTTTACTTTGAGATGCTTCCATTTTTTCATCTACTCTTACACTCGCCGATTATTCGATTGCAAACTGAACAGAAACTCGAACGTCACGCTCTTTATATATTCTACAAACAATATTCTAGAAGCTTCTACAGTATTCTATAAATCGGTGGAAAAAGTGACAGATTTATAAGTTGCCAACCTAATACATATTGAAGAATAATAATAGTTTAATTTCAAACTTTAACGAGTTCAATCTGTGCTATTTTCCCCCAGAGCTTATGGGCTGAAACGCAAGAAAGAACGTATTCAAAGAAGAGAAAGATATGTCATGAGATGGAGGGAATGTGAATCCATGGATACAGTTGGCGTGACCACGTCTAGATGTTCACGGTCGCCAATTCTGGTTGCTAGTTGTAATAATGCATTCTTAAAATTCTACATTTTTCCGCACACTTGCTATGATGCCACTACTTAATACCATATATATAGTTAATAACAGGAAGCTTTAAGGCACTTAACAGTCAGGAAGCTTTAAGGCACTTATCAGTCAGGAAGCTTTAAGGTACTAACAGTCTGAGAGTAAAACAATTGTGATATACAGACAGACATTGCTAAACTATAACGGCTCCTAGTTTAGCTACGAAACTCTAAAAAAAGGTGGACGCTGGCCACGTGTAAGTATATTTATGCGAGGCATTTTAAAGTACTTTCGATTCACCCGTATCTAACACAAGATCTATTTAATCTACTTAACCTTGTAATTTTATTTACCCTTGAAAGAAGTGATACTTAATATTTTAAAAAGCTTTTTATTTCACTTTTGGACTTTACTATGCATTTAATACGTCATAATAAAACTATGGTTTTAATTTAATATTACATAAAACATAAAAAAAACCGTTTACCTAGTAAAGTCCGCGGCTGCAACGTAACACATCCAGTGTGGATATACTCGATCAACTGTCTGAAGACGTCTGGTTCAAACTCTTCTATTATTAATGTCTGATGCTGCTGCGCTGAGGGCTATAAAACATCCAATATATTTAATATTAAAATAAATCAAAAAAATGTTCATTCTACCTAGCAATTAATTTTAGATACATTATACAACGTAGAAATCACCATTTAAATCATTTTTTGATTAACATTTTAAGAACGAATTTTATTGGTGAATTATTTTGATAAATTTTATTAAAAAATCGAGAAACTTCAGTACGTCAAAGCAAGCAAAGAAAAATGTTCGATTTATAAAAGAGAAAAGTTATGAAATTTTGATAATTTTTTGGAAATCAAAATTACTTTAAAAAATATTTAAATAGTTTAATTCACGTTAAGCGCCTTATTTTAATGGCTACTAATATTGGCGCGAAATTGAATACGTCAATGTAATTATGAGCGAGTCATAGATAATAGAAAAACTTTTTTGTGGGTTTTGTTTTACAATGTATGCAATTTTGTAGCCTACTTATTTTAGGGACAATGTCAAGTCAATATCTTTTTTTATTCTTTTTATTATTAACGGCTTTTTATATAAACACAAAATGACTTGTCATTGTACTTTTATAAATATTGTTATAGTATATAGATAATATTTTAAAAATAAATATACATTTAATATAACACAACACATATTACAAGCTGTTACGTATGATTAAAAGAATTTATAATAAAATGTTATACGAAAATTAGAAGTTAGAATTAATAGGAAATATTATATAAAATAAAGAATACTTAGCCCTTATGGTTTAATACGAAATGTGAATATAGATATTGACCCATCAAAAAGTGCCGTGCATAAACAAAAAATGCGCATAAAGTGATTGCTGTCAAAAATTGAATGTTTGGACCAATAGAGAAAGATGAGTTACAAAAAATAAAAAAACACCGATGAAAATGGTGAAACCGGAACGAATACTACACACAACATTTATTATTCCCAAATATTTTATAAAACTGACATTGATCGAAAACTAAACACCAATTTCAAAGAAACATCGATAACACAATACTGGGTGCAGACAATATTATTTGTGGCAAAAATTATTCCATTTTTGAAGAGATTGTTTCTATCATTTTGTTCAGCAAAGTAGGAGATGGTAAAATATGAATATTTTTTTCGTCAAAAAATGTCATAAAATGGCTGTCTTTGACATAAATATTTTTATTTTGAAATGGAAGCGTTAGTTACGTTTATATAGATTGCAAAATAAAAAAATAAACATTTAATGTTACATCATTTGTAAACGTCATTTTCAATTTTTTTATATAAATAAAAAGACACATTTTATTATGCATATGCGATAAAACTAATCCATAATAAAAAGCATTTCCTGAGAAATAGTCAAGAACACATTTAAATATTTCCGATTTGGTGCGAATTTTTGTTGAATTTGTCGTCACGATTACTAGTCGCATAACACAAAGTGGTTCCAAATTTATATATCAAAATATTCGGTTTTATTGAAGTGTAAACTTATTGTATTATTGTATGGTAAGTTACACGAACTTGAGAAGGTCTTTGTAACTTAAAAGTGAAAAGCTTAGGTTTTTACGTGTAATTGGGTGGGGAAAAAGAGGGAGAGAGAAATAGAAAGAGGTTGAATGTGAGATGGGTTAAGGAGAGTGCTAAATGGATGATGGAAGATGTAGAGGCGCAAAGAAGAGTGGAAAGAGGGGAATTTTTGGATGGGGAGAGGGGAGGAATAGAGAGGCGAATGTAAGTGTAGAAAGGGAATGGGAAAATAGAAAAGAAAAAGTGAGGAGAAGGGATATGGAGAGAATAGCAAAATATGATGTGGAGCAGGGGTAGAGTAAGTTATGTATGAAGGAGAGTGGTGCCGGGGAGAGGGGAGTAATGGGAAGGGCGGAACTGTAGTAAGAAGAAGTAGATAAGATAAAATGGAGGAGAGGTAAATGAAAAAGGAGAAAAATGAAATAGGTTAAGGAGAGAGATAGATAGATTGATAGTATAAAGTATAAGATAAGAGAGGCAGGAGAAGATAATGCATAGTATATGCAAAGAGGACAATAAGCAAGAAGTTTCACTTCCGAATAGTTTAGTGGCTACATATTTTTTAAAAGGAGTTTAAAAATCAGAAGTACATAATTTAGTTGTATTACGATAGTACTTTAACAAAAAAACGAAATCAAACATAATACACTGAAGTATTTGGCTCTATGCATCTTTTGCGCATTAGCCCATAAAGGTCAATAAAATATTAATCCAACACGAAGTCGTACTTAAAGATTTAGTTATAATTTATTTACTTCTAATAGTATATTAAAAACATAAAAAAATACTTAATTTTTATTCGCAACTAACTGGAAGTATGTGATGTAATCTTATATTTACTTTGTTAAATTATTAACCACGACCTAGGTTTCGTAGTGTAACAATATTTTCAGGTGGGTAATTTGAAGATATCCATTTAGTTCATCCATTTCATATATATTCACCATAAAATCTGTTGTCATTTAGATGAATCGATTAAAATATTACGACTTAAAAACATGTGATAAATTACTGACGCGTCATTTCTATGCAAATAAATAGCCGACAAAGAAAATAAGATAAGATCATACACCAAGATAATAGATTCAAAATCTAAACATAAATATAGATATAATATATCTAGACGATCTACTTTTAGTAGATCAATTGTAATTTAATTATTTAAAGTGATTTATTAAAAAAACAAAAATATTCTTTTTACTTATTTGCAGCACTAAGATCAGCATTGCAATTAACATAATGCAGACGTCTCTCATTTCGTTTTGCTGAACAAAATGTGGAATGTGGATGTAACAAACTCAACATGAAACACGACAAGCAATAGAACCCAATTCATATACGTAAAGAGAAGAAAGTATGTGTCTATGTAAGAAGAAACTAACTCCTGCGAATCATATTTCATTATAATAGTAACAATATTGCAATACGAAATTAGTGAATAGTAACATTAAGGAATGAAGGAGGAACGTGATAATTTTAAAAGAATAACAAGAATAAAATCGAAATTTACGTCTCTTTAAAATTAATCAGAAATTCCCTTCTCAAAGACGGGCCCAACGTAAAATGTTTTGATGGAAAATTACCTCTTGTATGGGAGCCAATTGCTGCGCGAATGAAGAACGCTGCGGGGTCACAAATACACAAATACATTCAAATAACAGCAAGACAAGGGGGGCAACATAGCAGGGTTGGGTCTTTTCAAATTTCCATCATATTTAAATAAATGATAATCTCACGCTTAAACAATAATCAGAAATTAATATTGATCACTGATCGACGACCAATGTACCTTATTATTTTTAAGAATTTAAGTCATCGTTTTCGGTAAGATAATGAAAAATAACCAATAATTAACATAACATAAAAACAATGGCATTGAAAATAAGTTTTATGTTATATTATATAAAAACTAAAATTTATAGAATAACTTTAGATCATTTACTATTTTATAAAACACATATTTGTTACATTTCATGAAGTTAACTACACGAGTGTGATTTTTATTTTACATTAATTGACACATTTTATCACGTCGTTGTAGTGCAAAATATTGCAAATAGGACGTGATATTTTATTGAATTAAATAGTTTTATAAAATACCTTACATTTTTATTATCTTATAAATATTTTTAATGTTCATGTGGAAAAACCTAGCTTTTCAGTATTGTCCCTAATCTCTCATTCATCGTACATATTATAGGCACCAAACGATCCATGGTAAATTCTTTAGAGATAAATAGAAATACTGTGTTATTATCGACATTTTCAACTTGTTTACTAATCTTCCACTATTGACAATGCAATAAATGAATTGATCGGAATTAAATTTATATTTACTTAGCTACGAGTATCTCAGATGCGAGTATCTTTATAAAGATAATTGTATAAAAATGTACAAAATTTCCCAAAACAATTTAATTGGAAGCACATACATGTGTTAATAGATAATCATCATCTAACTTAGTAAATAGCATTGCTACCTATTACTGCCACTTGCTAGGGAGTAAGTGAAACTAAATTAAGCTATTTTGTAAATTCGTCAGATATTTTCTGTTATATTTGTGGCATTTTTTCGTTACCTAAATAAAAAAAATTGTACAATATGTATATTGGCACCAATGTAACAAATCTGTACAAACAGTGAACGCAGAGTAATGTATCCTATATGGGTAACAAGACTCTACAATGGTCAAAAAGCAAGGAAACTAGTTTAATGTAGCAACGCCCATGATATGTCGAAAGCCTCGAAACCACTTCTAAGACCGTTCCTTTTGTTGCTGCAATATCAAATTTGGTAATTAGAAAAACCAAAAGAATATCGTTTATTTAAATGTTCATCAGTAAAATACCTACTCAATTCCAATGATGCACAACCGTTCGTATTTCGACAATACCTGTTTTGGATTATTGAAATTATTATGTTGACAATCAGGGCAAAAATCCGAGTTTTGAAGGTTCGAATGACGATCGACAGTTATTTTTCCAGTTAGAACTAAACGACCTAGCAAGAGATTTAAGTTTCCCAGAATTCCTTGCTTCGCAATTTTCGTAGATCTTAAATCGAGAACAATTTGCTTGGTCCTAGCTTAATTGCTTCCTGGCTTAATTTTCTTGATGTTGACATGGAGAAAAATATTTCTTACAATTGTGTTATAAAAATACTCTCGGCTTAGTGGAAAAAGTTAACACTTAACATGACGTGAAATAATGAAGATTTTCCATTAAATCTCAGAAAGGAAACTTGAAAACAGTTCTGTTTAATAATAATAATAAATATGATTCCTTATCAGTTACTTATTCGACGCATTTGACAAAAAAGTTGGAGGGAGGTGGAAAGGGTCTTTCTATATTACTTGGACAGAAAAGTGGCCACACAGAGAACCCGTGATGTTATGTGTGTGTGAGTGTGTGTGTGCGTATGTGTGTGTGTGTCATTTCAAATAAGAGTCAAGACTATGTAAAGAAAGAAGGACTTGTTAGAATTAACCTAACCAAAAAGCAAAATGTAGTTCAAGAAATTTTAACGTCACCTGGAAAAGATTTATCGGCTCCTTTAAATATAAAGCAATGCATAATAAAACCATATTTCAACTATTTAAAACATACGCAGTACTTTACACATCCTGTTCTGGAAAATCGTTACTTCATGGGAATAAACTTGGTTCATAATTATGATTCAATGATACCAAAGAAGTTAGCAGTCCCAAATACCATACAGATATCTATAAAATACGAGACAGTGAAAACGGTTCCAATCTGCATATTTGTAAGAAACTATAGTCACGTGCATTCATTCTTAATAACATTATCCTATTTCAGTCCTTTTTGTAATTTCATAAAAATGTATAACACGATACATTTAGATGGCTAAAACATTGGTTATTATTGTTTTTTTTTTTAATCTTTATTTAGTACGTGTAACATCTCCTAACCATGATAATATGTTATATACTGATGTTATACCACAAATAGGAAGACATTAATAAAAGGTATCAACTATGTGGCTAACTGTACAGCTATCATATATTTCTGACTTGCTAATATTAGTGACGTACTACAAATTAGCAAATTAATTGTTTGTAGATCCTCAAATAGGCAAGTAAAATATAGCAAGAGAACACAAGCAAATGCCTTTGCTTTATTGTAGTTCCTTGCTGTTTATACATATACAGAGAATACTCGATCTAAACTCATCACAATGAGTACTTTGTTTGGAAACTCAATTACTATAATGGAGTCTCATGTGCAAAATGAAGTTTGGGAGAAGTCCCAAGTCCTGAATGATATTGGGCCACCATAGTTGTGTTTGTCGAACTTGAATTTCGCTAAGACAATATGTAAATTGGAAATGTTCCAACACAACTTCTAATGACTTTTGCTTTCGGAGAAATCCACTCAGGGTGAGTGGATTAGGGATTGCTACTTATTTACCATACGAGGAAATAAGCAAAGGTGATATGTTAATTTTATTTATAAATTTAAAATTGTTAGTTATATAAATAACTATCATATATCTTTTATTACAACCCCTACTGCTCAGAGTGAGCAGTAGGGGGTGTTATGAGGGTCCAACTTAGAGAACATAAATTTGAAACAAATTGTAAATTTGCCAACAGAGCATTGCAATTATTATATAAATGAAATACAGATATAAGCCAAAAAAACTCTTTGTGCGACTGTATTGTTTTACAAATACCGATGAATAATATACATGTTGAGAAATATAAAATTTGAATTAAATCAAATTAAAAAATTAGCAAAAACAAATTTAATAATTTATTACAATTTAATTTCGTCATTTACATAGATGGGTTATAATTCGAAATTACGTTATCTTAAGATATGTGAAACATAAGAATCGTTTTATTTCCCATACATGAAATTCGTTTCAAGCAAAATGGCTAAACATATTTCAACGTGTGAACTGTTAAACATGATAGTGCCACAACTGGAAAAATAGATAAAAAATTTGATTTTTTATGCACTTTGGCTTTATAATATATTTCTATATACGTAGCTTAAAATATTAATAAAAAAACTTACTATAATGGTCGATATGCCATAGTCTAAGTTAAAAATTAGGAAAATGAGATTAAAAATAATGAAACGAGATAAATTTAAAAAATAACGAGCGGTTCGGATTTAAGCCACACAACAATTTCGTCAAAATAAGGTTTAGTAAAGTTTAAAATCTACATTTAAAGTAAATTCGGTCTTAGATAAAAAAGAGAGCTATTGAGACCTCATGAGTGTTATAAAAAAAGGAAAAAGTAAATCCCACCTACGGAAAAAATAACTGAAAAGCACAAAATACATACATAACATTTGACATTCATAAAGTTATATATCCTAGGACACTCTCTAGATCATAACAAATCTAAGGACACCTAATTTTTAAATCACTTTAGTAGTTTAATCTGTACGAGGGGATAAATTTACTTATATACATACACATAACCTATGAAATTCACAATATTTTAAACCCTAGAATACTCTCTGGCTGAAGACGAATCTAAGGACACCTAATTTGTTGGAATCACTTTAGTAATTTAGTCTGTACGGGGGAACGAACTTACTCGCATACACACATACACTGCCTGTGAAATTCATAAAGTTATATACCCTAGGACACTATGGATCAAGACGAATCTAAAGACACTCCATTTGTTGAAATCACTTTAGTAGTTTAGTCTATACGAGGGAACAAATTTATTCACGTATAATCGCCCGAAGTGGAATATATTATCATTGCAACGATATCTGGAAGTGACTCCTTTCTAATACCGGGAAATACATGGAGTAGAGACCACAAATATTGTCCGTCGAATAAAACAATTTACGCGCATTTTATATTTCATAAACCATTTTAATATATAAGTAAGTTTTAAAAAACTTATGAAATTCAAGGTAATGTTTTATAGTTTTACGTATATTACTTTCGTATATAGGTATAAGCGCTCGAAGTGGAATATATTATCATTGCAACGATTTCTGGAAGTGACTCCCGTCAAACGACGAGACAGACGTGACACTACGTCGATGTTCTAGGATTTTTCGTGGTGACTGAAATATTACCTATTGAGAAAAGGAAAAACAACTTACGTGCGCTCTATTTCATCAACGATTTTAATAGACAATTTAATTTCTTTGACAAACATTCTTGGGAATATTATGAAGTTCAAAGAAATTTTTGTGTGCTCTATGTTTATTAGTATGGGGAATAAAAGCAATCAAAGTGAAACATCGAATTGTTGCATTGTACTTTGGATGTGACTCCCATCTAATACCGGTTAAAATGTAATTCTTCGTCAATATTCCAGAATTGTTTGGTGGAGGTTAAACATTGCTCATTGAATAAATAATCTATGCGCACTTTAGACTTCATCTGAAATTTCAACACTTTCAAAATTCAAAATAATTTTTTTGTACTTTTCCGTTTATTAGTTTCGGAGATATAAGCACTAAAAATGGAACATTTTGTCATTGAATGGTACTTTAGAAGTGACTCCCGTTTAATGCCGGAAAACATATGTAATAGAGACAACAAATATTGTCCGTTGAATAAAACAATTTACATGTATTTCGTATTTCATAGACGTATTAAAGAACGTTATAAAATTCAAAGCAATATTTTATTGTTTTACGTTTATTAGTTTCAGAGATATAAGCACTTAAAGTAGAGAATATTGTTATTGCGTCGTATTCTGGAAGTGATTTCCGACCAACGCCGAGAAATAATTGTTAAAATTCTTCAAATTTTTAGTGATGGGCAATGTTTGTATTGGGTCTTTTGCCCACTGGATAAAAAAATACCCGCACTTTTCATCAAAGACTAACATGCAATTACTTTTATCGATAGAAACTATTACGTAGCTCAAAGTATTTTTTTTCTCAAAGCCATGTATAATGCATTGATATTTACTACTCGTAGCGTATCTCCAATATTTCGTATGGAAGATATAAAAATATTCAATTTTTTTTCTTTTTGTCCCTACATAAATATTTAGGTTACCTTACAATAAACAACTGCTCAAATATTTTAACGGACTTTCGGAAAAACGAATAAACGAGCTAAATATTTAAAAAAAATTAATTTTGACGAACTTTTGTCGAAACATGAACGAGAATAAGTAAATTTCCTCTGAGATCAAAGCCCGAAAAACTAATTAGTTCTAGATGTGCTCCCATTTCCCGATACTGTATCAGTTGCCCACAGACTAACAAAAAATAAAAATTTACCTATAATTTTAGTACCAATAAAGTTCAAATTAAGCCGCGAATTTTCGAATTGAATTTTCCAACCCTATATGCGGGAATATTTCCTTGATAATTCAATTTTTCCATCCATCACCTCCTCCCCCAACGCTTGCCCCTTTCAATACGAGGGTTCCGCACTTCCTTTCATCGTTCGCGTGTAACAATCACGGTCCGCTGCTGAAAACTTTGAAATATAATTAAATTTGTTTCGATATAATCTTGTATTTGGGTCGCACCGCTCTGGTCCTTGGTTATTTAAGTGGAAGCCTGGTTGCTTGGCCTTTAACCACATGTTTACATATTTTAGAGCATGATGCGTTTCATGATTTAAAAAAAAGGAAACTTTTTAGCATAACGATTTTGTTTAGTTTAATATATATTTTCTTTTAGACGGTGTAAAACAATTTCTCTCCCATAATCGTCTTTTATATCTTGAAAATCTAATCGTAGGGCACCCATTATATTTTATCTCTGTACCATATCTTATACACACCCTATTTATAAATGCAGAAATAAAATCTTTTTCACCCAGAATCCTATTTGTATCCAGTCCAAATTAATAGACATCCTAATGGACAATTGTTGCTTTCTCTGGGGATTTCGTTTTAACTTATCGAAAAAAGTTGACGAGCGGACGTAACGCATATAATAACCATTGGACGGATTTTAGTGAAACTTTGGATTTTTATAGCTAAGAGTATTAATCAACAGTCGTAATGATATTAATGTTGAGAGTTGAGCAGTTAATTATTATATTACTACTTAGTTATTTAACGACGGCATCTATTATTTTTAAAAGCAATTATCATAATGTTAATGTAGTCTTAAATTCTCTGCTAAATTTCGTTATTTATTATATTTTTAACTTAATAATATATTTATAGTTACTTATTAGTTACTACATTATCGTCACTGTATCTCAGACTCTAGGACACCTTATTGGATGCATCTCAGAAGTGATTTCAAAAACGTTTGAAGGTCTAGAAATATGTAATACGGCTTAAAATCTGAACGCAGACTGATTAATGTTGGTGTATTAGGAGAAAAAGTTTATATCTGCTTACGCCTGTTCGATAAACATACAGTGTGTAACATTTTATTCAATACTGATAAATGGAAAAGGATTTGTGAATAAGACAATTAATTAAAATAATGTTTTCCGACAGTATATACCTAGGTATATATGTGTGTGTGTGTGTATATATATATATATATATATATATATATATATATAATGTGTTTCTCAACCGTACACCAAAAATCAATTAACAAAATTCAGTAGTTTAGTCACAGGAATAGTTTAAATTGGTTTGTAATTTCAAACACGATGTATTTTACCACGAATTCGCTAAACCAGTTTATGTTGTCACATCGACATCTTCGCATAAAGTTGTTTTATTTCTTAATTACAAGCAATGGTAAAATAGTTCTTATGCCTGTATCATAAGAGTCATAATAGGATACGAGTCCCCGTAAAAGCGAAAAGCGTGTTTCAATTTATTTATTTGAACATAGTTTGAATTGTCAATGTGCAATTTTAACTATTTTTATTCGATTCGACCGTGACCGCGCACCATTGCGGTTTTGCTAAGGTCAGTAACATAAACATTGCATATGGTATTTAAGTTTTGTTTATATTAAAATACTATTCAATTTGATTGAAAACAATTTTTGTTATTCTTTGCGTTATAATTTATTTCACTATTTTAAAGTATTTACGACAACTACTAGTGACTGGGTTCTCATTTAATTTCGAACGGTCAAATCCATATGTTATATACGTTAATACATGTCGATTTGACAGTGTTTCGATTTATTTATTCGTACATAGTTTGAATTGTCAATGTGCAATTTTAACTATTTTTATTCGATTCGACCGTGACCGCGCACCATTGCCGTTTTGCTAAGGTTAGTAACAAACATTGCACATGGTATTTAGGTTTTGTTTATATTACAATACTATTCAATTTGTTTGAAAACAATTTTTGTCATTCTTTGCGTTATAATTTATTTCACTATTTTAAAGTATTTACGACAACTACTAGTGACTGGGTTCTCATTTAATTTCGGACGGTCAAGTCCATATGCTATATACGTTAATACATGTCGATTTGACAGTGTTTCGATTTATTTATTCGAACATAGTTTGAATTGTCAATGTGCAATTTTAACTATTTTTATTCGATTCGACCGTGACTGCGTACCGTTGCCGTTTTGCTAAGGTCAGTAACATAAACATTGCACTTGGTATTTAGGTTTTGTTTATATTAAAATACTATTCAATTTGTTTGAAAACAATTTTTGTTATTCTTTGCGTAATAATTTATTTCACTATTTTAAAGTATTTATGACAACTACTAGTGACTGGGTTCTCATTTAATTTCGAACTATTAAATCGACGTGTGAAAACGTATATTTCATTAATTTGTAAAAATATACAAATTCCATAGATAGTTTACACATTATCTTTAAAGTAGGTATATAATGTCTAAGCAGGAATAAAAATTAACTTCCCAATTAAACTAAATTAATTGATAATCAGCTATCAAAAAACTTAATTCATAAGAATCAGTAATTCATTCCGTTATGAATAGTTTAAATATTCATACTGCGGAAATTTTTATCTGAAAACTTTAAATAATTTATGTTTTAAGAAAATCTTGTCCCACCGATGTCTCATAATAAAACTTCTCGTTTATAATATGCATGAAAATAAAATTAGTTTTTGATGTAGTTACTATAAATATAAACAGAAAACGTATAGGTTTATTATTATGAAAAAGGGTTATATAACGAAAAACTGGAATACAAGTGTAATCGAATAGTGAAAACATAGGAAATCGTGCTTCAAAAAAGTGTTTCTAACTAAATAAACAGTGTTTAAATGCAATGTAGTACTGTGTCTTCACTACTAATCTTCGTTAGTAGGAGACAACGTAAGAGTATTCAACAATGTCATCATGACAAAGTCACCGTATGTGATCTCTACAAACATCACTATTCCTTACAAACATCACCGTTTTTGTTTTTTACCAATATCCTCAGAACTATGCCCCTGGAATTATCGAATGATTCTATTTTAATAGTTACGAGTATTATCTAACAGATATTTCGATAATATCTGCCAGCTGATATTGTTCTTTGTTTAACTTTTCACTACACTATACATTTTAAAGTTGAATATTGTTTTTATAAAGTAAAATTACTGCCTTTTGCCCAAGTGTTCACTCATATAAATACAAAATCAATCAAAACCATAAGAAATTACATTTTTGACATGACCGGTCGTTATCTGATTAAAACACGAAACAAATCAGGAAATTCAAACAGGAAAAGTTCCAACGATGGGAAATTGGACACGTCAGCGCCAACTTGGGAAATCCAATTACATGTTTTCTCGAAAAAATGTAAAATTGTAGAATTGGATGAAAACTGTGATCTTTGATATAGCAATTTATTGTAAACTAAACTGGCATCGTTACACGATTTTACCGAGGTACTATCTTGTTAATTATAAAATCGGATCACGTTTCGATTCGTCAGTATCTGTTCTGTACTTTTTTATTTTTATATTACTAACTTCAATCGATTGTGCATACTAAGGCAAACAATAAAAAAATATGACCATATTTCTAAGTTTAAGCTTCCGTTAAAATGGGGAAAATGCGATACTGACATAATCTTCATATTGGCTAAATGGATGAAAATACGATACTGGCTTAATTTTCAGAATAAATTATTTTCGTGATATTAATACTGTCATCTTGAAAATTTGTGCATTAACTACATCTTTGCCCATAAAAAATATGGTCATATTTCTAAGTTTAGACCTCCGTTAAAATGGGGAAAATGCGATACTGACATAATCTTCATACTACGATATTGGCGTAATCTTCAGAATAAATCATTTTCATAACATTGATACAGTTATGAAAATGATGCCAAAGCTTCTGGCAAAAGTGAATTGACTAGGTGGCAACTATTGATTTTGTTTAGAGTAAGTTAAAAACTTTCTACTTTTCTGGTAATTAAATATACATTTTTCGAATTTAATGTTAAAGTACCAAAAATATATTTTTTAATTTTATTGTTATGCACCAAACATGAGACTGATTCAAACTTAACGGGCTGGTTTTAGTAAAACTAGATAGACGGTGACACATAAATGGTCACATCCAAATTTTTTCCTCTCGAAATTCAGTTTTGGCACTTTGAAGTTCCGTCTTTAAAGATGCTCACGATCCTGAAAATACGATTTTGATGGATATAAATCTTAATGTCCTTTTTTAAAGCAAGTGCAAAATGGACTCAAATTAAATCTTTACTTGCCTGCACTTCATGAGATGATTTAATAATGTAATGAAATTAGATATTGTTACAATAGATAAAATATTCATCTACCTTTAAATGGACTTTAAAATTACGGCTTCTAGTCACAATTCGAGTGTTTACATCTAACTATACAGTTTACTAAAATGACGAAGTGAACTAACCTTTGGTATTTACACAATTGTGTAATCGTTATTTGTGTTAAGGTTAAATTACTTTTCATAACTTATAGAACGAAATTACTTTTACTACTATGTTACCTTTTACTTTATTAGAAAGAAATAAAATGTGTTTTAAAAAATTCTGATTTAGAGATTGTATTCAATAAAATGCTTTTATTTTGAAGCTTGCTTAATAGAATAAGTTTTTATCGGAGTTTTCTTGATATCTATTATGCTATTGTCGTTTTTTCTGTTTTTCATCTGCTTTTTTTAAAAATACTTTATCTCAATATTTCATCTATTTATGTCAAAAAAGATGTGACACATGTTATAGATTATTGGTACATAATAGCAGTGTTTTTATTATTTATACTAATTCTGGTCTAACTTCTAAAAAGTTAGCTACGAAATATATTTTTATAAAAAATGGTGATGAGCGATAATATGTGTGATTCGATCTTTTTTTAAACAAATAAGATATTTCTCTGATTAATAAAAGATAGGAACTACGGTGCTCGAATCCAAATCACATTTATACAATTTTTAAAATAACATTACATATGAACTCAACGCCAACATTTTAATTTCACAAATTGGAAGCTTGAGGACATAATGTCAATGGCATATAATCGCAGCGGTTTTGTTAAAGCGAAAGAGAAATTCAATCTCATCGTTTAGTTTTTGCGTCCATTTACGTTAAATTTAACTATTCAAATTCACTTTAGCAGTTGAATTGGAATAAGGAATTTTTTTCATCGCTTTCATATTGTTGAGAAAATAACATTATTTATCTCTGTATATTATTTCTCAAAGCTAATTATATTGTAAATAGCGCCATCTATTGACAATATATCTAACTAACATGTACTACCATTCGGTGACATGACAATTATTCGCAAGGGTCAACTAGTACACAGGTATTATCTACAAACCTAAATAAAATAAGTACAAGATTCCATTTGTGGAAAATGGTCAGGAAAAATATTTTATTATTAATTGAAAGAAAAAAGATTGTATTATTCCTAAAAAATAAATAAAAGATACAAAACATATTACAGCCCAATTACAGCTTACCACGTAATGACGCTTTTACGACAGACCTGGTATATCGGATCGGATATATCGGACATATCGGATCTAAAAACAGCAGCTGATGTTCACCAAATCGTAATTTTTAACGAAAAAAATTAGAAAAAAGATTTGTTCATTATTCGAAGAAACCTTTTTAATAACACTCCATGTGTTCGTAAACTCCTGGCACGGAACCTTAGAAATGGAGAAATTATAATGACAGGAGAATGGATTTTTGGTGAAAGAAAGCGCGCGTTTTTCTTGACCATAGAACTAATCAAGAATGAGTTTGCAATAAATTCAAAGCCATATCATTTGGTCTTTGTTTAACTGCCAATGACTTCTGGAACTATATTTAACCAGAAAGTATTAATAATCATATCCAGAATATTCAGACTTGTATCAAAGAGATGGAGTAAAAATTTTTTTTTGTGGAAAAAGGCAGTTTAGACTTTATACCGTGTTCATTCTAATTGGAATATTAAAATGTGTTCTTATTTTATTATACTAGTCAGTTTAATTCATATTCCAATATATTTTATACTAATATATTAGTAGAACAATTCTTATGTGTATATATATGTTTGAGCTAACAACATATCTGATTACAAAACACGTTTTAAATTTTTTGAAATATTCCTCATGTTTTTGTGTCTATGGAAGATGTTGTAGATAATATATTTAGATTGGAAAAATAATATTTGTATATATTTAAATAGAAATACTACACAACCTTAAATATTTATAACGGACTAAAGGTTCTATTTGCTGGCTAAGTTTTTAAAATTTTAAAAGTTATGTAAAACGAAATATCTGAATGTAGGTTACGTCTCTATTCAGAATTTTTTATTTTGGCTCTCGCATTAAAATAAGGAAATCTTATAATTTCGTCATGCCTGTCTGTCTGTCTGTCGTAACCTCAAAGTCTCTGCAGATTTAGACCTAACTAGGTGCTCGAAATGTTGCAAGTTGTTAAGCGGTACATCAGATTTAGACCAGGCCAAAAATTAAGTATGCAATTTAACAAAATGTAAACTAACTTAAAAAAAATTCCTAGGCCCTTTTTATTACTTCCTTACCAGAGCTTTAATTTTGTGTATTAAACGAATAAAATATCATATCTGCAATTATTGTCTTCGACGTTAACTTAACGGCGTTTATTTTCACAGCGTGCGAGTTTAATAAATTGTCGTGAAGAAAAATAAATATGGAAATGCATTTATTTTGAGTGAAAAATGCAACACATTGAGTAATACCCCTATTTTGAGAAAGATTGTGCGCTATATCATAACCCCACTATTTATAGGTGCAGAGTAATGATAAAAAATGTTACAAAAGTCGAGGAATACCATTTAAATGGTGTAAGGTAGAGAGAGATAGGTTTTTTATTGACTGATCATCCCGAATATTCCTGCTAAAATATCCTGACGACCGATGCAGTTTGGCGAACATAGGGTTTAATGACTCCGGGGAAGCGGAGAAAAAATTCTACGTATAATATATAAGGATTAAAAACATACTTTACACTTTTACTTCTAATTTAACAAAAATTTCAAAGTAGTCTCATAAGCATAATATATAAAATATATAAAAATGATATATAAAACTCTAAGCGGTGATATATAAAAGGACATAATACAGGCAGAGTATTTATTTCAATTACGTATTTAAATCTAAAGGTAAGAAAATATGTTCAAACCAAAGTA
The DNA here is from genome assembly GCA_039881145.1 of Druceiella hillmani. Taxonomy (NCBI): domain Eukaryota; kingdom Metazoa; phylum Arthropoda; class Insecta; order Lepidoptera; family Hepialidae; genus Druceiella; species Druceiella hillmani. The sequence goes on along the minus strand of JAYKKI010000023.1, from coordinate 2,977,913 downwards.
AACCATGTTAAGAATGAGGAATCGATTCCAATGAAGTCGTTACATCAAGTATAATAATATAAGAATGAAAAAAACATACTTTAGAGTTTTAATTCTAATTCCCCAGAAGTTTCACAGAGTCTCAAACTTTTGACAAGCAGAGTATTTATTTAAATTACGTATTTCAATCTAAAGCAAAGCGAATATAATTCAGTCCAAAGTAAACCGGGTTGCCAATGAGGAATCGATTCCAACGAAGTTATTACACTAAGTATAATAATATAGAAATTAAAAAAACATACTTTAGACTTAAATTTATTTCAACACAAATATCAAAGTGGTCTCGAACTTTTGGCAGACAGAGTATTTATTTCAATTATGTATTTCCATCTAAAGCAAAGCTAATATAATTAAAGTTCAGTTAGAGTCTAAATTAAATCGTGTTCAGGATGACGAATCGATCTCCAACGAAGTTGTTTCTGTGAATTTTTAATAAGGCAACTTCGAACTTTGTTTGAGTTATGGTATCATTCTGCTATTTCCGTTCAGAATCGTCTAAAGTTAGTATGTTATTTGCCATTCCTTAAGTACGAAACGTTTAATTGAAGTTCTACAAGGAATTGACCCATCAAGAGTATTTAAAATTATACGCCTTCATAATTTCAGCTCCAAATAACATATTGAATACTTTTGGCGTTAGTTTTATAGAAATTCATTATTGACAAATAAATGAAATTACGTGATGTAGTATTATTTCTACTTTCTTTAAATTATTTGCCTCGCCCTAGGTTTCGTTGTATTACATATTTAGGTGGGTTATTAACAAAAATCTTTGCTAATAGCCCACCTGAAGATGTTGTAATACAACGAAACCTAGTGGTAAATAATTTAAAGAAAATAGAAATAATACTACATCACGTAGTTTCATATATTTGTCCAAATATCATATTTTATATATCACTACTTAGTATTAAAACTAAGTCCCTGTCTGTCTGTTTAAACGCGATAATCTCAAACATTTCTGCATGGATTTTCATGCAGTTTTCACCAAAAGATAGAGTTGTTCATGACGAAGATTAATGTACATAATTTTTAAGAAGCTTTTGTATAATTTGACCGAACGAGGATAAAATTTGTCGAGTAAGTCAGAAAAAATCATGACATTCCAAAGCTTGACAGATATGGGTAGTGAAAATCGTTAGATTCATCGAAGGTCGCATTTTGTTTTGTATAGCAGCATCATCTGTCATTTTTAGTGGCTATCATTTCGAATAACAATAAATAAAGTACAGGGCCAGACTTTAAACGTTGCTGGAATTGATCTCAGCGTTCAATATTTTTTACACAGCCAATTGTACGTTGCCCTGTCACGTGTGGCATCATAATATGTTTGTTTCTGCATTTAATCCAGTGGAAGTTATATGTGTTTTATATTAAGAAATATTTTAGGTTTGCCCACAAAGACAAGTCTTCTGATTTTTAATTCTCTTGGAATAAATATTTTATAATTCGTATTATAATATACGTCAATAAAATTTGTAGTTAACATTTAGTGATCATTAAGTTGTTTTAAGAATAAAAGAGTCAGAAAAAACTCCACATCATTAATGTTTTCATCTATCTTACAACCTCCACGCAACAGTCGGATAGATACATTTATTACTTCATTACGCCAGACAAATGATCCGGACGTGGATATTTATTGTTACCCCAAACGTATATAAATTATGTAGGATTTACGTATATGGGCTGATCTATGGCGATAAATACGGATCAAGTCGGAAAAAATCCATACATTTGAAAATTTTCTTTCCATGCAAAACCGGACCGTATAATGATTCTCATATAATGATTCCGAACGACATATAATGATTCTCAATAAAAATAAATAGAAGCTGAAAATAAAATTTTAATTTTAAAAACTTAATTTTAAAAAGAGTTTTTTTTTATTTATTGCACACCCCCTGATGTATACTTTATTATCGGCCATCACGCCAGCTCCAAGATTTGACGATGGAATGAGTTGTAAGTCTGGTAATTTTACAAGTAATCAACTTTTAACACGGCTTTTTGGGGGACCTTCCTCTAAATAATAGAAAAATTATATAATTTTCTAAAATATTTATTATTATCTAAATTTTCCTTTAAATATTACACGTCTCCGCCCATTTGTTTGAAAGCATGTACGTGCTAATTTACGTATATGCGCATAAGAGGCCATGCTAAGGAGCCCAATTCTTGACCGATTGGTTACCTATTAGAATAAAAGCCTATTTATTGTTACTAAAATTTATAAGTAATAAAAAAGCGCAGTGTTTGCACTTTTGGCTCCACCAACGGTTTTATTTATTGGTGGTGAAAAAATATACAAAATAGAAGTTAAAAATTATTCTTAGTGCCGCTGCACTTTCTGCAATCTCTAATAAAAAAAGGTGAAATTGAATATTAGTAAAATAGTATGAACTCGACAATAATTTCTTCCACTATTTAGAAACGATACAAACCTATAAATTTTGCAAATCAAATACAAGCCTGTGGAATCGTAGATGCTGCAAAGGCTGGAAGGATTACGTGAAAGAGAAAACATTATATTCCTTATTCGTGATTAAAAGAAACTACGTAATGTAGTATTATTTCTACTTTCTTTAATTTCTTTACCACGACCTAGGTTTCGTTGTATTACAACATCTTCAGGTCTATGTTGTAATACAACGAAACCTCGTGGTAAAGAACTTAGTTTCATATAATTGTGAATAATGAATTTCTACAAAATTAACGCCAAATATATTCAATATTATATTCCTTCTAAGTTGCTGTTAATAGACCAAAGCCAGATATCATGGTCTCTTGTTGGTTATGAGCTAGCCAGTACTTATTATTAAGACCCTATGTACCATCGTTACTCGAAAAAATAGTCATTGCAATCATAAAATAAAGGGACGATCTAGATTAACAATAAAAAAATTACTTTCATCGAAATGACATTTAGTAAACTTTTAAATCTAAATTTAAAGTATACTCGGTCTTTGGCCAGAAAATAACTAGAAATTAATGAAATAACTATTTTTTGACAACAGGTGATTAAAATTCCTCATTGCTATCATAAAATAACGAACTTTCGAAAATGTTTTTCCGATTGTAATTAAAGTGATAGTTGTCATCCATGGATGGTGACTAATATGAATAGACTGCAATGTATCCGATTTCAATGAAATTGCTTTTTGCTTTGTTTTTATGGGACATAACTTTCATTTTGTCGGTAGCATAACGCAGGAGTCGAATGATTTCCAAGCTCATTTTGTTTATTCCGCGGAGCATTCTCATTGTTTTGTCTTTTCCATTGACCACTACCAAATAAAATATAAACAGTATCTATAGTATAATCTATATTAAATCGGATGCTCCTTTCACGTCCATAATAATTCGGATGCTCCTAATCACTCCTAATCGGATGCTTTCCTTTAATAACTACCTTCTTCCGTTGATTTAATTGACATTTAAATATTGCGATAGCTTACAGGAGGTTATTTCCTAGAGGTACCTGCGGTTACTTACGTCATTTTAATGAAAGTACGAACTTCCGACATCTGATGCTCATCTGAAACGATTAATTGAATTTCGAAAATAATAACTAGCTGTGTTTACGACTTCGTTCGTGTGAAATTCCGAGTGGGAAAAGTTATTAGATTTTTTTCTATCATATGTTGCTCTTGGGTATAAACTATTAAATCCGACCAGTAGATTTTGCGTGATTGACCAAAAATTACAATAAAGCAGACAGACAAAAAGTTTAAAACAGGTTTTCTGGCTTTTATTATTATCCTTTATGTTGAATCAATTACCCTTTTTAAAATATTTTCCATGTACAGAATTCACTCCGTTACAATTATGTATATCTATATATATATATATATATATATATATATATATATATATATATATATTTGATAAAATATATAGCGAGAGGGAGAGAGAAAGATTACAAAAATATTTCGTGTAATGAATATTTGTGCATTTCATTATTAAAAACACTTTTAGAATTACTTCCCGTCTTTTGAAAATATCTAATATTTAATTCAGATGACGTAATCTAAGTTAATCCAAATCTAAAAGTTTTTTGAGTAATTAAGATGATAAAAATTTTGAAGCGGAATTTCTTTAGCGACCTCTGTGTCACTCTGTCACGTTAAAATTGAGTGACGCTTGAGATGGCAAATGCCGAACACATCCGACCGACAGCGGAAACGGCCGAGCGCCAACAACATGTCGGTTGAGAATGTCAAACATGTTATTAAAATGCTAATTTGTTAATGAATCTGTAGGTTGTCACAGTGAGTGTGACAATAAGATTTATTCAATTGATTTATTATAAATCATTAACTAGCATGAATCGTTAAAGAAGTTTCGCTTCATCCGTGAGCTTATATGAGTGGGGCTCTCGCTTATTTTTGTTTTATTTTTGTTTATGATATATTTTTCTTTTACGTTAAACCAAGGAAATTCGATACCACAAAAAATACTAATATGGCACTGCATCGTTCCTACTAATCCAGCTATTATGGCAAATGAGTATTATGGCTTATGAATTAAAAGCAACAATAACACGTATTTATTACAAATTAATAAGTTCGCAATGCCATTTTATCCACAATTGATCGACCGAAATCGATAAAAACATCATTCAATAAAACATCATAACGTGACTAATGGAATTTTGAAAAGACCCCATCGGAGCATAAATACACATTTATAAATTACATAATATTACCACAATAAAATAATACATTGTCCTAAAATTTAACCAAGTAATTAATGTCATTTATTTTTCCATTCCACCAGTAATTATTTTCATTTATTTTTTTCCATTATTAACATAGAGTTAATTACAATTTAAATTATAATACAAAATAATAATTATTTTTTATACTACACATACGGCTTTCAAACTTTAATTAGAGGATCGTAATACAAAAAAGTGTTGCGACTAAAATTATTTGAATTGATCCATTTAATTACTATATAAATTACATAATTTCAGATATACACATAGTTCAAAAGCAAATCTCGTGTTGCCCTCAAATTTGTGAAATACACCAATTTTCATATGTTTAACTTTCGTGTATACAATCATGCTAATGTGTATATATATTAATATATATATATATATCCCCCCCACACACACACCATATATTCAAATTCATTCGTCACGTTCTCAATGTTTTAAAGAGCGAATCGCAGAGCGTGAAACTGTTTTTGAAATATTTGATTTTTGCTTACCCTAAAGAAATTATGCTTCCAACCCTAGTTTCCTATCAGCATTACATTTCTCGAGATTTACGTTGCAATATCAGATTTCATATTATATAAATTAAGCATTATACGTTGGTTAAAATTTCATACATAAAGTGAAAATTTAATGTCGGTTTCATCGTAACATGTTTCAAGTTTCATACACCATGTTAGTTCTTTTAAATATGTGGGCCATATATTAACAGTACATAAAGTGTGCAGCACTATATTTTTTTTAATTAAAATTGTAAAATGGCTGATAAAGATTTCACTTTACTATTATTATTGAATTTGAATTCAACATAATTACATAAAACTATTGAATAATTCTTTGAAATTTTTCTTAGTTTTTTAATAACTTGTGTGCAAATTTTTCAAAATTTATTAATTGGTTTGATAACATTTTTGTCATAATGACATCTTTTATTTGTTCCACAAAATATATTCGTCCAAATTAACGCTCTTATAGCTCAATATTAAAAACAGAACTATCTATCCGCTACGTTGTGTCGTATCGTTATGATGATGTCGCCCAGCACACGACGTGTGCATTGTACCAAGTTTAACTCTTCCCTTAACATTGAAATATAGTATCTCAAGACCGATATAAGAAACTAAAATAAATTATTGTTTATATTTGTCTTCTTTTTAATCACGAATCCATAAAATACGTCTTGATTTATCATATATATATATATATATATATATATATATATATATGTGTGTGTGTGTGTGTGTGTGTGTGTGTGTGTGTGTGTGTTTGTGTGTGTGTGTGTACATATTCCGACTTTTGATCATGTAATAAAACACACTTAAAACTTTTCCATGGATCATCCCTAATTAAATAAGAAAGTTTTAGTAAAATCATCTTGGTTAAGATAGCGAATCTGGTTTCTCAACTGTGGGATGAGTTATTTAATAAAGTAATGAGTATTTTCCACCCGATCGAGTTAAGATGAGCTTTTTCTGACATTTATACACTAATATTATAGTAGATTTAAATAATTATAATAGATTACATTCATAAAGATGCAAATATTCAAACATCATCTTCGCTACTTAAATAGCACAAGAAAAAGAACGCATTTGTTATTTATAGTGCCTATAAATTGTTATTGTTATTTATATATGAAAAGTTATTACTTACAGGTTCTAAGTCAAAAGTTTTGAATAAGTATATAATAGGGATTTTTAAAATAATACAAAAAAAGAAAAAAACAATGTTAAAAATAAAAAAAAGAAAAGCAAAGAAGAAAAGAAACTAATTGTTAGTTCGAACCGTATTTTAGTTTGAAAACCTCTGAACAGGTCGTGTGTTTCCTGAAGTTTTAACAGTCGGAAACAAAAAAAATGTAACTAATAAAAAAACAGTTGGATATATAAAGTTAAAGGGCGATTAAGTTAAAAAAATTGCACAGCCAAATGTAAATTACTTCTTGAATAAAGAGGGTGTTATTTTTAATCATGTTTAAAAAAATAACTTTAGGAGCGAAAATAGTTTAAAACTGAAGATTTATTCCAGTTTTAATCTATTTCCGCAAAACAATAAGCATTTTAACGAATAATGTATAATTCGTTTCATTTCATTTTAAGATAAAATCTTAAATGTCATGTTATGCGAACCTAACCTAACCTAACCAGTTTGGCAAGCAAGAAGCTTTTAGCCCGTAACCAAAATGCCTTGAAATCCAAATAATAATGAAATAGCAATATTTCCGGATAACCATAACTAAACGGAATTGCATCATGAATGAGGTTTCACCTGTATTCCTGCCATGACCTGTATTCCTGTCAGTAATAATAAAAAATGTAATTTAATACATTTTTAGTATGAACGTTATTAGGTTTTTTGTCAAAGAAAAAAAAATTCCTCCATAATCTTTGTATATATTTTCTTTTAAATTTTGTTCTATTATGTCAGCTAACATCATGTAAAGGTAAAAATACGTAATAAGCATGTGTTGTTTGCCTTAATTCCCCGCAATACCCATGGAATTTAATAACTCTGTGCGACTGTTCGACCACAGACTATTATGTGCTTGACATTGGCGTAGACAATGAATCTTTTAATGTATTTGTAATATATAATTTAATGTATTTGTAATACATATCTTACATAAATTTTAGTTTTGTATAGTTAAATTTATATGGAGAAGGAGTGCTCTTCTCCATATAAAATTAACTATGCCAAATCTCACACTCCTCCGAGCGCGCAATATGCGCTTAAAAAGGTGTACAAAGTTTTCTTTTCACGTATTAATATATAGGTTATTATCTATAGCCACATTAAAGTTTAAAATTGTAGCAAAGAAATATGCTTCTAATCTGTAGCTACACTAGCAAGGGAGTTCAAGTTTGATTACTTCCATCTTCATATTTTCTATCAATGCCTAAAGCGAAGTGTATACCTCCTTTTACATAAACGAAAAATGAAAACCATTAGATTGGTTCGAGGCTAATATGATGTAAAACTGTTTTTCTTCATATAATCTGTCAGTGTCAATCATCTGCACATAATCTTTAATTTTTTTAATCTACATAAGATCTTTTAAAAAACATCGAAATTAAATGTCTTGTTTGTTTCGATTTCACTTTAGTTTATCAGCCACACATGTAATTACTTCCGACAGCGTGATCAGAACATGATACCATGGTACGATCATGAGCATCATTCATGTTGATCATCGACATTTAGGCGACTCGATTTTCAGACAATTTTCAGAAAAATTGAGACTTGGCAATCATATATGTTAGTCACATGAATCGTATGTAAACCATACTTAAGTTTTTAAATTTATTTCTTTATTGGACCTAAGTTTTTTTTTTATTTTCAATCTGTAAATTAATTGCCCAATATAGGTTTTGTACAGGTAACAAAAAAGGCTTGGTTTCGTGTATATCTTCAATTTATTAATGCAAGTCACCTAAAACAATTCGGCTTTAAAGTACATAATAAATCGGATGCTCCAAATCTGATGCTTTCCTTTAATAACTACATTATTCCGTTGATTTCAATGACATTTAAATATTGCGATAGCTTACAGGAGGTTATTTCCTGGAGGTACCTGCGGTTACTTACGTCATTTTAATGAAAGTACGAACTTCCGACATCTGATGCTCATCTGAAATGATTAATTGAATTTCGAAAATACTAATAACTAGCTGTGTTTACGACTTCGTTCGTGTGAAATTCGGAGTGGGAAAAGTTATTAGATTTTTTTCTATTATATGTTGCTCTTGGGTATAAACTATTAAATCCGACCAGTAGATTTTGCGTGATTGAGGAAAAATTACAATAAAGCAGACAAACAGACAAAAAGTTTAAAACAGGTTTTCTGGCTTATATTATTATCCTTTATGTTGAATCAATTACCCTTTTTAAAATATTTTCCATGTACAGAATTCACTCTGTTACAATTATGTATATATATAGCGAGAGGGAGAGAGAAAGATTACAAAAATATTTCGTGTAATGAATATTTGTGCATTTCATTATTAAAAACAGTTTTAGAGTTGCTTCCCGTCTTTTGAAAATATCTAATATTTAATTCAGATGACGTAATCTAAGTTAATCCAAATCTAAAAGTTGTTTGAGTAATTAAGATGATAAAAATGTTGAAGCGGAATTTCTTTAGCGACCTCTGTGTCACTCTGTCACGTTAAAATTGAGTGACGTTTGAGATGGCAAATGCCGAACACATCCGACCGACAGCGGAAACGGCCGAGCGCCAACAACATGGCGGTTGAGAATGTCAAACATGTTATTAAAATGCTAATTTGTTAATAAATATGTAGGTTGTCACAGTAAGTGTGACAATATGATTTATTCAATTGATTTATTATAAATCATTAACTAGCATGAATCGTTAAATAAGTTTCGCTTCATTCATGAGCTTATATGGGTGAGGTCACGCTATTTTCGTTTTATTTTTTTATAAAAACAACATTAAACCAAGGAAATTTGATACCACAAAAGCTACTAATATGGCACTGCACCGTTGCTACTAATTCAGCTATTATAGTATTTATGAGTATCTACGATACACGCTTATGAAGTAAAAACAACTGTCTTTACAATAACACGTAATTATTACAAATTAATAATTTCTCAATGCCATTTTATCCACAACTGATCGACCGAAATCGACAAAAACATCATTAAATAAAACGTCATGATGTGACTAATGGAATTTTGAAAAGACCCCGTCGGAGCATAAATACACATTTATAAATTACATAATATTACCACAATAAAATAATACATTGTCCTAAAATTTAACCAAGTAATTAATGTCATTTATTTTTCCATTCCACCAGTAATTATTTTCATTTATTTTTTTCCATTATTAACATAGAGTTAATTACAATTTAAATTATAATACAAAATAATAATTATTTTTTATACTACACATACGGCTTTCAAACTTTAATTAGAGGATCGTAATACAAAAAAGTGTTGCGACTAAAATTATTTGAATTGATCCATTTAATTACTATATAAATTACATAATTTCAGATATACACATAGTTCAAAAGCAAATCTCGTGTTGCCCTCAAATTTGTGAAATACACCAATTTTCATATGTTTAACTTTCGTGTATACAATCATGCTAATGTGTATATATATTAATATATATATATATATCCCCCCCACACACACACCATATATTCAAATTCATTCGTCACGTTCTCAATGTTTTAAAGAGCGAATCGCAGAGCGTGAAACTGTTTTTGAAATATTTGATTTTTGCTTACCCTAAAGAAATTATGCTTCCAACCCTAGTTTCCTATCAGCATTACATTTCTCGAGATTTACGTTGCAATATCAGATTTCATATTATATAAATTAAGCATTATACGTTGGTTAAAATTTCATACATAAAGTGAAAATTTAATGTCGGTTTCATCGTAACATGTTTCAAGTTTCATACACCATGTTAGTTCTTTTAAATATGTGGGCCATATATTAACAGTACATAAAGTGTGCAGCACTATATTTTTTTTAATTAAAATTGTAAAATGGCTGATAAAGATTTCACTTTACTATTATTATTGAATTTGAATTCAACATAATTACATAAAACTATTGAATAATTCTTTGAAATTTTTCTTAGTTTTTTAATAACTTGTGTGCAAATTTTTCAAAATTTATTAATTGGTTTGATAACATTTTTGTCATAATGACATCTTTTATTTGTTCCACAAAATATATTCGTCCAAATTAACGCTCTTATAGCTCAATATTAAAAACAGAACTATCTATCCGCTACGTTGTGTCGTATCGTTATGATGATGTCGCCCAGCACACGACGTGTGCATTGTACCAAGTTTAACTCTTCCCTTAACATTGAAATATAGTATCTCAAGACCGATATAAGAAACTAAAATAAATTATTGTTTATATTTGTCTTCTTTTTAATCACGAATCCATAAAATACGTCTTGATTTATCATATATATATATATATATATATATATATATATATATATGTGTGTGTGTGTGTGTGTGTGTGTGTGTGTGTGTGTGTGTTTGTGTGTGTGTGTGTACATATTCCGACTTTTGATCATGTAATAAAACACACTTAAAACTTTTCCATGGATCATCCCTAATTAAATAAGAAAGTTTTAGTAAAATCATCTTGGTTAAGATAGCGAATCTGGTTTCTCAACTGTGGGATGAGTTATTTAATAAAGTAATGAGTATTTTCCACCCGATCGAGTTAAGATGAGCTTTTTCTGACATTTATACACTAATATTATAGTAGATTTAAATAATTATAATAGATTACATTCATAAAGATGCAAATATTCAAACATCATCTTCGCTACTTAAATAGCACAAGAAAAAGAACGCATTTGTTATTTATAGTGCCTATAAATTGTTATTGTTATTTATATATGAAAAGTTATTACTTACAGGTTCTAAGTCAAAAGTTTTGAATAAGTATATAATAGGGATTTTTAAAATAATACAAAAAAAGAAAAAAACAATGTTAAAAATAAAAAAAAGAAAAGCAAAGAAGAAAAGAAACTAATTGTTAGTTCGAACCGTATTTTAGTTTGAAAACCTCTGAACAGGACGTGTGTTTCCTGAAGTTTTAACAGTCGGAAACAAAAAAAATGTAACTAATAAAAAAACAGTTGGATATATAAAGTTAAAGGGCGATTAAGTTAAAAAAATTGCACAGCCAAATGTAAATTACTTCTTGAATAAAGAGGGTGTTATTTTTAATCATGTTTAAAAAAATAACTTTAGGAGCGAAAATAGTTTAAAACTGAAGATTTATTCCAGTTTTAATCTATTTCCGCAAAACAATAAGCATTTTAACGAATAATGTATAATTCGTTTCATTTCATTTTAAGATAAAATCTTAAATGTCATGTTATGCGAACCTAACCTAACCTAACCAGTTTGGCAAGCAAGAAGCTTTTAGCCCGTAACCAAAATGCCTTGAAATCCAAATAATAATGAAATAGCAATATTTCCGGATAACCATAACTAAACGGAATTGCATCATGAATGAGGTTTCACCTGTATTCCTGCCATGACCTGTATTCCTGTCAGTAATAATAAAAAATGTAATTTAATACATTTTTAGTATGAACGTTATTAGGTTTTTTGTCAAAGAAAAAAAAATTCCTCCATAATCTTTGTATATATTTTCTTTTAAATTTTGTTCTATTATGTCAGCTAACATCATGTAAAGGTAAAAATACGTAATAAGCATGTGTTGTTTGCCTTAATTCCCCGCAATACCCATGGAATTTAATAACTCTGTGCGACTGTTCGACCACAGACTATTATGTGCTTGACATTGGCGTAGACAATGAATCTTTTAATGTATTTGTAATATATAATTTAATGTATTTGTAATACATATCTTACATAAATTTTAGTTTTGTATAGTTAAATTTATATGGAGAAGGAGTGCTCTTCTCCATATAAAATTAACTATGCCAAATCTCACACTCCTCCGAGCGCGCAATATGCGCTTAAAAAGGTGTACAAAGTTTTCTTTTCACGTATTAATATATAGGTTATTATCTATAGCCACATTAAAGTTTAAAATTGTAGCAAAGAAATATGCTTCTAATCTGTAGCTACACTAGCAAGGGAGTTCAAGTTTGATTACTTCCATCTTCATATTTTCTATCAATGCCTAAAGCGAAGTGTATACCTCCTTTTACATAAACGAAAAATGAAAACCATTAGATTGGTTCGAGGCTAATATGATGTAAAACTGTTTTTCTTCATATAATCTGTCAGTGTCAATCATCTGCACATAATCTTTAATTTTTTTAATCTACATAAGATCTTTTAAAAAACATCGAAATTAAATGTCTTGTTTGTTTCGATTTCACTTTAGTTTATCAGCCACACATGTAATTACTTCCGACAGCGTGATCAGAACATGATACCATGGTACGATCATGAGCATCATTCATGTTGATCATCGACATTTAGGCGACTCGATTTTCAGACAATTTTCAGAAAAATTGAGACTTGGCAATCATATATGTTAGTCACATGAATCGTATGTAAACCATACTTAAGTTTTTAAATTTATTTCTTTATTGGACCTAAGTTTTTTTTTTATTTTCAATCTGTAAATTAATTGCCCAATATAGGTTTTGTACAGGTAACAAAAAAGGCTTGGTTTCGTGTATATCTTCAATTTATTAATGCAAGTCACCTAAAACAATTCGGCTTTAAAGTGCCTTTACAATTATACCAATATTTTTTAGATTTGAAGTAGTTTTATAATGACATAAACTTTGAAAGGATTCGTTCATTTCAATTTTCAAAATTTTCAACTTCAATGTATAAGAAGTATTTTTAGCAAAAAAACAAAAAAACTTCTATGTCTTAAATTGAAAGAGCTATGATATGAGATTATAATTTATGAATGGATTGAGAAACAAGACTAAATTATAAGGCTTTCACTTTTGCTACTAGTCTTTTTTATAATTAAGGAAAATATTGTTAATTTACTACTAATAGAGTGGATAAAATGAGACTAGCTATTTATTGTAATTCCTTGACTAAAATATGTCAGTTTTTGTTGTTTCTTAGTCAATAGTCTAGATTTTAGGCTGCGGTAACAAAAATTTTAAAAATATTGCGTTAGCTTTCCTTCGATGTTTACATGTTATTTAACATTATAGAATGGTGTTTATGACAAGATTTAGAAAATAAAGAAAAGAGGAGAAGCACATTTCAGGTCATTTTTTCAGTTTTTATTATATTTCCATTAAACTACATATTTATAAAAATTATTAATAATCTTCACCATTGTATTTCGTTTATAGGAATAAAGGTATGTTGAATTTCTACAAAAAAATTAGATTTAAAATCAATGGAATAGTTTTCCGGTGAACTGTACCTAAACTTCCAATAATTATTTCTCATAATTTTAACTCTTGCAGTTTTGTAAATGGCGTGAATATATTTTTGTGAACATTTTCTGCAATATGTATAGAACTATATGATTTAAAATTTGAACAAAAACAATTACCTAATTCCTATAATTCACTAATACTCCGCACGATACATGAAATTAAAAAAAATCGGGTACTTCATTGCAACCTTTAAAATTTTCTTACATATATTTTTAAGTCTTATCATACGCAGTTGTAATAAGAAAGATGTTCATAATTCATACAAGGTGAGTATATTTGAAATGCGTAATTATAAAAAACATTAACACTTTTTTCGTTGAAATTTGACAGTTATATTTTCAGAAATGGTTGGAAATGTCCATATAGTTCCTTTACATTTTCTATTCACTTTGATACACGAATTACCTGGATAAATAGCAGACATATTTTTATTACAACTGTGCATACAGTATGTAATAAAAAACGTGTCTTTTATTCACATAATATCAAAATACGCATATTTGAGGCGCGTTTCTGTAAAAAAATATAAATGTTTCATGGAAATTGTAACATCGACGGGAATATAAAAAAACAAGTTTTAAATATTATTTATACTTCGTTAACATAACTTCTCAGTTTAACACACAAAGTGGCATATATGAATAATAGACACGTTTTTGTTACAATATGTATAAATTATTTACGATTATGATATAGACAGGTTAATATGAGATACAATATTATTATTTACGATTATGATATAGGCAGGTTAATATGAGATACAATATTATTATTTACGATTATGATATAGGCAGGTTAATATGAGATACAATATTATTATTTACGATTATGATATAGGCAGGTTAATATGAGATACAATATTATTATTTATGATTATGATATAGGCAGGTTAATATGAGATACAATACAGACGGATATTTACGATTATTATATAGGCAGGTTAATATGAGTTTTGTTTTGCATTGTAACCCGTCACCAGCTTGCCTGGCTATCCAAATCGTGTTTATCCTCGAATTTAAATCCAAGTGTGGTATGCAAAACTTTCTTAAATTTATCAAGAGCTCTATGCTTGGATACAAGATACAACACACTTATTCACTATTCCAAATTAATTTCACGGTTATTAATAGTAGAAAAATACATGGTACCCCATGCATATTTTAGGTTACTTGGATACCTTTATCCTTTTCTCACTATCAGTTTTCTGCCACCGAATACCGATGGCAGAAAACTGATAGTGTGCGTGGATGGAAAAAATAAATACCAGGAGACCTTTTTCATTTCATGTATTGTCAGGGAGACTTTAAAGCTCCATCTTGTGTATTGGGTTCTAATTTTATCAAGTACGGTGATATCTTCTATGCAGCGTAGCATGAGCATTTGTATTATTTGCAGTTTGTTAACGTGTTTTGAGTCAGTCATCCAATATTCCAAATTCCACAAAACTGCTGGTCTCATGGCTGTTTTGTATACTTTTCCTCTCACTTTAAGTGACATTGTTCTATCCCACATGACGTTTGTGAGGTGTTTCCATTTCAGCCAGCCTTTTGACGTTCCATGAGCCATAAACATTTAAATTGGGTCACTGTGGATAATTACGTAATTACTGAGGAGATCTTCAAATTATCTTAATTTGTGGTATCACCTGTCTTCTTTCTGCTAATTTTTAGATCATTTTTTTCCAACGCCTCTATCGAGGAGTCGAAGTTTTGTTGGAAGTCTATGTTGCCAGAAATCAATACAACGTCGTCCAAGTATAGAATATTCCAAAGCAATGGCTTTTGGAAGTGTTTAGTGGTCCATGATAGTATTAAACAGCATTTCATTGAACGCTACTTTAAACCAAAATATGGGATTATAATTTCATAAAATTCGTTGAAATTTTACATTATGTATCGATATTAAAAATAAGGAACCAACTAAAAAACTAAATAAAAAAACAACCTTATTTTCCATTAATTTCGTCTCAAAAGAATTTAATATTAATTTAACAATTTTTTTGCCTTTCAAGTGCTTTTACGTAAAATATTTTTCTATTATTTTAATAGTAAACCTTTATTGCTAGGAAAAGGCAAATAAAAAGATTTTAATTACGAAAAGAAGAAAATAGTTCTACGTAAGACGGGAAATGTTGCCTTATTGTTATTAATTAGGTATTCACACGCGTCGACACTAGCGTGATGAGTGCGAGGTATTGTTTGATAATTGCTTACATGAAATTAAACACAAAAACAAACCGTATAAACAAACCGTTTAATTCTGAATAGAGCAAAGAGTATAAATGAACAATCGAGCAAAATTTTCGAGAAATGTAACCTGCAGAGTGTTTCGATATGTACATATACATATATAACAATAACAGATCAACTAACACCACGTGAGTAAGTTCAAGCTCAACTTTCAAATATGATACAAATGTCCAATAATTCAACGTGAATTATTATTGTAAAGTTGAATCTCTCCGTTATACTAAAACATATTTTATGCAGATTGAGTAGAGAACATATAATCAGGAAACCCAATTATAAGTTCTTGTGCGCTCAGAAATAGCAGTGAACATCTCATCTTATTTCACAGGTGTCCAAACACGGAATAAGTAATTGGGCGGACAATATATATATATAATAGTAAACTCATATCAATTGCATATCGCAAATTGATATGAGTTTACTATTTATATTGTTTTTTACATTGAAATTACAATTTTATACGATTTACTATATTTTTTCAACATGAGCTTAATTACACAGGATTTAAAGATTTTTCTGATTTTTAGGATCCCGTAGCCAAATGGCAAAAATAGAATCTTTATAATTTCATCCTGTCCGTATGTCCGTTTGTCCTTTTATCCGTATGTCACAGTCAATTTACTCGGAGACTATTGAAACTATATAAATGAAATTTGGATGGTAGATGTCTTCTGTGAACCGTTATACAATAAAACAAATATTAGAGGTAGCATTCCACACATGTAACTGAGGAATGAAAAAAAATAATGCATCTCGTTAGATAGGCTTAAAATGAAATAGAGGGTCGAAAATAACTTTTTTATTTAAGTCAATAGTTGGTGAGATATGTACTTCTAAAATCTAAAAATTATCCTAGTACCTCTAAATTTTCAAGTAACGTGTGTAAAATTCTGGAAAAACTAAGGTAGTAGAACTTCAAATAAACTTTCAATGAAAATCGGTCTGAATAAGATATGTTGTGTAGTTTCTGAGATATGACATTTTCCACACCGACCACAGCAACGACTTTGTTTTTCACAGTCTTTGGGAAATACGAACTTATTAATTTAATATTGTTTTGGTGCTACGGAACCCTTAGATGCAAGTCACTTGGCCGGTCTTTTATTCTTCTTATTATTTTTCATATGGTGCCGATGTAGACCAACGAGGTCCACAAAATTTTTGATAATTTCTCGCTGTCAAATTTTTATTAGGAGCGCAATGATTTAATTTTTATCTTCGATGTGGTCCTTTCATTGTTAATTTCCATTTAAATAACTTCTAAACAAACTGATAACTGTTTTTGTATCAAAGGTACGTGTTCTACATAAAACGTCAAAGGACAGGATATCGGTTTAATATAAGATGCGATACGTTTTTCCAATCTTGGTAAACAATACTAAAAAGTTACATTGAGATCGTAAGTATAAATATCACGAGATGAGACGCCACGAAAACTCCAAACTATATCTCATTTAAGCAGAATCCTCTTAAGGTTATGGAGGAGATATAAATGTATAATATTATGTCCCATCATTACTACTCACCTCTAACCAGTGGAAAATGGCTTGATATAATAGAAATTAAAAAAAACTAACAAATTAAAAAATTTGAATTTTTTAACGTTCTTTTCTTTTTTTTCCTTGAGACGAAATTACTGTAATTTTTCATCATTTCCATACATTATTCCTTTTTATTTTCTTACATAGAGAAATTCTAATACCGATACCTTTTTATTTTCTTACATAGAGAAATTCTAATACCGATAATATTTTTACATAGAAAAATTCTAATATCAATAATATTTTTACATAGAGAAATTCTAATACCGATACCTTTTTATTTTCTTACATAGAGAAATTCTAATACCGATAATATTTTTACATAGAGAAATTCTAATATCAATAATATTTTTACATAGAGAAATTCTAATACCGATACCTTTTTATTTTCTTACATAGAGAAATTCTAATACCGATAATATTTTTACATAGAGAAATTCTAATATCAATAATATTTTTACATAGAGAAATTCTAATACCGATACCTTTTTATTTTCTTACATAGAGAAATTCTAATACCGATAATATTTTCACTTTCTTCAACTACATATTTTTGAATGCACTAGCAAAGAGAAGGTTTGCCGTAAACACTTAGCAGTAGCTAGACGTAATTGACACTACTATTGGAAACATGAAGGGATGAAGAATTCCACATTCTATGTTCCAACTTGGGCGACTTTTATCTTCGCATCCAATTAAAGTAATAAGCGCGTACTTCATTTTGCATACGAGATGCCTAAAACGGAAAATGTCATACCTCTTCTAATGCGACTTAAAAATGAAAAACGTTTTCCAATATTGAATCAAGACAACTGTGATGTATAATACAAAACTGTTTGTCTGCATGATATAATCTTAACGCAAAATTTTGGAATTAACTTATTTTACTTGTTTGTTTCGATTTCTTCGAATTCATTTTTGTTTGTTATGCACGATGGAGGTTTTCCACGAACCACACGTGTATTTCTGACAACACAATCAAAGCGTGATACTACAGTAAGATCACGAACGGCTCTCGTGTTTACAATTGATATTTAAGTGATACAATCCTCAGACGTACTCATAATACAGTCACCGAGTACAGTCGTATAAAAAGTCGCGCAAGTGTAAAAGTCCTCTGCATAATGAAGGATTTTTTAATTTTCTAGAAGGATACTAGGCAGGATAACGAGACCAATTGTCTATTATAATTTATCTGTATAATATTTAGTAAATTAGATTTTTCAGTTAGAATAAAATATATATAATAAGAAAATTTGCTATAGTTTTCCTGTAATTTTCTTAATTCTTTTATGTTTTTCTATATTCCGGAATGTTAACACATTTTTAATTGTATAGTTAAAATTCAATCAAAAGATCTGTAAACATTCCACACGGCGAAGTGTTCTCCTTCTCTTACATGAATGGAAAATGAAAATATTTTCTTAGATACGCTCGAGCCTGATATGACGTAAAACTGTTTTTCTCTACATAATCTTTCAATTTTAATTATCTGCATACAATTTTTCAATTTCATTAATCGGAATATAATCTGTTAAGAAATCTATTTAGTGAATTTCTTGTTTGTTTTGATTTCACTTTTAATTATCAGCCACAAGTGTAGGTACTTCTGGTAACTCGAACAGAACGTGAGCTACGTCATGATCATTAGCGGCCCTCTGTTTATAGATATCTATGCAATGCAATTTTCAGACTTATCAACTAAAAATTGGAACTTGGCAATTAAATATATCAATCATATGACTCATATATAACCCATGCTTGGGTTTCCTGACTTACCTCATTATCGCACCCAAGTTATTATATAAATATATTTCCTAATATATCTTTCATAGACGTAACATAAATAGCTTAATTTCCTATATTTTTTTACTTAACTAATGCAAGTCAAGTAATTTAATGCAAAATGATTATGCTTTAATATGCTTAATAAATACAGTTATTGTGATTTTTCTCAGATTTATATAGCTTTTTCCACCGACACCTCACTCGATAGGGTGCATTTCATATCTATTTTCAAAATTTTATCGCCCCAGGTTCAATATGTAGAATGTAGAGAGGCAACACACAAGTGTTTAACAAAAAAACATTTTTTTTTCTGAGTCACAAACTAAAAGAGCTACGTTGATATGACTTACGAATTAATACACGAACATGATTAAATTATAAAGGTTCCGTTTTTTTTGTTTTGTGTTACGGAACCCTAAAGAGAATTTAAAATGTATTTAATTGAGTTTTTTGGATCATATTTAGCCACCAGTTTAACTGGATATCTAAATCGTATTTATTCGTCATAAGAATATTTTTTGTATCTCACTATAAATTTTTGAGCTCACATTGTCCTTACATTGTCCCTCATAATTCTTCACAGTTCGCGAACAGAAACAAACGAAAGCGGTGCAATGAATGTAAATTACTATTCCAAGTTCGCACAGATCCATTCCGAGAATCCTCCTCAAATTTACACTCAACTGCAGAACGACAAATTTTCTTCAACTTATCACGAGCACTGAGTTTAGATACGCTATGCTTGTTCGCCATGCCTGTTCGCTATGCTGAAACTTCAAATTAATTTCACGAATGTTGCAGTAGAACAATGCATGGTATGCATGCTAATACCCTTAGCATATTTCCCATTATTTCAACACATTTATACTTGCCTAACGATCTGTCATCTGCCACCGATCATATTCCAAATTAATAATTAGATATTGCAATATATGTTTTAAAATATTCAATTAGTACTCTGTTACTTATTTGTGTTTTATAAGTCACCATGTCTCAAGGTCCGTAAACTATTGCCTCGTCGTGAAACAAAGTCAAATTCCTTAGTATCAAGTATGAATAGCTTAATCTCTACAAAAGAAATCACATAAAAAGGATTGTTAATTTAATTAAAATCACTTTAACTTTGCGCAACGTAAATTTAATTATCTATAAAAAAAATAAAATACTAATAATTATCTTTATTTTCCACTTGATTCATCTTAAAAACTGTAATAGTAAACTTACAATTTTCGCCAATAATCTTTCTATTATGGTAATAGAACTTTTGTTTTTACAAAAAAGAAACAAGAAAACATTTCAGTTACGAAAATAATAAAAAATGATTGTAGGTCGTCGGTACTGGTGTCGCGCTGAGTGCAAGATCTTGTGTGATAATTGCTTACGTAAAACAAAAAAAACACAAAAAAGTTAAAGCTAATCTCAATAAGTTTTAAGGGAATTCTATCCAAATAGATCAAATGGTTTGAAAGAACTTTCAAGAAAATCCGATGTGGTTTGTAACCTGTGGTATATTTTAGCGTGTGTAAATAAATATATTTATATATATATATATATATATATATATATATATATATATATATATATATATATATACGCAAGATAGTTTAACTAACAACAACCCTTTGGGAAGTTCACATTCAACTTTGAAATATAAAGCATACTTCCATTAATTCGACATAAATTGGTATTGTAGTGTCGAATCTCCTATTCATAATAACATATTGTATATAGATTGAGTAGATAATATATAAGTAGGAGAACTGGTTATAGGTTTCATGCGCGCTGAGCGATAGCAGAGAATACCTCGTCTCATTTCACGGATGTCTAAACACGAAGTAGGGAATTGTACGGATGAGGGTTCAAACCTAAACTGAATCACAAGAACTGACTATCATAAACTGATATTAGTTTCTATTTTTTTGTTATTTAAATCACTATTTTTACTTATTATTTTTTATACGAAGAAAACAAATATAGGCATATGTTTTCTTTTTAATATGAGCTCGATAACACACTATTTATAGTTTTACCAATTTTTTTGCCGCTACCTTCCGAAATACCAAGATGACAATGGGGGATGTGTATGACTTTTTTGAAAATGTTGTTGCAACCAAATTAGGTCATTATTAATAATATATCAAACGGTGCGTCGAAATGAACTGCAATAGACATTTAGAAGGACGGACAGGAAGAACAAACGCTTATTTGACAGATTTGTTTTCCGTTCGTCTAATATTTTTAAGCGAAACTATCAACAAATAAGTTTCTGCTCGATTAGGACTAGGGACCTGTTTGATGTAAATTAATTATATACTGTTCCAAAAATATTAGCAAATCTGGCCAACAAGACTTCCAACCCTCTCCCACGAAAGCGGAATCCTCGTGAGGGTGACGGAGTGATTATAAATGTGCAGTATTACGTTCCATCAGCACTGAGGCGATCCTCAACTTGGTGTAAAATGACGTGAGATTATAAATACACAATCAAAAACTAGATTCAATGAAATTAACAAAAAATCGAAGTAAAACGCTAGTTTTTTTGTGACTTGAGGCGAAATTATAGTTATTTAGTTTTCTCCATTTGTTCACTTAGTCCTTAATATTTTACCTACAGCTACTGGCAAAATAGGAATATTTCCAGACAATTGGGAACATTTCATTCGTTATATAGATTTATCCATGATAATATATCAACTTTCGCCAACTACAGATTTTGAATGCGTTAGCGAGTTTGAATGCGGTTTGTTATTAACATCATCTCATTATCTATGTGAAATGTGAAAGAGACATGGATTGCACGTCCTATTTGGAAAGGTTTGACTAGTTCCACTTTAATATTCTACTAATCACGTATTTAACATGGTATACGAGCTGCATCAAGTGGAAAATATATATGTATGTGTCATTTAACTGAAAAATGGAAAAGGTTTTTTCCAGTTTGAGTTGAGACTGTTATGTTGATATGTTGTTATGTTGTTATGTAAATACTTCTTTTAAAATTTGTTTACGTTATCTTTTAATGTTTTACTTACATAATACATTTGTAATATTTTCAAACTTTCAGATATTTTTGATAGTATCAAATGTGTTATTTTGATTCCACCGTAATATTTTCACTTTTATCAAATACATAATTTGATTACATTAGCAAAAATAGGGTTTGTTATTAAGATATAGCAGTAGCTAGATATAATTGCTAGTTCTATGTGAAATAAGAATTGAAAAAAAGAACAAGAATTTCACGTCTTGTATTCCAACTTAGACTACTTTTATCTTCATATTCAATTAAAGTAATAAGCATGTATTTTATTTTGTATACGAGCTGCTAAAACAGAAAATGGATACCTCTTCTCATGTGACTGAAAAATGAAAAACATTTTCCAAGATTAAAGCTGTTTGTCTGCATGATACAATCTTAACGTGAAATTTCCGAATTAAATTACTTTCCTTGTTTATTTCGATTTCTTCGAATTCATTTTTGTTTATTATGTATGATGGTTTTTCATTTACGTATTTTTCTGATAACGCGATTAAAACGTCATACTACGGTAGCATCACGAACGGCCCTCGTGTTTACAATCGATACTTAAGCGATACGATTCTCGGTCATGTAGAAGGATATGAAAATATTTCTACCATGGTATGTTGGGTTGATCCCAGGCTAATTGTATTTGATGAAGCGGCACATTCCGGTGTCCCAGGGTCGACTCCTGGCAGTTCGTCAAGTGAGGCCGACGTGATGTTTATAATTGCGAAGTTAAAATATCACAGACTTGTGACGGGTAACAATGCTTAAGTGCGAAAAGCTACGCACTGCGATTGCCATGCTGACTGTCCAATATAGAGGTTATATACATTTCCTCCTGTGAGACGCGCATTGGCAGAAATCTATATCCAGCAGTTCACAGAGAGGCTGTCAATGATGGTTAAGATATAAAGAGAATATAGTAACACGTTTTTAAATAATTTTCAGTTTGTTCTTGAAAGTCTTTCACCTTTTGATATGCCTAACCCTAAAATTTTTTTTTTTCATTTCTGTGTGTAATTTTTTCAACAATTAAGATAGTTTTCTCTTCTGACATTACTTCTCTGGCTATGGAAAGATATAAAGATTTAACCTTTTCACATCCCGCTCCATCACTCGTTAGGCAGAACAGGTCAGATTTATTTACGACTCTTATCCACTTTCTAAAAAACCCACCAAGATTTTATTGCCATTGCCAGTACGCCTATTTTCTACCATCTTGGTCACCCTTAATATATATAGTAGCTCATGTCTCTCGTATGCATCCACGTTGCTTTTTTTTTCCTTAACAGTTTGAAATATCTCAACATTATTTCTAGTTCTTATGGGACATTTTTCTTAATAATTTTTGAGTTCAATGTAATACTTATATAAGCCCATAATCCCACGTCACCAACGTATCTATATAATTTTCAATACGTCTTTTGATTCACCCGGCCACATATCTATAAAGAAGTATAGACCGGATCTTATAAAATAAGAGATCGCGTTGTTATTTTAGAATTTTCATTCTAAAATACGTCTTTCACTCAGTTTTCATTCACATATGTGTTTAAATATATGAATATCACATTCATGAATCACAATATCACGACGATGCCATGAAATCTAACATAATAGTATTTTTGAAAAATATTTTGGGATATTAATATGTACTAGCGTGACCCGTGCGAAGTCTTCGCATTATAAATTATTCAACTCAATTTAATAAATCAAAATTTATTGCAGGTATTCAATTCATTTCTAATTTTGCACACTGCTTATTACGTTTTTATTCCATTATGAAGCTCAGATGACAGATCAAACAAATATTTTACTAAAATTGACATATAGAGGCGCAAGTATCAAAAGCATTGAGCTAAAGCGCCACTTTATTTATACGTGAGTGGATTTGAAATGAAACAACAATTTTACCGACCGTCAATCATATTGACGTTGAGCCGTTAGATGGCAGCATTGCTGTTTTGTGTATATAATTTTAATAATTAATTAATTTGCAAAAACAATAACAATAATAAATTTTTTAGTTGTGGATGCCGGTAGAGCAAGCAATTATCTATAAAATGATATATAATTTATGTGGATTAGTTGTAAGGTTTTTTCTAAAAAGGGAGAGTAACATCTTATCCTTAGCGTATTAATATGTATGATGATGATGATGATGATGATGATTGAATGATGGAGCGGCAACGATTTGATTGAAAACAATGAAAGTAGAAGAAACTGTTCGTCTGGACAGTTTCCTTTATTACACTGCTTAAACTATTAATTTTTTATTGAAAAAATAATACATGGAATTGTGACTACGTATCTTATAGCACATTCAATAGCATATTCAGTAAGGTATTGACCACGTGTCTTCATAATATATTCAGTAACAAATTAATGACTTAACATTGCTAATAGTGGTTAGTAAACGTTATTCGTGGTATAGGTTAACGTCAAATTATTTTTATTTGGACGAGCTGTTCTTAAATGAAGACGTTCTAAATAAATTTTCCTCTTCGCAACATTCAATCAACAGCCTGTCTCAAGTCTTCTGTTGGATATAGACCTCTCCAATTCACGTACCATTGGATACTCATAATTACCATGCTGGCATCATAGTGGTAGCTTTTTGCACCAGTAACGCTGCTGCATATCATCAGTCTGTGGATTTTTTGATACGAGATTTTAAACATGACTCCAGATTCACTCGGTTTACTATGGTGCACAGCACCGGCGACGACCAGTAAAAGCCGTACTCTTTTCAATCAATCCAACACACCACGCAGACGATAAAACAGACATTAAATTTATTC
This sequence comes from Druceiella hillmani, assembly GCA_039881145.1. Lineage (NCBI taxonomy): Eukaryota > Metazoa > Arthropoda > Insecta > Lepidoptera > Hepialidae > Druceiella > Druceiella hillmani. Next base: position 2,952,842 of record JAYKKI010000023.1, on the reverse strand, counting down.
AATAACAAAATTAATAAATTAAGAATGCCACTTTATAAATATCGATTTGAGAAACATCCATTTCATTGTATTTTTTATAGACATATCAGTTGAAATATCTCAATATACAGTTTGAAATATCTCAACATTATTTCTAGTCCTTATGGGACATAATCCATAAGGACTAGAAATAATGTTGAGATATTTCTAAGTGTAACTACACTGAAGTTAGCAATTGTAGCACGGAATATATTTTTTTTCTAATTTGAGGCTATATCACTAGAGGGAGCTCAACTTTGACCACTTTCATTACCATATTTGACTAAAGTAATAAAAGCGTACTTAATTTTTGACACACAAACG